>OV702290.1:234058927-235359761 GCA_916181665.1 Avena sativa
AAGTGGTCACGCCGAACTATACGGGCGCAACTATATGCTCAAGATATGTAGTTCCCGCCGTATAGTTGCGGTGGCGCCAACAATTAGGGTTTCTTTATGCCAGAACACAGCTATACGGGCGCAACTATACGGTCGGATCATAATGGTCCCTCCGTATAGTTGGTCGTTAAAACTTATGTGTCCTTGAGATAAATTTTCTTGGACAGGCATCGATAACTACACAGCCAAACTATACGGCCAGAATTTTTATTCCCGTCGTATAGTTGGTAGTCAAACCATTAGTACCTTTGATAAGAAAATCAACGAAGGCATTGATATCTATACGGACGGAGTTTTTATTCCCATTGTATAGTTTGTCGTTAAATCCTCTGTACCTACGAAAGAAAATTTGTTGATGGCAAAGATATATACGGCTAAACTATACAGCCAGAATTTTTATTCCCGTTGTATAGTTGGTCGTTAAACCTTTAGTACCCATCAAAAAAAATCTATTTCTTTGAGAATACCTTCTTATCCTCAAACTTAGTGAAACACCTTGTTTTGACAAAAAAAATGTCAGTAAAAATTGTCGACCAATAATAGCATGTATAGAGCAGGATTTCTAGTACTACCTAACTTCTTCTTCTCAACTAGAGATTCACTTTTTAATCTGGACAAAATGATTAAACTAGTTTTTGTAGATAAAACTCAAACTTTTATTTTTATACTTACTCTACGCTTGTTCAATCAATATTTTTTCTAGTTTTTGACAGCTTCATCTTCATGGGCGCGCTTCCGCAAGAATGTCTGTGAAAAAGTTGTAAGAATGCGATGAACATTTTATTCTTTATTTTATTTTATTAATGTGATGGGTTGACTCCCATTAAGCATTTTTTTAAGAATGGTTGAATAACTCAACCCCTTCTCTGTTCTGGAATTCTTACCTTGGGTTTCCCCTTATCAAAGGAACTTACCACATGAACTTGTTTTGCCGGTGGAATATATCTTTCTCCTGCTTCTAGCTTCTTTGGAAAATACCGGATGATTTCACTATCATAAACATTGAAGATTATTTTTCCCTCAGCAAAATCAACTGATCCTCCTGCAGTACTAAGGAAAGGCCTTCCAAGTATTATGGATAATTTTTCATCCTATGGCATTTCAAGAAAAATCAAATCAGTGGGAATAACATGATCATCTATTCTAAGTAGAACATCCTCAATCATACCAATGGGTTGTTTAGTGGACTTGTCAGCCATCTGTAAAGTGATAGTAGTAGGGGAATACTCCCCTAATCCTAACCTTTTATAGAGGGAATATGGCATTACACTAACTCCTGCACCTAAATCACACACGACATTGTGAATATCAGTTTTTCCAATTGAGCATGAAATAGTTGGTATTTCGGAATCTCCCGATTTAGACAAGCTTCCCATTAGCAGGATAACTAGTCACCATGGCAACGGTTTCAGTTATTTCTTTCTTTCTACTAAGAATATCATAGAGGAATTTAGAATAGGTGGGAACTTTTATTGCATCTGCAAATGGAATTTGTAGACGAAGATCACCAAGTGCCTTTTTGAAAGAATCATAGATTACCTGATCCGGTGCTTTCTTTTTTCGATCTAGATAAGGAAGCTTTTGCGCACCTTTCTTATTCTTGTCTTTTACCTTTTGTGGGGGATCAGGCTCTTTTGTTGTTGCTTATCGCTTTTCTTCTTTTCTACTACAACAACTTCATCTTCATTGCTTGTCTCTTTTTCTTCTCTTCGATCAACCGTCTCTGCATCAGAGTCATAACAGTTATCCTATGCATCATTTTGGTCCTCCTTGGTTTGATCTTGTGTTTCTTGAGCAGTTTCATCTTGAGGATGCACCAGTGTATCATCTTCTTGGCTTGCTTTGAGCAAGGCTTTTTCCTTTCGCTCTTTTTCAGTTTCATATTTGGGTGGTCCTAATGGTCCTGTAATAACTGCACCTCTTCTTGTAACAATATTAGTAGAAACGAGAATATCTATATCATCTCGAAGAAAAATATGATAACCAGATGCTATTTGTTCACATTAGGTTTCAATCATACTAAGATACTTGTGAAATAATTTTATTTCTTGGCCAATCTCATCATAATTTTTCATGAGTTCCGCCAAAATCTTTTTATGTTTTTGAAAATGCTTATGCAGGTTATTATGAGATTTTGCTTGTCGATGTTTTAAATCTTGAAAAAAAATCTAGTTTCATATTCTTTAGTAAAAACTTGTAACAAGTCTACTTTGTTTTCCTTAACAAGATTAGAAGGTATACCTTTTTCTTTCATTGTTTTGCGTACTTCAGGCATAAGATCAAGAGTTATACGAAGCATCCCTTGTTCCAGCTTAGTGTCGAAATCAGGATTATATAAAGAATCATTCTTAGCCCTAGTAGACATCAATTCCAAACATGCTTTAACAGTTAATGTGTTAATCGATCCTCCTACTGATAAGTCAAGCAACTCTCTGCTTTGAGTATTAAGACCATGGTAAAATAAATGGCAAATAGTTGATTCAGAACAGCCATGATTAGGAATTCTATTGATCATTCCAAAGAATCTATCCTGGGCTTGTGGGTAGTTTTCTCCCACGTTCTGACTAAAGTTACCTATATTCTTTCTAGTTTCAGTTACCTTTTTAAAAGGATTAAACCTGTTTATGAATTTGATAATATAGTTTTCCCAACATTTAATGTAATGACAAGGGAGAGAATATAACCAGTCTAGAGCTTTACCTTTAAGAGACCAATGAAAAAAAAATAGACAAGAGAAGTCTCTTGGCAAACCTTTTGGTCCAAGTGTTGTCATCAAATCGTCAAACTCTCTAATATGTCTTCCTGGGTCTTCATCTTCCCTTCCAGTGAAAGCCTTTTCCTGCAAAATTTTAATAATTCCACCATCAAATCGATATTCTCTAACTCCAGGGTTAGGAAATTCTAATGGTTGTTTAAGGAAAGCAGAGTTTGGAGCACTGTATTCTCTGAGAGTTTTCTTAGGTTTCTTGGGAGTTGTCCTATAAATGGACATGATTTCCATAAAATCACTCAGGTTTTCAACTTCAACGTTGTCTGATCTTAAAAGTTTTTCAATAATTTCTTCGCGCCTTTGAATAGGCACGCGCTCAAAATAATCTGGTAAATAGGTCCTACCAGAGCGTGTAGACCCTTTGTATCCTAGGTAGACCATTTTGTAGTAGTAACACCTGAAATTTCAAGAGACAAACACTTAGCGCTCAGTTGCCCGGCAACAGCGCCAGAAAATAGCCTAATGTCTGCAAGTGCATAGGTCGTTTGTAGCTAGTTTCGAAGTATAGATATCGATCCCATAGGGATCCCAAAGGTAAGTGTTTATGAGTGAAGCATGTGTCACACTCAAAGTTGTCACATGTCTTCCAGTGAATTGACTGAAACTGTGGAAATAAGAATGAAATTTGGATTAAACTGGATGTATTTAAATAAAACTAAAATGTAAACTTCAGGAATAAAAAGCATAAAAGTAAAGAACGATTCGATTCTTTGTGGTTTTCCGTAGATGACGAAGAAGGCGCGGGGAGATACAGTTCATGGTGATAGTGACTGTGCCAGGTGGACGAATGATAAGTGTAATAATTATAATCTTATAAATATATGTGTAGGCGAGTAACCCATAATTAGTCGGAACTCCTCTTGGTAGATTTACCCCAACTTCAATAATCCTACTAGCCTGTTACCAAAACCATGGTCAGTCACTACACGATTAAGATCCTCTAGGTTGCTTAGCAATTAAGCCCCTTGGATCGGACTAATGCAATAAGCACACTGGTTCCTCATTATCCTCGAGTTAAACTAGTTTCCCATTGATATCCCTGTGTCACTCGGGGGTCGCCGGTCTACTAGCGAACAAGATCCTATATATGTAGAACAAAGCATCATGTTGTCTAGGCCCTTAATTGGACAACAAGCATTAGACATCCCACAGATAGTCAAGCACACATAATATAGTAATTAAAATCAATCACAAACTAATGGAAAATATATGGAGGCACATCACATCTCACCAACCCCTTACATCTCCCACGCCCAAGGAACTTACTCACACATGAGAGAATAAAGCATCATCGTTATAATTAAATAAAGGGAGTTCTTCTCGATATTACCATGGAGATCCACGATAAGAATAGAAAAGTAATCCAACACAATTCAAGATAGGAAGAAACAATCTTAAACCCTAATCTTGCAAGGTGAAGATCTGTCTCTCTCTCTCAAGTACAAGTAATGGCTATGAGGGTGTGATGGCTAGGAGGTCGAAGATCATGGAGCGAGATGAAGAACATCTTCCCCCTCTTCTCCGGATCTCTTCTTTCCCCTTTCTAGATGGGATGGCGGCTACTGTGTTATGATTTCGCGTCTGGCCTCTTCATGAAAGTTGTCCCTTTTGACAAGACGGAGGCGGCGACAGCTATATGGTGGGAACTATACAGCGGGAAAAATATTCTCACCGTATAGTTGCTCGTTAAAGCTTATGTATGCCTCTCTCGATTGCTTCCAAAAAGAGTCTTGCTTGTTTTCGCCTGAATATTGTGTTTCTCTTGTTAAAACCTTCTGTTTACGTTCTGAACTTGAAACACACATTAAAAACCAAGTTTTCTTTGCTACAGAAGTACTAGCGGTAGGTAAAGCTAGAAAACAATCAAATCCAGAAGAAAACTATCAATAAAAACCATCAAAAATATGTTGAATCTCACAGCTATCAAGAATATGTGTGTTAGTTCTCCTACTTGTGAGTTTACAGATTTTGCTTCACTTTGGTGGTCTGAATATTGTCGCGTCAATCATGCTAATGTTCCTAATACTTGGATTGCTTTAAAAACTGCTATGCGGGTTTGTTTTCTACCACCAACTTATCAACGAGATTTGCTAAAGAATATGACTCATTTAAAACAAGGCAAAAATTCTATAGAAGAATATTATCAGGAATTACAAACTGGGATGGTTCATGCTGGTATTGTTAAAAATACAGAACAAATGATGGCTCGTTTCTTTATTGGTTTAAATAAGGACATCCAAAACATCTTATACTATAAGGTATATCGTAGCATTACCCGTTTGTTTCATCTTGCTTGCAAAGCTGAACGTGAAGTGCAGGATCGTCAACCACCATGGAGAAGGCCTAACAATTCTGTAGGTCGCCCATCGTCATGGACGTCCCAACAATCAGCACCTTCTTCGCGTGGTATGCCACTGATACGTCGTAAACGTATCTATAATTTTTGATGTTCCATGCTTGTTTTATATCAACTATCTTATGTTTTGTCTACATTTTGAGATACTTTTATGCATTTTTGGAACTAACCTATTAACAAGATGCCACATTGCCAGTTGCCTGTTTTCTGCTGTTTTTGGATTCAGAAAAGCTGGAAAAGAAATATTCTTGGAATTGGACCGGACAAAAGCCAAAGTCAATATTTTACCAGAAGACTCACGGAGCCAGAAGACGAGATGGAGAGGGGCCACGAGGTGGCCACACCACCTGGTGGCGCGGGCCAGGCCAGGCCGTGCCAGGGGGTGGTGGAAGGGGATCCACAGCAGAAAACAAATAATTTCCTACGATGGAACCCCAAAAATTGTCTAGGATCTATCTATGTACTAATGTGGTAACGACCAATGCGTAGAGAATACATACCCTTGTAGACCGTACACAGTTAACATTCTGAGGGGAACGTGGTTGAGGTAGTCGTACTCGTAGCTGACCTCAAGGTCACGAAGCTCCTCGCAGGTCACCCCTTGCTCCTTCTTCATCGTGCAGCAGCTCCGGCTCACGACATTCAAGAGCCCAAAGTGTTGCATCTCGTGTCTTCATACACATCTGGTGCACGACGAGACCTCCGGCTCCCCGATCCCGCTGGGAGTGCAGAAGTTGATATCTGGCTAGGAATCCCTATAGCGCAACGGCGTACTGCAGGTGTGCCTTGTTTGCACAGCCCAAACTTGGGGCCATGGTCACAAGTGCTAGAGAGAGGGAAGGAGGAAGTCAACCAAATGACTTCTCCAAATATTGGTGTGTTTTATCCAACCAATGGGGACCCCTTTATATAGACTAAGGGGGTGTGCCTTTCTGTGGGACTAAATGTCAAAGGAAAAGGGGGGGGGAAAGGAGCTCCCAGCCGGCTGGGCTTGGACGGCCAGCCCAACAACCAACAACAGCATTGAGCTGCCAGCCGGGTGGGCCGGCGGCGCCCACCACGGCCTAGCTCGCAGCAGCAACAGCCAGGAGGCTCAGCGGCCAGGCGGTCCGGCCACACCCCCGCGGCCCACGTGCGCCCGCGCGGCCCAGCTCGCTAGCGAGGCGGCGGTGGCACCCAGCGCCGGATGGGCCGGCTCGCCCACGGCGGCCCAGCTCGCTAGCGAGCCCTGCATGGGCCTGGGTTGAGCAGGCCCACGGCGGCGACCGGCGGCTGGCGCCTGCCCTAAGTGGGCAGCCTGGCCCACAACAGCAGCTGCTGTTTTCTTTTCTTTTTCTTTTTTTCTGCACCTTTATTTCTAGGCCTTTTCCCTCCGGAATTTGGCCTAATATAAAAGTTACCTTTATAAATCTTAATTTAAATATTATTTAGAATATATTAATTCATAATTAACATATACTAAATGTATATTCAAATTCACATTTATCCGAAAACACTTTTCCGGTCTTTTCCTTTATTCTTTCTCCGAACAACTTCGGATCTCTCTGTGGAACGATTCCGGCTTTCTCTCTTTCTCTACTATGATTCCGTCTTACGAATGATCGCTCTCATCGTACCCTTAAGTGTATCCTCTCACGGCTCTGTAATGCTCTAGACATGATCTGTATCAATGACCAATAGAGGGACCGAGGGACCAGGGATATCCATGTGACCCCCATGCATTTCTGATGACAATGTCGTTTGAACCGCTAAATGTAGCATCCAATTCCTTTTGTTTCTTGATATGACTTATCCGAGATCCGATCATTGGTATCACATACCTTGTTCAATTTTGTTAACAACAAGTTCTGTTTTCTTTTTACCGTGATATTACATCCCCGTGACTAAGTCACATGTTGCAACATTTATGGATGTAATCTCACCAAGCCGGCCGTATGTATCTTTACCCGTCATGTGGGTGAACAAATCCCGGTCTTGCAGTCACATGTCATCTATTGTTCCTTTGGAATACCCAACGTACACCTTTATGGCCACCGTATTACCAGATGACGGTTGATGCAGTCTAAGCATCCTTGGGAAACAGTGAGTAATATAAGCTCATGGTCTAAGGAAAAGGAGTCTAGGTATAGCTGTTGCAACAATGAACTTATATGACTTTATCGTGTTGCAATCCTTCGAGGAATGTCCATCGCATCATTCTCCAATGATACGACCCTGTTGTCAATTGGCATAAATGCCCATGATCTTAAAACCCAGATCATCCTCATGACCAACGAACTAGTATGAATAGAGGCTACTAGGGACTTGGTTGTTTCATACCACACTTGTACCAATGTTTCTACTTGGCACAGTTATAGCACAATATGAAACTATTATAAACTAATTGAGATATGACAATAAAAACCTATTTATTATTTGCCTCTAGGGCATATCTCCTTCAGTCTCCCACTTGCACTAGAGTACAAATAATCCAGCTTGCATTTTACTCATATAAACCATATACCATATGCATTTACAGATCATGCATGCTCATGGGAAATGGCATGTCCATGTTTTGTTTTACCAGATCATTATGTCATTTGCAAATCGCTAATGTCTTCCTAATTTTTAACATTCACACCATTATCGTATAATGGGTCGAAGCATTTGTTTGGAACAAAGTGAGACTTTATTTCTAGTGTTTATAATGACGGTTGTTTTCACTGTTGTCATCTAAACTTCAAAACACACTTTGCTATCCTTTGTGTATATACTGTAGTCATGGCAGCAGAACAAGGCCGGATTCCAGGAACTTACTGTTACTTTAGATCAACCTCGAGGGCTTTCTCATGGGCACTAGGCCCTGGGACACATCATTCTATGTTAAAAGCGAACTAGCCCCGCCATAACATTATACATCACATCAGATGGAGCCTTTATACTTCTATATCTATGTAGATCCTAGTGCATGAAATGCATCTATGCCACTTGCATTGCTTCTTTCCATTTATGTACAAACTTAATTCTGGTTCAGTGATCAACTCAGGAATCACTTAAAGACATGTTCTTACAGTTAAGACTTTGTCCTACCAACCAGAACTTCGGGGGCACATTACGTCGAGTATACAACATGGTTATATGGAAGAACCTATGACTGAGGCATAGGAGATGCAACGCATCTCTTTCTTTCAACCATAGTTGCAATACTAACTCAATGCTTCATATAGTAAGAACTACTTTTTCACCTTGTTCCATTCTGAGCTTCTTAGGAATCTTGCTTAGGACATTCTGAACATCTTTTAGAATCAAGTCCAGGAAGCATTCGACATTCAGTGTTTATTAAACTCACCAATCTATCTCGATAGATCTTATTGTTTAATAACTTCAATTTCTTCCTTATTTATCTATTTAAATGTTTTTCACACCAATCACATCATTCATATATGCCGTCCACATATCCCAGAATGATTTCACGCTCCCACTCAAATATGACATTCACGTTTGAGATCCAGGGATTTCACTTAGCTCCCACTCAAATATGACATTCATGTTTGAGATCCAGGGATTTCACTTAGCTCCTACTCAAAATATGCCAGCTACATATCATGAATTAGCCAAGCTGATTTGCTCCCACTCAAAACTAAGTCCTCTCGATAATCTTGGACATTCCAAAATTCCTTGATCACCATCAAATCGAGAATTCCACTAACAAGATTTCAATGACCATTCATTTCTCGTACTTAGGTCCATCATGCTTCTTTGAATTTCGTAGGTATGTCTTGTTCAAAACATGACAAGTGAATCAACAATATAATTCCACAAACTTGTTTAGAATATATAGTTGAATCCTACCTTCTTTAGTAAAAGTATTTACTAAAACTTTATGATCATTATTATTGGTTTCTCCTCTATATGTAGAGTTTGGATTCATGAAACAAATTCCGCTATGCTACTCAACAATCCAAAGGTAAGGTCAAATACCTTGTTTGATATTTTACTTTCTTCCACCTGTATCTTCATCAAGACACATCAACTTAGGACAACAGCAGGTTTGCCCATTGTGGACGATGCATTCATAGCTTCCTAAGAATGCTCTACAAAGACTTGTTTATTTGCCACGATTTCGACTTATCAAAATCTCCAGAAACTCGAACTTGCCATAACACTTATGGTGTTATTTCCACGAATCTTTAGATGTTCCTTTTTATTTCAAATGAGTGTTTGCTTATTTTGATCGTTAACTCTAAACGATAACTATAACCCCTATAAGAGATGATATTATACCATATGTATCTTAATACATAATGATTATTTTGTTTAGACATTTCAACATAGTTTGAATTCATCTAATTATCATAATTTGTGAAACATCTTTCACAAGTCCCTTTTATGCTAAACTTAACTTGAGTACTTCAGTCATGTCGATCAAATTGAAGACACTTTGTATTCTCGTTAATTTTAATATCCTCTTATTATTGTGAACTTATTTGAACAATTCAAATCATTTCGAACTCATGTTTCATTAAGTAAATACGCTTATTCACTCAAGTCCGCAAGTAACAAATGATTTCCACTACTTGTTGAAAATACGATACATCACTATGTATAAGATTCAACATTTCTTCGCATATCACCGTTTTACCAGAATGCAGAGTTTTAGTCATTCTGCCCAAGAGGCATGGTTTTGCAAAATCTCTAGATTAAGCATCTAGGACCCTGATCTTCATAAAGAACATGCAATAACCAAAATGACTTAAATTATAGTGTCATTTCATTATTAACCTTTGGATACCTTTTAGCATTCTAATCCTTTATAAATGCTTAAATTATTATCATTAACATAGTGATGAGAATAACGTATTTATAATCATAATGTGACCATAAGGTATTGTTCATAAGAATAGTACTGGCTTATAACTTGTTCATATGAATAATCGTCTCGCCAAAAGCAAGACACACAAACATGGATTACAAATTTATATTCAAGTCCACTAATCCAAATGACAAACTTTGAGGGAAGAGGTCATCTCGGCCATCAACTGTTTTGCTTGCCGTCATCAAGTCACGCTACCTCAAAACCAGCAATTCTCAAGCAGATCCTCCTGTTTTCACAAAACGGGACAAGTATCAAATACTTTGCAAACTGCAACGAGTTTTGCAAGAACCACATTTATAATTTGTATATCTTACATATACCTTTTCATCCATGACCTCCATTTCAATCAAGCCCTTGCAAGAGTTCTCAACTCTAATACAAGATCGCTAAGTGTTTTTCCAAACAATCTCTTTTCATCCACGATGGAGGAAAACCCATCCAACGGCTCATACTCTATGTGCCTGATTTTGCAGAATACAAAATGTAGCCCAACTCTCAATCGAATGGAGAATGGCTTATTGGATGATTATGGAGAAAACACAAACATTCTGGAGTCATCGAATTATCTCCTAATGGTTATTGTATCAAGAAGAGAAGATCACCTTTTACGAGGATATCCCTTAGGCGTGGGTATTATTCTATGAAGTTGGAACCTTTGGCTAAGTTCCAAATTAAGCAATATATTCCCATGGTCGCAAAGGACCTCAATGGGATAGGCCAAGATCTACTAAGATATTTGCAAACAGACATCTATACTAAGTTTATAATATGAGATCAATTTATAATTGGTCTCCACTAACATTGTCATCCCCTGGACGATTTTAGTGATCACATGATCCCTATCCTCTGCACCTCCCCCGATCATCATGGCCATCAGTGCAGCCTCAAAGGTAGACATTCAATAATGCTAATCACATCATCCATGTGACTCATGCTCGATCTTTCGATCTCTTGTGTTCCGAGGCCATGTCTGTACATGCTAGGCTCGCCAAATCTAACTTGTGTGTATTCGCTGTGCAACATGGCTTACACCCACTATATGCAAACTGTCGTGGAAATGGCCACGGCAGTCGCTGCCTCTGGCAGCGATTGATTGAAGCGTGAGGAAGAGTTGGCGGCCATCTGCGGTGCGAGATGGGGGCGGATGCACATGGGTTTACCCAGGTTCGGCCCCCTGGAGGATAAAGACCTACTCCTGCTAGATTATATTATTGGAGAGCGAGTTACAGGGGTGGTCAGCTCGGCGTCTAAGCTACGAGTCGCTTGAGGGGGTGTATGATGGAACGTGCGTCTCTAGGATACCCTAGGGAGGTTTATATATGAGGCACCTCGCTAGGGTTTACAAGCTACCCCCGAACAAGATAAGGATTCAGAGGTTTTGACCTAATCCGACTGGGCTTCTGTTACGCTCCTGGGTCTCCAGTCGGCAGTCGCCGTCCTCCAGGCGCACTCACAGGCCCTTCGGCCCAATCGGAACGTCCCGCTGGGCATACCCCCTTTGGCATATCCCCATCAGTAGTCCCCGAGGCCATCGTTGATGCAGGCGTAGGCGTCCCTTTGGTGTTCGGAGTAGGCGAGCCGAATTTGGGCGTCTAATAGAGTCGGCGATGGACTCCATCAAAACGAAGGAGAATTTCCCCATGTTTCCATTCTCCATCCCAATGAATTTTACTGCTACCAAGTCGCTGCTTCAGTGAGTGGAAAAGACTGGCGGGTAGCGGGTGGAATGGAGGGGTTGGACCGTCAAATCTGGTCAAACTATCCGTTGGAATTTCCAATGGTAACTTCGGCGCAATTACCGTGAGTAACGGCTATCTCGATTTTGGCGGGTGGCATTCCCATATAAGGGGAGTGATAATTCAGCTCTGTAAATCTTCTCCGCATTCTTCATTCTTCTTGTCTTCTATCTCTCTGCCTTCAACCTTCCGATTCGTCTTTTCTGCATAGTGCAATTCCACATCCTACCCGATGGCGCCTCCCAAAGGCTCATGGGGAAAATCCAAATGCACCACAGCCCAGCTCAAGTCCTTCGAGGACGCCAGAGTCCTCCGCAAGGGGAACTGGCGGGTTTCCCCCTCTTCCGAGACCGAGCCGAAGCCGCGACCCGGCGAATTCATCTGCTTCCCCAGCCATCTTGAAAGGGGTCTAGGATTCCCCACCTCGCTCTGCTTCCGCCGCTTCTGTGTATATTACGCGATCAAACCATCAGATCTCGGCCCGCACAGCATCGAGCAGCTGGCGATCTTCATCGCCTTCTGCGAGTTCTATCTCGGCTACATGCCATACTTCCCGCTGTGGTTGGAGATCTTCCATGGCCGCATCGGGCGCGAGGCGTCCGGTGGCTTGATGTTGGCCGCGGGTGGCGTCACGTTTCAACTGAAGCCGAAGGCCAATTTCGTCAAGCTCCTCCTACCGAAAAAGGCTGCCAGCGAGTGGAAGAAGAGCTGGTTCTACGTAAAAGAATCCACTCCCTCCGGCGAGGTGGCGCTTCCCGAGTTTGTCACCGAGAGAGGCGAGCCTCTTCGGTTGGCGCCGAAGAAGCTTCCCGAAGACCAGCGGATGGCCGTCGCGGAAATGATGGACCAGATCCAGAAGCTGAAGGACCAAGGGTTGATTTCGATCAACCTCTACAACTGCTGGCTCGGGCGGCACCTGGTTCCGCTGGCGGCTCGGCCGCATTGGATGTATGAATACAACGGGAAACACGACCCCTCCTGAAACTGCAAGGAATCATGGGAGGCCGATGACTACAAGGCCCCCTGAAAAAGATTACTGATGCGGAGTTCACCAGCGTGGCGGTCGGGCTCGCCCCGTACACTCCCATGAAGAATGAAGCTCCCACCATAAGTTTTCTCCCCAGTCACCGTTTTCGCACCTCAATTCTCAGTCACTGCGTTTGGTGTTTACTCGTGGTGGTTCTCAGCTTTTTCAGGTGTTGGAGGGCTGGCTCCCTCCACTCGATGAAGAGGTTCCTCGGGAACTGGAGGAGGACTCCAAGGGGAGCTCTTCCGACAGCGACGGGGAAGAGGAGGAAGTTCCTCCCCAGCGCATGTGGCTCGCAAGACCCGTATGCAGAAACAGCGTGAGTTTGAGGCGAGCCGCAGCCTGGACGAACACGACGGAGGCGATGAGGTCGCGCAAGAGCACACGTCCCGACGTACTGCTACACCGTCGAAGCCCGCAAGCAAGCCCAAGTCGCCAGCGAAGAAGCCAACATCACCGGCCAAATCGGCAGTGGTGTTCGAGTCGGACGACGACTCCGATGATGAAGATTCCCTCGAAGTCTCGCGCAAAGCCCCAAAGGATGCGATCCCGGCGAAGGTGTTGGAGGGCTAGGACACCGAGGTAGTGGTAGAGGTTCCCCTGGCTGCGATCACGCCGACGGTCTTGGGGGTTCCAAGCCAAGAAGCGGCTGTGGCGGCAACGTCTAAGTCGCCGCTGCCGTCAAGAGCAGCCGCGTCTTCGGAGCCGGAGATCCCGGCGACTACGGCTTCATCGTCGAGGAAGCCCACGGTGTCGTGGGCTTCAGACATCTTCGAGAGGGGGATCACTCACAGGCTGGGTCCAGAATTGGACAAGCCCACGCACATTAGCACCGGGCTTCGTGTTCTTCCGGTGGCTAAGCGAGTATTGGTTCTTCACTCCGATTTGCCTCCTATTTTATATTGTTGATATATTGACTTGTGGGAATTCTGGCAGGTCTGGAGCCAAGAAGATTGGCCGTCCGTCGGTGGCAAAGATTCCACCGGCCGCCACCACGGGAGGGGGCGATCTCCCCAAGAAGAGAAAAGCAGCTAGAGATGTAGCGACCATGGAAGGCGTGAAGAAGCAGAAGGGGGCTTCCGACGATGCCATAGCCAGGGACAGCGCCGTGGAGCCTGGTATTGCGGCAGTCACCGAAGAAGTGGTGGCAGCGCGATCGGAGCCAGTCTTGGCTGCGGCCGTGCCGGACGCGCCGGCCCTGACAACCAGTGCCCCCGCCAGAGCGTCGGCGATGTTTCCGCGCTTCATGGCTAGGGGATTTCTAGGCGTGGCGGACACCCAATCTCCACAGAGTCCAGAGATCGTGGATGTGGACATTGGGTCCCGTCGTGGGCGCACTTCCTTCACGATCCCGTCGACTGACGCCGGGGAGCTTCACAGGATGCTCGGCGCTGCTATTCAGGTATGTCCAGTCCCCGAGTTCCTAGTCGCTGAATTTCAGCGGCTGGGAACTGAAGTCCTTTCTCCTCTCCAGTCCCCGAATTCCAAGTCGCTGAATTTCGGCGGCTAGGAATTGAGCTTCTTTCTACTCTCTAGTCCCCGAATTCCTAGTCGCTGAATTTCGGCGGCTAGGAATTGAGCTTCTTTCTACTCTCCAGTCCCCGAGTTCCTAGTCGCTGAATTTCGGCGACTGGGAACTGGGTTTTTGTTTTGTCAAATGCTAAGATGTGTTATTTGTTTGCAGGGTTTGCAAAGGGAATCGACCGATCGGCAGACCGCGAGGGAGCGCTTGGAGCGTGATCTGCGTGAAGTGCAGGAGGCGAACCAGCGCTTCAGGAAAGTATTGGTGAGTGTCTTCTTTTCTGTCCTTTCCTCTGTCGGGTACGAACTGTGTGTGTACAACATGCTGATGGATTCTCTTTCAGATGGTTTCCCGGCTGCGATTACCAAGGCCCGTGAAGGGTATGTTCCAGTCACCGAGCTGGACGCGGCGAATGGACGAATAGCCTCCCTGGTCCAAGACTTGGAGGATGCGAAAGCGGCCTCAGTTTCTTCGGAGGAGCGAGTGCAGGCTGCTGTTGCTGCGGCTGAGGAAGAACGCAAAGCCACGGATTCCATCATCGTGGGGCTGCACAACGAGCAAACCGCCTTGGAGAAGCATGTCACGGAGAACTGCCGCAAACTCCTTGGTGAGTCTCCGTCTTTGCCTGGCCCGTTTGTCGAGTCCCTGATTGGGGAGTTCCGTAGTTTCACTGACACCTGATTTTGCAGATGTGATAGGCCAGAGCGATCCGGTGGTGCAGACCTACAATGCTTCGCAGTGCGTGACTACCGTGCTGAACGCGGCCATGGCTTCGGCGTTGTGCGTCCAAGTGGCTCTTCAAGGCATGTCCCCCACCGAAGTTATTCCTGGGGAGGCTTACGGAGGTGTGGTGCTATCTGGAGGAGGTGCCTGTAGTCGTGGAGTGGATGGCGCGCTCGGCGTTCAGGCGCGGGGCCACCACAGCGTTGAGCTTAGGTCTCGCCCACTTCCCTGACGACTTCGACCTTGACGACGTGACGAGTGGCTACCCATCGGCGACCGGCACGGTGGAGATGTCGGAGGTGCTAAATCTGACCGCGAAGGCCGCCCCTTACGCCGATTGGGTCTTGGCTATGGGGGATCTGCTGCCGTACCAGGAGACGGTGTTGGCGCCTGGCGACCCCGAGCCGGAGCAGCGCGATATGAAGTCGGAGCAGCCCTTCCGGTCGTCGTTGTCGAAGTCGCTGGCGACATACCCGACAAACCCGTGGCAGCCTTTTGTTCGTGTCAAGGGGGGTGGCGCCGCTTCTTCATCAGGGCCTATGGAATAAACAATATAATTGTGCAATTTGTGATGTATGCCACGTGGCGACTGCTGTAATGTATTTTGCAATGTATGCCAAGGGGAGTCGATCGACTCGTATTGCGACTAGGATTGTGTGGTGTGTTTATTTTTGGTTGAGCGAGTCCCCGAGCGCGTCCGCCCTTTAATGGGGTATAACTCGATTTTATACTTTTCTGTGTTGTTTTGGTTGTGCACTATTTTATCTCTCACGTCTTATGATTGGCGAGTCCCCGAGCGGTAGTAGGACTGATTTGTAGGCGAGTCCCCGAGCGTGATGCTCGAACATATTGGTCATGTTCCTGTTGTAGGTTGTGAATGCGTTTTTATAACGCGTCTCCTCCCCTGGCTCAGAGAGTCAGTCGCTTGGCGAGTCCAAGGCAGCTCACTTACTTGGCGTATTCCCGAGCCGCGTGGGGGTTCCCGTTTTGTGGAGTCCCCGTGCGTGGTACTTAACCGTTCGAGTCGCTTTGCACGAGGATGGTAGGGACAGGTCGCTGTGAGAAGCGTATACCGGTTGTCTTGGCCCGATGGGCCAGTCGGGCTAGGCGACTCCAATGGCAGCTCCGGGTTGGCGTTTTCGTGGACGACCCAAGGTCCAAATATTTCCGGTGCCCTTGTGCCGCATTACTTATCCATGCCGGTCGCTCGACCAGAGGTTGACTTCCGTGGGTAGCGTATTGCTAATATGTACGAGTGCGAGTGGCATAAGAATATGGCGAGTAGACACAATTTGTGTGATCCGAATGAATTTCATTATATATGCCAGCTGAGTACAATTTGAGGTTCTAAGTATAGAACTTTCTGAGAAGGTTTACATTCCATGGCCTTCCGACCTCGAGCTGGCCGTCACCCAGTATGTCGATGAGGTAGTAGGCGTCATTGCCGAGGACGTCCTATGGTGAATGGCCCCTCCCATGGGGGGGAGAGTTTGTGCATGCCTTTCTTGTCTTGGATCAGTCGTAGGACCAGGTCACCTTCCTGGAAGGTGCGAGTCCGTACTCATCGGCTGTGGTAGCGACGGAGTCCTTGCTGGTATATGGTGGTGCGAGAGCGAGCTAGGTCACGTGCCTTGTCAAGTTGATCGATGTTGTCTTGGCGAGCGACCTCGTTGGTCGCTTCGACGTAGTTGGCGACTCGAGGTGAATCGTGCTCCAGGTCGGTTGGCATTACAGCCTCGACGCCATACACCATGAAGAAGGGTGTGAACCCGATGGAGCGATTGGTAGAGGTGCGGATCCCCCATATGATAGAGGGGAGCTCGTGGACCCAGCATCCTGGGGTGTGCTCGAGGGGCACTTGGAGTCGCAGCTTGAGCCCGTGGAGGGCTCTGGTTGGCACGTTCTACTTGGCCATTCGACTCCGGGTGGGCGACTGAAGAGAGGTCGAGTCGTATGCCATGTTCTTCACAAAATTCCGCCATGGCCCCCTTGGTGAAGTTGGTGCCATTATCTGTTATGATGCTGTGCGGGTAGCCATATCGGTAGATGAGCTCGCGTAAGAACTTGGTGGCCGTCTTGCCGTCGCACTTCTTTATTGGCTTGGCCTCGACCCATTTGGTGAACTTGTCAATCGCAACCAGGAGATGGGTGAAGCCAGATGGGTCTTCTTGAACATGCCTACCATGTCCATGCCCCATACGGCGAATGGCCACGTGATGGGGATGGTCTTGAGTGCCAAACCAGGGAGGTGCGTCTGGTGGGCGTACTTCTGGCACCCGACGCATCGTTGGACGATGTCGGTGGCGTCGGTGTGCGCGGTGAGCCAGTAGAAGCCGTGTTGCATGGCCTTGGCGACTAGCGACTTGGCTCCGGCGTGATGGCCGCAGTCGCCGGCATGAATGTCCTGGAGGATCTTGCGGCCTTCTTCTGGCTGTACGCAGCGCTAGAACACGCCAGTCATGCTGCGTCTGTGGAGCTCGTCGTTTATGATGACGAAGGATTTACAGTGGCGTATAATCAGTCGCGCCTCTGTCTCGTTGCTTGGTAGGATTTTGTGCTCCAAGAAGGTGACGTATGGTGCTGTCCAGTCGCTAAGCTCCACAACCATGGCGACTAGAGACGGTTCTGGTTGCAGTGGTATCCCGACGTCGATCTATCTTGGTGGGCTGACCGACGGTTTGTGTATGATGTCGAGGAAGACACCTGCTGGTGGCGCTTGTCGGGCCGACCTGATGCGGGAGAGGGCGTCTACCTCCTTGTTGTTGCGTCTGTCGATCCACTCGACGAAATAGCCGTCGAAGTGTCCTCCCATCTGGTCTACCGCTTGGCGGTACACGATCATTGTTGGGAAGACGGCGTCACACGTCCCGGCGACTTGGCCGGTGACTAGATCGGAGTCGCCATAGCATCGTAAGCGGTTGACGTTCATCTCCATAGCGGCTCTCATGCCGTGAAGGAGGGCCTCGTATTCTGCCATGTTGTTGGTGCAGGGCTTGAAGTTGAGGCGGAGCACGTAGCGGAGCTTGTCTCCTTTGGGAGAGGTCAGTATGACCCTAGCCTCTGCGCCGTCAGCGTTCTTGGAGCCGTCAAAATGGAGCGACCAGTAGTGAAGGTACGGGAGCTTCTCTGGCTGCTATGCTTCTTCCCAATCTGCGAGGAAATCAGCCAGGGCTTGTGACTTGATCACTTTGCGGGGCTCGTATTTGATGTTGTGGATGCCGATTTTGATGGCCCACTTGGCGACTCGCCCGGTCGCCTCGCGATTGCGTATTATGTCTTGCATGGGTGCGGAGGAGACCACCGTGATCAGGTGCTCCTGGAAGTAGTGTGGGAGTCACCGTTGAGCTCAGAATACCGCGTACACCAGCTTTTGGTACTACGGGTAGCGTTGTCGTGAGTCTGTCAGGACTTCACTGATGTAGTAGACAGGGCGCTGTATGAGGCATTCCTTGCCCTCCTCCGTTCGTTCGACAACCATCACGGTGCTGACGACTCGAGTGGAGGCCGCGACGTAGACGAGCATTCATTCTTTGTCGAGTGGAGCGGCAAGGAGTGGGGCCACGAGTAGCACTTCTTTGAGTGGTTTGAGTGCATCGTTAGCCTCTGCGTCCCATTGGAACGTGGGGTTCTTGCACATCAGGCGGTAAAGGGGCATTGCCTTTTCGCCTCGTCGAGGGATGAAGCGACTGAGGGTCGCAACTCACGCTGCCAATTTCTGGACGTTGCGCAGGCACTCGGGTTTCCCGAGTCGCGTGATGGTGTCGATCTTGGTGGGCTTGTCTTCGATGCCTCGCTTGGAAACTACAAACCCCAGGAGTTGTCCGGTGGGGACGCCGAAGGTGCATTTTCCGGGGTTCAGCTTGATGTTGTACCTCCACAGGTTTGCGAAGGTTTTGGCTAGGTCGGCGAGCAGGTCGTCCTGACGGGTGGATTTTACCACCACGTCGTCGATTTAGACGTGCATGTTGCGGCCAATTTGGCTCGCTAGGCACTCCTGCATGCATCTCTGGTATGTGGCGCCAGCGTTCTTGAGGACGAACGTCATGGCCGTGTAGCAGAAGGCGCCGAATGGCATGATGAACATCGTCTTATCCTCATCCTCGACCGCCATCTTGATCTGGTTATAACCAGAGTAAGCATCGAGGAAGCACAGCGACTCCGATCCCGCGGTCGTGTCGATGATCTGATCGATGCGCGGTAGGACGAACTCCTCCTTCGGGCAGGCGCTATTGAGGTTGGTGTAGTCGATACACATTCTCCATGTGTTGTTCTTTTTTAGAACCAGGACTGGGTTTGCCAGCCACTTGGAGTATTTGATTGGCCGAATGAAGCCTGCGGCTAGCAGGCGCTGTACTTCTTTGGCGATCGCTCGGCAGCGCTCTTCATTGAAGGGCCGTAGCGACTGCTTTACTGGTCGCACTTTAGGGTCGGTGTTGAGTTTGTGCTCAGCGAGTTCCCTCGGGACACCTGGCATGTCAGATGGCTTCCATGCGAAGATGTCGCGGTTCTCACGGAGGAACCCGATGAGCGCGCTTTCCTATGCGGGGCTCATGTGCGCCCCGATGGTGACCGTCTAGCTAGAGTCGCCTGGGACGAGCTCCACGGTGCGGGTGTGCGTGGTCGCCTCGAACGTGGAGTTCGTGGCGGTTGGTTTCTTCAAGATAGTGGGGTCATCCTTGTTGATGTTGCCCACGTATTTCGCCAGCTCCTCCACGTGGTCGGTCTCCACAGCAATGACGGTGTCGGCGAGCTCGGCTCCCTTGTCCTCGCATTCCATGGCCATGTCGGGGTCGCCATGGACGGTGATGATGCCGCTTGGCCCTGGGAGCTTCATCATGTTGTAAGCGTAGTGGGGGGTTGCCATGAATTTGCCGAACATCTGGCGTCCTAGCACGCAGTGGTAGGGGCTGCGGAAGTTCACCAGCTCGAACTCAAATCGCTCGGTGCGGTAGTTCGCCGGTGTGCCGAAGGTGACGGGTAGCGTCACTTTTCCGATCGGGTATGCCTTCCGACCAGGGACGATACCGTGGAAGGTTATCAGGGTCGGCTAGATTACTGACTCTGGGAGCTGCAGCCTCTTGAACGTGTCCAGGTACATGATGTTGATGGACCTGCCGTCGTCCATCAATGTCTTGGGTAGCCAGTAATCGGCCACTTTGGGCCTGACTACCTGGGCGACTCACCCTGGGTACTCGATTCTGGGGGCGTGGTCCTGGCGACTCCAAGTGATATTCTGCTCGGACCAGTTGAGGAAGCGTGGGATGTCGACCTGTGTCACCGCATTGACGGCGACCGTGCGGGCGAGCACCTTTCTCTCGCGCTTGGTGCCGAGTCCGGTGAAGGTGTGTAGCGAGCCGATGGTGGTGTCGAAGCCACCGGCGTTCCTGTTGTCCCGGGGTGGGTTGTTGTTGGGGTCGTCCTTTTTGCTCGCCTTGCCTTCTCAATCTCTTTGAGAGAGTGGAAATCCGCGGTGGTGTGGGTGGCGGGTTTTCCCTCCCTGCTATGGTATGCAGGGCTGGTTGAGCGGGGCAGCATGGTCAAATTTTGGCCTCGCTGTGTTGTTAGAGCGGTAGTTTCCGCTGTCGCGATAATTTCCTCCGTCGCGGTGGTAGCTCTTGGGGTCGCGCTGGCCGTAGCCGGTGTTGGCGACGAAGTCGACTCGCCCGTCCGTGCGGGGCGCTTGCCGGTGATGTGGGTGTTGCTGTAGCGCATGTCGTGTAGGCGCCCGCTATCGTGGATGCTGGTTCGCTGTCTTCCTCCCGACTCGTCGTCGGAGTCTTGGTTGGGGTCCTCCTCTGCATAGTGTTTGGCAATCTCGAGGAGGTCGGGGATGTTGTCGAGCGTCCGGTAGACCCTCTTGATCTTGGCGACCAGGGGTTCGTACCGGCACGCGTTCTTGAAGCAATGTATCACCGTGTCTGGGTGGATGCCGGAGGCATTGATCCACAATTCTTGCCATCTCTGAACCCGGTGGCGAGTCGACTCGTGTTGTCCCTGGATACATCGCTCCAGGTCTTCTATGGTGGTGGCGCGGGTGTAGGAGCCCTCGAAGTGCCTGATGAAGGCGTCCCGCATTTCTTCCTAGGAGTCGATGTTGTCGGCGGGGAGGGTGTTGATCCATTGCCGAGTCGAGCCCTCCATCATCAGGGGGAGGTAGCGAGTGGCGAGCAGGTCAGTGTGGCCTGCGATTCCCATTGCCATGAGGTATGTGTCCAGCCAGACAGCGGGATCGTACGTCGGGTCATACTTCTCGATCTCCTTGGGAGCCTTAAAGTTGGCGGGGTATTTTTCCCCGCGGATCATGGGTCCGAAGCATTGCGGACCGACTCGACTGAGCGAGCCTCTTGGTTCCGGGTCGCCGCTGTTGGTGAGGGTGTGCCACAAGTCATTGGGCTGGCGCTCCCGCCACGCCTGATTGTTGATGATGTTCGTTCGGGCATCAATGGGCTGCCCGTTGGCACCGACCGTGTTATTCGCCGGTTGTGGCTCGTTGGTGGACAGAGCGGGGTTGGTGGCCCGTGGCTGGTTCGCCAAGGGCTGCGGTGGAGGGCAAGTCACTGCGTTGGCGACAGTGGGGTGACCACTTGACGCCGCTCTACTTGCTGAAGAGCAGGAATACATCCGCCCCCGCGGGTCGACTCCCGCGGCTTGTTGTTCGACGGCCCTGACGAGTAGGGCCTTGGCGTATTGGATCTATAGCGTGCTGTCGCCTTGGACATCGAGGTTGGCGATCGCGGGATCGGCCGCGACGACGTTGTCCATCGGGGTGGAGTAGAGTGGTAGCCCGTTGGCGTCGCGGGCTTGAGGCGAGATGATGATCCGCGGCTGGTCCGGCGGGGGCGTGCAGCCGATGGGTGGTGGAGGGGCTCCGGTCGCCGGTGCGTCGGGTGGTGGTCTTGCGGGATTGCTTCCGCCTGGCGGCGCGTTTTCGCAGTATTCGCGCTCGGCCGCGCGTGCGGGGTCGCTTTCGTCGTTGAAGTTCAGGACGCGTTCCTGGACGTTGGGGTTCAGGTGGGTCCTGATGCGGCGCTGGTGGTAGAGCGATAGCTCCCGCGCCGTTTCCCGCTCGAGGAGATATTTCTCGCGCTCGGCGAGTTTGTTGCGTTGCGCCTCTGCGAGCCGCACACGGGCTTCCTCCACCTCTATGGCCGTCGCAGTCGGCGGGACCGGCGTGGCGAACGGATCTGGCGGGGCAGTCGTGTTGCCCGCCATGTAGATCATGTTGAAGCGATTAGATCTGGCGCGGAAGTCTTCGGGCGACTCTGAGCCGAAGTCGGAGTCGAAGATCCCGAGGATGGAGGGGTCCTCGAAATCCTCTGGGTTGGAGACTCGCGTGATGGAGTCCTCTCATGATGCGGCGGTGATAGATCTGTCGACCGAGGCAGGGATCGCGGAGTCAGCGTCATCGTTTAGGGCCTCATCGTTGGCGGCGGCATTGGTCTCGGCCGCGTCGCTGGCGGCCGAGTCGTACTCGGTGACGAGGCTCCTGATAGAGTGGACATGCTCCTCCGAGAGCAGATCATGGTGTGGCGGCGATCCGCCGATGATCACCGTTGCAGCTGGGTCGACCGCGCCGGTGAAGCCGACGAAGAGGTTGATGGAGACGACCGGCATCACCGCGCCGTGAGTGATCGGGCGTGACGCCGGGATGTAGCTGCTGGGCGGGATCTGTAGGATCCCGCCGAAGGCGATCATGCGACCGGTGGCGAGCGGCGATCGATTGGCAAAGTAGGATCTCGCTGCAGAACTCAGGCCAGTCCAGCTATGCCCCACGGTGGGCGCCACTGTCGTGGAAATGGCCACGGCAGTCGCTACCTCTGGCAGCGATTGATTGAAGCGTGAGGAAGAGTTGGCGGCCATCTACGGTGCGAGATGGGGGCGGATGCACCCAGGTTCGGCCCCCGGAGGGTAAATACCTACTCATGCTAGATTAGATTATTGGAGAGCGAGTTACAGGGGTGGCGAGCTCGGCGTCTAAGCTACGAGTCGCTTGAGGGGGTGTATGATGGAAAGTGCATCTCTAGGATACCCTAGGGAGGTTTATATATGAGGCACCTCGCTAGGGTTTACAAGCTACCCCCAAACAAGATAAGATTCAGAGGTTTTGACCTAATCCGACTAGGCTTCTGTTACGCTCCTGGGCTTCCAGTCGCCAGTCGCCGTCCTCCAGGCGCACTCACAGACCCTTCGGCCCAATCGGAATGTCCCGCTGGGCATACCCCCTTTAGCATATCCCCATCACAAATGTAGATATGTCTAACCCCCGATCATCACAGCCGGCCTCATAACAAAGAACTTTCTTGGTGGTGCACACACAAGGGGAACACGAAACATTGGAATTAAATAGGGATTATCTTATTTTCTACCGTTGAGTATCTAAATAGTAGCACACAATAAGATGTAAAACAGATATCAACATCATATATATATTGTGATATGATATGGTCCTTCTTGCGCCTTGATCTCCATCAAGCGCTCTGGCATGATCTCCATCTTGCCCTTGGTTTGACGCCAAGTCCACGACGCCGCCACCAGGTCATCCATTGGAACGATGACTATTACTATACTATTTAGTAACAGAAAAGAAACTACTTTACCTTCGCAACGACCAATGCCATATCATAATCACATGCCCCCTGCAAAATAAAGTTAGACGCCTCTACTTTATCTATCACAAGTTTTACGTGATTGTTAGGGCTTTCTCAATAGAACCGTTTCTAATCTACGAACTTTCCAACCATAACATGGATCCAATAGTTGTGTATATTACACCCCTTTCGGGGCCCTCCGTTGTAAATGCTATATCAACTATCGAATGAGAGACAGACACCCGCTAGTCACTTATACGGTACAAGCCGTATGTTGAGCGTGGAACCTGTCTCGCATATTAATACGTGTAAGGTCGGTATGGGTCGCTTCATCAAACAATACCGCGATATAAACAAGTACACGTTAGAGGGTAACAACTAAGGGATCAATGCCCGCATAAAAACTTGTGCATACTAGCCATACAGCACTCCTACGCATAGATCGGCTCTGATACCACTGAAGGGGATCCGTAGCAGAAAACAAAAAAAATCCTACGATGGAACCCCAAAAATTGCCTAGGATCTATCTATGTAGTAATGCGATAATGGACAATGCGTAGAGAATACATACCCTTGTAGACCGTATGCGGTTAACGTTCCGAGGGGAACATGGTTGATGTAGTCGTACTCGTAGCCGACCTCAAGGTCGTGAAGCTCCTCGCAGGTCACCTCTTGCTCCTTCTTCATCGTGCAGCAGCTTCGGCTCACGACATTCAAGCGCCCCAAGTGTTGCGCCTCGTGTCTTCGTACACATCCGGTGCACGACGAGACCTTCGGCTCCCCGATCCCGCTGGGAGTGTGGAAGTTGATATCTGGCTAGGAATCCCTGCAGCGCAACGGCGTACTACAGGTGTGCCTTGTTCGCACATCCCAAACTTGGGGCCATGGTCACAAGGGTTAGAGAGAGGGAAGGAGGAGGTCAACCAAAGGACTTCTTCAAATATTGGTGTGTTTTATCCCACCAATGGGCACCCCTTTATATAGGCTAAGGGGTGTGCCTTTCTCAAAGGATAAGCCATGTGGGACTAAATGGAAAAGGAAAAAGGCGGAAAAGGAGCTCCCAGTCGGCTGGGCCTGGACGGCCAACCCAACAACCAGCAGCAACATTGAGCTGCCAGCCGGGTGGGCCGACGGCGCCCACCGCGACCCAGCTTGTAGCAGCAGCCAGGAGGCGCAGCGGCCAGGCGGGCCGGCCACGCCCATGTGGCCCACGCGCGCCCGTGCGGCCCAGCTCGCTAGCGAGGCGGCGGTGGCAGCCAGGGCCCGGATGGGCCAGCTCCCCCACGGCAGCCCAGCTCGCCTGCCCGGTCCGCTCCCCGCGAGCCCCGCATGGGCCAGGGTTGAGCAGGCCCGTGGCGGTGGCCCGCGGCTGGCGCCTACCCTAAGTGGGCCGCTTGGCCCACAGCGGCAACTGCTGTTTTCTTTTCTTTTTCTTTTTCCTTTTTCTTTTTTTCTGCAGCTTTATTTCTAGGCCTTTTCCCTCCGGAATTTGGCCTAATATAAAAGTTGCCTTTATAAATCTTAATTTAAATATTATTTAGAATATATTAATTCATAATTAACATATATTAAATGTATATTCAAATTCCCATTTATCCGAAAACACTTTTTCGGTCTTTTCCTTTATTCTTTCTCCGAACAACTTCGGATCTCTCTGCGGAACGATTCCGGCTTTCTCTCTTTCTCTACTGTGATTCTGTTTTACGAATGATCGCTCTTATCGTACCCTTAAGTGTATCCTCTCACAACTCGGGAATGCTCTAGACATGATTTGTATCAATGATCAACAGAGGGACCAGGGATATCCATGTGACCCCTATGCATTCCTGATGACAATGTTGTTTGAACCGCTAAATGTAGCATCCAATTCCTTTTGTTTCTTGATACGACTTGTCCGAGATCCGATCATTGGTATCATATACCTTGTTCAATCTCGTTAACAACAAGTTCTATTTTCTTGTTACCGTGATATTACATCCCCGTGACTAAGTCACATGTTGTAACATTTATGGATGTAATCTCAGCAAGCCGTCCGTATGTATCTTTACCCGTCTTGTGGATGAACAAATCCCGGTCTTGCAGTCACTTGTCATCCATTGTTCCTTTGGAATACCCAACGTACACCTTTATGTCCACCGTATTACCAGATGATGGTTGATGAAGTCTAAGCAGCCTCGGGAAACAGTGAGTAATATGAGCTCATGGTCTAAGGAAAAGGAGTCTAGGTATAGCTGTTGCAACAATGAACTTATATGACTTGATCGTGTTGCAATCCTTCGAGGAATGTCCATCACATCATTCTCCAAAGATATGACCCTGTTGTCAATTGGCATAAATGCCCATGATCTTGAAATCTAGATCATCCTCATGACTAACGAACTAGTATGAATAGAGGCTACTAGGGACTTGGTTGTTTCATACCACACCTGTACCGATGTTTCTACTTGGCACAGCTATAGCATAATATGAAACTATTATAAACTAAATGAGATAAGACAATAAAAACCTATTTATTATTTGCCTCTAGGGCATATCTCCTTCAGTGGTGTGGGCCCCTCGGGCGCCCACCGACCTTGCCTCTTCGCCTATATATTCCCTCCGAGACAAAAACCCTAGATACCCGATCAAAATTCCACGAAAAGTTCCACAGTGCTGCCGCCACCGAAGAGGATATTCAAGGGACAGAAGTCTCTGTTCCGGCACCCTACCGGGACGGGGAAGTGCCCCCGGATCCATCTCCATCGACTCCACCGCCTTCGTTGACTCCCATGATGAGGAGGGAGTAGTTCTCTCTCGAGGCTAAGGGCTCTACCTGTAGCTATGTGTTCATCTCTCTTTCTATGTGTGATCTTATGAGATCATGAGCTTTGTAATCTATAGATCTATTCTGCTACTCAAGTGCTTTAATGAATCTTTGCTTATCCCCATGTGTGTGAAGTTAACAGTGTGCACACTGTGTGGCACTTTGGCTAAGGTTACATAAATACTTATCATGAGTATAATTTGAGTTGGATGTCTCTATGAGATTGTGGTGTTTGTTGGAACCATCTAGCGCTCAACGTGATAGTGAGGGGTTCTCTAGATGGGGAATGCAAACTTTAAGGTGTGCTGTTATAGCCCTACATTGTCCAACCGGAGAGTAGTTCAAGGTAGCATCATGAAGAGAAGATAGTTATATGAGAGTCTCCACTAGTGAAAGTATGATCCCTAGGCCTTGTTTCTAAGCATTGAAACACCATTTACAATTAGTGTTGTTACATGTTTGCTTGCTGCCACTCTTATTTTGGATTGCAATTACCACTTATAATCATCCATATTACTTGTATTTCACTATCTCTTTGCCGAACTAGTGCACCTATACATCTAACAAGTGTATTGGGTGTCTTGGGGACATAAGAGACTTCTTGTATCTTGATTGCAGGGTTGCTTGAGAGGGATAACTTTGACCACTTCCTCCCTGAGTTCGATAAACCTTGGGTGATCCACTTAAGGGAAACTTGCTGCTGTTCTACAAACCTCTGTACTTGGAGGCCCAACACTGTCTACAAGAATAGAAGCGTGCGTAGACATCAAGCTATTTTCTGGCGCCGTTGCCAGAGAGGTTAGGTAAAAGGTACTCACATCCTCTGGCTACTAAGCTATCTTCTAGTACTATTGCTGGTGTGTGAGTGCTCAAAGTTATTTCTTTAGATTCTATAATTATATATTTTTGTTTCTTGTTTTTATTTTCACTAGTTAGGCTTAATGAAAAACAACAACAAAATTAGAGAGCTTTATATTATTTATTTTGAGTTAGGTCATGAAGTGTTTGAAGAGAAATTTAAAAAACCTATGGAACTTTATTTGCATGCTAATAGCAATGTTATAAGTATGAATTCTTTGAACACCATTATTGCTAATGCTATGGAAAAGTCTAAGCTTGGGGAAGCTGGTTTTGATGAGCATGATATTTTTAGTCCCCCAAGCACGGAGGAGAAAATTTACTTTGATGATACTATACCTCCAATATATGATGATTACAATGATGAATATGATATTTTCAGTCCACCTAATATGGAGGAGAAAATTAATTATGATTACAATATGCCACCTATATTTGATGATTATACTGATGAGAATAATAATGATAGCTATTTTGTTGAATTTTCTTCCACTACGATTAATAAGAATGACTATGCTTATAGGGAGAGTAATAATTATTTTATGCATGTGGCTCATGATAAGAATGTTTTATGTGATATTTATATTGTTAATTTTATGCATGATGCTACTGAAAGTTATTATGAGAGGGGGAAACATGGTTTTATGTATCTCAACAATATTAACTTTCCCCTCTTTATGTTGAAATTTTTGAAGTTGCACTTGTTTTGCTTTCCTATGCTTATTGCTTTGTGCTTTCATGACTTGTTTCTTTACAAAATTATTTTTCATAGGAAGTGGGTTAGACTTAAATTTGTTCCATATTTGCTTTTTGATGCTCTCTTTTACTTCAATTCATATTTCTTATGTGAGCATCATCGAAATTATCATGCCTATCTTAATGGCTATAAAGAAAGAGCTTTTGGGAGACAACCCATTTTATTTTTTTACTTTCAGTTTATTTTTGTTTTGTTGAGTCTTGGAAGTTATTGTCTCAGTAATAACCTCCCTTATCCTTTTTGTTTGGTTTTTGTGTCAAGAATAACCTCTAATGAGAGAGAAGTAAGACTTGTGAAAGTTGCTGTCCTGAAACAGATTTTTGTGCTTCGCTATAAAAATTCGTGAAAAATCTCTATACGTCGGATTGAGCTGTAATTTTTCGTGCTTCTGCCTCAGGTTGTTATATAACTTTCTTTAGTTTAACACTTTTCGATTTGAGCAACATAAGGTCTTCGAAAAAATCGGTTTTTACCTGCTGGTCTGTTTTGATAGATTTCTGCCATTATTTGCATTTGCCTCTTAATTGCTTTCTCTTTGAGTTCTTGCCAATTTCTTGAACTTTCAAAAGGAATTGCTACCGTAGCTTGTATTTTAATGGAAGTTTTACTTGTGTTGAAACTGAACCCAAAGAGTTATTATCTTGAATACACTAATGTTGCTAATGAAGATTCTGTGAAGTTTTGTATGAAGGAAATTTTAAAGTGTAGGGAAGAACAATGTGATAAGATGAAGTATGGACAAAAGCTCAAGCTTGGGGATGCCACCCGTGTCACCCGAAGAAATATTCAAGAAGTACAAGCTTCCAAGCTTGGGGATGCCCAAGGCATCCCCTTCTTCATCAATAAAAATCTCAGGTTTCTTTCAAACACTTCATTTTTATTGTTTCATGCCCAATTGTGTTGTTCTTGGAGCGTCTTTGTTTTTGTTTTTAGTTTTATTTTGCTTTCTTTGCTGCAATAAGTTGGTTGGATCCTAACACACTTCTTTTGTAGAGAGACACACCATGTTATTCATTGCCTAGAACACTCTAGTTTTCACTCTTATTGTTCTACGAGTGTTCTCCTTTGCTAGCACTGCGTTTAGCTTTAGTTTTCGATTGGTGTTGGAAAAGAGTAGGAAAGTTCATGCTTACGAGTGGTACAAAAAGGAGCTTGTTTTGACTGTGACTTAGACTTTATCATGTCATGCTAGATGTTTCTTTGACTTTATGCTTAGTAATTATTGTTGTAGCATGACTTGTTCCAAACAATTGAGATTGCTTAATGTGCCTTGAAAGAATCATGCGTTGTTTTAGCATACAAAAGCATAATATTGTGGTATTCTCCTTTGATGCTTTATTTGGGTTGACTTGGTGCATGCTCACACCATGTTAAGACTATACCAAATCACTATAGCCTCTATGATCATTTAGTTTTCGACTTGTAATATCTCTTTTGCTTTAATTAATAATGTTTTGTCGCTTTGCATGATTATGGCCATTATTGCTCTCTTAGTTGGTCGCTTCCAGTCTTTTGCTAGCCTCCACATGTACCAAGTATGAGTTCCACTCATGCATCCAACTCAAAATAAAACCAAGTTATTCCAAAGAGTCCACCATACCTACATATTAGCATTATTGCTATTCCAAGTATATTCATGTTTTTATCTATCTTCCGAATTAAATTTGTTATGTGAAAATTAGTGATTAAAGCTCTCACGAACTTGATGGCACACTTTACTTTCTTGCACTTAATAAACTTGAACCATTGTGCCCATCTATGTTGCATATATGCCTGCGTTTTGTAAGTTGTGAATTAGCAGAACCATGTTACCATGGGGAACGCTTTCAACATTGCACTTTATTTAGTTGATATCATATTCTTTTGCTTATGGATCCCGGCGGTGTGAAATGAAAGGGGAGCTTCTAAGGCTCATGGAGTTCGTATATGTGTTAGAGAAACGCATGGGCGGCTAGTCTAAGCCATGCCTAATCATGGTGGAAACGTGCAGCATAACCATAGTGAGCAATCTGTGAAGCATCCTCAATAAAAAAACTTATGCAAATAACATAAAATAAAAGCCTATGCAAATAGGAAATAAAAGGATCGCTGAGATGCTCAATGTCTGCTTGCCTTGTCATTTTGATATGGGAAAGCTTCCGTATCATCGGGCAAGGGGTACCCCATTGGCGGTTCTCTATGATACAAATGTACTTACAATGACAAGAACTTACCATTGACTAAAGTTGAGTAGCATGAGATTTGGTACTCATAAGTAAGGGGCATGAGATTTTCAGCTTATAACTTGTCAAGCATATCCTCATATTTGCTCACTTTAACCTTAATCACCTAAAGATGCTTATGATAGGGGCAATGCAAGCTGAAAGCTAATAAGTACCATAATTTTTGGAAGCTCTTTATGAGACTTGAATCCCTGCTTCTTTCTATGAAGGGCCTTTCTTTTACATTTATGTTGAGTCTCCATCTTCTATCTTTATGCACCTATTGAGAGAGCATAGTGGTCATTCTTATTTTAATGTGCATTGTCCCAAAACTTGTTGATTGATTCATAACTTTGATATTGCTTGTTCTTAAACTATTTGTATCTAGTCACCCTTATGAACTTTGAAGGTGTCCTATGCATTTATGTTTTGCTACACTATGAGGGACAATCTGATACCATTCTCACTATGTTTTCTATATGTGAAACAAACAAACGTCTTTCAAAGCATTATTATTCATGAATCTTTTGTTTGTACATTTTCATGTTACAACATAGTTGTTATGTCTTACTGTTAGAATTATGTCTTTCATGTCTATGTTAGAGTATTATGATCCCAGCTATCAATGTTTTACAAATACCTTGATCAAGATTATGATAGTACATGTCACCTCAAAAATTATTCTTTTTTATCACTTACCTACTCGAGGACGAGCAAGAGTTAAGCTTGGGGATGTTGATATGTCGTAAACGTATCTATAATTTTTGATGTTCCATACTTGTTTTATATCAACTATCTTATGTTTTGTCTACATTTTGAGATACTTTTATGCATTTTTTGTAACTAACCTATTAACAAGATGCCATAGTGCTAGTTGCCTGTTTTCTGCTATTTTTGGTTTCAGAAAAGCTGGAAAAGAAATATTCTCGAAATTGCACCGGACAAAAGCCAAAGTCAATATTTTACCAGAAGACTCACGGAGTCAGAAGACGAGACGGAGAGGAGCTACGAGGTGGCCACACCACCTGGTGGCGCGGGCTAGGTCAGGCTATGCCAGGGGGTGGTGTGGGCCCCTCGGGCGCCCACCAACCTTGCCTCTTCGCCTATATATTCCTTCCGAGACGAAAACCCTAGATAACCGATCAGAATTCCACGAAAATTTCCGTAGCGTCGCCGCCACCGAAGAGGATATTCGGGGGGACAGAAGTCTCTATTCCGGCACCCTACCGGGATGGGGAAGTGCCCCCAGATCCATCTCCATCGACTCCACCGCCGTCTCCATCGCTATTGCTGACTCCCATGATGAGGAGGGAGTAGTTCTCTCTCGAGGCTAAGGGCTCTACCGGTAGATATGTGTTCATCTATCTCTCTATGCGTGATCTTATGAGATCATGAGCTTTGTAATCTATAGATCTATTCTGCTACTCAAGTGTTCTAATGAATCTCTACTTATCCCCACGTGTGTGAAGTTAACAGTGTGGACACCGTGTGGCACTTTGGCTAAGGTTACATAAATACTTATCATGAGTATAATTTGAGTTGGATGTCTCTATGAGATTGTGGTGTTTGTTGGAACCATCTAGCGCTCAAGGTGATAGTGAGGGGTTATCTAGATGGGGAATGCGAACTTTAAGGTCTGCTGTTATAGTCCTACATCGTCCAACCGGAGAGTAGTTCAGGGTAGCATCATGAAGAGGAGATATTTATATGAGAGTGTCCACTAGTGAAAGTATGATCCCTAGGCCTTGTTTCTAAGCATTGAAACATCGTTTACAATTATTACTGTTACATGTTTACTTGCTGCCACTCTTATTTCAGATTGCAATTACCACATATAATCATCCATATTACTTGTATTTCACTATCTCTTCGCCAAACTAGTGCACCTATACACCTGACAAGTGTATTGGGTGTGTTGGGGACACAAGAGACTTCTTGTATCTTGATTGCAGGGTTGCTTGAGAGGGATACCTTTGACCCCTTCCTCCCTGAGTTCGATAAACCTTGGGTGATCCACTTAAGGGAAACTTGCTGCCGTTCTACAAACCTCTGCACTTGGAGGCCCAACACTGTCTACAAGAATAGAAGCGTGCGTAGAAATCACCACCAGCACCTACCACGTCCAAAGCCACCATGTAACACCCTCGAATCGGCCATATGCAAGTTTTAGCATTTCCCGCCAAACCTGCATAGAAACAATTCAAAGATGCCCACCAGGCACTGGCATGCGGGTGGAAAACGAAGTAATATCATTACACAATAGTCCACGATGGAACCCACAGAACATATATATATAGAACAACGACTCCATAAATCAAGAATATAGATATACGGTACAAAGATCCAAATCACCTTGAAAACGATACAACATCTGACTATGGATAATATGCAAATGGGGCTAAGAGCCCTGAAGAATAACCAATGGCGTCCGTAACCCTGCCCAAGCGAAACCGGAAGGTTAACCCTGCTAATGACGGCGAACTTATACCTGTTAAACAAAAAGGGGTGCCGACAAAGGGAAAAGAAAAAGGGAGCGGTCAGTACTGAGGCCAGTACATGGCGAGTCTAGAATTCGGCGGCTCTCGCCTATATAGTTATGGTGGACCGAAGCGGCAGCACAACATGCACTAAACAATCTATAGAGACTCGATTCAACTGTCGACTATTAGAGAGGGATAAGAAAGACCTATTCGGATCCAACCTAATAGTAACACCAAAACATACCGTTTCCCCCTCGAGACCAATCGAGGAAGTCAAACCGAGGAACTCACATAGTTGGCAGTTTTATTCATTTTGATATAGTTGCAGCACTTACTAGTCAGACATAGATAGCATGAGTCATCCTGATATCAGAAGCAGTGGGTAGTTTTAGTTAACCATTCTGTTGCAGTTGCAATACTTACTAGTCAGATACAATTAGCATAAGACATCCCAAACCCAGCAGTGGTTGACACTTTTATTTACTCATTCCATTGTAGTGTAGCTGATTACTAGTCATTCCAAAGTCAAATTTATAGCACTACTTTAGTTATAGTTTTCTATGATCGAGATACTGTGCTCCAAGTCATCCATAACCGCGGACACGGCTTTCAGAAAGTTTTACCCTACAGGGATGCACAAATAGCAACACACACACGATCAATCTCAAGAAGAAAAAAAGCAACGAGGCCTCACAACAATGCATTCACAGGATTCATAAATTATTTCAGGGGCCACCCGACTAAGCTACCCGCAACAAAGTTGGCCGGCTCCGAGATGGACCCAGAGTTTGCGTCAATGGTTGTAAATGACTGGAAACCCAAAAGTGTGACTGGGCTTGTCGATACCACAAAAACACTCCGTATTCCAAAACAGTACAGGTGCTCCACGCACAATCATAAATAAAGTAGTAAAGCATGGCATAAGTATAGAATAGTAATAAAGCCCCAAACTACTTTGTGGCCCAAAGAAATAAAGTGCGAATCAAGCTCAGGCAAAGGGGATCCATAGGGTCTCCTGTATGTGGATAGTGCGAATAGACAAGAAACAGGTATCAAGTACTCGGGACCTACGTGACACAAGTGAGTGTGGAAGAACTGTTATGGGGTAACCCCGTGGGTGGCCCGATCTTCACGGATCTCGTGGTCAAATCGATGGGAAAGCAAGGGGAAAGGGAGAAGGTAGGGTAAGCGGACGCACACCTCGCGAAGAACACGATGAACACACGCAAAACACACACGATACAAGGCCGATTGCTCTCACCGGTGGCCACCGGTCCGATAGAATCCCCGCAAGGAAAGATCGGTCAATGTGCTCCCTCGGTCCCACGCGGAGAGGCAAGAACACCTTGGAGAGGGTCTTGACGTCTTGGCAAAGGGACACTGATGCCAAGGCCTTGTACAATGAGGGAGGCGCGATGCAAACTCCAACGAGGTGGTGACGATAGTCGATCCCCTTTGGTAGAAGGGGATGAGGCAAAACTAGAGATTCCACAAAGGGAGTTTTCTTTAGTCTATCATCTATGCCTAGGGTTACATGAGGGGGTGGGGGCACTATATATAGGCTTGCCACTAGTTCAAGGGTACTTTAGGAATAAAAGGGGAAAGTCTGGCGGACTAAGGGGTACATGGGCCAAAGGCCCAGCTGGCGGCACGCAGGCCCATACGCTCAGGCCGGAGACTCCGGTGTGGGGTCTGGAGACTTCGGTCTAGGCCGGAGACTCCGGTTTGTATCCGGTGTCGTCTCCGGAGGGGCCTTCTGGCTGTCCTCGAGCTTGATCTAGGGGTTAGTCCGGAGATGGTTCCGGAGACTCTGGGTCTGCAGGCTGGAGACTCGGGTGTCTTCAGGCCGGAGACTCCGGTGTGACCGGAGACTCCAGTGTGTGCAGGCCGGAGACTCAGGTGCTCCAGCTGCTGCTTCTTCCGTCTTCTCTTCCAAGCCTCCGTCTTGTCGTGCTTGGTGCTCCAGGCTTCCTCCCTTGCCTCCGTACTCATCGGTATGAACCTATCATGGATATGGGACGGAGTATGAAGTAGTATACCATTCAAGAGGGTAGGAAGTGGGCTCGCATAGAGGAATGGATTCACCTTTGGAGTCCGTGATGACTTGGCATAAGTTGGAGACCATGATGTGGGAACGACCGAAGGTCAGGCCACATCAAGAACCAAATAACATATATTGCCCACCGGTGCCTCTGCATTAGTTATATTTATTCCCATCATTTTATTTAATAAGTTGTAATTAAAGCCATGATCATCTCCACCATTAAGCATGTGTCAACCTTCCAATAACGGTGGAACAACAACGACACGAAGTAACACCTGAGCAAGCAACTACGACTCGCAGGACCGACTGTCTATCAAACAACAAGCAATAGGATGTGGCCAAGGAAATATAGAGGCTGCAGAGAATATAAATGGTGCACGAAAACTAAAACATCGCAACAAGGATAGCAATAGATCAACAGGAGGAAGAAAATACTAGAAATATAAAATAAGTAGAAAAGGGGAGAAAGCTCGCCTGGAAAACATAGCCGAAGATACGTTATCCGAAGAACTTGTCAATATTCGCATCATCTCAACGGCGTAATCCGCGAAGAACCAAAGCACTAAAAGAAACACCGAATGCACTTTTTAATACTACGACAGAAGATCCGGCATGTTCATGATATGATGCATGACATGGCAAAGATGCGATGCAACTAGGAAATATTAAGCGGAACTGTGGTCCCGACAATTAATTAGATGGTTCATGTTGTATAGATACCCCGCAATTTAAATGTGGCTTAACAAGACAAAACTTGTATCGGTTCGCTACATAATTTTAAATAGAACCAATATAAGACTAGAATAGCCCGCATATGGTCTCCATATTTAATATGAGGTGAAACGAAAAAGTATCCCCAAACAAATAAACATGTATGCGAGTATGGATGATTTAATATGCAACAACTTTATATGGCATTTATAAAATAGGGGCTCGGATTGGGGTCACACATTGGAGGTTCGGATCCGGTGGTCTTGTTACAACAGATCGGTCTTCGCCTCCGGGAACGGGGCCTTGTCGTCCGTGAAGGAGAACATGAAGCCAATGCCCGGGTTCGGGCTTCGGATCCAGGATCGGTGTCTTCAAATTACAGGAAGAAGATCTTGGAGGTTGCCTGCTTCAATTGTTGATGGCGAACTTTGCTCGGTACCGGTGACCTTGTCAACAAGAAGATCTTGTCGCACCGAACTTTTTCGATTCCCCTAGGAAGATCTTGGCGCGCAGGTCTTGGAGTACATGTGTTGGTCATGCACGCACGGGATCCCGTGACAGATGTAGCAGGGTCATCGAAGATCTTGAAAGCCAACATCGACTTGGTTAACACCGGGCACGGGGTGGAAATAGGGCAACCTGCTTGTGCTGCGAGGTCGCGGTCACGGGCAGGAGAGCATCGGAAGGCGACCGCGTGAGGCGCGGTGCGGCTTGCTGCAGCTGGCATTGGGCGAAGCAGGGGAATCCCACAGCTCAGGAAGCGCACAGAGGGGTAGTCGCCGAGGGACCCACACAGGCGAGTAGGGGCAGCACACCAGGGCGGTGCTCTCGTGCAAGGAGAGGCGGCGCTTCGCCTGCAGGGACAGGGAGAGGTGGCAAGGAGGGCCTAGCGGCAGAACGATGGCGTAGGGCAGCGCCGGTGGAGAGCGGAGTCGCTGCTGGCCAGGAAGGGTGCGGCAGTGGCGCTCGAACGGTTGCGGGGCCACAGCGCGGAGGTCGACACGAGGCTCTGCAGAGAGCGGCGGCGGCTTGGCGGCAGGAGGGCGACCCGCGGCACGGTGCAGAGGAGAAGGGGCCGCGGCACGCTGAGGGACTCGCCTCGGCGACGGCGCGCACGGACGAAGCGCACAGAGAGGAGGAGGATGCGTCCGTCGTGAGCGCCGGGCTGAGGACGAACAACACCGGGGCTTGATGCGTGAGGAGGTCGGGCGGCGGATCGATTGGGAGCTTCCTTGCTCCTGGCTGTGTGTTCGGTGGCGATGGAAAAGGGGACACGAGGAAGGAGGCAGGCTCACGTTGCGTGCCAGGGACTCGCTGCATGCGTGGGTCGTGGCGACCTGGGGTGGTTGCGTACGTGAGTGGGGCCGGGGCGGGGCCAGACTCGCGACGTGGTGGCGTAGGTGGCGAGGCAGGGGAGCGATGCAGGGTGGGTGTCGTGCACGCTGTGTTGCATCGCTAGGCAGCGTGCGGTGCACCGCAGGAAGGTGGGGCTAGGGATAGAGCGGGGGTTTGGGTGCGTCGCCCGGCTGCAGTGCTGCTGCGCGTGTGATGTGCGATGGCTAGGAGGGTCTGGGTAGAGCTAGGGCTTGGGGTAGGTGGGGGGTTAGGGTTTAGTTTAGGTGGGCCGGGTGGTAGGTAGTCTGGCCCGGTTGGGCCTCTGGCCTAACCGATTGGACTGCCTCCCCGGGGATTTTTATGAAAATGTTTTATTTTATTTATTTTTAAAACAAAACATTTTTGTAAATATCTTGTGGAATAAAATATCCGAAAGAGACCCAGGGTTTTGATTTGAATAAAGATGGGGATATTTTAGAAAACAAAACTAGGCTTTTAGAAAATAGTTTTAGGAAAACCATGCATGATGACATGACGATGCTCAAATGAAATGTGGCATGATAAAATGGGCATGCAGTCATGATGATGCACAAAATAAAAATAACACACGATTTTCTAGTAGTGGTTTTACCGGGGTGCTACACACTATGCCTTCATCAAGAACGCCTTCGGCTGCTCCACCACCATCATCCAATGGCCCTGCTCGTAGTTCTTATTCTATGGCCTCCACAAGCAAGAGGAAGGATATACAATGTCGGAAATGCTGGGGATATGGTCATATTGAGCGCATGTGCAGAACACAGCATGTTATGATGGTGCTCGATGATGGTGAATACGATTCAGTAGGTGATTTTGATGAAGATACATTAGCTCTTATTGCTGCACGTGATGGGGATAATTCTAATTCTGAAGAAGAGATAGAGGTAATGGGAGCTGAAACTGTTGATCAGTACAGGATCTTAGTTACATAATGTGTGTTGAGTGTGCAATTGAGTAAAGCTTAGCATGATCAACGCCACAACTTGTTCCAAACACGAGGCATTGTAAGTAAAGAGCTATACGGGTCATTATTGATGGAGGGAGTTGTAATAATCTGGCTAGTGTTGACATGGTAGAGAAGCTTGCTCTCCCAACAAGATAACACACATATTCATATTACATCCCATGGTTTGAGAGTTCTCGTAAGATCAAGGTAACAAGATCGGTACGCGTGCATTTTAATATTGGTACATATTCTGATTTTGTTGATTTTGTTCTTTGTTACTTGGTAGTTGGAAATTTGATAGAGAATCTGTTCATAATGGTAAAACTAATCACTATTCTGATGTTTTCTTTGTTACTTTCATGAGATTAATGAATGAAGTTTTACGTGCTTTCATTGGACATTTTGTGGTAGTCTACTTTGATGATATTCTGATTTATAGAAAATCTTTAGAGGATCATTTGGAACATTTGTGTGCTGTTTTCAATGCTTTGCATGATGCTCGTTTGTTTGGTAATCTTGAGAAGTGCTCCTTTTGCACCGATCGAGTTGCGTTTCTTTGCTATGTTGTTACATCATAGGGTATTGAAGTGGATCCAGCCAAGATTGAAGCAATTGAGAATTGGTCGCAGCCCAAGACAGTCACACAAGTGAGGAGTTTTCTTGAATTCGCTGGTTTTTATAGGTCTTTTGTCAAAGATTTTGGATCAATTGTTGCGCCGCTGAATGAACTTACCAAGAAGGATGTGCCCTTTGTTTGGGGCGACGCACAACAACAATCCTTCATGATATTGAAAGATAAGTTCACACATGCTCCATTACTCCAACTTCCTAATTTTACTAAGACTTTTGAGCTTGAATGTGATGCTAGTGGAATTGGTTTGGGAGGTGTGTTATTACAAGAGGGAAAACTCGTTGCATATTTTAGTGAGAAATTGAGTGGGGCTAGTCTTAACTATTCTACTTATGGTAAAGAATTATATGCGCTAGTTCAGACGTTAGAAACTTGGCAACATTATTTATGGCCTAAATAATTTGTTATACATTTTGCTCATGAATCTTTGAAGCATATTGGTAGTCAAGCTAAGCTAAATCGTCTCCATGCAAAGTGGGTTGAATTTATTGAGTCTTTTCATTATGTTATCAAACACAAAAAGGGTAAAGATAATATTATTGTTGATGCTTTGTCACGCCGTTATACTTTGTTATCTCAACTTGACTTCAAAATATTTGGATTGGTAACTATTAATGAACAATATGTGCATGATACTGAATTGAAAGATGTGTTGCAGAATTGTAGAGATGGTAGAACATGGAAAAATCGTCTTCAATGATGGATTTGTGTTCCGTGGTAACAAACTATGCATCCCAGATAGTTCCATTCGTCTTTTGTTGTTACAGGAGGCACATGGAGGAGGACTGATGGGCCACTTTGGTGTAAAGAAGATGGAGGATGTTCTTGTCGCACACTTCTTTTGGCAACGCATGCGTCGATATGTTGAGATATTCATGGCACACTGCACTACTTGTCAAAAAGCTAAGTCTTGTATTAATCCACACGGTTTATATATGCCTCTTCATGTTCCTAGTGTCTCTTGGGAGGATATTTTTATGGACTTTGTTTTGGGATTGCCTCGTACACAGAAGTGGAGGGATAGCATTTTTGTTATTGTGGATCGGTTTTCTAAGATGACACACTTTATTCCTTGTCACAAGACTGATGATGCTTTGCATATTGCTGATTGGTTCTTTCGTGAAATTGTTCGTTTACATGGTGTGCCAAATACTATTGTTTATGATCGTGATACTAAATTTGTTAGCCACTTTTGGAGATGTTTATGGGCTAAGTTGGGGACAAAATTATTGTTTAGTACTACATGTCATCCCCAAACTGATGGACAGACTGAGGTAGTTAAGAGAACTTTTTCTACTATGCTACGGGCTGTTTTAAAGAAGAACTTAAAATTATGGGAAGAGTGTTTACCTCATATTGAATTTTCTTATAATCGTTCACTGCATTCTACCACAAAGATGTCCCCATTTGAGATTGTGTATGGTTTTGTTCCTCGTGCACCTATTGATTTATTGCCATTACCTTCTTTGGTGCAAAATAATTTGGATGCTACACAACATGTTGAAATGATATTAAAATCACATGAGACTACTAAAGACAGCATAGAATGCATGAATGCTAAGTATAAACTTGCTGGGGATAGAGGGAGAAAGCATGTTGTGTTTGATGTTGGTGATCTTGTTTGGTTGCATTTGCGCAAAGATTGTTTTCCTAATTTGCGCAAGTCTAAGATAATGCAACGTGTTGCTGGTCCTTTTAAGGTGTTAGAGAAAATAAATGATAATGCATATAAACATAAGCTACCTGTAGACTTTGGTATGGTTAGTACTACGTTTAACATTGCAGATTTGAAGCCTTACTTTGGTGAGGAAGATGAGATTGTGTCGAGGATGACTTCAATTTAAGAAGGAGAGCATGATGAGGGCATCCCGTCTATTGATACAACCGTTGTACCTATAGCTACACAAATACAAGGACCCATCACTCGAGCTCGTGCCAAGCAACTTAACTATCAGGTACTTTCGTTTCTTGGAACTATTCCTCAAAAACACGAGAATATGATGCTGCCTAAATCAGATGTGTTTCTTACTCTTAGGAATGATGGACCTAGCATGGACGAGAGGGACAAGCATTTGAGCATGATTATGCATGGAGATGGAAGCAAGCATATGAGGATTGAAAAGGGCGCCACAAGTGGAGATTTCAGAACTTTGAAGCCACCATAATGAAGATTGAAGGCTTGGATGAAATATTCAAGAATATTACTTTGTAGATTCGTCCATAGCTTAATTTGGTGTTGCATCACCTTTATTTTGGTCCATGTGATGTCTACGCACTTCTATTCTTGGAGATAGTTGTTGGGCCTCCAAGTGCAGAGGTTTGTAGAACAACAACAAGTTTTCCCTTAAGTGGATCACCCAAGGTTTATCGAACTCAGGGAGGAAGTGGTCAAAGGTATTCCCTCTCAAGCAACCCTGCAATCAAGATACAAGAAATCTCTTGTGTCCCCAACACACCCAATACATGTGGTATGGATATTTATACATGTGGTATGGATATTTATGTGGTATGGATATTTATAAGTGGTAACGGTGCCAGAAAATAGCTTGCTAGCGTGTGGTTGACGTGGGAAAAGACTAAAGGCAAACTGAAATAAAGAAGGAAGCAAGCAAACATGTAACAGATCTAATTGCAAACGGTGTATCAATGCTTAGAAACAAGGCCTAGGGATCATACTTTCAGTAGTGAACACTCTCATATAAATATCTTCTCTTTATGATACTACTCTTAACTACTCTCCGGTTGGACACTCTAATCATTGGTAGGGCTATAACAGCACACCTCAAAGTTCATCTTTCCCATCTAGAAAACCCCACACTGTCACCTTGAGCACTAGATGGTTCAAACAAACACCACAATTTCATAGACACATCCAACTCCAAATATAACTCATAACAAGTATTTGTAATCTCTAGCCTAAGTGCCACCATGGTGTGCACACTGTCAACTTCACACACATGGGGAGAGCAGAGATCTATTAAAGCATTTGAGTAGCAAGGTAGATCTACTTGATTACAAAGCTCATGATCACAATATGATCATGCATAGAGAGAGATGAACACATAGCTACCGGTAGAACCCTTAGCCTCGAGGAAGAACTACTCCCTCATCATCATGGGAATCAGCAATGGTGATGGTGGTGGAGATCGATAGAGATGGCTCCGGGGGCACTTCCCCGTCCTGGCAGGGTGCCAGAATAGAGACTTTCTGTCCCCCGAATCTCCCCTTCGGTGGCGGCGGCGTGATGGCCCAAATATATCGAGCTCGTTGCGGAACCCCAAGAGGAAGGTATGATGAGCACAGCAACAAGTTTTCCCTGAGTAAGAAACCAAGGTTATCAATCCAGTAGGAGCAAGGAAACACCCCAAAGGTGTAGCTAGCTAAATGTTGGTAGGGCGCACTACCGGTTGATACGTCCATTTTGCATCATTATTATATGTCTTAATTCACTATTATTCATTGATATATTTCATATTGAGAGGTGATACTTATGTTATTTCATCTGTTTTTGCATGGTTGATTACTTTTGGAGCATGGACCGCTGCAGTCAGGATTCTGATGGAAAAGGTGCTGTTTGGAGGCAAAATTCGCGAAGATCAGAAAATCCGGGAAAATATACGGAAAATCCTATTTTTCCAGAAGACTAAGGATGCCAGAAGACGGAGTGGAGATGGGCCACAGGGGCCCCACACCACCCCCTGGCGCGGGCAGCCCTAGGCCACGCCAGGAGGTGGTGTGGCCACCCTGGCCCACTCCAGCCTCTCTCCTCTGGCGTATATCATCCTCCCGAAACCCTAAGACTCGGGAGCAACCACAGAAAGATTACATCGCCTCTACGGGGCGGAAAACACCGAGAAAGAAAGATCTCTCTGGCAGATAGATTTCTGCCGGGGGAATTCCTTCCCGAAGACGGGAGATCGTCGCCATCAACACCACCATCAAGCTGGACTTCATCGGGATCATCATCATCATCACCACCATCATCACCATCAGCACCCTCATCACCATCTCCATATTGCTGTGACAATTGCGTTGAATCTTGCTATAGTTCATAAGGGAAACTTTCCCGGTGTTGATTACTCTTTGTAGTTGATGCTATTGAGTGAACCATTGAATTATTGTTTATGTTCAGATTGTTATACATCATTGTTCCATCTCTGATCATGATCCATATGATGGCTTTTGAGTAGTTCGTTTTGTTCTTGAGGACATGGGAGAAGTCATGTTGTTAGTAGTGGAGTTGTGTTGAGAAAGATTCAATGGTTTGATATTTAAGTTGTGGTGTACTTCTTCTAGTGGTGTCATGTGAACGTCGACTACATGACACTTCACCTATATGGGCCTAGGGGAATGCATTGTGTATTTGGCTACTAATCGTAGGGGTTGCCGGAGTGACAGAAACCTGAACCCCCGTTAGGAAACCATTGCACAAGGGATGTAAGGGTCTTAGAGTTTAAAGCTGTGGTTAGGTTTCTACCTTAATTACTTTCTTGTACTTACGGATGTTTGCAAGGGGTATAATCGCAAGTATGTATTAGTCTTGGATGGGACGGTACATTAGCACAGGTTCACCCACACAACACTTAGCAAGCTAGAGAAGATTAATCAACTATATGAAGCGAAAGCACTTGACAATCTTCCCATGTGTCCTCGAGAATGTTTGGTCGTCTTAAGTAATACGCTTGTCCTTTGCTGCATAAAGGATTGGGCCACTTGCTGCATTTATTCCTACTGTCTTTTATTTACCTTTACTTTGTTTACTTGCTTTATCAAAAACCCCTAAAAATCTGTTTGCTAAGTATTTGCAGAGAATTCTTGATCCATACCACTAGCCAGCACCTTCTGCTCCTCGTTGGGTACGACACTCTTACTTATCGAAAATACTGCGATACACCCCCTATACTTGTGGGTCATCAAGACTATTTTCTGGCGCCGTTGCCGGGGAGTGAAGCGCTATTGGAGAGTGGAACTGGTAAAGGAAACTTCTACTTTGAGTATTGTTTACTTCTGTTAGTTGCTTTATTTTCGTTATGGATAATTCGCTGAGTTTCTTATTTGGCAATGCTACTACCACTGCTAAGGTAGTAGATAAGATACCACCTACTGAGAATGATGTTTTCAAAATACCTACAAGAATTATTGATCGTGTTATGGATAACTACTATGTTGGGGATGGAACTGTCCATCCCGGTGATCATTTACTCTTTATACACGAATTATGCGGGTTGTTCAAGTGTGCAGGTATTACTACAGATCAAGTTAAGAAGAAGTTATTCTCATTATCACTAAAAGGAAGAGCTGAGGAATGGTATAAGCTGCTGAAGAATGGTCAAGCTCTGGAATGGGAGGAAATAGTGCCTCTCTTTTATTCAAATTTTATCCTCCTAGTGAGATTCATAAAGATCGAAATCAAATATACAACTTTTTGCCTCTTGATGGAGAGAGTACAGCTTAAGCTTTGGGGAGATTGAAGTTACTAATGCTCAAATGTCCCATTCATGAGCTCCCCAACAATATTATTATCTATAACTTTTATGCAAGGCTCCCTCTACATGATAAAGATTTATTGGATGCTTCTTGTGCTGGATCATTCACTCGCATGGAAGAAGAAGCTAAATGGGATCTTCTGGACCGTATTCAAGAGAATGCTGAAGCTTGGGAGAATGACAAAGGTAGAAAGTCAGGTATAAATTATGATTATGAATGCATTGAATCTTTTATGGGAACTGATGACTTTCAAAATATTAGTAATGTTTATGGTCTTGATTTGCAAGTTATTACGAATTGCTTTAGAGCTTTTGCTTCCTATATCGAAATTCCAAAAAAGGGATGGAATAAATACCATGCACCTTACAAATATATTGTTGACTATGTTCCTATTGGAAGTGCTGAGTATGCATTATTGATCCCATCTTACCCGAACCCTATATCGAGAAGATTCCCTTCCCCGAAAAGGTAAAGGACCATCCTATGATAACTAATGTAATCGCCAAAAGTGAAAAGAGAACTGTAAAACCTGATGAACAAATAAACATTGAACCTGTGGTAGCAATTGTGAAAGACCTTGTCACTAAAATCGTAGAAGATGGGCACATAGTCTTTGTGAGGATGCTTCTAATATTGTTTCACATCCTAATAGAACTAAAAAGGCTAGTGTTCCTGTGCTTTCTATTAGAATTGGTGATCATTGCTATTATGGTTTATGTGATATTGGTGCAAGTTCCAGTGCTATTCCTTATGAGCTTTACAGAGAAATTATGCATGAAATCAGTCCTTGCGAGTTTGAAGAGATTGATGTGGTTATTCACCTTGCTAATAGAGAGACCATCTCTCCAATTGGTATTGTACGAGACGTGGAAGTTCTTTGTGGTAAGATTAAGTACCCTGCTGATTTTCTAGTACTTGGTTCAGCTGCTAGTAAAACTTATCCTATCATTTTTGGTAGACCTTTCTTGAGTACTTGTGGAGCTATTATTGACTGCAAGAGGGAGACAATCTTGACTAAGTTTGATGGGGAATCTTATGAGTTTAATTTTTTAAATTTGCTAAAGAACCTTGCGAAGAGGAAACCCATAATGAGGATTTTAGAGTTGAACAACTTGCTTCTATTTCTCTTGTTCCTAACAATGCTTTGTAGCAATTTATGGAAGATCATGAAAGTGAAATCTTCATGGAAGAAAGGAATGAGATTGACAAGATTCTCTGTGATCAACCTAAGATGCTTAAGCATGACTTGCATGTAGAAGACTTGGGTAGCACGATGCCACCTAAAAAGGATCCGGTTTTCGATCTAAAACCTCTCCCTGATGATCTTAAATATGCTTATATTGATGATAAAAAGATATATCCTGTTATTATTAGCGCTAAACTTTCAGGGAAGGAAGAAGAAAGGTTATTGGAGGTTTTGAGGAAACACCGAGGAGCTATGGGCTATACTCTGGATGATTTAAAAGGGATTTCACCTACAATATGTCAGCATTCTATCAACATAGAACCAGATGCGAAGCCAGTAGTGGAGCACCAATGAAGTTTAAATCCTAGGATGAAGGAAGTGGTAAGGAATGAAGTATTGAAACTCCTTGAGGCTGGTATTATTTACCCTATTGCTGATAGTGAATGGGTTAGTCATGTTCATTGTGTTCCTAAAAAGGGAGGTATGACCATTGTCCCTAATGATAATGATGAGCTTATTCCTCAAAGAATAGTGGTAGGCTATAGGATGTGCATCGATTTTAGGAAAGTTAATAAAGTTACTAAGAAAGATCACTGCCCGCTTCCTTTTATTGATCAAATGTTGGAAAGGTTGTCTAAAAAGACCCATTTTTGTTTTCTTGATGGTTACTCTGGTTTCTCTCAAATTGCTGTTAAACAACAAGATCAAGAAAAAACTACTTTTACTTGCCCTTACGGAACTTATGCTTATAGACGTATGCCTTTTGGTTTATGTAATGCTCCTGCTACTTTTCAGAGGTGCATGTCTGCTATCTTCCATGGTTTTTGTGAGGAAATTGTAGAAGTATTCATGGATGACTTTTCTATCTATGGAACTTCTTTTGATAATTGTCTGCACAACCTTGATAGAGTTTTGCAGAGATGTGTAGAAACTAATCTTGTTCTTAATTGGGAGAAATGCCACTTCATGGTTAATGAATGGATTGTTCTTGGGCATAAAGTTTCTGAAAGAGGCATAGAAGTTGATAGAGCCAAGGTTGAGGCAATTGAGAAGATGCCATGTCCAAGAGACATCAAAGGTATTCGTAGTATCCTAGGTCATGCTGGTTTCTATAGGAGGTTTATTAAAGACTTTTCTAGGATATCAAAACCCCTCACTAATCTTCTTCAAAAAGATGTACCCTTCGTTTTTGATGATGATTGTAAGGAAGCTTTTGAAACTCTTAAGAAGGCTTTAACTACAACCCCTATTGTTCAACCACCCGATTGGAGTTTACCCTTTGAAATAATGTGCGATGCTAGTGATTTTGCTGTAGGGGCTATCCTTGGGCAACATATTGATAAAAAGTTAAACGTTATCCATTATGCTAGTAAGACTCTAGACGCTGCTCAAAGGAATTATGCTACTACTGAAAAGGAATTTCTAGCTGTTGTTTATGCTTGTGATAAGTTTAGGCCCTATATTGTAGACTCAAAAGTCACCATTCATACTGATCATGCTGCTATTAAATATCTTATGACGAAGAAGGACGTTAAGCCTAGGCTTATTAGATGGGCGCTGCTTTTACAAGAGTTTGATCTACATATAGTAGATAGGAAGGGTGCTGAAAACCCTGTAGCTGATAATTTATCTCGTTTGGAAAACATCTCTTTTGACCCTATGCCTGTTAATGATAGTTTTCCAAATGAACAGTTAGCTGCAGTAGGGGTTAGCTCGCGAGGGAGCCCTTGGTACGCTGATTATGCTAACTTTATTGTCTCCAAGTATTTGCCTCCAACTTTTACAGCTCAGCAAAGAAGAAAGTTCTTCTATGATTTGAGGCATTATTTTTGGGATGACCCACACTTATACAAAGAAGGAGTGGATGGTATTATGCGAAGATGTGTTCCAGAATATGAACAAAAGGAGATATTGCATAAATGTCATGGTAGTGCTTATGGAGGACATCATGCAAGAGATAGAACTGCACAAAAGGTGCTACAATCAGGTTTCTACTGGCCTACCCTTTTTAAAGATGCAAGAAAATTTGTTTTATCTTGTGATGAATGTCAGTGTGTTGGTAATATTTCTAGACGCAATGAAATGCCTATGAACTACTCTCTAGTTATTGAACCTTTTGATTGTTGGGGATTCGACTTTATGGGTCCTTTCCCTCCTTCGAAGGGTTACACTCATATTCTTCTTGCCATTGATTATGTTACTAAGTGGGTAGAAGCCATTCCTACAAAGAGTGCTGATGGGGAGACTTCTCTAAAAATGCTTAAGGATGTTATCTTTCCTAGGTTTGGGGTGCCTAGGTATCTCATGACTGATGGGGGTTCTCATTTCATTCATGGTGGTTTTAGGAAGACCCTTGCTAAATATGATGTTAATCATAGAATTGCTTCAGCTTATCACCCCCAAACAAACGGGCAAGTAGAGTTATCAAATAGAGAAATTAAATCTATCTTGCAAAAGACTGTTAATAGATCTAGAAAAAACTGGGCTAAGAAGTTGAATGATGCTTTATGGGCTTATAGAACTGCTTACAAAAATCCTATGGCGATGTCTCCTTATAAAATGGTTTATGGGAAAGCTTGTCACCTACCCTTAGAATTAGAACACAAAACTTACTGGGCAGTTAAAAACTAAATAGAGATTGTAAGCTCGCTGGTGAGAAGAGATTATTTGACTTACATTCTTTAGATGAATGGAGGAGTGAAGCCTATGAAAATGCTAGGCTCTTTAAGGAAAAAGTTAAAAGATGGCATGACAAGCGAATACTCAAGAGAGAATTTCATGTTGGTGAGAAAGTTCTATTGTATAGGTCTCGTCTCAGATTTTTTGCAGGAAAGCTACTGTCAAAATGGAAGGACCTTTCATTATAGAAGAAGTATACCGTTCAATAGCAATAAAAATTTCTTTTTTAAAAGATAATACTACACAAGTAGTGAATGGACAGCGACTCAAACACTATATTGCTGGGGATTCTTACAATGAAGATGCTGATGCCTTTCAAGTTATAACTCCGGAGAAATTTATCGAGGACCAAATTCAGAGACCTACAGAGTCTATTTTCAAATAGGTAATAGTTCTGGTAAGAAAAGTTCCACGAAAATATAATCCAACTATGTTTTTGCAGTTTTTAGTTAATAAGGAGAGCTACGAAACAAAAAAGGGACGGAAATAGAGCCAGGGTGGCTCGCACCACCCTGTGGCGCGGGCCCACCCCTGGCCGCGCCACCAGGTGGTGAGTCCACCCTAGACTCCGCCTCCGACTCGTTTTCTCCCAGTACCTTCCTTTTGATATGAAACTTCGTAATATATAACCCCCCCCGGATCTTCCAAGGTTCGTATATCGTGTTTTCGTCGTATTTTCGTTTCGATCTATTTCTGCCAGGACATACTCTTTGAAGGATTAGAAGCACAATGGTGTCCGCCAAGGATAAAGGGAAGGAGCTCATGGAGGAAGACCTCCAAGACCCCGGAAAGGAGAAGGAGATCAAGAGTGAAGGTGAAGAGGAGCAAGGCCAACATCCGCACACCGGCACTACCGTTGCAAGCATTGGAATGGTGAAGAAACCTGCCAGGGTTAGAAGGACTGCGCGGATGCAGACTGGGGGAAAAGCTCCTCGTCACAGTTTGGCTCCACGGTCACTTCCTCCACACAACAATAATCCCTTCCATACCTTTATCCATAACCATGCAGGAAAAGAAGACTCCAAGAGGGAAGAATGGAAAAGAATCACAAGAGCTGGGATCCACAAACTGAAATGATTATGAGCCGTATTGAGCACAACTCAGAGTTGATTCGTACTCTCACCTTCGAGATTGAGGACTTGGGGAGATTGATCAGAGAGCTCATCGAGAGGATACCACCACCACCTAAGGAGTAATTCATCATCAGGTTTGGCATCCCCTTGGTTTGTTCCAAGCTTGGGGGAGTGTCGCGGTATCACATCACTATCTTCTATCTTTTTGCCTTATTAGTAGAGTCATATCATGAATAGAGGAGTTATTATGTAGGATGGTTTGCATTATGGAAGTGTCCCCTCTCTCGTTAGATATGTATCCCTTGGTGTGAGTTTCCGTTATGGAATATTAATGAGAAGTTCTATCATTTACTCTTTTGCATAGCTTATATTAGTTTTTAATTCGTGGTTATATGATGGATCTTGTTGTTAGTATTGGTATCACTTTGGGATCATTGAGTTAATTTAGTTGGTTTTGGCAAACCTGGCTCGGTCACTAGCAACACTATTTTTGAGAGTTGAAAGAAAAGATAGAAGTACTCTAGAGAAAAATAATTTCATCATCTTTCTTTCTTGATTTGGTCATAAGTTTAGTATTCTCTAGTTAAGATCTTTTGTGCTTCCAAGGAAGATTGCATGTTTGTTTTATCACTTGTATGTTTGTTTGTTTCCTTCAACTCTTGTACTTGCTACCTAGACTTGCTAGCCAAAAACCTGTACTGAGAGGGCATTCTTCTCGTGCATCTACTCCTTTAAACCAAAACCTTTGCCATTTGTGTCCACCATACCTACCTAGTAGCATTATTGCTATTCCAAGTAAATTCTTGTTTTATCTACCTCCCAAATTAAACTTGTTATGTGAAAATTAGTGATTAAAGATCTCACGAACTTGATGGCACACTTTACTTTCTTGCAATTAATAAACTTGAAACATTGGGTCCTTCTTTGTTGCGTATATGCTTGCGCTTTATGAGTTGAAGTTAGCAAAACCATGTATCATGGGGACCGCTTTCAACACTTCATTGGTACTTGTACCTAGTTGATATCATGTTCTTTTGCTTATGGATCCTGGCGGTGTGAAATAAAAGTGGAACTTGTAAGATCATGGAGTTTATATGTGTGTTAGAGAAATGCCTGGGCCGCTAGCCTAAGCCATGCCTAATCATGGTGGAAACTTGCAGCATAACTATAGTGAGCATTCTATGAAGCATCCTCAATAAAAACCTATGCAAATATCAAATAAAAAGATCGCTGAGATGCTCACTATCTGCTTGCCTTGTCATTTTGATTATGGGATAGCTCCTGTGTCATGTGCAAGGGGTACCCCGTTAGCGGTTCTCAATGATACGCATGTATTTACAATGACAAGATCTTGCTCGTGACTGAAGTTGAGTAGCATGAGGATCGGTACTCATAAGTAAGGGGCATGAGATTTCAACATATAACTTGTCAAGCATATCCTCTTAGTTGTGTCACTTTAACCTTAACCACCAAAAGATGCCTATGATAGGGGCAATGAGAGCTGAAAGCTAGTAAGTATCATAATTTTTGGGAGCTCTTTATGAGACTTGCAATCCCTGCTTCCCTCTTTGAAGGGCCTTTCTTTTTACTTTGTAGTTGAGTCAGTAAACCTATTCCCTTCTATCTCAGCAAGTATTTTGAGTTGATGTGTTTCATTCATTCATATGATGATTTATTCAGTCATGTTTCTCATGTTCCTTGTTTTGCACATTGCTCTTATCTTGATGTATACTACTTTGAAAGCTTTCATTTGAAAACCAGCTATTTGTGAACTCCAACAATTTATCAACTATTCTTCAACCAAGAGCTAAGTTTGCCATTACCAATTATGATTTACTTTATGTATCTTTATTGTGTTTCCTTTACTCATTACAAGTTGAGTTATATAATAGTGAGTTGTCTTCTATTATGATCTATGTATTTGATGAATGTGATGCTTCTTGTCCGTATTCTTTTATCGACTCTTCACTCCATAAACCTGAGGCCATGTTTATTGAGCTCAGTTTCGCTTGGGGACAAGCGAAGTCTATGCTTGGGGGAGTTGATACGTCCATTTTGCATCACTATTCTATGTCTTAATTCACTATTATTCATTGATATATTTCGTATTGAGAGGTCATACTTATGTTATTTCATCTGTTTTTGCATGGTTGATGACTTTTGGAGCATGGACCGCTGCAGTCAGGATTCTGATGGAAAAGGTGCTGTTTGGAGGCAAAATTCGTGAAGATCAGAAAATTCGGGAAAATATACGGAAAATCCTATTTTTCCAGAAGACTACGGATGCCAGAAGACGGACTGGAGATGGGCCACAGGGGGCCCACACCACCCCCTTGCGCGGGCAGCCCTAGGCCGCGCCAGGAGGTGGTGTGGCCACCCTGGCCCACTCCAGCGTCTCTCCTCTGGCGTATATCATCCTCCAGAAACCCTAAGACTCGGGGAGCAACCACAGAAAGATTCCGCCGCCTCTGTGGGGCGAAAAACACCGAGAGAGAAAGATCTCTCCGGCAGACAGATTTCTGCCGGGGGAATTCCTTCCCGGAGAGGGGAGATCGTCGCCATCAACACCACCATCAAGCTGGACTTCATCGGGATCATTATCATCATCATCATCACCATTAGCACCCTCATCACCATCTCCATATTGCTATAACAATTGCGTTGAATCTTGCTATAGTTCATAGGGGAAACTTTTCCAATGTTGATTACTCTTTGTAGTTGATGCTATTGAGTGAACCGTTGAATTATTGTTTATGTTCAGATTGTTATACATCATTATTCCATCTCTGATCATGATCCATATGATGTCTTGTGAGTAGTTCGTTTTGTTCTTGAGGACATGGGAGAAGTCATGTTAGTAGTGGAGTTGTGTTGAGAAAGATTCAACGGTTTGATATTTAAGTTGTTTTTGTACTTCTTCTAGTGGTGTCATGTGATCGTCGATGTTGGGGGGATACCCCCGGGTAGGGTCACTCCAGGGTATAAGGGCCGAGTTAGCCGAGGTTCAGCAAGGTGAAAGCGGATGCTGGCCGGGTCACCTCAAGGCAGGCCGGATGACGGAGTAACCCAGACCAGGGGGGTCGCCTAACATTGTCTCATCTGACTTAAGGAGTAAGTCGGAAGTGCTTGTCTAACTTATATGCAGGAATAGGTGTGGCCGGATCTACTATGATCCGGGTCTCCGCTTAGCTTCTGGGAGAAGGAAGGAATCTCTCTGGTCAAAAAGAAGGTCGGGTACGCACTGCATGAGCGAAGAAAGCAAGGGCAGGACCACCGGGTCATGGCCGACAAGAGTGACGACGCCCATGTCGGCTGACGCAGGCGCCGCAGAGGCTTACATAGCTAAAGCATGTATGACACGGGGGAAAAGCACCCCGGTCGGGTTACCACTTTGGGAGGAGGCATATTCCTAGGAATATGCCTCCACGTATGCCCTAGGCAGGGACCGAGCCTCCTCTATATAAGGAGGGCTAGGTTTCTGGTAGGAGGGGTTCGTTGAGCGCTGGTTGAGTTCTTTAAGGCCATAGTGTTTTGATTAAGGTTCTAGGAAAAAACAGTAGGCAAGAGTAAGAGAGCTCCTTCTTCCTCCTCTCGCCAATACAGCTCTAGGAGCACTTGTAATCTGCAAAGGAAATCAATACAAACTTCTGTGTGGAGAATCACTCCACTATTCCTCCCTGGATTCCCCTAGCGTGTATTAGTCCCCACCTTTAGCCTATCCATGGCATCTGCCATGACACCACCGCGACAGTTGGCGCCCACCGTGGGGCTAGCGGCGCTAGCAGGGGTGAAGATCCGGACAGGAAACCTCATCGGCACCGGCGAACGCATCGTCTCCGGGCTCGTTCAGCGCTTTGGAGCGCTGGACTTCGTCAGCGGCAACGCTGGCTGCTTCGGCATGCGCCCACTTCCGCGCAACGGCCTCTTCGTCAAGCTTGGTGCGCACAGTCTACGTTGCGGTGCACGTGTCATGCGTTCATCCGCACCGCGTCGTCGATGCGGGGGAACCACCCCTCACTGTGGCTCGTGGGGCGCGTACCGCTCGCTCCCCGGACCATGCGGAGGTGATGATGACCGTGCCAGGTGCAGGCGCAAGCAAGGACCCAGCACCGGACCTGGAGGTAACACCTAAGGTACCAAGGAAAGGTAGAGGACCTCCACTAGAGAGGCCTGGGAACGTACTGAGAGAAGCTATGGATAGCTTGGCTAACCCGGTAGCAGCAGTGGTAGATCCGGCTCAGGCACATGCTGAGCTAGAGGAAACTAGGCAAAAGATACTAGAGGGCGCAAAGAAAATAGCCGTGGATCAGCAGTCGCTGAACATGACGCTGCGTGAGTATGCAAAGGCAAACAAGATTGATACGGTAAAAGTAAAAGGGAGAAATCTCATAAGCGAGATGAACAGAGAAGGTGATGATGGAGCAGAAGGGTCGGAAAACTATCTGTCTGTGGAGTTGCCGAAGTATAGTACCCGGCAAAGAACCTCAGAGCAGCGGATGCGGCTGCGTCCGAGTTAGAGGGTCTGACGGGTGAGGCCCATCAAAGACAGCAAGATAGGGTTAACGATCTGGTTCGGATCGCGAACAGACAGAACGAAGAGCTACTGAGAGCTAACCCGGAGAGAGCTGGAGCTTCCAAAATCGTCCATTCGGTGATGGGTAACCCGGAGAAATCCACTGGAGCCACATCGTCACCTCATGGTGGTCCAAGGAGAGAAGAGGTAGTAACCTGGGCCAGACGGAACAAACAGATCGTCCCGTATGACCCGACGCGCGCGGGAAAGGAAAAAGAAACGCGGAAAAATGATGATCGACAAAGTGTGAGCCGAGGTGAAGCTGGCCGAGGTAACCACGACCAAGGTAATGCCGGTCAAGGGAACGCTGCCAACGGCAATGCCGGACAGCGAAACTCCGCAGGAGCAGGACAACCGCAACAGCGGAATATACCAAGGCAAGAGAAAAACGCCGGCCGAGGTATGCAACAGAAAGGTGTGCCCCAAGAGCAAAACTGATACAATGCCGGTGATTCGGAGATGGTGAACGCGGGGTAACCGAGACCGGACTATCATGTCATAGGGTCGACATTGGGAAGCAGGGATTTAATGCCGGATGACGCCAGGTTGAAACTGGATCGCCTGTATAGGTCGGAACAGATGGAATGTCAAGGTCCCCCGGGTCCAGCGTGCTTTGGACCCAGGATCATGAAGGAGCCGCCGGTACCCAACTTCCAGCTGCCCAGAGGCACAAAGACGTATGACGGCAGTACCAAGCTGGAGGATTGGCTGATAAACTATGCTACGGCAGTGAAAATTTCCACTGGGAACTTGAGATGGGCTGTACGATACGTACCCCAGATGTTGGAAGGTCCGGCCAGAGTATGGCTGAACAATTTACCACCCGGAAGCATCAACCGCTGGATAGATTTTGAAGAAATGTTTATCAGCAACTTCTCAGGTACATATCAGAGGCCGAATAGGCCGCATACCCTAGCAATGTGCAAGCAAAGACCTAATGAGACGAACCGTGAATTCTTGACTCGGTGGTGTACCATGAGAAACTCGTGTGAGGGTGTCATAGAGTCACAGGCCATAGCGTGGTTTGCGCAAGGGTGCAGATATGGCAGCGAGCTGTGGATGAAGTTGCAAAGGAAAATGCCAATTACGTTGGCGGAGATGATCCGGATTGCTGATTCATATGCTTTGGGTGATCCGACTCAACCAAGGCTCGCGTCGAATGAGTCAAACGAGGAGTACTATCAGAGGGACGGAGCCGGGTCATCTCGGAGGAACGATTACAGAGGAAAAAGAAGAGATGATAGACCGGATCATCGCTACGGTTCGCAACAAGTTGCAGCTGTGAATCAAGATCAACCCGGAGCAGGGAGCAACCAACGCCAGAGAACAGGAGGGCAATGGACTCCAAGAAATGATGGCAAGAAAACATGGACTCCGGAGCAAAAGAAACAATGGCAAGAAAAGAAAGATCGTTTGAGGTATACCTATGAGTCGATGTTGGACCAGCCGTGTAAGTTTCACACGCCAAATCCGAATAGCCCGGCGGGTCACACGACGAGGCAATGTGAGTGGATGCGTAAGATAGAACAAGGTGGTTCAGGGAATGCTCAGGCACCCCGGAATGATCAACCTCGGCAGGACCTACCCCGGCAGCAATTGCTCTCCGGAGCGAACACGCAACAGTTAATGTTTCCTCCCCCTCCGCCGAGGTATGACAACAATGAGAGAAGGGATGCAGTGCATCAGGTGGAAAATCAGCAATAGCCGGATCAGAGGTACCCCGGAAACGAGAGAAGGAATGAGTACAAAGAACATCACCAGAGCTACTGTGTGTTTACCACTGAGGAAACAGATAGGAAAAGCTTGCAGCGCCGACATATGGAGGTCAATGCGGTAATGCCAGCAGTGACGAGGTACATGCCTTGGTCGGACCAGGAAATCACCTGGAACATCAAATATCATCCTAAGCTTATGCCGAGTCCAGGCTCGTATGCGCTAGTGCTAGATCCGACATTCATTGGACCCAACATCAATGTGAGATTCTCCAAGGTACTGATTGACAATGGCAGTAGCATTAAAATTATGTATGCGGATACGATGCGCAAGTTGGGCATCTCGGAGAACATGCTCCAGGCTACGAGAACAACTTTCCATGGCATTGTACCAGGCATTTCTTGTGAGCCCATAGGCAAAGTCCGGGTCGACGTGCTATTCGGCACAAGGGATAACTGCCGAACTGAAAATCTGGAGTTTGAGGTGGTGAACTTGGAAAGTGCGTATCACGCGTTACCCGGAAGACCAACATTGAACAAGTTCATGGCAAGCTGCCACATTAGTTATCTGAAGATGAAGTTGTCCGGACCAAATGGGGTGATTACCATTGTTGGAGATTTCCGATGTTCCATTGAGTGTGCTTCAGCTGGGTCTAACCTAGCCGAGTCACTCATGATTGCGCAAGAGAAAATAAAAATCCAAGAGGTGGTGGCATTAGCTCAGTCCGCGCAGTAGTATATGCCGGCGTTGAGTAACCCGCATGGCAGCGTTTCATTCCAAGCCGCAAAGGACACCAAGAAGGTTCCAGTTGATGACATGTTCCCGGAGCGCACCGTAACAATTGGTGTCGGGTTAACTGACAAATAGGAAAGCGAGCTCGTCAACTTCCTCCGTGAGAATCGGGATATTTTTGCTTGGTCTACACATGACTTGCAAGGTGTTCCGAGGGAGTTGGCCGAGCACTCTTTGAACGTAAGGCCCAGAGCAAGGCCAGTGAAGCAACCTCTCCGCCGCTTTGCCGAGGATAGGAGAAAAGTCATTGGAGACGAGATAGCTCGATTGCTAGCAGCAGGATTTATCATGGAAGTACTATATCCGGATTGGCTCTCTAATTCGATGCTGGTAGAAAAGAAGAAGGATGATCCGAACGTAGCAGTGGTTTGGCGTATGTGTATCGATTACACGAACCTGAACAAGGCGTGTCCAAAAGATCCATTTCCACTGCCGAGGATAGATCAGGTCATAGACTCGACCGCGGGATGTGAACTGTTGTCATTCATTGATGCATATTCTGGATTCCACCAGATACCTTTGAACCCGGATGATCAAATAAAGACTGCGTTTATTACCCCGTACGGGGCTTACTGCTATCGCACTATGCCATTCGGTTTACATAATGCAGGTGCAACGTACCAAAGATATATGCAAAAATGTTTGCATGACCAAATAGGTCAAAACATACAAGTATACGTGGATGATGTGGTTATCAAGACCAAGGAAAGCAAAACGCTCCTTGACGACATCAGGCAGACATTCGCGAACTTGAGAAGGTTCCGGATGAAGCTTATCCCAGAAAAATGTACCTTCCGTGTCCTGGCTGGAAAATTACTCGGATTTCTCGTCTCCAGCCGAGGTATCGAGGTTAATCCAACTAAGATTCGGGCCATTGAACGAATGGAGCTGCCAAAGTGTCTTAACGATGTCTAGAAGTTCACTGGGTGCCTGGCATCGTTGAGTCGGTTTGTATGTCGGTTGGGAGAAAAGGCACTGCCTCTCTATTAACTCATGAAAAAATCGGATAAGTTCGTTTGGACGCCACAGGCCGATGAAACCTTTGCCCACTTGAAAAAGATGTTGGCCACTGCACCAGTGTTAGCCTCTCCACTATCAAAGGAGCCAATGTTGCTCTACAAAGCCGCAACCAACCGAGTTGTAAGTGCAGTGATTGTAGTGGAGCGCAATGAAGAGGGTAAGTCGGTGCAGAGGCCAGTATATTACTTGAGCGAGGTATTGTCTGCCTCAAAACAGAACTACCCGCACTTTCAAAAGGTGGCATATGGTGTCTATATGGCGGCAAAGAAGTTAAAGCATTACTTTGAGGAGCACCCCATTAAAGTAATATGTGAAGCCCCCATATCCGAGATAATGGGTAACAAGGATGCGAGTGGCAGAATTGCAAAATGGGCAATTGAGTTAGCCCCTTATGCGCCCCAATACAAAAGAAGAGAAGCGATCAAGTCCCAGGCTGTGGCGGACTTTTTTGTGGATTGGGCCGAGGTACAATACGAACCACCGCCACCAGATCCGAACTACTGGAGGATGCACTTTGACAGGTCGAAGACCAAAACCGGATTAGGCGCCGGGGTTGTGCTTACCTCACCAAAGAAGGACCAGCTAAAATACGTATTGCAGATCCATTTCGCAGCATCGAACAATGTCGCTGAGTACGAGGCCCTTGTGCATGGGCTCAAAGTGGCAAAGGAGATTGGCATAGGTCGGATAATATGCTTTGGCGACTCGGATCTGGTGGTGCAGCAAGTGTCTGGAGTGTGGGACGCCCTAGATCCAAACATGGCACTATACAAATTTCACGTGCAGAAGATATCTGGTTACTTCGAGGGGTGTGAATTTCACCATGTACCCCGAGTGGAAAACGAGGCTGCCGACATGCTGTCGAAGCTCGGATCGACCAGACAGGCAATTCCACCGGGTGTAGCATTGGAACACCTTAGGAAACCATCTATCAGGCCATCCCCAGGAACCGACTCGATCTATGTCCTGGAAAATACAGAATCCGGAGCTGAGCCCATGGACAATGACACGGGAGGTAGTACGCGAGACCCGGGGACTGCATCAGCTAACCCGGGGACTGCCTTGGCAAACCCGGGGACTACCTCGCTAGACCCGGGGACTGCTCAGCATGATCCGGCTGAAGTTATGCCAATGGATCAGATGGAAATTGATGAGGACGTATTCCCTCCACGAGCGATACCAGCTTAGGCACTGCCTATATTCCAATTTCTGAAAGATGGAACGTTGCCCACTGAGGAGGTATTAGCCAGGCAAACTCAGAGGAGAGCAAAAGCATACACGATCATCAATTCCGAGCTGTACAAACGGAGTGTAACCAACGTCCTCCAGCGATGTGTTGACCCGGAAGAAGGACTTGACATCCTCTGAGATATACACCAAGGAGAATGCGGGCATCATGCCTCATCCCGAGCCTTGGTGGCAAAGGCATTCCAGCATGGATTCTACTGGCCAAGTGCCTTAGAACAAGCAGAAGATCTGGTGAGAAAATGCAATGGTTGTCAAAGGTACGCCACCAAGACACATATGCCTATGCCGGAACTCAAGACCATACCAATTATGTGGCCATTCGCTGTATGGTGCTTGGATATGGTTGGTCCGTTCAAACCAGCAAGAGGAAACATGACACACATTTTGGTCATGGTGGACAAGTTTACAAAATGGATTGAAGTGAAACCTATAAGAAAATGTGATGGAGCTACGGCCGTGACATTTCTCAAAGACATCATCTTAAGATACAGTTATCCTCATAGTATCATAACTAATAATGGCACAAATTTTGCTGAAGGACATTTGCACGATTCTGCCGAGATAAGAAGATCCGGCTGGACGTAGCCTCGGTAGCCCACCCCGCATCGAACGGACAAGTGGAAAGATCCAACGGATTAGTATTATCCAGGATAAAACCCCGGCTCATTGAGCCGCTACAAAGATCAGCGGGGTGCTAGATAGAAGAACTACCAGCGGTACTGTGGAGTTTAAGAACAACTCTGAATCGATCAACAGGCTATACGCCATTTTTTCTGGTATATGGGGCAGAAGCTGTATTACCAGCCGACATAGAGCATGATTCGCCTAGGATCACCCAATACACAGAAGCCGAAGTGCAGGAAGCCCGGCAAAATGATGTTGATCTGCTAGAAGAAGCGAGAGAACTGGCATTGTCAAGATCCGCCATATATCAGCAAAATCTCCGACGCTATCATAGCCGGAAAGTGTGCCCCCCAGTCTTTCAGGAAGGCGATCTGGTGCTCCGGTTGGTACAACGTACTACTGGCATGCATAAATTATCCCCCCCATGGGAAGGGTCATTCATTGTGAGCAAAGCATTGCACAATGATTCTTACTATCTTATAGATGCAAAGCCACAGGAAAAGAACAAGGCGGACAGGTCCGGAGAGGAATCTAAGCGACCGTGCAATGTAACACTACTTCGTCCCTTCTACACTTAGCTAAGTCTCATATGTCGGTATGTATGTCGGCAATGAGCTTATCAATGAAATAGCAGCGCCTCGAGCAGTAACTCGGGGACTGCCTTAGTAATGTTTGTTGTTATTTTCTTATGCGGTACCTAGAATAAGTCATTCTACTTAGCCCGGATTAGTAATGTGTGAGCACCGAAGACCCAACTCTTCGACTTGCTGCTGTCCAACAAGAATTGGCTTCATGGCAAGCAAGAGAACAAGTTTGGAATTGCGTAGCACATGAAAAACGACTAAGGAAACGAATTTATTCGAGCTAGCATTTGTTTTTAGGACTAACACTGTATTTATTTTCAAGTTATTATGCTGAATTATTTTGAGCTAAGCCTAAAAGTTTCTAAGTATTGTTAAAACAATTTTTGAAGCTCGGATTCGTAAGTCATAAAACCGAATCAAGGTAGACACGGACCAAGCCAGACAATTGGACGACCAAGAAAATGAAACTCGGGGACTACGCCCAAGTTAATCCGTCATAGAAATGTAGTAGCAAAATATCACATATCCAGCATACAATTGCACCCGGCATACCGGGGATCTGATAAATTTTCAAGTTTTTTAACTAAGGAGCAGCAGGAGGAGGAAGTTCGGCGTCGTCGTCGCTGTCTTCAATATCTGAGACATCATCTTCTCCGCCCTCATCTGACCCATCTTCAACGTTCTCAACATGCTCGTCCCTAGCGGATTCCAGGAAGCTCGGTCCTTCAACCCAGTCATGGATTGGAGAATATTCGACGAGGCTGTAGGCGCAAGCCTGGCGCCGAGCTACCCACTCTGGATCATCGGTCCATCTGGATCCGGTGCGCCGGCGTGTAAGGAGGCTGAGGTCGATCTTCTCATACCATGTGAGAATATGATGAAGGATAGTATCAGTTGCGTCACGTCCAGCGGATTCTCTCCAGAGATCGAGCTGGGTCTCGATATCCAACAGCTTGTCGGCAAGAAGTGTGATCCTCTTCAGAGCGCTCTCACTGGGCCAGAACGTGTTGAAAATCCGGACTAAAACGTCGAGGAGATCTTTGCCGTACTTCTTGATGATTTCCACATGGGATGACAGGCTGACCAATAGGTCCTCCATGTCTAAGGGAATGCCCTCACCGTCAAGAGCGACGGGAGTACCCCTTTCCCGGCGAAATTTGGCAACAGCAGCGCTCGCAATAGGAGTACCCTCTGGAAAGTGGTCTGGAAACAAGGCAAAGGAAGAAGCTGAAGCAAAGACATATGAACTAACCCGGAGAATTATGTCGGATAAGGGAAAGGAACTTACGTGAAATATGGATGTGGATCCGGGTCAACTCCTTGATGCAGTCATCGCCTCTCTTGCGAAGTTGCTCAAGTTCAGCGTTTGCCGACCCAAGCTGGATGTCGGATTCTTTGAGTAGATCCTGGTCCTTGGAGATCTGGAGAGTAAGGCGCTCGCGCTCTTCTGTGAAGTTCTGGCCAACCTTTTGGAGCTTGGTTTGGTGCTAGGCCTTCATCTTCTCCATCTCAGCCTTGAGCCTAGCAATCTCGTTGTCCTTAGTCTGGAGGAGAGCAAGCTCGTCATCTTTCTTCTTCAGCTCGTCTTGATGCTGCCCTGCTTGTTCGAGAAAATGCAGCATCATATCAGGCACGAGCACACTATCCTCAAGCGATGTTGAAATAGTATGTTGACCCGGCAGAGCCGAGGAGTGAATGTTTGCTAAGCCAAGGAGAAGAGGAAATGGAAAACACTGCGAGGTCGGACAAAAGAGGACATACCCCGAATTTCCTCCAAGTTCTTCCGCATGATCTTGTTCTCAGCCTCCACCCCAGCTGCAGAAACCGAATGAGGAGATTAGTTCGGCGGAAGAAGGTGAGGAAAAACAGAGAAGTGCCGAGGGAGAAAATTACCCTTCTTTTCATGTTCTGCACTAAGTGCAACATGTTTTGCGCGTAGCATCTTGTGGGTATCCAGCAGGCGTTGGAATTCAGTGCTCCGGTGATTGGTGGTTACCTGAAAAAAAGTACAGAAGTGTAAAATTAGCTTGGTGTATATTCGAAGTATACAAGATCCGGGCCAAGCGGAACTTAACCCGGCTCTAGGTGTGTGCATATTCGAAGTGTACAATATCCGGGCCAAGTGGAACTTCACCCGGCTATAGGTGTGTGCATATTCGAAGTGTACAAGATCCGGGCCAAGCGGAACTTAACCCGGCTCTAGGTGTGTGCATATTCGAAGTGTACAAAATGCGGGCCAAGTGGAACTTAACCCGGCTCTAGGTGTGTGCATATTCGAAGTGTAAAAGATCCGGGCCAAGCGGAACTTAACCCGGCTCTAGGTGTGTGCATATTCGAAGTATACAAAATCTAGGCCAAGTGGAACTTAACCCGGCTCTAGGTGTGTGCATATTCGAAGTGTACAAGATCTAGGCCAAGCGGAACTTAACCCGGCTCTAGGTGTGTGCATATTCGAAGTGTACAAGATCCGGGCCAAGTGGAACTTAACCCGGCTCTAGGTGTGTGCATATTCGAAGTGTACAAAATCCGGGCCAAGTGGAACTTAACCCGGCTCTAGGTGTGTGCATATTCAAAGTATAAAAGATCCGGGCCAAGTGGAACTTAACCCGGCTCTAGGTGTGTGCATATTCGAAGTATAAAAGATCCGGGCCAAGTGGAACTTAACCCAGCTCTAGGTGTGTGCATATTTGAAGTGTACAAGATCTAGGCCAAGTGGAACTTAACCCGGCTCTAGGTGTGTGCATACTCGAAGTTTACATGGAGCTACGTTAGTTTTCTAATGAGCATTCGGCCGAGTAACAAGCTACTCCACCGGAGGCTCGGGGACTAATGGTTATTATCTACAACATATAAAGGAGAAACGACATACCTCCATCATTCGTCCCGCGAGGTTAATCGCCTTAGCGGCGGTATTCATCTGGGCGGAAAATTCTGCGGGGCCGAACTTTTCTGGGAGATCGTCGTTGTGGACAAACTCCGCCTTGTTCCAGTTCATGACGAACTCGATAAGGCTCGGAGGGTACCGCTCACCGGTGGGCATATGGGGTGCCACCAAGCCCTTCGCATGAGCTTCTTTCCTCTCAACCAGGGCCAGAGCTGGGCTGGTATGCAGAACCATCTGCTGCGCATCAGTTGGCTCGGCAGGAACATCCTTCGCTGCCGGAGTTTTCTTGGGAAGCATTGATGCTAGGGTTCGCTGCCCAGCCTCGACGGATGCTGACTTGGTAGTATCCGGAGCCTTTTTTTCCCTTAGCTTGCTGGGAAGAAGTAACCGCAGTGGATTTCCCCTTAGAAGCTGCTGGAGTAGTTCCTCGCCGAGGCTGAGATGACTCAGACAAGGCGGAAGAACTGGGCACTGGAGCTCTTGTAGCTGAACTTGGAGCTGTTGTTGGTTTCCTTGGTGCCGGAACAGGTGCTGGTGCTGGCTCGGTCGCTGGTACTGGAATTGCTGCTGGTGCTGGTGTTGAGATAGACTTGGTGGTTGCTGGTTGCGGCGATGCCGAAGTGGTGGACGCCGTCGCCTCGGCTGGACCGACCCCTCCCGCTCCGAGGTCGCGTTCCTCTCGACGAGGTAGTGCGGAACCTGGAGCAGCCGCAGAACCCTCTGGAATAGGGCTCAGCGGACGTGACTCGTCGTCACGAGGAGGAGAAGGGTCGGATCGAAGTGGTGAAGAGATGCTTGATCCGCTCTGAGGGACCTCCACCGGAGGTCCGAAGAAGAAAATAATGTCAGAAGAGAAATTACCACGATGCAAGGAGAAGTAAGTGACGCAACGAAAAATGACTTACGCATCCGAGGTTTCGGCCTCCTTGGGTTTTAGAGCCCTTCGTGCCAGGGCTTTGCCTGCCCGCTTGGAGGCAGTCTTGTCTTCGGCCTTCTTTTGCCTTTTTGTGGGCTGAGAAGGTTCGGAGGAAGAACTTGATGCGGCTCCGTGCTTCTTCTTCAACGCCACCGGAACCGGCTCGCCCGTAGCAAGTGGAGGATCCTCGTGGATATGCCCACCGGGGTTAGCTGATGTCGGAAATGCAAAAGAAAGAGGGACAGCCTCAACAGGTTCAATCACGTCGACATCCGAGTCATCCTCATCATCAGGCCAATCTCTAAGAGAAGAGAATTTACCGCTGGGTCGTTTGGTTGCGTCGGTCATAGGGAGGAACATCTCCTGGTCCGGCTCCTCCTCATCCGGGATTTCTCGGTCCGGCGCCCACTTAAGGGTCGGATCCGTACCATCCTTGAGAGTTTGCTGAAGGAACAGCTGAGAAAAAGCATGAAGAACAGAGTCAAAAATACAACAAAAACCGACACATATTTGATCCGAAATAAGTTAGCCCCGCGAAGCTTACCGCGGGAGGGAGCCTGTCACGACAGTAGTGCTCAATTCCCCACGTCCATTCGGCAGAGAAGTCCTGGTGGGTGGTGAAGAGAGCCTTAACCCGACGAAAAATCTCCGTGTTGCTCAACTCGAAGGAAGAGGTCCGGTTGGGGTCGCGGCCGAAACTCATGTGGCACAACTTGTGGGTGCGCTTCTGGAGGGGAGAGATTCGGTTGCGCAATCCGAGTCTCTTTAGCTCCGCGAACCTCTTGTTAACTTGGTTGGCCAGAGCTGTAGGCTTCTTGGGGACCTCCTCCCAGAATTCCGTGTTAGGTGGACCCGGAGCGTAGGGCAGCAACTGAATCAAGTCTTCAGTTCCCTCATTCCGGACATAGAAGAAGGTCTGGGCCCATCCTTTGCAGGAGTCAAGCCCGGTAACTCGGGGGAAAACGGAAAGTCTCCGGGGCAAGATGGAGGCAGCTCCGAATTGGGTGAGCTTCTTATCCTCCGACTCTACTTGGATGTTGGGGATGACGTTGCACGAAGGCCGAAAAACCGGATCCACAGCTCCTTCGTGGGCCATAGTCCGGTGTAGCCTTCGATCATAGAGGCAAAGGCGGAGAGAGAGGTGATAGCGTTGGCTGGGAGATGGTGCGGCTGCAAGTGGTAGGTCCTAACCCAATCCCGGAAGAAATCGCTCACCGGCAGACCAAATCCCCGTTGGAAGTGGGACAGGAACACAACGAACTCACCCAGATTGGGTGAGGGGGCCAGTTCGGCGGAGGGGAGACGAGCGGCGACGCTGGCAGGAATGCGTCTGGTCCGGTAGAGCCAGTCAAGATCATCTTGACAGACCCATGATCTGGCCCACGCACCACGGTCCGTCGCGGCGGCGTCCTCCTCCATTTCCTGCTCGGCGACGACGAGCTCCTCCTCCGTCATCTCGTATTCACTACCCTCGCTGGCGCTAGAGGCGGCGGGGATCTGAGGCCTGGATTGGCGTGGACCCGTGGCGAGGAAGTCACGCAGCGGTGGCTATGATGCAGAAGCACGGGGAAAGTGCGGCGGCGGCGCTGCTGCTAGAAGTACTGGCGGCGGCATGGTCGCTAGAAAGACGAAGGAGAAGAGCAATGGGCAGAGGGGCGCAGAAGTGGGAAAAACGCTAAAGGGTGCGCCCTCCGCTACTTAACCACCCCCTGAGAGGGTGAGTGGGATCGCGCTGCGCCAACGAGCCACTTGGTGTGGCTGTGTATCGCACGCCGCAACCAATCGGAGAAGAGCCACACAGAGGGCCACAGAACAGAAGCAATCCCGTGACGTGACACATTGATGCGGTAAACGAGGAGGCAGGCGTGACGTGACCCACGCACAGTGATAGCTGACAATTACTGCGGCGGTTACTGTGCGGGCCCTTAAAATAAGACGAGGTAATGATTAGCCTCCACGTGGGCTGGCGTACGAGAGAAGGTAACAGGACCCGGATCACGTTGGTAACCATGGGATCCGAGCTAAAATGGTAACCCGGCCGGTGAGTAAAAACTTGGAACTTGTGAAGGGAACGTAAATCCATACAATCCGAGATAAAGAGTTATCTCGGAAACAAACGTCCAAGGCTCGAACATGGATGAACCTGATGTGGCCTTAGCGGCCAAGGCAGCTAAGACCGCACCAGCTTCGGGGACTAATGTTGGGGGGATACCCCCGGGTAGGGTCACTCCAGGGTATAAGGGCCAAGTTAGCCGAGGTTCGGCAAGGTCAAAGCGGATGCTGGCCGGGTCACCTCAAGGCAGGCCGGATCACGGAGTAACCCGGACCAGGGGGGGTCGCCTAACATTGTCTCATCCGACTTAAGGAGTAAGTCGGAAGTGCTTGTCTAACTTATATGCAGGAACAAGTGTGGCCGGATCTACTATGATCCAGGTCCCCGCTTAGCTTCTGGCAGAAGGAAGGAATCTCTCTAGTCAAAAAGAAGGTCCGGTACGCACTGCATGAGCGGAGAAAGCAAGGGCAGGACCACCGGGTCATGGCCGACAAGAGTGACGACGCCCATGTCGGCTGACGCAGGCGCCGCAGAGGCTTACGTAGCTAAAGCATGTATGACGCGAGGGAAAAGCACCCCGGTCGGGTTACCACTTTGGGAGGAGGCATATTCCTAGGAATATGCCTCCACGTATGCCCTAGGCAGGGACCGAGCCTCCTCTATATAAGGGGGGCTAGGTTTCTGGTAGAAGGGGTTGGTTGAGCGCTGGTTGAGTTCTTTAAGGCCATAGTGTTTTGATTAAGGTTCTAGGAAAAAACAGTAGGCAAGAGTAAGAGAGCTCCTTCTTGCTCCTCTCGCCAATACAGCTCTAGGAGCACTTGTAATCTACAAAGGAAATCAATACAAACTTCTGTGTGGAGAATCACTCCACTATCCATCCCTGGATTCCCCTAGCGTGTATTAGTCCCCACCTTTAGCCTATCCATGGCATCTGCCGTGACACCACCGCGACAGTCGACTACATGACACTTCACCTATATGGGCCTAGGGGAATGCATTGTGTATTTGGCTACTAATTGTAGGGGTTGCCAGAGTGACAGAAACCTGAACCCCCATTAGGAAACCATTGCACAAGGGACGTAAGGGTCTTAGAGTTTAAAGCTATGGTTAGGTTTCTACCTTAATTACTTTCTTGTACTTACGGATGTTTGCAAGGGGTATAATCACAAGTATGTATTAGTCTTGGATGGGGCAGTACATTAGCACAGGTTCACCCACATAACACTTAGCAAGCTAGAGAAGATTAATCAACTATATGAAGCGAAAGCACTTGACAATCTTCCCATCTGTCCTCGAGAACGTTTGGTCATCTTAAGTAATACATCCGGCTTGTCCTTTGCTGCATAAAGGATTGGGCCACTTGCTGCATTTATTCCTACTGTCTTTTATTTACTCATACTTTGTTTACTTTCTTTATCAAAAACCCCTAAAAATCCGTTTGCTAAGTATTTGCAGAGAATTCCTGATCCATACCACTAGCCAGCACCTTCTGCTCCTCGTTGGGTTCGACACTCTTACTTATCGAAAATACTGCGATACACCCCCTATACTTGTGGGTCATCACCGGTGCCAGCAACAACGTGGAGACCTGCACAACACAACCACAGAACTTTTCCCCTAACTTGCGATGATGTTGTCAATCTCACCGGTTTTGCTGAAAACAAAGGATTAAACGTATCGAATGGAAGGAAGTAATAGTTTACAGAAAGTAAACACAAATCAGTAAACAATTTATAGATTGTATGTAAAATAAAGGACCGGGGTCCATAATTCACTAGAGGTGGCTCTCCTTAATATAGATAACATGCCGGGTAAACAAATTACAGCGGGGCAATTGACAAACATCGAGAAAGCAACACATGCATATACTAATCATCTTGACTCCTTTAGAACTTGATTGGGCATTACAACGTTATACATAGACCGCCATCCAACTGCATCTATGACTAATAATCCACCTTCAGGTTATCATCCGAACCCCCTCCAGTATTAAGTTGCAAGCAACAGATTATTGCTTTATGAATTGCGTGTAATGTAAACAATACGATTGTTCTATGAACAAAGGATTGTTGTTTTCTCCCTAGTAGCAATAGCACATCTAGTACCTTAGAGATTTCTGTCACTTCCCCAGATTACCAGAGGCATGAACCCACTATCGAGCATAAATACTAACTCTTGGAGTTTCTAGCATCTACTTGGCCAAGATAGCTACTAACAACAGAAAGCATGCAAGATCACGAATAACAAAGACATGATAGAATCAATAATCAATCTGAAATAGCATCTCAATATCCATCGGATCCCCGCAAACACAACATGCAGAATTACAAATAGATGATCTTGATCATGAACGGAGCTCACAAGATCTAGACATGAAAGCACAAAGGAGGAGAACCAGCCATCTAGCTACTACATGGACCCGTAGTCCAGAGATGAACTACTCACGCATCACACAGGAGGCTTGCATGATGATGAAGAAGGCCTCCAGGGTGAATTCCCCTCTCCGGCAGGGTGCCGGGAAGAGCTTCAGATCCCTCCCGATCTAGGGATGGAGATGACGGCGGCTACAGACTCTTTCGTGCATTTTTGATCGGGTACTTAGGGTTTTGGTCCCGAGGGAAATATATAGGCGAAGGAGAGGCCGAGGGGGTGCTGGGGTTGGCCAGACCACCCCCTGGCGTTGGCCAGGCCTGGCCACGCGGCCAGGTGGTGTGGCCGGCCCCCAGCTCTTCTCCGTCTCGTATTCTAGCATCATATGTCTTCCGGAAAATAGGCACTTTGGCTTTTGTCCCGTCCAATTCCGAGAATATTCATTTTCTGACTTTCCTAGAACCAAAAATAGTAGAAAACAGGCAGCTGACACTGTGGCTCTTGTTAATAGGTTAGTCCAAGAAATCATATGAAAAGTACTCCAAAGTGTGGACAAAACACAAGAAAGTAGACAAAACCAAGCATGGAACATCAAAAATTATAGATACATTTGCAATGTATCAACATCCCCAAGCTTAACTCCTGCTCATCCTCGAGTAGGTAAGTGATAAAAAGAAAGAATAATTTTTGAGGTGACATGCACCATCAAAGACTTGATCAAAGTATTTGTAAAACATTCAAAGCTGGGATCATAGTACTTCAATCATAACATGAAAGACAAAGTTCTAGCAATAAGACAAATAAACTATGATGAAACATGAAAAGGCACAAAAAAAAGATTCATGAATAACAATGCTTTGCAAGACGTTTGTTTGTTTCACATAAAGAAAACATAGCATAATAGTATTCAGCTTGTCCCTCATAGAGTAGCAAACATAAATGCATAGGACACCTTCAAAGTTCATAAGAGTGACTAGATACAAATACCTTAAAACAAGCAATATCAAGTTATGCATCGATCAACTAGTCTTGGGACAATGCACATAGAACTAAGAATAGCCACTATGCTCTCAAAGTAGGTGCATAAAGGTAGAAGGTGGAGACTCAATATAATGGCGGAATAAAGGCCTTCATAAAAGGAAGTAGGGATTCAAGTCTCATAAAGAGCTTCCAAAAATTATGGTACTTATAGCTTTCAGCTCTCATTGCCCCTATCATAAGCATCTTGAAGTGATTAAGGTTAAAGTGAACAAACTATGGTGTACATTCTTGACAAAGTATAAGTTAGAAATCTCATGTCCCTTGCATACGAGGGCCGCTCCTCGTGCTACTCAAGTTTAGTCACGAGTAAGTTCTTGTCATCGTAAGTACATGTGTATCATAGAGAACCGCCAACAGGGTACCCCTTGCCTGATGATACGAAAGAATCCCCATATCAAAATGACAAGGCAAGCAGACAACAAGCATCTCAGCAATCTTCTTATTTACCATGGGAATATGGTGCTTTTTCTATCTTTCCTCTTTTCATAATCTCTTTTTTTTTCTTTTTCTCTTTTTTTCTCAACATAGGACTCTTTTTTTTAAAGAAGAATGCTTCATAGATAGCTCAGTATGGTTACGCTGCAGGTTTCCACCATGTCAGCATGGATTAGACCAGCGGCCCAGGCGTTTCTCTAACACATATACATAACTCCACGGACATACAAGCTCCCCTTTCATTTCACACCGACGACATCCATAGACAAAAGAGCATGATATCAACTAGGTACAAGTACCAAGTGCAATGTTGAAAGCGTTCCCCATGACAGCATCGTTCTGCTAATTCCCAACAAATAAGTGCAAGCATATACAACATAGATGACACAATGGTTCAAGTTTATTAAGGGCAAGAAAAGTAAAGTGTGCCATCAAGTTCGTGAGAGCTTTAATCACTAGTTTTCTCATAACAAGTTTAATTCGGAAGGTAGAAAAACATGAATATACTTGGAATAGCATAAGATAGTAGGTAGGTATGGTGAAATCTTTGGAATAACTTGTCTTAAGGAGTTGGATGCATGAGTGGAACTCATACTTGGTTGTGGAGGCTAGCAAAAGACTGGGAGCGACAAACTAAGAGAGCAATAATGACCATAATCATGCAGAGCGACAAAACATCATTGATCAAAGCATAAAGTGATACTACAAGTTGAAAACTAAAGGATCATAAAGGCTTATGGTGACTTGAGATAGTCATAACATGGTGTGAACATGCGCCAATTCAACCCAAATAAAGCATCAAAGGAGAATACCACTATAATATGCTTTAATATGCTAAAACAACGCATGATTCATCCAAGGCACATTAAGCAATCTCAATTATTTATAACAATTCATGCTACAACAAAGAATAGTAAGCATAAAGCCAAAACAATATCAACCATGGCATGACAAAGCATAGGCCACAGTCAAAAACAAGCTCTTTTTACCACTTAAGCATGAGCTTTCCTACTTTTTTCCAAACCAGACCAAACTATTTGAAAACCAATGTATGAAAGAGGGGGTTCCACCAATTTATTCAGCAAACTAAGAAAACCAATCAAACGAAAAACCAAAACGAAAACAAAAAAGAAGACGTTCCAAGAACAACACAACTGTGCATGAAACAAGAAAAATGAAGCGTTTGGAAGAAACCTGGGATTTTTATTGATGAAGAGGGGGATGCCTTGGGCATCCCCAAGCTTTGACGCTTGTACTTCTTGGATATTTCTTTGGGTGACACGCGTGGCATCCCCAAGATTTAGCTTTAGTACATCTTTCATCTCATTACTCATTCCTTCCATACACCTGAAATTTTTCCTTCATACAAAACTTCACACAATCTTTATTAGTAACATTAGTGCACTCAAGATAATAAGTCTTAAGGTTCAGTTGTAACACCAAATAAACTTCCATTAGAACGGTAGCTACTGAAGCACTTCCCTCAAAAAGCTCAATTTCCCAAAAGAACTCAAAAAGGAACCAACAAGAAGCAAATGCAGAAAATGGCAGAAATCTGTTAAAACAGACCAGCAGGTAAAGACGAATTTTTTCAAAGACCATGTGTTGCTCAAATCAAAACGTGTTGAACTAACGAAAGTTAGATAACAACCTGGGGCAGTAGCACCAAAAATCAGGCCTCAAAAGGAAGTACAGAGATTGTACACGAATTTTTACGGTGAAGTACATAAATCTGTTTCGGGACAGCAGCTTTCCCAATCATTACTTCTCTCTCATTAGACGTTACTCTTGGCACAAAAAGCAAATAAAAAGGATAAGGAGCGGTTATTATTGAAGTAATAACTTCCAAGACTCATCTAAAACTTTTGGGTTATCTCCCAATAAGTACTTTTCTTTAACGCCTTTAAGTTAGGCATAAGAAGCAAGAAAGAATCAAGTGTTCTCATATGAAGAAGCATTAAGATTAATACCAGAAATATCTTCAACAAGGCAAGGTATCTCATCCAAATAAGTTCTAGAGGATCCTCTCTCAATGCTCTTAGGTTCACTATTTTCATCAAATGGGTTTTCAGGAACGATCCAATCAAGATTCTTTTATATGGCTTCATGCATTGCTACTAGTTTGAAAGGTGTTGGTATCTTAATTTCCTCCCCATTAAGTTCAGTTTTTCTCATCTTTTCTCGTGTACCAACAACATCTACGCATGAGCCTAACATATTGAAACGTTCAAAGACTTTTCTAGCTTCCTTGGCAACATCATAGAATTCCTTAAACAAAGTTTCTAGAATAAAATCCCTCTTTTCAGGGTCCTCAGTTTCTTTAAGTTTAAGAAACATTACTTGCATTAAGGGGTTGGGGTTAACAAACCTAGCTTATAACATGTGAATTAAAGAAGATGCAGCAATCTCATAGTTTGGAGCAAGTTCTGCAAGGGATCTATCCTTAGTATCTTCATGCTTACTAACATGATTAAAGAATTCTTCAATATTATCTTTCCCAATTATAGAACCACTACCAATTGAAAGATCTTTCAGGGTGAATTTAGGAATCAATATGGTGAGCTAAAGAAGAGGCAACCACTATAGAAGACTTAATTTTTTTGTTTTTGATAAAGAAAGCAAACTTGTAAAACTAATTTTTTTTGTTTTTGATAAAGAAACAAGCAGACAAAGTAAAAAGAAACTAAGCAAAACAAAAATAACAATGTAAAGAGATTGGTTATGAGGGACTCCCCTTGTGAAGATGTCCTTGACTCCATGGCAACGGCGCCAGAAAAAGTTGTTGATGGCCCAAAAATATCGAGCTCGTTGGGGAACCCCAAGACGAAGGTATGATGAGCACAGCAGCAAGTTTTCCCTCAGTAAGAAACCAAGGTTATCAATCCAGTAGGAGCAAGGAAACAAGCCAAATGTGTAGCTAGCTGAACATTGGCAGGGCGCACTACCGGTGCCAGCAGCAACGTGGAGACCTGCACAACACAACCACAGAACTTTGCCCCCAACTTGCGATGAGGTTGTCAATCTCACCGGTTTGCTGAAAACAAAGGATTAAACGTATCGAATGGAAGGAAGTAATAGTTTGCAGAAAGTAAACACAAAGCAGTAAATAGTTTATAGATTGTATGTAAAAGAAAGGACTGGGGTCCATAGTTCACTAGAGGTGGCTCTCCTTAAGATAGATAACATGTTGGGTAAACAAACTACAGCGGGGCAATTGACAAACATCGAGAAAGCAATACATGCATATACTAATCATCTTGACTCCTTTGGAACTTGATTGGGCATTACAACATTATACATAGACCGCCATCCAACTGCATCTATGACTAATAATCCACCTTCAGGTTATCGTCTGAACCCCCTCTAGTATTAAGTTGCAAGCAACAGATTATTGCTTTATGAATTGCGTGTAATGTAAACAATACGGTTGTTCTATGACCAAAGGATTGTTGTTTTCTCCCTAGTAGCAACAACACATCTAGTACCTTAGAGATTTCTGTCACTTCTCCAGATTACCAGAGGCATGAACCCACTATCGAGCATAAATACTAACTCTTGGAGTAGCTAGCATCTACTTGGCCAAGATAGCTACTAACAATGGAAAGCATGCAAGATCACGAATAACAAAGACATGATAGAATCAATAATCAATCTTAAATAGCATCTCAATATCCATCGGATCCCCGCAAACACAACATGCAGAATTACAAATAGATGATCTTGATCATGAACGAAGCTCACAAGATCTAGACATGAAAGCACAAAGGAGGAGAACCAGCCATCTAGCTACTACATGGACCCGTAGTACAGAGATGAACTACTCACGCATCACACCGGAGGCTTGCATGATGATGAAGAAGGCCTCTAGGGTGAATTCCCCTCTCCGGCAGGGTGTCGGGAAGAGCTTCAGATCCCTCCCGATCTAGGGATGGAGATGACGGCGGCTACAGACTCTTTCGTGGATGTTTGATCGGGTAAACATGGTTTTGGTCCTGAGGGCAATATATAGGCGGAAGGAGAGGCCGAGGGGGTGCTGGGGTCGGCTAGACCACCCCCTGGCGCGGGCCAGGCCTAGCCACGCGGCTAGGTGGTGTGGCTGGCCCCCAGCTCTTCTCCGTCTCGTATCCTGGCATCAGATGTCTTCCGAAAAAATAGGCACTTTGGCTTTTGTCCCGTCCAATTTCGAGAATATTCATTTTCTGACTTTCCTGGAACCAAAAATAGCAGAAAACAGGCAGCTGGCACTGTGGCTCTTGTTAATAGGTTAGTCCAAGAAATCATATGAAAGTACTCCAAAGTGTGGACAAAACATAAGAAAGTAGATAAAACCAAGCATGGAACATCAAAAATTATAGATACATTTGCAATGTATCAACATCCCCAAGCTTAACTCCTGCTCATCCTCGAGTAGGTAAGTGATAAAAAGAAAGAATAATTTTTGAGGTGACATGCACCATCAAAGACTTGATCAAAGTATTTGTAAAACATTCAAAGTTGGGATCATAGTACTTCAATCATAACATGAAAGAAAAAGTTCTAGCAATAAGACAAAGAAACTATGATGCAACATGAAAGGCACAAACAAAAGATTCATGAATATCAATGCTTTGTAAGATGCTTATTTGTTTCGCATAAAGAAAACATAGCATAATAGTATTTAGCTTGTCCCTCATAGAGTAGCAAATATAAATGCATAGGACACCTTCAAAGTTCATAGAGTGACTAGATACAAATAGTTTAAAAAAAGAAATATCAAGTTATGCATCGATCAACTAGTCTTGGGACAATGCACATAGAACTAAGAATAGCCACTATGCTCTCAAAGTAGGTGCATAAAGGTAGAAGGTGGAGACTCAATATAATGGTGGAGGAAAGGCCTTCATAGAAGGAAGTAGGGATTCAAGTCTCATAAAGAGCTTCCAAAAATTATGGTACTTATAGCTTTCAGTTCTCATTGCCCCTATCATAAGCATCTTGAAGTGATTAAGGTTAAAGTGACCAAACTATGGTGTACATGCTTGACGAAGTATAAGTTAGAAATCTCATGTCCCTTGCATACGAGGGCCCCTCCTCATGCTAATCAAGTTTAGTCACCGGTAAGTTCTTGTCAACGTAAGTACATGTGTATCATAGAGAACCGCCAACGGGGTACCCCTTGCCCGATGATACGGAAGAATCCCCATATCAAAATGACAAGGCAAGCACACAACGAGCATCTCAGCAATCTTCTTATTTACCATGGGAATATGGTGCTTTTTTCTCTCTTTCCTCTTTTCTCATATCTTTTTTTTTCTTTTTTCTCTTTTTTCTCAATATCTGACTCTTTTTATAAGAAGAATGCTTCATAGATAACTCATTATGGTTACGCTGCAGATTTCCACCATGACAACATGGATTAGACCAGCGGCCCATGCGTTTCTCTAACACATATACATAACTCCATGGACTTACAATCTCCCCTTTCATTTCACACCGACGACATCCATAGACAAAAGAGCATGATATCAACTAGGTACAAAGTACAAGTGCAATATTGAAAGCGTTCCCCATGACAGCATGGTTCTGCTAATCCCCAACAAATAAGTGCAAGCATATACAACATAGACGACACAATGGTTCAAGTTTATTAAGGGAAAGAAAAGAAAAGTGTACCATCAAGTTCGTGAGAGCTTTAATCACTAGTTTTCTCATAACAAGTTTAATTCGGAAGGTAGATAAAAACATGAATATACTTGGAATAGCATAAGCTAGTAGGTAGGTATGGTGGACTCTTTGGAATAACTTGGTTTTAGGAGTTGGATGCATGAGTGGAACTCATACTTGGTTATGGAGGCTAGCAAAAGACTGGGAGCGACAAACTAAGAGAGCAATAATGGCCATAATCATGCAAAGCGACAAAACATCATTAATTAAAGCATAAAGTGATATTACAAGTCGAAAACTAAAGGATCATAAAGGCTTTGGTGACTTGGGATAGTCATAACATGGTGTGAGCATGCGCCAAGTCAACCCAAATAAAGCATCAAAGGAGAATACCATAATACTATGCTTTAATATGCTAAAACAACGCATGATTCTTCCAAGACACATTAAGCAATCTCAATTTTACATGTCATGCTACAGCAAAGATCACTAAGCATAAAGCCAAAACAATATCAAGCATGGCATGACAAAGCATGGGCCACAGTCAAAAACAAGCTCTATTTACCACTTAAGCATGAACTTTCCTACTCTTTTCCAATCCAAACCAAACTATTTGAAAACCAATGCATGAATGAGGGGGTCCAACCAATTTATTCAAGCAAACTAAGCAAACCAAGGAAACGAAAACTAAAAACAAGAACGAAGACGCTCCAAGAACAACACAACTGTGCATGAAACAATAAAATGAAGTGTTTGGAAGAACTTGAGATTTTTATTGATGAAGAAGGGGGATGCCTTGGGCATCCCCAAGCTTTGACGCTTGTACTTATTGGATATTTCTTGGGGTGACACGCGTGGCATCCCCAAGCTTCAGCTTTAGTCCATCCTTCATCTCATTACTCATTCCTTCCATACACCTGAAATTTTTCCCTCATACAAAACTTCACACAATCTTTATTAGCAACATTAGTGCACTCAAGATAATAAGTCTTTAGATTTAGTACTAACACCAATAAAACTTCCATTAGAACACAAGCTACTGTAGCACTTCTCTCAAAAAGCTCAATTCCCCAAAAGAACTCAAAAAGGAACCAACAAGAAGCAAATGCAGAAAATGGCAGAAATCTGGCAAAACAGACCAGCAGGTAAAGACGAATTTTTTCAAAGACCTTCTGTTGCTCAAATCGAAAAGTGTTGAACTAACGGAAGTTAGATAACAACCTGGGGAAGAAGCCCAAAAATTCACGCCTCAAAAGGACGTACAGAGATTTTACACGAATGTTTACGGTGAAGCACAGAAATCTGTTTCAGAACAGCAACTTTCCCAATCATTACTTCTCTCTCATTAGAGGTTACTCTTGGCACAAAAAGCAAATAAAAAGGATAAGGAGCGGTTATTACTGAGGTAATAACTTCCAAGACTCATCTAAACCTTTTCGGTTATCTCCCAATAAGTACTTTTATTTAACGCCTTTAAGTTAGGCATGTTAGTTTCAGAAGATGCTCACATTAGAAATATGATTTGAAGTAAAAGAGAGCATCAAGAAGAAAATTCAAAGCACATTTAAGTCTAACCAACTTCCTATGCATAGGAATCTTGCAAAGAAACAAGTCATGAAAGCACAAAGCAACAAGCATAGTAAAGCAAAACAAGTGCAACTTCAAGACTTTCAACATAAAGAGGGAAACTTAATATTGTTGAGATACATAAGACCATGTTTCCCTCCCTCATAATAACTTTCAGTAGCATCATGAATAAAATGAACAATATAACTATCACATAAAATATTCTTATCATGAGCCACATGCATAAAATGATTATTACTCTCCACATAAGAATAGTCATTCTTATTAATTGTGGTGGGAGCAAATTCAACAAAATAGCTATCATTATTATTCTCATCACCATAATCATCAAATATAGGAGGCATATTGTAATCATTATTAATTTTCTCCTCAGTAGTAGGTGGACTAAAAATATCATATTCATCATTGTAATCCTCATATATTGGAGGTTTGGTATCATCATAAGCAATAGAATAGCTATCTTCCAAAGGAGAATATCATTTTGCGGCCCGAAAGTTGGGGTGTCCAGGCAACGCGGTACCCGAGTTCCCTGATATCATCCGCGATGACTATAGTTGGCGTGCCAAATACTCAGAGGGTCTTTTTCGGCACGAATTCAACTTTATGTTTCAATACAAAAAATCAGGCTAACGGCCGTCAAGTTGGGCCCCCCTGTCAATTCTCACTGTTATGTCGCTCATGTCGCTCCCATCGCTTAGGTGTCAATTAAGCTTGCAGCATTGGCGCCTACATCCATTACACGTCTTGTTCTTCCCCGGAGCGGCAACCTATGGGGTGTCGCAGCCATGGCACGGAGCTGGGACGTGGACGAACCTGCTCGGCCCAGCTCTCCTCCCTGTAGGCTTGCAGCGTTGGCGCCTCCATTACTCGTCTTCTTCCCCGGAGCGGCAATCTGTGGTCGCGGCCATGGCGCAGAGCTGGGAAGTGACGAAGCTGCTCGGCCCCGCTCTCCTCCCCATCCCGAGTCGGAGCTCGCCCTCACCGTGGACGCACCCATGGCACATTCGGGGACGAGAATTGGTTCCCAGTGAGATCTATCACCTTGTCGACCATGCTCGGTTATGTTTTCCTCCTCTAGAATCTGAGCTCGCCGTCGCCGTGGTTGCACTCGCACCAATTCTGCCACCTCTGCCAAGGTCTCTATGGTAGCTCAAGTTCTGGGGCTCTCCAAGTTCTGCCATGTTGGGCCTGTAAGTGTTGTTGTATGTTAAACTAGCAAATCTCGTTTGTTCAAATCTCTTGGGCTGTACCAACTTCATTGTGTTTAATTATGAAAGACAAAATATAAATGACTTCTCTCAATTTCTCGCATAGAAAAATGCACAGCTAATTTCATATTCTCGCAGGATCTGGCCCCACTTGTTGAACCGGCGGCACTGCCATGATCTCCACGTAACCACGGTGAGTTCTCGAACCGAAAGTTGCAGTTACCACGTTTCTTCTGCAGTCATTCCTCTTCATCAGTCATTCCTCTGCAGTTTTTCCTGGGCGCTTCTTCTTCCTCTATTCTGGAACCGCCGGTTCATCTTCTTCTTCCTCTCGAAGGCAGTTCCTTTCACCCATTTCCTTGCAGGCATGGACGATGGGAAACGCACAACAGACCCACTTGGTCCCTGCCCATGGCACCACGAATTTGACAGTGGTGTACACAAATGATGAAGCGACTGTGGAGACAACTCTCACCAGGTTTGAGCAATTGCTTGAGAAAGAGAAGCACAAGTTTGTGGGGCTAGACTTGGAGTACACCCGTGCAAATAAGCGAAAATATCCTCCACAAGAGATCGCTGTCGTGCAAATCACCATACATGAGGAGGTCCTCGTTTACCACTTCTGTAGGTATGTGAAATTTAAATTTGAGATCACCACTTCTGCATCCCTTGTTCCCTTACATCCCTAGAACCATCTAAGTGCAGGAGTAAACCAACTGAGATGCGTTGTCCGGCTCTGGTCGAGTTCTTGTGTAGGAAAGGGATAACTTTCACTAGCATGGATATCACAAATGACACAATTATGCTTTCTCGTGCGTTGATAAAAATCCCAAAGGGGCACCACATCGACATCCAAAATCTGTACAAGATCAAATCATACCCAGCGAAGGATGGCATGGGTGATCTGGCAACGGAAATCATCGATAAATCCTATGAAAAACTGAAGAAATTGAAGCGACTCGATCACGACTACTGGGAGTGGAAGCCGATGAGCCAGTCGCGCCTCGAGTATGCAGCCAGAGACGCCTACATGGCGTACGATTTGTATAGTAAGCTCATTACCATGAAAGATGGGATGGTTAAGGCGGAGGTTTTCGCGAGAGAGCTATGCCCTGGTTGCAAGCTAGCCTAGGAGAAGAAGCGCGAGGAGGACAGGAAGCGGTTTCAGGACGAGCAGGGATCTTGGGACGGTGGCGACATCAAGCGGCTGAAGGGGAAGCAAGTCAAGGATGAAAACAAGTGGTGGTGATACATTATGTGTTTGAACTAGATTTTAGTTTCTAGTTTATTATGTGTGTGATACATTTAGTTACTTCAATACAAAATTTGAACCAATTTAACTTGTTGATGTATTTCTTGACAATTATAATATAATCGAGCACTAGAAATATTTTGTAGTGTGCATGAGCATGATCAGTAAATATAATTTAACACTAGAAACTTTAAGGACTCCATATAAAGGAGTAGATTAATATATAAGGTTCACCAGAGACACCACGGATATATTGTCTTACATGCCACACACAGGTAATAATTAACTAGAACAAAATAAAAGCAGAGGCTACAGCAGGAGGCCGGGACACGAAGACGCCTAGTAGGGCAGGGGTTTATCAGCAGGAGGCAGCGACAGCCTAGTCGATGGGATACAGGCCAGTCCTGACATACTTCCGGAGGAATTTGCCGTAGGCTGCGTGCTGCGCCAAGGTAATCGGCCTATGGCTTCTGCCTCTGCCTCTGCCAACGCCCTCCGCGTGCTGGATCATGCTGTTGAGGTCCATGTTGATTGCTCTACCACAGAATGGGCAAAACAGTCTCCCCCTACGGTGGAAACGGATTAGCCCACACCGTAACCGCCTCAGCACGTAGCGGCTCTTGTTGTCCCTGGATTCCTTGATATCGTCCACTTCATCATCATCCTCCTGTTGATTTTTAAGAATATAACTTAGAACTCGTACATATGATTGAATTGTATTACAACTCAAGAATTGACAACATGTATATGTAAGACAATATATCCATGGATATCAAAGATAAAGCATCTCAGCAATAGTTTGATTGGTTCATATATCATTCCATCTCAACACAATGACAAATAATTGCATCAGATTGCGGCCTCACAAGTTTATTCAGGGACGGCCTGAGTGAACCAAGTAACAATTGCACAGCCTGTATTGTTCTTGTACATCGCCCTAGGTTCATTAACTCGTCCCTGAAAAAATCTGACACCAATGTGTCTGCCTCTCTTTTGGGACAAATTTGAATCATTGGCCACAATAAGAAATTGAAATGTAATCATACAAAACATTATTCAGGGATTATACATAGTCAGGTACAAAAACAAGCCTAAATATTGTAATTATAAATTAAAAACCAAACAATTAATCCTCAAGTGCATGTTAAAAATACTTATGATCAAAACCATTCATATACATATGCATCATACCAATCATTAAAAGATCAGAAACAATTCAAGGATCATATATGTAGTTCCACATGAGAATAAATCTAGGGCCTCATAATTTGTTTTAGAGATGGAGTAGGCGAACCAAAGTACCAACAGCACAACCTATATTGTTTGTGTGCATTCCTGCCTCAGGTTCACCAACCCATCCCTAAAACATGACACCATCATACGTGTCTCCCCTTGAACTCCTTTGGGGCAAATTTCAATCATCGGCCTCGGTGACAAGCTAAAATGTAATTCTTATACACTATGAATGCATGGAATAGATAATTTGAATATCATAGTTCTATGAATGTAGAATAAAGATTGCGGCCTCATAAGTTTATTCAGGGACGGCGTGAGTGAACCAAGTAACAATTGCACACCCTATATTGTTGTTGTACATCGCCCTAGGTTCACTAACTCGTCCCTGAAAAAATCTGACCCCAATGTGTCTGCCTCTCTTTTGGGGCAAATTTGAATCATTGACCACAATAAGAAATTGAAATGTAATCGTACAAAACATTATTCAGGGATATACATAGTCAGGTACAAAAATAAGCGTCAATATTGTAATTATAAATAAAAAACCAAACAATTAATCCTCAAGTGCATGTTAAAAATACTTATGATCAAAAGCATTCATATACATATGCATCATACCAATCATTAAAAGTTCAGATACAATTCAAGGATCATATATGTAGTTCCACATGAGAATAAATCTAGGGCCTCATAATTTGTTTTAGAGATGGAGTAGGCGAACCAAAGTACCAACAGCACAACCTATATTGTTTGTGTGCATTGCTGCCTCAGGTTCACCAACCCATCCCTAAAACATGACACCATCATACGTGTCTCCCCTTGAACTCTTTTGGGGCAAATTTGAATCATCAGCCTCGGTGACAAACTAAAATGTAATTCTTATACACTATGAATACATGGAATAGATAATTTGAATATCATAGTTCTATGAATGTAGAATAAAGATTGTGGCCTCATAAGTTTATTAAGGGACGGCGTGAGTGAACCAAGTAACAATTGCACAGCCTATATTGTTGTTGTACATTGCCCCAGGTTCACTAACTCATCCCTGAAAAAATCTGACACCAATATGTCTGCCTCTCTTTTGGGGCAAATTTGAATCATTGGCCACAATAAGAAATTGAAATGTAATCGTATAAAACATTATTTAGGGATATACATAGTCAGGTACAAAAACAAGCCTAAATATTGTAATTATAAATAAAAAACCAAACAATTAATCTTCAGGTGCATGTTAAAAATACTTATGATCAAAACCATTCATATACATATGCATCATACCAATCATTAAAAGATTAGAAACAATTCAAGGATCATATATGTAGTTCCATATGAGAATAAATCTAGGGCCTCAAAATTTGTTTCAGAGATGGAGTTGGGGAACCAAAGTACCAACAACACAACCTATATTGTTTGTGTGCATTGCTGCCTCAGGTTCACCAACCCATCCCTAAAACACGACACCATCATACGTGTCTCCACTTGAACTCTTTTGGGGAAAATTTCAATCATCGGCCTCGGTGACAAACTAAAATGTAATTCTTATACACTATGAATGCATGGAATAGATAATTCAAATATCATAGTTCTATGAATGTAGAATAAAGATTGCAGCCTCATAAGTTTCTACAGAGATGGCGTAAGCGAACCAAGTAACAATTGCACAGCTTATATTGATCTTGTACATGGCCCTAGGTTGGCTCACTCATCCCTGTAAAAATTTGACACCAATGTGTATGCCTCTCTTTGGGGCAAATTTGAATCATTGGCCACAATAAGAAATAGAAATGTAATCGTACCAAACAATATTCAGGGATATACAAATGCATCATACAATGCATTCATAGATCAGAAACAATACAAATATTATATATTTAGGTTCCATATGAGAGAAAAAATTAGGGCCTCATTTTTTTCAGCGATGGAGTCGGAGAACCAAAATACCAACAGCACAACCTATATTGTTTATGTGCATTGCTGCCTCAGGGCCACTAACCATCCCTAAGAAAACGAGACCATCAGATGCCCTTGCACTATTTTGGGGAAAAATTGAATCATTGGGCTCAGTAAGGAATAGAAATGTAATGTTATAGGCCTACTGTGTATCTAAATCAACACTCAACTAGCAAACTCAACTAGATGGCAGATGAGCAGATTGGGGTTTTGTGACTAGACGGATTGGGGTTTTGTGACTAGATGGCAGATGCATCAATCAACCGATTGAATCATATATATACTACCCTACTTCAAGAGCAAAAGAATCTGTACACGATTGAGCAAATCCTATGTATGAACTATGAAAACTGCGATGGTGACTAGAGAAGCTAGCAATGTAGTACCTCAGACTCCTCACCAGGGACCTCCTCCTCGAACTCATCATTCTCCGCGATTGCGTCGAAGATTTCTTGAACGGCGATGGGGTCGTCGATGTAGATCACCAGATTGCCTCCGCCTGCCGCCTGCCCCCCATCCAAATTTGCCGCTGGCACCACGACATTGTCGGCCATGACGTTGTCAGCCGCCTGCTGCTCGGCGGCGACGGCTACTACCGGCTGCTCGGCGGCGATGGCTACCACCTGCTGCTCGGCAGCGACGGCTACCACCTGCTGCTCGACGGCGACGGCTACTGGCTGGACGGAGGAGTTCGCACCCTCGATGGCACGGCGACGAGTGGCGTTCGTGCCCGGAGAAGACGCCTCCGTCTGCTTGGCGACGACCAAGCCATCTGCTGCTTCGCCTTCAACTGGCTTCACCTCCGGATCTTCTCCACGCGTACGCTTCATGGCGCACCAAGGGAAGGAGGTAGTGCAAACGAGGGAGATTCGGCACGCACGGCAGGTGTAGATCGGGGTCTTGGGACTAGACATACTGGGGGGAAATGACACGAGCTCATGGAAGAAGAAGGTCGAGGGGGTTATAAACACCGGACCGTTCGTAGTCCTCGAGTGGACATGTGTGGTGGGCGGGGGTGGGGGTGGGGGCGGGGGGGCTACCACGATCTCCACCCTTTTTTTCGGTTCCCTTTTTTTGAAACAACCACGATCTCCACTTTAGAGCTGCATTGAAAACACGCCCATGGCAGACCTCGATTCCACTGCATGCAAGTGGCCTGGGACTAATTTCTAGCAACGTTAGATCTACTCGAGGGGGGCCCTTGACTCATGGAATTTACTAGCGGGAGGGCCCAGTTGGAAGTGAGATTGAGAGCGCTGCATATAAATGGGATATATCTGATTAAAATCAAGTGGCAATAAATTGCAGCGTCCCGTCGACAACCGTGCACTCGATGACCCCGTTGCCATGTGCATGAGTTGTAGTAGCAGTGGTAGGCTTTTCAGACTTGATTAAACTTGACATGACCACTCGATGACTTTTTCGATGGACGGCATCGTGTTCCTTCCTATAGAAGTCTCGCAGAGGGAGACGTCTGTGATGTCTCATGCTGTACTGTGAAGGGCACGAGGTGTGCAACGATCATCGTTGGATCGCGTAGAATCAACGGTTGGTGCGCACGATCCGCGTGACAACTATGACAACCAATCAGGGAGTAGCAGACAGGGTGAGCATAGTTCTGGGCTTCTACGAAAGATAGAGAGGGGGTGGGCAAAACTAAATAGTACCGCATAAAACCAAGGGCAAAACTAAGTAGTATAAAAATGGAAAGTGTCTTGTACAATGAAATACATCATGGAATACATCAAATTATGCCAAGATCGATCCACTAGAGTTCATTGGATGTGTGTTCTTCTCATGAACCACACCCAGTGTCATTACATGTGTGTTCTTCTAAAGAAACCACATAAGGATCCACCAGTGTCATTGCATGTCTATTATTTTCATGAACCACATAAGGATGGGCCTACCAGTGTCATTGCATGTCTGTTCTTTTCATGAACCACATCCAGTGTCAGTGCATGTCTGTTCTATACATGAACCACACCCAGTTTCACTGCATGTCTGTTCTTTTCATGAACGACATAAGGATCTACCAGTGTCATTGCATGTCTTTTACTTCCATAAACCACATGTGGATCCACCGGTGTCAGTGCATGTCTGTTCCTCTAAACAAACCACATAAGGATCCACCAGTGTCATTGCGTGTGTGTTCTTCTCATGAACCACACCCAGTGTCATTGCATGCGTGTTCTTCTAAACAAACCACATAAGGATCCACTAGTGTCATTGTGTAGCATCCCAATTGTCTAACAATTGTAATGCTACTTGGTCTAGTAATATATACTACTTCCTATACATAATTGTTGCATCATAATTATATCATGCTCATGTCATCATGCCACCTTGCATTTGAGCATCATATAAAACCCTTTTTGTTTTGGTTCTTCTCTCATATGCATTGTTAATTGTATTTGCCTCTTGATATTGTATTTGGTTATTGATATATTGTTTAAATGCCCAAGTTGAGTTGGGGGCATATATTTTATTCCACTCCACCACCTTTCTTGTCACCACCTTATAATTCCACCATTCTAAATACCCATGGGCTTTTATTTTATTTTGGCATTTAATCTAGCTCATGTGGGTTAGGGTGGATCCAATCCTAATTTCTTTTGTTTGGCTCTACTCCATAATTTTGGAATGCATGTATACAATGCCATGTTGTATTATTATTGTTCTCACAAGAATAAATCATGGCAATGAATTAACATGCATGGGCCATGCACTTTTGTTTCCACCCTTCCTTTTCTCTCCTTTACATGTCTTTTGGTTTTACATGAGTTGAAGCAACCCTAAACCACTCTTTTTCTCTCTTCCCCCTCACCCTCTACCCATCAACCAAACCCCACCCTTTTGTTTGCCCTTTAGTTTTTGTTCATGCCCAAAAACCCTCTCTCCTTATCTCTTTCTCTTTTCCTCTCTCTTCAAACCCTAACCCTAATCACCTACCCCACTATCACCATCTACCATACCACAGCCTCTCCCTAGTCCCTCCTCTTTTCCACACCACCAAACCCTATTTGACCACCCCCTCTAGCCAAAACCGAGCCACCCCTAACCCATCCACCTGGCTCCACCTAACCTAGCTACCCTCACCACCCCATGCCGAGGCCTCCCCTCTCTCCCTACCTCCTCCTCCTAACCTAGCCGAGATACCCCAACCCTAATTTCCCGAGCCTCTCCCTCCTCTCTCTTGTTCCCTCTGCCAGCTGCCCCACCCGAGCATCCTCTCCGCCCTGTCCTCACCCTGGCCCAGCTACAGCCACACCCAGGCCGAGCCCTGCCCGAGCACGTGAGGAGAGGGAGAAGCAAAAGGTGGCCGAGACCACCTTTTCCTACACCTTTCCCCCACGGCACCCTCCCCTCTCCCTCTGCTATCTACCTCCCTCTCACGTCTCCTCGTCTGCTTCCAGATCTCCCCAGGCTACTCCCTTCCTCCCTGTCTTCCCCTACAACCACCTACCCCATCGCCGGCCACCGTCGGTCTCCACCATCCCCCGTCGATCCAGGAGGCGTAGGCGAGCAGGAGGTTGTCGGCGATGGCTGGAGGAGCACCCTGCGTCGCCTCGTACACGGAGCCGAGAAGGAGGAGCCCCAGAAACGCTGCACCCCGCCGAGCCCGACGCGAAACCCTAGCCGCCGGCCGTCTGCATCGCCGTTGATCGGCTGCTCCCCGGCCCGATCCAACACCACCGTCGAGCCCGCGGTGAGCCTCTCTTTCCCCCTGACAACCTTCGCCGCGCTGTCGACGTCTAGATCCGTCGTGCTTTTCGTCAAACATGCTGCGCGCGTCGTCGGCCACTGCGTTGGCTCGCTCCCGCGTCGCGCAGAACCTCTTCTGGCCGCGCAGCCGTTCCCCAGCACCAACCTCAGCCCACCGCGCTGGTAACCGCCGCCTAGCCCGAGCTCTAGGTCCCCAGATCGAATCCCCATGCCGCGCCCGCGTCGGTCGAGCACCGATCCGTCCGCAGGCGTAGAGAAGATCCACAGTACGTGGCCCCTTTTTGCAGGTAGCCCCCTCAGTTTTTCTCTCGCTCAACCCGCGGTACTCGCGAGCCCACCTGCCAGCCGCTGTGTTCTTTTACAAAAAGGGACTCCAGTTTTCGTAAACTTAACCCGCGCTCCAGCACGCTTCCCACCTGTCAGCCTCTGCCGGTTCACCCACTGGCACCTGGGCCCTAGCCAGCTGGCCCACATGTCATTCGCAGAGGCTAGGAAAGACCGCGGTACGAAAACTCTTTTCTGTGCGCGTTTTGTCCCAATCAGCCGCTGGCCCACTTGTCGGTGTCTGTGGCTAGATCTGGGTGAGTGAGAAAAGGTTTTCTATTTTCTGTTTTAATTCAAACTTTTCAAATTTGTTTAAATTCAAATTTAAATCTGTTTTTAAATATCTTTTAAAATATAATTCCAAATTCAACATATAATATATGTTTTGAAATCAGAAAAATGTGAAGATTTCAAATATGCCCTTCAAAATATATTTTGAACACTTTAATTTTCGAGTTGTTTAAAATTACAATAAAATGCCCTTTTTCTTAATTAATTAATAACTTTAGTTTTATAACTCCAAATTTGACAAATAATATGTCTAAATCGATCAGCTCGACGAGACCTTTCTGTCTATGCATTCCTTGTTCTGAATTGCAGCATGTATCATATAAATATAAAGAGTACAGCAACTTATTTGAGTATAAAATGTGACTAAAACTCCATAAAATGCTTTATTCTTGTATTCCACACCTCACCCATGCCATGCTACATTATTGCCATGCAAATTGTGCATCATTCATCATGGCATGATTGTTTGCTTGTCGCATTTTATTCATATGCTTGTGCACTTTATTTATGTTGGCCCTTGTTTGTTTGGTTCTTCTTCGAATAGACGCTGAGCAGGGGATATATCAAGAAACCCAGGAGCACTACCCAGATCCATCCCTCGCTTCAACTGAGCTGCCAGGCAAGCACTACCACATGCTTGCATACATATAGTACCTATTGCCTCTATCTTATTCTTGCATCATTGAGTCGCGATTGCATTAATCTGAATCCCATGTGCTGCATAGCCTTTACTTTTAAACCCCACCGAAGCTTGTTCCTCCATCCCATGAGCCATTACTACAGGAGTTGTTTGAGCCATGCGGGTCGTAGAACAGCATGTGTAGGGTATGTGAGCGTCTGATGGATAACGAGGTACCTAAATAACTTAACATGAGTAGTAATGGGATAACTAATGAAAGTGGCACCGGTGAGCAATATCTGCTATTTGGTTTTTCATGCTCACTTGTGTCCCGTAGGACCCCGAGTACTTGATTCCTGTTCCTTGAATATTCGTGCTATCGACATCCGGGAGGCTTATGAACCCCCCTGAGCCAGAGCTTGATTCATTCTTATTTCTTGGGGCCACAAGTAGTTTGGGGCTTTATTGCTATCCTGTACTTATGCCATGCTTTACTGCTTTATTTAAGATTGTGCGAGGAGCACCTGTACTGTTTTGGATGCGGAGTGTTTTCGCGGTATCGACAAGCCCAGTCACACTTTCGGGTTCCCAGTCGTTTACAGCCATTGACGCAAACCTTGAGTCCTTCTCGGAGCCGGCCAACTTCGTTGTGGGTAGCTTAATGGGGTGGCCCCCTGAAATATTTCTGAATCCTGTGATCGCTTTGTCGTGACTGCCTCGTTGGGTTTTGATTTGGTTTTTCCGAGGTTGATCGAGTGTGTGTTGCTATTTGTGCACCCCTGCAGGGTAAATCTTTCTGAAAGCCGTGTCCGCGGTTATGGACGACTTGGAGCACAGTTTCTCGATCATAGACAAGTATAACTAAAGTAACGCTTTTAATTTGACTAAGTACCTGACTAGTAAATAGTGCAACACTCATGGAATGGATAATAAAACTGCCAACGGATGGGGGGTTGTTCGTCCGCTTCCTCGTTGGTAAGCGAGGAGGAGGATGGATCTGTTAATATTACTGTTATAACTGTTGTTATGAATTCACGGACATCCGTCTATCTATGGTTAGGCGGATGGTTAGCGAGTATCTATAGAATTGTTAGGTATTATCTTTTGCTGCAATTGCGTCACCCCAGGTTGTGTCCCCTTTAGAGGCATAAAGACTTGCTGAGTACCCCTAGGGTCTCACACGATAAATTGTTTGATTCAGATGAACAGGTAAACTCGCAAGATGGATACTGGGTGGAGGAGACGGACGATGTGGGAAACGATCACTCGGTGTAGAGATTCCGGGAACGGGGATCCGTGAGATCTGTGGGCGGGATGTGTTTATTTATGGGGCATCTTATGCCGATTTGCTTCTTATCCGTACTCGGATCTTGTTTTCCGCTTTTGCTTGATACTCTGATGTTTGATGTATGAGGAGATATCCTAAACTATTATATCTATCTAGGATATTTGGATCTTGCCGTATGGCGTTGCAATATTTTTATTTCTTTTAGATGGAATGGCTCTGAGGACTATTGTATGATGGCTTGCATACATACTCATTTGTGTATGTAGTTGATCCCTTCTCCTGCCGATTACGCCGCTCGTTCTTGTCCCGATGATTGGAAATGGTTAGGACGGCCGAAAGGTCTACCTGTGAGTGGCATTTGGCCCCACCGTACTATTTTAACCATTTCCGGTCATCCGGCTTGTAACTAAGAGCGTAATTCACCGAGGTAGTTACAATTGGTATCAGAGCCATCCCGCCCTTCAGGGTCTCAGCCAAATGGTCGTTGTCAGTCTAGCAAATATTTTGGTAGCTATGTATACTAGGGAAAAACAAAACGCGAGAGTAGGACTGCTTCCACTTTTCTTCTTACCTACCCACCCACCCTTTTCTGGTAAGGAAGTGTAACGTTTTCAATCCTCTTCTTAAAATTCAAACTAGGATTCACGTGTTCTGGGTTTCCGTAGTACCATAGAAAGTGTGTGTGTGTGTGTAATTCCTTGTCTATCTGTTGCATCCAATTTGTTATCACAATCTGCCTTTGGTTATCAACTGTTGGTACATTCCATACTGACAGGCTTTTGAAAACCGGCGCGATTTATCTGACTCCTTGTTAACCGGTGCCATCTTCTTAAGGGTGTTCTTCCTTCCAGCATGCTTTCACAGAATGTGGAGTTGCTAATCGCTACCGATAAGTGATTTTGCGCATCTATTGGTATTTTAATGCCGAAAAATGCGGAAAAATTTTCTTTGATACATCTGTGCTTCCACACTCCTTTTCAGTCGTGTGTGAAACATTATCTATCTCCCTTTTATCAGCATGTCCATGCTAACTCATTCTTTTGTCACCGGCGCTTAATCCTAGAGTTTCTTTTCATCTCTAATTCTCTTGGGATAATTACATAACATGTGTCGATCCGATGCTGGTGATTGTAATTTGGTTCTCGGCATGGCTATATGACACTTATCATGAGTGGAATATGGAAAATGCTATCAACACTATCCTCCAAATGGTGACGGTTATCTCCTGTGATTTTGAGTACACCATGATCATATCTATGCATATTCCAGCATCTTTGGCAATCCGGAGTTTCTCAAAGCACTATGGCGGTCTATCATCTGTTCATCATGCTACACATCTTTTTGAACCCCATATCTGCACAATTCTCCTGGATACGAGGGAATTGCATCTTTTCGTCTCTGGTAGCTTTGCTTGAGGTATGATCTATCATCTTTTTCTTTCTCCAAGATCTCTTTATCTTTGTAACCGGTGATCCGATCGACAATGTGAACCAGGTGACATCTCTTTTCTTCCGAAGGACCAGATAATCTATTCTGCCAGTGCATCTTCTTCAACACGAACCAGTGCTCTTAATATTGATCTTTCTAAGAGCGTTGAGCTCAGAAAGTGTTCGAGCATTTGTTAGTTTCTCTCGCCTTTTGAACTTGATATTCTAGGAATATCCTGTTAATCCATGGTGGTATATGTTGATAATATGCTTGCCTATTCGATATCAATGGAAGGACATGGAAGATCATCTGTGTCTCTTTCTCTCAAGCTTCGTGAGCACTGCCTGTGTGCAAAGTCTCAAAGTGGAAATTCTGGCTTCTTGAAGTCACCTATCTCGACCACGTCCTTCTGCTAAATACATTAGTTCAATTCTGGAATCAGCAAGTTCATTGTTAATTCCATCTTCCATCTTCAATCAAACCTGGAGTTTTCCTTGTTGGCGAGTTATCATCGTCGTTCCGCCGTATATTTCCTCAAAACTGCTAAATCTCTCTCAATCATTTCAAGAAGAACATGGAGTTCTTTCACCTCAGTCTCGTCAAGTGATCTTTTGAAACCCTCTCGTTCTATCATCTATGCTCAATCCACCGGAGGCCATGAAGATTTTTCAGATCTTTTGTAATCCTTATGTTCAAGTGGTGCTATCTTTTTCTTTGTCTGCGGAATCTTGCAGTTGTCTCCGTAATCTTCCTTCATATCTTTCCGGGGGCTTGGTATTTCCGACATGACGACAACATCATCATCTTTATCTATCTATGAATCCGGCGAATCGTTTGCATCTATCCTTGTTTTCTAACGAAGTTCCATGAGTTATTGTCAATACCTTCAGTCTGTTTCGGTAGTTGGGTTGCATGGTTTTCTTATTCATGTGCGGAGTAATGCTTTGAGTGCGGGATGGAGTAGCTACCATACCACTACTCTTATCATTCGCTCTCGTACATTGAATTGGTGAATTAATGTGATTTCACTCATTCCACGGAAGTTAGAAGTGGCCTTTATCCCTCGATACTTTTACTTCCGTCCTTGTTTTTCCGGAGTGCTCTCTCGAAGAAAGTAATCAATAATCTCTTGTTGGTGGTCTGTCTATTCTAGATGGAACAAAATCTACAATTATCTGGTGGAAACAAACGCAAACTCCTTTCGTTCCTCGTCTTTCTACCGATGCTCGACATCCCCAAACAAGATGAAAGGAAACTATCTCTCTCTTTGTTTCATCAATTCTTTTTCTGTGGTAAAGCCAGTTACGGTTGAGGCCATCAGTCGCAAATATATTGTGTTAGCCTCAAGGCTAAAGAAAGCAATAAGTATCTCTACAATAAACTCCAGATCCTCCATATTCTTGCGTCTCGGGATTCCACCATGATCTGGCTTCACATCCGTCTCTGGAAATTATATCCGCGCACCTCAATTGCGTGATCCGTTGGGTCTTACCAGCGCAAGAAGAATCTAATCCGACAATGTCTAACTAAATCTTTCTGTTGATATCAAGGGACTCTATTGTTTGAAGGCAATATTGTTTCCGAACTTCATTTCTCTAATCTGAGAGAAGATACGATGCTATTGTCATAGTGGTTCAAACCTCTCCAATCTAGCTCTTTTCTTCCAGCGAGACAAAGTTTTCATCCTCTCTAGTATCGATAAATCTTTAATCTAATGATGTGTCTTTCTTTATCCATGATACATCATCTTGTCCTTTCTTTCACAAGTGGTTATATTCTTTTATCATGTTTCTTGAGAAAACTGGAGCTATGTCCATCCTATCCTTCTTGTCTCACGACAATCCTACAATTCTTCTAACCCGTTGTTTCTCAAGAAAAACACAAGACTCGCAACAAGTCTAGCAAGTTTTGCAAGGTGTAGTGGTCGCACCATTCCGTTGTTCATCAACTTGGGAACGTGAGGGTCACCTTCGTTCGAACACCCGCCTCTCCTTGTGTTGTTTTCTTTTTCCTAGGAATCTCGGGGCGAGATTCTTGTTTAGTGGGGGAGAGTTGTAGCATCCCAATTGTCTAACAATTGTAATGCTACTTGGTCTAGTAATATATGCTACTTCCTATACATAATTGTTACATCATAATTATATCATGCTCATGTCATCATGCCACCTTGCATTTGAGCATCATATAAAACCCTTTTTGTTTTGGTTCTTCTCTCATATGCATTGTTAATTGTATTTGCCTCTTGATATTGTATTTGGTTATTGATATATTGTTTAAATGCCCAAGTTGAGTTGGGGGCATATCTTTTATTCCACTCCACCACCTTTCTTGTCACCACCTTATAATTCCACCATTCTAAATACCCATGGGCTTTTATTTTATTTTGGCATTTAATCTAGCTCATGTGGGTTAGGGTGGATCCAATCCTAATTTCTTTTGTTTGGCTCTACTCCATAATTTTGGAATGCATGTATACAATGCCATGTTGTATTATCATTGTTCTCACAAGAATAAATCATGGCAATGAATTAACATGCATGGGCCATGCACTTTTGTTTCCACCCTTCCTTTTCTCTCCTTTACATGTCTTTTGGTTTTACATGAGTTGAAGCAACCCTAAACCACTCTTTTTCTCTCTTCCCCCTCACCCTCTACCCATCAACCAAACCCCACCCTTTTGTTTGCCCTTTAGTTTTTGTTCATGCCCAAAAACCCTCTCTCCCTATCTCTTTCTCTTTTCCTCTCTCTTCAAACCCTAACCTTAATCACCTACCCCACTATCACCATCTACCATACCACACCCTCTCCCTAGTCCCTCCTCTTATCCACACCACCAAACCCTATTTGACCACCCCCTCTAGCCAAAACCGAGCCACCCCTAACCCATCCACCTGGCTCCACCTAACCTAGATACCCTCACCACCCCATGCCGAGGCCTCCCCTCTCTCCCTACCTCCTCCTCCTAACCTAGCCGAGCTACCCCAACCCTAATTGCCCGAGCCTCTCCCTCCTCTATCTTGTTCCCTCTGCCAGCTGCCCCACCCGAGCCTCCTCTCCGCCCTGTCCTCGCCCTGGCCCAGCTACAGCCACACCCAGGCCGAGCCCTGCCCGAGCACGTGAGGAGAGGGAGAAGCAAAAGGTGGCCGAGACCACCTTTTCCTCCACCTTTCCCCCACGGCACCCTCCCCTCTCCCTCTGCTATCTACCTCCCTCTCACGTCTCCTCATCCGCTTCTAGATCTCCCCAGGCTGCTCCCTTCCTCCCTGTCTTCCCCTACAACCACCTACCCCATCGCCGGCCACCGTCGGTCTCCACCATCCCCCGTCGATCCAGGAGGCGTAGGCGAGCAGGAGGTTGTCGGTGATGGCTGGAGGAGCACCCTGTGTCGCCTCGTACACGGAGCCGAGAAGGAGGAGCCCCAGAAACGCTGCACCCCGCCGAGCCCGACGCGAAACCCTAGCCGTCGGCCGTCTGCATCGCCGTTGATCGGCTGCTCCCCGGCCCGATCCAACACCACCGTCGAGCCCGCGGTGAGCCTCTCTTTCCCCCTGACAACCTCCGCCGCACTATCGACGTCTAGATCTGTCGTGCTTTTCGTCAAACACGCTGCGCGCGCCGTCGGCCACTGCGTTGGCTCGCTCCCGCGTCGTGCAGAACCTCTTCTGGCCGCGCAGCCGTTCCCCAGCACCAACCTCAGCCCACCGCACTGGTAACCGCCGCCTAGCCCGAGCTCTAGGTCCCCAGATCGAATCCCCATGCCGCGCCCACGTCGGTCGAGCACCGATCCGTCCGCAGGCGTAGAGAAGATCCACAGTACGTGGCCCCTTTTTGCAGGTAGCCCCCTCGGTTTTTCTCTCGCTCAACCCGCGGTACTCGCGAGCCCACCTGCCAGCCGCTGTGTTCTTTTACAAAAAGGGACTCCAGTTTTCGTAAACTTAACCCGCGCTCCAGCACGCTTCCCACCTGTCAGCCTCTGCCGGTTCACCCACTGGCACCTGGGCCCTAGCCAGCTGGCCCACATGTCATTCGCAGAGGCTAGGAAAGACCGCGGTACGAAAACTCTTTTCTGTGCGTGTTTTGTCCCAGTCAGCCGCTGGCCCACTTGTCAGTGTCTGTGGCTAGATCTGGGTGAGTGAGAAAAGGTTTTCTGTTTTCTGTTTTAATTCAAACTTTTCAAATTTGTTTAAATTCAAATTTAAATCTGTTTTTAAATATCTTTTAAAATATAATTCCAAATTCAACATATAATATATGTTTTGAAATCAGAAAAATGTGAAGATTTCAAATATGCCCTTCAAAATATATTTTGAACACTTTAATTTTCGAGTTGTTTAAAATTACAATAAAATGCCCTTTTTCTTAATTAATTAATAACTTTAGTTTTATAACTCCAAATTTGACAAATAATATGTCTAAATCGATCAGGTCGACGAGACCTTTCTGTCTATGCATTCCTTGTTCTGAATTGCAGCATGCATCATATAAATATAAAGAGTACAGCAACTTATTTGAGTATAAAATGTGACTAAAACTCCATAAAATGCTTTATTCTTGTATTCCACACCTCACCCATGCCATGCTACATTATTGCCATGCAAATTGTGCATCATTCATCATGGCATGATTGTTTGCTTGTCGCATTTTATTCATATGCTTGTGCACTTTATTTATGTTGGCCCTTGTTTGTTTGGTTCTTCTTCGAATAGACGCTGAGCAGGGGATATATCAAGAAACCCAAGAGCACTACCCAGATCCATCCCTCGCTTCAACTGAGCTGCCAGGCAAGCACTACCACATGCTTGCATACATATAGTACCTATTGCCTCTATCTTATTCTTGCATCATTGAGTCGCGATTGCATTAATCTGAATCCCAAGTACTGCATAGCCTTTACTTTTAAACCCCACCGAAGCTTGTTCCTCCATCCCATGAGCCATTACTACAGGAGTTGTTTGAGCCATGCGGGTCGTAGAACAGCATGTGTAGGGTATGTGAGTGTCTGATGGATAACGAGGTACCTAAACAACTTAACCTGAGTAGTAATGGGATAACTAATGAAAGTGGCACTGATGAGCAATATCTGCTATTTGGTTTTTCATGCTCACTTGTGTCCCGTAGGACCCCGAGTACTTGATTCCTGTTCCTTGAATATTCGCGCTATCGACATCCGGGAGGCTTATGAACCCCCCTGAGCCAGAGCTTGATTCATTCTTATTTCTTGGGGCCACAAGTAGTTTGGGGCTTTATTACTATCCTGTACTTATGCCATGCTTTACTGCTTTATTTAAGATTGTGCGAGGAGCACCTGTACTGTTTTGGATGCGGAGTGTTTTCGCAGTATCGACAAGCCCAGTCACACTTTCGGGTTCCCAGTCGTTTACAGCCATTGACGCAAACCTTGAGTCCGTCTCGGAGCCGGCCAACTTCGTTGCGGGTAGCTTAATGGGGTGGCCCCCTGAAATATTTCTGAATCCTGTGATCGCTTTGTCGTGACTGCCTCGTTGGGTTTTGATTTGGTTTTTCCGAGGTTGATCGAGTGTGTGTTGCTATTTGTGCACCCCTGCAGGGTAAATCTTTCTGAAAGCCGTGTCCGCGGTTATGGACGACTTGGAGCACAGTTTCTCGATCATAGACAAGTATAACTAAAGTACCGCTTTTAATTTGACTAAGTACCTGACTAGTAAATAGTGCAACATTCATGGAATGGATAATAAAACTGCCAACGGATGGGGGGTTGTTCGTCCGCTTCCTCGTTGGTAAGCGAGGAGGAGGATGGATCTGTTAATATTACTGTTATAACTGTTGTTATGAATTCACGGACATCCGTCTATCTATGGTTAGGCGGATGGTTAGCGAGTATCTATAGAATTGTTAGGTATTATCTTTTGCTGCAATTGCGTCACCCCAGGTTGTGTCCCCTTTAGAGGCATAAAGACTTGCTGAGTACCCCTAGGGTCTCACACGATAAATTGTTTGATTCAGATGAACAGGTAAACTCGCAAGATGGATACTGGGTGGAGGAGACGGACGATGTGGGCAACAATCACTCGGTGTAGAGATTCCGGGAACTGGGATCCGTGAGATCTGTGGGCAGGATGTGTTTATTTATGGGGCATCTTATGCCGATTTGCTTCTTATCCGTACTCGGATCTTGTTTTCCACTTCCGCCTGATACTCTGATGTTTGATGTATGAGGAGATATCCTAAACTATTATATCTATCTAGGATATTTGGATCTTGCCGTATGGCGTTGCAATATTTCTATTTCTTTTAGATGGAATGGCTCTGAGGACTATTGTATGATGGCTTGCATACATACTCATTTGTGTATGTAGTTGATCCCTTCGCCTGCCGATTACGCCGCTCGTTCTTGTCCCGATGATTGGAAATGGTTAGGAGGCCGAAAGGTCTACCTGTGAGTGGCATTTGGCCCCACCGTACTATTTTAACCATTTCCGGTCATCCAGGCTTGTAACTAAGAGCGTAATTCATCGAGGTAGTTACACATTGCCTGTTTGTTCTTTTCATGAACCACATAAGGATCCACCAGTGTCATTGCATGTATGTTCTTTTCATGAATCACAGCCATTGTCATTGCATGTCTGTTCTTTTCCATAAACCACATATGGATCCACCTAGTGTGATTGCATGTCTGTTCCTCTAAACAAACCACATAAGGATCCACCAGTGTCATTGCGTGTCTGTTCTTTTCATGAACAACACCCAGTATCATTGCATGCGTGTTCTTCTAAACAAACCACATAAGGATCCACCAATGTCATTGCCTATATGTTCTTTTCATGAACCACACCTAGTGCCATTGCATGTGTGTTATTCTAAGCAAACCACATAAGTTATTGCATGTCTGTTCTTTTAGTGAACCACACCCGGTGTCATTGCATGTCTGTTCTTTTCATGAACCACGGCTAGAGTCATTGCATGTCTGTTCCTCTAAACAAACCACATAAGGATCCACCAGTGTCATTGCATGTCTATTCTTTTCATGAACCACATAAGGATCTAACAGTGTCATTGCATGTTTGTTCTTTTCATGAACCACACCCAATGTCATTGCATGTGTGTTACTTCCATAAACCACATGTGGATCCACCGGTGTCATTGCATGTCTGTTCCTCTAAACTAACCACATAAGGATCCACTAGTGTCACTGCATGACTATTCTTTTCACGAACCACATAAGGATGGGCCCACCAGTGTCATTGCATGTCTGTTCTTTTCATGAACCACACCTAGTGTCAGTGCATGTCTGTTATATTCATGAACCACACCCGGTTTCACTGCATGTTTGTTCTTTTCATGAACCACAGAAGGATCTACCAGTGTCATTGCATGTCTTTTACTTCCATAAACCACATGTGGAACCATCGGTGTCATTGCATGTCTGTTCCTCTAAACAAACCACATAAGGATCCACCAGTGTCATTGCGTGTGTGTTCTTCTCATGAACGACATAAGGATCTACCAGTGTCATTGCATGTATGTTCTTTTCATGAACCACACCCAGTGTCATTGCACGTGTGTTACTTCCATAAACCACATATGGATCCACCGGTGTGATTGCATGTCTGTTCCTTCCATAAACCACATAAGGATCCACCAGTGTCATTACATGTCTGTTCTTTTCATGAACCACAGCTAGAGTCATTGCATATCTGTTCTTTTCATGAACTACCACTAGAGTCATTGCATGTCTGTTCCTCTAAACAAACCACATAAGGATCCACCAGTGTCATTGCATGTCTGTTCTTTTCATGAACAACATAAGGATCTACCAGTGTCATTGCATGTCTGTTCTTTTCATGAACCACACCCAGTGTCATTGCATGTGTGTTACTTCCATAAACCACATGTGGATCCACCGGTGTCATTGCATGTCTGTTCCTCTAAATAAACCACATAAGGATCCACCAGTGTCATTGCATGTATGTTCTTCTCATGAACCACATAAGGATGGGCCCACCAGTGTCATTGCGTGTCTGTTCTTTTCATGAACCACACCCAGTGTTGGTGCATGTCTGTTCTATTCATGAACCACAGAAGGATCTACCAGTGTCATTGCATGTCTTTTACTTCCATAAACCACATGTGGATCCACCGTTGTCATTGCATGTCTGTTCCTCTAAACAAACCACATAAGGATCCACTAGTGTCATTGCGTGTGTGTTCTTCTCATGAACCACATAAGGATCTACCAGTGTCATTGCATGTATGTTCTTTTCATGAACCACACCTAGTGTCATTGCATGTGTGTTACTTCCATAAACCACATGTGGATCCACCGGTGTGATTGGATGTCTGTTCCTTCCATAAACCACATAAGGATCCACCAGTGTCATTGCCTGTCTGTTCTTTTCATGAACCACACCCAGTGTCACAGCATGTCAGTTCTTTTCATGAACCACATAAGGATCTACAAGAGTCATTGGATGTGTGCTCTTTTCATGAACCACACGTGGATCCACCGGTGTCATTGCATGTCTGTTCCTCTAAACAAACCACATAAGGTTCCACCAGTGTCATTGTGTGTGTGTTCTTTTCATCAACCACACCCAGTGTCATTGCATGTGTGTTCTTCTAAACAAACCACATAAGGATCCACCAGTGTCATTGCATGTCTGTTCTTTTCATGAACCACATAAGGATGGGCCCACCAGTGTCATTGCATGTCTGTTCTTTTCATGAACCACACCCACTGTCAGTGCATGTCTGTTCTATTCATGAACCACACCCAGTTTCACTGCATGTCTGTTCGTTTCATGAACCACATAAGGATCTACAAGTGTCATTGGATGTCTTTTACTTCCATAAACAACATGTGGATCCACCGGTGTCATTGCATGTGTGTTCTTCTAAACAAACCACATAAGGATCCACCAGTGTCATTACCTGTCTGTTCTTTTCATGAACCATATAAGGATGGGCCCACCAGTGTAATTGCATGTCTGTTATTTTCATGAACCACACCTAGTGGCAGTGCATGTCTGTTCTATTCACGAACCACACACAGTTTCACTGCATGTCTGTTCTTTTCATGAACCACATAAGGATCTACCAGTGTCATTGCATGTCTGTTACTTCCATAAACCACATGTGGATCCACCGGTGTCATTGCATGTTTGTTCCTCTAAACAAACCACATAAGGATCCACCAGTGTCATTGTGTGTGTGTTCTTCTCAAGAACCACATAAGGATCTGCCAGTGTCATTGCATGTCTGTTCTTTTCATGAACCACACCCAGTGTCATTTCATGTGTGTTACTTCCATATACCACATATGGATCCACCGGTGTGATTGCATGTCTATTCCTTCCATAAACCACATAAGGATCCACCAGTGTCATTGCATGTATGTTCTTTTCATGAACCACGGCTAGAGTCATTGCATCTCTGTTCTTTTCATGACCCACGGCTAGAGTCATTGCATGTCTATTCCTCTAAACAAACCACATAAGGATCCACCAGTGTCATTGCATGTTTGTTCTTCTCATGAACCACATAAGGATCTACCAGTATCATTGCATGTCTGTTCTTTTCATGAACAACACCTAGTGTCATTGCATGTGTGTTACTTCCATAAACCACCCAGTGTGATTTCATGTCTGTTCCTTCCATAAACCACATAAGGATCCACCAGTGTCATTGCCTGTCTGTTCTTTTCATGAACCACTCCTAGTGTCAGTGCATGTTTGTTCTTTTCATGAACCACACCCAGTGGCACTGCATGTTAGTTCTTTTCATGAACCACATAAGGATCTACCAGAGTCATCGGATGTGTGTTCTTCTCATGAACCACACGTGGATCCACCGGTGTCATTGCATGTTTGTTCCTCTAAACAAACCACATAAGGATCCACCAGTGTCATTGCGTGTGTGTTCTTTTCATGAACCACACCCAGTGTCATTACATGTGTGTTCTTCTAAACAAACCACATAAGGATCCACCAGTGTCATTGCATGTCTGTTCTTTTCATGAACCACATAAGGATGGGCCCACCACTGTCATTGCATGTCTGTTCTTTTCATGAACCACACCCACTGTCAGTGCATGTCTGTTCTATTCATGAACCACACCCAGTTTCACTGCATGTCTGTTCTTTTCATGAACCACATAAGGATCTACCAGTGTCATACATATGTCTTTTACTTCCATAAACCACATGTGGATCCACCGGTGTCATTGCATGTGTGTTCTTCTAAACAAACCACATAAGGATCCACCAGTGTCATTGCATGTCTGTTCTTTTCATGAACCACATAAGGATGGGCCCACCAGTGTCTTTGCATGTCTGTTCTTTTCATGAACCACACCCACTGTCAGTGCATGTCTGTTCTATTCATGAACCACACCCAGTTTCACTGCATGTCTGTTCGTTTCATGAACCACATAAGGATCTACCAGTGTCATTGCATGTCTTTTACTTCCATAAACAACATGTGGATCCACCGGTGTCATTGCATTCGTGTTCTTCTAAACAAACCACATAAGGATCCACCAGTGTCATTGCCTGTCTGTTCTTTTCATGAACCACATAAGGATGGGCCCACCAGTGTCATTGCATGTCTGTTCTTTTCATGAACCACACCTAGTGTCAGTGCATGTCTGTTCTATTCACGAACCACACCCAGTTTCACTGCATGTCTGTTCTTTTCATGAACCACATAAGGATCTACCAGTGTCATTGCATGTCTTTTACTTCCATAAACTACATGTGGATCCACCGGTGTCATTGCATGTTTGTTCCTCTAAAAAAACCACATAAGGATCCACCAGTGTCATTGCGTGTGTGTTCTTCTCATGAACCACACCCAGTGTCATTGCATGTGTGTTCTTCTAAACAAACCACATAAGGATCCACCAGTGTCATTGCATGTATGTTCTTTTCATGAACTACATAAGGATCCACCAGTGTCATTGCATGTCTGTTCTTTTCATGAATCACAGCCAGTGTCATTGCATGTCTCTTCTTTTCATGAACCACACCCAGTGTCATTGCATGGGTAGACGTTAGACCGAGTCTTCTAGAAGGCACGCCCTAACGCAGTTGTTCTGCTTGATGATTGTTACATACCGTTCGATTGGGGCGCTTGGACGATTGGGATGGTATTCATGAGACCGATCCGCGAGTAGGCTATTCGGCGGCATGATTGTCCACGCTTGCTTTGGACAAACTGGCAACACCGGGCGCTCCCCTGTTTCGAGTGTCACGTCTCACGAGTTCAGTGGGCCACATCCCAGTGTCACGTCCCCATTACTTCTCTTCCTCCCCATACATCTCTTCCTTACCCTTGAAGCCACTTTCCCCACTTCACTCCCATCCTGCTGTAGCTGCTACCCGACGGTGCATCCATCCCAATCCCCTCTCCGGCAGCCACGCCCCCCCCCCCACACCCCTCTCGCCATGGGTTCAAGGGGAGATGGCGAGGAAACGCATCGTGACGACAGGGACGGTGATTTTGATGTGAGTCATCTCATCTCTATTTCTATCATCTGTGTCCAGTTATCTATTTTTTGAGCTAGATATAATCTGTTTACTCATGCGCGTATGATGTGTTAGGCCAACCAGACGATGTATGACTCCGACTATCACGGTTTAGAGGATGAAGACAGTCCTCTGGTATGTAAACATGGATATGTGCCTGCTAAATTTGTATCCTTCAAAGGACGAAACGTAAGCAGGAGGTTTCTACGGTGTCAAGGACATCGTGCAATGATGCAAGGCGGAAGTTGCGGTGTTGTCAAATGGGTAGATCTAGAGTGGCCCAAATCGATGCAGAAAACGCTGGACAAACTATGGGAAATGACTGTCGAGTTGAAAGAATCCGTATTCATCTCACTTCTTGACAGTGTTGAGATGAATCTATGGGAACCAGTTGACCCGACCAAGCATAAGCGAGACCTCAGGTGGGTGCAAGACAAGGTTATCAAAGTCGAGAAGGAGAGGGACACGACGTTGGCCCTAAAGGCTAAAGCAGAGCAAGAACTGACTCAAGCAAGGAACGATCTCCACCAGGCCAAAGTCCTGCAGTACACAACTACGAGTATTGACAAGTGCATGAGGAAAAATGCAGAGAAACAATTGAAGCTGTGCAAGGAAGATGCTAAAAGGAAGGAGCAGACAATTCGATCCTTGCTCTCGCAGGAAGATGCGCATCGGGCCAAGATTAGGAAGATCAAGGAGATGTGTGATAACTAGTTCTATTTAGCTTAAGCTCCATGCCTTTTTAAGTTGTAATATTTGTACTTGTTGACCTAGCGGTCTGAACTATTGGTCCCGGATTCCAGGGAGGAAAAAATTGCTCTGACCCCGTATTAATTTGTGGAAGAATTTGTGATTTAGATCAATTTCTGCCTCGATTTAGATCTCTGTCCTAGATTGGGAACGTAACCATGGACCAAAGACACCTTTTCTACTAGTGTATTCTGACACTGGTGGTTTGTTTAAACGTAATCTTCGTGGATTGTGCCGCATGCAAACGGCACAACCACAATTTATAAAGTGGAAGCACGTACACCCGGTTACTGGAGATCCGGGAGCTTCGCCAGATGCAGGGGATGAAGGAGCAGAGAGGCAGTGAGATAGACGGGCTCAAGATTAGGTCAGAAAGTGGTACCGATTTCCTCCTCATCTGGGCATTATCGGTGAGAACATTGTTGTTTATGTTGCCACATCATTGTGCAGCATCTGAAATAAGTTGCTGATTCGTGGAGTGTGGCAGCTTAAATAATTTATTTATGTGCCACTTACATTCCGTCGTATTTGGAGACCACCTGCCCCTCAGCAATCGTGGAACCGGTGGATCATTGTTTTCAGATAGCAGTGGCACAATCACAATTTCGGATTCAACTACCGACTCGGACGTTTCCAAACCCTAAGTCGCGGTACATTTTACTCAGAGAACGTGGGTAGATTGTTTCGCCCAACAACATGCCACATAGAGCGATCAGAATGTAACAGAATTACATATATAGGTTCAAGTTCAACACATTACTATGCATCTTCATTGCCAGCAGCCTTCTTCCGCAGCCTGGGTGCCAAGCCTTCACGTCCAATGGCTTCTTCATTTCCTGCCTTCTTCCTCTTCCTCTGTGCCAATTTTCTTAGCTTCACGTACTCTGCATCGCCGGGACAATGGGCACCAGCATCGTGTCCAGCATCATCTTTCCACTCGTTTTTAATTTCTTCGGGCAGCAAAATGACTGACCCAGCAGTGATGTTTCTAACCTTGCGGCGCTTCCTGTCAAAGAAACAAGACTGTTGCATAACTGCCCAATATCTACAGAGTAAATAAAACAAAAATTACAATTCATCACAAACATGCGAACCCCAAGCGACCTTTGCTTACCAGGAGCTAATTGCGTTTGAGCAACCACCCTGTCCAATAATAGAAGGACGACTCCCAGTTGCAGCAGCTTCCACATCCAGTACATCACAATTCAGCTCAAACATGCAATCGGAAGCATACCTTTTCATCAACCCAATTAGCTGACTGTCACACGATATAGGAACATGGATGCCACGTTCATCCATGAAGCTGAACTTTGCAGTCTGCTTCGGCCATACTTCAACATGATTACACAGAGTAGCAACCATACCACATATAGTGTAGATCTGCGCAGGCGCTTCTTCCATCGTGAAACAATGGTGTCCATACATGTTGCCCTTAGAGTCGTACCTATAGAGGACTACAGTAACCAGGTAAGGGGGTCCGCGCAGATCCCACTTGACAGAAAACTATGTACAAAATATGTTTTTCAGCGATGGGCTAACAAACAATTTGAGGTTCAGTAGCCAGCTAGCAGTTGTAACTAGTGTGAATAGCAAAGAGAAGGGTAGATCACCCGCTTGTAGACAAAACTTCTTCTTTCTTAATAGTAGGATCTGCCATCCTCCGAGCTGCTCGGCTCATCGGTGGCGGAGGCGGGCTAGAGCCTCGCAACGGCGGCTACGGCATGCGCCATTGGAGCTCGGTATCAGCGATTGGGCGCAGCAACTTGGCCCCGGAAGTCAAATGTTCGAAGGGATCGTCCTGCCTGGAGGGTGGATTCCGACGCCGTCGGTGCTAGGGGAAAGCTGGGAATGGATTTGTGAAATTGGTCAACACATCCAATCCACTTAGCTGCTCGATTTGCCTAAGAGGTTGCCGCGTTGGCGCCCGCGTCACGGACAGATAACCAACATGTGGGTCCAGACCGTCTACTTCACAGGGCGGTTTAACGGAATGTTTGTATTTGGCAGGGGTGAGATGAGTTTGCCTCGAAATGGCCCCTCTCAGTAGTTGGCGGCCCAACTTTTCGAAACGTGGTAATTTCAGGCAACTTAGGTACCGCCATGCGCTGGCCTGTCAACTTTGGTACCGCAGACGAACAAGCCCCTTCCAAAGCTGGGGAACTAAAAAGATCATTTTCATAAAAACTAGCTTCCCCAAGATTAGAATTTTCCATAGCATTAGCAACAATGGTTTTCAAAGAATTCATACTAATAACATTGCTATTAGCACGCAAATAAAGTTCCATAGGTTTTTTAATTTTCTCTTCAAACACTTCATGTCCTAACTCAAGATAAATACTATAAAGCTCTCTAATTTTGTTGTTGTTTTCCATTAAGCCTAACTAGTGAAAACAAGAAACAAAAAGACAAAATTGCAGAATCTAAAGGAAATAACTTCGAGCACTCACACCGGAGGATGTGAGTACCTTTTACCTTACCTCCCCGGCAACGGCGCCAGAAAATAGCTTGATGTCTACGCACTTCTATTCTTGTAGACAGTTGTTGGGCCTCCAAGTGTAGAGGTTTGTAGAACAGCAGCAAGTTTTCCCTTAAGTGGATCACCCAAGGTATATCGAACTCAGGGGGGAAGTGGTCAAAGGTATTCCCTCTCAAGCAACCCTGCAATCGATATACAAGAAGTCTCTTGTGTCCCCAACACACCCAATACACTTTTCGGGTGTATAGGTGCACTAGTTCGGCGAAGAGATAGTGAAATACAAGTGGTATGGATAATTATAAGTGGTAACGGTTCCCGAAAATAGCTTGCTGGCGTGTGGTTGACGTGGGAAAAGACTAAAGGCAAACTGAAATAAAGAAGGAAGTAAGCAAACATGTAACAGATCTAATTGCAAACAGTGTATCAATGCTTAGAAACAAGGCCTAGGGATCATACTTTCACTAGTGAACACTCTCATATAAATAATTTCTCTTTATGATACTACTCTTAACTACTCTCCGGTTGGACACTCTAATCATTGGTAGGGCTATAACAGCACACCTCAAAGTTCATCTTTCCCATCTAGAAAACCCCACACTGTCACCTTGAGCACTAGATGGTTCAAACAAACACCACAATTTCATAGAGACATCCAACTCCAAATATAACTCATAACAAGTATTTGTAATCTCTAGCCTATGTGCCACCATGGTGTGCACACTGTCAACTTCACACACATGGGGAGAGCAGAGATCTATTAAAGCACTTGAGTAGCAAGGTAGATCTACTTGATTACAAAGCTTATGATCACAATATGGTCACGCATAGTGAGAGAGATGAACAGATAGCTATCGGTAGAACCCTTAGCCTTGAGGAAGAACTACTCCCTCATCATCATGGGAATCAGCAATGGTGATGGAGATGGTGGTGGAGATTGATGCAGATGGCTCCGGGGGCACTTCCCCATCCCGGTAGGGTGCCAGAACAGAGACTTTCTGTCCCCCAAATCTCCCCTTCGGTGGCGGCGGCATTGTGGAACTTTTCGTGGCTGGAGGCTGGACGATTTAGGGTTTTTGCATCGGGATGCATCTTATAGGCAAAGAGGCAAGGTCGGTCGGCAGCCAGGGGGCCCACACCACCTGGTGGCGTGGCCAGGGCTAGCCCGCGCCACCATATGGTGTGGCCACCCTGTGGCCCCTCTCCGTCTCGTCTTCTGGCTCCGTGAGTCTTCCGGTAAAATATCGACTTTGGCTTTTGTCCGGTGCAATTCCAAAAATATTGATTTTCTGACTTTACTGGAACCAAAAATAGCAGAAAACAGGCAACTAGCACTATGGCATCTTATTAATAGGTTAGTCCTCAAAAGTGTATAAAAAGTACTCCAAAGTTGGAACAAAACATAAGAAAGTAGATAAAACCAAGCATGGAACATCAAAAATTATGGATACGTTAGCAACGTATCACCAGGCCCATGTTATTTTTGTAGGATTTTTAATAGCCACTTTTAGAGTTAGTATTTGAGGGGAAAGGCCTTTTAAGGTTGGATTCGGCCACCATACCTATGGCTGGCCGAAACCCCACCTTTTCCTCCTTAAATACCCCCCATAGCCATCACTTTAGACTTGGATTTTGTTTAGACTAAAAGTTAGCCATCATTGCAACTTTGCCAAGGCTTGAGTGTCACAAATACCTCATGTACTTCGCACCTATTCAGGATCCCACGATTTCAATAAAGCTTTCATCTTTATCCGCAATATCTTGATTACAATATTAGTTCTTACTTGTTCTTGATTTCAGGTAGGAATTAAGACCCTCGCTAGTCAGGCTGATCGTGCTTCTATAATATCGGTAACCTCCAGGAGATTGGCCTAGCGATTGCATTGGTGCTCGTGCTCGCACGTGTATCCGGATCGTCAAGCCCGAACTCCATCCAAAATGATTATCACCATCTCATCAAAAGATCGGACACCTTTGCCCTATCAGGCACTTGTTTCTTTCTTTTTATTTTTCTTTTTCTATTTTTTTCACTTTTTATTTTATTTTTCATTTGCCTCTTCCTTGTGCCAACAACTATACAAGATAACTATATGAGATAGCGCGCTCAAAACTTTTTCTTGGAATTCTACAAGTGTCAAATGTGCATATCCCAAGCAATCATAGGAGGAACTAGTATCAATAGGTGTTTGTTGATCGCAAAGATAGTGTATCTCACAAAGAAAAGCAAGTGGGGAGAAGTCGCGGAATGTTTATACCTTTCGTCGCTAATCTTCACCCTTTATTGTTGGATTCCGCCTTGCTCATGGAATTTGTATGGAGTATATATCATAAACCACATAGATAATGATGTAGAGCTCCTTCTCCTCTTCGAAATGATCTAAAGAACACCAAAATCCGAGTTCGTATGCTAAAGTCATGCTCAAAACGGTGAGAAGCTGAAATCTAGAATCTATTGATTCTTGTCTGGTACGAGCGGTAGTACCGCTTTTTGGGCCCGGTAGTACCGCTTTTTGGGACCGGTAGTTCCATTTATTCCTGGGGCGCGTAGATTTGACGTGATTTCATGATTTTGGGGCGATTTGGGCAGAAAATCTTCAAGGAAAACACCAAATCTAAGGGGTAAATGATGGAATTAGGCCATGGGAACGAAGGGGAAGGTAGATTGACAAGTTTAGCTTTTAATCCACAGATTACAACCTACCAAAATGCACTCAAATCACAGATCGATCCAAAACACGAATTGGGGATATTTTTGGTGGAATTTTTGAATTTATGGGGAAAAGTTCAAATCGATGAGAAATCTGTGGCAACCAAAAGCTGATGATACCATTCTTGAGAAGCTACTTGGTCATCACCACTATTTTGATCCTCTTCTTGACCTTGAAATTGATCTTGCTCCTCTCCTTGAGCTTGCTCGACATTTTGGCTTTGACTATCCTCATGAGCTTGACCTTGGTCATTATGGGGTGAGGAGCACCCATTATTTACTTGAGATTGACCTTGATCATGAGCTATCTCTTCAACAATAGCATCTTAATGGATATGGGGTTGATGTAGATCTAGTGTAGGTGAAGGTTCCACTTGAGTAGAGCATTGTCCTTCTCCTTCCACCACAAGGGGTTCCTCAACGGGGTGGAAAAATCCCACACCCATTCTTCTTATGGCTTGAGGAGGAATTTCATCACCTACATCACCAAGATCAATTTGGCCTACTTGGGGGCCATTATGCTCATCGAACTTCACATTACAGGATACTATAACTTTCCCGGTGGTTTTGTTATAGATCCTATAAGCGTGAGAGTCTGATGCATAGCCAACAAAGATACCTTCAATAGTACGAGGCTCGAACTTAGATAACCGGTTACCTTTCTTGAGAATATAGCATTTGCACCCAAACACTCTAAGGTAGGAAATACTTGGCTTTTTGCTGGTGAGGGTCTCATATGGAGTCATATCCAGATACTTGCGAAGATAAACCCGGTTGGCAATATGACAAGCGGTAGAGATAGCTTCAGCCCAAAAGTTATATGGGGACTTGAACTCCGCAATCATGGTTCTTGCCATATCCATAAGAGTCCGGTTCTTCCTTTCCGCCACACCATTTTGTTGAGGAGTATAAGGAGCGGAATATTGATGCTTGATCCCCTCATCACCAAGAAACTCATCAAGGGTGTAGTTCTTGAACTCGGTCCCATTGTCACTTCTAATGGCCAAGATCTTCTTATTATGTTGACTTTGCACTTCATTGGCAAAGTTGATGACGGTTTGTTGAGTCTCACTCTTCTTCTTGAAGAAATATGCCCATGTGTATCTTGAGTAGTCATCAATAATAACCAAACAATACTTCTCCCCCCCAAGACTATCAAAGGATGGAGGACCAAAGAGGTCCATGTGAAGGAGCTCCAAGATCCCATCGGAATATATGGTTGTAGTTGGGGGTTGTGCCATCTCATGGAGCTTCCCTTCAATGCATGCCCTACACACATTATCTTTGAAAAAACACACATTATCTTTTAGACCAAGGATGTGGACTCCCGTGTGGATACTTTGCAAATACCTCATGTTAACATGGGCAAGACAGCGATGCCAAAGCCATCCCACGTCACCTTTAGCCATTAGGCAAGTCGCGGTAGGTGTGGGTTTATTATCGAAATCTACCACATACAAACCGTTCTCGGCATACCCAACAAAGGCTATAGAGAGAATCTTGCTCCATATGAGAACCACAATCTTTGGGGTAAAGTAGACATTAAATCCCATAAGCATGATTTGATGGATATATCATGTGTGACCACTACCTTACCCAAACCCAATACCTTTGATGTTGATCCATATCCATAAGTGACACACATATTGGAAGAATTGGGACTCGTCTCATTAAGCATCTCTTTGCTTCTAGTCATATGACTTGTGGCACCACTATCAACCACCCATTTTCTTCCACTAGAAGCATAGCCCTACAAGAAGACAATGCTTGTTTTTTAGGTACCCATTGTTGAATGTGTCCTCTTTTGTTAGTCACAAGAATCTTAGGAACCCAAATGGCCCAATGGTAATCATTACCATAAGAGGTGCCTACATATTTAGCATAGACATGACCATCATAAGATTTCATAAGAACATAGGAAGGATTATATTTTCCCACGAAATCATTGTGAGAGGGTTCATCACCACTCTTACGGACACTTGGCTCCTTCTCTTTTGCCATCTCCCCCTCCTTCACAAAGGTGACCATTTTGGAAGGGGGAGTGGACATGGTCTTCTTCTTCTTGCTCTTGTTCTTATTCTTTGACTTGGATGCAAATCCAAGTCCTTCTTTAGCCACATTGTCCCTTTGATTGCTCAAGAGGTCATTTAGGCTTTTCTCGTCTTGTATGCACGAGACAAGGCCTTTCTCAATTGTAGCTTTCGACTTCTTGTTCTCCTCGAGAAGATCCCATGCTCACAACAAGGGTTAGTCAAACATGAAGCAATACTAGATGACATGGTTGAAACATCTTTTGTTACTTGAGTTTGAAGTTGTTCATGTGACTTTGAAAGAGTAGAGAATTTGCTCAACAATGCCTCATGTTCCTTCTTGAGTTTCTCAATTCCTTCACTTAGTCTATCATGACCAACCCCAAACTCGAGCTTCTCCTTTTTAAGAACATTAGTTAATGCAAGAGCATGGTCACGTTCTTTAACAAGTTTAGAGATATTCAAGTTAAAAGATTCTTCATGAGAAACATAGGTCTCTTCAAGAGTAACTCTTTTCTTTTGCTCTTCCTCAAGAGCATCGGTTAAGACGGCAATCTCCATGGACAAACATTTCCGAGATGGAATCATCCCTCTCATCAATGATATAGCGTGCTTCACGAAGTTGACTCATTAGAGCCTCAACACACATCTTGGCTTCACCTTCTAGGTTGTTTAGGCAACTAGTGGAATCCACTGTCTCCTTCTTAATCTTAAGACTCATCTCATCATCATATGAAGATGCATTAATAGAAGAGACAATAGTGGGTGGAAGAGTTACCATAGAGGCTTTAGCCATGATACATATAGAGTTGGTGATGAGCTTGTCCTCATTTGGAGAGTCAAAGAGGGATGTCGGTGAGGAGCTTGATGTAGTAGTAGCCACTAGACATGTAGGCTTGGTGACGCGCTTATTCTCATTGGGAGAGTCGAAGAGAGATGTTGGTGAAGAGGTTGTGGTAGTAGTAGCGAAAGTGGTGGCAATGGTGACTACGCCCACAATCTCTCCATCGTATTCATCATCACTATCAATCTCATTGTTCTCTTCATATTCTTCAGGGGTGATGTCTACGCACTTCTATTCTTGTAGACAGTTGTTGGGCCTCCAAGTGCAGAGGTTTGTAGAACAGCATCAAGTTTCCCTTAAGTGGATTACCCAAGGTTTATCGAACTCAGGGAGGAAGTGGTCAAAGGTATCCCTCTCAAGCAACCTTGCAATCAAGATACAAGAAGTCTCTTGTGTCCCCAACACACCCAATACACTTGTCAGGTGTATAGGTGTTGGGTTTGCAGCATAGAAAACAAAAAAAATTCCTACGATGAAAACTATACGCCAAGATCTATCTACTAGATACAAGCAACGGGTGGATATACATCCATAGAGAACTTACCCTCAAAGACAATAGAGTTTTGTTAACGAGTTGGAACTCGTGGATGATGTAGTCGTACGCTTGCCGATCTCAAGATCGTGTGGAAGTCCTAGCGCCGCAAATCAGCAGCGCATCCGTCCTCGCACACACGTTCAGGCCACCGAACAACCTCCACCTCCTCGCTCCAGCGAATCAGCAGAAGCAGCAACCCCTTCTAGACGCAATGCCACCGGGAACATGTATCTCGCTAATCCGAGACCATGGGGGAATATATCTAGAGGAGGAGAGAGACCCTTCACGAGGAGGTGTACTTTGTGAGGGAGGATAGGGGGGCTTTTATAGGAGAGGGGGCTCCTCCCCTACCATGGACGGCGCCCATGGGGGGTGCCCCCACCTCTTCCTCATTCATGTGGTGGAAGCTCCACTCACATCAATTTAGCCTCCACCCAAAGTTCCACTCACATGCATTAAATTTCCACAAAATTTAATGCAACTCTCATTTAATAAAACTCTTTTATTTATTTTATTCAGAATTTTGTTAATTACTTTAATTAAAAAACATTCACATAAAACCCCTTGTAACATTTCAATATCACATGCAGAACCAGTTTCTGCAATTTCACTTGAAACAATTCCGGTTTCCATCGAAATAATTCCAGCGCTTTGCAATTCTTTCATCTGAAACATATGTGCTCCAAAATGGTGTTTGGCAACCCTTAAGTGTGTCACCCTACGGTTCGCGAATAATGCAGACATGATTGAGACTCCTCTCAAATCAATAATCAGAAGCGAGACCTGGAGATCCATATTGACTCCTGCACATTCAACGATGACTTCTGTGATCGTGAGAACCTTTAATGCTAGTAATTTAATCCCTTTGTCTCATGATATATTACATGTCCGAGATTCGATCATCGGTATCCAAATACCTAGTTTGATCTCGTAAACGACATGCACTCTTTTCTCGTTCCCATGATATAACATTCTAGTGATCACATCACTTGCTTGCAAGCTATCTTAATGTGATATCACCGAGAGGGCCCATAGTATATCTATCCGTCATCGGGATTGACAAATTCCACTCTTGATCCATGAGCCTCAACATGACATCTTCGGAGTATCTGAACCCACCTTTATAGTCACCCTTCTACGGTGTGACATTTGATGTTATCAAGTTACTCCTCCGATGTCAGCTATTAACATGATCTCATGGTCTAAGGATAAAGATTACTTTGTATGATGTTATAGCAATATAAACATAATGAATTTGATCGTAATGCTTACTTCGGATGAATGTTCATCACATCATTTCACAAATGTTGTGACCTCGTTATTAACAACATCCAATGTCCATGATCAGGAAACTTTGATCATCTTGTTAATCAACGACCTAGTCTATAAGAGAGGCATAACTAGGAACCTTTTATTTGTTATTAAACACACATGTATTTTCGTTTCCTATCAATACAATTATAGCATGCAAAATAAACATCTATCATATACAAGGAATACATAATAACAACTTTATTATTGCCTCTCAGGGCATATTTCCTTCAGTCTCCCACTTGCACTAGAGATAATAATCTAGTTCACATAGTGATAAATCTAACACCCATGGAGTTCTGGTGTTGATCATGTTTTGCCCTAGGGAGAACTTTAGTCAACGGATCTGCTACATTTAGGTCCGTGTGTACTTTACAAATCTTTATATCTCCATCCTTGACATGCTCGTGGATGGATTGAAACCGGTGCTTAATATGCTTGGAATTCTTGTGAGACCTTGGTTCCTTGGCGTTGGCTATGGCTCTATTGTTGTCACAATAGATCACCATTGGGTCCAATGCACTAGGAACCACACCTAGTTCCGTTATGAACTCCTTCATCCAAACCGCTTCCTGCGCCGCTTCTGAAGCAGCAACATATTCCGCCTCCGTCGTTGATCCAGCCACCACAGGTTGTTTGGAACTCCTCCAACTAACTGCTGCTCCGTTCAAGAGAAATACATATCAGGATTGAGACTTAGAGTCATCGGGATCGGTGTCAAAGCTAGCATCAACATAAGACTTAGCGACTAGCTCTTCTTCACCTCCGTATACAAGAAACATATCCTTAGTTCTTCTTAAGTACTTAAGGATATTCTTGACCGCTATCCAGTGTTCCGAACCTGGATCCGATTGGTACCTACTAGTCAAACTAATAGCATGTGCCACATCCGGTCTTGTACATAGCATGGCGTACATTATAGAGCCTATGGCTGAGGCATGGGGGATCTTATCCATTAACTCTCTTTCTTCCGCCGTAGCCGGACTTTGAGTCTTACTCAATGTCTTGCCTTTCAACATAGGTAGGAACCCCTTCTTACTTCCATCCATATTAAACTTCTTTAATATCTTATCAATGTATGTACTTTGTGATAGCCCAATTAGGCGCCTTGATCTATCTCTATACATTTTAATGCCTAATATATATGAAGCTTCACCAAGGTCCTTCATCGAAAATTTGCTGTTTAGATAACTTTTAACATTGTTTAAAGATCTATATCATTTCCAATCAATAATATGTCATCCACATATAATATCAGAAATGCCACATTGCTCCCACTCACTTTCTTGTAAATACAAGCCTCTCCATAAGTTTGGACAAATCCAAACTCTTTGATCAGCTCAACAAAGCGGAGATTCCAACTCCGGGATGCTTGCTTCAGTCCATAGATGGATCCCTGAAGCTTGGATACCTTATCAGCATCCTTAGGATCGACAAAAACCTTAGGTTGCATCATATACAACTCTTATTCAATATTACCATTGAGGAACACGGTTTTGACATCCATCTACCATATTTCATAATCGAAATATGCAGCAATTGCTAACATAATCCTAACCGACTTTAGCATCGCCACGGGAGAGAATGTCTCATCGTAGTCAACTCCTTGAATTTGTTGAAACCCCTTTGTGACAAGTCGAGCTTTATAGATGGTCACATTACCATCAGCATCAGTTTTTCTTTTGAAAATCCATTTATTCTCAACAGCCTTTCGATCGTGAGGTAAGTCCACCATGGTCCAAACCTGGTTTTCGTACATGGATTCCATCTCTGATTCCATGGCTTCTAGCCATTTGTTGGAATCCGGGCTCATCATCGCTTCTTCATACGTCACAGGGTCATCTATTTCATCAATCATGAAATTCATAACAGGATTGCCGTACAGTTCAGGAGCTGCACGTGTCCTGCTTGACCTGCGAGGTTCGGTAGTGTCCTCTTTTGGAGTTTCATGATCATTATCATTAGCTCTCTCTTCATCAGGTGAAGTCAACTCCGAAACAATTTCCGGTGCTGTGCTACTTGCCATTTCATGAAGAGAAGGTTCAATAACCTCTTCGAGTTCTACCTTCCGACTACTCACACCTTTCGCGAGAAACTCCTTCTCAAGAAAGGATCCATCCTTGGCAACAAAAACCTTGCCCTCGGATCTGTGATAGAAGGTATACCCAATCGTTTCCTTAGGGTATCCTATGAAGACGCATTTTTCCACTTTGGGTTCGAGTTTATCCGGCTGAAGTTTCTTCACATAAACATCGCATCCCCAAACTTTAAGAAATAATAGCTTAGGTTTTTTTCCAAACCATTATTCATATGGTGTCGTTTCAACGGATTTAGATGGTGCCCGATTTAAAGTGAATGCAGTGGTTTCCAGTGCATAACCCCAAAATGACAGTGGCAAGTCAGTCAGAGACATCATAGATCGAACCATATCCAATAAAGTATGATTATGATGTTCTAACACACCATTACGTTGTGGTTTTCCGGCAGGCGTGAGTTGTGAAACTATTCCACAGTCTTTCATATGTGTGCTAAACTCGTAACTAAGATACTCTCCTCCACGGTCGGATCGCAGAAATTTGATCTTTTTGTTATGATGTTTTTCCACTTCATTCTGAAATTCCTTGAACTTTTCAAAGGTTCCAGACTTATGTTTCATCAAATAGATATACCCGTATCTACTCAAATCATATGTGAAAGTAACAAAATAACGATATCCACCTCGCACTGACACACTCATTGGTCCACACACATCAGTATGTATGATTTCCAATAAATCTGTCGCCCGTTCCATTGAACCGGAAAACGGCGTTCTAGTCATCTTGCCCATAAGGCATGGCTCACATGTATTAAATGATTCAAAATCAAGTGATTCCAAAAGTTCATCAAAATGGAGTTTCTTCATGCGTCTAACGCCAATATGACCTAGACGACAATGCCACATATATGCAGATATATCATTATCAAGTTTAATCCTTTTAGCATCAACATTATGAATATGCGTAATACTACTATCGAGATCCAACAGAAATAAACCATTCATCACAGGTGCATGAACATAAAAGATATCGAACAACCATTGTTTTCAAATTTAAAGGAATAACCACTTCGCATCAAACACGATCCGGATACAATGTTCACGCTCAGTGCAGGCACCAAATAACAATTATTTAGATTTATCACTAATCCCGACAGCATATGGAGAGGTAGCGTTCCGACGGCGATCACATCAACTCTTGATCCATTGCCGACCCGCATCGTGACCTCATCCCTTGCTAGCTGTCGCTTGTTTCGTAGCCCCTGAATCGAGTTACATATATTAGCAACCGATCCCGTATCAAATACCCAGGTGCTACTGCGAGTACTAGTCAAGTACACATCAATAACATGTATATCACATATACCTTTGTTTGCCTTGCCGGCCTTCTTGTCCGCCAAATACTTGGGGCAGTTGCGCTTCCAATGGCTAGTCCCCTTGCAATAGTAGCACTTGGTATCAGACTTAGGGCCAGCTCGGGATTTCTTTTCAGGTGCGGCAACAGATTTGCCGCCCTTCTTTCCCTTCTTCTTGCCTTTCTTGTCTTTCTTGAAACCGGTGGTCTTATTGATCATCAACACTTGATGTTCTTTCCTAATCTCCACTTATGCAGTTTTAAGCATTGACAGAAGCTCGGGAAGAGACTTCTTCATTCCCTGCATGTTATAGTTCATCACGAAGCTCTTGTAGCTAGGTGGTAGAGATTGGAGAACATGATGTATGCCTAGGTCAATGGGAATCGATATTCCCAAGGACACGAGCTTATCGGTGTACCCAGATATTTTGAGTACGTGCTCACTAACGGAGCTGTTCTCCTCCATCATGCAGCTAAAGAACTTAACAGAAGCATTATAACTCTCTACGGCAGCATGGGTATCGAAAATCATTTTCAATTCTCCCATGGTATCAAAAGCATTGCCATTTTCGAAACGCTTTCGAAGTTCTGGCTCTAGCCCATACAGTATGCCGCAATGAACTAAGTTGTGGTCCTCCTAGCGAGTTATATAGACATTCTTTTCCTTGTCAGGGGCATCAGGAGCTGGGGGGGTCTAGCGGCGCCTCTAGCACATATTGCTTTTGTGCAGCAGTGAGGAGAATCCTCAAATTCATAGCCCAGTTGTTGAAGTTGCTACCATTCGCAGCAAGTTTATCTTTCTCCATGAACACATTGAAATTAAAAGCAGGTTGTGCCATCCACAATAGAATTTGTAAAGTTTATTCAGACTAAGTTTATGATAGATTGAGTTCAACTAATCCAAATTACTAATGAACTCCCACTCAAAAACGACATCCCTCGTGTATTTTTGGTGATTACATGAACCAAATCCACTACTGATGGCTCGTGGTTGATGTAGAGCTCGTTGGGAACCCCAAGAGGAAGGTATGATGAGAACAGCAGCAAGTTTCCCTCAGTTATGAAACCAAGGTTTAATCGAACCAGTAGGAGCAAGGAAACACCCCAAAGGTGTTGCTAGCTGAGCCTTGGCAGGGCGCACTACCGGTGCTAGTAGCACCGTGGAGACCTGCACAACACAACCACAGAACTCTGTCCCCAACTTGCGATGAGGTTGTCAATCTCACCGTGTTTTACTGAAAACAAAGGATTAAACGTATCGAATGGAAAGAAGTAATGGTTTGCAGAAAGTAAACACAAAGCAGTAAAAACTTTATAGATTGTATGTAAAAGAAAGGACCGGGATCCATAGTTCACTAGAGGTGGCTCTCCTTAGATAGATAACATGTTGGGTGAACAAATTACAGCGGGGCAATTGACAAACATCGAGAAAGCAATACATGCATATACTAATCATCTTGACTCCTTTGGAACTTTATTGGGCATTACAACATTATACATAAACCGCCATCCAACTGCATCTGTGACTAATAATCCACCTTCAGGTTATCATCCGAACCCCCTCCAGTATTAAGTTGCAAGCAACAGATTATTGCTTTACGAATTGCTGGTAATGTAAACAATACGATTGTTCTATGAACAAAGGATTGTTGTTTTCTCCCTAGTAGCAATAGCACATCTAGTACCTTAGAGATTTCTGTCACTTCCCCAGATTACCAGAGGCATGAACCCACTATCGAGCATAAATACTAACTCTTGGAGTTGCTAGCATCTACTTGGCCAAGATAGCTACTAACAACGGAAAGCATGCAAGATCACGAATAACAAAGACATGATAGAATCAATAATCAATCTGAAGTAGCATCTCAATATCCATCGGATCCCCGCAAACACAACATGCAGAATTACAAATAGATGATCTTGATCATGAACGGAGCTCACAAGATCTAGACATGAAAGCACAAAGGAGGAGAACCAGCCATCTAGCGACTACATGGACCCGTAGTCCAAAGATGAACTACTCACGCATCACACCGGAGGCTTGCATGATGATGAAGAAGGCCTCCAGGGTGAATTCCCCTCTCCGACAGGGTGCCGGGAAGAGCTTCAGATCCCTCCCGATCTAGGGATGGCGATGACAGCGGCTACAGACTCTTTCGTGGATTTTTGATCGGGTACTTAGGGTTTTGGTCCCGAGGGCAATATATAGGCGGAAGGAGAGGCCGAGGGGGTGCTGGGGTTGGCCAGACCACCCCCTGGCGTGGGCCAGGCCTGGCCGCGCGGCCAGGTGGTGTGGCCGGCCCCCAGCTCTTCTCCGTCTCGTATTCTGGCATCATATGTCTTCCGGAAAATAGGCACTTTGGCTTTTGTCCCGTCCAATTCCGAGAATATTCATTTTCTGACTTTCCTGGAACCAAAAATAGTAGAAAACAGGCAGCTGGCACTGTGGCTCTTATTAATAGGTTAGTCCAAGAAATCATATGAAAAGTACTCCAAAGTGTGGACAAAACACAAGAAAGTAGACAAAACCAAGCATGGAACATCAAAAATTATAGATACATTTGCAATGTATCAACATCCCGAAGCTTAACTCCTGCTCATCCTCGAGTAGGTAAGTGATAAAAAGAAAGAATAATTTTTGAGGTGACATGCACCATCAAAGACTTGATCAAAGTATTTGTAAAACATTCAAAGCTGGGATCATAGTACATTCAAACCAGTTTCTGCAATTTCACCCGAAACAATTCCGGTTTCCATCGAAATAATTCCAGCCCTTTGCAATTCTTTCGTCTGAAACATATGTGCTCCAAAATGGTGTTTGGCAACCCTTAAGTGTGTCACCCTACGGTTCGCGAATAATGCAGACATGATTGAGACTCCTCTCAAATCAATAATCAGAAGCGGGACCTAGAGATCCATACTGACTCCTGCACATTCAACGATGACTTCTGTGATCGTGAGAACCTTTAACGCTAGTAATTTAATCCCTTTGTCTCATGATATATTACATGTCCGAGATTCGATCATCGGTATCCAAATACCTAGTTTGATCTCGTAAACGACATGCACTCTTTTCTCGTTCCCGTGATATAACATTCTAGTGATCACATCACTTGCTTGCAAGCTATCTTAATGTGATATCACCGAGAGGGCCCAGAGTATATCTATCCGTCATCAGGATTGACAAATTCTACTCTTGATCCATGAGCCTCAACATGACATCTTCGGAGTATCTGAACCCACCTTTATAGTCACCCTTCTACGGTGTGACGTTTGATATTATCAAGTTACTCTTCTGATGTCAGCAATTAACATGATCTCATGGTCTAAGGATAAAGATTACTTCGTATGATGTTATAGAAATATAAACATAATGACTTTGATCGTAATGCTATACTTCGAATAAATGTTCATCACATCATTTCACAAATGTTGTGACCTCGTTATTAACAACATCCAATGCCCATGATCAGGAAACTTCGATCATCTTGTTAATCAACGAGCTAGTCTATAAGAGAGGCATAACTAGGAACCTTTTAATTGTTTATTAAACACACATGTATTAACGTCTCCTATCAATACAATTATAGCAAGCAAAATAAACATCTATCATATATAAGGAATACATAATAACAACTTTATTATTGCCTCTCAAGGCATATTTCCTTCAATAGGTGCACTAGTTCGGCGGAGAGATAGTGAAATACAAGTGGTATGGATAATTATAAGTGGTAACAGTGCCAGAAAATAGCTTTGATGGCGCATGGTTGACGTGCTAAGAGACTAAAGGCAATCTGAGATAAAGATGGAAGCAAGCAAACATGTAACAGATCTAGATGCAAACGGTGTTTCAATGCTTACAAACAAGGCCTAGGGATCATACTTTCACTAGTGAACACTCTCATATAAATATCATCTCTTTATGATACTACTCTGAACTACTCTCCGGTTGGACACTATAATCCATGGTAGGGCTATAACAGCACACCTCAAAGTTCGCTTTTCCCATCTAGATAACCCCACACTGTCACCTTGAGCTCTAGATGGTTCCAACAAACACCACAATTTCATAGAAACATCCAACTCCAAATATAACTCATAACAAGTAATTGTAATCTCTAGCCTAAGTGCCACCATGGTATGCACGCTGTCACTTTCACACACATGGGGAGAGCAGAGATCTATTAAAGCACTTGTGTAGCAAGGTACATCTACTAGATTACAAAGCTCATGATCACAATATGATCATGCATAGAGAGAAGAGAATGAACACATAGCTACCGGTAGAACCCTTAGCCTCGAGGAAGAACTACTCCCTCATCATCATGGGAATCAGCAAGGCGATGGAGATGGCTCCGGGGGCACTTCCCCGTCCCGGCAGGGTGCCGGAACAGAGACTTCCTGTCCCCCGAATCTCCTCTTCGATGGCGGCGTTGCTGCGGAACTTTTCATGGCTGGAGGCTGGTCGATTTAGGGTTTTTGTCCCAGGGGCTTCTTATAGGCGAAGGGGCAAGGTCGGTGGCCGGCCAGGCGGGCCACACCATGCCCTGGCGCGGCCTAGGGCTGCCCATGCCAAGGGGTGGTGTGGCTGTCCTGTGTCCCCCCTTCGTCTCTCCTTCGGACTCCATGTGTCTTTCGGTAAAATATTGACTTTGGATTTTGTCCCGTCTAATTCTGAGAAATATGATTTTCTGACTTTCCTGGAACCAAAAATAGCAGAAAACAGGCAACTGGCACTATGGCATCTTGTTAATAGGTTAGTTCCAGAAAATGTGTAAAAGTACTCCAAAGTGTGGACAAAACATAAGAAAGTAGATATAAAACAAGCATGGAACATAAAAATAATAGATACGTTAGCAACGTATCAACATCCCCAAGCTTAACTCCTGCTCATCCTCGAGTAGGTAAGTGATAAAAAGAAAGAATAGTTTTTGAGGTGACATGCACCATCATAAACTTGATCAAAGTATTTGTAAAACATTGATATCTGGGATCATAGTAATTCAACATAGCATGAAAGATAAAGTTCTAACAATAATACATAGCAACTATGTTGTAACATGAAAAGGCACAAACAAAAGATTCATGAATAATAATGCTTTGTAAGACGTTTGTTTGTTTCACATAAATAAAACATAGCATATTGGTATTCAACTTGTCCCTCATAATGTAGCAAATCATAATTGCATAGGACCTTCAAAGTTTATAAGGGTGACTAGATACAAATAGTTCAAGAACTAGCAATATCAAAGTTATGCATCAATCAATAAGTCTTGGGACAATGCACATTAAACTAAGAATGGCCACTATGATCTCTTAATAGGTGCATAAAGATAGAAGGTGGAGACTCAACATAAAATTAAAAGAAAGGCCTTCATAGAAAGAAGCACGGATTCAAGTCTCATAAAGAGCTTCCAAAAATTATGGTATTGATTAGCTTTCAGCTCTCATTGCCCTTATCATAAGTATCTTGAAGTTATTAAGGTTAAAGTGAACAAACTATGGAGTATATGCTTGACAAAGTATAAGTTGGAAATCTCATGTCCCTTGAATACGAGGGCCTCTCCTCATGCTACTCAAGTTTAGTTACCGGTAAGTTCTTGTCATAGTAAGCACATGTGTATCATAGAGAACTTCCAATGGGGTACCCCTTGCCTAATGATACGGAAGAATCCCCATATCAAAATGACAACGCAAGCAGACAACGAACATCTCAGCAATCTTCTTATTTACCAAGGGAAAATGGTGCTTTTTTCTCTCTTTCCTCTTTTCTCATATTTTTTCTTTTTCTCTTTTTCTCAGTCTCTATCTCTTTTTTTATAAGAAGAATGCTTCATAGATTTCTCATTATGGTTACGCTACAGGTTTCCACCATGATTAGGCATGGATTAGACTGACGGCCCAAGCGTTTCTCTAACACACATACATAACTCCATGGACTTACAAGCTCCCCTTTCATTTCACACCGACGACATCCATAGACAAAAGAGCATGATATCAACTAGGTACAAAGTACAAGTGCAATGTTGAAAGCATTCCCCATGATAGCATGGTTCTGCTAATCCCCAACATATAAGTGCAAGCATATACAACATAGACGACACAATGGTTCAAGTTTATTAGGGGCAAGAAAAGTAAAGTGTGCCATCAAGTTCGTGAGAGCTTTAATCATTAGTTTTCTCATAACAAGTTTAATTCAGAAGGTAGATAAAAACATGAATATACTTGGAATAGCAAATGCTAATAGGTAGGTATGGTGGACTCTTTGGAATAACTTGGTTTTATTTGGAGTTGGATGCATGAGTGGAACTCATACTTGGTTATGGAGGCTAGCAAAAGACAGGGAGCGAACAACTAAGAGAGCAATAATGGCCATAATCATGCAAAGTGATAAAACATCATTAATTAAAGCATAAAGTGATATTACAAGTCGAAAACTAAAGGATCATAGAGGCTATGGTGACTTGGGATAGTCATAACATGGTGTGAGCATGCACCAAGTCAACCCAAATAAAGCATCAAAGGAGAATACCGCAATACTATGCTTTAATATGCTAAAACAACGCATGATTCTTTCAAGGCACATTAAGCAATCTCAATTGTTTATAACATGTCATTGCTACAGCAAAAATCACTAAGCATAAAGCCAAGACAATATCAAGCATGACATGACGAAGCATAGGCCACAGTCAAAAACAAGCTCCTTTTTACCACTTAAGCATGAACTTTTCCTACTCTTTTCCAATCCAAACCAATATTATTTGAAAACTAATGTATGAATGAGGGGGTCCAAACAATTTATTCAAGAAAACTAAGCAAAGCAAGCAAATGAAAACTAAAAACAAAAAACGAAGACGCTCCAAGAACAACACAACTGTGCATGAAACAATAAAAATGAAGTGTTTGGAAGAACCTGAGATTTTTATTGATGAAGGAGGGGATGCCTTGGGCATCCCCAAGCTTTGACGCTTGTACTTCTTGGATATTTCTTGGGGTGACACACGTGGCATCTCCAAGCTTGAGCTTTAGTCCATTCTTCATCTCATTACATCATTCTCTCCATACACCTGAGATTTTTCCTTCATACAAAACTTCACACAATCTTTATTAGCAACATTAGTGCATTCAAGATAATAAGTCGTTGGGTTCAGTTTCAACACCAATAAAACTTCCATTAAGACACAAGCTACTATAGCACTTCCCTCAAAAATCTCAATTCCCCAAAAAGAACTCAAAAACGAATCAGCAAGAAGCAAATGCAAATAATGGAAGAAATCTGTCAAAACAGACTAGCAGGTAAAAACCAATTTTTTAGAAGACCTTGTGTTGCTCAAATCGAAAAGTGTTGAACTAACGAAAGTTGGATAACAACCGGGGGCAGAAGCACAAAAACGCACAGCTCAAACCGACGTACAAAGATTTTACACGATTTTTTACAGTGAAGCACAAAAATCTATTTCGGGACAGCAACTTCCCCAAGCATTACTTCTCTCTCATTAGAGGTTACTCTTGGCACAAAAAGCAAATAAAAAGGATAAGGAGAGGTTATTACTAAAGCAATAACTTTCAAGACTCATCTAAAACTTTTGGGTTATCTCCCAATAAGTACTTTTCTTTAACACCTTCAAGTTAGGCATGATAGTTTGAGAAGATGCTCACATAAGAAATATGAATTGAAGTAAAAGAGAGCATCAAGAAGCAAATTAAAAGCACATTTAAGTCTAACCCACTTCATGTGCATAGGAATCTTATAAAGAAACAAGTAATGAAAGCACAAAGCAACAAGCATAGTAAAGCAAAACAAGTGCAACTTCAAGACCTTCAACATAAAGAGGGGAAACTTAATATTGTTGAGATACATAAAACCATGTTTCCCTCTCTCATAATAACTTTCAGTAGCATCATGAATAAAATTAACAATATAACTATCACATAAAACATTCTTATCATGATCCACATGCATAAAAGAATTAATACTCCCCACATAAACATAGTCATTCTTATTAATTATAGTGGGAGTAAATTCAACAAAATAGCTATCATTATTATTCTCATCACCATAATCATCAAATATAGGAGGCATATTGTAATCATAATTAATTTTCTCCTCAATAATAGGTGGACTGAAAATATCATATTCATCATTGTAATCATCATATATTGGAGGTTTGGTATCATCATAAGCAATAGAATAGCTATCTTCCAAAGCTGGGGAACTAAAAAGATCATTTTCATAAAGACTAGCTTCCCCAAGCTTAGACTTTTCCATAGCATTAGCAATAATGGTGTCCAAAGAATTCATACTAACAACATTGCTATTAGCATGAAAATAAAGTTCCATAGGTTTTTAAATTTTCTCTTCAAACACTTCATGTCCTAACTCAAGATAAATACTATAAAGCTCTCTAATTTTTTTGTTGTTTTCCATTAAGCCTAACTAGTGAAAATAAGAAACAAAAAGACAAAATTGCAGAATCTAAAGGAGATAACTTCGAGCACTCACACACCAGCAACCACACTAGAAGTAGCTTAGTAGCTAGAAGATGTGAGTACCTTTTACCTTACCTCCCCGGCAACGACGCCAGAAAAATAGCTTGATGTCTACGCACTTCTATTCTTGTAGACAGTTGTTGGGCCTCCAAGTGCAGAGGTTTATAGAACAGCAGCAGGTTTCCCTTAAGTGAATTACCCAAGGTTTATCGAACTCAGGGAGGAAATGGTCAAAGGTATCCCTCTCAAGCAACCCTGCAATCAAGATACAAGAAGTCTCTTGTGTCCCCAACACACCCAATACACTTGTCAGGTGTATAGGTGCACTAGTTCGGTGAAGAGATAGTGAAATACAAGTGGTATGGATAATAATAAGTGGTAACGGTGCCAAAAAAATAGTTTGATGGCGTGTGGTTGACGTGGTAAGAGACTAAAGGCAATCTAAAATAAAGATGGAAGCAAGCAAACATGTAACAGATCTAGATGCAAATGGTGTTTCAATGCTTAGAAACAAGGCCTAGGGATCATACTTTCACTAGTGAACACTCTCATATAAGTATCATGTCTTTATGATATTACTCTGAACTACTCTCCGGTTGGACACTCTAATCCATGGTAGGGCTATAACAGCACACCTCAAAGTTCGCTTTTCCCATCTAGTTAACCCCACACTGTCACCTTGAGCTCTAGATGGTTCCAACAAACACCACAATTTCATAGAAACATCCAACTCCAAATATAACTCATAACAAGTAATTGTAATCTCTAGCCTAAGTGCCACCATGGTGTGCACGCTGTCACTTTCACACACATGGGGAGAGCAGAGATCTATTAAAGCACTTGAGTAACAAGGTAGATCTACTTGATTACAAAGCTCATGATCACAATATGATCAGGCATAGAGAGAGAGAGAGAGAGAGAGAGATGAACACATAGCTACCGGTAGAACCCTTAGCCTCGAGGAAGAACTACTCCCTCATCATCATGGGAATCAGCAACGACGATGGTGATGGTGGTGGAGATCAATGGAGATGGATCCGGGGGCACTTCCCCGTCCCGACAGGACACTGGAATAGAGACTTCATGTCCCCCAAATCTCCTCTTTGGTGGCGGTGGCGCTGTGGAACTTTTCGTGGCTGGAGGCTGGTCGATTTAGCGTTTTCGTCCCAGGGGCTTCTTATAGGCGAAGGGGCGAGGTCAGTGGCCGGCCGGGGGGGCCCACACCATGCCCTGGCATGGCCTAGGGCTGCCCGTGCCAAGGGGTGGTGTGGCCGCCCTATGCCCCCCTTCATCTCTCCTTCGGACTCCATGTGTCTTTTGGTAAAATATTGACTCTGGCTTTTGTCCTGTCCAATTCCGAGAATATTGATTTTCTGACTTTCCTAGAACCAAAAATAGTAGAAAACAGGCAACTGGCACTGTGGCATCTTGTTAATAGGTTAGTTCTAGAAAATGTGTAAAAGTACTCCAAAGTGTGGACAAAACATAAGAAAGTAGATATAAAACAAGCATGGAACATCAAAAATTATAGATACGTTAGCAACATATCAACGGGCCACCAACATATATTTTTGTGGCTCCTTCTCGTTGGGGAAGTTTTAGTTTCCGAAGTTCTTGTTTGTGACTCTCTTGACGAAGTTCTTGTTTGGAGTGGGCTTGAACTTGGATTTCAAGATGAGCCTTCCCCCATGGTCTTGTCTCTTCTCATATGGTGTAACACTCCAGCATTTAGGAACCAATGAAGGAGAAATAGGAATCTGCGCATGTGCATGCATTCATCTGTAAAATCTGGGTAAATTTTTCGCCAAACAGAAACCTAAAGAGATCAGAGTTTCTTTCACTAACAAGAGGTAGGAATAGCTCTCTATAGTGATTGTTATAAATTTTTACATGACCTTTAGACATTAATGTGTTTTGGGGGAAATATTTTGAATTCAAATTTGAAATTTAAATCATTTGAAAAATATTTAAAATTAGAAGTTGAAATATAAAGTTGTTTTCCAAAATGAATAAGGAATATTGCTTGATTATATTAAAGGTATATTGAACCATAATAGGAAATTAAGACAAGGAAACTCAAATAAGAAATGAATTCTTATTTCTTTTCTTTATTCCATAATAATATTACAAATTGAGATAAATACACCAACATAGAATATTATAGGGAATAGAATCCAATGAAATAAAACTTTATTAACTTATAAGAATATCTTTACAAGATTCCTTACAAAAAAATAAGGAGGAGATTACAATGGAAACCCATCTACTCCTATACTAAGTCTTGACAATCCAGATCTTTGTTCCTGCGAAATAAAAGAAACAAAAAGGGAAAACAATATATTAAATTATTAGTTTTACTCTCAGTAGAGAACAGTGTGGTGCACTATTCTTATTACATCTTTGAGTTTAGAGAAAGGGGCAAGTTTCACCAGGATAGTAACCAGTAAAAAGATGAGAAGTGAAAGTCGATTCACTTGATCTGATCCACAAACAGCCAAGCAGCAAGGCAGCTTACTCAACTAAATGCATGTAGTGTGCTGTCCAAACAGCAGCAATAGCACAAGCAGTCAAAAAGGAGTTCACAACCGTAGCACAACTACTAGGGAGCTCATTTCCTTTTCTCAAACACAATCCAAGAACACAGCGAGTCTATCCACTCCCCAAACAAATCCACCAGATAGCTTACCAAATCAACCATCAAATCACCACAGAATGGTGACATAAGGAGGGGGGTGGTGCAGGAGGATAGCAAGGATAAGGACAAGGTCACGGGAGCAAGGAGGAGCAGAACCAAAACCTGGAGTGTGCAAAACAGGATCCAGGGAGTGATCAAGTCACCAAGATCAAGCCAGCAAAATCAAGCAACACCACAACATCACCAACAAGCAAGTTGTGTGGTGAGTTTATACAGAACCATCACATGTTAAATCTTATCTAAGCATGTGTTGCTTCATAGGAGATCTTCTCAGAAAGACACCCAAGTGGGGTGTATCCATCACAGAAGGAATAAAACAAAGCCAAATAATTAATCTGTGCAAGCCACACCAAGATCTCAGCTTGGGCATCACTGATATTAGATAACAAGACATGTTTTTACATCCACATATACAGGAGCCTTAAGTGAATATTTCTGGGCACATGTTATAATAGTAGCACCTCAAGAACTATTTCATCTTAAGGATCTATATTAAAAAGTATGAGTTGTCAAGTGATTATCTTAAAGATTTATAAGAACCATTGTTTTACACTTAATATGATGAGGATATATACAAGGATTATGATGATTCGGACTGTTTGAAATGGAAGGAAATATTGAGTCAAATCAATAATGACTATCAGGTGAATTCATTCCTAGTTGACCATGATGCTTTCATTTATAAGAACTTTATATTTCCTAAGTCTTTGTGATATTATATGATCAGGTACATGGGAGAAGAAGGCGTAGCACGGAGCGAGGAGCTGAAACATATGGAGTATGGCGTGTTGGTCAATGAAGAAAGCGCGAGGGAGGAGAGGGAGGAAGCGCAAGGAGCTACCAAGAAGAAGATCAACACATGGCAGGATCTCTGCCGCGACAGAGAAACGACACGTTTCTCTGCCACGGCAGGCTGCTGCGGCACAGAAACAGAGTCCTTTTCTGCCACGGCAGGCTGCCGCGGCAGAGAAACGGGCCCAAATTCTGCCACGGCAGAACTCTGATCCAAACCCAATTTTGGGTCGGTTTGTACCCTAGGTGGGTGGGACCAACTCGGTCACCCCCTTAGGCCACCACCCCTTTAACTCATAAATAGATGGGGGCATGATAATTAGGGTTTTAGACCATGTTAAATATTTTGGAGTTGATTCTTTCATAGAACCTCTGAAATTACCCTGTGTTCGAATTCTACAACTATAATTGAGTGTGATATGTTGTTCCATTGGGAATTAGTAGATTGCATACTACCGTTCGTGGTCACGGCTACATGCGCAAGAGCGTGGTGTTGTGAATATCCTATAAGGTTTGAGAGTTGTTGCACTGGCATCAGGGATCGAGCGGGAGAGATCATAGCTACGCACTAATTATCTAATCATCCACCATACCATCGACAAGAGCTTGCTGAGAAGATCGGGCCACCCCATATCATCTGGTATCAGAGCGCCAGGTTGATCACGGTGTAGTTGGTGTCATCGGGCTAATCTTTGATCTGTTGGGTGACGGGTTGCTGGTTGAGATTAAATTTTCTCGGCCAGTTCTTCAGCTATATCGATCTGGAGGTCTGATGTTTGGAGCGGTGCATTGGAGATTTATTTTCCTGCTCACGTAGAGGACAAGATCGAATCTGCTTGATCTAGGTTTGCAGCACATACGGTTGTTGAATTGGTTCAGATTTTTGACAAGATCGAATACTGCACGGCTGATCGATGGAAATAGTTCGGATCACGTTGGCTTGTGTCGGTCAAGAGGGAAGGAAAGTTAGATTTTTTTTGGGTGCTGATCGACAGAATCATAAAAAAGGAGTTTGCTCGTGAGTTGTTCTATTGCACTATGTATTGGATTTACTCGGTGAGCAATATCATCTTGGTATCAGAGCGCTGGGTTTACTCGGTGAGGAATACCATCAGATTTCCTCGTTGCCTCGGTAAGCAATCCACAATCCATCCATAGATTAGAGAGTGTTTTTAGTCCTATACAGAAAAAGCCCCACAAAAATAGTTGCCATAGACTAGATTGCATCGTAGACGAGTAATAGTTGTTGGTCGTGTTCATTCTTTAGTTTAGATCTAGATCTGTTCTTCGTAGATCTGTTCTTCGTAGATCTGTTCTTCGTAGATTTGTTTTTGCTTTCTAGTTGTTCTAGTCGAGTTCCCCATCAATTGTTTCCGCCACCATCAAGTCAGATCTGATCCAAGCAAAGAGTCCTAGTTGTGAACTACTTGGCAAGTCGGAATTGCAAAAAAAAAATCCTGCCAACTCTGCCGCGGCACAGAAAACGCTTGTTTTTCTGCCGCGAGTCTGTGTCTGCCACGGATCCGATTTCCTTCCATGGAACGATTTCGTGCTGTTTTTCTGTCGCGGCACGCGTTTTGCCGCGAGGTACAGATTCTCTGCCACGGCATAGTTTTGCCACGTTTTTCTGCCGCGGCAGCCATATAAAAAAATTGTGAAATTTTGCAATTTTCCAAACCTTAGCTATAGCCATTCTATTTCATAAGTGTAGAAGCTTTCCCATTGAGACTAGTTTCCTCTCTTACAGGCTGCTAATAGGGTTTTGGTGCTGTGCTTTGTACTTTGGCCATGTGTGATATTAAAAAAAGAGAAAGAGAATATAGCAAAAGAAAAAGAAGCTATACAAAAGAAAGAGAAAAAGAAAAGGATAATTGAGCAAGAGGCCTAGTGATATCTTTGTGCACCGGTAGATTGAGCAATCTTGTGCTTGTTTACTTTGAGCTTTGCTAGTGTCTCTCCAGCGTAGTGCAACACCTTTCATAGTTGCATTGCCACGTTTATCTCCACGTGTGTGTTTCTTGGGTTTTGTACGATCAGCACTAGGACTTGTTTGTGGTGTAGTTAGGATACCATACCTAGAGCTCCACCATACATAACATGTGTGACCTGTGATCATTATCTATACCTTTGATATTCACTTCATCACATTAGTGCATTAGTCTTTGATTTCAAATTGGCAAGCATCACTATTCACTTTGGAATGGTAAGATCTGCTTTCTTGTCAGTTTTGAGTGAGTTGTGAGAGATCCACCACCAGATTTTGTTTTGTACACTAATGTACTAATCATGTCTTTTAGTAGTGTTGATGTGATGCAGAACAAGGCTGCAGTTGATTATCCCTTTCCATTCCAATATTATTGTAGCAGCACATTTTGGGAAGAGGAGTCAGGAGTGGTGCCTAATTCGGGTTTGTTCCACTTCATCATAGAAATTAGTGGTAGACAAGCTGCTACTACCATTGATACTTGTTCTTCCATTAATTTGGTTAGTGTTGAGGTTGTTGAAAAGCTACAATTATGTACAAGTGCATTAATATGCCCATTTATGTTAGCAACTTTTGGTCATGCACTACCAATTACTCAGATTGCATCTGTTCCACTCACCATTTATGGCCCTAGCAGGATGATTTCTTATTTTGCCGTTCCTAGAGCATTTAACTCCTATCATATCATGTTGGGAACAAAGTGGTGTAATCAATTCCAGGTTGTGTTTAGTAATGAGTGTTCTGATCCTACTGTCTTTTGGAATGGTACGCACACCTGGTTAGCATGTTCACGTATTAAGCAATTTCAGGAGATTAGGCGTCAAAACCTATGTGTACTTGTAACCACCAACATAAAACCACATGTTGATCCTGTCGTAGAAGAACCAAGAGTGAGAGTTGATGAGACAAATGAGGTTTCTACTAATGTAATCATCTCTACTCCTAGTGTTGTTTCTTGTGATATCCAGGTTGCTTTTGAAGAAAGGGAGCAGTCTATTTTTAAACCTGTATCACTAGACTGTGCATTGTCACTTGTGGATGTTTTAGTACCTACTATAACTGAGGAGATTGTTGATGATATTGGTACTGATTTGGAGCTTCAGCCAACATGTGCGACATATTCTTACCTAAAGTCGTGGACGGCTTTACATGAAGAAAGGGAGGATGATGAGGATATATACAAGGATTATGATGATTCGGACTGTTTGAACTGGAAGGAAAGATTGAGTCAAATCAATAATGACTATCAGGTGAATTCATTCCTAGTTGACCATGATGCTTTCATTTATAAGAGCTTTATATTGGCTAAGTCTTTGTGCTATTATATGATCAGGTACATGGGAGAAGAAGGCGTAGCACGGAGCGAGGAGCTGAAACATATGGAGTATGGCGTGTTGGTCAATGAAGAATGCGCAAGGGAGGAGAGGGAGGAAGCGCAAGGAGCTACCAAGAAGAAGATCAACACATGGCAGGATCTCTGCCGCGGCACAGAAACAAAGTCCTTTTCTGCCACGGCAGGCTGCCGCGGCAGAGAAATGGGCCCAAATTCTGCCACGGCAGAACTCTAAGCCGAACCCAATTTTGGGTCGGTTTGTACCCTAGGTGGGTGGGACCAACTCGGTCACCCCCTTAGGCCACCACCCCCTTTTACTCATAAATAGATGGGGGTGCAATAATTAGGGTTTTAGACCACGTTAAAATATTTTGGAGTTGATTCTTTCATAGAACCTCTGAAATTACCCTGTGTTCGAATTCTACAACTATAATTGAGTGTGATCTGTTGTTCCATTGGGAATTAGTAGATTGCATACTACCGTTCATGGTCATGGTTGCATGCGCAAGAGCGTGGTGTTGTGAATATCCTACAAGGTTCGAGAGCTGTTGCACTAGCATCAGGGATCGAGCGGGAGAGTTCATAGCTACAGGCTAGTTATCTATCATCCACCATATCCATCGACAAGTGCTTGCTGAGAAGATCGGGCCACCCCATATCATAATATCAAGGCACATTTGTGAGGATCAGCAGGTAAAAAACTTTAGTTCTTACCTAGTTATGCCTCAGACCAACATCATAGGCCAAAGAAAATTCATATGCATCATAGGTTAATGTATCCAACAGGAGATTCAACCCATTTTAGCCCAAGCCACACTAGGACAAAGGTAGAATTTAGCCTAGTACTAGAAGGAACACTTGTGTACCATTCCAAGGAAGGTCTCACTGGTATCTATTCTAAACCAAGCAAATCATACACATAAATTTTGCAAGTAAACTTGTAGAAAGTTATTTAGTCATTTTCCTCGAATGAATAACCAGGAATCATATTTACATTTATACAATCTCTTATAATCAGAGAATCATCAGAGTATAAAATCAACTCCAATCTGAACATATCAATACAGGCCAGTATAAGTAAATGTTCAGTTAACAACTATTGACAGAGCCACTGTCAGTACTAATAACACTAAACAGTAGTGAAATCCACACTGCTAGGACCAATAAGGAACCATCGCATAACAACATAATATCAAGGGATGAACCCTAGCACAGAGGGATGAACCCTAAAGTAATGAATAATCATAATCGGGGATCACAGACTGCAAGCACACTAGAGCTGGTAGGGAAGGCCAGAGAACAAGGGAGGGAGAGAGATAGGAACTTACCCAAGGTCCTCACTGAAGTTAGAAGAGGAAGCAGAATCACCGGCGAGCGCACACGGTGGCATGGGAGCACCCAAGGGTTCTGCAACCCGCACCGAGCCATGAGGAGCCGGCCACAACCACACGAGCAGCAGCGGTGGCACCATAGGGCCACCGAAGTCACGGCACAACATCATAGAGGCGGCAGAACACCACATCACCGGCAACCACCAAACCCTAGGGTTCGGAGTGGAGATGGCCTGGCGAGAAGAAGTGCCCAGCAACAAATCGAACTGGACCAATCGATGGAGCAACATCGTCTACCCCATCATGCAACAGGGTGGCGGCCGGAGTCACGCGATGGCGGCGTCGGCAGCACATCGTCTCCACGGGCATGTTAGAGAAGAGTAAACGCGTGAGAGAGAGAGGGGAGCGAGTGGCACTAGGCCTCTCGATCCGAGAGGGTTTGACTAGCCCAGGTGGGCCGAGTCAGGGCTGGTCCAGCCTAATGGGCTAGGTCCAGATGTTTAAAAGAAAAGTCTAAGGAATTTATCAAAAGACCAAAATACCCCTAGGACTTAAAAGGTTCTAAGAAATAAAATAAAAATCCTAAAAATATAAATAAAATACCAATGAACTCACAAAGATATGCTCTATTCAAGAAAAAATAGAATTTTAGGTAATTAAATTTAGAACTGTTATTGTTGTTGTATATACTCCTTTTGGAATTTTATAAAAATATACAAAACACTTAAAATTGAATAAAATTCATTTTTAAGATCCTAAAAGGAATTAATATTATAAAAAATACTAGTTTGTATTTTTGAAAAAAAAATCAAGTGTGATAAAAATAAAGTCTTATTTCCTTAAAGGAAGTTTAGTTAAACATTTAAAAGAGTTAAAAATTAAATAAATTCATTTTTAAACTCTTAGAATAATACTAGTTATCATAATAATACTAAATATAAAAATTATATGAATTTAATGGTCTTGAGTAATTTTTTTATTTTATTAATTAAAAGAAACATAAAAACTTTATAAGGTGGGTAAAACACGTGAAGAAGGAAGAAAATAAATCATTGCATGACACTACTATGCATTGCATATTGCTTCTTTAAATATTGTCCTTACCGGGCAATAATGGTCTTCTGTAGAAACCGGAGCTCAAGGTCAAGTGGAAGTATCCGACTTCACTACCTTGCAGTCACAAAGCAAGTTCATCACTTGCTCATGTCCTTTGAGAGTCTTTATGAAAGTATTTGAAAATTGTGTGTTATCACCTATGCTCTATAAGAGACAGAAAATAAGTATTTTCCCAAACAAATGAAATGCTATTATCATCCTAAGTGATGATAAATACTAAGAATTGCAGAGGAATCTAGGATTCCAATTGCAAAACAAATAGGACTTAATAACCCATGACATCAGTGATTCTAGCGCCATATAAAATGCGTTAACCATAAGATCTGGAATGGGACAGAGAAGTCAGCTGGATCTTTTTCCTTTTGCATGGACGGATGACCTGATCATGAGGCTGAAGATTTCTCGTGGAGAAACCTAGCACATGGGTGGACCCCCTTAGTTTCCCGTGATTTTGGTGTCTAGATTATCTTGAGAGGTTGCCAGTGGTCTAGTTGGACCTTTAAGGGAGCTTGCCAGGGCATCACAGTCTCATAGAGTCTTTAGGTGCCTACCATAGTTTTAGCCGGTCCTATATGGGGCTTAACAGAGGTGGGGAATGTCCTGGAGGGTCGTGTCTTCATGCGGGGTCGCGGAGAAGGGCAGCGATTGGCTTGGATCATCTACTGGGCCCCACATCAAGGAATTGTGCACGGGAAAGTACGCTCGGTTGAGCAACAAGGATTTTGCCTCTTATGGGTAAAGCAACGCACCTCTATGGAGTGTAAGAACAGTAACTTGTTACTCCTTGTTCCGGGAAGGAGCTACGAATGCAGTAGGAAAGTAACTCCATGAAGTTCTGGTCAACCTGTGAAGGCTGATGGGCATAGTTTTTGATAATATAATCAATCTTTGAAGAAATGTTTACTAAAACTGCATAGTACCAAGGACTTATAGTCCGAGGTGGTAGTTAGAGCATCAAACTTCCCACCTTGCATATAGTGAACTTGCTGGGTAACGTTGTTACTCACTCTTTCCTTTGAACCCCTTTCTAGACTTTGAGGAACAGAAGGATGACCAGGTGTATGCTACAGAAGTCCAAAATGATGTCTACTATGAAGAGTCGGACATGTCCGGTGGAATCAAAGGGGTGGATTCTGGGATACACTATTGAGCTGAAGACAATGAGTCAGAGTAGTTGTCAGGCCGGAACGTAGTTACCTAGGTTGAGACGAGCAGCACGAACCCTATAGAATAGGCTGTTGAGCTCACGTCTTTCTTATCGTTGTGTCTTTCGTTTTTTCGCTGAACTTATTAAATAAGTTATATGGTTGTAAGTTTGAGTCACTTGAAGTCTTGAACTTCTGGTATTGTAATAATAATGAAGTGTGTATGTTTGTAATATGGACCCACAATGTTTCTGTTGTACCACTCCAAGGGATGTGATATTTACGGAACGGTGTTCTGTGGATGTCATTTCAACGACTATAGTGTACTACACATGCAGTGGTATGCTGGGTCACCGCTGCTGGTATCAGAGCATTTTCTTTGACCTTAGGTTGGAAACCTAGTAAAGCGTATTACCTGTAGGAGTCTAGGAGCAACGGTAAAGAGTTCTCTAGATTTTATGATGAATATTCAATTGGGAATATTTCGTTATTTCTTTGAGTGCGATAATTATTTATGATGATGCATCATTATAATTAATACTAATTATGAATATTTTGTATATAGTGAAAATGGCACCAAAGTTTCCAAAACAGACTTTGGTAAGGAAAGCAGAGACTCTCGATGATTATCAAGGGACTTTAATTGAACAGCTTCGAGAACTTCTGAGGGTTTTTGGTTGCACAACTACTATTCCAGTTAGTACCTTGACATGCCATGATGGGCGAATGTTAGCCAAATATCGTGTTAGCATCCAACTACCAGCATCCTCGGATGACTCGATGACGTCGGCGGATTTCCGGAAGTTCTCTGCAGAGTATGAAGAGGAGTACAACTCCAAAGCTGCAGAAGACTGAGAAGCCATGGATGAAGGATCTGGGGAAAACTCTCCCAAAGCGCAGGATGACATGGATATCGGAGATAACCCCGAGCTCCAGATGTCCGAAAGTACTGATCAGAGCTTGACTCCGGGAAACGGACCCAAAGCCGTCTTTGCTACCGGCGCTGCCAAGAAGGCAAAGAAGAGGAACAAGAAAAACAAGACCCTGGCAAAAGAACTTCCAGCAGAGGAGGTGATTGCCGAGGAATACGAGGAAGACTCGGATGGAGCACTTATCCCAGAAGATCCCAAAGAAGAATCGGTGGATGGACACGTGGTCACCGCAGGTGCGCGTAAACTCATTGATGCTGCATTAACCACACCTATCCCTACTATAGCAGAGCTAACTGCTGCGGAATTGGACGAAAGGGCCCAAGCCCTAGAAGCGCCTCGCCAAGTACTCCTGGATGAAGCTAAGAACATCTAGGAAGAAAAGAAACGCATGGCCAAGGCAGAGAAGCTCATCTCTCTGCAACATCAGAAGAACCGGAAACGACATACACATGATAGTCAATTTCCGGAAGTACGTAAGGTTCTTTTTGAGGGAGATCCGGGGATGCCTCGGCTCGATAGCAAGGGAGATCTGGTGTATCCAACACCGGTGCAGAACACTGTCGCTACTCGAGACATCCTGGCAAATAATCCAGGTCCAGAACAGGTTCGATTGGGCATTAAGCTACTCACCAAGGGCCTGAAGCAGCAGAAGGCCGCGAAGTCCGGAAGCGGAAAACTGGTCTCCCAAACTGACCAATGTCGCACGGATCCGGCCTGGAATGACGTAAGACCCCAACGTGCTCCGGAACAACATCACCGTTCCGACCGTCGGGAAGACAACTACTCAAGAACCGGATCTTCAGGACATCATCACAAAACTGCACGTGACTGGCGCAATGTTACCCCAGCTGCTAAGTAAGAGGCAATTGCTGCACTGTATCCGAAGAATCCTCCCTGGCGAGAGTCGAACAATTGCAGGCAAGAAGACAAAGAGAAACGTCAGGAGGAGGACCGTCAAAGAATGCCACCTCCTAGACATACAAGCCGTCCGGCTGACGGACGAAGGAACGACGGACACCGTGCTGAGTCAAGCCGGCAGGGGGCTCGTCGTAATGAAGACCCTCCCCGGAACCGGAATAATGACACTCCGGACGAAGGCCGGCGATCAGCCAGAAACAATCCAACTACTCCACCCTCTCCACCAAGCAGCCATCACAACAGCTCCCAAGGAGGCCAAGGAGGGCATCGTGGCGAAGGAGGTGGTGGCAGAAGCCGAAGTCCGGCTCCAAGGCACCGCAGCCATAGCCATCATTCGGGGCGATCTCTGTCCCCAAGTGACGTGAGGCATAGGATTAACTCCAACAGAGGCGTGGCGCTACGAAAACATTGATATATACGTGGGCCCAAAATGCTTTGGACCATGCATAAGAGCAACAAAATTTCCGGAAGGATTTTCTATCTCAAGACACATTCAAGCCTACGACGGTATAGCTCGGCCAGATACTTGGCTCCAGGATTTTTTCCAGGCTTGCTGTATCACCAAAGGCAGAAACAGCCTGGTCGCAACCCGATATCTCCCACTCATGTTGCGGAAGACGGCACGATCATAGATCAATGAACTTCCGGAGAACACCATTCACAACTAGTATGACATGCAAAGCGCGTTCTTTCGGAATTTGGAAGGCACCTATCGGAGGCCCTATACGGTAGGAGACCTACAGCGTTGCACCTATAAAGCTAAAGAAACTTGCCGAGATTATCTCGGACGATGGATCGACACTAAAAAACTCATGTGAAGGGGTAAATGACCAAACTGCGATTGAAGCTTTCATTGTAGGACTTCCATTGGTTTACTGCGTCATCGCTTGAAGTGCGACAAAGTAACTAATTTGGGAGAAATGATAGAAACAGCAAGCAAGTATCCAGATGCAGACGACGACGCAGAGGGATTACTTAACGCCCTAGCTGTGCCACAGTTGGCAAAACAACCAAAGCAGCAAGCTCAGAAGTGCAAGAACACCTCGGAAGAAAAACCCAACGCGGAAACGGCAGTGGTCACTGCTACTTTTGGGTCTGGAGGACAAGGAGGGCGCGGCGGAGGCCGTGGACGCGGTCGTGGGACATCAAGGGTCCAAGGTAGAGGAGACCAGCAACCTGGCAAAACCTACTCTTGGGCCGACATTGCCAATAACCCATGTGTGCATCACTTAGATGCTAATGGGGGCTCGTCTCACACAAACACCGAGTGTTGTTTTAATGACGACATCAAGAAAGATGATACTGCTAGCTACAGAGCTAAGCGGAAGAAGGGAAAGAAGAATCCCGAAAAAGATAAAGAGACCAAGGAAGATTCTGACATGGAGGAAGCTGATGCTTCAAATCCCAAGCCGGAAGGGAAGAAGAACTTCCCAACAAAGAAGGACACTTACATCACCTTCCTCGGATCTCAACCAAATAAGGTCAAGAAAGCAGTTCTACATGAGCTCAACGCAACAGTTCCGACTGTCCCTCAATTCTTGGACTGGTCAGAAGTGGCGATCACCTTTGACCATGTGGATCATCCGCCTAAGTTGCACAGGCGAGGAAAATATGCCTTAGTTGTCAATCCACTTATTGATGGCTATGGTTTCTCCAAGACTCTCATGGATGGCGGCAGTAGCATTAACATTCTATATGTCGAAACGCTATGCCGGATGGGGATCTCGGAGACCCAGCTGAATTACAGCTTCGTGATCTTTCACAGAGTTGTCCTAGGAAGACAAGCAAATCCCCTGGGAGAAATCACTTTGGATGTGACCTTTGGAACTCCAAAGAATTATCGGACGGAAGCACTTTCCTTCGAAGTGGTCCCGTTCAAGAGCGCGTACCACACTATATTCGGGCGTCCGGCTTACTGGGCTTTTATGGCTTGTCCGTGTTACATTTACAATATGATGAAAATTCCAGGTCCCAACGGCGTGATCACCATCAGGGGAGACCCGAAGAAGGTGCAAGAGTGCGAGGACGAAAATGCCACCTATGCTGAAGCCGTGCTGCATGCCCAGGAGATCAAGGAGACCATAGATCCGTCAGAGATGCCCATGACAAAGAAGGAGGTGACAAAGCCGAATCCGGAGTTCAAGGCATCGGAAGAGACGAAGAAGACGCCGTTGAAGGATGATGACCCCTCCAAGGTGACCCAGATAGGCGTAGGCCTAGATAGCGCATAGGAAAGCGCGCTCGTCAAGTTCCTCCAAGCAAATCAAGATATCTTCACATGGCAGCCATCTGACATGACCGGAGTACCTAGGGAACTTGCCGAGCACTCTTTAAATGTACACCCGAATGCTAAACCCGTCAAACAGTCCCTACGACATTTTGGCGATGAAAAGCGTAAGGCAATAGCTAAGGAACTAGCCTAGCTCGAGTTAGCCGGATTCATAGAAGAGGTCATCCACACTGAGTGGTCGGCCAATCCTGTAATGGTTCCTAAAATGGATACCACTGATTTAAGGATGTGTGTTGATTATACTGCCTTGAACAAGGCTTGTCCCAAAGATCCGTTCGCTCTGCCTAGGATTGATTAAGTTATTGATTCTACAGCAGGCTCGGAACTCCTATGTTTTCTCGACGCATATTCCGTTATCACCAAATCTGGATGAAGAAATCTTACAAAGTCAAAACTTCATTCATAACCCCCTTCAGAACCTTCTGTTTCATTACGATGCCCTTTGGTCTCAAGAACGCAGGAGCTACGTATCAACGCACTATGCAGAGTTGCCTCCACAATCAAATAGGACGCAATGTACATGCATATATCGATGATATTGCGGTGATGTCCAAAAAGAAGGAAACTTTGATTTCCGACTTGGAGGAAACGTTCGCCAATTTACGAAAATACAACATAATGCTTAACCCGAAGAAATGTTTCTTTGGGATTCCAGCTGGAAAACTGTTAGGTTTTATCGTGTCTCAAAGAGGCATAGAGGTAAATCGGGACAAAATCAAGGCTATACTCAATATTTCCAGGCCATCTCGCCTGAAGAACGTTCAAAGACTAACTGGTTGCATTGCCGTAGTCAATCGGTTTGTAAGCCGGCTCGATGAAAGAGCCGCACCACTATACAAGCTTCTGGAAAATACCAAGAAATTCGTTTGGACCGACGAAGTTGAAGCTGTGCTACAAGACCTGAAAGCAGTACTCTCATCTGCTCCTATCCTTGCAACACCGGAACCACAGGAACCGATGTTGCTCTATCTCGCTGCGACAAACAAGGTCGTCAGTATCGTCATGGTGGTGGAGAGACCGGAGGAAAATCGGGAACACTTGGTGCAGCGTCCGACTTACTATCTCAGCAAGGTCTTAACTGAATCACAACAGCGGTATCCACACTATCAAAAGCTGGCTTACGGTGTGTTCTTAGCATCTCGTAAGTTACGGCATTATTTTTAGGAACATCAAATTACCGTGGTGAGCACAGCTCCCATAAGAGATATAATCAACAATAGTGATGCCATAGGACGCGTCGCCAAATGGGGCATGGAGCTTTTAGCTTTCGACATTGAGTACAAACCTCATACAGTAATCAAATCCCAAATCCTCACTAACTTTGTCCATGATTGGACAGAGACAATGGAGAATATGACCCTGCTAGAGTCAGAATACTGGACCTTGCATTTTGACGGGTCTAAAGTGCTCGGGGGCTGGCGTGGTGCTCAAATCACCCCAAGAAGATAAACTTTTTTATGTATTGCAGATACACTTCACGGCGACAAATAACATTGCCGAGTATGAAGCATTACTACATGGAATTCGGATTGCTAAGGATATCGGCATCCGATGTTTAATGTGTTATGGAGATTCGGATCTTGTTGCCCAACAATTGTAGGATATTTGTAAGGCAAACGAGCACATGGCGGCATATAGGGCTATCGTGGATGAACTATCTAAATCGTTTGAAGGGTTTGAAGTTCAACACATCCCTCGAACAAAAAATGAGGAAGCAGATGCACTATCTCGAATAGGCTCTGCCCGGAAAAAGGTCCCGGATGGCGCTTTTTTAGAGCACCTCAAAGTTCCCTCTATAAAAGGAGTGGACGAGGAATATCCGACCAAATCCGACTCACCTTTAGTAGCAGTTTTGGCTGTGATTCACAGCTGGACTCAACCCTACCTTGATTACTTGGTAGACGGAAAATTACCCGAAGACGAAGTTCTGAGCCGACAGATCGTCCGATGAGCAAAATCCTATACTATAATTAGTGGGGAGCTCTATAAGCGGAGTGCATCTGGGGTCTTTCAGCGTTGTGTATCTCCGGAAGAAGGAGTGGAAATCTTACGAGAGATCCACGAAGGCGAGTGTGGTCACCATGCTATAGCCAAATCTCTAGTGGCAAAAGCTTTCCGACACGGGTTTTTCTGGCTTACAGCCAAGGCAGATGCCGAACGGCTGGTGAAGACGTGCAAGGGCTGCCAAAAATACGCCAAGCAAGCTCACGTTTCGGCTGATCAGCTATGAACAATACCTATAACATGGCCTTTTGCGGGTTGGGGGCTTAACATGGTAGGACCGTTTAAACGGGCTCCAAGTGGATTTACTCACCTGGTAGTGATGGTGGATAAATTCACCAAATGGATTGAGGCTAAACCTGTCACTAGTTGTGATGGAGCAACAGCCAGAAGATTTGTCGAGGATGTCATAATCCGATACGGTTATCCTCATAGCATTATCATGGACAATGGGAGTAACTTCTCTATGGGAGAACTTGCCGAATTCTGCAATGAACAAAATATCCTGCTTGACATCGCGTCAGTCGCACATCCACAGGCTAACGGACAAGTCGAAAGAGCAAATGGTTTAATCCTACAAGGCCTAAAACCAAGACTCGAAGCACCACTACGACATGTTGCGGGGGCTTGGGCAGAGGAATTACCTTCTGTCATATGGAGTTTGCGAACAACTCCAAACAGGTCAACCAGATACATACCTTTCTTCTTGGTCTATGGCGCAGAAGCAGTTCTTCCTAGTGATTTGATTCACACTTCTCCTAGAGTGGCCGCGTATATTGAAGAGGATGCCGAAATTTCTCGACAAAATGATTTTGACTTGGTCGAAGAAGTTCGCGTCTTTGCAGAGATGAGATCAACAACCTATCAGCAGAAGTTACGCAAGTATCATAGCCAGAGAGTCAGAAACCAGTCTTTCAATAAGGGCGGTTTGGTTTTCCGGCTTGTGCAGCAAAGAAAGCACAAACTTTCCCCAATATGGGAAGGGCCATTTTTATTTAGTCGAGTATTGCACAATGGTTCATACTACCTAACTGATATGCGGCCAGTCAAAGAAAGACCTGCTACTAAGAAGAGAAAGAGAGCTGGAGGCAGTACAAACCCGGATGAATTAGACAGACCATGGAATATTGCTCAGCTACGTCCCTTTTATTCTTAGTTTATTTTTCTTTGTAATCATATATGTGTACATGTTCAGTGAGAAATAAAGTTTTGGTTGCCTCAAATTTTTTCTGAGAAGTTTTTACCATCTTATTTCTGAATGACCATGTCACAGTCGAAAATCCCAGAATACTTGAAAGTACTTTATGCTCATGTTTGTTCTGGTTTAGATTTACGATTCTAAAATTGCTACCTTCGGGTATAAATCTAAATTTTCTAGTCTATACTTTGGTTATTTGTTTGATTGCTGGATGCGGGCATTTTCTGAGTAGTGAATTGTTGGTACTGGAGGCCGTCTTTGTTTCCGAGTTTAAACTGGTTTAGCAATTGAGCTCCGTTGCTCAGCAAAGTTTCCGTGCTAAAAGTTGGCCGGCTCACGAAAGGGACGAGGCGGAACGCCAGATAAACAAAAAGTACAGACAAAAATGCAAGTGCTTATGCAAACATTTCAGGCATATAATGTTAAAGCCAAAAGTGTTGAATAGATAAAATAAAGCTTAGCACTAGCAAAATTATAAATACTACATATTTACATACCCAAATTGTTTTCAGAATAACACATTGTTCTTTCTGATACTCTATGATGCAGGGGGAGAGGTACTTGCTGCCGGCTCACTGGATACATCAGTCTCATTTTGATAACGTTCCGAGATGTTCAAATCTGATATGGTTTAATCATCGTCAGAAACTTCAGTTGTTTCTTCGGAAGGCGGAGGTGGCGTGTCCACGCGGGTGAAGAAGGGAGTGTCGTAGCTGGTCAAATCAGCTACGTGGCTACCATATTCGGTGCATGAGTCCATGATAGCCTTGATGTTTTGCTCCTGTCAATCTTCGTCCACCTTGCAGTACCCTCTGGTTACTTGCCAGATTTCCATGTTTCCATGGTGGCTCATAACCATGGTAAGAGCGTTTTGCGCTGCGGTTCGCGCGTAGGACATGTTCCAGTCCTGGACAAGCTGCGGCATATCCTTGGCCTTATCTCGCACCTCAAAGCCGGACATGCTATGCATGTCCGGAACCTTGAGAACTTTGCCAATATCTTTGAGGGATTGGCGGAAGTCATGCAACAAATCACCGACTTGGGTAAGCTGGTTGGTGTGAGATTCGGCAGAGGCTGAGTCCATTAAGTTTAGAGGACCTGCGCATATAATACAAAGGGTAAGTTAAATAAACCTGGACTCCAAAGAGTTGGATGATGCAGATAAGTCAGAAAAAGGGAAACATACCAAAGATGACATCGTCGACTTTGGCCTTCTCTTCCCGGAGACTCTGGAGTTCAGCCCGGAGTGCCTCGGTAATGTCCCTCTCTCTGAAAAGATCATTGCTGAGATCCGAGATTTTCTTATCTTGAAGCGTAATCTTACGATCACGCTCCTCGGTGTCCATGGAAGTGGATTCGAGAATTTGAGCAATGCTCTTCTCATGATCCGCCTTAAGCTTATACAGCTCTTGGCGAAGTTCCTTGTTTTCCACCACCAGGGTTTTAAGATTCTCGGCCTCTTCAATCATAGCACAGGACTGCTTTACCAGTGATGTAGTCAAAATAACAACAGTTGAACAAAAAATTCAACTGTGAAATACAAGACAAGGTTTGAGTTTCGGAATGTTTACCTTCAGCCTCATCCCTGGAAACTTTCAATTGAGCATTTTCAAGTCGGAGATCTCTGATTTCTTTCCTCTTGTTGCAAACATTCTTCAATAAATCCTGGTTATAGGAATATACTTTATGTAAGTCAGAATACACAGTGTTAGAAGTCTACTAAAGACTCGGGCTAATATTTTTACTAATATCAGCACGAGCCTTGGGGGATACACTAGTTCATTCTTTGGCATCCTAGGGAAGCATAAAACCTGATTTTATGGTCCAGATTCATGATTGGGGGTTAGAGGATATGATATGAAATAAGGAAAAATGGGAGTTGGAATTCTGACTTACATATTGTTCGCGAGTGAGTTTGTTCAAACTTGCATTCACTTCGGTGGCAACCTTCTCGGCGAGGGTTAGGGGGACCACTGGCGCAGTTGGAAGCTCGCCGGTCCTCAGCTTCTCATCGCAAAGACGAACTTGTTCAAGAATATCAGAGTGCTTGATATCCTATGCTTCTTGTGCTTCCTCTTTGGCAGAGATAGTCCGGCTTTCCAGGCATTGCCGGGCTAGCCATTGGATCTCCTCCATAGACTTCCGAGATAAGCCAAGTTTGGCAACTCCTGGATTGTCCAGGAGATTGTCGGCGAAGGTCTCTGCCGAGGGATCATTACCCGAAGAGGGTTCACCCTTATCAAAACTTGAGTCACCCATGGTGACGTCAGTCTGTGATCCAAGGATCACTGGATCTTCTGGTTGAGCCGGATCTTCTACAACAATCGGAGATGGAATAATCTCCGGCGCTACAGAAGGCTAAGGGGCAGGAGTCGGAGGAGCTACGGCAGGAGAAGTCAAGTTGAGCTTCGATTGGCGTAGAGGCTTCGAGATAACCCCTTTCCCTTTGCCCTTGGTGAGCTGTTTAGCTCTGAGAAGGTAATAGAACAAAGAACATTACATCTCAGAAAGAATTACGAGCAAAATACAAAGACCTTGTGAGGAAAGTTCACCTCTTCACAACGGGCAATTCCTTTGTGCCGATGGCCACTGTCGGAGCTTTGCGCTTTCAAGGAACAACATCCGGCAGTGGAGCCAATTCACCCTCATCCTGAGAAAACTCAGGAGGATATCCCTCGATAGGAGCGAACTCTGACTCGGGGAGGTCGGCAAGCTGAAAAGAAGAAGTATATCAGTATTGCAAAATAATATAAAGTTGAGCACATAAAAAGAGGTGCTGCTGAAGCTTACCGGCACAACGGGATCTTCCGCTGTATGCATGTCTAGGGATAGCTCCAGAATCTTCCTCTCAATCCGCTCCCTTATCAGCCATTTGATTTGGCTTACATAATCTTTTGGCTCGTAGGTTTTAGGGCTAATGCGGAGGGAATCCTTCTTTGACGATGTGATGGAATGCATCAGTTGATCTCCATGATGTTGAAGAGGTTGGATCCGGCGTGCCACCCAGCATTGAACTAAGTCGGAGCCTCTCGGGCCCTTGTGTTTCATTAGATACTCGATCCACCTCTTGGCAATGAGCAGATCCTCACTAAGAGCCGGAGCGACCTCATCCCAGGATTCTTGAGGCGTGGCGGCTCCATCGACGAAAGCTGGCAAAGCAGTATCTTTGCTGGGAGCGGGAATATCCTTGTGATAGAAAAAAGTGGACGACCATTGCTTGACCGACTCACTAGCCATGATCCGAGGATAGACGTGCTCTCGTCTAACCAAAAAACTAATAGTATCGGTAATATAAGGATTACCGGCAGTAATGGAATTTCTCCGGACATGGAAGTAATACCGAAAGAGAGTAAGGCTCGGCCTAATGCCGAGATACCCCTCGCACAAAGAGGCGTGCGCACTCATCTCTAAGATGGAATTCGGGGGGAGATGATGGAGATGAACTCCGTAATGACCTATGACCTCGGAAAAGAAATCTGAGGGAGGAAAACTCAGACCTCTGTCAAGGTGAGTGCCGAAGTGCAATTGCTCGTCGTCGTGGGGGTTGGGGATGGTTTCGCCGAAGCCACTCCGCCAGTCGCCAGCACGGAGGAGCCCTTCTTCTTCAACGACACGGAGCTTGGGATCGTCGAGGACGCACGGGATCCAACCCCGCGGTTGCTCTCCTTCTCCGCCGCTATTGCCGTGGCCGCCGTGCCGGAGGATGATGCAGAAGCCATTTTTCCGATGCGCCGGTGACCTTGGATGGGCGGCGCTGGAGATTTTTGGGGAGCAGAGGAGCTCTTGGTTCGTGGGAGGCGTAAGGGAGAAGGAAACGGCGCAAAGTGCTGGTGAGGAGAGGTGAGGAATAGGATCTTCACCGCTTATATCCACCGGCCGCGTCAAGATTCATGTAAACGCTATAGTGAACGTGCCACGCATCATGGAAGGGACTGGCACAACCCCCACGCGATGATTACGCTGCCTCGATCTCCACGCATGCATTGAAACAGCACTTCGGTTCTGCGAAAGGCGGACCCACCAACGGTCGTGCTGACAGGAAATGTCTGTCAGTTACGTGACTTGACCATGACTAGTGTCAGGTTACGTCAGAGACCAAGTTCTAGCTTAGTTTGAATTTCGAGCTAGAAACCCGGATCGTATCTTTTCTTTTGAAGTTTCAGGAACCCTTCAAGATTCTACAAGCCGAAGATCAAGCTAGATGATGATGAATCCGACTTTGGATCTTGCAGGCCTCCGGGGGCTGCTGTTGGGGATATACTTTCCAGGTATCCTCACTGTACCTCACTGACCAGGGTGGCCCACTTCGGGTTAGAGCTTTGCTTCACGGGCGGCCCAGTCAGGGAGAAGAGACGGAGTCTAGTCCGGCTACGGGAAGGACTATAAGACTTACCGACATAGGCCCATAGTGTTACTTGTAGTTCAAGATGTACTCCGTAACCGACTCTTAGTCGTAGCCAGATAGATCTCTCATGTAAACCCTAGGCCAGATATCTATATAAGCCTCCCTAGGGAGAGCCTTTAGGGCACCCTCACAATAGTCTACAATCTCAACTCGCACAGGAGAAACCCTTGTAACCCATATTCCAGCTCTGCCGTATTATTGGATTGCTAGCAGGAGTAGGATCCGTCCAAAGCCGGCGGATTCGAACCTGGGTAAACTTGTGTTCTCACCGTCCCGGAATACCGTACGTCTCACACCCCTCTCTTCCACACGCCTCGAGGACCCCCTCATGGCGTACTTGTCATCAATCCGACGACACCGTATAAAACGTGTTAACCATAAGATCTGGAACGGGACGGAGAAGTCAGCTGGATCTTCTTTCTTTCGCATGGACGGATGAACTGATCATGAGGCTGAAGATTTCTCGTGGAGAAACCTAGCACATGGGTGGAACCCCTTAGTTTCCCGTGATTTTGGTGTCTAGATTATCTCGAGAGGCTGCCAGTGGTTTAGCTGGACATTTAAGGGAGCTTTCCAGGGCATCATCGTCTCATAGAGTCTTCAGGTGCCTACCATAGTTTTAGCCGGTCCTATATGGGGCTTAACAGAGGTGGGGCATGTCCTAGAGGGTCATGTCTTCATGCGGGATCGCAGAGAAGGGCAGTGATTGGCTTGGATCATCTACTAGACCCCACATCAAGGAATTATGGGTGGGAAAGTATGCCCGGTTGAGCAATAAGGATTTGGTCTCTTATGGGTAAAGCAACGCACCTCTGCTGAGTGCAAGAACTGTAACTTGTTACTCCTTGTTTTGGGAAGGAGCTACGAACACAGCAGGAAAGGAACTCTATGAAGTTCTGATCAACCTGTGAAGGCTGATGGGCATAGTTTTTGATGATAAAATCAATCTTTGAAGAAATGTTTACTAAAACTGTATAGTACTAAGGACTTATAGTCTGAGGTGGTAGTTAGAGCATCAAACTTCCCAGCTTGCAAATAGTGAACTTGCTAGGTAACGCTGTTACTCACTCTTTCTTTTGAACCCCTTGCTACACTTTGAGGAACAGAAGGATGGCCAGGTGTATGCTACAGAAGTCCAAAACGACGTCTACTATGAAGAGCCGGACCTGTCCGGTGGAATCGAAGGGGTGGACTACGGGATACACTATGGAGCTGAAGACAACGAGTCAGAGTAGTTGTTAGGCCAGAACGTAGTTACCTAGGTTGAGCCAAGCAACACGCACCCTATAGAATAAGTTGTTGAGCTCATGTCTTTCTTATCGTTATGTCTTTCGTTTTTCCACTGAACTTAGTAAATAAGTTATATGGTTTGTAAGTTTGAATCACTTGAAGTCTCGAACTTCTGGTATTGTAATAATAATGAAGTGTGTATGTTTGTAATATGGACCCGCAATGTTTCTGTTGTACCACTCGAAGGGATGTGATATTTACGGAACAATGTTTTGTGGATGTCATGTCAACGACTATAGTGTACTACACATGCAGTGGTATGCTAGGTCGCCGCATATGGGCATTCGACGATGAAGTGGTTGTTTTCTCCATAGTTGTAACATGATCTCAACATGGGTCTTGCACATGTTGTGGTAGTCCTTGATGGATTGCCCTTCCCTTGGTTCTTCCAAAACCTTCTTGAGACCAAAGCCAATTTCTCATGAAGAGCACACTTGATATCTTCATCATCACCTTCAATCATCCCCAATGAATCAACTTCTTGTTCATAGACATGAGCCTTGGCCTTCAAAGCAACAGTTGGAGAATCCATTCTCCAAGCACGAGCAAGAGCATCATCGGTGGTCTTGTTCATGATTGTAAGGGCCACAAACTCATTTAGAACTTTGTTGGATGTCATAGAATAGAAGTCCGCCCTTGAGCGAATATTCTTGGTCATTTCTCTATGGAAGGGCAAGATGGCTTGCATTAACTTGTGCTTGATCCACTTATCATCTACATCCCTACTACCAGGGTCAATCATCCTAATCGAAAGGGTCATGAACCTTCGATAGAGGTCCTTAGGAGTATCATCTTCCTTCCCAACAAAGGCATTGGCTTCACAGTGCATTTCTTCAAACTTGGAATTTTGAATGCTTTCATTGCCAAGATAGACTCGTTGAAGAGCATTCAAAGCTTCCTTGGCGGTGTCATACAAGTGAATGTGAGTCACTTGCTCATGAGTCAATGCATCTTGGAGGATGGCCATAGCGGTGGCATTGAGATGATTGTTGATTTCCTCGGTGGGTGTCATGTTGTAGGGGTCATGAGGATAGAAGCCAAACTCCACAATCTTCCAAAGAAAGACACTAGAACTTTTCAAGTGAGATCGCATTAGATATTGCCAATTAGCGAAGTTAGATTCATCAAGCTTGGGGGAGGACCACGATGGTTTATATGAGGTGTGGGAGTGGAGCGGCATTGTAGCTAGGTGGTGGTCGAATACTTCCCATAGGCTTAGTTTTTTCCTTGTTGCTACCTTCACCAGTGGAGGGATCTTTGATGGGATCTTCCACCGGTTTGGGACCACTTGAATGATCATCAATGGCATCGGCAACAACAATTTCCTTCTTTGCAAGGTATAGCTTAAACATGGCTTTCATCTCTTGATGGACAGAATTAATCGATTCATCAAGCTCTCTGATGCAGCCCGTCCTATGGATGCCTCTACATCTACACCACCAAGTCCCCCAAGTGGACCGATGACTCGCGCTCAAGCCAAGATCCTCCAAGCTAAGGTGAATTCACTCATGTACTGATGTAACTTTGATACACCCCTGGATGGCTTCATACTTCATTCCTCGACACTATGCATCATCAGGTATGAAAACACAAGCCAGTAGAGCATCGTAGCTGCCTCGAGTGCGTGGTACTACCGCTTGGAGACCCCGGTACTATCGCCATGGATAGAGAGCTACCGCCCGAAGCCCTAGGCCTCACCGGTACCAGGAGAGTGGTACCACCACCTCGACCGGTACTACCGCAATTGGTGAGCGGTACTACCACCCGCCCCTAAAGACCGCGACATCACCTCAGCCCGCTCTGGTACCCACAAGCGGTACTATCGCCCTTAACCGATGCTACCGGTTACCAATTCCGGTACTACCGGACGTCCCAGGACCTGCACATCCCAGCTCATCCCCTTGGCCTTGTAACGTACCCCTTTGATATTTTTAGTTGCCTAAAGTACCCCTAAACTAGTGGTTGGCGTATATATAGTCCCCCACCTCTATTGTAAGCCCTAGGCATGATATTTGGAATTAGTGGACACCCTTGTGGATCTATCTAATTCTTGCCTCATGCTCCTTGATTGAGGAGCACCCAAATATCACAAACCTCGTTGGAGTTTGCATCGTGCTTCCCTCATTGTACAAGGCCTAGGCATCAGAGTCCCTTTGCCTAGACATCAAGATCTCACCGAGTCTCCCTACTCGCCGTGCCGGTTCGACAGAGAGTCCTCCGCCGACACTGATCCTAGGGATCGCGCCGGACCGGTCACCGCCGGCGTGAGCTATTGGTGTGTATCGTGGTTTTGTGTGACTGTGTTCATCGTGTTCTTCGTGCATGAGTTCATCGATTTCATCCCTCCTCTCCTTTCCCCACACTCCACCCTCGTTTTGAACGGGATTCGTGAAAGATCGGGCCACCCACGAGGTTGACCCCAACATATTGGTATCAAGAGCTTCGTTGCTCACGAATTCCCCCACAAATTTTTCTTCTATCCACCAAAATTCGAAAATCCCCCAAAAAGAGCCCCAATTTTCCTTCGGATCGATCTACATTCCTTGTGTGTTCCTAGCCCCAATTTTGGTCAGATTTCCACAGTTTTGAGGATTTTCAGGCCGAATTTCCACCCAAGTTCGAGATCTTCACGCCTAGAAATCTACGAAGCAGTACTACCGCAGATCGAGCGGTACTACCGGCAAGCGGTACTACCGCCAACCAGCGGTACTACCGGATGTATTTTGCGGTACTACCACCCCTGTCAGACAAAAATCCCCGTGTTCCAATTTTGTTCGCTGACTTTTTCCTTTGGTTTGTTCGTGTTTCACGTGCGTGTCACCCTACTAACAACAAGGTTCCGCAACCTCCTTACACCATGCTCATTGACACCGTGATGCTCGAACACCATGTCCATCACCTGTAGCAAGTCGTCAACAATACCGAAGGTATAACTTGCTCCACCTTGTTAACCCTTCTTCCTTTGTGTGTATCTATCCTATGAGAGCAGCTCATTTTGTGTTTAACTAAGCATTGTGCACTTGCCCTTGGAGAAGTGAGAGTGTTGAAGCAAATACAAAAGTTGACATAGTAGTATAGAAAGGGAAAAAAAGAATCAAAAAAAGAGAAAAAAAGAAGTAGAAAGATACAAAGTCTCCCAATACAAAGAGAGTCTCAAGCTTGTAAGCAAAGAGAGAGATAGAGAGCGACCAAGGCAAGTGCATACATCCGTTGCTTATCCTTTTTTGGCGAACAAGTTGTGGTCTCTCCTTGCGTTGGCACAACACCGAGCGTACTCTTCGTTAGGAAATTTTATGCTCATTTTTATAGTCGTGCTAACCACATCCGTCTCCACGTGTGTGTATCCTTGTGTTTTTGTAGATCATTTCCTTTTTTCTTTGGATCTTTGGTTCTCTACCACCTTTGACAATAAACTTTTTCTTTGGATCATTTCGTTTGGTTTTCCACCACCCTAACCTTCGACCAAAAGCTTTTGAGAGTTAGTTCTTTCTTTAGTGTGAGGTTTCTTTGTGATTCCACTTTGCAAGCTAATAGCTCTCACTTGTGGTTTCTAGTTTGGTGCAATCCCCAAGGTGAGGTACAAGGCTAACAACACCATATTCCACTTCCATATACAATCCTTATGTGTTATGCATGATGGATAGGCACGGTGATTCGAGCAAACCACCTCCCCAAGAAGAAGAACATGGACCGTAAATGACGCACGCAAGTCACTACATCATCTGACAAGAGTTCCGTGAACGTTGCCAAGCTCTCGAGATGCGACAAGGTGAACAATTTGGTGAGATGCAAGCCGAGTTCAAGAGCATCGACAACCGCTTCGATGGCATCGAACGGCAAATGCATGCAATGCAACACAACTTTGGTCATCAAAATGAAGCACTCCAATGCTCCGTCACCGCAACAATTGACAAGCTTCGACTCCTCGTCGATGGAATGGCAAGACCACGCTCACGCACGTCAAGCTCTTCAAGATCATCGCGCCACTGTTCCCCTCTTCATCAAGATCATCAGCCAAGTGTTCCAAGACACAATGATGCTCTTGTGGTTCAAGATGGAAGCTCTTTGAACTATGTACCTTCTCCACGGCACGTCGCAACATCAAGTTATGATGGTGATTTCTCCTCAAGGCCCCAAGCAGGCGCGAAGGACACCATCATCATGCAAGGGCACTAGTGATCCAACAGTCGCAACCACAAGAGGAACCTCAAGTCCACCACCATCGCTCGCGACACATACTTGACACAACAAGTGATGACTCCAACATGGAAGAACAAGCTCGTCACCAACATGAAGCTCTCTAAGATCCTCCTCCTCGCCATTGCCATTATGAACGTCCGCGCCGACGCCATGGTCATCATGAAGCGCCTCCTCCACCACATCAAGATATGGAGCATCAAGTGGTAAAAGTTGAGCGACGCCCACCATGTCATGAGGCTCAAGACCATGATCTTAGCCGTGAGGCCCAAGTGCCTAACCCGCAACAACAACCAAAGAACGAGCCTCCTATTCGTCCACAACAACCTCAAGAGGCTCCACCTCATCATTATTGTCACGAGGCCCAAGTGCCTCCTCCTTGTAAACAACCGTGCCAAGAGCAAGCGCAAGTTCCGCCACCTCCAAATTCGGCTCCTCAACCGCAAGCACATCACCAAGCTCATTGCAATGATTGCATGGAAGATGAAGACCATCATCACCATGGCAACCACCGCCACCGTGACCACAATGAGGAAGAAACCTTCGGCAAGCTCAAGTTCACGATGGCAAAGTTCGCCGGATCAAATGACCCCGAAGAATACCTCTCATGGGCACTCAAAGTCGACAAGATCTTCTAATGAGGATATATTCTATGAATATGATGATTCTAGTTGTTTCAGCTGGAAGGAAATATTAAGCCTCGTTGAAAAATATCACAAGGTGAATTCGTTTCTAGTTGGACATGATACTTTGGTTTATAAAAACTTTATACTACCTAAATCATGGTGTTATTGTTTGACTAGATTTAATATCCATCGGTCCAACGCCAGCGGGAGGAGAGAGAGGAAGGCGACCGAGAGATGGAAGACGACCAAGAAGGAAGGTTCAGTTTGGACAAACAGAGCTCTGAAATTGAAACGGACAGGGTTTCCATATACCAACTCTGAATTAAGCAAATAAGTACTTGTTGGAAAGATAATTCTGAGATCTTTTAAGTTAGGAAAGTTAGAGATATGTTTGGTTTTGACCCCAACTCTATGTTGGACGTCCAACATCCTTTATATAGGCCAATAATTCATGGTTTTTAGGGTTAGACCACGTTAAAATATTTTGGAGTTGTTTATTTTTAGAACCTCTGGAATTACCCTATGATCGAATTATCTACTGCAATTGAGTGTGATCTGTTTTTCCATTGGGAATTAGTAGATTGCAAACTACCATTCGTGGTCGAGGGCTACATGCACAAGAGCATGGTGTTGTGAATATCCCACAGGGTTCAAGAGCCGTTGCATTGGCATCGGGGTTCAAGCGGGAGAGTTCATAGCTACAGGCTAGTTATCAATCATCCACCATCATCATCGACAAGTGCTTGCTGAGAAGATCGGGCCACCCCATATCATCTTGGTATCAGATTTCCTCGTTTACTCGGTGAGCAATCCACAATCCATCCATAGATTAGTTCATGTGTTTAGTCCTATACAGAAAAGGCCTCACAAAAAGATTTGCCATAGACTAGATTACATTGTTTTCAAGTTTTAGTTGCTGATCGTCTATCTCATAGATCCGATCTATAGAATTCAGTAGGAGTCTAGGTTCACTTTTTGTTTCAGTTTTAGAGTTTGTGTTAGATCTAGTTTGCTACATACGAGTTTTCTCCACTTGTTTCAGATCCGAATCTAACATAAGAGTCCTGGTTGTTTACTCTTGGCCGAGTCGAAATTGAAAAAAAAATCTGTCGCTGACTCTGCCGCGGCACAGAAACCGCCTGTTTCTCTGTCACGAGTCCATGTCTGCCGCGACACGATTTCCTGCTGTTTTTCTGCCGTGGCACATGTTCTGCCGCAAGGTGCTATTTTCTGCCATGGCACACTTTTGGCATGTTTTTCTGCCATGACACAGAAATACAATTTTTGATCTTTTGTTAATTCCAAACCTTAGCTACAGCCAGTCTATTCAAAGGGGTTAGGAACTTACCTACTGAGACAACTTTCTGCTCTTACAGGCTGCTCATAGGAATTTGGTGATGTGCTTTATAATTTGGCAGTGATCATCGTGTGATACATATTCAAAAAAAAGAGGATATAGCAAAAGAAAAATCAAAAAGAGAAAGAATCAGTACAAAAGAAAAATAGAAAGAAAAGGAGAATTGTGAAAGAGGCCTAGTGATATCTTTGTGCACCGGTAGATTGAGCAATCTTGTGCCTGTTTACTTTGAGATTTGCTAGTGTCTCTCCAGCGCAGTGCAACACCCTTCGTAGTTGCATTGTCACGTTTATCTCCATGTGTATGTTTCTTGGGTTTTGTATGATCAGCACTAGGATTTGTTTGTAGTGTAGTTAGGATACCATACCTACAGCTCCATCATAAATAACCCGTGTGCCCTGTGATCGTTCTCTATACCCTTGATATTCACTTCATCACATCCGTGCATAAGCTTTTGATTCGAATTGGTAAGCATCACTATTCACTTTGGAACGGTAAGATCTGCTTTCCTGTCAGTTTTGAGTGAGTTGTGAGAAATTCCACCACCAGATTTTGTTTTGTGCACTAATGTACTAATCATGTCTTCTAGTAGTCTTGATGTGATGCAGAAAAAGGATGCAAGTGATTATCCCTTTCCATTACGCTCCTACTGCAGCAACACATTTTGGGAAGAGGATTCAAGTGTGGTACCTAATTTAGGTTTATTCCACTTCATCACAGAAATTAGTGGTAGACAAGCTGCTACTACCATTGATACTTGTTCTTTCATAAATTTGGTTAGTATTGAGGTTGTTGACAAGCTACAATTATACACACGTCCAACAACATCGCCATTCATGTTAGCAACTTATATTCATGCACTACCAATTACTCAGATCGCATGTGTTTCGCTCACCATTTATGGCCCTAAAACATATATTTCTTGTTATGTCGTTCCTAGAGCGTTTAACTCCTGCCATATCATGTTGGGAACAAAGTGGTGTAATGCATTCCAGGTTACCTTTGGTAGTGAGTGTTCTGATCCTTCTATCTTTTGGAATAGTAAGAACACGTGGTTAGCATCTACACATATTAAGCAATTTTAGGAGATTAGGCGTCAAAACCTATGTGCGCATGTAACCACCAACATAAAACCACATGTTGATCCTATCATAGAAGAACTAAGAGTGAGAGTTGATGAGACAAATGAGGTTTCTACTAATGTAATCATCTCTACTCCTAGTGTTGTTTCTTGTGATATCCAGGTTGCTTTTGAAGAAAGGGAGCCATCTATTTTACAACCTGTATCGCTGGACCGTGTGTTGTCACTTGAGGAGTATGTTTTAGTACCTACTACAACTAAGGAGATTGTTGATGACATTGGTACTGATTTGGAGCTTCAGCCAACATGTGTGACATATTGTGAGTCTATTCCTTTACTGAAGCCTCCTTGTGATTTACCTTGCACTAATGTTACAACACCATGTGATAGTTCACCAAATTCGAATTTTGATCATGTGGTAATGATTACACATAAGGAAATACTTGCTCGAATACCACCTGATGATATTGTGTATTCCATCATGCTAAATGAACCTATGAATATGAGTTGTGTTGTGGATCAGATTTCTGAAATTTCATGTCTAAATTCTAGCACATATTCTCCTTGTTTCACTTTCAATCTAATTGGTGAATATAGCATGGATGACAATTTTTTGTGGATCACATATGCACTACTTGTGATAGCATCGCTGAACTGAAACAAGATGTTTTCAGCCATATATGCAATGTGTCATAAAATAATTGCTATGGGGCAATAGTTCATGTTCGAGATATTATGGAAATACATTCTGGTCTAGTTGATATATTGCAACCAACACAAGTAATTTTACCTATGTTGGATTGTTTTAATCTTGCTAGAATAGAACCCGAGTTTTCATATTCGTTGTGTTTGTCCCAAAATTCTTTGACTACTTGTGTTGCTCCTCTATACTTCACTTATATTTGCAAATTGAGTTGCATCTTCCATACTGGACAACATTATCATGTTCATAATAATCAGAGTAGCGTAATTGAAGCATGGCATGAATCAATTTGGTTTTCACACATATTGAATTGGTTTGAACTTGTTCACAAATTTGATCATAGATATTCTTTGAGAAAACTGAATTTCATATTGAAGAACAAGACTATCTATTTAATTGTTTTTCATCATGATCATGATAATTCTTTGTACTTCACTTATACCTGCAATTTAAGTTTCTTGATGTATACTGGACATATTTTTCATGTGAACAACAATAATACAACATGTTATATATACATATACTCTGTGTACACATTGTTCTTTTTGTTTCCTCCACTTCCAGCCTACCCAAAGCCGCCGACAGCTTTTCCTGAAGAAATGGAGGATGATGAGGATATATTCTATGAATATGATGATTCTAGTTATTTCAGCTGGAAGGAAATATTAAGCCTCATTGAAAAATATCACAAGGTGAATTCGTTTCTAGTTGGACATGATACTTTGGTTTATAAAAACTTTATACTACCTAAATCATGGTGTTATTGTTTGACTAGATTTAATATCCATCGGACTAGCGCTAGTGGGAGGCGAGGGAGGAATGCAACGAGAGATGGAAGGCGACCAAGAAGGAAGTTTCAGTTCGGACAGACAGAAGCTCTAAAATTGAAACGGACATGGTTTCCACATACCAACTCCGAAGTAAGCAGAGAAGTTTTTCTTGGAAAGATAATTCCAAGATCTTTCCAACGGGTACTCTCACATCTCCCAGTTCATTACGAGCTACGTGCGGCAACCGAAACAAGTCGACCATCGTTTTCTATCAGTTTACAAATAGAGTCCTTTTAAGTTAGAAAAGTTAGAGATATGTTTGGTTTTAACCCCAAATCTATGTTGGACGTCCATCAGACTTTATATAGGCCTGTAATTCATGGGTTTTCGGGTTAGACCATGTTAAAATATTTTGGAGTTGTTTCTTTTTAGAACCTCTGGAATTACCTTGTGATCGAATTATCTACTGCATTTGATTGTGATCTGTTGTTCCATTGGAAATTAGTATATTGCAAACTACCATTCGTGGTCGACGGCTACGTGCGCAAGAGCGTGGTGTTGTGAATATCCCACAGGGTTCGAGAGCTGTTGCATTGGCATGACGGTTCAAGCGGGAGAGTTCATAGCTACAGGCTAGTTATCAATCATCCACCATCATCATCCACAAGTGCTTGCTGAAAAGATCGGGCCACCCCATATCATCTTCTGTATACACAACTATAGCAACGAAAAGATGGTCGCCATGGCCTCCCTAGAGTTTGATGATTACGCCAACCTTTGGTTGGAGAAAGTTTAAGTGGCTCGTGACGCAAGAGGAGAACCCCCAGTCACAACTTGGAATGACATGAAGGCTAATATGAGATCCCGCTTTATTCCTTCGCACTACACGCGCGACCTCTTCAACAACCTTCAATCGCTTCGCCAAGGGACAAAGGCCGTGGAAGAGTACTTCGAGGAAATGGACCTCAACATGATTTGTGACAATATTGAAGAGCGCAAAGAGCAAACTATGGCATGTTTTCTCATTGGCTTGAACCATCCAATCAAGCGCATCATCAAGTTCCAAGCATACAACACCATGGTTGAGCTTGTGCACATGGCCATCAAAGCCGAGCGTCAAGTGCAAGAGGACATCAAGTACAACAAGCCCAAGACGTACTTCACCTCCAAGTAAGCTTCAACTGCTACACCAACTACCTTCAATGGAAGCTCATCAAATACCTCCATGCCTTCCTTCAAGCCCACACTTCCTTAAGGAAAACCGCCCCCAAGTGGCAAGTACACAAAGGATGCCACACCATTCAATGCCAAATGCTACAAGTGTGGAGGTAAAGGACACAAGTCAGACGAGCGTGGAAACAAGAAAGTATTGTTTATCCATGATAATTGCGACGAAGAGTACTTGAGTGAAGATGAATTTGATGCCCGAGTCAAGGAAGCAATGATAAGGGAACGAGTGGAAGATGACCGAGAACTCCTCATGTGTGAACATGACGCAAGTCCATCGCTTGTTGTCACAAGGATCTTGACCACTCAAGCACAAGAGCATGAAGATCAACGTTCAAATATCTTCCAAATGCGTGCAGGCATCAATGGGAAATCTATCAAGGTTATCATTGATGGAGGGAGTTGACATAACCTTGCTAGCACCGAGTTGTGTGAGAAGCTCAACCTCACCCTCCATTCGCACAAGCACCCCTACCACGTGCAATGGCTAAGTGACCAAGGATCCATGAAGATCAAGCACACTCTATCGGTAACTCTCGCCATTGGTCCTTACAAAGACACGGTGGAGTGTGATGTTGTTCCCATGATGGTTTGCCATATGCTACTTGGTTGGCCATGGAAATTTGACAAAGGTGCTCTTCATGATGGCCGCGCCAATGTGTACACCTTCCAATGGCATAAAAAGACTTGTGTGTTGCAACCGATGCCTCTAACCAAATAATTGCGGACAATGCAAAGGCTTTAGCGAGGGTACAATCCACAACACAAACTTGTGAGAAGAGTGGTGAGAGAGAGAACCACCTCATAGTGAGTAAGAGCCACAAGCCAAACTCGAGTGGAAAAACTAAGAGTGTTCTCCTTGCCACCAAAAGTGAGATGAGGGATGTGAGGAACAACCCATCCATCTAGCACTATGTCCTCATTTGCAAGGAACTAGCATAAGGAACTAATGACTTGAAAAATATTCCTCCCTCTTTGATGACTGTTTTGCAGGAATTCAAGGATGTGTTTCCTGAAGAGCTTCCTCATGGACTACCTCATCTTCACGGAATCGAGCATTGCATTAACCTCATCCTCGACGCTCCTCTTCCCCCGTGTCGCCTATCGCACGAACTCGGAGGATATGAAAGAGATAGAATGCCAAATCAACCAACTCGTCTCCAAAGTTTTGATCCAAGTTAGCACTAGACTCGTGATTCTTATTCCAAAAACGGATGATACGTTGCAGTTATGCATGGACTGTCGTCTAATCAATGCTATCACCATGCGTTATCGACATCCTATACCGCGTCTTGATGACATGCTTGACGAGTTGTGTGGAGCAACTATTTTCTCAAAAATTGATCTCCGTAGTGGTTACCATCAAAAACGCATGGCGAAAGGTGATGAGTCGAAAACCGCCTTCAAGACCAAACTTAGTCTTAGTGAATTGTTGGTTATGCCCTTTGGCTTATCTAATGCCCCATCCACCTTCATGCACCTTATGAATCATATTTTGCCTTCTCTCATTGGCAAGAGTGCCGTTGTCAATTTCGATGATATACTTGTTTATAGCAAATCATTTGAGGAACATGTGACACATGTCAAGGAAGTTTTGCAAATCCTTTGACATGAAAAGCTATATGTTAATATTCCCAAGTTCACTTTTGCTAAAGACAAGTTATTTTTTTCTTGGATTTGTCATTTCTTTAAAGGGCATTGAAGTTGATATTTCCAAGGTAAAGGACATACGAGATTGGCCCATTCCTACAAATGTGAGTGAACTCCGAAGTTTTCATGGGTTGGCCGGTTCCTATCGTTGCTTTGTGAAAGACTTTTCTACAATTGCTTGTCCTCTCAATGAGTTTACTAAAAAGAATGTAACCTTTGTGTGGGGCAAAGCACAACAAAAAAGCTTTTGATGAACTTAAAAAGAGGCTCACCGAAGCACCTATTCTTGTGTTACCGGAATTCACAAAAACTTTTGGAATAGAGTGTGACGCTAGCGGTATTGGTATTGGAGGAGTCCTTATGCAAAATGGACGTCCTATTGCCTGCCATAGCAAGAAACTTGATGGTGCTCGCCTTAACTATCCAATTTATGACAAAGAGCTTTTTGCCTTAGTTCGTGTTATTCAAGTTTGGCAACACTACCTTTGGCCTAAAGAATTTATTATACATTCTGACCATGAGTCGTTGAAATATCTCAAAGGCTAAGCAAACTTGAGCAAAAGACACACTAAGTGGGTTGAGTTCATGGAATCGTTTCCGTACATTGTCGAGTATAAGAAGGGCAAAGATAATGTAGTTGCGGACGCCTTTTCTCGCAAGAACACAAGCCTTCTTACACAACTTGAAGTAAACGTGTTGGGTCTCAAAGAAATCAAACCTTTGTATGCTTACGACCCGTTTTTTGGACCAATTTTCACAAAGTGCTCCATTGACAAAGGAATTGATGATTTCTATTTGCATAAGGGCTTTCTATTTAAACAAAACAAGCTTTGCATTCTGAAGTCGTCTCTTCAACTTTTGCTTCTCCAAGAATCACATGGTGGAGGCCTCATGGGTCACTTTGGTCGTGACAAGACTTTAGACATGCTCGCCACTCATTACTGTTGGTCCAAGATGAAGCGAGACGTGGAGCACTACGTTCAATGATGCACAACATGTGTTCAAGCTATGTCGCAAACTACCCCTTATGGTCTTCATATGCCATTGCCTATTCCTTATGCTCCATGGTCCAGCATTAGCATGGATTTTGTGCTAGGATTGCCTAAGTCTAAGCATGGACATGATTCTATATTTGTTGTCATGGATCGCTTTTCCAAAATGGCACACTTTATACCATGCCATAAGACCGATGATGCTTCACATGTTGCAAATTTGTTTTTTAGAGAAATCGTTCGTCTTCACGGTGTGCCAAGAACAATTGTCTCCGACTGTGACATCAAATTCATGAGCTACTAATGGAAGACCCTCATGGCCAAGCTCGGCGTCAACCTCCTCTTCTCATCCGCATCGCACCCCCAAACCGATGGCCAAACCGAAGTTGTCAACTGAAGCCTCGGGACTCTCCTTCGTGTTTTGATCAAGAAAAACCTCAAGGATTGGGAGGAACACATTCCCCACGCCGAGTTCGCCTACAATCATGCCAAGCACTCAACAACCAAGATGAGTCCCTTCATGATCATCTATGATTTTAAGCCCCTCGCCATGCTCGACATTATACCGCTACCTCTTCATGAGCGTACCAACATGGACATCGACAAACGCGCCCAAGCTATGAAGAAGCTTCACGAAGAAACAAGAGCTACAATAGAACAACAAGTTCTTCTCCAAGCTTCAAGGTTAAACAAGCACAAGAAGCAGATGATATTTGAAGAAGGTGATCTTGTGTGAATACAACTAAGCAAGGACCGCTTCCCCAATGAATGTGATTCCAAGCTCAAACCAAGAGGAGATGGTCCCTTCAAGGTCCTCAAGAGAATCAACAACAACGCATACATCATCGACATTCCGATCTCCATGTACCTTATCAGCAATACATTCAACGTCAAGGACCTTTCACCCTACCATGGAGATGTTCAAGATGATAACCATGAAGAGTCGGGGATGACTCTTTCCCAAGGGGGGAGCTAATGCAGCCGTCCTACGGACGCCTCTACATCTACACCACCAAGTCCCCCAAGTGGACAGATGACTCGCGCTTGAGCCAAGCTCCTCCAAGCTAAGGTGAATTCGCTCCTATACTCATGTAACTTCGATACACCCATGGATGGCTTGCTACTTCATACCTCGACACTATGCATCAGCAGGTATGAAGACACAAGCCAACGGAGCATCGCAGTAGCTAGCAGCTGCCTAGAGCGTGCTGTACTACTGGCCCCAAGAAGCGGTACTACCGCCATGGACAGAGAGCTGCCGCCCGAAGCCCTAGGCCTCACCGGTACCAGGAGAGCGGCACCACCGCCTCGACTGGTACTGCCGCAATCAGCGAGCGATACTACCGCCTGCCCCTGAAGACCGCACCATTGCCTCGGCCCGCTTTGGTACCCACGAGTGGTACTACCACCCTTAACCGGTGCTACCGGTTACTAGTTCCGGTACTACCGGACGTCCCAGGACCTGCGCACCCTAGCTCGGCCCCTTGGCCTTATAACGTACCTTTTTGATATTTTTAGTTGCCTAAAGTACCCCTAAACTAGTGGCTAGCCTATATATAGCACCTCTATTGTAAGCCTCAGGCATGATATTTGGAATTAGTGGACACCCTAGTGGATCTATCTAATTCTTGCCTCATGCTCCTTGATTGAGGAGCACCCAAATATCACAAACCTCGTTGGAGTTTGCATCTGCCTCCCTCGTTGTACACGGCCTAGGAATTGGAGTCCCTTTGCCTAGACGTCAAGATCTCACCGAGTCTCCCTACTCGCCGTGCTGGTTCGAGAGAGAGTCCTCCACCGACACCGATCCTAGGGATTGCGCTGGACCGGTCACCGCCGACATGAGCTATTAGAGTGTATCGTGGTTTTGCGTGAGTGTGTTCATCGTGTTCTTCGTGTGTGAGTTTGTCGAGTTCATCCCTCCTATTCTTTCCCCGCACTCCAACCTCGTTTTGAACGGGGTTCGTGAAATATCGGGTCACCCACAAAGTTGACCCTCAACACTCTCTCTTAGTGATTGGTGTTTCTTCGAGAGTGGTTTCACTCCCCTTCGAGTCACTCATACTTCTCTTAGGCGGTTAACCAAAGAATAGCACCTTGCTCTGATACCAATTGAAAGATCAGTATAAGCGACTAGAGGGGGTGAATAGGCACTTCTAAATTTTTAGCTTCTTTTCAATTTAAGAGTAAACACAAAGTAAGTTCTCTAGATGTGCAACTAGGTGAGAGAACTTATATGACAAGCATGCAAGAAAAAATAAGTAAGGAGTAAAGGATAGAAATAACCGAGAGTAGACACGGAGATATTTTCCCGAAGTTCCTTCCTTTTGAGAGGAAGTACGTCTCCGTTAGAGGGGTGGTTGGTACTAAGACCACTAGCACCACAAAAGGCCTCACCCTATTCTCCCAAGCACCCGCCTCATGGCAAGCACTCATTCCACTATGCGGTGACCTTGAAGGTGGCGACCGAAACCTTTACAAACTTGTTGAGTAGGCCTCCACCACACTTGGAGTCTCCCAACACAATCCCGAAGCTTTACAACAAATTCACGAGCTCTGAGACTAACCTCTTCCGTGTAGGGTTCAAAGAACCCAAGAGTAATAAGATCCACAAAGGAAAACAAGGGGGAATCAACTTTGCTTTGGTGAAACCCTAGATATAGACCTCCTCCACCAAATCCCAAAGAATCAAGTAGATTGGAGCACTAGGGGAGGAAATCTAGGGAAATTACAGCTCAAGAACAATGGAGGAGAGAGATAAAAGAGGCAACCTTCTCGTTGGAGAAGAAAGGCCTATTTATACCCTCAAGATGAATCTTCCCGTTGCAGCCCGACCCAAGCGGTAGTACCGGTTCCCTAAGTGGTAGTACCGGATGAAAGCGGTACTACCGGTCAGGAACCAGATGTGGTACCGGAAGAGGTCTAGCGTAGTGACGCGGCGTCTGCCTCCCACGGTAGTGGCAGCTCAATATGAGCGGTGCTACCGCCAAGCGGTAGTACCGGACATAGGAGCGGTACTACCGGTTCTGAGCGGTAGTGCCAGCCCAATGGTACCGGGTGAGGCAGAAGGGGAGGCGCGGCTCGCCAACCCATTCAGGCTCGCCCGGTACCGCCAAGCGGTACTACCGGTGATGAGCGGTAGTACCGGATGAAACTCGCGGTACTACCGAACCTCACAGAGACTTGGGCCATGGCAAGAAGGTAAAGTACGCCTTGAGATCTCGACCATTGGGAAAGCTTGCAGGTTTTGCAGTACTGAGTTGATTCCGCCCAAACTTTTCTATGCGGACCCCCTCTTGATAGTAAACTATGTCTTGCTATGGACCTTTTAGAGGGAAACCAAATGCCTTCTCCTACGTAAAAACCTGAGACACACTTAGCAAATGATTAGTTCGACACATGTGTTGTCATCAAACATCAAAACAACTTAGGGTAAGACATGCCCTTTCAACTAGGAATCAAAATTTTCGGCATAGAAGAGGGAGAGTTGACAAACTTGGAGACGGTGCAGTCCCGAAGGTGCTTCTCGCCGTTGCTGATTCGCTCCATTGCTTGTTTGCGACGGGGCCTACTGTGGCGCGGCTCTTAAATGTCGAGGCAGCCAAATAGAGCGACGGATCGGATCCACCGTTGCTAAAGGAGGAGAGCACCAACGTCGGCTTCTACCACGAGTCGCGCCGCCCTGAGGGTTCAGCGGAGTGGAAGGACGGTTGTTGCACGGTCGTAGGTTGGCTCAAGAAGCAGCGACCGGCGCAATTTTACTCGTGGTCGTGGGTTTAACTGTTTGGGTATCTTGTGATTAAGGAGGACGGAATGCCCACTTGGCTGTAGTAGTCTTGATGTGATGCAGAAAAAGGATGCAGGTGATTATCCCTTTCCATTACGCTCCTACTATAGCAACACATTTTGGGAAGGGGATTCAGGAGTGGTACCTAATTCGGGTTTGTTCCACTTCATCACTGAAATTAGTGGTAGACAAGCTGCTACTACCATTGATACTTGTTCTTTCATAAATTTGGTTAGTATTGAGGTTGTTGACAAGCTACAATTATACACACGTTCAACAACATCGCCATTCATGTTAGCAACTTTTATTCATGCACTACCAATTACTCAGATCGCATGTGTTCCGCTCACCATTTATGGCCCTAAAACATATATTTCTTGTTATGTCGTTCCTAGAGCGTTTAACTCCTGCCATATCATGTTGGGAACAAAGTGGTGCAATGCATTCCAGGTTACCTTTGGCAGTGAGTGTTCTGATCCTTCTATCTTTTGGAATGGTAAGCACACGTGGTTAGCACGTACACATATTAAGAAATTTTAGGAGATTAGGCGTCAAAACCTATGTGCGCCTGTAACCACCAACATAAAACCACATGTTGATCTTGTCATAGAAGAACTAAGAGTGAGAGTTGATGAGACAAATGAGGTTTCTACTAATGTAATCATCTCTACTCCTAGTGTTGTTTCTTGTGATATCCAGGTTGCTTTTGAAGAAAGGGATCCATCTATTTTACAACTTGTATCGCTGGATCGTGTGTTGTCACTTGAGGAGTATGTTTTAGTACCTACTACAACTGAGGAGATTGTTGATGACATTGGTACTGATTTGGAGCTTCAGCCAACATGTGTGACATATTGTGAGTCTATTCCTTTACTGAAGCCTCCTTGTGATTTACCTTGCACTAATGTAATAACACCATGTGATAGTTTACCAAATTCGAATTTTGATCATGTGGTACTGATAACACATAAGGAAATACTTGCTCGAATACCACCTGATGATATTGTGTATTCCATCATGCTAAATGAACCTATGAATATGAGTTGTGTTGTGGATAAGATTTCTGAAATTTCATGTCTAAATTCTAGCACATATTCTCCTTGTTTCACTTTCAATCTAATTGGTGAATATAGCATAGATGACAATTTTTTGTGGATCACATATGCATTACTTGTGGTAGCATCGCTGAACTGAAACAAGATGTTTTCAGCCATATATGCAATGTGTCACAAAATAATTGCTATGGGGCAATAGTTCATGTTCGAGATATTATGGAAATACATTCTGGTCTAGTTGATATATTGCAACCAACACAAGTAATTTTACCTATGTTGGATTATTTTAATCTTGCTAGAATAGAACCCGAGTTTTCATATTCGTTGTGTTTGTCCCAAAAGTCTTTGACTACTTGTGTTGCTGCTCTATACTTCACTTATATTTGCAAATTGAGTTGCATCTTCCATATTGGACAACATTATCATGTTCATAATAATCAGAGTAGCGTAGTTGAAGCATGGCATGAATCAATTTGGTTTTCACACATATTGAATTGGTTTGAACTTGTTCACAAATTTGATCATAGGTCTTCTTTGAAAAAACTGAATTTCATATTGAAGAACAAGACTATCTATTTAGTTGTTTTTCATCATGATCATGATAATTCTTTGTACTTCACTTATACCTGCAATTTAAGTTTCTTGATGTATACTGGACATATTTTTCATGTGAACAACAATAATACAACATGTTATATATACATATACTCTGGGTACACGTTGTTCTTTTTGTTTCCTCCACTTCCAGCCTACCCAAAGCCGCCGACAGCTTTTCCTGAAGAAATGGAGGATGATGAGGATATATTCTATGAATATGATGATTCTAGTTATTTCAGCTGGAAGGAAATATTAAGCCTTGTTGAAAATATAACAAGGTGAATTCGTTTCTAGTTGGACATGATACTTTGGTTTATAAAAACTTTATACTACCTTAATCATGGTGTTATTGTTTGACTAGATTTAATATCCATCAGACTAGCGCCAATGGGAGGAGAGGGAGGAAGGCGACCGAGAGATGGAAGACGACCAAGAAGGAAGTTTCAGTTCGGACAGACCGAAGCTCTAAAATTGAAGTGGACATGGTTTCCACATACCAACTCCAAATTAAGCAGAGAAGTACTTGTTGGAAAGATAATTCCAAGATCTTTCCAACGGGTACTCGCACGTCTCCGAGTTCATTACGAGCTGTGCGCGACAACCGAAACAAGTCGACCGTCATTTTCTGTCAGTTTACAAATAGAGTCCTTTTAAGTTAGGAAAGTTAGGGATATGTTTGGTTTTGACCCCAACTCTATGTTGGACGTCCATCAGCCTTTACATAGGCCTGTAATTCATGGGTTTTAGGGTTAGACCACGTTAAAATATTTTGGAGTTGTTTTTTTTCGAACCTCTGGAATTACACTGTGATTGAATTATCTACTGCATTTGAGTGTGATCTGTTGTTCCATTGGGAATTAGTAGATTGCAAACTACCGTTTGTGGTTGACAGCTACATGCGCAAGAGCGTGGTGTTGTGAATATCCCATAGGGTTCGAGAGTTGTTGCATTGGCATCAGGGTTCGAGCGGGAGAGTTCATAGCTACATGCTAGTTATCAATCATCCGCCATCATCATCGATAAGTGCTTGCTGAAAAGATCGGGCCACCCCATATCATCTTCTGTATACACAACTATAGCAACGAGAAGATGGTCGCCATGGCCTCGCTAGAGTTTGATGATTACGCCAATCTTTGGTGGGAGCAAGTTCAAGTGGCTCGTGACGTGTAGCACCCTGGTAAAATCACTACTAGAAAATCGCTGTGTTTTTGTGCATTGCATCATCATGACCGCATGCTCATGTCATCATGCCACATTGCATTTGAGCATCTTCATGTTTGCATGCATATATTTGACTAAAACTATTTTCTAAAAGCCTACCTTTGTTTTCTAAATATCCCCTGTCTTTATTTTTAATTATAAAACCGGTCCTTTCGGATATTTTATTTTGTCTAAAAACTATTTGCAAAAGTATTTCTATAATAGAACAAATAAATAAACAAAATAAAACATTTTTATAAAACTGGGGAGGCAAACAACCGGCCAGGCCCGTTGGCCCAACCGGAGTCCACCTACAACCCAGCAACCGAACCCTAGACTTGACCCTAACCTACCAAACCACACCCGCTAGCACGCACGCCGAGCACGCGGTGCACCGCTCCTCACTCACGCGACGCAGCACGCACCCCGGCCCCACCCCCACATCGTGTCCCGCACCTGCCCATCCCACCCCGCGACAACAACCCACGCTCCCCTTTATCCCCATCGCGACCGACAACCACCCCTGTCCCCACCTCCTCGCTCGTCCCGCTCCTATCTCCCCGCGGGCCCCACCCCATCACGACCCCGTCACGCACGACGCGCCCATCCCCGCGTCGTCTCCCTCGCCCCCAGCGCGACCCACCAACCTCCTCGACCACCCCGCTCCCGTCGATCCCGCCTCGCGCGTCCACGAGCTAACCCCGCCGCTGCCCCGCGTCGGTTCCTAGCGCCCCGAGCCCTCTTCGGTCTCCTCCCTCGGCCGCATCACCAAGCTCGCCGGCGACCGCCTCAATCCTGGTGCCCTTCCTCTAATGTGGCGCGCGACGCCACCGCCCACTGCATCTCGTCGCTGCTTGGACAACCTCGCAGCATCGCCCGCGCCATTGCTTCCCTACCTCCTCCTCGGCCCCGAGTTCCACGACCGCCTCACCGCCGGCCTCCGCAGCGATCCCCGCTCACGTCCACGCTGCCGCCTGCAGGGGTCCTTTCCTGACGGCCCGCCCGGTTCCTCGCCACTCTGCCCTTTTCCTCCGGAGCACCGCCTCTGGCCGCCCTCGCCGCGAGAAGCACCGCGTCGCCTCTGCCCGTGCCCCTGCAAGCCTCGCCGGGCCCCTATTCCTATGTGCCGCCACCACGTCCCTAGCTCGCCTCTTCTCTGCCTTGGCCATTCGCCTCTTCTCCCCGTGTGTGCCTCACCGCCGTCCAAGGACTACTCTGCATCCCTGCTCAACCACGGTCGCCTCTCGCCTCTGCAGTCAATAGGTCGTGCCTCCTTTGCCTGCTACCGTTTTTGGCTTATTCCTGATGCGTTGGTGCTGATCATGTGACATGTGGCTGCCCAACACAGAGTCTACGTGCATACGGTGTTTTTGGTGTGGCGATTTTAGATCCCACATCAACTAACTTTGGTCCGATGCTATTAAGACAGAAGATGAACCCGAGGGCCCCGGCCAGATCTTCTTTGCCGCTGACCATGTGAGGATGTCGAAGCACCAAGGTCCACATGCGGATATGTACCGTGAAGGTACCTAAGTACCCCGATACGGATTCCATGATTCGAGAGTCGTCGCCATGATCTTCCCCCAAGTTTAAACCACTAGATATATCGCCGACGCCAAACCAAGTTCATCGACAACATCCGACGTGGAACGCCATGATATTCTTCATGGACACCGAGACCCCCGATCCACGGATCCGATGGCCGAGACCCTGAAGACCGAACCCCGGCATTGGCTTCATGCTCTCCTTCATAGACGTCGAGACCCTGATCCCGGAGTCTGAGACCGAACCCGCACCCCTCGGAGCCAAGATCGTCGATACCCCGATGTGTGACCCTAAGCCCCTATTTTTATAATATGACATCATCAACTGTCGCATAATAAATTGTTCATGCTTGCATGCATATTTGGGTGTTTGGGGCTATTTCGGCAATTCATCTAAATTAAATATGGAGTCTATATGCGGGTTATTCTAGTCTTATATCGGCTCCATTTAAATTGGTGTAGCGAACCGATGCCATGTTTTGTCTTGTTAATCCAACATTTAAATTGCGGGGTATCTAAATAACTGGAACCTATTAATTAATTGTCGGGACCCCGGTTCCGCTTAATACTGCCTAGTTGCACCGCATCTGCATCATATCATAATCATGCCGGATCTTTTGCCGTAGTATTAAATATTGCATCTGGTGTTTCTTCTAGTGTTTGCTTCTTCGCGGATTAGGCCGATGAGTGGATGCGAGTATCGACAAGTTCTTCGGATAATGAATCTTCGATTATGTTTTCCCAGGCAAGCATTCTCCCCCTTTCTACCTATTTTGCGTTTATAGTCTTTACTTCCTCCTGTTGATCTAATTGCTATCCTTGTTGCGATGCCTTAGTTTCCGTGCACCATTTATATTCCTTGCAGCCTCTATATTGCCTTGGACACATCCTATTGCCTGTTGATTGATAGACAATCGGCCTTGCGAGTCGTAGTTGCTTGCTCAGGTGCTGCTTCGCGTCGTTGTTGTTCCATCGTTGATAAAAGGTTGCCACATGATTAATGATAGAGATGCTTAATGGTGGAGATGATCATGACTTTAAATGCAACTGTTAAAATGTTGGGAATAGATATAACTAATGCAGAGGCATCGGTGGGCAATAGATGTTATTTGGTTCTTCCACGCTCACTTGTGTCCCGTAGGACCCCGAGTACTTGATACCTGTTTCTTGACTATCGCACTATCCGCATATGGGACCATGAATCCCCTTATCCAGAGCTTGATTCATTTCTTATTTCTTGGGGCCACAAAGTAGTTTGGGGCTTTATTACTATCCTGTACTTATGCCATGCTTTACTGCTTTATTTATGATTGTGTGTGGAGCACCTGTACTGTTTTGGAATGTGGAATGTTTTCGCGGTATCGACAATCCCAGTCACACTTTCGGGTTCCCAGTCGTTTACAGCCATTGTCACAAACCTTGGGTCCGTCTCAGAGCCGGCCAACTTCATTGCGGGTAGCTTAGTGGGGGTGGCCCCCTGAAATATTTTATGAATCATGTGATTGCTTTGTCGTGAAAGCCTTGTTGGGTTTTGAGTTGGTTTTTCCGAGGTTGATCGTGTGTGTGTTGCTATTTGTGCACCCCTGCAGGGTAAATCTTTCTGAAAGCCGTGTCCGCGGTTATGGACGACTTGGAGCACAGTATCTCGATCATAGACAAGCATAACTAAAGTAGTACTATAAATTTGACTTAATATGTGACTAGTAATCAGCTTCACTACAATGAAATGGATAATAAAAGTGCCAACAACTGGTGGAAATAGGGTGTACCGTGTCATGTTATACCTGCCTAGTAAGTATTGCAACTCCAATGGAATGAAATAAAAGTACCAACTGCTGCTGGGTTTGGGATGTCACGTGCTAATTGTATCTGACTAGTAAGTACTGCAACTACAACTTGGTTAACTAAAACTGCCCACTACTTATGCTATCAGGATGACTCGTGTTATCTATATCTGACTAGTAAGTGCTGCAACTATAATGGAATGAATAAAACTGCCAACTGTGTGAGTTCCTCGGTTTGACTTCGTCGTTTTGTCTCGAGGGGGAAATGCCAGGATGGGTATGATTGGTGTTAGTATCAGGTTGGATCCGAATAGGTCTCTCTTATCCCTCTCTAATAGCCGACAGATGAATCGAGTCTCTATAGGTTGTTTAGTGCATGCTTCGCTGCCGCTTCAGTCCACCATACCTATGTAGGCGAGAGCCGCCGAATTCTAGCATCGTCGTGTACTGGCCTTAGTACTGACGCTCCTCTTTTTCCTTTGCCCTTTGTCGGCACCCCCTTTTGTTTTAGCAGGTTTGAGATCGACGTCGTTAGCAGGGTTACCCTTCCGGCTTGGCCTGGGCAGGGTTATGGACGCCATTGGTTATTCTTCAGGGCTCTTAGCCCAATTTGCTTCTTATCCGTACTCGGATGTTGTATCGTTTTCAAGGTGATTTGGATATTTGTACTGTAAATCTATATTCTTGACTCATGGAGTCGTTGTTGTATATATATGTTCTGTGGGTCCCATTATGGACTATTGTGTAATGATATTACTTCGTTTTCCACCCGCACGCAAGTGCCTGGTGGGCATCTTTGAATCGTTTCTATGCGGGTTTGGCGGGAATCGCTAAAACTTGCATAGGGCCGATTTGAGGGTGTTACATGACACAAGAGGAGAAGCCCCAAACACAACTTGGAATGACATGAAGGCTAATATGAGATCCCACTTTGTTCCTTCGCACTACACGCGCGACCTCTTCAACAACCTTCAATCGCTTCGCCAAGGGACAAAGGCCGTGGAAGAGTACTTCAAGGAAATGGAGCTCAGCATGATCTACGCCAATATTGAAGAGCGCAAAGAGAAAACTATGGCATGTTTTCTCATTGGCTGGAACCATCCAATCAAGCGCATCGTCGAGTTCCAAGCATACAATACCATGGTTGAGCTTGTGCACATCGCCATCAAATCCGAGCGTCAAGTGCAAGAGGACATCAAGTACAACAAGCCCAAGACGTACTTCACCTACAAGCAAGCTTCAACCGCTACACCAACTACCTTCAATGGAAGCTCATCAAGTACCTCCAAGCCATCCTTCAAGCCCACACTTCCTTAAGGAAAACCGCCCCCAAGTGGCAAGTACACAAAAGATGCCACATCATTCAATGGCGAATGCTACAAGTGTGGAGGCAAAGGACATAAGTCGGATGAGTGTGGAAATAAGAAATTATTGTTTATCCATGACAATAGCGACGAAGAGTACTTGAGTGAAGATGAATTTGATGCCCGAGTCAAGGAAGCAATGACAAGGCAACGAGTGGAAGATGGCCAAGAACTCCTCATGTGTGAACATGACGCAAGTCCATCGCTTGTCGTCACAAGGATCTTGACCACTCAAGCACAAGAGCATGCAGATCAATGTTCAAATATCTTCCAAATGCATGCAGGCATCAATGGGAAATCTATCAAGGTGATCATCGATGGAGGGAGTTGACACAACCTTGCTATCACCGAGTTGTGTGAGAAGCTCAACCTCACCCTCCATTCGCACAAGCACCCCTACCACGTGCAATGGCTAAGTGACCAAGGATCCGTGAAGATCAAGCACACCATATCGGTAACTCTCGCCATTGGTCCTTACAAAGACACGGTGGAGTGCGATGTTGTTCCCATGACGGTTTGCCATATGCTACTTGGTCGGCCATGGCAATTAGACAAAGGTGCTCTACATGATGGCTGCGCCAATGTGTACACCTTCAAATGGCTTAACAAGACTTGTGTGTTGCAACCGATGACTCCTAGCCAAATAATTGCGGACAATGCAAAGGCTTTAGCGAGGGCGCAATCCGCAACACAAACTTGTGAGAGGAGTGGTGAGCGAGAAAACCACCTCATAGTGAGTAAGAGCCACAAGGCAAACTCGAGTGGAAAAACTAAGAGTGTTCTCCTTGCCACCAAAAGTGAGATGAGGGATGTGAGGAACAACCCATCCATCTAGCACTATGTCCTTATTTGCAAGGAACTAGCACAAGGAACTAATGACTTGAAAAATATTCCTCCCCCTTTGATGATTGTTTTGCAGGAATTCAAGGATGTGTTTCTCGAAGAGCTTCCTCATGGACTACCTCCTCTTCACGGAATCAAGCATCGCATTGACCTCATCCTCGACGCTCCTCTTCCAAACTGCGCTGCCTATCGCACGAACCCGGAGGATACGAAAGAGATAGAATGCCAAATCAACCAACTCGTCTCCAAAGTTTTGATCCAAGTTAGCACTAGTCCAAGTGTGGTACTCGTGATTCTTATTCCAAAAATGGATGATATGTTGCTGTTATGCATGGACTACTGTCCAATCAATGCTATCACCGTGCGTTATCGACATCCTATACCGCGTCTTGATGACATGCTTGACGAGTTGTGTGGAGCAACTATTTTCTCAAAAATTGATCTCCGTAGTGGTTACCATCAAAAACGCATGGCGGAACGTGATGAGTCGAAAACCGCCTTCAAGACCAAACTTGGTCTTAGAGAATGGTTGGTTATGCCCTTTGGCTTATCTAATGCCTCATCCACCTTGATGCGCCTTATGAATCATATTTTGCGTTCTCTCATTGGCAAGAGTGTCGTTGTCTATTTCGATGATATACTTGTTTATAGCAAATCATTTGAGGAACATGTGACACATGTCAAGAAAGTTTTGCAAATCCTTCGACATGAAAAGCTATATGCTAATCTTCCCAAGTGCACTTTTGCTAAAGACAAGTTATTTTTTCTTGGATTAGTCGTTTCTTTAAAGGGTATTGAAGTTGATATTTCCAAGGTAAAGGACATACGAGATTGGCCCATTCCCACAAATGTGAGTGAAGTCCGAAGTTTTCATGGGTTGGTCGGTTTCTATCGTTGCTTTGTGAAAGACTTTTCTACAATTGCTTGTCCTCTCAACAAGTTTACCAAAAAGAATGTCACCTTTGTGTGGGGCAAAGCACAACAAAAAAGCTTTTGATGAACTTAAAAAGAGGCTCACCGAAGCACCTCTTCTTGTGTTACCGGATTTCACAAAAACTTTTGAGATAGAGTGTGACGCTAGCGATATTGGTATTGGAAGAGTCCTTATGCAAAATGGATGTCCTATTGCCTGCCATAGCGAGAAACTTGATGGTGCTCGCCTTAACTATCCAATTTATGACAAAGAGCTTTTTGCCTTAGTTCGTGTTCTTCAAGTTTGGCAACACTACCTTTGGCCTAAAGAATTTATTATACATTCTGACCATGAGTCGTTGAAATATCTCAAAGGCCAAGCAAACTTGAGCAAAACACACACTAAGTGGGTTGAGTTCATGGAATCGTTTCCGTACATTGTCGAGTATAAGAAGGGCAAAGATAATGTAGTTGCGGATGCCTTGTCTCGCAAGCACACAAGCCTTCTTACACAACTTGAAGTAAACGTGTTGGGTCTCAAAGAAATCAAACCTTTGTATGCTTACGACCCGTTTTTTGGACCAATTTTCGCAAAGTGCTCCATTGACAAAGGAATTGATGATTTCTATTTGCACAAGGGCTTTCTATTTAAACAAAACAAGCTTTGCATTCCGAAGTCATCTCTTCAACTTTTGCTTCTCCAAGAATCACATGGTGGAGGCCTCATGGGTCACTTTGGTCGTGACAAGACTTTGGACATGCTCGCCACTCATTACTATTGGGCCAAGATTAAGCGAGACGTGGAGCACTACATTCAACGATGCACAACATGTGTTCAAGCTAAGTCACAAACTAACCCTTATGGTCTTTATATGCCATTGCCTATTCCTTATGCTCTGTGGTCCAACATTAGCATGGATTTTGTGTTAGGATTTCCTAAGTCTAAGCATGGACATGATTCTATATTTGTTGTCATGGATCGCTTTTCCAAAATGGCACACTTTATACCATGCCATAAGACCGATGATGCTTCACATGTTGCAAATTTGTTTTTTAGAGAAATCGTTCGTCTTCATGGTGTGCCAAGAACAATTGTCTCCGACCGCGACATCAAATTCATGAGCTACTTATGGAAGACCCTCATGACCAAGCTCGACGTCAAGCTCCTCTTCTCATCCGCATCGCACCCCCAAAATGATGGCCAAACCGAAGTTGTCAACCAAAGCCTCGGGACTCTCCTTCATGTGTTGATCAAGAAAAACCTCAAGGATTGGGAGGAACGCATTCCCCACATTGAGTTCGCCTACAATCGTGCCAAGCACTCAACAACCAAGATGAGTCCCTTCATGATCATCAATGGTTTCGAGCCCCTCGCCACGCTCAACATCCTACCGCTACCTCTTCATGAGCGCACCAACATGGACGTCGACAAACGCGCCCAAGCTATGAAGAAGCTTCACGAAGAAACAAGAGCTACAATAGAACAACAAGTTCTTCGCCAAGATTCAAGGTTAAACAAGGACAAGAAGGAGATGATATTTGAAGAAGGTGACCTTGTGTGAATACAACTAAGCAAGGACCGCTTCCCCAACGAACGTGATTCCAAGCTCAAACTAAGAGGAGATGGTCCCTTCAAGGTCCTCAAGAGAATCAACAACAACGCATAAATCATCGACATTTCGATCTCCAAGTACCTTATCAGCAATACATTCAACGTCAAGGAACTTTCACCCTACCATGGAGATGTTCAAGATGATAACCATGAAGAGTCGAGGACGACTCTTTCCCAATGGGGGGAGCTGATGCAGCCGTCCTACGGACGCCTCTACATCTACACCACCAAGTCCCCCAAGTGGACTGATGACTCGCGCTCGAGCCAAGCTCCTCCTAGCTAAGGTGAATTCGCTCTTGTACTCATGTAACTTCGATACACCCATGGATGGCTTGCTACTTCATGCCTCGACACTATGCATCAGCAGGTATGAAGACACAAGCCAACGGAGCATCGTAGTAGCTAGCAGCTGCCTAGAGCGTGCGGTACTACCGGCCCCAAGAAGCGGCACTACCGCCTGGCGACCCCGGTACTACGGCCACGGACAGAGAGATGCCGCCCGAAGCCCTAGGCCTCACCGGTACCAGGAGAGCGGCACCACCGCCTCGACTGGTACTGCCGCAATTGGCGAGCGGTACTACCGCCTGCCCCTGAAGACCACACCATCGCCTCGGCCTACTCCAGTACTCGTGAGTGGTACTACCGCCTTAACCGGTGCTACCGGTTACTAGTTCTGGTACTACCGGACGTCCCAGGACCTGCGCGCCCCAACTCGGCCCCTTGGCCTTATAACGTACCCCTTTGATATTTTTAGTTGCCTAAAGTACCCCTAAACTAGTGGATGGCCTATATATAGCACCTCTATTGTAAGCCCCATGCATGATATTTAGAATTAGTGGACACCCTTGTGGATCTATCTAATTCTTGCCTCATGCTCCTTGATTGAGGAGCACCCAAATATCACAAACCTCGTTGGAGTTTGCATTGTGCCTCCCTCATTGCACAAGGCCTAGGCATCGGAGTCCCTTTTCCTAGACGTCATGATCTAACTGAGTCTCCCTACTCGCCGTGACGGTTCGAGAGAGAGAGTCCTCCGCTCGACACCGATCCTAGGGATTGCGCTGGATCGGGCACCGCTGGCATGAGCTATTGGTGTGTATCGTGGTTTTGTGTGAGTGTGTTCATCGTGTTGTTCGTGCGTGAGTTTGTCGAGTTCATCCCTCCTCTTCTTTCCCCGCACTCCACCCTCGTTTTGAACGGGATTCGTGAAAGATCGGGTCACCCACGAAGTTGACCCTCAACACTCTCTCTTAGTGACGGGTGTTTCTTTGGGAGTGGTTTCACTCCCCTTCGAGTCACTCATACTTCTCTTAGGCGGTTAAGCCAAAGAAGAGCACCTTGCTCTGATACCAATTGAAAGATCAGTATAAGCGACTAGAGGGGGGTGAATAGGCACTACTCAATTTTTAGCTTCTTTTTAATTTAAGGGTAAACACAAAGTAAGTTCTCTAGATGTGCATCTAGGTGAGAGAACTTATATGACAAGCATGCAAGCAACAATAAGTAAGAAGTAAAGGATAGAAATAACCGAGAGTAGACACGGAGATATTTTCCCGAAGTTCCTTCCTTTTGAGAGGAAGTACGTCTCCGTTGGAGGGGTGGGTGGTACTAAGACCACCAGCGCCACCGAAGGCCTCACCCTATTCTCCCAAGCACCCGCCTCACGGCAAGCACTCGTTCCACTATGCGGTGACCTTGATGGTGGCGACCAAAACCTTTACAAACTTGTTGAGTAGACCTTCACCACACTTGGAGTCTCCCAACACAATCCCGAAGCTTTACAACAAATGCCCGAGCTCCGAGACCGACCTCTTCCGTCTAGGGTTCAAAGAACCTAAGAGTAATAAGATCCACAAAGGAAAACAAGGGGGAATCAACTTTGCTTTGGTGAAACCCTAGATCTAGACCTCCTCCACCAAATCCCAAAGAATCAAGTAGATTGGAGCACTAGGGGAGGAAATCTAGGGAAATTACAGCTCAAGAACAATGGAGGAGAGAGATAAAAGAGGCAACCTTCTCGTTGGAGAAGAAAGACCTATTTATACCCTCAAGGTGAATCTTCCCGTTGCAGCCCGACCCAAGCGGTAGTACCGTTTCCCGTTGCAGCCCGACCCAAGCGGTAGTACCGGATGAAAGCGGTACTACCGGTCAGGAACCAGATGTGGTACCGGAAGAGGTCTAGCATAGTGGCGCGGCTTCTGCCTCCCGCGGTAGTGGCAGCTTAATATGAGCGGTGCTACCGCCAAGCGATAGTACCGGACATAGGAGCGGTACTACCGGTTCTGGGCGGTAGTGCCGGCCCAGTGGTACCGGGTGAGGCAGAAGGGGAGGCACGGCTCGCCAACCCGTTCAGGCTCGCCCGGTACCGCCAAGCGGTACTACCGGTGATGAGCGGTAGTACCGGATGAAACTTCCGGTACTACTGGTCCTCACAGAGCCTTAGGCCATGACAACAAGGGAAAATATGCCTTGAGATCTCGACCATTGGGAAAGCTTGCAGGTTTTGCAGTACTGAGTTGATTCCGCCCAAACTTTTCTATGCGGACCCCCTCTTGATAGTACGGTGTTCCTACAACTCAAGCAAAAAGCCCTAGAAAAACTATGTCTTGCTATGGACCTTTTAGAGGGAAACCAAATGCCTTCTCCTACGTAAAAACCTGAGACACACTTAGCAAACGATTAGTTCGACACATGTGTTGTCATCAAACATCAAAACAACTTAGGGTAGGACATGCCCTTTCAACTAGGAAATCAAAATTTTCGACATAGGGGAGGGAGAGTTGACAAACTTGGAGACGGTGCAGTCCTGGAGGTGCTTCTCGCCGTTGTCGATTCGCTCCATTGCTTGTTTGCGACGGGGCCTGCTGTGGCGCGGCTCTTAAATGTCGAGGCAGCCAAATAGAGCGATGGATCGGATCCACCGTCGCTAGAGGAGGAGAGCGCCGACGCCGGCTTCTACCACGAGTCGCGCTGCCCTGAGAGTTTAGCGGAGTGGAAGGACGGCCGTAGCACGGTCGCAGGTTGGCTCAAGAAGCGGCGACCGGCACAATTTTACTCGTGGTCGTGGATTTGACCGTTTGGGTTTCTTGCGATTGAGGAGGACGGAATGCCCACTGGGCTGTACTCACCGATGCCGACAGAAAGCCCATCATGCACCCCATCGGCCTGTGATCACTGACGGCGCAAAAGGCCAATCCGACGTCCTGGCGGCTCTCCGAACCAAAACCCTGGACTAAACCCTCGCCGCCCACCCACCCCCCCCCCTGGCGGGCCCCTCCCCTGGGCGGCCGGAAAACCAGGAGAACCATGCACTTCTCTCCCTCCCCCTTTCTCCGACATGGACCCCGACTTCCGGTTCGACCCCGGACGGTTCGGACGACGAGGCGGCGGCGTCTTTCGCGCGGAGCAAGCCAGCGCAGTCGCCGTGGGAGTTCTCCACGTACGCACAGTCCGTGGCGGCGGAGCACGCGAGCCGCCGCACCACTTCCATCGATGAGAAGATCTCCCAGGCCCTTAGGGGCCGACGCAACCCCTCTATTCTTGATGGCTCAGATGGCGAGGAGGAGGATGCTGATGATGATAGCGACGATGAGGCGGTGAAAGGGGAGAGCGGGGACGAGGATGACGAGCTAGAGGAGAGCGACGACGGCGAAGAAAGCGAGGGGGATGATGTATACGAGGAAGATAGCGGGGAGGGGGATGGCAAAGTGAATGGTCATGAGCAAGGAGAAGAGGAGGAGGAAGAAGATGGGGAAGAAGAAGAGGCTGCGCAGGAGGTGAGCTTTGATGCCATTTGAGTTCTCCACTCTTTTCTGTTTAGTCTAGCTTCCAATCCGCTTGTACTTTGTCTTCAAATTTGTTAGGAGGGCAAACCATCAGGGTAGTTTGGTTAGTTGAAAATACTCTTGCATTACAAGCCACGAGATGCTTATGCCTGTAATCACAGGAAGAAGATACAACTGAAAAGAGTGGTACTCCGGATCCTTCTAAGTTATTTGCGTCGTCCGAAGGAGCGTCATTCAGTGCAAATTCGTTTCTTGAGCTCAACTTATCACGTCCACTCATTCGAGCTTGTGAAGCACTTGGCTACCAAAAACCAACACCTATTCAGGTTTGCGCCTGCAATTCTTCTCTAGGCTGTGAGTAACATGATATGAAAAGAGTGCCACCTTCTGTCTATCAGATATATCAAAAAAATTCTTCTCCCCAAAAAACTTGTAGGGCCATCCTTCAATCTCTAAGTCCCCCGATAATGAATTTGCGATATATCTTGAAATATTCTTATTATCTGTGATGGTATTTTACAATTATAGTTTGTCGTTGTATGATTCAAAACTGTAGTGGTGCATATTTAAAATTTTCAACAATATTGTTTCATGGTATGGTTAACTACTTAAATGGCACTTTAAGGTGTGAAATTAGCATAAACATGGTGTGTTGGGCATGATAGTTCAGCTGGTAATGCAACGCCTGCATTCTGGTTTGGCGAAATTGAAAATGAGCATAAACATGGCACACTGGGCATGATAGTTCAGCAGGTATTGCACGCCTGCATTCTGGTTTAGTGAAATCCCTGTAGAATTACTCAAAAAACGAATCATTGCCCCTTTTTCTGTAGACATAGGTTACATCAGAAATAACTGATATAGCAGTCATCGGAGCTAGAGCGGTGTTATAGAACTCGGGCTCAAGTGAGCCCTTTTTTTGGAACTTCAAACTGTTGAATTCAAAAGTGCCAAAAAATCGAAAAAAAACACCTGCGTGTAACAAACTATGTGTTCTAGCAGTGTGCAAATTTTCAGCTCGAAATGTTTTGTATTTTAGGGCTCAGAAAAATGACAAATTAATTTTGTGTCGTCGGTGAACAGTGCCACACAGTATGCCAGTGTGGAGAATTTGTCTTTTTGTGCAATTTTGTCATTTTTATTGAGCCTAAAAACAAAGTGTTCTGGGATGAATATTTGCACACCGCTAGATCAGATTAGTTGGCTAATGCAGGTATTTTTTTTCGATTTTTAAAAATAATTTGAATTCAACTTTTTGAAGTATGTGAAAAAACTAGCCGGGCTACCTGGAGCCCAGGCTCCACCATGACTATTCGTAATCGGAGCATCCTATGGTGAATTAGAAGACCTTCACAATATATGTGGACTATGAAGTATATAGTTTATACTAGTAAAAATGGCCGTGCGTTGCAACGGAAGAAAATAAAATCAACTTTTGGATGAAGAACTTTGGTGCGACCCAAGTTCTCCCTCAAAATCAATCGACCTATGTAACCCTAGTCCTAGTTCGCCTTTTTCCATTTTCTCTTATGTACCCAGAAGGATTCACATTCGATACCATCGTCTTTCCGACTCACATCTCGGTTCCGAGAGATTTACCGCGACCATCCTACTGAATTCACGTCCTACCTCAACTACTTAACATTGCTGAATTGATGTTTCTCTGGCTTAATGCTGCAAAATGGTGGAGTATAATGTACACAAGTATCTCAGGTTCTACTTCTACAGCTGCATTGTAGTTCGTATTTGTTGCTTGTTGCTTCCAGGGATATGAAAAATGAATAATTACTACATCTTGAGGACATGTCAAAAATCAAAGTAAACATATAGTGGACCTTGGATGTAATCTTAAGCAAAGTGTGTGATCTGCATATTAATCAAACTGCAGCACCCACAAAAATGAATATCGGTCAAATTTTGTATGGAATAAAAAACAAGATTGGATGAACCCAAACAATGATGAAGCAGAAGCCTGACCATCTAAATAACCTTGTAAACATCAACTAAACCTAGGAACACCACCTACAAGAAAAAGCATCTGACTGTGGGCACTACTCAAAACAACTTCAAAAGGCCAATTGATAAACAGTACCAGAATCAGATGTGAAACGCCCCCTGAAATTCTCTGTGCAGCCCCCCACAATTCCAAACCAATCACATGGAAGAAGTATCAAACACTTGGTGTAAACCATAGGATTTTAATAAATTATAATTCTGTTCTATAAACACAAAAGCATAGCCAAACCTCAAGAGCATATGAAATTGCGGGCATAGCAAAAATGGCCCCACCAGTTACCTTCAGTTCAAAATCACATTTTTCTAACATAAATTAGTTGAATACCCGTGCGTTGCTACGGAATAACCAATTGATATATCAGGATATTGATCATCTAAAGTTTCACTAAAATGTGCATTAAGCAATGTTTGAATAGGTGGGATAAACACATTTCGGTTTGTCACTTCATCCACAATTTTTATCTTTCGTTTGTACATTTATCCCCATGTACCTCTTGTTTCTGTTGCGAGCATGTGTATTGATGATGTCTTACATGTTCATCTCCTCTGTTACCAAATATTGACTTAACATGGACAATGAAGAGAGATATTTTACAATTGAACTAATATCTCTACATTATGGTATCATGGTCAGTGATCATGGTCTTTCCTCTCACATCGACATGACTACTACATCACGCCTGATAGATACATAGAGTTACAAAGTGTTTGCCAACAATTTTTTCTCCTTTTGGTTTTTCAAAATTGATCCAAATCTCGTAGTTTTACAAAAAGCCAATCAACCCCAGGCCTCCCAAATATGTTGTTTTGTGCTTTCTATTATGTATAGATGTACAAATCCCACAACCCCAATCCATCCACAACCCGCTAATCAGCAACACTATGGCAAAAAAATATACCATGCTCTTTTCGACATTTTCCACTTCATTTTGAGAATAGAAGTAATGGAACTAAGATATTGTGAAAAAACGAATCATGAACAACCATTCTAATTTTCATTTTTAAGCTTAAACCACATGTTTAAATTGAAAAATATACAAAAAACTACCCCAAAAACAGAACAAAACTACAAACCAAATAACAGTTGCACCCCTCTACCTTTCTATTTAGTTGAGACATCAAGATTTAACATTGTTTACCACGACATGTATTTAGATAATAAAAATGTGATAACTTGCATTACAAATTCAAAATTTGCAAACAATGTCAATAATTCCTTTAGCATGCTAACATTCAAATAGGTGAAGAAAATAGATGCAAAAGAAGAAACATACATGAAATAAGAACTCAAACATGATGCAACCGTAGTAATGTTCAAGCATTTTTTGCAGATTCTCAAAAAACATTAGCATTAACCTAAAATATTTGCATCGACCAATATCGAATTCGTTGACAAGGATAACATTGGAGTCCAAAATATATTGCTTCACACTTCATGAAAAGTGGTTATCCTCTAAAATATCCAGGTTAATTGGAGGGCACATAAATATACGGCCCAGCAGAAACAAAGTTGATGTGTTTGGTATAACTAGTACTAAACCCGTGCGTTGCCATGGCTCTCTAAGTTTTCGTCTTAAATAGATTCTTAAGTTTGTTTAAATTTGGAGTTATCTAGACACCTAATTAGTTTAGATACGTCCAAATTTTAACAAACTCAAGCCATCTATTTTGAGACTGATGGAGTAAATTATAAGATTATTTGTCTCAATTACGCTTGTTCATTTTACCTTGTAGATTAATGTGTTCCCTCCGTCTCAAAATAGATATCGCAAATTTGTTAAAATTTAGATTTAGATGTATCCAGACTAAACATTGTCCAAATACGGTCAAATTTTGACGAATCTATGACATCAATTTTAAGACAGAAAGAGTACAAGTACAATATTGTATTGTACAATATTTTCAGATTTTAGAGAAACAGTCATGTTTGAACAAATAGCAGGTTGTATCATAGGTAAAGATGCATACTACTTGCATGTCTGTTCAGATATAAAAGTAGGGGTCCTAAAAGTATTGCATTAACCAACATGGACCATCTTGAAAAAACCACCCGGAGAGAAAAATTCAGTCAAGGCAAGGAGAAGGCCGCCAGCACCATCACCAAGCGGACCCTTTTTGAGATTGAATTCCACTGGGGGAATTTGGGAACTGAATCGAGGACCTGAAAATATAGGCGGCCGTAGGGGTGCGAGGGAGGAGAAGAGAAGGGGCCAAGGGGGAGCGCTACAACGTCCGTACTTGCTTCGGTCGGTCGGGGCCGGCTACCGTGACCTCCTCCCATCGATCCCTGTGGTCGTGTGGCGCCGCCGCTACACCTCGCTCCGAGATCCTGGCCATCTCTCATGTTTTATCCCTCAATGCATCCATCTCTCCCGCTACCTACAAGGAGATCGTTTCTTCAGGCGCCAGTTGCTTATCCGCCCTCTCTCCCCACCCCCTTCTACCTCGCTAGCAATCACGGTGTTGCTGCTTGTTGATTTCTGATTTCAGAGGCGGTTGATTCCTATCAATTGGCTGGTGTATATAAAGCGATGGAACCCAATGTTGAGAGCGAGGCGGTACTATTCGGTACTACAAAACATCCATGCGGTTGAACTGGTAAACGAAACCTCGTATAATCATGAGTGGAGAGCCTTGCTCGCGGCCCAGCCCATAAGAGAAAAGCCTAACAACCGGCACTACGAGCCAGCCATCGATCTGAAGCGTTTTTGACGACGTCGGGCCTTCAGCAAGGGAATTTGTTTTATTTACTGAAGCGTTTTTTTAATTATTATCAGTGTCACCTGTAGTGATATCGGGTTGGTGGAAGGATAAATCTGTCCAAAAAAGTGTTGGACCGCAAGAAACACTTCGTCATTTATTATTAGGTATAGATTAAATAAAAAATAGAACTTCAATACACACATCCAAAGTAGCCCAAAATATTTGTGCAGACTAACAAAATAAGCTGATCTTGTTCTTCTTCAAAGGCCGCTCTCCTCTCTAGCTCATAAACTCGCAAACTGAAAGTGCGGACTACATAAGAAATTAGCTCATACCTCCAAACCATTTCAACTTCGAGGGGCGCCTCGATAAAAGGGAAGATGCGCACAACTGGCTAGCAAAAAATCAGTGTCGTCGACTAATAGCATATAAGTAAGTTTATTGTATTTCTCGTTTTAGGAAGTATATCCATAAGTTTATAACTTGTAGTAAGTTCGAACAAGCAGATTGACTTCATTTAATATAAAACGGTACACTATAATTACATATACGAAAAGTGAGTCTCAATAATTCCTGTTTTCATGTACGCCTTCTTCCAATTAAATCTTCCAGGAATTCTGACATCTCTACGTAGCATTGCTGAATCCACAAAAAGAAGAAATAGGAAATCTGATTATACTTGTTTATGGTAAGATTATAATACACGATATTTCATAATTTGACAAGCACAAAAAACATGAAAGATGATCGAACCTGTAACACATAATTAGAGATAATTTTTGTGTTTCAGGCCTAAACCAGCTAGCAGTTCACCATCACTGTTCCTCCAGAAGCTTAGCCAAACAACGACTTGATGGAGGCCTTCCAACTTCACGAACATGATAACTGCTTGACAGTGCGAGCAGGGCTCCATGATTGAAAGAAAATCTGCAGGAATCCACTCGAGGGAGAAGAAGCCGAACCTCATTCCCGCGGCCAGTGGTGATGAAGAGCATACCTGCAATGGCTGCGGCGTCAGATCAGATTGAAAGTGAGGAGCGGAGGGGCGCAGCCACTGGGCATCAATGGGCTATCTGTGGGAGCATGTTGGTGCTTATCGGAAGGCTGGAGCGTGCATTGCGACCGCTGGTGACTGCGGCGAGCTTCTTTTTGATTTTGTCCACCTCAAACTGCTTTCCTTGGAGCTGCTGTCGGAGGTCATCGGGCGTGGCCTCGTACGACACAACGGCCTCGCGGAGCGGCCACTTGGACGGTTCGGGCCGTGTCAGATTCCACAGATGCCGGCGTGCGTTGGCCTCGCGGAGCGATGGCGTGGACATGTCGGGCCGCGTCAGATTCCACATGTGCCGGCGAGCGTTTGGGAGAGGAAGAGGATCGGGACGGCTTGGAGAGATGAGGAAAATACTGTGTCCTCGGCATGGATGTAGCGTTGGCTGTTAGATGATGGATAAAGGAGAGATAAGTTTTAGCGTGGCCTGTTACAGTCTCCACGTCAATCGGATCTTAATCAATCCGTCAGCTGATGGATAAAGGAGAGATAAATTTTAGCGCCACCAGATTAGGATGTACATGTGTGGTGGCATTTTCTATGTAATTAGTGTGAAATGTGACACCGTGTGATACCACCGCTTTGCTTTTAATAGTAAAGATTTTGAAGAGAGTAAAAAAGTGAGGCTGACGATGCAATAGCTTCAGCAATACAGAGAAAAATAATGCATCAAGAAAAAAAGCTAATCAAATAAATAAAACAGGCAGAAGAAGGCTACTTAGTACCGAGCAAATTCGTGAGACTGCCTCGCTAGATCGTTCATTGTCAATGGTGGCACTCTTTTGCTTGCTGACCTGCACACTTAAAAGAAAAAATAGCGAGCCATGCACAAAGTCAAGAAAACTTGAGAATCAATTTATGTGGTGTCAGATAGCAGAGTCTTGTCTGTTGTGCTGCCACCAATCTGTAGGCAGTGGTTGCATTAATTGAGCTATGGTTTCCAATGCCGGCATGCTGTTAAATTTCTGTTTGCCTCTCAAATCCAGTTACACTTAGACGTGCAACCTTGTTATGGGGAACCATAAAGGGTACCAACTGTTATATTTCAGTTGGAACATTTAAAATTAGTGACAATCGAATATATTAGTTACTTTCCTCATTTTTTTCTTTTCTTATCAGCTGTGAGATATAATGTAATAAACTTGGGTTTCGTGAGTAGCAGGTTCCAGGTTTCCATAACTCCTTGCATTTTCATGGAGTTGATAGTTAGGGCGGAAGTGTCCAAAATTTGCATTTATGATCGGTGACATGTACCTGTAGACTGTTGTTGAACAATAAACATATAATTTTATAGTTTCCAGTTTTCACTACCTCAGTTGATCAATAAGCATATTTTTGTTACTACCTGAGTTATCCATTATCGTTAGTTAATTTGTTTGTCGATTTCCTTTTTGCTAAATACTCCGTGTCTTCCAGGCTGCGTGCATACCTTTAGCATTAACAGGACGGGATATGTGTGGCAGCGCTATAACAGGGTCAGGGAAGGTATCTCTAATGAACACAGAACCCCCTGTATGGAGCATTTCGAAGTTTGAATTATTAATATTAACTGATCTCCTGAAATTAGACAGCCGCTTTCTCTCTGCCTGTGCTGGAGCGTCTACTTTTGCGGCCAAAGCGTATACCTGCTATTAGGGTGCTTATTCTTACTCCAACTAGAGAGTTGGCTGCTCAGTAAGTTCCTTATATTCCTTGTTTCTATAACCATCTTTCATGTTAGCTCATGAATCATTTATGCTCCACTATGGTTTTCTCTAAGGTCCAACCCATCGCCTCTTTTGTCTAATAGCTATTTCGTTGCCCTTTTGGTTTATCGGTTAATTATCGATGTTCCGGTGATATGCTTTAATCTGCACTTTGGACGTGGCATCACTTGTTGTGTAACACATTGTTTTGGATGATTTTGGACTGTTGGACTGTTAGCAAGTATCTGTATCTAGACACTATGATAAGGAGTTCTTTTAACGTGCATTGAAGGGCTGAAGTCAGTTTTGCTCCAACATGGGTGTCGGCTTTGTTCGGAAGTCGTCGAGTCAAGCTCGAAGAGTTGAGTCGACATGTCGACGCTTAGGCGACAACTGAGCGTTGGGCATAATAATAAATAATAATATATAATATGACAGGAAAATAAAATTATGCATCATATGACAGCAAATTGGGAGATTTAGAAACATAAATAACAACTAGCAGTAGCATAAGTTCAGATTCTGACGAGAGGGAGGAGCAAACTAACAGAGACTGGCGAGAGGGAGGACGGAGGGAGCGGCGGGAGAGGGAGGAGCAAGGCTGCAGAGGCCAGAGGGGGTGGCACGTGTCACAGGAGAGGAAGAGTAGCGGGGGCGGCGCAGTATAGGGAGGAGAGGGGCGGCACGAGAGGAAAAGGGAGAGGGAGGCGGAGGAGTGAAGCAGAGGAAGGAGACTTACCGTAGCCCGGAGGTGGAGCGGACGAGGAAGCTTGGCGGCGGGGTGGGTGAAGCTCGGTGGTGGCGGCGATGCAGAGCTCAGATTCCCTCTCCCTCCCACTCGATTCTCTTCTGCGATGGTCGTTTCCCTCTCTCCCCCGCTCAATTTGCCTTGTCCCTCATAGGTGCGCGCTAATCCCCCCCCCCCCCCCCCCCCCCCTCCCAAATCCCGCCAATTGACCTGGGCAAGCGCCCCAACCAACCCAGACGACGCCCAGGCGAGCAGGGCGACGACTTTTTTCCCTGGACGCCCGCCTAACTCGATATTCCTGGGCGTCGCTCCCAGTCAGCGGCTCCAGCGCGACTAGATGCCGCCGTTTAGGCGACGACTTCTGAACAAAGGGTGTCGGAATCGACTCGATTTCAGGTGTTGATTAGGCAATAAGTTAAAATAAAATCTGGTTCATGCATTCGTCTAATATGTAGTTTTTTTTGTATTGCATCAATATGTACAACTTCCTATCTGATTTAATTTTCGCTGGTTTAGGCACGGTTTAGGAGGGAATATATTTTTTATGTGTAAAGAATACAAATATTCTGAAAGAAATATACAAATTTGTTGATAGAATCCGTTCAAACCTGTGACATACAGTATTAGTTAGCACTATGCACAAAGGCCCCACTCTCGTTGCTCTGAATCCAACTGAACGTGTGAAGGCTGTGTCCTCTACTCTTTGCTTCTCAAGAAGCAAAGAGTAAGAAGCAAAGAGTAAGCAATAAACTACACAAACAAGGTTTTTCCTTGTTATTCTTCCATAGAATGGAAGCACATTCCCCACGTGCTCATCCCAGGACCAGGAGAGGCCTCCCTCACCACCTCGCTAACTGTCTAAGTCATATAGATCTTATTTCTTTTGTATCAGTTATCAGCCACCTAGATTATCTTGAGCAGTGTCCGTGGCACAGAGCATCTGATGATCTGTCAATTTATTGCACCATTTTTCCATGATTTCCTTGTCATAGTAATATTGGCTGAATAGGTGCTATGACAGTTTCTCAGTAGTTCAGTATAGAAGTTTCCACCTGTTCTAGACTTATAGGTGCAAAGCACATGATCTTAATCCTGAAATGTATCATATGCTAGTTTTCATGTTATGGGGTAACCCTGTGGGTGGCCTGATCTTCACGGATCTCGTGGTCAAATCGATGGAAAGCGAGGGGAAAGGAAGAAGGTAGCGGAAGCGGACGCACACCTCGTGAAGAACACGATGAACACACGCAAAACTCACACGATACAAGGCCGATTGCTCTCGCCGGCGGCCACCGGTCCGATAGAATCCTCGCAAGGAAAGATCGGTCAACGTGCTCCCTCGATCCCACGCGGAGAGGGAAGAACACCTTGGAGAGGGCCTTGACGTCTTGGCAAAGGGACACCGATGCCAAGGCCTTGTACAACGAGGGAGGCGCGATGCAAACTCCAATGAGGTGGTGACGATAGTCGATCCCCTTTGGTAGAAGGGGATGAGGCAAAACTAGAGATTCCACAAAGGGGGTTTTCTTTAGTCTATCATCTATGCCTAAGGGATACAATGAGGGGTGGGGGCTCTATATATAGGCCAACCACAAGTTCAGGGATAGTTTGGGCATAAAACTAGGGTTTGGTGCGAAATAGAGGGGTACATGGGCCAAGGGCCCAGCTGTTGGCTCGCAGGCCCATCACTTGGGCCGGACAGTCCGGGTCGGAGTGACCGGACAGTCCGGGGTGGCCGGACACTCCGGGTAGTGTCCGGGTAGTGTCCGAACTGGCCTTCTGAATGTCCACGCCAGGTTGGGGCTGGGGCAGGCCGGACACTCCGGCCGAGTCGCGCCGGACATTCCGGCTGCGCCGGACACTCGGGCTCAGTCAGCTTCAGGACAGGTGCAGCTTCAGGGCTCGTGGGTCGACGCGGCGGGGGTTCGTACCTGATGATGCACAGAGTAGTGGTATGAAGTAGCAAGCCATCTAGGTGTATGTCAAAGTCACATGATGAGAGGAGCGAATTCACCTTATCTTGAAGGAGCTTGGCTCGGGCACGGGTCATCGGTCCACTTGGGGGACTCAGTGGTGTAGATGTAGGAGCGTCCGTAGGACGGGCCGCATCAGCTCCCCCCCCCCTTCAAAAAGAGTCGTCCTCGACTCTTCACGCTCATCCTAAGAAGATGATGTCGAGAGACCTTCTTGATCCTGGGGTTCACCATATAGTCGTCCTTGAGAAGCTTGATGTGGCAACTCTTCAATGTTCCTTCACCTTCCATGAAGCCTACAAATCTCACAACAAAAGCGAAACAACACTCAAAAAGTAGCCAATTCATGAAGATTATAGCATGAGTCCTCAAGTAGAAGGAAGTCACCTTATAATGTAGAGATAGCTCATTGAAGGGTAGCCCTAGGTAACTCTCTTCGATTCGTCTTGTCAACTCTTTGTCCATAGAGGTTGACGCGTATGCAATTGTACCTTCATACAACAAAGACCAAGCAACATATGTTTGTGTGTGATAGAGGAGCATGTCATTTGTGGCATGTCCATTCTTGTTCACAACACTATTAGCACAACTCAAGTATAGCAAACAGAATGCATATGCAAGGTCAAAGTGCATGGAAATTGTTTGAACATCATCCAAATGTGGGAACTCAAAAACTCCATATAACATCTTAGTGTGGCACTCAAAGCAATTGACTAAAATATTGATCAACATCTTTGATGCAAAGCTAGGAGAATTCGGCAAAAACACATGAGGAAGAATATCCAAAGCAACATCATTATGTGTGCAAACCAACCATTGGAAAGAACAATTGTTCAATATGTTGGATGCCATACACATATCATCAAAAGCCAAAATCATGGGGGTATGAGTATCGCAAGCGGTAGCAAAAACATGTTTGCAAACAAACCATATGAAAGAGTAAGTGATCCTTATGTTTGTTGTAACAACAATACGAGAGACTTGGAAGCTCCCATGACAATACATGCTCAAAATGGCATTATGGTTGCACACAAAACATTGGAAAGAGCAATTGTTCAACATTTTTGTGGCAACACACAAAGCATCAATATCCAAAAGCAACGAGACATGATTGTCACAAGGTGAAAGAATACCATCAACATGCTTGCAATCAAACCATAGGAAAGAGCAATTTGTCAACATGAAAGATGCAAAGCATGCAAAAGGTATCAGAGCTGGGTTCGATCTTAAACTCACTTGGGGGATGCTCTCTAGAGCTCTTTTTGTCAACTCGTGCTCAACCGAGGTTGACATTCTCATGAGGGTACCTACACACATCAAACACAAAAGGAAGAACCTGTGTGCATGGTAGAGAAACACATCATCCATCATGACGTATCTCTTCTTGTGCACATCACCATGAGTGTCAATCAAGTGTAAAATAGATGCATGGTGAGTATGCAAGTGGGGGACATGCTTATCATGGCATTTACTAAAATCTCCAAAAGTTGAGAAAGCTATGAGGGCCATCTCAATATAAACCATATGAGAATTATTGTTGCAAGCAAAACAAGTGAAAGAGCAATTATTCAACTTATTGCAAGCAACAGGAGAAATTGTGAAACACTCATGACAAAGCATGGTTCGAGGGGTACCATTGGTAACATCATTGCAAGCAAAACATTGGAAAGAGCAATTGTTCAACAAAGTGCAAGCAATGATATCATCAACGTAACGTTTAGAGCATGGCATGTCTATGGAAACATCATCACAATCAAATAATTTCACATGCTCAACATTATGCAAAGGCAAAGTATCACATGGAAATATCAATGAAGCATATGTGATATCGCAAACATCATCCATAGCATGCCAATCATCACAAGTCATCATGTCCACTAGTGGGATCATGGCATCATCAACACCCTTATTTTTACCTTGTTCATACCTCTCATATGAAGTGGGTGTTGTGGTAGTATTGGCCTCCATGTGGGCGACTTCTTCATCCAATATGGGGATGGCATCACCTTCATCCACCATGTACATCTTCTTGGTTGGAGGCATCATCATCTCCAAGCTTGGCGCTTCTTGATCCATGGAACCTAGAACATCATGAGAAAACACATTAAAGGTAGAGGGTAAGTCGTTTGAATCAAAGTGGTCTCACATGACCTATCAACTACCACTCTCAACTCATTCGGTGTATCACTCATGTCCTCCAAATGGAAGCACTCAATCTCATGCATGGTGGAGTCACTCATCTCACTCTTGTTTTCACTCAAGTGGGCTAAGTGGCTCTCATACTCACATGGGATTGGTACCACATCATCACTCAAGCATATGGGGGTAGGCTCGGTTCTCTCAACTCCATGCGCCTCCTTTGGTGAAGGGAAAATCCCATGCTCACCATTCTTGACCTTGTCGTCGCCATCTTGTGGTGTAGGCCCTTGTCTTGGAGCTTGCTCATCCTTTGCCATGGCCTCCTTGGCTTGCGTAGACATCCTCTTGGCGTACTCATCCAACTTGGCAAAGTAGAGGTCTTCGTCTTCCTCATCCATGAAGTTGCATGCGTCATCTAGGACGTCAAGTTTGGGCGTTGAAGCTTGATGGCGTGGAGGAGAGCCTGCTCTTGGTGCCATTTTGGTGGTGGTACGAGTCGTAGAAGGAGCCTTATGATGGTGTCGACGGAGGTCATTGGCGTGCCTTGCCAAAGGTTGATGTAGATGGCGCACTTGGTCATCCACATGACGCTCGCGACGATGCTCCTTGTCCTTGGCACTCTTCTTTTCATGGTGGTGCCTTCTTGAGCTTAGTTGAGCATTATGGCTGGTGCTCAACATGTATTCTTCGTCTTCATGGCGAAGATGCCTTGAACGACGTCTTGTATCCTCTTGATGTTGGTGATGATCTCGAGAGGATGTTTGTCGATGAAGATTCTTGTCTTGTGGCGCCTTGTGTGGAAGATGATGTTTGGGCGCCACTCTTCTTGGAGTAGATGGCACTTGATGCCTTGGAGGTAGATGCACTTGACGCCTTGGAGATGGTCGTGCTTGGCGCCTTGGAGATGGTGGCGCTTGACGGCTTGGAGGTGATGGCGCTCGTCGCCTTGGAGATGGTGGTGCATGACGCCATGTAGGTGGTGGTGCTTGACGCCTTGGAGGTGGATTATCGAAGTAGGTGGTGCCCTTTGGTGTGGCACGCTTGGCCTTGAAGGTCATGGTTTCTTGATGATGCGTCTCCGCTAGCTTGGCGTAGTAGTCCTCCATCTCCAAGCGGTGGAGGTATTCTTCATGGCTCATGGAAGAGCCCTCGAAGTGGGTGAAGCTCGCCATGTCCTCCATGCTTGGTGAGGCGTCATCGTTGTAGCACTCGAAGTCATCCATGCTTGGGGAGTCGTTGTTGATGTAGTACTCCATATCACCCAAGCATGTGGAGCCATTGTCGGTGTAGTGCTCCATGTACTCCATGCATGTGGAGCCATTGTTGGTGTAGTGCTCCATGTACTCCACGCATGATGAGCCATTGTCGATGTAGAGCTCAAAGTCATCCATGCTCGAGGGGCCATAGTTGATGACGTGCTCCATGTCTTCCATGCATGTGGAGCCGTCATAGGTGCAATGCTCCAGGTCCTCAAAGCATGCGGAGCCATTGTCGGTGTAGTGCTCCATCATGTCCTCTATATTTGTGGAGTCGTAGTCGTGGTGGCTCATCATGGACGGGCCGCATCATTTCATCATCATTATTATAGCGTTTTGTGTTTCAATGCTATTTTTTACTAACTATTCATACTCCAATAAATGCAGGGTCCACAGTATGATTGAAAAATTAGCCCCCAGTTTACCGATAGGTGCTGTCTCATAGTTGGTGGACTTCCAACGAAGGTAATCTCTTGCATCTTTTTATTTGGTTGTTCAACCTTTCCTCAGGTCATGCCTGCAGCCTTTCTGGTTCGGTTAACATTTCTCTGCAGAACACACAACTTTTCATCCCTGAATTAGAAGACACCTGCATGTTCTAATCCTTTTCTAGTCATATCTGCATATGGAGCTGGCCTGTTTTCAAGGAGTTCATTCTTATCCATTTGTCATAAATTTGTTTTCCTAAACTGTGTTTCTATCATGTGTTTGCGAATTCGAATCTGACATACTAGGGTAAAAAGGCTGCTTCAGAAGAGACAAAAAGAACCGGAAGTTTTGTTTAATGCAGTTGCCTTCTTTTTTGAAGTCATGCAGAACATGATTCCATAATAACCATGTTCCTCAAATATGTAAATATTAATTACACGTGAAACTGACAGATGTCATGTCCGGCAAGCCTTTTCCACCAATCACATCAACTGTACTGTGACCTTTGATCTTTGGTATTTGTATAAGCTTCAATTTTCGAATTTGGAATGACAGTCACTATGACCGCTTGATGCTTCTGCTGCAGTACATTACTGTTTATTCTGTAGTTTCTTGCTTGAATGCTGTTAGATATTCTCACGTTAATATCATGCTGATGGTATGCTGTCTACTTTCCACAGGTACAAGAGGTAGCTTTAAGGTCAAATCCTGACATTGTTGTTGCTACTCCTGGCCGCATAATAGATCATCTACGCAATTCTCTTTCTGTTGGGCTTGAAGATCTTGCGATTTTGATCCTTGATGAAGCTGATCGTTTGCTGGAATTGGGTTTCAGTGTTGAAATTAATGAACTGGTAAGCGCCAAACTTCTGTGCTGCCAATTTCTTATTTTCTTGTCACTGTGTAGCTTTTTATTTGGTCTGTGTAACTGTTTTATCATTTGAGTTTGACTGGCAGAGCAATTGAATTGATTATTCTCAAACAATCATAAGATTTATTCGTTGGCCATCTTACTTTAGACAATTGGGAGATGTGATGGCTGTGTTAAAAATCTCCTGCTGTTACTCTGAAAATCTACAACATTTCCAATGGGTTCGTCCTTATTGTGCTTTTGTTTGCTGATAAATGCAGATTTGCATGTGTCCTAAAAGAAGACAGACAATGCTTTTTTCTGCTACAATGACAGAGCAAATTGATGAACTTGTGAAACTTTCGCTAAACAAACCAGTTCGTCTTGAAGCCGATCCATCGCTGAAACGCCCTGCAACATTAACCGAAGAGTATGCTCTTTCTCATCCTTCTCTTGATTGGTTGTATTTTTTTTTTGGTCTCTTGCGTGTTCAATATTTTCAAACGGCTGTCTTGTGATTAACAGTTTTTTGGTTACCTCAGTATTTCTATATTGTCAGATCTGTATACAATTTATTCTTTATCATTATTCTCCATTTCTTACAGGGTAGTTAGAATAAGACGATCACGTGAAGCAAATCAAGAAGCTGTTCTGCTTGCTCTCTGTTTGAAGACCTTCAAGGAAAGAGTAATCATTTTTAGGTTCGTGTTCTGAGACATGTCTGCCTTTTAAGTTTCTGCCTGTTGTGTAGCTTCATTTTCGCGAGTAGTACAGTATAGATAGCTGGGTTTACTCCTTATTCTGCTAGCCAAGGCATGTTCAAGATAAACTAGTGCAGTCTGCAGTGAACAGGCCATGTGTCTAACAGGATGTAAAATACATAATACCGATTAATGCACTGTTCTGCCACACTTCTTCCATTATGTTTGTGACATATTACCTCTGTTCCTAAATACAAGATGTTTTGGTAGGCTATTTACCAAATCATCATATATTTAGGAACGGAGGTAGTACTTCTGATGGCACTATTAATTGATATTTTACTTCTTACCAAGGATTTGGTTACCGGTCGGTTACCGGCCGGTAAGTCCGGTAACCGGATATCCCGAGCACCTCCGGGAAACCGAGTAACCGACCAAAAAAAATCGAGATTTTTTGAATTTAAATTCCTTAATATGTATAAATACGTAATGTGTCGCAGGATTTATCTGTACAAGGTGTGGCGCGGTGGTTCGTTAGCAGGGACACGTCTGTGGGACCGAAAGATCCCAGGCTCGAGGCTTGCCTTCGCCCATATTTCATTTTTTGAAAATTATGTAATAACTACTGAAATTAATTCAGTAAAACCACAAAAAGGATGGTCAGTAGGAATCGAACCCGCGACCAGAGACTGCTGCATAGTTGCAGTAAGGACAGGCCACTGAGATAGATCAGCTTATGTGTTAAAGTTGAGTTTAAATCCTATAAGACAGCTCTGACAAAAATTTGAATTCAAAATTTATTTTTGAAATTTGTCCGGTAACCACTCGGGATTTCTCGGTAACCGCGGTAACCGAGAATCCCGAGCCCCCTCGGGATTTTTTTCTGTTCGGGAACCAAAATCTTGCTTCTTACAGTATGATTGTTGAGACTTGAGATAGATGCTGGTCACCAAGTTATTTGAACCGCAAAGTTGAGTCTGTTATATGTTGATCCAAATTCTACAAAGTAAAGGCCAACTTCTGACGGAGCGGAGCGAGGCCCGTCGCCGGAGGCCCACTCCGTTGATGACCTAGGTTACCACCGCTATATATACTTCTTGTAAGCCGCCGGTTGGGATAAGTTGCATCTGTGAAATCCCCGGCGTTGTGTAAACACTCTCCGATATAGTGAAGTTTCGCTGGCTGGCGCCCGTGGTTTTTCCCCTCTCTTTGTTGGAGAGGGTTTTCCACGTTAAATCTGTGTCCCCCTCGCTGCAATTTTATTTTCGTTCTTCGTTATTTACTTGTCGCAAAGCTAACAGAGTCGAGTCCTTGGACTTGCCCTGACTAGTGGACTAATATCCAATAGTTGTGACCTGATTTCTACTGAATCATACCATATCTTTTTTAACTTGTTCGTTCTGCATGCCACTTTGCAGTGGGACACAGCTTTCTGCTCACAGATTAAAAATAATGTTTGGTCTGTCTGGGATGAAAGCTGCTGAACTTCATGGCAACCTTACACAGGCACAGCGACTTGAGGTGATTTCATTTGTTACAACCTTTAATTTCTACCATGTTAGCTTTGGTGTAGTGAACTCTTTGTTTCTTTAAGATCTATGTTTTCTTTACTTCCATTGTAGTCTGTTATCTTTTGTGTTTTGAATTCATTATTTTCCAGCATCACCACAGTGAAAGGTGCTTATAGCAATGTTATAATTTATAGCTTGTCAGATTGTGTATGAAATCTGTTATGGACTAAATTGACATATTACTTAGTATTTAGCCTAGTCACTTGGTGAGGCATCGATGCATCTCACCTTCCTTTTCACCTTCTTAAACAATCTAACTGTGGCATGCACCCAAATTCCACAATTTAGGTGAGCCAGTCCTAGGACTACCCTTTTCTTTTCTCTGACTAGGTGCTGGGGTCTGGGTTCCAACCCATGACACTGAATTCACGTTTGGTCATCTCGGCTTGTCTGAACATTTTGGGAATATTTCACTCATTTTTACTTCTAAATAATGGATCTTAAACTGGATTTTAGCTGGCAACGTGTTATGAACTAGGGGTTTGGAGAGATGTGTGTGTGGCGCGCGGGGGGGGGGGGGGGGGGGGGGGGGGGAGGGGGCTATTCCCAGAATTATTCTTCCATTTTCTTGTTTGATTTCTCGACTCCTAAGTTTCACAGTAGTCTTAGGACGACTTATTTGATCCACAAGGTGGATCTGGACTTAACTCTCGTTCCTAGGATTTTTCCTAAGTTAACGGATAAACTACCTAACAGTGAGTTATGGGGATCCTCTCCCAAGTCATTGATGTTTTGGCCATGTGCTATACACGTACGTAACACAAATCTAAGCTCGAAATTGGCCAAAATCAAAATTGGAAGATGTAGCTGTCTTGTTACATGCAAACTACGACATGTGCCAAATTCCCTAGTTTTGAAATTTCTGTTTGATGCAAGTTATCATGTCTCTTCACAAATTTATAGAAGTTGTTTGTATGTAGGCATTAGAACAATTCAAAAACCAAGAAGTGGATATCCTGATTGCAACTGATATTGCAGCTCGTGTAAGTGACTTTTTATTTTCTATCTTCTCTTTCAGATCTTCAGTAATTTTGTATAATTCATTTCTTACTGTCTTGATGTCTTGTATCATATACTACAGAAGGTGTATTTCAACAAAGAAATACTCCCTCCGGTCCATAATAAGTGTCGACACTTATTATGGATCGGAGGGAGTAATAGAAATTAAAATAGGCATGTAAAAAAAGTACTTCTGTTGATTTTTTTAGTGTTTTATTGATGAAGTGTTTCTTTTTTACTTGTAGGGTATTGATATCGTTGGTGTTCGAACTGTAATAAATTTTTCCTGCCCACGTGACGTCACAACGTAAGTGCAAATATGTGAAGACAGTTGCACTGTTGTAGTAATTTGGTATTGCTGCTATTTACTCCCTCTGTTTCAAAATATAAGATGTTTTAGCTTTGTGAATGGAATGTATCTAGACTACTTTTAGTGTGTAGGTTCATCTAGATTTGGAGTGAACCTACACACTAAAAGGGTCTAGATACACTCCTTTCACAAAGCTAAAACATCTTATATTTTGAAACAGAGGGAGTAGGTTACATCCATGCTTCAGTGCTGCAACGGTGTTTGGAACGAGTATTGTTCGTTTTGAGTTGATATCTATATTTGGGGCTCTGTGCTTCATTAATTGCTCACAAATTCAATATCTGGTTTTGGTGCTAGAACTTTGCTGGATGAAGGCGTTGTTAATTCGACAATAATACATACTTAATTGCCTTTAGTCCAGATCCTTTTTCAACTTCTACATATGACATATATGATCTACTGGTGGTGTGGGGTTCTCATTACTGTGGCGTATCTATTCAAATTTCATTTCCAGAATTGCAATAGGCAATTTTGAAGGGTTTTTTTTGGTTTAAACTGATGAGCGATGATGGTTATAGTACGTATGGCACTGAATTGGCAATTTTATAGTTTTTTTTGGTTTGTACTCATGAGTGATGATGGTTATAGAACGTATGACACTGAATGCAGTTTTTTTTACAGCTGATAATTGTTGGAAACATTTCAGACCTCTTCATTTGGTTAGGAAAAAGTTTGTTGTGTGAAAAAATTATGCATGTGTTGGTGGTCTGTTTGTCGGCTTCCACATGAATCAGCCTTGATCCCGTAACCAGATTTCTAACTTGCTTGTACTACATGGTTTATTTCAATACCAACTACCAGCTCCATTAGCTTTGTGCAGAACATGTAGCATGGATCTTTGTAAATTCAACTGAAAACTTGTTCAGAAAAGTTCAGCTCAATATCTTGTTCCTCTATTTCACCTGGTGTTCCAAGAGAGATAACAAAATTATCTATTATCCTTTTCACCATGTACCCCTTAAACCTCGCCAGTTCCTGCAGCTAGCCTTGCCATGGTCTACCTTGAAAGGCCCACTCTTGTTTTCCATTTTGTGTACCTTTAGAATTGCTTGACTGCACAGGATCGTCCAAAACTTTTATTTAACGACCATACCGCAGACTGCCAATTTTAATGGCATTCTTTGTTTTATGTAATCCTATATTATGGATGAAATTTTTCACTTGGTTATGTTTGTTTTTCATAGATGTCTATTGTTTTACACCATTACAGTTATCTTCATCGTGTTGGTCGTACTGCTCGAGCAGGCAGGGAAGGTTATGCTGTGACATTTGTTCCTGATGATGATAGATCCCTCTTAAAAGCTATCGTAAGTATTTTAATATTTTGTTATCTGCAACCTTGTTTATTCTATAGTTGATCATAGATGTGTTCATGGAAGTGTTTGAGTTCTATTGATCTCAAGGTTTTAGTTATCACATGTTCAATGTACGTTCAAGCCTTGGCTTGACAACTGCAGCTTGTATTCCATTCTAATTTGTAGATTCTAAAGAAGACCTGGTGATCATTTTTATTACCATTACTTATGGCGGCTATTGTTCATTTCCATGATGTCAAAACTAGTAATTTGTTTAAAAAAATGTTGGAACATACCATGTGTGACATATTTTATTCCTTTGCATTCTGCCTTTTTGGTAAGGGTTAACCTCAAGGGTGGCCCGATCTTCACGGATCTCTTGGTCAAAGAGGGAGAACGCGAGGGAAACGGAGAAGGTAGCGGAAGCGAACACACACCTCGCAAAGAACACGATAAACACAGACACAGCGAACACACACCTCGCAAAGAACACGATGAACACAGACACCAACACCACATGATACAAGGCCAATTGCTCCCGCCGGCGGCCACCGGTCCGATAGAATCCTCGCAAGGAAAGATCGGTCAACGTGCTCCCGTCAATCCCAAGCGGAGAGGGAAGAACACCTTGGAGTGGATCTTGACATCTATGCTCACGCTCTCGCAAACGTAGGCCTTGTACAACGATGGATGCGCTATGCAAAGTCCAACGACGTTGGTGACGATAGTTGGTCCCCTTTGTAAGGGGGATGAGGCAAAACTAGTGATTCCACAAAGGGGGGTTGTCTTCTAGTCTTATCTTCTATGCCTCTGGGGTACAATAATGGGTGGGGGCTCTATATATAGGCCAGCCACTATGATGAGGGACTAAGCCCGGAGAATCCGGCTGATTCACCCGGAATGTCCGGCTACCCGGAACAGTCCGGCCTGTGCCAACCGGATAGTCCGGCCATGTTCGGACCAGTCCGAACCGGATGTATCCTGTTTAGAGTCCAGTTAGTTTAGATGTCGGTTTGGGAATGTCCAACCGACTAGGTCGAGTCTGTCCGCCCCAGCCCTCATATAAGGAGCTGGCCGGTCTAGGGTTTAGATTAGCTTTGAGTTTATTCAGAATAATGTAGAACTTAAAGTTCATATTATCACTGTCCCTCTGGGATCGGCGTGTGTGACGGCGTCTCGGACGTTCGTCCACTTATCCATAATAAAGACACGAGGGTTCTTGAATTGTCAAGAGTAATCGTGTGGGCGCGAAGGTCCTCGAGTTATCGAGGGTTGTCAAGCTTTGGCGTGTCTATCCCGGCGTGAGGTTCGTCGTTCATCATCGAGTTGCTCGCAGGATTGGCGTTCCCCATCTCCAGGTTATGTGTTCCGCTCACGTGATTGGGAGATCTATCAGATTCTTCGGATGAGGAGGTGCATCGTGAAAGATCAGGCAAAAAATTCGTATCACACTAGAATATGGGTAGTTTGGGCATAAAACTAGGGTTTGGAACGGAATAAGGGGTACATGGGCCAAGGGCCCAGCTGTTGGCACACAGGCCCATCACTTAGGCTGTAGACTCCAGTGTAGAGGGCCGGAGACTCCTGGGTAGTCTTCGGAGTCCCCGCCGTAGCTTCTGGAAGTGGTGGCGGAGTCCTTGCCAAAGTCCAGGGGTGGAGACTCCGGTGCGTATGGCCGGAGTAGAGGGCCGGAGACTCCGGGATAGACAGAGACTCCGGTTGGGTCGTTGCTCTCGGGGGCTGTCTCCGGGGTGGTGGACACTGGACAGAGAGCTCCAGGCAGGGGTCCGGACTCCGGTCTGGAGTCCTAGGCGGAGACTCCGGTGCTGATGGCCGGAGACTCCGGTGCTTCTGCTGCTGCTGCTTCTTCCGTCTCCTCTTCCAAGTCTCCATCTTTTCGGGCTTGATGCTCCGGGCTTCCTCCCTTGTCTCCGTACTTGTCGGTGTTAACCTATCATGGTCATGGGATGGAGTATGAAGTAGTATACCATTCAATAGGGTAGGAAGTGGACTTGCATAGAGGATAAGATTCACCTTTGGAGTCCATGACGACTTGGCATAAGTTGTAGACCTTGACGTGGTAACAACCGTAGGTTGGGCTACATCACTTTTGCTATTTCAGCCTTAAAGTGCTTAATTGAATACTCAAATCACAGATATGTTAATATATGAAATGAGTGTGACTAGTATCTGTGAATTATATTTCAGGCAAAGAAAGCTGGTTCACAGCTTAAAAGCCGCATTGTTGCGGAGAAACCTGTGGCTGACTGTGCAAAATTAATTGAACAACTGGAACATCAAATTTCTAACATAATTCTGGAAGAAAGGTTAGTTTCATGGTTCTTGTTGTACGCTTTTCCTGAACGGCTATTAATAGTTTATTATACGCTTTTATCATAGGGAGGAAATGGCATTAAGGAAAGCTGAAATGGAAGCAACAAAGGTGATATCTTCTAGAAGTTTTGATTTTCACTAAGTTAAAAATTATCATTATTTCTTTGGATCAGAATTAGTTATATGTATATCTATATTTATACCTTTTTTTCTGCCATTTGCGTAACTATCAGGCAGAAAATATGATAGCTCACAAGGATGAGATGTACTCACGCCCCAAGAGAACCTGGTTTGCTACTGAAAAGGAAAAGAAGACTTTGGCTAAGGCTGCTAAAGTAGGTTCATCTTATTCTTTTATTGAATGTTACATATTTATCTGATGCCAGTTGCACCGAAAAATCTTTGCTTCATATGTGTTATAGATTAGAAATATACCACTGGACCTGTGCTTCTTTTTTACACTTCACATTTTCTGCTTTGTGTTCTTTCATTTCCCCATGTATTTTCTGCGACTATAGTATATGATGAATGTGATATGGGTGCTTTTATTTGTCTGATTTTTGTTGGCTTCTAAGATTAAAGCATTAGTCTCTTACTTGCTGCTCTATTACCTCTGTTGTTCTGGAGTATATATGAATACAAGGTTGATGCTTGTGGTTATACCTCTGGTAACCATAGTTCTTCTTAGAGAGAAATATTAAGTGAATAATATAGCTACAGCTCTTACAACAACTAGTTGAATGCCCGTACGTTGCCACGACATCTATATCTCTTTGGTCATCAAACATGTAAACAATCACACGATTAGAATTCAGAGGTATAAAATACACACATGAGTTGCTATGGATCAACATAATTATGTAACTCTTAGACTCATGGATTAGTCAATCATACTTCAAGTAATTATACGTTCAGAGACAAATAAAACTTTCTAAGCATAACATATCTCTTAATAGGAAATAATGTAAAATACAATAGTGTCGATAATATCGGCAAACGCTAAAGTACACTTCTATGAGTTACTCTCTTGGCATCGGTCATCTCCTCCTATATCAACGCTTAGAGAAAGCAAGCCTCCTGCTCTGGGATTTTTATAGCAGAAAAGGGTCTTCCTCTTCATCTCTGGGACTCAGTTTCGTCATCTCCTGCGAGATCTTTACAGTGACTCCTAGATTTTCGAGGCAGCAGGAGGGAATCCCTGTTGCATATTGTTCTTCATTTTCCTGCGCTTAAGTTCTTCATCTTTGGTGTCCTTTTCTCTTCAATGTTTATCTCGGGAAGATCTGGCTCGTCCAGGTGAAAATAATAGCATACTGAAAAGATCCATCGGGAACCTGCGATGGAAGAATCCTCGCCGTACCATACACAGACTGTAGATCTCTGCTGCATTCCAAATCGTGGGTATTTTATTGCCTTAGTGTGTTGCAAGCGTGAACCATCATGCATGCATTTATAGTTCGGAGATGGTACATAGTAGATTTGGCTATTAACAAAACAATCACCAAGAACTAAGTTGCCTTCCTAAGTGACATGCTTATGCTCACCAATTAATAGGACCATGTTGATTAAGACAATGGAAAACTGTGAAGTTAACTCCTGTAGTCTAAGGATCAGACTCTCTTTTGCGTGAGATCAGAAGCAAGTAATGTCCAATCTGCAAGTCATCAGATGAAGGGATTAAAATAAACATATCGAAGAAAACCAGTTAATGGTGTTTGGGCAGTGGCTTGCTTGCACCTAGACATGACAGACTCCATGGGCGCAGGGATAAAATTGCCATCGATGTGTGTGGGCGACATATTCTGTGAGCATGACCTGATAACTAGATAAGTTGCCGCCATATAGAGTATCTACATACCGCCATACACTGCCATTAAAGCCAACTACATGGATCAATCTGCTCTCCCAGACCAGTATGTATGCATCAATAGTAGTTCATGTATGCACATGTGGAAAGAAGAGCCCAAGTGTGTAATTGAGTATCGAATAGCTGCCCATCACTGACACTATCAACATAAGGCGATCAGAGTCAACATCAGTTCAAATAAAATGATATTCAGAACATAGAGCCATTCCCTATTAGACTGACAGATGGTTCACTATAGTTCTAGACTGTAAGCACCACTATTATTTTCTATGGAAAGTCATGGAAAACCTAACATTGGTGATAAACTAAGTTTATGTTGGAGTTAAATTTGTTCCTTTTTCCAACATCAACAACCATATCACCTTAAGGTTAACTGGCGTGTAATTTATCGATGATCATATCCTTGGATTTCAGCCGCAAGACCATATATACTAAAGAAGATTGGTAATGCAAAGGGATAATCCAAGGTATGACGGTAAAAGTGGGATAAGCACAGGTTTGCAGCAATCATGTAGCAGATAGGGGCATCGTGATTCTGACCTAGCATGAATCGAGCAGTAGCAATCACCTGTCTCATGGTTTAGTGTGTACACTGGCAGCCAAACTGGCAAATATCTATTATGCAGAAGTTTTTCCGGTGAAAATATACATAGTTTTTCCAGTCCAATTCTTGTATTTTGTTTTAGGACTGGCCACGGGTTAAGATATACAAAACTGTATAACATTGTACGCGACATAAGAATTAGCAGAAGCAGATTTTATTGTTGTTGTTGTGCTACCATAAACAATTTACTCCACTGATGGATTTACCCATGCCTAACCTTCATTACAGACTACACCGATGTAACTCATTTTGTCAGGATTTCAGCTCTGATGATAGTGCTGGAGAAACATGCGGCACAAGTGTTCTACTGGATACCGCAAGTGTTCGTCATCTACTACTACATTGTCTAGCATATTAATCCCAAAATACTACTTGCCGCATTCACAATACCAGTGGCATACCGCAAAATCTGTCCCCAAATCAGAGTAGTCTACTGAGCGAGCGTGCCCAAACAGAGAAAATCAATTGAATTAGACCTGCTCAAATAAGGCGGTGGTGCCGTAGCGTGAGGAGGAGTTGGTCGCGTCCTGTGATGCCGCCTGCAGCCACAACACTGTCAACGAAACCATACTGTTATGTTGTCCTGTAAATAAAAACCACTCCCCATAAGTCGATTTTACTGTTGTATAGTTTTTTAAAGTATGACTTGCATAGCATTGCGCAAAAGACTAATCAGAAATTCATTACTGGGTATATTACTGTGTTGCATTGAAGTTTGAACCTTAAATCAAAAGTTAGTCAAAAAATATCTAGATGAGTGATCATGTGATGAATGTATAGTTTTCCACCACACCATTCTGTTGTCTTCTAAATAAAAATTATCGTCCGATAAGTGCATTTTACATTTGTATAGTTTTTAAAAATGTGACTTGCATAAGCGTTGCGCAAAAGACTAATAAAAATTCATGACTGGTCAGAATTAGATTACCGTGTTGCATTAAAGTTTGAACATTAAATCACAAGTTTGCCAGTTCGATGAAAGGTATAGATGCCTTGCTTTATAATGTACTACTGTAATATATAAGAAAGTAAGCAGAAATGGTAGAAAGATGTTGAATACAACATATCGGGAGAAAAGCTTACCGATTCAACCATATCCAAGTGAAAATCTCTTGTCATTACTGATACTCCTTGTCACGAACTAGCGCCCATAATGAACCCATTTGGTGCTTTGAGCAAAGGAAAAATAGAATGATGCTAAAACTCTTGATCTCGCCCCTAACATCCTGCATGTTGCACAAAACTCACAATCAAATCCAAATACACATTACCAGCAGCAACTACAGCGAGCTAAGTGCCCCAGGTAGCATAATACCGATGCGTTGCAACGAGTCCTAAATTTATGATAGATGTGATTATAATTGTAAAAACCATAAAATATATACCGCATTTAAATGACCCATACACCCGTTTGTCCTGCAGAAGAAAAAAATAACACATGCTCGATCCTCTTTGTCCTCCTCTTTGGCTATGGTGTTAATAACACGATTGTGTGCCCAGCGGCGGCGGCCCACCTCAGGGCAAGTGTGAGCAGGTGGTCGGAGAAGCGGTAAGCCGGTAACTACTACTGCACCCGGCCTGACTTCTGTGGTGGGTCCTTCTCTGGCAGGACCCAAATCAAATCCCTGTACAAATTAAGAAAACAAATAATTTTAAATATAAGTGGACCATCGAGGCTGCCTATACAAGTTGACGCGGGACATACACCCCTGGTAGCGTTGGTGCTCCTTGTTGGGACAACATATCATTTACTTTCACAGAGGAATCGCTGAAAAAATCAGCCATGCACGGCATGAAGCCTTGGAGGTCTTAAATAGGAGGTGAACAGAAACATTGTTCAATATGCAACCGATGCTAGTACAACTAACTTCCTATGGTCGAAGTCATCTAGATATAGACACATTCTAGTATTGGCCCTTGAAGTCTTTGCTATAAAATTAGGGTCATCCAGTCACACGAACGAAACCAGATCATGCATTAGATGGTATAATCGGTGAGAGGCAAAAATACTGCACTTGAAAGAATACAGGCTCCAAACTCAATCATAAGTGGTATGTGAGTAACTAAGTATTAGATGGCATGACATGTAGACCAATCTAGAATAAGTGGTATGTATGTATTAGACAGCATGACCTGTAGAGCAATCTAGGACAATGAATATCTTGCTAGCTTAGAAAGAACCTACAAAACTGGGGCTGTTTGGTTGAGCTTATTTCTAGCTTTTGACTTTTGACTTATAAACCAAAAAGGTACCTAAATAGGTGTTTTTAATTTTGATGTTTGGCGTATACCATCATCTAACAATATCCAGTCAAAAGCCAAATCCGTACTTTTGTGGTTTATAAGACAAAATTCAAAAGCCAAAAAAAAGCCCATGCTTGGTTGTCTCTATATAAATTACTCCCTCCGTTCACTAATGCAAGTCCTTTTAGATATTTCAAAGTACACTAAAAAATGAGTGAACCTACATACGAAAACATGTCCACATATATGTGTTTTAGAAAAATGATAGTGAACGGAGGGAGTATCTTTTTTTCTTCCTCTGCATGATGATGGAATTGTTCATACTTAGTAATTCAGAGTTCAGACATATATATCTGTCAATCTTGTATATATCAGTAATATGATTAAAATTGGGCTTTGTTCTCCATCAAGGAATCCATGGATCAAGTTAAAAGTGGTTCCGGAGTTGTTAGTGCTCAGCAAGCTGAAGATCTTCATCTGAAGGAGAAAAGAAGAAGAGAGCATGAGGTGTGCTTATTAAAGCGATATTTGATTAAATTGGCAATGTGCATCAGATATAGTTTAGTTGACTTCTCTCTTGCTGTGCAGAAAAATCTACCTAGGAAGAAACGCCGAAAATTAGAGGCACAACAGGAGATGCTAGAGGACGACAGAGAAGACGAGGGGAAAGCACAGGTTTAGTTCTTTTGCAGTTTTTGAGGGCTACTGTCAGTAAAATTCGTTTCCAGGGGTTGACCTCATTAAAAGAAATCTAGAATGGTACTTGGGGTTGACCTCATACATGTAATAATATTGTAATAACTGAGCTATATTCACCTCCTAAGTTTCAATGAGTTTCCTGCAGGAAAGCAAAGGAGGGAAGGAAGCAAACAATAGCCAGTCTGTAGTTGATGTGGCATATCGTAGGGCAAAATCAATGAAGGCAATGGGCAAACAGGGTATCAGTGCTGCCAAAGGGAAGAATGAGAAAAAGGCAAAACAACCTTCTGAAAAGGGGCAGACTAGGCAAGAGGAAATGCATGAACTGTTCCAGAATGATATGAGTGAATGGAAACAGGGCCGCCCCTTGAAGAAAAAGGACAGCTCTTTTGCAAAGAAATCCAAGAACTCTTTTAAGAGCAAATCAAGGTATGTAACGATGTATTACTTGCTCCAAATTTTGCTGCCTAATGGAGAGAAGACAAAAAAAAATGCCATTTGGCAGTTCAAAACACTAGGAACCCCATCATTTCTAAAACTGGGTTTTATATTTCTTTTTGTCAGGTACAAGCGTCGAAAGTAGAAGACATGTCCACTGTAATGGATTGTCATAGCTGGGCGACTGATTTGCCCCCCCAAAAATCCCTGGGTCCTGATGTTCCCTTGCTGTCTGTTTATGAGTTCTAGAATTGTCCATGTAATTGCAACTTCTCCATATCTGAAATCATCTTCCCATGATTTTTTTGAGTACCTGCATGAGATCTGTGTGTTTTGTATTAACCTCAAAGGGGAGAGGATAAAAGTCCATTAGGGGTGCGTTTGGTTCAGTGGCTATCCCTCGGGTGGTTGTGGGCAGCCACTTTTTAGGTGGTTACCCTGTGTTTGGTTTAAGGTCTTGGTGGTTGTGGTTAGCCATATTCTAAGCATATTCTCTCAAAAACTGGTGGAGCTCAACCACCAAAAAAGTGGTGGTTGAGGCCAACTACCCTAGGGCAAGTCGATGTTGTCACCCGTGAATTCTTTTTTCCTTGCTCACCTCGTTATTCTCCATCTTATTTCTCTCTCGCACACTATGGAGGTCACTGGTGCCGGCATGCGGGGCTAGCAGTTAAGCGTGGGCGGCGAGCTACATGGCCAAGAGTATCATGAGGGTGCTAGGGGCAACATTGTCCTTTGCCACCTCCTCGTCTCTATGGATGTTCTCTTGGCGGTCGGCTACAGGGGCACAACGGCGGGCTGCAAGGCTGCTTGCTCGTCCATGGCTACAGAGCGTGCACGACGATGAGCTGCAAGGGCACAATGTGGCTCATGATGCATGGTGCTTTTCCGTGGGTGTAATCTTATCCCTAGATCGATGTTAGCCAATAGATTAGAAGAACCTAGCTAGCTTGATTCTCACCATCATAACAAAGAGGTGAGCATATCATCACAACCATCTTTCATCCCTCGAACCAAACACAAATATGGCTACCACTAACCACTTCCTAACCCACTCAATCAAACAAAAAAATTGGTTACCCACAACCACGTGGTTAGTGGTACCCATAACCATTTTTTCATACCCGTGAACCAAACACACCCTAGAAGGAGGATCCACGGCTGTCGGCAGCCAAATAAGACTGCGACCAGCTCGCGCTCGTCCGGGTGTGCAAAAACCACCACGTCATTCGTACAGAGGGGGACATGGTCATCACGGTGTTTGGTCCCAACATCGCTAAGATCAGAAGGACATCGGCCCACTGAGCAGGGGGCAGAGGGTCGGCTTGGCGCAACCCACGCTTTTGCCGAAAGGCAGGCCAGGTGCTCCCTGGTGGTTGTCGAACGAAGGAGGAGAATCCACCCGATCCACCTACTGCCAAGGCTGCGCTGCCGCAGCACATTAATAAAAGACCATGCTAAGAGCATGTATAATGCTAGGTGCTTATGGACGTGCATAGGAAAATTAACCGGTTTTTAATTAAGTATCGATGCTTATTTATATTAGACAGATGACTAACTAGGCATCTTTACTGTATAAATAAGCACTGGTGCTTATATGAATGCTTGGTTTATTTTCCTAAGCACCACCCTTAGCACCCTGCACTGTACATGCCCTAAGCTGTTGAAGTCTAGCAGTGACGCTATTCTAGCGCTATATTAACTTCCAATATACAGTGCGAGCGCTCATGAACGGTCCTCTAGCAGACACTGCATCCTTGCGCGCTCTAAATTTTTGGCGTCGCGTGCCGTTTTGCGCTATCTTGCGCCAAATATTTGGGCACCAATTACCGTGCGAGCTATCGCTTGGCTTGTGCGCGAAGAACCAACCGCCGGAAAAATTCCCCCGCGTGCGCGACCTCTGCCTCCAACTTCCCCCTCCGCATGGCTGCCGGCACAATTCCAGCGATGGATGAGACCTTCGACACCTCACCAACCCCTTCCTACTCCATTCTCCCACTGCTGGCGCTAGTGCAGCCCCGTCGCCGCCCGCGCCAAACCCTAGCGCCAACGCCGGGAACGGTTATTTCGTCGCGGGGAGCGCTCCCGCCGCAACTTGCGCCCTCTTCATGTCGCCACGGACAAGCATCGGCACCGAGCAGCTCCCGCCAATCGCGCCACCAAAAGGGAGGAGCACCGCCCCGAAGCGCACGGCAGCGACGGTGGGTGGGCAAGCTCCCAATCCCAAGTCACGAAGAACAATGCGACGGCTCGGCGCGCGCAACATCCACCCAACCCCCAAGCGTTGGCCACCTCCGCTCCGCCTCCTTCGCCTTCTCCACGTCCGACGACAACCGTGACATGGGTGGCTTTGTATGCTTTGGAGGCATGTGTGGCTTTGGAGCACCACCGGAGACTATGGAGGCATGGGTGGCTTTGGATGCCATGGATTCATGGGACAAGCACCGACATCCTATGGAGGCATGGGAGCACGACCGACACCATATGGAGGCATGGGACTTGGAAGCATGCACGCCATGGGTGGCATGGGAGCACCGCCGAGTGGATTCATGGCCTCCTTGGTTGATCCACCGCCGTTTACCAATAATGCATATGGAGATTCAACCGCCAACACTATCATCCAAGACTCCAAAAAGAAGCACAAAATGGAGGGGAATGTTTGTTTGCGGCACGCCATGGGTGAGCACACTGCGGTACCCGAGTTGTCATCAATCGCGCGGAGGGGCCGTAGTAGAATCGCCAATTGTCCAGAAGGGCCAAATGGGGGTGAATACAAATCTAACGGCCAAACGATCGTTTGAACCAGACGAAAAACGGTTGAACTCAAATACCGCTGTTAGGTCAACTCTTCTTGGCCCGCCATGTCAGTATTCCCCATTATCTTTTGCGGTCGTGGACTAGCTTACCCTGCGTGGACCAGATCCCTAAGTGGACCAGATCTATTTCTTTGCTCTGCTCTGGTCTTCTCTCCTGCTCCCCTCCCCATAACATTTGCTTAGCTCTGGCTGCTCGTCTCAGATCGGATCTCGCACTTGCTCCAATTTGCGTCCCCGCCATGTTCGGTCAACCTCCCACGCCTCTAATCGAAGCTCGCAGTCGTCGCCCTTGCATCGTCCGCCGTATCGGAGCTTCGCATCCCCAGACTAATATCTCGCCTCTGGCTAGTCCTTCTCGCACGTCGGAGCGCGTCCCGTCGGGCGATCCAGGTCGGCGAACGGCCTCGGGAAGTTGCGTGCTGCCGCGCACCCCAGGCATGGTAGCCCTGGCATAGCAGTTCGACGACCACGCTCTCATGGCCACCGTGCTGGGCATCCGTCCTGCCGTGTCGCCGGCAGAGTTGCTGTCGGCTTTCAGGTCTCGTTTTGGGATCAGACGAAATGAGGTCAACATTGAGGTATGCGCGCCACCATTCGATTTTTTCGTCCGGTTTGAGCACAACTCAGACACCGAGCGCGTTCTGCATTCTTCCCGTTCTTTCGAGTGCTGCGGGGAGAAAATGAGCTTCATGCGTTGGCATCGCACCTGTGGGTGGGACGATCGCTTGGGGTAGCTCTATTTCTTCTCCAAACTCGGCTTTGATGGCCTCCCATTGGATGCTTGGGAGCCGGAGGGCCTCAAGCAGGTCGTTAGTAGCCTTAGCGGCGAGCTGGTGGAAATCGTGCCACCGAGCGACAGATGGGTCATCGAGGTAAAGGCGTGGCTGAAAGATCCTGATGCCATTCCTAAGATGTACGAGGTGCAGATTCCAAGCAGGGCAGGGCGACAGCTTTGCTGGAAGCACCCGGTCATCATCCACCTGGAGGAGGTTCTGGAATCGATACATGGCATTCAGGGCCCCGAAGAGGCTGCCAGAAAGCGTCCTCGTCGCCTGCAGTGTTGGCCTGCAAGAATCGATGACATAGGACCACTACCGTTTCGCGACGGCGCACACAGTTTCGGTGGGGGAACCGGGCTTGGACGAGCTGGTGGTTCTGATTTCCCTCGAGTGAAGACAGAGCTCTAGTGAATTGTTGTGGTATGTGTGGCTAATGAATTTATAGTATGGAGAGCGTAGCAGGAAGTTAGCATCGACTAAAAATGTGTAATAGTTTGAATCGATGTAGTACATGTGTGTAATAGTTTGAAGTAGTATGTGTGTGTAATAGTTTGAATCGATGTAGTATGTGTGGGTAATGAATTTGATGTAGTGTGTGTAATATTTTAAATCGATGTAGTTGAACACCGTGCTTTATAATTTATGTGAATAACCAAGGACAACCTCATGAAAAGAGGGTGGTCTGGCAATGAGCAATGTCAATTCTGTGGATGCCAGGAAAATGTAGTCCATCTCCTCTTCAAGTACAAGGTAGCTACATTTGTAACACGTTGAACTGTAGGACCATTTTGCAGGCAACACAAGACAAAGGAAAAATGGTTTATAGCACATACAGCAGACACAAAATCTATAGCCTGGGATAAAAAGATGCCAGTTAACTGGATTGAACCACGACTAGTAATTGAAGGAAATAGATACTTGATAGTATTTGCTTACAACACTAGTACTTCCATACAAAAGGGTCTTATACCTGCACAAAAGTGGGCTAAACTTCTTACTAGTTTATAGAACAATTCGTCAGCATTTCATCTACAAAAGCCATTTTTCAGTCTGAACTTAATTATTCTACACTGAAGAAACTACAGATCTCCACCAGAAAAGTTGTCTGGCCAATTGTCTTGAGAGGACATAAGTTGTTTGATCATTTAACCCAAACTGATCTATTGCCTTCCCGCCAAACTACAAGAAATCTGCATCGTTTATGCACGAGCAATTTGTGTGCGCCAATCCCGGTTTAGTTGGACCATCCGCGCCACTGCAATGATTTATTTGAAACTGAAATTTGGCATCTCCTTCTCGGGATCGTAGGTCTGTGTGAACTCGAACCTGAATTCCGGGGCTGAGCTGATGCCCGCCGCCGGCTCCAGCTGTCGAACAATCCAGCATGCTGAGTGTAGACGCTTGGTCGCCGCAACAGTACGGCCTCCGACGGTGCGTAGGATGGAGTGTCTTTGCCGCAGACGGCGTGCTCCCAGCCTCCCCCACTGCGGTAAGGTAGTCCGCGCCAAAGTGTGGACGCGAGAGTTCCTAGACCTTGGCACTGCCCTGTTCGAGAGTGTGTACCCTCGACGGCATGCTCTTGTGAATGATTTGATATGTACCTTGTTCCCACTACCTAGAGCATGTCGTAATGCCGCCGCACGATTTCTCCACATTGCTCTCTTCGCCCTGTTTTCCGCATCTGGCGCCGACGATGCCGCCGTCGCCATCGCAGCCGATTCGGCACATTCGGGGAAATCATCCGTGCGATAGGGCAATGGGAGACTGGCCTTGAAGTAGAGGTTCATGGCCTGCCTTAGAGGGGCTAAATACCCCAGTTTCGGCAGCTGTCGCGACGACGGCGGCTGCTTAGGCGGGGCCATGTTACCCTAGTTGGTGCGGCGCGGAGGAGCTGCGCAAGGTGAACTGTGGTTTGTCGGAGAAGGAGAGTGAAAGACTGGCAGTAGGTTTGGACTATGGGCACACGTGAAAATAACCATCTCCCATTTCCTTAGAGGGTAATAATTCGACACTCGTTGCATTAACTGCTCAATCTTTATTTCCCTTCTTAGCATAAGCGTGCGAACGTATTAAAAAGATCGGTCGTGGCTATCCACCTCATTGGGCAATGTACCAGGATAGGTAGGAGACGGGACCGGGTTTCATTTTAGAAATATTGAAGACTATGCCCTTATGTTTATACAATATTATTTATATGCCACCATGTACCGTCGATTGTAGCAACACCATCAGAAATAGGGGATGACGACGTGGCATTTTTTTTAAAGGGCATTAGAAACAGGGGATGCTGACGTGGCATGTTTTCTGACTGGCGGGCCCGCCTCCTCCACCTTCGACGGCGCGCATCCCAGGTTCGAGGGCTGGTGCCGCCCACCAACACATTATTGTGCAATTTTCTATGTGGAACCTGAATTCTGGCGCTGAGCTGATGCCCATGTCGAACACAGAGAATTCTGAAAGAAGCTACTAAAAATAAATACTTTGAATTCTGAAAGGACTAAAATTAAATACATTACAATTTTGTCTGAAAGGTAATACGCATACTGCTGATCGAAATAATATAAATACAGTACACATTTCTACTTCGAAAAATAGACCTGAAAATGCTAGCAAATAACCTAGGATGAATATAGGATTCATTCTCCCCTATATATTTCGTCGTCGGCGGCTCCCACGTGCTGCAAGACATATTCAGAGAACTCTCTCCATCTGCAATGTGCTTCCAGTATCTCGTCCAGAGGATAAGGCCTCGGTATATGTTCCAGACTTAAGCCATACGTCATTGTTGGTTCCTCTTCCCAGGCTTGAACCTCATGATCGTATAGTCTGATATAATTCCTATAGTATATGCAACCGCGTTTAACTGTGGGGTGTAACCTGGTGTCAATGGAGATAGATCGATTGTAATCAACAAAGAGGGCACGACTTCCAATGTCACCGACGGCCTCGAGAGAGCGGTTCTCCATGTCCACCTGGTACAACACCGGTTGCTCTTTGGCGAAATCCCCGTTCAACACAAGAAGCAGATCACCATCTGACTCCACAAGGTAAAATTTGTAAGTTCCGCGTACCTGTTCAAAGACTGGGGCCGAAATTATTTTGGCCATCGTGACAGTGCTCGCGCGCTGCTCTAACTTGATGTTGGTTGACAAGATGTCTCCATTCTCAAGTAATGCATATACTTCCCCTCGGAATGCCGTCATGTAGTCCAGAAGCATAGCAGGAGGTGGCGAATACAATCCTTCTCCAAATAGTTCATTGATTTGCCCCGTTGGGGTGCTCTCATTGGCCCATGCAATATGATCTGGATAATAAGTGCAAACGAACACCATCGTCGAGGACTTCATCACGATGACAGATTGCAGAAGATCAGATGGTATGTATGCTTGAAACTCAGTGTTAGACTTATAAGTGATTGGGTTCAGAAGCCGAATCTGGTACGGCTTCACCCTCTGAGCAAGCACGATGACGCCACGAGAAACACCGATGAAGTAGAATCTTTTGGAAGAAGAGGGCATTAGTTAGCACTAAGATGTTTACAATGGAAAATACCAATAAATATCGGATGTGAATGTGATCTGCGATGGACGTCCATTAGATTTGTCCTGAAGCAATGACCAGTGGCGAGGTTGAGGAAGGTGAAGTCGCCAATGTATGGAAGTGTGTGATCTATCATGATCCAGTTGTTGAGATGGAATTCGGGCACCTTTAAAGTGCGGCGCCAATCGGTGCAGACTTCCCGACAAGCAGCATAGGTGTCGACGTACTCCTCTTTCTCTAGCAAGTAGTCGGTGATCTTGTGAAGTGGGTCAGTCGGGAGATCGGACCAGTTCCTCTTCATCCGGCTGCTGGCCATGGCTTACGTGCGGGAATGTTTTGATCGAGGAAGAAAGAAGAACTACCACTGTGAGGAGAAGAAGAGGATAATAGACAAGGGAGACGAAGCGGAACTACCACTGCGAGGAGACGAGGAGACGAGGGAGAAGAAGCGGAACTTCCACTTCAAGGAGACGAGGAGACGAGGATCAACGGGCTTTTTTTCGGAACTAGCGCGTGAACCAGCCATGCACTGCATGCAAGTTTTGATCAAACAGACTGACATGCGGGACCTACTAAAAAATTCCATGAAGTGCTACCGTGCATAGTGCGCTGACAGGTGACATGTTTTCTGACTGGCGGGCCTGCCTCCTCCACCTTCGATGGCGCGTGTCCCAGGTTCGAGGGCTGGTGCCGCCCACCAACACATTATTGTGCAATTTTCCATGCTTTGTCGCAACCAGCTCCGCTCCGCTCCTCTGCTCCTGCTGCCGCCACTCCGCTCAGTCGTGCACCGCTCTCGTCGTCCCCTTGGGCCGTTGCCCTCCCGCCCTCCCCTCCCTGCCATCCCCTCACGTCCCCTCCCCTCCCTGCCCTGTCTCCTTGCCGCCGTCCACCGCCTAGGAGCGTCTGGAAACGAAAACCGAGAGTCGACCGTTGGGTTAGGGGCCCAACGACGATGGTGATCCGGATCCCGGTCGGAGATGGATCCTGCGAGGCTTGAGAGCACGGATATGGGTCCTGCGCGGCTAGAGAGCATGGAATCTCCTTCAAGTCTGGAGAGCACAGAGGACAACGAAACAGGGGGAGAGGAAGCGGGGTGCAGAGCTTTGGAGGTATGGAGCCCGGAGAAGGTGACGTGCGTCCACATTGAAGGGTAAGAACTGTGATTCCTTTTCTGCATACCACAATTAGCATTTCTAGTCCCGTGGTGATGGCAAGGATATGTGTTGGTAACCGCAGGACGTCTGTACAGCTTGTCCTTGAGCATGATGCTTTGTCAAGCGAGCATGAAGGCATTGAAATGTGTGGCGGTGAGGATGATGATGAGAAAGCATATCCAGACGTGGCTGCTGACCCTGATAGGATGGAGAGTAGGGAATATTTGGTTGATTTGAACTTTGAGCCTGACTATGGGACTGATGAGGAAGAGGAATGTGAAGATGTGGAAATGGGATGTAGATACGACGACGAAGACGAGGACAGGCCAGTGATACACTTTGACAGGGACAATTCTACAATTGATGAGGGGACTGTCTTTGATAATGTGGAGGACTGCAGATATGCAGTTGCAACCTATGCAATCAGAGTTGAGTTCGAATTTATCATTGAAAAGAGCGACCAAAAGAGATTTCGGGTGCACTGTAGGGAAAGTAATGTGTGTAAATGGATATTACATGCATCTCCAATGCGGGGTGGACACCCATTTCAGGTTGCAATAGCTACATTTAGTTTCAGTCTTTCTCATATTTATTCTGCTGATAACTAGCTCTGAATTATTTGGATTCTTATCGAATGCAGATCAAAGTAAACATGAAGAAACACAACTGCCCTAATACTTCTTTAAGTGGTAAAATTAGACCGGCGACTACCAAGTGGATTGCTGCTACTGTACTTGACTGGGTGAGGCAGGATCATAACATTGGACCTGCTGAACTCAGAGCAAAGATTAGCAAAAAGTTTAACGTTCTGATTCCTTACCACAGAGTCTTTGATGGGAAGGAGATGGCTCTAGACTTCATTCAAGGCAAGTGGAATGACAGTTTTCATATGTTGTAAAGTTTCAAAGCTCAGGTAGAGAAAACATCACCTGGTAGTGTTGTTGACATTGATTACGAGGTTGCGAAAGGAAGAGAAAAGGTCTCGAGCGGGGTCAGGTATAAGCAGGCAGATAAGATATGCTTCAGGAGATGTTTTGTCTGCCTGAAGGCATGCTGGAAGGGGTTCCTAGACGGCTGCAGGCCATACTTGGCAATAGGCGCAACTTCTTTAACAAGGAAGTTCAGGGGACATGTTGCTTCTCCTTGTGCTTTGGACGCGCATAATTGGCTTCTACCCGTAGCTTATGATGTTCTTGAGGGTGAATCAAATGAAAGCTGGCCATGGTTCATGCAGAGACTACGGGAAGTAATTGGTCACCTTGAAGGATTGGTGATACACACCGGTGCATGCGAGGGTCTTGAGAATGTTGTTGATGCTGTGTTTCCTGGGGTTGAGCATAGGGAATGCATGCGGCACCTCGCTACTAACTTCACGAAGAAGTTCAAAGGAAAGATCTTTGAAGAGGACTTGTGGCGATCAGCATACACATACACCCCAAGCACGCATGCTACTTACTTGCAGAACATGTATGTAGTGCCAAAGGTGAAAAAATACCTTGAAGAACATCACACCAAGCTATGGGCCAGAAGCAAGTTTAGTGAGTTAAGAAAGGTGGATTTTGTTTGCAACAATTTGGCAGAGAGTTTCAATGATAAGATTTCGGGCATGAAGACACTTGGAAATGTTATTTTGTTGCATGCAATAAGACAGTGCATAATGGTGAAGATAGATTTAAGGCAAATAATTTAGGCAAGAATTTTTTTAGGCCATAAAATAGTTCCAAAGGTGGTTATGTTACTGAATGCAAAAACCAGGGCAATGAGAACGATAAAGATGAGGATGGTAAAAAGAGCACACATGCAATGACACAGGTGGATCCATAGGTGGATTTTGAAAAGAACAGACATGCAATGACACTGGTGGATCCATATGTGGTATGTGAAAAGAACACACATGCAATGACACTTGTTGTTGTTAGTAAAAAAGAACACACATTCAATGACACTGGTGGATCCATGTGTGGTCTCTGAAGATAACACACATGCAATGACTCTGGTTGTTGTTAGTAAAAAGAGCACACATGCAATGACACTGGTGGATCCATAGGTGGATTGTGAAAAGAACACACATGCAGTGACACTGGTGGATCCATATGTGGTATGGGAAAGAACACACATGCAATGACTCTGGTTGTTGTTAGTAAAAAAGAACACACATGCAATGACACTGGTGGATCCATAGGTGGATTGTGAAAAGAGCACATATGCAATGACACTGGTGGATCCATATGTGGTATGTGAAAAGAACACACATGCAATGACTCTAGTTGTTGTCAGTAAAAAGAACACACATGCAGTGACACTGGTGGATCCATGTGTGGTCTCTGAAGAGAACACACATTTCAATGACTCTGGTTGTTGTTAGTAAAAAGAACACAGATGCAATGACATTGGTGGATCCATGTGTGGTCTCTGAAGAGAACACACATGCAATGACTCTGGTTGTTGTCAGTAAAAAGAGCACACATGCAATGACACTGGTGGATCCATAGGTGGATTATGAAAAGAACACACATGCAATGACACTGGTGGATCCATATGTGGTATGTGAAAAGAACACACATTTCAATGACTAGTTATTGTTAGTAAAAAGAACACACATGCAATGACACTGGTGGATCCATATGTGGATTATGAAAAGAGCACACATGCAATGACACTAGTGGATCCATATGTGGTATGTGAAAAGAACACACATGCAATGACTCCAGTTGATGTTAGTAAAGAGAACACACATGTAATGACACTGGTCGATCCATGTGTGGTCTCTGAAGAGAACACACATTTCAATGACACTAGTGGATCCATATGTGGTATGTGAAAAGAACACACATGAAATGAATCTAGTTGTTGTTAGTAAAAAGAATACACATGCAATGACACTGGTGGATCCATATGTGGTATGTGAAAAGAACACACATGAAATGACACTGGTGGATCCATAGGTGGATTGTGAAAAGAGCACACATGCAATGACACTGGTGGATCCATATGTGGTATGTGAAAAGAACACATATGCAATGACTCCAATTGTTGTTAGTAAAAAGAACACACATGCAATGACACTGGTGGATCCATAGGTGGATTGTGAAAAGAGCACACATGCAATGACACTGGTGGATCCATATGTGGTATGTGAAAACAACACACATGCAATGACTCTGGTTGTTGTTAGTAAAAAGAACACACATGTAATGACACTAGTGGATCCATAGGTGGATTGTGAAAAGAGCACACATTTCAATGACACTTGTGGATCCATATGTGGTATGTGAAAAGAACACACATGAAATGACACTGGTGGATCCATAGGTGGATTGTGAAAAGAGCACATATGCAATGACACTGGTGGATCCATATGTGATATGTGAAAAGAACACACATGCAATGACTCTAGTTGTTGTTACTAAAAATAACACAGATGCAATGACACTGGTGGATCCATGTGTGGTCTCTGAAGAGAACACACATTTCAATGACACTCGTGGATCCATATGTGGTATGTGAAAAGAATACACATGAAATGACTCCAGTTGTTGTTAGTAAAAAGAACACACATGCAATGACACTTGGGGATCCATATGTGGTATGTGAAAAGAACACACATGAAAAGATTCTGGTTGTTGTTAGTGAAAAGAACACACATGCAATGACACTGGTGGATCCATGTGTGGTCTCTGAAGAGAACACACATTTCAATGACTCCGGTTGTTGTTAGTAAAAAGAACACACATGCAATGACACTGGTGGATCCATGTGTGGTCTCTGAAGAGAACACACATGCAATGACTCTGGTTGTTGTTAGTAAAAAGAGCACACATGCAATGACACGGGTGGATCCATATGTGGATTGTGAAAAGAACAGACATGTAATAACACTGGTGGATCCATATGTGGTATGTGAAAAGAACACACATGCAATGACACTGGTTGTTGTTAGTAAAAAGAACACACATTCAATGACACTGGTGAATCCATCTGTGGTCTCTGAAGATAATACACATGCAATGACTCTGGTTGTTGTTAGTAAAAAGAGCACACATGCAATGCACTGGTGGATCCATAGGTGGATTGTCAAAAGAACACACATGCAATGACACTAGTGGATCCATATGTGGTATGTGAAAGGAACACATATACAATGACTCCAGTTGTTGTTAGTAAAAAGAACACACATGCAATGACACTGGTGGATCCATGTGTGTTCTCTGAAGAGAACACACATTTCAATGACACTGGTGGATCCATATGTGGTATGTGAAAAGAACTCACATGCAATGACTCCAGATGTTGTTAGTAAAAAGAACACACATGCAATGACACTGGTGGATCCATTTGTGGTCTCTGAAGAGAACACACATTTCAATGACACTAGTGGATCCATATGTGGTATGTAAAAAGAACACACATGAAATGACAATGGTGGATCCATAGGTGGATTGTGAAAAGAGCACCCATGCAATGACACTGGTGGATCCATCTGTGGTCTCTGAAAAGAACACACATGCAATGACTCCAGTTGTTGTTAGTAAAAAGAACACACATGCAATGACTCTGGTTGTTGTTAGTAAAAGAGCACACATGCAATAACACTGGTGGATCCATATGTGGATTGTGAAAAGAACAGACATGCAATAACACTGGTGGATCCATATGTGGTATGTGAAAAGAACACACATGCAATGACACTGGTTGTTGTTAGTAAAAAGAACACACATTCAATGACACTGGTGAATCTATGTGTGGTCTCTAAAGATAACACACATGCAATGACTCTGGTTGTTGTTAGTAAAAAGAGCACACATGCAATGACACTGGTGGATCCATAGGTGGATTGTCAAAAGAACACACATGTAATGACACTGGTGGATCCATATGTCGTATGTGAAAAGAACACATATGCAATGACTCCAGTTGTTGTTAGTAAAAAGAACACACATGCAATGACACTGGTGGATCCATGTGTGTTCTCTCAAGAGAACACACATTTCAATGACACTAGTGGATCCATATGTGGTATGTGAAAAAAAAACACATGCAACGACTCTAGATGTTGTTAGTAAAAAGAACGCACATGCAATAACACTGGTGGATCCATGTGTGGTCTCTGAAGAGAACACACATTTCAATGACACTGGTGGATCCATATGTGGTATGTAAAAAGAACACACATGCAATGGCACTAGTGGATCCATGTGTGGTCTCTGAAGAGAACACACATTTCAATGACACTAGTGGATCCATATGTGGTATGTGAAAAAAAAACACATGCAACGACTCCAGATGTTGTTAGTAAAAAGAACGCACATGCAATAACACTGGTGGATCCATGTGTGGTCTCTGAAGAGAACACACATTTCAATGACTCCGGTTGTTGTTAGTAAAAAGAACACACATGCAATGACACTGGTGGATCCATGTGTGGTCTCTGAAGAGAACACACATGCAATGACTCTCGTTGTTGTTAGTAAAAAGAGCACACATGCAATGACACTGGTGGATCCATATGTGGATTGTGAAAAGAACAGACATGCAATAACACTGGTGGATCCATATGTGGTATGTGAAAAGAATACACATGCAATGGCACTGGTTATTGTTAGTAAAAAGAACACACATTCAATGACACTGGTGAATCCATGTGTGGTCTCTAAAGATAACACACATGCAATGACTCTGGTTGTTGTTAGTAAAAAGAGCACACATGCAATGACACTGGTGGATCCATAGGTGGATTGTGAAAAGAACACACATGCAATGACACTGGTGGATCCATATGTGGTATGTGAAAAGAACACATATGCAATGACTCCAGTTGTTGTTAGTAAAAAGAACACGCATGCAATGACACTGGTGGATCCATGTGTGTTCTCTGAAGAGAACACACATTTCAATGACACTGGTGGATCCATATGTGGTATGTGAAAAGAACACACATGCAATGACTCCAGTTGTTGTTAGTAAAAAGAACGCACATGCAATGACACTGGTGGATCCATAGGTGGATTGTGAAAAGAGCACACATGCAATGACAACGGTGGATCCATATGTGGTATGTGAAAATAACACACATGCAATGACTCTAGTTGTTGTTAGTAAAAAGAACAGACATGCAATGGCACTAGTGGATCCATGTGTGGTCTCTGAAGAGAACACACATTTCAATGACACTGGTGGATCCATATGTGGTATGTGAAAATAACACACATGCAATGACTCTGGTTGTTGTTAGTAAAAAAAGAACACACATGCAATGACACTGGTGGATCCATGTGTGGTCTCTGAAGAGAACACACGGTTCAATGACTCTGGTTGTTGTTAGTAAAAAGAACACACATGCAATGACACTGGTGGATCCATGTGTGGTCTTTGAAGAGAACACACATGCAATGACTCTAGTTGTGACCGAGGAGGGCATCATCCGCATCCCCACCAAAAAATGCTGAGGCTCCTTTGAGGTGACCGTTGGTCGGCCTCCGGCTCTCGCCGGCGCCTCGCCGGCATAGGCTCGGCATGGATTTCTCTGGAGGTTGCTGGAAGGTCACCTACTCTGGTGTGACCACGGGTGGTAAGTTTCTGGAAGGATCTCTCGCTGTCTCGGCTGATTCTTGGTTGGTTCTTCTCAACGCCAAAGGCTCTCCCCTTGAGGGGCGATGTTTGGAAATTGGGGAGATGATCTCTGTTGGATCGGTTTTGAGGTTCCCCTCTCACCTCTCTCGTGTTAATGATTCTTTGGTTCCCTCATCTGGATTTCTTGGTAGATCTCCTACCATCACTGGATCAGATGAAGACACTGGTCTTAAATGGCATGCCCTTTGCTACTCTTTGCCGACTGATGATCTTGAACCTTCTAAAGGTTTTCTCATGCTTTTTCCTAGTTCAAAACGGCTTGTTCTCCTCAATCATAATGAGGTTGTGATCGATGCTAGATACTTGGTCCATGGTGAGGTGGTGGCTTCTGGCATCTCTATTGATCTCCAGGTGAAGAGGGTGGTGGTTGGTTCTCAAATTTTACCAAGCCCTTTGGTTAAGAAATTTTCCTCCAATATTGAGAAGTTGGTGCCTAGATCTCTGGATTTCTCGGAAAATCTCCCCTCTGGGTGTGCTTCTGAAGATACTGCCTCGTGTCGACCTGCCCTGGATTTTTCTTTAGGGCGTGATTTTGAGAAGATGATTTTTGATAAATTCAGGCATCAAGTTAATTTCATTGGTGGTTTCAGGAAAAGACCTTTTTATCTGGTCTGTTCTTTCGGACGAGCAAATTTTAAATTGGACCTTCATACTGTTAGTCTTACTCTTCAAGCTTGTTTTGGAGGTAATGCTTCTAAATTCCAGGTGAAGCTTCTTCAAGATAGAACTTTTCGTTTCTCGGTTGCTTCAAGGGCAGTGGGTTTTGAGATCTACAATATCTCAAAGTTTTCATGTTATTCTTTTGTGATTCATGTCAATCTTTGGGGTAATGGGGGTCCGAATTGGATTCATGAAGAAAGGGAATTCTACAAGGAATCTGCTGAGGAATGGAAAGTGGTCACGTACAAAAAAGATAGTGCAAAAAAATCTCCTTCTTTAAAGCATTCCAGTAAAAGTGGCTCGGTTTTTCAAAGACTCAAATTTCCTGCGTCACCTGTGGGTCATTCGCCCGTGATTGAGCAACGTATTAATGGTGAGATCAAATCCAGTCTTCAAGGCAGATCTTATGCTCAGGTGCTCACTAATGATGGTGTTAAGTCGATGGTAACGCCGGTCAGGTATGGGGGAGGCGCCAATCGCGCGGCATTTAAATTGCCTGGTCTCCTTCCTTTTCTGAAATTTCCCTCTTTCCCTAAATGTAGCTGGCCCGACAAATCGTATGAGGGGTGGTTTAAGGCCCAGGTGGTTTCTCATTCTCGGCCCATCTTTCACGGCAGTTTTCACGAGTTCATCTCTTCGCTGAAAAAAACAATTTCCACTTCCCCTGTCTCCTCAACTCCCCCGCCCGCTGAAACCCCATTCCACTCCTGCTCGTCGCCGGCGAAGGGCGTCGCAATGGCGAACATTCCGATTGATCCTGCGCCTTTCCTGCCGAATGGCTTCCAGATTATGCAAGTGGCTGGGCGGAATCGTGTTAAAAGGGTGGTGGTGCCTCGGAGGTCTCGAGCACATGATTAGTATGCTATTGCTAACATTTTTCCCCTCCCTCCTGGTCCGGTTCCGTTCTTGAATATTCATGGTGTCTTAGTTGATTTCTTCAACAATGAGGTTGGAGTGCACTTCAGAGACATCCAGGATTGTCCCTTTGGGTCTGCATATGTGCAGTTTCACCATGTCAGTGACCGTGACCGGCTCATTGCGGCAAGTCCGATCCCGTTTCAAGATGTGCATGTTTCTTTTGTTAAGCACAATGAGGGTGATAACTGGCGTAGGACTCAGTTTAATAATGAGTGCTGGGTGATGCTGGTTGGGCCTCCCCTTGACCACTGGCATACGGAGGATCTGAATGCTATCTTTGCGGACATTGGAAAAGTTCTCCTGTGGGAGAGGGACCCTGATCATAAGGGTAGGATTATAGCCAAAATTCGTGTGACTGATTTGGTTGACATCCCCAAGAGTGTGCGGTTTACCATAGGAGACCTGGTGGAGACAGAGTCATGGACTTTTTCTGTTGAAGTTCTTCAGAGTCACTTGCTTGGTGGGGGCCCACCCGAAGAGGACCCACTGCCAGATGACAATGTGGACCCACACCCTGTTCCTGTTCATGGTCCAGTCCTTGGGCCTCAGGTGCCACCTCCCCCCCTCCCCCACCTGCTCCTGGGGGTGATTGGGGTCAGTGGATGGCTCCTGTGCAGGACCCTGCTCCTGAGGGTGGGAATGCTGAAGGTTGGGGCCCCTGGGAGGATGCTGCTGCTCCTGTTCAAGGCCCTATCATTGCTCCTGGAGAAGACATGCCTGTTGACAATCAGCATCTGCCACCTCAGGATGTGAATAGTGGAGTTACATGTGTCATTGTTCAAGACTGGGAGTCTGATGATGATGAATCTGTTAATGAGCCTGAGGCTGTGGAGGAGCTTGCTGTAGCAGTTGCACCTCCTGGGGTTGGCATTGGGGAAGGCCTGCAAAATATTTTTCAAAACTATCTGGCTAATGAGGAGGAAGCTAATCCTGATGCTGAGGAGGAGACAAGAAGTCCTATGGACTCAAGTACTGTGGCCCCTGAGAATGATGATTGGATGCTGGAGGATCAGCACCTTCTGTCCCCAAATGAGGCTCACCTTCAGGTTGGGATGGTGAGAACATTTATTTCCATTCCTGATGTGCATGTTGCCAAGCAGGGATTTTCCCAACAAGGCTTGGAGGAGAATTATTTTGCTCCCCATATTCAGAAGGAATCTTCTTCTAAGGGTTCTCTTAAATGTGATATTCCTGTAAGTTGGTTTAACTTCATTACTCTCATGCTTGCTACTCCTGAAAAGTTTAATTGGGTCAAAGGATTTCTTACTTCTCCTTTATGGGAAATTATTAAGGAACCTATTGCTGAAGAAAGTTCAATATCTTTCATCATTCCTAATGAGAATTTTTCCCAGATGGCCCCTTCTTGCCTGGGTATTGAAGTCAATAAATCTTCAGGCTCCCCCTCCACCCCTGCTAGAAAAAGAAAGGGCAAGGAACCTCTTGTGGAATCTGAGGTGAGAAGGAGTCCTAGAATTGTTGAACTAAATGGGGGTTTTAAAAGTCACTTAAATTGTCAAATTGTAGATTGCCTGGTTTGTAATGCTGCCCCTCCTTGCCTGAATTCCAAAGTGGTTAAAAATCTTGCTGCTTCATTCTGCAAGGTAAAAGATGGGGACCTGGAGAAGAGGTTACTCAAGAAAGGGAAGGCCAACGATGTGACTATTAAGGCTCCTACAAAAGGCAGCATTAAAGGAGGACCCTCTTCCAGCTTGGGCATTGGTGGCAAGAAGAAGCCTGGGGCTGCTGGTACCTGTGGACAGCAAGCCAAGAAGAAGACCTCTTCTTAAGTGTGTTAATGTATCAAACTAAATCTTTTGTTGGAGTCTTGTTGACTCCCTGTTATGTGTCCTGTGTTTGTGATATTGCAACATGGAGGGTACTTGTTGTGGATCATCTCTGTGGTACTCTAAATTGGTTGAGCTTTTGTCTCTGTATTTGCTATTTCCTCTTCTGGGTGATTACATTATTTACATCACCCCACATCTATACCTGCTCCTGGTTTCTTAATGAATAACAAAAGAACTTGGAAGATCCTGAATTGGAATATCAGGGGAATCAATTCTGAAAAAAAATGGATTGCTCTCAGAAGCAAAATTGAGGAGTCTGGCTGTGACATTATCTGTCTCCAAGAAACTAAGCGTGAGGATTTTGATAGCTCCTACATTAAACAACTTTGAATTTCTTCCCTCCAGAGGTGCATCTGGAGGTTTGATCACCATTTGGAATGGCTCCTTGTTTTCTGGACAACTCTCTTTCCTCAATGAGTTCTCTATCTCCATTTCCTTGACATCTCTCTTGTCAATAAATCCTGGATCCTCTCCAACATTTATGGGCCATGTTTACCTGAAAAAAAGTCTGAATTTTTGGACTGGTTTGGCAGCATTGATATGCCTGATGATGTGGATTGGCTTATTGTGGGAGATTTCAACTTCTGTAGACAGCCTTCAGATAGAAACAAATTGGGGGGAGATGTGAATGGTATGCTTCTCTTTAATGAAGCCATTAATAATTTGGGTCTTATTGAATTACCACTTAAGGGTAGAAAGTTCACTTGGAGTAACATGCAGAAGGATCCCCTCTTTGAAAGATTGGATTGGTTTTTCACTTCTGCTGTCTGGACTCAGAGTTTTCCCTCAACCTTTGTTGCTCCTCTTTATAAGCCCACTTCTGATCATCTTCCCTGTGTCATTACCATTGGCACAATGATTCCAAAAGCTCAGGTGTTCAGATTCGAAAATCATTGGTTAAATCATAAGGAGTTTAAAGCTATTGTGCAAAATGCATGGAATATTCCTGTGGGTTTTCTGGATTCTGCAAAAAAAATGCTAAATTCAAAAATGTGAGAAGGGGGCTGAAGCTTTGGGACAAACAGTTACCTTGCCTAAAGGCACAAATCTGTAATGTTAATGCCACCATTGACTTGCTTGATATCATGGAGGAAATGAGAACTCTTACTGTTCATGAGTGGAATCTTAGGGATATCTTGAAAGATCTTATTATTTCTCTTTTACAAAACCAGAATACTTATTGGAAACAGAGAGGGAAAATTAAATGGGTTAAGCTGGGGGATGAGAACACCAAATTCTTTCACTCCAGAGCTACCATAAGTTTTAGACATAATTACATTTCCATGCTCAAGGATGTTTCTGATCTTGAGGTCTATGATCATGATGGAAAAGCAAATCTTCTTTGGAACTCCTTTAGAAATAGAATGGGATCTTCTGATAAGCCTGAAATGCATTTCAATCTTAATGACTTGGCTGGTGTCTGCTTAACACAGGAAGAAAGAAATGCTTTGGAAAAACCTTTCTCTGATGAGGAGGTTGATGAAGTCATCACAAATCTGCCTAATGATAAGTCCCCTGGCCCTGATGGTTTAATAATGAATTCATGAAGCTGTGCTGGCCTATTATCAAGGATGATGTAAAGCAACTACTTGTTGAGTTCTATGAAGGGAATGCCTCTTTGGAAAGCATTAATTCTTCTTTTATCACCCTCATTCCAAAAGTTGCTGCTCCTTTGACTCCTGCTGATTTTAGGCCTATTTCTTTACTAAATAGTGTCCTTAAGATTATCACCAAGATTCTAGCTAATAGACTGCAAAAAGTCATCCTTAAACTTGTTCACAAAAATCAATATGGTTTCCTCAAACAAAGATCTATCCAAGACTGTTTAGGTTGGGCATTTGAATTTCTTGACCAATGCCATAAGTCAAAGGAGGAAATTTTAATTCTTAAGTTGGATTTTGAGAAGGCTTTTGACAGAATTGAGCATTCTGCAATCATCAAGATCCTTAAAGCCAAAGGTTTTGGAGCTAAATGGATTTCCTGGATTCAGATGATCTTTGGGTCTGCTTCTTCCTCTGTGCTTTTAAATGGTGTGCCTGGGAAAAAAATTTACTGCAGAAGGGGTGTCAGGCAAGGAGATCCTTTGTCTCCTTTACTGTTTGTTCTGGCTGCTGATCTCCTTCAAAGTATCCTCAATAAGGCAATGAACCTGGGTCTTCTTTCTTTGCCCACTGAGAATGTTTTCTGTCCTGACTTCCCTGTGGTTCAGTATGCAGATGACACTTTAGTAATCCTTAAGGCCGATTTTGAGCAACTCTTGTGTCTTAAGGAAATCCTTCATACTTTTGCTCTTTCCACTGGACTCAAAGTCAATTATTCTAAGTCCAGCATGATGCCAATTAATATGGATTCAGAGAGGCTTGGGCATTTTGCCAATACCCTTTCTTGCCTCACTGGTTCCTTGCCTTTTACCTACCTTGGTTTGCCCCTGAGCTTGAATAAACCTGCTGTGGAACACTTCTTGCCTATTGTTCAAAGAGTTGAAAGAAGGTTGTGTGGAATAGTTGACTTCCTGAATTATGGGGGGAAATTGCAGTTAGTTAAATCTGTGGTATCTTCCCTTCCCATATATTACATGAGTTGTTTTGATCTCCCTATCACTATTAAGGAGCAGTTGATTAAATATATGAGGCAATGCTTGTGGAGAAAGAAAACTTCTGATGTTCAAGCTAGAGGTACTGCTCTTGTTGCATGGAAGAAAGTTTGTATACCCAAAAGCCAGGGAGGATTGGGAGTTCTTGATCTTAATGTTCAAAATTCTGCTCTTCTTTTGAAGAATTTGGATAAGTTTTATAATCATAAGGATATTCCTTGGGTTCACTTGATTTGGAATACTTACTATTGCAATGATAAGCTACCTGGAAGAAGTCTTGAAGGATCCTTTTGGTGGAAAGCTCATCTAAAACTGATTGACATTTTTAAAGGACTTGCAAACTGCTTGGTTGGAAATGGGAAATCCACACTATTCTGGACTGATATGTGGAATGATAGTTGCCTCCAACATAAGCTTCCTCACCTCCTTTCATATGCAAAAGACCCTCACATCTCTATCAGTGAGTTCCGGCATACTGCAAATACTCAGGATCTCTTTTATCTTCCTTTGTCCCAACAAGCTTATCAGGAATACCAAAGTCTTGATCAAATTCTCAATTCTGGCAGGGAAGGGGAATCTGATTGTTGGTCTTACATTTGGGGCAGTAATTTTTCGGTCAAAAAGGCTTACTGCTCTTTAGTCGGTTACCAACCAGTGCAGCCACATTTCTCTTGGATATGGAAATCTTCTTGTCAACAAAAGCACAAATTCTTCTTCTGGCTCTTACTGCTTGATAGACTCAACACAAGAAATCTTCTAAAAAGGAAATGTTATTCTCTGGCATCTTATGATTGTGTCTTGCAGGGCTGCAATAGTGAAGAAACCAGTTTACATTTGTTTTGGGAATGCACCTTTGCAAGAGTCTGCTGGGCTAAAATTTCACAGGTCAATTCGGCTGATCAAAGCATCTTTATAGTTTTAGACAATATCAAAAAAGATCTCAAGGTCCCTTTTGCAATGGAAATTCTGATTATTGGAACTTGGAGCATCTGGATTTGCAGAAATAATGAAATTTTCAACAATCAGCATGCATCGAAGGAGACCTGGAAGGCTATTGTAGCCCAGGAATTAAGATGGGTCCTTTATAGAATTAAGAAGAAGTATTATCAGGGCCTTAAGATTTGGATTGAAACCAATTTAGACAGGAGATAGTTGATTAGCATGTTATCCCTCTTTTTTGAGGTGGAATATGGTTGTAAATATTCTTTTGTAACTCTATATAATCTATAAAAGTTGCAGTGGGGTTTTTTGCCCTACTGTTTTACCCTTAAAAAAATGACTCTAGTTGTTGTTAGTAAAAAGAACACACATGCAATGACACTGGTGGATCCATAGGTGGATTGTGAAAAGAACACACATGCAATGACACTGGTGGATCCATATGTGGTATGTGAAAAGAACACACATTTCAATGACTCTGGTTGTTGTTAGTAAAAAGAACACACATGCAATGACACTGGTGGATCCATGTGTGGTCTCTGAAGAGAACACACATGCAATGACTCTGGTTGTTGTTAGTAAAAAGAGAACACATGCAATGACACTGGTGGATCCATAGGTGGATTTTGAAAAGAACACACATGCAATGACACTGGTGGATCCACATGTGGTATGTGAAAAGAACACACATGCAATGACTCTCGGTGTTGTTAGTAAAAAGAACACACATGCAATGACACTGGAGGATCCATGTGTGGTCTGTGAATAGAACACACATTTCAATGACACTGGTGGATCCATATGTGGTATGTGAAAAGAACACACATGCAATGACTCTGGTGGTTGTTAGTAAAAAGAACACACATGCAATGACACTGGTGGATCCATAGGTGGATTGTGAAAAGAGCACACATGCAATGACACTGGTGGATCCATATGTGGTATGTGAAAAGAACACACATACAATGACTCCAGTTGTTGTTAGTAAAAAGAACACACATGCAATGACACTGGTGGATCCATGTGTGGTCTCTGAAGAGAACACACATTTCAATGACACTGGTGGATCCATATGTGGTATGTGAAAAGAACACACATGAAATGACACTGGTGGATCCATAGGTGGTATGTGAAAAGAACACACATGCAATGACACTGGTTGTTGTTAGTAAAAAGAACACACATTCAATGACACTGGTGAATCTATGTGTGGTCTCTGAAGATAACACACATGCAATGACTCTGGTTGTTAGTAAAAAGAGCACACATGCAATGACACTGGTGGATCCATAGGTGAATTGTCAAAAGAACACACATGTAATGACACTGGTGGATCCATATGTCGTATGTGAAAAGAACACATATGCAATGACTCCAGTTGTTGTTAGTAAAAAGAACACACATGCAATGACACTGGTGGATCCATGTGTGTTCTCTGAAGAGAACACACATTTCAATGACACTGGTGGATCCATATGTGGTATGTGAAAAGAACTCACATGCAATGACTCCAGATGTTGTTAGTAAAAAGAACACACATGCAATGACACTGGTGGATCCATTTGTGGTCTCTGAAGAGAACACACATTTCAATGACACTGGTGGATCCATATGTGGTATGTAAAAAGAACACACATGAAATGACAATGGTGGATCCATAGGTGGATTGTGAAAAGAGCACCCATGCAATGACACTGGTGGATCCATATGTGGTCTCTGAAAAGAACACACATGCAATGACTCCAGTTGTTGATAGTAAAAAGAACACACATGCAATGACTCTGGTTGTTGTTAGTAAAAGAGCACACATGCAATAACACTGGTGGATCCATATGTGGATTGTGAAAAGAACAGACATGCAATAACACTGGTGGATCCATATGTGGTATGTGAAAAGAACACACATGCAATGACACTGGTTGTTGTTAGTAAAAAGAACACACATTCAATGACACTGCTGAATCTATGTGTGGTCTCTGAAGATAACACACATGCAATGACTCTGGTTGTTGTTAGTAAAAAGAGCACACATGCAATGACACTGGTGGATCCATAGGTGGATTGTCAAAAGAACACACATGTAATGACACTGGTGGATCCATATGTCGTATGTGAAAAGAACACATATGCAATGACTCCAGTTGTTGTTAGTAAAAAGAACACACATGCAATGACACTGGTGGATCCATGTGTGTTCTCTGAAGAGAACACACATTTCAATGACACTGGTGGATCCATATGTGGTATGTGAAAAAAAACACATGCAACGACTCCAGATGTTGTTAGTAAAAAGAATGCACATGCAATAACACTGGTGGATCCATGTGTGGTCTCTGAAGAGAACACACATTTCAATGACACTGGTGGATCCATATATGGTATGTAAAAAGAACACACATGCAATGACACTAGTGGATCCATGTGTGGTCTCTGAAGAGAACACACATTTCAATGACACTTGTGGATCCATATGTGGTATGTGAAAAAAAACATATGCATCGACTCCAGATGTTGTTAGTAAAAAGAACACACATGCAATGACACTGGTGGATCCATGTGTGGTCTCTGAAGAGAACACACATTTCAATGACACTGGTGGATCCATATGTGGTATGTAAAAAGAACACACATGCAATGGCACTAGTGGATCCATGTGTGGTCTCTGAAGAGAACACACATTTCAATGACACTGGTGGATCCATATGTGGTATGTGAAAAGAACACACATGCAATGACTCTGGTTGTTGTTAGTAAAAAAAGAACACACATGCAATGACACTGGTGGATCCATGTGTGGTCTCTGAAGAGAACACACGGTTCAATGACTCTGGTTGTTGTTAGTAAAAAGAACACACATGCAATGACACTGGTGGATCCATGTGTGGTCTTTTATAAGAACACACATGCAATGACTCTAGTTGTTGTTAGTAAAAAGAACACACATGCAATGACACTGGTGGATCCATAGGTGGATCGTGAAAAGAACACACATGCAATGACACTGGTGGATCCATATGTGGTATGTGAAAAGAACACACATTTCAATGACTCTGGTTGTTGTTAGTAAAAAGAACACACATGCAATGACACTGGTGGATCCATGTGTGGTCTCTGAAGAGAACACACATTTCAATGACACTGGTGGATCCATATGTGGTCTGTGAAAAGAACACACATTCAATGACTCTGGTTGTTGTTAGTAAAAAGAGCACACATGCAATGACACTGGTGGATCCATAGGTGGATTGTGAAAAGAGCACACATGCAATGACACTGGTGGATCCATATGTGGTATGTGAAAATAACACACATGCAATGACTCCAGTTGTTGTTAGTAAAAAGAACACACATGCAATAACACTGGTGGATCCATGTGTGGTCTCTGAAGAGAACACACATTTCAATGACACTGGTGGATCCATATGTGGTATGTGAAAAGATCACAAATGCAATGACACTGGTGGATCCATAGGTAGATTGTGAAAAGAGCACACATGCAATGACACTGGTGGATCCATAAGTGGTATGTGAAAAGAACACACATGTAATGACTCCAGTTGTTGTTAGTAAAAAGAACACACCTGCAATGACACTGGTGGATCTATGTGTGGTCTCTGAAGAGAACACCCATTTCAATGACACTCGTGGATCCATATGTGGTATGTGAAAAGAACAGACATGAAATGACTCCAGTTGTTGTTAGTAAAAAGAACACACATGCAATGACACTGGCGGATCCATATGCGGTATGTGAAAAGAACACACACGAAATGACTCTGGTTGTTGTTAGTGAAAAGAACACACATGCAATGACACTGGTGGATCCATGTGTGGTCTCTGAAGAGAACACACATTTCAATGACTCCAGTTGTTGTTAGTAAAAAGAACACACATGCAATGACACTGGTGGATCCATGTGTGGTCTCTGAAGAGAACACACATGCAATGACTCTCGTTGTTGTTAGTAAAAAGAGCACACATGCAATGACACTGGTGGATCCATATGTGGATTGTGAAAAGAACAGACATGCAATAACACTGGTGGATCCATATGTGGTATGTGAAAAGAACACACATGCAATGGCACTGGTTATTGTTAGTAAAAAGAACACACATTCAATGACACTGGTGAATCCATGTGTGGTCTCTAAAGATAACACACATGCAATGACTCTGGTTGTTGTTAGTAAAAAGAGCACACATGCAATGACACTGGTGGATCCATAGGTAGATTGTGAAAAGAACACACATGCAATGACACTGGTGGATCCATATGTGGTATGTGAAAAGAACACATATGCAATGACTCTAGTTGTTGTTAGTAAAAAGAACACGCATGCAATGACACTGGTGGATCCATGTGTTTTCTCTGAAGAGAACACACATTTCAATGACACTGGTGGATCCATATGTGGTATGTGAAAAGAACACACATGCAATGACTCCAGTTGTTGTTAGTAAAAAGAACACACATGCAATGACACTGGTGGATCCATAGGTGGATTGTGAAAAGAGCACACATGCAATGACACCGGTGGATCCATATGTGGTATGTGAAAATAACACACATGCAATGACTCTAGTTGTTGTTAGTAAAAAGAACAGACATGCAATGGCACTAGTGGATCCATGTGTGGTCTCTGAAGAGAACACACATTTCAATGACACTGGTGGATCCATATGTGGTATGTGAAAATAACACACATGCAATGACTCTGGTTGTTGTTAGTAAAAAAAGAACACACATGCAATGACACTGGTGGATCCATGTGTGGTCTCTGAAGAGAACACACGGTTCAATGACTCTGGTTGTTGTTAGTAAAAAGAACACAGATGCAATGACACTGGTGGATCCATGTGTGGTCTTTGAAGAGAACACACATGCAATGACTCTAGTTGTTGTTAGTAAAAAGAACACACATGCAATGACACTGGTGGATCCATAGGTGGATTGTGAAAAGAACACACATGCAATGACACTGGTGGATCCATATGTGGTATGTGAAAAGAACACACATTTCAATGACTCTGGTTGTTGTTAGTAAAAAGAACACACATGCAATGACACTGGTGGATCCATGTGTGGTCTCTGAAGAGAACACACATGCAATGACTCTGGTTGTTGTTAGTAAAAAGAGAACACATGCAATGACACTGGTGGATCCATAGGTGGATTTTGAAAAGAACACACATGCAATGACACTGGTGGATCCACATGTGGTATGTGAAAAGTACACACATGCAATGACTCTAGTTGTTGTTAGTAAAAAGAACACACATGCAATGACACTGAAGGATCCATGTGTGGTCTGTGAATAGAACACACATTTCAATGACACTGGTGGATCCATATATGGTATGTGAAAAGAACACACATGCAATGACTCTGGTGGTTGTTAGTAAAAAGAACACACATGTAATGACACTGGTGGATCCATAGGTGGATTGTGAAAAGAGCACACATGCAATGACACTGGTGGATCCATATGTGGTATGTGAAAAGAACACACATGCAATGACTCCAGTTGTTGTTAGTAAAAAGAACACACATGCAATGACACTGGTGGATCCATGTGTTGTCTCTGAAGAGAACACACATTTCAATGACACTGGTGGATCCATATGTGGTATGTGAAAAGATCACAAATGCAATGACACTGGTGGATCCATAGGTAGATTGTGAAAAGAGCACACATGCAATGACCCTGGTGGATCCATATGTGGTATGTGAAAAGAACACACATGTAATGACTCCAGTTGTTGTTAGTAAAAAGAACACACCTGCAATGACACTGGTGGATCCTTGTGTGGTCTCTAAAGAGAACACACATTTTAATGACACTCGTGGATCCATATGTGGTATGTGAAAAGAACACACATGAAATGACTCCAGTTGTTGTTAGTAAAAAGAACACACATGCAATGACACTGGGGGATCCATATGCGGTATGTGAAAAGAACACACACGAAATGACTCTGGTTGTTGTTAGTGAAAAGAACACACATGCAATGACACTGGTGGATCCATGTGTGGTCTCTGAAGAGAACACACATTTCAATGACTCCGGTTGTTGTTAGTAAAAAGAACACACATGCAATGACACTGGTGGATCCATGTGTGGTCTCTGAAGAGAACACACATGCAATGACTCTCGTTGTTGTTAGTAAAAAGAGCACACATGCAATGACACTGGTGGATCCATATGTGGATTGTGAAAAGAACAGACATGCAATAACACTGGTGGATCCATATGTGGTATGTGAAAAGAACACACATGCAATGGCACTGGTTATTGTTAGTAAAAAGAACACACATTCAATGACACTGGTGAATCCATGTGTGGTCTCTAAAGATAACACACATGCAATGACTCTGGTTGTTGTTAGTAAAAAGAGCACACATGCAATGACACTGGTGGATCCATAGGTGGATTGTGAAAAGAACACACATGCAATGACACTAGTGGATCCATATGTGGTATGTGAAAAGAACACATATGCAATGACTCAGTTGTTGTTAGTAAAAAGAACACGCATGCAATGACACTGATGGATCCATGTGTGTTCTCTAAAGAGAACACACATTTCAATGACACTGGTGGATACATATGTGCTATGTGAAAAGAACACACATGCAATGACTCCAGTTGTTGTTAGTAAAAAGAACACACATGCAATGACACTGGTGGATCCATAGGTGGATTGTGAAAAGAGCACACATGCAATGACACCGGTGGATCCATATGTGGTATGTGAAAATAACACACATGCAATGACTCTGGTTGTTGTTAGTAAAAAGAACAGACATGCAATGGCACTAGTGGATCCATGTGTGGTCTCTGAAGAGAACACACATTTCAATGACACTGGTGGATCCATATGTGGTATGTGAAAAAAACACATGCAACGACTCCAGATATTGTTAGTAAAAAGAATGCACATGCAATAACACTGGTGGATCCATGTGTGGTCTCTGAAGAGAACACACATTTCAATGACACTGGTGGATCCATATATGGTATGTAAAAAGAACACACATGCAATGGCACTAGTGGATCCATGTGTGGTCTCTGAAGAGAACACACATTTCAATGATACTTGTGGATCCATATGTGGTATGTGAAAAAAAAACACATGCATCGACTCCAGATGTTGTTAGTAAAAAGAACACACATGCAATGACACTGGTGGATCCATGTGTGGTCTCTGAAGAGAACACACATTTCAATGACACTGGTGGATCCATATGTGGTATGTAAAAAGAACACACATGCAATGGCACTAGTGGATCCATGTGTGGTCTCTGAAGAGAACACACATTTCAATGACACTGGTGGATCCATATGTGGTATGTGAAAAGAACACACATGCAATGACTCTGGTTGTTGTTAGTAAAAAAAGAACACACATGCAATGACACTGGTGGATCCATGTGTGGTCTCTGAACAGAACACACGGTTCAATGACTCTGGTTGTTGTTAGTAAAAAGAACACACATGCAATGACACTGGTGGATCCATGTGTGGTCTTTGAAGAGAACACACATGCAATGACTCTAGTTGTTGTTAGTAAAAAGAACACACATGCAATGACACTGGTGGATCCATAGGTGGATTGTGAAAAGAACACACATGCAATGACACTGGTGGATCCATATGTGGTATGTGAAAAGAACACACATTTCAATGACTCTGGTTGTTGTTAGTAAAAATAACACACATGCAATGACACTGGTGGATCCATGTGTGGTCTCTGAAGAGAACACACATGCAATGACTCTGGTTGTTGTTAGTAAAAAGAGAACACATGCAATGACACTGGTGGATCCATAGGTGGATTTTGAAAAGAACACACATGCAATGACACTGGTGGATCCACATGTGGTATGTGAAAAGAACACACATGCAATGACTCTAGTTGTTGTTAGTAAAAAGAACACACATGCAATGACACTGGAGGATCCATGTGTGGTCTGTAAATAGAACACACATTTCAATGACACTGGTGGATCCATATATGGTATGTGAAAAGAACACACATGCAATGACTCTGGTGGTTGTTAGTAAAAAGAACACACATGTAATGACACTGGTGGATCCATAGGTGGATTGTGAAAAGAGCACACATGCAATGACACTGGTGGATCCATATGTGGTATGTGAAAAGAACACACATGCAATGACTCCAGTTGTTGTTAGTAAAAAGAACACACATGCAATGACACTGGTGGATCCATGTGTTGTCTCTGAAGAGAACACACATTTCAATGACACTGGTGGATCCATATGTGGTATGTGAAAAGATCACAAATGCAATGACACTGGTGGATCCATAGGTAGATTGTGAAAAGAGCACACATGCAATGACACTGGTGGATCCATATGTGGTATGTGAAAAGAACACACATGTAATGACTCCAGTTGTTGTTAGTAAAAAGAACACACCTGCAATGACACTGGTGGATCCATGTGTGGTCTCTGAAGAGAACACACATTTTAATGACACTCGTGGATCCATATGTGGTATGTGAAAAGAACACACATGAAATGACTCCAGTTGTTGTTAGTAAAAAGAACACATATGCAATGACACTGGGGGATCCATATGCGGTATGTGAAAAGAACACACACGAAATGACTCTGGTTGTTGTTAGTGAAAAGAACACACATGCAATGACACTGGTGGATCCATGTGTGGTCTCTGAAGAGAACACACATTTCAATGACTCCGGTTGTTGTTAGTAAAAAGAACACACATGCAATGACACTGGTGGATCCATGTGTGGTCTCTGAAGAGAACACACATGCAATGACTCTCGTTGTTGTTAGTAAAAAGAGCACACATGCAATGACACTGGTGGATCCATATGTGGATTGTGAAAAGAACAGACATGCAATAACACTGGTGGATCCATATGTGGTATGTGAAAAGAACACACATGCAATGGCACTGGTTATTGTTAGTAAAAAGAACACACATTCAATGACACTGGTGAATCCATGTGTGGTCTCTAAAGATAACACACATGCAATGACTCTGGTTGTTGTTAGTAAAAAGAGCACACATGCAATGACACTGGTGGATCCATAGGTGGATTGTGAAAAGAACACACATGCAATGACACTAGTGGATCCATATGTGGTATGTGAAAAGAACACATATGCAATGACTCAGTTGTTGTTAGTAAAAAGAACACGCATGCAATGAAACTGGTGGATCCATGTGTGTTCTCTAAAGAGAACACACATTTCAATGACACTGGTGGATACATATGTGCTATGTGAAAAGAACACACATGCAATGACTCCAGTTGTTGTTAGTAAAAAGAACACACATGCAATGACACTGGTGGATCCATAGGTGGATTGTGAAAAGAGCACACATGCAATGACACCGGTGGATCCATATGTGGTATGTGAAAATAACACACATGCAATGACTCTGGTTGTTGTTAGTAAAAAGAACAGACATGCAATGGCACTAGTGGATCCATGTGTGGTCTCTGAAGAGAACACACATTTCAATGACACTAGTGGATCCATATGTGGTATGTGAAAAAAAACACATGCAACGACTCCAGATGTTGTTAGTAAAAAGAATGCACATGCAATAACACTGGTGGATCCATGTGTGGTCTCTGAAGAGAACACACATTTCAATGACACTGGTGGATCCATATATGGTATGTAAAAAGAACACACATGCAATGGCACTAGTGGATCCATGTGTGGTCTCTGAAGAGAACACACATTTCAATGACACTTGTGGATCCATATGTGGTATGTGAAAAAAAAACACATGCATCGACTCCAGATGTTGTTAGTAAAAAGAACACACATGCAATGACACTGGTGGATCCATGTGTGGTATCTGAAGAGAACACACATTTCAATGACACTGGTGGATCCATATGTGGTATATAAAAAGAACACACATGCAATGGCACTAGTGGATCCATGTGTGGTCTCTGAAGAGAACACACATTTCAATGACACTGGTGGATCCATATGTGGTATGTGAAAAGAACACACATGCAATGACTCTGGTTGTTGTTAGTAAAAAAAGAACAAACATGCAATGACACTGGTGGATCCATGTGTGGTCTCTGAAGAGAACACACGGTTCAATGACTCTGGTTGTTGTTAGTAAAAAGAACACACATGCAATGACACTGGTGGATCCATGTGTGGTCTCTAAAGAGAACACACATGCAATGACTCTGGTTGTTGTTAGTAAAAAGAGCACACATGCAATGACACTGGTGGATCCATAGGTGGATTGTGAAAAGAACACACATGCAATGACATTGGTGGATCCACATGTGGTATGTGAAAAGAACACACATGCAATGACTCTGGTGGATCCATATGTAGATTATGAAAAGAGCACACATGCAATGACACTGGTGGATCCATAGGTAGATTATGAAAAGAGCACACCTGCAATGACACTCGTGGATCCATATGTGATATGTGAAAAGAACACACATGAAATGACTCTAGTTGTTGTTAGTAAAAAGAACACACATGCAATGACACTGGGGGATCCATATGTGGAATGTGAAAAGAACACACACGAAATGACTCTGGTTGTTGATAGTGAAAAGAACACACATGCAATGACACTGGTGGATCCATGTGTGGTCTCTGAAGAGAACACACATTTCAATGACTCCGGTTGTTGTTAGTAAAAAGAACACACATGCACACACATTTCAATGACACTGGTGGATCCATATGTGGTATGTGAAAATAACACACATGCAATGACTCTGGTTGTTGTTAGTAAAAAAAGAACACACATGCAATGACACTGGTGGATCCATGTGTGGTCTCTGAACAGAACATACGGTTCAATGACTCTGGTTGTTGTTAGTAAAAAGAACACACATGCAATGACACTGGTGCATCCATGTGTGGTCTTTGAAGAGAACACACATGCAATGACTCTAGTTGTTGTTAGTAAAAAGAACACACATGCAATGACACTGGTGGATCCATAGGTGGATTGTGAAAAGAACACACATGCAATGACACTGTTGGATCCATATGTGGTATGTGAAAAGAACACACATTTCAATGACTCTGGTCGTTGTTAGTAAAAAGAACACACATGCAATGACACTGGTGGATCCATGTGTGGTCTCTAAAGAGAACACACATGCAATGACTCTGGTTGTTGTTAGTAAAAAGAGCACACATGCAATGACACTGGTGGATCCATAGGTGGATTGTGAAAAGAACACACATGCAATGACATTGGTGGATCCACATGTGGTATGTGAAAAGAACACACATGCAATGACTCTAGTTGTTGTTAGTAAAAAGAACACACATGCAATGACACTGGAGGATCCATGTGTGGTCTGTGAAGAGAACACACATTTCAATGACACTGGTGGATCCATATGTGGTATGTGAAAAGAACACACATGCAATGACTCTGGTTGTTGTTAGTAAAAAGAACACAGATGCAATGACACTGGTGGATCCATAGGTGGATTGTGAAAAGAGCACACATGCAATGACACTGGTGGATCCATATGTGGTATGTGAAAAGAACACACATGCAATGACTCCAGTTGTTGTTAGTAAAAAGAACACACATGCAATGACACTGGTGGATCCATGTGTGGTCTCTGAAGAGAACACACATTTCAATGACACTGGTGGATCCATATGTGGTATGTGAAAAGATCACAGATGCAATGACACTGGTGGATCCATAGGTGGATTGTGAAAAGAGCACACATGCAATGACACTGGTGGATCCATATGTGGTATGTGAAAAGAACACACATGCAATGACTCCAGTTGTTGTTAGTAAAAAGAACACACATGCAATGACACTGGTGGATCCATGTGTGGTCTCTAAAGAGAACACACATTTCAATGACACTGGTGGATCCATATGTGGTATGTGAAAAGAACATACATGCAATGACTCTAGTTGTTGTTAGTAAAAAGAAGACACATGCAATGACACTGGTTTATCCATAGGTGGATTGTGAAAACAGCACACATGCAATGACACTGGTGGATCCATATATGGTATGTGAAAAGAACACACATGAAATGACTCCAGTTGTTGTTAGTAAAAAGAACACACATGCAATGACACTGGTGGATCCATATGTGGTATGTGAAAAGAACACACACGAAATGACTCTGGTTGTTGTTAGTAAAAAGAACACACATGCAATGACACTGGTGGATCCATGTGTGGTCTCTGAAGAGAACACACATTTCAATGACTCCAGTTGTTGTTAGTAAAAACAACACACATGCAATAATACTGGTGGATCCATGTGTGGTCTCTGAAGAGAACACACATGCAATGACTCTCGTTGTTGTTAGTAAAAAGAGCACACATGCAATGACACTGGTGGATCCATATGTGGATTGTGAAAAGAACAGACATGCAATAACACTGGTGGATCCATATGTGGTATGTGAAAAGAACACACATGCAATGACACTGGTTATTGTTAGTAAAAAGAACACACATTCAATGACACTGGTGAATCCATGTGTGGTCTCTAAAGATAACACACATGCAATGACTCTGGTTGTTGTTAGTAAAAAGAGCACATATGCAATGACACTGGTGGATCCATAGGTGGATTGTCAAAAGAACACACAAGCAATGACACTGGTGGATCCATATGTGGTATGTGAAAAGAACACATATGCAATGACTCCAGTTGTTATTAGTAAAAAGAACACACATGCAATGACACTGGTGGATCCATGTGTGTTCTCTGAAGAGAACACACATTTCAATGACACTGGTGGATCCATATGTGGTATGTGAAAAGAACTCACATGCAATGACTCCAGATGTTGTTAGTAAAAAGAACACACATGCAATGACACTGGGGGATCCATTTGTGGTCTCTGAAGAGAACACACATTTCAATGACACTGGTGGATCCATATGTGGTATGTAAAAAGAACACACATGAAATGACAATGGTGGATCCATAGGTGGATTGTGAAAAGAGCACACATGCAATGACACTGGTGGATCCATGTGGTCTCTGAAAAGAACACACATGCAATGACTCCAGTTGTTGGTAGTAAAAGAACACACATGCAATGACTCTGGTTGTTGTTAGTAAAAGAGCACACATGCAAGAACACTGGTGGATCCATATGTGGATTGTGAAAAGAACAAACATGCAATAACACTGATGGATCCATATGTGGTATGTGAAAAGAACACACATGCAATGACACTGGTTGTTGTTAGTAAAAAGAACATACATTCAATGACACTGGTGGATCCATATGTGGTCTCTGAAAAGAATACACATGAAATGACTCCAGTTGTTGTTAGTAAAAAGAACACACATGCAATGACACTTGGGGATCCATTTGTGGTATGTGAAAACAACACACATGAAATGATTCTGGTTGTTGTTAGTGAAAAGAACACACATGCAATGACACTGGTGGATCCATGTGTGGTCTCTGAAGAGAACACACATTTCAATTACTCTAGTTGTTGTTAGTAAAAACAACACACATGCAATGACACTGGTGGATCCATGTGTGGTCTCTGAAGAGAACACACATGCAATGACACTGGTGGATCCATATGTGGATTGTGAAAAGAACAGACATGCAATAACACTGGTGGATCCATATGTGGTATGTGAAAAGAACACACATGCAATGACACTGGTTATTGTTAGTAAAAAGAACACACATTCAATGACACTGGTGAATCCATGTGTGGTCTCTAAAGATAACACACATGCAATGACTCTGGTTGTTGTTAGTAAAAAGAGCACATATGCAATGACACTGGTGGATCCATAGGTGGATTGTCAAAAGAACACACAAGCAATGACACTGGTGGATCCATATGTGGTATGTGAAAAGAACACATATGCAATGACTCCAGTTGTTGTTAGTAAAAAGAACACACATGCAATGACACTGGTGGATCCATATGACACTGGTGGATCCATATGTGGTATGTGAAAAGAACTCACATGCAATGACTCCAGATGTTGTTAGTAAAAAGAACACACATGCAATGACACTGGGGGATCCATTTGTGGTCTCTGAAGAGAACACACATTTCAATGACACTAGTGAATCCGTATGTGGTATGTAAAAAGAACACACATGAAATGACAATGGTGGATCCATAGGTGGATTGTGAAAAGAGCACACATGCAATGACACTGGTGGATCCATGTGGTCTCTGAAAAGAACACACATGTAATGACTCCAGTTGTTGTTAGTAAAAGAACACACATGCAATGACTCTGGTTGTTGTTAGTAAAAGAGCACACATGCAATAACACTGGTGGATCCATATGTGGATTGTGAAAAGAACAGACATGCAATAACACTAGTGGATCCATATGTGGTATGTGAAAAGAACACACATGCAATGACACTGGTTGTTGTTAGTAAAAAGAACACACATTCAATGACACTGGTGGATCCATATGTGGTCTCTGAAAAGAATACACATGAAATGACTCCAGTTGTTGTTAGTAAAAAGAACACACATGCAATGACACTTGGGGATCCATATGTGGTATGTGAAAACAACACACATGAAATGATTCTGGTTGTTGTTAGTGAAAAGAACACACATGCAATGACACTGGTGGATCCATGTGTGGTCTCTGAAGAGAACACACATTTCAATGACTCCGGTTGTTGTTAGTAAAAAGAACACACATGCAATGACACTGGTGGATCCATGTGTGGTCTCTGAAGAGAACACACATGCAATGACTGTCATTGTTGTTAGTAAAAAGAGCACACATGCAATGACACGGGTGGATCCATATGTGGATTGTGAAAAGAACAGACATGTAATAACACTGGTGGATCCATATGTGGTATGTGAAAAGAACACACATGCAATGACACTGGTTGTTGTTAGTAAAAAGAACACACATTCAATGACACTGGTGAATCCATCTGTGGTCTCTGGAGATAACACACATGCAATGACTCTGGTTGTTGTTAGTAAAAAGAGCACACATGCAATGACACTGGTGGATCCATAGGTGGATTGTCAAAAGAACACACAAGCAATGACACTGGTAGATCCATATGTGGTATGTGAAAAGAACACATATTTAATGACTCCAGTTGTTGTTAGTAAAAAGAACACACATGCAATGACACTGGTGGATCCATGTGTGTTCTCTGAAGAGAACACACATTTCAATGACACTGGTGGATCCATATGTGGTATGTAAAAAGAACACACATGAAATGACAATGGTGGATCCATAGGTGGATTGTGAAAAGAGCACACATGCAATGACACTGGTGGATCCATGTGGTCTCTGAAAAGAACACACATGCAATGACTCCAGTTGTTGGTAGTAAAAGAACACACATGCAATGACTCTGGTTGTTGTTAGTAAAAGAGCACACATGCAATAACACTGGTGGATCCATATGTGGATTGTGAAAAGAACAGACATGCAATAACACTGATGGATCCATATGTGGTATGTGAAAAGAACACACATGCAATGACACTGGTTGTTGTTAGTAAAAAGAACACACATTCAATGACACTGGTGGATCCATATGTGGTCTTAAAAAGAATACACATGAAATGACTCCAGTTGTTGTTAGTAAAAAGAACACACATGCAATGACACTTGGGGATCCATATGTGGTATGTGAAAACAACACACATGAAATGATTCTGGTTGTTGTTAGTGAAAAGAACACACATGCAATGACACTGGTGGATCCATGTGTGGTCTCTGAAGAGAACACACATTTCAATGACTCCGGTTGTTGTTAGTAAAAAGAACACACATGCAATGACACTGGTGGATCCATGTGTGGTCTATGAAGAGAACACACATGCAATGACTCTGGTTGTTGTTAGTAAAAAGAGCACACATGCAATGACACGGGTGGATCCATATGTGGATTGTGAAAAGAACAGACATGTAATAACACTGGTGGATCCATATGTGGTATGTGAAAAGAACACACATGCAATGACACTGGTTGTTGTTAGTAAAAAGAACACACATTCAATGACACTGGTGAATCCATCTGTGGTCTCTGGAGATAACACACATGCAATGACTCTGGTTGTTGTTAGTAAAAAGAGCACACATGCAATGACACTGGTGGATCCATAGGTGGATTGTCAAAAGAACACACAAGCAATGACACTGGTGGATCCATATGTGGTATGTGAAAAGAACATACATTTAATGACTCTGGTTGTTGTTAGTAAAAAGAACACACATGCAATGACACTGGTGGATCCATAGGTGGATTGTGAAAGAAACACACATGCAATGACACTGGTGGATCCATATGTGGTATGTGAAAAGAACACACATGAAATGACTCCAGTTGTTGTTAGTAAAAAGAACACACATGCAATGACACTGGTGGATCCATATGTGGTATGCGAAAAGAACACACACGAAATGACTCTGGTTGTTGTTAGTGAAAAGAACACACATGCAATGACACTGGTGGATCCATGTGTGGTCTCTGAAGAGAACACACATTTCAATGACTCCAGTTGTTGTTAGTAAAAACAACACACATGCAATGAAACTGGTGGATCCATATGTGGATTGTGAAAAGAACAGACATGCAATAACACTAGTGGATCCATATGTGGTATGTGAAAAGAACACACATGCAATGACACTGGTTATTGTTAGTAAAAAGAACACACATTCAATGACACTGGTGAATCCATGTGTGGTCTCTAAAGATAACACACATGCAATGACTCTGGTTGTTGTTAGTAAAAAGAGCACATATGCAATGACACTGGTGGATCCATAGGTGGATTGTCAAAAGAACACACAAGCAATGACACTGGTGGATCCATATGTGGTATGTGAAAAGAACACATATGCAATGACTCCAGTTGTTGTTAGTAAAAAGAACACACATGCAATGACACTGGTGGATCCATGTGTGTTCTCTGAAGAGAACACACATTTCAATGACACTGGTGGATCCATATGTGGTATGTGAAAAGAACTCACATGCAATGACTCCAGATGTTGTTAGTAAAAAGAACACACATGCAATGACACTGGGGGATCCATTTGTGGTCTCTGAAGAGAACACACATTTCAATGACACTAGTGAATCCATATGTGGTATGTAAAAAGAACACACATGAAATGACAATGGTGGATCCATAGGTGGATTGTGAAAAGAGCCCACATGCAATGACACTGGTGGATCCATGTGGTCTCTGAAAAGAACACACATGTAATGACTCCAGTTGTTGTTAGTAAAAGAACACACATGCAATGACTCTGGTTGTTGTTAGTAAAAGAGCACACATGCAATAACACTGGTGGATCCATATGTGGATTGTGAAAAGAACAGACATGCAATAACACTGGTGGATCCATATGTGGTATGTGAAAAGAACACACATGCAATGACACTGGTTGTTGTTAGTAAAAAGAACACACATTCAATGACACTGGTGGATCCATATGTGGTCCATGAAAAGAACACACATGAAATGACTCCAGTTGTTGTTAGTAAAAAGAACACACATGCAATGACACTTGGGGATCCATAGGTGGATTGTGAAAACAGCACACATGCAATGACACTGGTGGATCCATATGTGGTATGTGAAAAGAACACACATGAAATGACTCCAGTTGTTGTTAGTAAAAAGAACACACATGCAATGACACTGGTGGATCCATATGTGGTATGTGAAAAGAACACACACGAAATGACTCTGGTTGTTGTTAGTGAAAAGAACACACATGCAATGACACTGGTGGATCCATGTGTGGTCTCTGAAGAGAACACACATTTCAATGGCTCCAGTTGTTGTTAGTAAAAACAACACACATGCAATGACACTGGTGGATCCATGTGTGGTCTCTGAAGAGAACACACATGCAATGACTCTCGTTGTTGTTAGTAAAAAGAGCACACATGCAATGACACTGGTGGATCCATATGTGGATTGTGAAAAGAACAGACATGCAATAACACTGGTGGATCCATATGTGGTATGTGAAAAGAACACACATGCAATGACACTGGTTATTGTTAGTAAAAAGAACACACATTCAATGACACTGGTGAATCCATGTGTGGTCTCTAAAGATAACACACATGCAATGACTCTGGTTGTTGTTAGTAAAAAGAGCACATATGCAATGACACTGGTGGATCCATAGGTGGATTGTCAAAAGAACACACAAGCAATGACACTGGTGGATCCATATGTGGTATGTGAAAAGAACACATATGCAATGACTCCAGTTGTTGTTAGTAAAAAGAACACACATGCAATGACACTGGTGGATCCATATGACACTGGTGGATCCATATGTGGTATGTGAAAAGAACTCACATGCAATGACTCCAGATGTTGTTAGTAAAAAGAACACACATGCAATGACACTGGGGGATCCATTTGTGGTCTCTGAAGAGAACACACATTTCAATGACACTAGTGAATCCGTATGTGGTATGTAAAAAGAACACACATGAAATGACAATGGTGGATCCATAGGTGGATTGTGAAAAGAGCACACATGCAATGACACTGGTGGATCCATGTGGTCTCTGAAAAGAACACACATGTAATGACTCCAGTTGTTGTTAGTAAAAGAACACACATGCAATGACTCTGGTTGTTGTTAGTAAAAGAGCACACATGCAATAACACTGGTGGATCCATATGTGGATTGTGAAAAGAACAGACATGCAATAACACTGGTGGATCCATATGTGGTATGTGAAAAGAACACACATGCAATGACACTGGTTGTTGTTAGTAAAAAGAACACACATTCAATGACACTGGTGGATCCATATGTGGTCTCTGAAAAGAATACACATGAAATGACTCCAGTTGTTGTTAGTAAAAAGAACACACATGCAATGACACTTGGGGATCCATATGTGGTATGTGAAAACAACACACATGAAATGATTCTGGTTGTTGTTAGTGAAAAGAACACACATGCAATGACACTGGTGGATCCATGTGTGGTCTCTGAAGAGAACACACATTTCAATGACTCCGGTTGTTGTTAGTAAAAAGAACACACATGCAATGACACTGGTGGATCCATGTGTGGTCTCTGAAGAGAACACACATGCAATGACTGTCATTGTTGTTAGTAAAAAGAGCACACATGCAATGACACGGGTGGATCCATATGTGGATTGTGAAAAGAACAGACATGTAATAACACTGGTGGATCCATATGTGGTATGTGAAAAGAACACACATGCAATGACACTGGTTGTTGTTAGTAAAAAGAACACACATTCAATGACACTGGTGAATCCATCTGTGGTCTCTGGAGATAACACACATGCAATGACTCTGGTTGTTGTTAGTAAAAAGAGCACACATGCAATGACAATGGTGGATCCATAGGTGGATTGTCAAAAGAACACACAAGCAATGACACTGCTAGATCCATATGTGGTATGTGAAAAGAACACATATTTAATGACTCCAGTTGTTGTTAGTAAAAAGAACACACATGCAATGACACTGGTGGATCCATGTGTGTTCTCTGAAGAGAACACACATTTCAATGACACTGGTGGATCCATATGTGGTATGTAAAAAGAACACACATGAAATGACAATGGTGGATCCATATGTGGATTGTGAAAAGAGCACACATGCAATGACACTGGTGGATCCATGTGGTCTCTGAAAAGAACACACATGCAATGACTCCAGTTGTTGGTAGTAAAAGAACACACATGCAATGACTCTGGTTGTTGTTAGTAAAAGAGCACACATGCAATAACACTGGTGGATCCATAATTGGATTGTGAAAAGAACAGACATGCAATAACACTGATGGATCCATATGTGGTATGTGAAAAGAACACACATGCAATGACACTGGTTGTTGTTAGTAAAAAGAACACACATTCAATGACACTGGTGGATCCATATGTGGTCTCTGAAAAGAATACACATGAAATGACTCCAGTTGTTGTTAGTAAAAAGAACACACATGCAATGACACTTGGGGATCCATATGTGGTATGTGAAAACAACACACATGAAATGATTCTGGTTGTTGTTAGTGAAAAGAACACACATGCAATGACACTGGTGGATCCATGTGTGGTCTCTGAAGAGAACACACATTTCAATGACTCTGGTTGTTGTTAGTAAAAAGAACACACATGCAATGACACTGGTGGATCCATGTGTGGTCTCTGAAGAGAACACACATGCAATGACTCTGGTTGTTGTTAGTAAAAAGAGCACACATGCAATGACACGGGTGGATCCATATGTGGATTGTGAAAAGAACAGACATGTAATAACACTGGTGGATCCATATGTGGTATGTGAAAAGAACACACATGCAATGACACTGGTTGTTGTTAGTAAAAATAACACACATTCAATGACACTGGTGAATCCATCTGTGGTCTCTGGAGATAACACACATGCAATGACTCTGGTTGTTGTTAGTAAAAAGAGCACACATGCAATGACACTGGTGGATCCATAGGTGGATTGTCAAAAGAACACACAAGCAATGACACTGGTGGATCCATATGGTGTATGTGAAAAGAACATACATTTAATGACTCTGGTTGTTGTTAGTAAAAAGAACACACATGCAATGACACTGGTGGATCCATAGGTGGATTGTGAAAACAGCACACATGCAATGACACTGGTGGATCCATATGTGGTATGTGAAAAGAACACACATGAAATGACTCCAGTTGTTGTTAGTAAAAAGAACACACATGCAATGACACTGGTGGATCCATATGTGGTATGTGAAAAGAACACACACGAAATGACTCTGGTTGTTTTTAGTGAAAAGAACACACATGCAATGACACTGGTGGATCCATGTGTGGTATCTGAAGAGAACACACATTTCAATGACTCCAGTTGTTGTTAGTAAAAACAACACACATGCAATGAAACTGGTGGATCCATATGTGGATTGTGAAAAGAACAGACATGCAATAACACTGGTGGATCCATATGTGGTATGTGAAAAGAACACACATGCAATGACACTGGTTATTGTTAGTAAAAAGAACACACATTCAATGACACTGGTGAATCCATGTGTGGTCTCTAAAGATAACACACATGCAATGACTCTGGTTGTTGTTAGTAAAAAGAGCACATATGCAATGACACTGGTGGATCCATAGGTGGATTGTCAAAAGAACACACAAGCAATGACACTGGTGGATCCATATGTGGTATGTGAAAAGAACACATATGCAATGACTCCAGTTGTTGTTAGTAAAAAGAACACACATGCAATGACACTGGTGGATCCATGTGTGTTCTCTGAAGAGAACACACATTTCAATGACACTGGTGGATCCATATGTGGTATGTGAAAAGAACTCACATGCAATGACTCCAGATGTTGTTAGTAAAAAGAACACACATGCAATGACACTGGGGGATCCATTTGTGGTCTCTGAAGAGAACACACATTTCAATGACACTAGTGAATCCATATGTGGTATGTAAAAAGAACACACATGAAATGACAATGGTGGATCCATAGGTGGATTGTGAAAAGAGCACACATGCAATGACACTGGTGGATCCATGTGGTCTCTGAAAAGAACACACATGTAATGACTCCAGTTGTTGTTAGTAAAAGAACACACATGCAATGACTCTGGTTGTTGTTAGTAAAAGAGCACACATGCAATAACACTGGTGGATCCATATGTGGATTGTGAAAAGAACAGACATGCAATAACACTGGTGGATCCATATGTGGTATGTGAAAAGAACACACATGCAATGACACTGGTTGTTGTTAGTAAAAAGAACACACATTCAATGACACTGGTGGATCCATATGTGGTACATGAAAAGAACACACATGAAATGACTCCAGTTGTTGTTAGTAAAAAGAACACACATGCAATGACACTTGGGGATCCATAGGTGGATTGTGAAAACAGCACACATGCAATGACACTGGTGGATCCATATGTGGTATGTGAAAAGAACACACATGAAATGACTCCAGTTGTTGTTAGTAAAAAGAACACACATGCAATGACACTGGTGGATCCATATGTGGTATGTGAAAAGAACACACACGAAATGACTCTGGTTGTTGTTAGTGAAAAGAACACACATGCAATGACACTGGTGGATCCATGTGTGGTCTCTGAAGAGAACACACATTTCAATGGCTCCAGTTGTTGTTAGTAAAAACAACACACATGCAATGACACTGGTGGATCCATGTGTGGTCTCTGAAGAGAACACACATGCAATGACTCTCGTTGTTGTTAGTAAAAAGAGCACACATGCAATGACACTGGTGGATCCATATGTGGATTGTGAAAAGAACAGACATGCAATAACACTGGTGGATCCATATGTGGTATGTGAAAAGAACACACATGCAATGACACTGGTTATTGTTAGTAAAAAGAACACACATTCAATGACACTGGTGAATCCATGTGTGGTCTCTAAAGATAACACACATGCAATGACTCTAGTTGTTGTTAGTAAAAAGAGCACATATGCAATGACACTGGTGGATCCATAGGTGGATTGTCAAAAGAACACACAAGCAATGACACTGGTGGATCCATATGTGGTATGTGAAAAGAACACATATGCAATGACTCCAGTTGTTGTTAGTAAAAAGAACACACATGCAATGACACTGGTGGATCCATATGACACTGGTGGATCCATATGTGGTATGTGAAAAGAACTCACATGCAATGACTCCAGATGTTGTTAGTAAAAAGAACACACATGCAATGACACTGGGGGATCCATTTGTGGTCTCTGAAGAGAACACACATTTCAATGACACTAGTGAATCCGTATGTGGTATGTAAAAAGAACACACATGAAATGACAATGGTGGATCCATAGGTGGATTGTGAAAAGAGCACACATGCAATGACACTGGTGGATCCATGTGGTCTCTGAAAAGAACACACATGTAATGACTCCAGTTGTTGTTAGTAAAAGAACACACATGCAATGACTCTGGTTGTTGTTAGTAAAAGAGCACACATGCAATAACACTGGTGGATCCATATGTGGATTGTGAAAAGAACAGACTTGCAATAACACTGGTGGATCCATATGTGGTATGTGAAAAGAACACACATGCAATGACACTGGTTGTTGTTAGTAAAAAGAACACACATTCAATGACACTGGTGGATCCATATGTGGTCTCTGAAAAGAATACACATGAAATGACTCCAGTTGTTGTTAGTAAAAAGAACACACATGCAATGACACTTGGGGATCCATATGTGGTATGTGAAAACAACACACATGAAATGATTCTGGTTGTTGTTAGTGAAAAGAACACACATGCAATGACACTGGTGGATCCATGTGTGGTCTCTGAAGAGAACACACATTTCAATGACTCCGGTTGTTGTTAGTAAAAAGAACACACATGCAATGACACTGGTGGATCCATGTGTGGTCTCTGAAGAGAACACACATGCAATGACTCTCATTGTTGTTAGTAAAAAGATCACACATGCAATGACACGGGTGGATCCATATGTGGATTGTGAAAAGAACAGACATGTAATAACACTGGTGGATCCATATGTGGTATGTGAAAAGAACACACATGCAATGACACTGGTTGTTGTTAGTAAAAAGAACACACATTCAATGACACTGGTGAATCCATCTGTGGTCTCTGGAGATAACACACATGCAATGACTCTGGTTGTTGTTAGTAAAAAGAGCACACATGCAATGACACTGGTGGATCCATAGGTGGATTGTCAAAAGAACACACAAGCAATGACACTGGTAGATCCATATGTGGTATGTGAAAAGAACACATATGCAATGACTCCAGTTGTTGTTAGTAAAAAGAACACACATGCAATGACACTGGTGGATCCATGTGTGTTCTCTGAAGAGAACACACATTTCAATGACACTGGTGGATCCATATGTGGTATGCGAAAAGAACTCACATGCAATGACTCCAGATGTTGTTAGTAAAAATAACACACATGCAATGACACTGGTGGATCCATTTGTGGTCTCTGAAGAGAACACACATTTCAATGACACTAGTGGATCCATATGTGGTCTCTGAAAAGAACACACATGCAATGACTCCAGTTGTTGTTAGTAAAAAGAACACACATGCAATGACTCTGGTTGTTGTTAGTAAAAGAGCACACATGCAATAACACTGGTGGATCCATATGTGGATTGTGAAAAGAACAGACATGCAATAACACTGGTGGATCCATATGTGGTATGTGAAAAGAACACACATGCAATGACACTGGTTGTTGTTAGTAAAAATAACACACATTCAATGACACTGGTGAATCTATGTGTGGTCTCTGAAGATAACGCACATGCAATGACTCTGGTTGTTGTTAGTAAAAAGAGCACACATGCAATGACACAGGTGGATCCATAGGTGGATTGTCAAAAGAACACACATGTAATGACACTGGTGGATCCATATGTGGTATGTGAAAAGAACACGTATGCAATGACTCCAGTTGTTGTTAGTAAAAAGAACACACATGCAATGACACTGGTGGATCCATGTGTGTTCTCTGAAGAGAACACACATTTCAATGACACTGGTGGATCCATATGTGGTATGTGAAAAGATCACAGATGCAATGACACTGGTGGATCCATAGGTGGATTGTGAAAAGAGCACACATGCAATGACACTGGTGGATCCATATGTGGTATGTGAAAAGAACACAGATGCAATGACTCCAGTTGTTGTTAGTAAAAATAACACACATGCAATGACACTGGTGGATCCATGTGTGGTCTCTGAAGAGAACACACATTTCAATGACACTCGTGGATCCATATGTGGTATGTGAAAAGAACACACATGAAATGACTCCAGTTGTTGTTAGTAAAAAGAACACACATGCAATGACACTGGGGGATCCAGATGTGGTATGTGAAAAGAACACACACGAAATGACTCTAGTTGTTGTTAGTAAAAAGAACGCACATGCAATGACACTGGTGTATCCATGTGTGGTCTCTGAAGAGAACACACATTTCAATGACTCCAGTTGTTGTTAGTAAAAAGAACACACATGCAATGACACTGGTGGATCCATGTGTGGTCTGAAGAGAACACACATGCAATGACTCTCGTTGTTGTTAGTAAAAAGAGCACACATGCAATGACACTGGTGGATCCATATGTGGATTGTGAAAAGAATAGACATGCAATAACACTGGTGGATCCATATGTGGTATGTGAAAAGAACACATATGCAATGACACTGGTTATTGTTAGTAAAAAGAACACACATTCAATGACACTGGTGATCCATGTGTGGTCTCTAAAGATAACACACATGCAATTACTCTGGTTGTTGTTAGTAAAAAGAGCACACATGCAATGACACTGGTGGATCCATAGGTGGATTATGAAAAGAACACACATGCAATGACACTGGTGGATCCATAGGTGGTAGGTGAAAAGAACACATATGCAATGACTCCAGTTGTTGTTAGTAAAAAGAACACACATGCAATGACACTGGTGGATCCATGTGTGTTCTCTGAAGAGAACACACATTTCAATGACACTGGTGGATCCATATGTGGTATGTGAAAATAACACACATGCAATGACTCTGGTTGTTGTTAGTAAAAAAAGAACACACATGCAATGACACTGGTGGATCCATGTGTGGTCTCTGAAGAGAACACACGGTTCAATGACTCTTGTTGTTGTTAGTAAAAAGAACACACATGCAATGACACTGGTGGATCCATGTGTGGTCTTTGAAGAGAACACACATGCAATGACTCTGGTTGTTGTTAGTAAAAAGAGCACACATGCAATGACACAGGTGGATCCATAGGTGGATTGTGAAAAGAACACACATGCAATGACACTGGTGGATCCATATGTGGTATGTGAAAAGAACACACATGCAATGACACTGTTGGATTCATATGTGGTATGTGAAAAGAACACACATTTCAATGACTCTAGTTGTTGTTAGTGAAAAAAACACACATGCAATGACACTGGTGGATCCATGTGTGGTCTCTGAAGAGAACACACATGCATTGACTCTGGTTGTTTTAGTAAAAAGAGCACACATGCAATGAAACTGGTGGATCCATAGGTGGATTGTGAAAAGAACACACATGCAATGACACTGGTGGATCCACATGTGGTATGTGAAAAGAACACACATGCAATGACTCTAGTTGTTGTTAGTAAAAAGAACACACATGCAATGACACTGGAGGATCCATGTGTGGTCTGTGAAGAGAACACACATTTCAATGACACTGGTGGATCCATATGTGGTATGTGAAAAGAACACACATGCAATGACTCTGGTTGTTGTTAGTAAAAAGAACACACATGCAATGACACTGGTGGATCCATAGGTGGATTGTGAAAAGAGCACACATGCAATGACACTGGTGGATCCATATGTGGTATGTGAAAAGAACACACATGCAATGACTCCAGTTGTTGTTAGTAAAAAGAACACACATGCAATGACACTGGTGGATCCATGTGTGGTCTCTGAAGAGAACACACATTTCAATGACACTGGTGGATCCATATGTGGTATGTGAAAAGATCACATATGCAATGACATTGGTGGATCCATAGGTGGATTGTGAAAAGAGCACACATGCAATGTCACTGGTGGATCCATATGTGGTATGTGAAAAGAACACACATGCAATGACTCCAGTTGTTGTTAGTAAAAATAACACACATGCAATGACACTGGTGGATCCATTTGTGGTCTCTGAAGAGAACACACATTTCAATGACACTCGTGGATCCATATGTGGTATGTGAAAAGAACACACATGAAATGACTCCAGTTGTTGTTAGTAAAAAGAACACACATGCAATGACACTTGTGGATCCATATGTGGTATGTGAAAAGAACACACACAAAATGACTCTGGTTGTTGTTAGTGAAAAGAACACACATGCAATGACATTGGTGGATCCATGTGTGGTCTCTGAAGAGAACACACATTTCAATGACTCTGGTTGTTGTTAGTAAAAAGAACACACATGCAATGAAACTGGTGGATCCATGTGTGGTCTCTGAAGAGAACACACATGCAATGAATCTCATTGTTGTTAGTAAAAAGAGCACACATGCAATGACACTGGTGGATCCATATGTGGATTGTGAAAAGAACAGACATGCAATAACACTAGTGGATCCATATGTGGTATGTGAAAAGAACACACATGCAATGACACTGGTTATTCTTAGTAAAAAGAACACACATTCAATGACACTGGTGAATCCATGTGTGGTCTCTAAAGATAACACACATGCAATGACTCTGGTTGTTGTTAGTAAAAAGAGCACACATGCAATGACACTGGTGGATCCATAGGTGGATTGTGAAAAGAACACACATGCAATGACACTGGTGGATCCATATGTGGTATGTGAAAAGACCACATATGCAATGACTCCAGTTGTTGTTAGTAAAAAGAACACGCATGCAATGACACTGGTGGATCCATGTGTGTTCTCTGAAGACAACACACATTTCAATGACACTGGTGGATCCATATGCGGTATGTGACAAGAACACACATGCAATGACTCCAGATGTTGTTAGTAAAAATAACACACATGCAATGACACTGGTGGATCCATAGGTGGATTGTGAAAAGAGCACACATGCAATGACACCGGTGGATCCATATGTGGTATGTGAAAATAACACACATGCAATGACTCTGGTTGTTGTTCGTAAACAGAACAGACATGCAATGGCACTAGTGGATCCATGTGTGGTCTCTGAAGAGAACACACATTTCAATGACACTGGTGGATCCATATGTGGTATTTTAAAATAACACACATGCAATGAATCTGGTTGTTGTTAGTAAAAAAAGAACACACATGCAATGACACTGGTGGATCCATGTGTGGTCTCTGAAGAGAACACACGGTTCAATGACTCTAGTTGTTGTTAGTAAAAAGAACACACATGCAATGACACTGGTGGAACCATGTGTGGTATCTGAAGAGAACACACGGTTCAATGACTCTGGTTGTTGTTAGTAAAAAGAACACACATGCAATGACACTGGTGGATCCACATGTGGTATGTGAAAAGAACACACATGCAATGACTCTAGTTGTTGTTAGTAAAAAGAACACACATGCAATGACACTGGAGGATCCACGTGTGGTCTGTGAAGAGAACACACATTTCAATGACACTGGTGGATCCATATGTGGTATGTGAAAAGAACACACATGCAATGACTCTGGTTGTTGTTAGTAAAAAGAACACACATGCAATGACACTGGTGGATCCATAGGTGGATTGTGAAAAGAGCACACATGCAATGACACTGGTGGATCCATATGTGGTATGTGAAAAGAACACACATGCAATGACTCCAGTTGTTATTAGTAAAAAGAACACACATGCAATGACACTGGTGGATCCTTGTGTGGTCTCTGAAGAGAACACACATTTCAATGACACTGGTGGATCCATATGTGGTATGTGAAAAGATCACATATGCAATGACATTGGTGGATCCATAGGTGGATTGTCAAAAGAGCACACATGCAATGTCACTGGTGGATCCATATGTGGTATGTGAAAAGAACACACATGCAATGACTCCAGTTGTTGTTAGTAAAAATAACACACATGCAATGACACTGGTGGATCCATGTGTGGTCTCTGAAGAGAACACACATTTCAATGACACTCGTGGATCCATATGTGGTATGTGAAAAGAACACACATGAAATGACTCCAGTTGTTGTTAGTAAAAAGAACACACATGCAATGACACTGGTGGATCCATATGTGGTATGTGAAAAGAACACACACGAAATGACTCTGGTTGTTGTTAGTGAAAAGAACACACATGCAATGACACTGGTGGATCCATGTGTGGTCTCTGAAGAGAACACACATTTCAATGACTCCGGTTGTTGTTAGTAAAAAGAACACACATGCAATGAAACTGGTGGATCCATGTGTGGTCTCTGAAGAGAACACACATGCAATGACTCTCATTGTTGTTAGTAAAAAGAGCACACATGCAATGACACTGGTGGATCCATATGTGGATTGTGAAAAGAACAGGCATGCAATAACACTGGTGGATCCATATGTGGTATGTGAAAAGAACACACATGCAATGACACTGGTTATTCTTAGTAAAAAGAACACACATTCAATGACACTGGTGAATCCATGTGTGGTCTCTAAAGATAACACACATGCAATGACTCTGGTTGTTGTTAGTAAAAAGAGCACACATGCAATGACACTGGTGGATCCATAGGTGGATTGTGACAAGAACACACATGCAATGACATTGGTGGATCCATATGTGGTATGTGAAAAAACACATATGCAATGACTCCAGTTGTTGTTAGTAAAAAGAACACGCATGCAATGACACTGGTGGATCCATGTGTGTTCTCTGATGAGAACACACATTTCAATGACACTGGTGGATCCATATGTGGTATGTGAAAAGAACACACATGCAATGACTCCAGATGTTGTTAGTAAAAAGAACACACATGCAATGACACTGGTGGATCCATAGGTGGATTGTGAAAAGAGCACACATGCAATGACACCGGTGGATCCATATGTGGTATGTGAAAATAACACACATGCAATGACTCTGGTTGTTGTTCGTAAACAGAACAGACATGCAATGGCACTAGTGGATCTATGTGTGGTCTCTGAAGAGAACACACAGTTCAATGACACTGGTGGATCCATATGTGGTATTTTAAAATAACACACATGCAATGAATCTGGTTGTTGTTAGTAAAAAAAGAACACACATGCAATGACACTGGTGGATCCATGTCTGGTCTCTGAAGAGAACACACGGTTCAATGACTCTAGTTGTTGTTAGTAAAAAGAACACATATGCAATGACACTGGTGGATCCATGTGTGGTCTCTGAAGAGAACACACGGTTCAATGACTCTGGTTGTTGTTAGTAAAAAGAACACACATGGAATGACACTGGTGGATCCATGTGTGGTCTTTGAAGAGAACACACATGCAATGACTCTGGTTGTTGTTAGTAAAAAGAGCACACATGCAATGACACTGGTGGATCCATAGGTGGATTGTGAAAAGAACACACATGCAATGACACTGGTGGATCCATATGTGGTATGTGAAAAGAACACACATGCAATGACACTGTTGGATTCATATGTGGTATGTGAAAAGAACACACATTTCAATGACTCTGGTTGTTATTAGTAAAAAGAACACACATGCAATGACACTGGTGGATCCATGTGTGGTCTCTGAAGAGAACACACATGCAATGACTCTGGTTGTTTTTAGTAAAAAGAGCACACATGCAATGAAACTGGTGGATCCATAGGTGGATTGTGAAAAGAACACACATGCAATGACACTGGTTATTGTTAGTAAAAAGAACACACATTCAATGACACTGGTGAATCCATGTGTGGTCTCTAAAGATAACACACATGCAATGACTCTGGTTGTTGTTAGTAAAAAGAGCACATATGCAATGACACTGGTGGATCCATAGGTGGATTGTCAAAAGAACACACAAGAAATGACACTGGTGGATCCATATGTGGTATGTGAAAAGAACACATATGCAATGACTCCAGTTGTTGTTAGTAAAAAGAACACACATGCAATGACACTGGTGGATCCATGTGTGTTCTCTGAAGAGAACACACATTTCAATGACACTGGTGGATCCATATGTGGTATGTGAAAAGAACTCACATGCAATGACTCCAGATGTTGTTAGTAAAAAGAACACACATGCAATGACACTGGGGGATCCATTTGTGGTCTCTGAAGAGAACACACATTTCAATGACACTAGTGAATCCATATGTGGTATGTAAAAAGAACACACATGAAATGACAATGGTGGATCCATAGGTGGATTGTGAAAAGAGCACACATGCAATGACACTGGTGGATCCATATGTGGTCTCTGAAAAGAACACACATGTAATGACTCCAGTTGTTGTTAGTAAAAGAACACACATGCAATGACTCTGGTTGTTGTTAGTAAAAGAACACACATGCAATAACACTGGTGGATCCATATGTGGATTGTCAAAAGAACAGACATGCAATAACACTGGTGGATCCATATGTGGTATGTGAAAAGAACACACATGCAATGACACTGGTTGTTGTTAGTAAAAAGAACACACATTCAATGACACTGGTGGATCCATATGTGGTCTCTGAAAAGAATACACATGAAATGACTCCAATTGTTGTTAGTAAAAAGAACACACATGCAATGACACTTGGGGATCCATATGTGGTATGTGAAAACAACACACATGAAATGATTCTGGTTGTTGTTAGTGAAAAGAACACACATGCAATGACACTGGTGGATCCATGTGTGGTCTCTGAAGAGAACACACATTTCAATGACTCCGGTTGTTGTTAGTAAAAAGAACACACATGCAATGACACTGGTGGATCCATGTGTGGTCTCTGAAGAGAACACACATGCAATGACTCTCATTGTTGTTAGTAAAAAGAGCACACATGCAATGACACGGGTGGATCCATATGTGGATTGTGAAAAGAACAGACATGTTATAACACTGGTGGATCCATATGTGGTATGTGAAAAGAACACACATGCAATGACACTGGTTGTTGTTAGTAAAAAGAACACACATTCAATGACACTGGTGAATCCATCTGTGGTCTCTGGAGATAACACACATGCAATGACTCTGGTTGTTGTTAGTAAAAAGAGCACACATGCAATGACACTGGTGGATCCATAGGTGGATTGTCAAAAGAACACACAAGCAATGACACTGGTAGATCCATATGTGGTATGTGAAAAGAACACATATGCAATGACTCCAGTTGTTGTTAGTAAAAAGAACACACATGCAATGACACTGGTGGATCCATGTGTGTTCTCTGAAGAGAACACACATTTCAATGACACTGGTGGATCCATATGTGGTATGCGAAAAGAACTCACATGCAATGACTCCAGATGTTGTTAGTAAAAAGAACACACATGCAATGACACTGGTGGATCCATTTGTGGTCTCTGAAGAGAACACACATTTCAATGACACTAGTGGATCCATATGTGGTATGTAAAAAGAACACACATGAAATGACAATGGTGGATCCATAGGTGGATTGTGAAAAGAGCACACATGCAATGACACTGGTGGATCCATATGTGGTCTCTGAAAAGAACACACATGCAATGACTCCAGTTGTTGTTAGTAAAAAGAACACACATGCAATGACTCTGGTTGTTGTTAGTAAAAGAGCACACATGCAATAACACTGGTGGATCCATATGTGGATTGTGAAAAGAACAGACATGCAATAACACTGGTGGATCCATATGTGGTATGTGAAAAGAACACACATGCAATGACACTGGTTGTTGTTAGTAAAAATAACACACATTCAATGACACTGGTGAATCTATGTGTGGTCTCTGAAGATAACGCACATGCAATGACTCTGGTTGTTGTTAGTAAAAAGAGCACACATGCAATGACACAGGTGGATCCATAGGTGGATTGTCAAAAGAACACACATGTAATGACACTGGTGGATCCATATGTGGTATGTGAAAAGAACACGTATGCAATGACTCCAGTTGTTGTTAGTAAAAAGAACACACATGCAATGACACTGGTGGATCCATGTGTGTTCTCTGAAGAGAACACACATTTCAATGACACTGGTGGATCCATATGTGGTATGTGAAAAGATCACAGATGCAATGACACTGGTGGATCCATAGGTGGATTGTGAAAAGAGCACACATGCAATGACACTGGTGGATCCATATGTGGTATGTGAAAAGAACACAGATGCAATGACTCCAGTTGTTGTTAGTAAAAATAACACACATGCAATGACACTGGTGGATCCATGTGTGGTCTCTGAAGAGAACACACATTTCAATGACACTCGTGGATCCATATGTGGTATGTGAAAAGAACACACATGAAATGACTCCAGTTGTTGTTAGTAAAAAGAACACACATGCAATGACACTGGGGGATCCAGATGTGGTATGTGAAAAGAACACACACGAAATGACTCTAGTTATTGTTAGTAAAAAGAACGCACATGCAATGACACTGGTGGATCCATGTGTGGTCTCTGAAGAGAACACACATTTCAATGACTCCAGTTGTTGTTAGTAAAAAGAACACACATGCAATGACACTGGTGGATCCATGTGTGGTCTGAAGAGAACACACATGCAATGACTCTCGTTGTTGTTAGTAAAAAGAGCACACATGCAATGACACTGGTGGATCCATATGTGGATTGTGAAAAGAATAGACATGCAATAACACTGGTGGATCCATATGTGGTATGTGAAAAGAACACATATGCAATGACACTGGTTATTGTTAGTAAAAAGAACACACATTCAATGACACTGGTGATCCATGTGTGGTCTCTAAAGATAACACACATGCAATTACTCTGGTTGTTGTTAGTAAAAAGAGCACACATGCAATGACACTGGTGGATCCATAGGTGGATTGTGAAAAGAACACACATGCAATGACACTGGTGGATCCATAGGTGGTAGGTGAAAAGAACACATATGCAATGACTCTAGTTGTTGTTAGTAAAAAGAACACACATGCAATGACACTGGTGGATCCATGTGTGTTCTCTGAAGAGAACACACATTTCAATGACACTGGTGGATCCATATGTGGTATGTGAAAATAACACACATGCAATGACTCTGGTTGTTGTTAGTAAAAAAAGAACACACATGCAATGACACTGGTGGATCCATGTGTGGTCTCTGAAGAGAACACACGGTTCAATGACTCTGGTTGTTGTTAGTAAAAAGAACACACATGCAATGACACTGGTGGATCCATGTGTGGTCTTTGAAGAGAACACACATGCAATGACTCTGGTTGTTGTTAGTAAAAAGAGCACACATGCAATGACAATGGTGGATCCATAGGTGGATTGTGAAAAGAGCACACATGCAATGACACTGGTGGATCCATATGTGGTATGTGAAAAAAACACACATGCAATGACACTGTTGGATTCATATGTGGTATGTGAAAAGAACACACATTTCAATGACTCTGGTTCTTATTAGTAAAAAGAACACACATGCAATGACACTAGTGGATCCATGTGTGGTCTCTAAAGAGAACACACATGCAGTGACTCTGGTTGTTTTTAGTAAAAAGAGCACACATGCAATGAAACTGGTGGATCCATAGGTGGATTGTGAAAAGAACACACATGCAATGACACTGGTGGATCCACATGTGGTATGTGAAAAGAACACACATGCAATGACTCTAGTTGTTGTTAGTAAAAAGAACACACATGCAATGACACTGCAGGATCCATGTGTGATCTGTGAAGAGAACACACATTTCAATGACACTGGTGGATCCATATGTGGTATGTGAAAAGAACACACATGCAATGACTCTGGTTGTTGTTAGTAAAAAGAACACACATGCAATGACACTGGTGGATCCATAGGTGGATTGTGAAAAGAGCACACATGCAATGACACTGGTGGATCCATATGTGGTATGTGAAAAGAACACACATGCAATGACTCCAGTTGTTGTTAGTAAAAAGAACACACATGCAATGACACTGGTGGATCCATGTGTGGTCTCTGAAGAGAACACACATTTCAATGACACTGGTGGATCCATATGTGGTATGTGAAAAGATCACATATGCAATGACATTGGTGGATCCATAGGTGGATTGTGAAAAGAGCACACATGCAATGTCACTGGTGGATCCATATGTGGTATGTGAAAAGAACACACATGCAATGACTCCAGTTGTTGTTAGTAAAAATAACACACATGCAATGACACTGGTGGATCCATGTGTGGTCTCTGAAGAGAACACACATTTCAATGACACTCGTGGATCCATATGTGGTATGTGAAAAGAACACACATGAAATGACTCCAGTTGTTGTTAGTAAAAAGAACACACATGCAATGACACTGGTGGATCCATATGTGGTATGTGAAAAGAACACACACGAAATGACTCTGGTTGTTGTTAGTGAAAAGAACACACATGCAATGACACTGGTGGATCCATGTGTGGTCTCTGAAGAGAACACACATTTCAATGACTCCGGTTGTTGTTAGTAAAAAGAACACACATGCAATGAAACTGGTGGATCCATGTGTGGTCTCTGAAGAGAACACACATGCAATGACTCTCATTGTTGTTAGTAAAAAGAGCACACATGCAATGACACGGGTGGATCCATATATGGATTGTGAAAAGAACAGACATGTAATAACACTGGTGGATCCATATGTGGTATGTGAAAAGAACACACATGCAATGACACTGGTTGTTGTTAGTAAAAAGAACACACATTCAATGACACTGGTGAATCCATCTGTGGTCTCTGGAGATAACACACATGCAATGACTCTGGTTGTTGTTAGTAAAAAGAGCACACATGCAATGACACTGGTGGATCCATAGGTAGATTGTCAAAAGAACACACAAGCAATGACACTGGTAGATCCATATGTGGTATGTGAAAAGAACACATATGCAATGACTCCAGTTGTTGTTAGTAAAAAGAACACACATGCAATGACACTGGTGGATCCATGTGTGTTCTCTGAAGAGAACACACATTTCAATGACACTGGTGGATCCATATGTGGTATGCGAAAAGAACTCACATGCAATGACTCCAGATGTTGTTAGTAAAAAGAACACACATGCAATGACACTGGTGGATCCATTTGTGGTCTCTGAAGAGAACACACATTTCAATGACACTAGTGGATCCATATGTGGTATGTAAAAAGAACACACATGAAATGACAATGGTGGATCCATAGGTGGATTGTGAAAAGAGCACACATGCAATGACACTGGTGGATCCATATGTGGTCTCTGAAAAGAACACACATGCAATGACTCCAGTTGTTGTTAGTAAAAAGAACACACATGCAATGACTCTGATTGTTGTTAGTAAAAGAGCACACATGCAATAACACTGGTGGATCCATATGTGGATTGTGAAAAGAACAGACATGCAATAACACTGGTGGATCCATATGTGGTATGTGAAAAGAACAGACATGCAATGACACTGGTTGTTGTTAGTAAAAAGAACACACATTCAACGACACTGGTGAATCTATGTGTGGTCTCTGAAGATAACGCACATGCAATGACTCTGGTTGTTGTTAGTAAAAAGAGCACACATGCAATGACACTGGTGGCTCCATAGGTGGATTGTCAAAAGAACACACATGTAATGACACTGGTGGATCCATATGTGGTATGTGAAAAGAACACGTATGCAATGACTCCAGTTGTTGTTAGTAAAAAGAACACACATGCAATGACACTGGTGGATCCATGTGTGTTCTCTGAAGAGAACACACATTTCAATGACACTGGTGGATCCATATGTGGTATGTGAAAAGATCACAGATGCAATGACACTGGTGGATCCATAGGTGGATTGTGAAAAGAGCACACATGCAATGACACTGGTGGATCCATATGTGGTATGTGAAAAGAACACACATGCAATGACTCCAGTTGTTGTTAGTAAAAATAACACACATGCAATGACACTGGTGGATCCATGTGTGGTCTCTGAAGAGAACACACATTTCAATGACACTCGTGGATCCATATGTGGTATGTGAAAAGAACACACATGAAATGACTCCAGTTGTTGTTAGTAAAAAGAACACACATGCAATGACACTGGGGGATCCAGATGTGGTATGTGAAAAGAACACACACGAAATGACTCTAGTTGTTGTTAGTAAAAAGAACGCACATGCAATGACACTGGTGTATCCATCTGTGGTCTCTGAAGAGAACACACATTTCAATGACTCCAGTTGTTGTTAGTAAAAAGAACACACATGCAATGACACTGGTGGATCCATGTGTGGTCTCTGAAGAGAACACACATGCAATGACTCTCGTTGTTGTTAGTAAAAAGAGCACACATGCAATGACACTGGTGGATCCATATGTGGATTGTGAAAAGAATAGACATGCAATAACACTGGTGGATCCATATGTGGTATGTGAAAAGAACACATATGCAATGACACTGGTTATTGTTAGTAAAAAGAACACACATTCAATGACACTGGTGATCCATGTGTGGTCTCTAAAGATAACACACATGCAATGACTCTGGTTGTTGTTAGTAAAAAGAGCACACATGCAATGACACTGGTGGATCCATAGGTGGATTGTGAAAAGAACACACATGCAATGACACTGGTGGATCCATATGTGGTAGGTGAAAAGAACACATATGCAATGACTCCAGTTGTTGTTAGTAAAAAGAACACGCATGCAATGACACTGGTGGATCCATGTGTGTTCTCTAAAGAGAACACACATTTCAATGACACTGGTGGATCCATATGTGGTATGTGAAAATAACACACATGCAATGACTCTGGTTGTTGTTAGTAAAAAAAGAACACACATGCAATGACACTGGTGGATCCATGTGTGGTCTCTGAAGAGAACACACGGTTCAATGACTCTTGTTGTTGTTAGTAAAAAGAACACACATGCAATGACACTGGTGGATCCATGTGTGGTCTTTGAAGAGAACACACATGCAATGACTCTGGTTGTTGTTAGTAAAAAGAGCACACATGCAATGACACAGGTGGATCCATAGGTGGATTGTGAAAAGAACACACATGCAATGACACTGGTGGATCCATATGTGGTATGTGAAAAGAACACACATGCAATGACACTGTTGGATTCATATGTGGTATGTGAAAAGAACACACATTTCAATGACTCTGGTTGTTGTTAGTAAAAAAAACACACATGCAATGACACTGGTGGATCCATGTGTGGTCTCTGAAGAGAACACACATGCATTGACTCTGGTTGTTTTAGTAAAAAGAGCACACATGCAATGAAACTGGTGGATCCATAGGTGGATTGTGAAAAGAACACACATGCAATGACACTGGTGGATCCACATGTGGTATGTGAAAAGAACACACATGCAATGACTCTAGTTGTTGTTAGTAAAAAGAACACACATGCAATGACACTGGAGGATCCATGTGTGGTCTGTGAAGAGAACACACATTTCAATGACACTGGTGGATCCATATGTGGTATGTGAAAAGAACACACATGCAATGACTCTGGTTGTTGTTAGTAAAAAGAACACACATGCAATGACACTGGTGGATCCATAGGTGGATTGTGAAAAGAGCACACATGCAATGACACTGGTGGATCCATATGTGGTATGTGAAAAGAACACACATGCAATGACTCCAGTTGTTGTTAGTAAAAAGAACACACATGCAATGACACTGGTGGATCCATGTGTGGTCTCTGAAGAGAACACACATTTCAATGACACTGGTGGATCCATATGTGGTATGTGAAAAGATCACATATGCAATGGCATTGGTGGATCCATAGGTGGATTGTGAAAAGAGCACACATGCAATGTCACTGGTGGATCCATATGTGGTATGTGAAAAGAACACACATGCAATGACTCCAGTTGTTGTTAGTAAAAATAACACACATGCAATGACACTGGTGGATCCATTTGTGGTCTCTGAAGAGAACACACATTTCAATGACACTCGTGGATCCATATGTGGTATGTGAAAAGAACACACATGAAATGACTCCAGTTGTTGTTAGTAAAAAGAACACACATGCAATGACACTTGTGGATCCATATGTGGTATGTGAAAAGAACACACACAAAATGACTCTGGTTGTTGTTAGTGAAAAGAACACACATGCAATGACATTGGTGGATCCATGTGTGGTCTCTGAAGAGAACACACATTTGAATGACTCCGGTTGTTGTTAGTAAAAAAGAACACACATCCAATGAAACTGGTGGATCCATGTGTGGTCTCTGAAGAGAACACACATGCAATGACTCTCATTGTTGTTAGTAAAAAGAGCACACATGCAATGACACTGGTGGATCCATATGTGGATTGTGAAAAGAACAGACATGCAATAACACTAGTGGATCCATATGTGGTATGTGAAAAGAACACACATGCAATGACACTGGTTATTCTTAGTAAAAAGAACACACATTCAATGACACTGGTGAATCCAGGTGTGGTCTCTAAAGATAACACACATGCAATGACTCTGGTTGCTGTTAGTAAAAAGAGCACACATGCAATGACACTGGTGGATCCATAGGTGGATTGTGAAAAGAACACACATGCAATGACACTGGTGGATCCATATGTGGTATGTGAAAAGACCACATATGCAATGACTCCAGTTGTTGTTAGTAAAAAGAACACGCATGCAATGACACTGGTGGATCCATGTGTGTTCTCTGAAGACAACACACATTTCAATGACACTGGTGGATCCATATGTGGTATGTGACAAGAACACACATGCAATGACTCCAGATGTTGTTAGTAAAAATAACACACATGCAATGACACTGGTGGATCCATAGGTGGATTGTGAAAAGAGCACACATGCAATGACACCGGTGGATCCATATGTGGTATGTGAAAATAACACACATGCAATGACTCTGGTTGTTGTTCGTAAACAGAACAGACATGCAATGGCACTAGTGGATCCATGTGTGGTCTCTGAAGAGAACACACATTTCAATGACACTGGTGGATCCATATGTGGTATTTTAAAATAACACACATGCAATGAATCTGGTTGTTGTTAGTAAAAAAAGAACACACATGCAATGACACTGGTGGATCCATGTGTGGTCTCTGAAGAGAACACACGGTTCAATGACTCTAGTTGTTGTTAGTAAAAAGAACACACATGCAATGACACTGGTGGAACCATGTGTGGTCTCTGAAGAGAACACACGGTTCAATGACTCTGGTTGTTGTTAGTAAAAAGAACACACATGCAATGACACTGGTGGATCCACATGTGGTATGTGAAAAGAACACACATGCAATGACTCTAGTTGTTGTTAGTAAAAAGAACACACATGCAATGACACTGGAGGATCCACGTGTGGTCTGTGAAGAGAACACACATTTCAATGACACTGGTGGATCCATATGTGGTATGTGAAAAGAACACACATGCAATGACTCTGGTTGTTGTTAGTAAAAAGAACACACATGCAATGACACTGGTGGATCCATAGGTGGATTGTGAAAAGAGCACACATGCAATGACACTGGTGGATCCATATGTGGTATGTGAAAAGAACACACATGCAATGACTCCAGTTGTTATTAGTAAAAAGAACACACATGCAATGACACTGGTGGATCCTTGTGTGGTCTCTGAAGAGAACACACATTTCAATGACACTGGTGGATCCATATGTGGTATGTGAAAAGATCACATATGCAATGACATTGGTGGATCCATAGGTGGATTGTCAAAAGAGCACACATGCAATGTCACTGGTGGATCCATATGTGGTATGTGAAAAGAACACACATGCAATGACTCCAGTTGTTGTTAGTAAAAATAACACACATGCAATGACACTGGTGGATCCATGTGTGGTCTCTGAAGAGAACACACATTTCAATGACACTCGTGGATCCATATGTGGTATGTGAAAAGAACACACATGAAATGACTCCAGTTGTTGTTAGTAAAAAGAACACACATGCAATGACACTGGTGGATCCATATGTGGTATGTGAAAAGAACACACACGAAATGACTCTGGTTGTTGTTAGTGAAAAGAACACACATGCAATGACACTGGTGGATCCATGTGTGGTCTCTGAAGAGAACACACATTTCAATGACTCCGGTTGTTGTTAGTAAAAAGAACACACATGCAATGAAACTGGTGGATCCATGTGTGGTCTCTGAAGAGAACACACATGCAATGACTCTCATTGTTGTTAGTAAAAAGAGCACACATGCAATGACACTGGTGGATCCATATGTGGATTGTGAAAAGAACAGGCATGCAATAACACTGGTGGATCCATATGTGGTATGTGAAAAGAATACACATGCAATGACACTGGTTATTCTTAGTAAAAAGAACACACATTCAATGACACTGGTGAATCCATGTGTGGTCTCTAAAGATAACACACATGCAATGACTCTGGTTGTTGTTAGTAAAAAGAGCACACATGCAATGACACTGGTGGATCCATAGGTGGATTGTGACAAGAACACACATGCAATGACATTGGTGGATCCATATGTGGTATGTGAAAAAACACATATGCAATGACTCCAGTTGTTGTTAGTAAAAAGAACACGCATGCAATGACACTGGTGGATCCATGTGTGTTCTCTGATGAGAACACACATTTCAATGACACTGGTGGATCCATATGTGGTATGTGAAAAGAACACACATGCAATGACTCCAGATGTTGTTAGTAAAAAGAACACACATGCAATGACACTGGTGGATCCATAGGTGGATTGTGAAAAGAGCACACATGCAATGACACCGGTGGATCCATAAGTGGTATGTGAAAATAACACACATGCAATGACTCTGGTTGTTGTTCGTAAACAGAACAGACATGCAATGGCACTAGTGGATCTATGTGTGGTCTCTGAAGAGAACACACATTTCAATGACACTGGTGGATCCATATGTGGTATTTTAAAATAACACACATGCAATGAATCTGGTTGTTGTTAGTAAAAAAAGAACACACATGCAATGACACTGGTGGATCCATGTCTGGTCTCTGAAGAGAACACACGGTTCAATGACTCTAGTTGTTGTTAGTAAAAAGAACACATATGCAATGACACTGGTGGATCCATGTGTGGTCTCTGAAGAGAACACACGGTTCAATGACTCTGGTTGTTGTTAGTAAAAAGAACACACATGCAATGACACTGGTGGATCCATGTGTGGTCTTTGAAGAGAACACACATGCAATGACTCTGGTTGTTGTTAGTAAAAAGAGCACACCTGCAATGACACTGGTGGATCCATAGGTGGATTGTGAAAAGAACACACATGCAATGACACTGGTGGATCCATATGTGGTATGTGAAAAGAACACACATGCAATGACACTGTTGGATTCATATGTGGTATGTGAAAAGAACACACATTTCAATGACTCTGGTTGTTGTTAGTAAAAAGAACACACATGCAATGACACTGGTGGATCCATGTGTGGTCTCTGAAGAGAACACACATGCAATGACTCTGGTTGTTTTTAGTAAAAAGAGCACACATGCAATGAAACTGGTGGATCCATAGGTGGATTGTGAAAAGAACACACATGCAATGACACTGGTGGATCCACATGTGGTATGTGAAAAGAACACACATGCAAAGACTCTAGTTGTTGTTAGTAAAAAGAACACACATGCAATGACACTGGAGGATCCATGTGTGGTCTGTGAAGAGAACACACATTTCAATGACACTGGTGGATCCATATGTGGTATGTGAAAAGAACACACATGCAATGACTCTGGTTGTTGTTAGTAAAAAGAACACACATGCAATGACACTGGTGGATCCATAGGTGGATTGTGAAAAGAGCACACATGCAATGACACTGGTGGATCCATATGTGGTATGTGAAAAGAACACACATGCAATGACTCCAGTTGTTGTTAGTAAAAAGAACACACATGCAATGACACTGGTGGATCCATGTGTGGTCTCTGAAGAGAACACACATTTCAATGACACTGGTGGATCCATATGTGGTATGTGAAAAGATCACATATGCAATGACATTGGTGGATCCATAGGTGGATTGTGAAAAGAGCACACATGCAATGTCACTATTGGATCCATATGTGGTATGTGAAAAGAACACACATGCAATGACTCCAGTTGTTGTTAGTAAAAATAACACACATGCAATGACACTGGTGGATCCATGTGTGCTCTCTGAAGAGAACACACATTTCAATGACACTCGTGGATCCATATGTGGTATGTGAAAAGAACACACATGAAATGACTCCAGTTGTTGTTAGTAAAAAGAACACACATGCAATGACACTGGTGGATCCATATGTGGTATGTGAAAAGAACACACACGAAATGACTCTGGTTGTTGTTAGTGAAAAGAACACACATGCAATGACACTGGTGGATCCATGTGTGGTCTCTGAAGAGAACACACATTTCAATGACTCCGGTTGTTGTTAGTAAAAAGAACACACATGCAATGAAACTGGTGGATCCATGTGTCGTCTCTGAAGAGAACACACATGCAATGACTCTCATTGTTGTTAGTAAAAAGAGCACACATGCAATGACACTGGTGGATCCATATGTGGATTGTGAAAAGAACAGACATGCAATAACACTGGTGGATCCATATGTGGTATGTGAAAAGAACACACATGCAATGACACTGGTTATTCTTAGTAAAAAGAACACACATTCAATGACACTGGTGAATCCATGTGTGGTCTCTAAAGATAACACACATGCAATGACTCTGGTTGTTGTTAGTAAAAAGATCACACATGCAATGACACTGGTGGATCCATAGGTGGATTGTGAAAAGAACACACATGCAATGACACTGGTGGATCCATATGTGGTATGTGAAAAAACACATATGCAATGACTCCAGTTGTTGTTAGTAAAAAGAACACGCATGCAATGACACTGGTGGATCCATGTGTGTTCTCTGATGAGAACACACATTTCAATGACACTGGTGGATCCATATGTGGTATGTGAAAAGAACACACATGCAATGACTCCAGATGTTGTTAGTAAAAAGAACACACATGCAATGACACTGGTGGATCCATAGGTGGATTGTGAAAAGAGCACACATGCAATGACACCGGTGGATCCATATGTGGTATGTGAAAATAACACACATGCAATGACTCTGGTTATTGTTCGTAAACAGAACAGACATGCAATGGCACTAGTGGATCTATGTGTGGTCTCTGAAGAGAACACACATTTCAATGACACTGGTGGATCCATATGTGGTATTTTAAAATAACACACATGCAATGAATCTGGTTGTTGTTAGTAAAAAAAGAACACACATGCAATGACACTGGTGGATCCATGTCTGGTCTCTGAAGAGAACACACGGTTCAATGACTCTAGTTGTTGTTAGTAAAAAGAACACATATGCAATGACACTGGTGGATCCATGTGTGGTCTCTGAAGAGAACACACGGTTCAATGACTCTGGTTGTTGTTAGTAAAAAGAACACACATGCAATGACACTGGTGGATCCATGTGTGGTCTTTGAAGAGAACACACATGCAATGACTCTGGTTGTTGTTAGTAAAAAGAGCACACATGCAATGACACTGGTGGATCCATAGGTGGATTGTGAAAAGAACACACATGCAATGACACTGGTGGATCCATATGTGGTATGTGAAAAGAACACACATGCAATGACACTGTTGGATTCATATGTGGTATGTGAAAAGAACACACATTTCAATGACTCTGGTTGTTGTTAGTAAAAAGAACACACATGCAATGACACTGGTGGATCCATGTGTGGTCTCTGAAGAGAACACACATGCAATGACTCTGGTTGTTTTTAGTAAAAAGAGCACACATGCAATGAAACTGGTGGATCCATAGGTGGATTGTGAAAAGAACACACATGCAATGACACTGGTGGATCCACATGTGGTATGTGAAAAGAACACACATGCAAAGACTCTAGTTGTTGTTAGTAAAAAGAACACACATGCAATGACACTGGAGGATCCATGTGTGGTCTGTGAAGAGAACACACATTTCAATGACACTGGTGGATCCATATGTGGTATGTGAAAAGAACACACATGCAATGACTCTGGTTGTTGTTAGTAAAAAGAACACACATGCAATGACACTGGTGGATCCATAGGTGGATTGTGAAAAGAGCACACATGCAATGACACTGGTGGATCCATATGTGGTATGTGAAAAGAACACACATGCAATGACTCCAGTTGTTGTTAGTAAAAAGAACACACATGCAATGACACTGGTGGATCCATGTGTGGTCTCTGAAGAGAACACACATTTCAATGACACTGGTGGATCCATATGTGGTATGTGAAAAGATCACATATGCAATGACATTGGTGGATCCATAGGTGGATTGTGAAAAGAGCACACATGCAATGTCACTATTGGATCCATATGTGGTATGTGAAAAGAACACACATGCAATGACTCCAGTTGTTGTTAGTAAAAATAACACACATGCAATGACACTGGTGGATCCATGTGTGCTCTCTGAAGAGAACACACATTTCCATGACACTCGTGGATCCATATGTGGTATGTGAAAAGAACACACATGAAATGACTCCAGTTGTTGTTAGTAAAAAGAACACACATGCAATGACACTGGTGGATCCATATGTGGTATGTGAAAAGAACACACACGAAATGACTCTGGTTGTTGTTAGTGAAAAGAACACACATGCAATGACACTGGTGGATCCATGTGTGGTCTCTGAAGAGAACACACATTTCAATGACTCCGGTTGTTGTTAGTAAAAAGAACACACATGCAATGAAACTGGTGGATCCATGTGTGGTCTCTGAAGAGAACACACATGCAATGACTCTCATTGTTGTTAGTAAAAAGAGCACACATGCAATGACACTGGTGGATCCATATGTGGATTGTGAAAAGAACAGACATGCAATAACACTGGTGGATCCATATGTGGTATGTGAAAAGAACACACATGCAATGACACTGGTTATTCTTAGTAAAAAGAACACACATTCAATGACACTGGTGAATCCATGTGTGGTCTCTAAAGATAACACACATGCAATGACTCTGGTTGTTGTTAGTAAAAAGATCACACATGCAATGACACTGGTGGATCCATAGGTGGATTGTGAAAAGAACACACATGCAATGACACTGGTGGATCCATATGTGGTATGTGAAAAAACACATATGCAATGACTCCAGTTGTTGTTAGTAAAAAGAACACGCATGCAATGACACTGGTGGATCCATGTGTGTTCTCTGATGAGAACACACATTTCAATGACACTGGTGGATCCATATGTGGTATGTGAAAAGAACACACATGCAATGACTCCAGATGTTGTTAGTAAAAAGAACACACATGCAATGACACTGGTGGATCCATAGGTGGATTGTGAAAAGAGCACACATGCAATGACACCGGTGGATCCATATGTGGTATGTGAAAATAACACACATGCAATGACTCTGGTTATTGTTCGTAAACAGAACAGACATGCAATGGCACTAGTGGATCTATGTGTGGTCTCTGAAGAGAACACACATTTCAATGACACTGGTGGATCCATATGTGGTATTTTAAAATAACACACATGCAATGAATCTGGTTGTTGTTAGTAAAAAAAGAACACACATGCAATGACACTGGTGGATCCATGTCTGGTCTCTGAAGAGAACACACGGTTCAATGACTCTAGTTGTTGTTAGTAAAAAGAACACATATGCAATGACACTGGTGGATCCATGTGTGGTCTCTGAAGAGAACACACGGTTCAATGACTCTGGTTGTTGTTAGTAAAAAGAACACACATGCAATGACACTGGTGGATCCATGTGTGGTCTTTGAAGAGAACACACATGCAATGACTCTGGTTGTTGTTAGTAAAAAGAGCACACATGCAATGACACTGGTGGATCCATAGGTGGATTGTGAAAAGAACACACATGCAATGACACTGGTGGATCCATATGTGGTATGTGAAAAGAACACACATGCAATGACACTGTTGGATTCATATGTGGTATGTGAAAAGAACACACATTTCAATGACTCTGGTTGTTGTTAGTAAAAAGAACACACATGCAATGACACTGGTGGATCCATGTGTGGTCTCTGAAGAGAACACACATGCAATGACTCTGGTTGTTTTTAGTAAAAAGAGCACACATGCAATGAAACTGGTGGATCCATAGGTGGATTGTGAAAAGAACACACATGCAATGACACTGGTGGATCCACATGTGGTATGTGAAAAGAACACACATGCAAAGACTCTAGTTGTTGTTAGTAAAAAGAACACACATGCAATGACACTGGAGGATCCATGTGTGGTCTGTGAAGAGAACACACATTTCAATGACACTGGTGGATCCATATGTGGTATGTGAAAAGAACACACATGCAATGACTCTGGTTGTTGTTAGTAAAAAGAACACACATGCAATGACACTGGTGGATCCATAGGTGGATTGTGAAAAGAGCACACATGCAATGACACTGGTGGATCCATATGTGGTATGTGAAAAGAACACACATGCAATGACTCCAGTTGTTGTTAGTAAAAAGAACACACATGCAATGACACTGGTGGATCCATGTGTGGTCTCTGAAGAGAACACACATTTCAATGACACTGGTGGATCCATATGTGGTATGTGAAAAGATCACATATGCAATGACATTGGTGGATCCATAGGTGGATTGTGAAAAGAGCACACATGCAATGTCACTATTGGATCCATATGTGGTATGTGAAAAGAACACACATGCAATGACTCCAGTTGTTGTTAGTAAAAATAACACACATGCAATGACACTGGTGGATCCATGTGTGCTCTCTGAAGAGAACACACATTTCAATGACACTCGTGGATCCATATGTGGTATGTGAAAAGAACACACATGAAATGACTCCAGTTGTTGTTAGTAAAAAGAACACACATGCAATGACACTGGTGGATCCATATGTGGTATGTGAAAAGAACACACACGAAATGACTCTGGTTGTTGTTAGTGAAAAGAACACACATGCAATGACACTGGTGGATCCATGTGTGGTCTCTGAAGAGAACACACATTTCAATGACTCCGGTTGTTGTTAGTAAAAAGAACACACATGCAATGAAACTGGTGGATCCATGTGTGGTCTCTGAAGAGAACACACATGCAATGACTCTCATTGTTGTTAGTAAAAAGAGCACACATGCAATGACACTGGTGGATCCATATGTGGATTGTGAAAAGAACAGACATGCAATAACACTGGTGGATCCATATGTGGTTTGTGAAAAGAACACACATGCAATGACACTGGTTATTCTTAGTAAAAAGAACACACATTCAATGACACTGGTGAATCCATGTGTGGTCTCTAAAGATAACACACATGCAATGACTCTGGTTGTTGTTAGTAAAAAGAGCACACATGCAATGACACTGGTGGATCCATAGGTGGATTGTGAAAAGAACACACATGCAATGACACTGGTGGATCCATATGTGGTATGTGAAAAGAACACATATGCAATGACTCCAGTTGTTGTTAGTAAAAAGAACACGCATGCAATGACACTGGTGGATCCATGTGTGTTCTCTGAAGAGAACACACATTTCAATGACACTGGTGGATCCATATGTGGTATGTGAAAAGAACACACATGCAATGACTCTAGATGTTGTTAGTAAAAAGAACACACATGCAATGACACTGGTGGATCCATAGGTGGATTGTGAAAAGAGCACACATGCAATGACACCGGTGGATCTATATGTGGTATGTGAAAATAACACACATGCAATGACTCTGGTTGTTGTTCATAAACAGAACAGACATGCAATGGCACTAGTGGATCCATGTGTGGTCTCTGAAGAGAACACACATTTCAATGACACTGGTGGATCCATATGTGGTATTTTAAAATAACACACATGCAATGAATCTGGTTGTTGTTAGTAAAAAAAGAACACACATGCAATGACACTGGTGGATCCATGTCTGGTCTCTGAAGAGAACACACGGTTCAATGACTCTAGTTGTTGTTAGTAAAAAGAACACACATGCAATGACACTGGTGGATCCATGTGTGGTCTCTGAAAAGAACACACATTTCAATGACTCCGGTTGTTGTTAGTAAAAAGAACACACATGCAATGAAACTGGTGGATCCATGTGTGGTCTCTGAAGAGAACACACATGCAATGACTCTCATTGTTGTTAGTAAAAAGAGCACACATGCAATGACACTGGTGGATCCATTTGTGGATTGTGAAAAGAACAGACATGCAATAACACTGGTGGATCCATATGTGGTATGTGAAAAGAACACACATGCAATGACACTGGTTATTCTTAGTAAAAAGAACACACATTCAATGACACTGGTGAATCCATGTGTGGTCTCTAAAGATAACACACATGCAATGACTCTGGTTGTTGTTAGTAAAAAGAGCACACATGCAATGACACTGGTGGATCCATAGGTGGATTGTGAAAAGAACACACATGCAATGACACTGGTGGATCCATATGTGGTATGTGAAAAGAACACATATGCAATGACTCCAGTTGTTGTTAGTAAAAAGAACACGCATGCAATGACACTGGTGGATCCATGTGTGTTCTCTGAAGAGAACACACATTTCAATGACACTGGTGGATCCATATGTGGTATGTGAAAAGAACACACATGCAATGACTCTAGATGTTGTTAGTAAAAAGAACACACATGCAATGACACTGGTGGATCCATAGGTGGATTGTGAAAAGAGCACACATGCAATGACACCGGTGGATCTATATGTGGTATGTGAAAATAACACACATGCAATGACTCTGGTTGTTGTTCATAAACAGAACAGACATGCAATGGCACTAGTGGATCCATGTGTGGTCTCTGAAGAGAACACACATTTCAATGACACTGGTGGATCCATATGTGGTATTTTAAAATAACACACATGCAATGAATCTGGTTGTTGTTAGTAAAAAAAGAACACACATGCAATGACACTGGTGGATCCATGTCTGGTCTCTGAAGAGAACACACGGTTCAATGACTCTAGTTGTTGTTAGTAAAAAGAACACACATGCAATGACACTGGTGGATCCATGTGTGGTATCTGAAGAGAACACACGGTTCAATGACTCTGGTTGTTGTTAGTAAAAAGAACACACATGCAATGACACTGGTGGATCCATAGGCGAATTGTGAAAAGAACACACATGCAATGACACTGGTGGATCCATATGTGGTATGTGAAAAGAACACACATTTCAATGACTCTAGTTGTTGTTAGTAAAAAGAACACACATGCAATGACACTGGTGGATCCATGTGTGGTCTCTGAAGAGAACACACATGCAATGACTATGGTTGTTGTTAGTAAAAAGAGAACACATGCAATGACACTGGTGGATCCATAGGTGGATTGTGAAAAGAACACACATACAATGACACTGGTGGATCCATAGGTGGATTGTGAAAAGAACACACATGCAATGACACTGGTGGATCCATATGTGGTATGTGAAAGAACACACATTTCAATGACTCTGGTTGTTGTTAGTAAAAAGAACACACACGCAATGACTCTGGTGGATCCATGTGTGGTCTCTGAAGAGAACACACATGCAATGACTGTGGTTGTTGTTAGTAAAAAGAGCACACATGCAATGACACTGGTGGATCCATAGGTGGATTGTGAAAAGAACACAGATGCAATGACACTAGTGGATCCACATGTGGTATGTGAAAAGAACACACATGCAATGACTCTAGTTGTTGTTAGTAAAAAGAACACACATGCAATAACACTAGAGGATCCATGTGTGGTCTGTGAAGAGAACACACATTTCAATGACACTTGTGGATCCATATGTGGTATGTGAAAAGAACACACATGCAATGACTCTGGTTGTTGTTAGTAAAAAGAACACACATGCAATGACACTGGTGGATCCATAGGTGGATTGTGAAAAGAGCACACAGGCAATGACACTGGTGGATCCATATGTGGTATGTGAAAAGAACACACATGCAATGACTCCAGTTGTTGTTAGTAAAAAGAACACACATGCAATGACACTGGTGGATCCAATTGTGGTCTCTAAAGAGAACACACATTTCGATGACACTGGTGGATCCATATGTGGTATGTGAAAAGATCACACATGCAATGACACTGGTGGATCCATAGGTGGATTGTGAAAGACCACACATGCAATGACACTGGTGGATCCATATGTGGTATGTGAAAAGAACACACATGTAATGACTCTAGTTGTTCTTAGTAAAAAGAACACACCTGCAATGACACTGGTGGATCCATGTGTGGTCTCTGAAGAGAACACACATTTCAATGACACTGGTGGATCCATATGTGGTATGTGAAAAGAACACACATGCAATGACTCTGGTTGTTGTTAGTAAAAAGAACACACATGCAATGACACTGGTGGATCCATAGGTGGATTGTGAAAAGAGCACACAGGCAATGACACTGGTGGATCCATATGTGGTATGTGAAAAGAACACACATGTAATGACTCCAGTTGTTGTTAGTAAAAAGAACACACATGCAATGACACTGGTGGATCCATGTGAGGTCTCTGAAGAGAACACACATTTCAATGACACTGGTGGATCTGTATGTTGTATGTGAAAAGAACACACATGAAATGACTCAAGTTGTTGTTAGTAAAAGAACACACATGTAATGACACTGGTGGATCCATATGTGGTATGTGAAAATAACACACATGGAATGACTCTGGTTGTTGTTAGTGAAAAGAACACACATGCAATGACACTTGTGGATCCATGTGTGGTCTCTGAAGAGAACACACATTTCAATGACTCCGGTTGTTGTTCATAAAAAGAACACACATGCAATGACACTGGTGGATCCATGTGTGGTCTCTAAAGAGAACACACATGCAATGACTCTGGTGTTGTTAGTAAAAAGAGTAGACATGCAATGACACTGGTGGATCCATAGGTGGATTGTGAAAATAACACACATGGAATGACACTGGTGGATCCATATGTGGTATGTGAAAAGAACACACATTTCAATGACTCTGGTTGTTGTTAGTAAAATAACACACATGCAATGACACTGGTGGATCCATATGTGGATTGTGAAAAGAGCACACATGAAATGACACTGGTGGATCCATATGTGGTATTTGAAAAGAACACACATGCAATGACTCCAGTTGTTGTTAGTAAAAAGAACACATATGCAATGACACTAGTGGATCCATATGTGGTATGTGAAAATAACACACATGCAATGACTCTGGTTGTTGTTAGTAAAAAAAGAGAACACATGCAATGACACTGGTGGATCCATGTGTGGTCTCTGAAGAGAACACACGGTTCAATGACTCTGGTTGTTGTTAGTAAAAAGAACACACATGCGATGACACTGGTGGATCCATGTGTGGTCTTTGAAGAGAACACACATGCAATGACTCTAGTTGTTGTTAGTAAAAAGAACACACATGCAATGACTCTGGTTGTTGTTAGTAAAAAGAACACACATGCAATGACACTAGTGGATCCATAGGTGGATTGTGAAAAGAGCACACATGCAATGACACTGGTGGATCCATACGTGGTATGTGAAAAGAACACACATGCAATGACTCCAGTTGTTGTTAGTGAAAAGAACACACATGCAATGACTCCAGTTGTTGTTAGTAAAAAGAACACACATGCAATGACACTGGTGGATCCATGTGTGGTCGCTGAAGAGAACACACTTTTCAATGACACTGGTGGATCCATATGTGGTATGTGAAAAGATCACACATGCCATGACACTGGTGGATCCATAGGTGGATTGTGAAAATAGCACACATGCAATGACACTGGTGGATCCATATGTGGTATGTGAAAAGAACACACATGTAATGACTCAAGTTGTTCTTAGTAAAAAGAACACACCTGCAATGACACTGGTGGATCCATGTGTGGTCTCTGAAGAGAACATACATTTCAATGACACTGGTGGATCCATATGTTGTATGTGAAAAGAACACACATGAAATGACTCCAGTTGTTGTTAGTAAAAGAACACACATGCAATGACACTGGTGGATCCATATTTAGTATGTGAAAATAACACACATGCAATGACTCTGGTTGTTGTTAGTGAAAAGAACACACATGCAATGACACTTGTGGATCCATGTGTGGTCTCTAAAGAGAACACACATTTCAATGACTCCGGTTGTTGTTAGTAAAAAGAACACACATGCAATTACACTGGTGGATCCATGTGTGGTCTCTGAAGAGAACACACATTTCAATGACACTGGTGGATCCATATTTGGTATGTGAAAAGAACACACATGCAATGACTCCAGATGTTGTTAGTAAAAAGAACACTCATGCAATGACACTGGTGGATCCATATGTGGTATGTGAAAATAACACACATGCAATGACTCTGGTTGTTGTTAGTAAAAAGAACAGACATGCAATGGCACTAGTGGATCCATGTGTGGTCTCTGAAGAGAACACACATTTCAATGACACTGGTGGATCCATATGTGGTATGTGAAAATAACACACATGCAATGACTCTGGTTGTTGTTAGTAAAAAGAACACACATGCAATGACTCTGGTGGATCCATTTGTGGTCTTTGAAGAGAACACACATGCAATGACTCTGGTTGTTGTTAGTAAAAAGAGCACACATGCAATGACACTGGTGGATCCATAGGTTGATTGTGAAAAGAACACACATGCAGTGACACTGGTGGATCCATATGTGGTATGTGAAAATAACACACATTTCAATGATTCTAGTTGTTGTTAGTAAAAAGAACACACATGCAATGACACTGGTGGATCCATGTGTGGTCTCTGAAGAGAACACACATGCAATGACTCTGGTTGTTGTTAGTAAAAAGAGCACACATGCAATGACACTCCTGGATCCGTAGGTGGATTGTGAAAAGAACAAACATGCAATGACACTGGTGGATCCACATGTGGTATGTGAAAATAACACACATGCAATGACTCTAGTTGTTGTTAGTAAAAAGAACACACATGCAATGACACTTGAGGATCCATGTGTGGTCTGTGAAGAGAACACACATTTCAATGACACTGGTGGATCCATATGTGGTATGTGAAAAGAACATACATGCAATGACTCTGGTTGTTGTTAGTAAAAAGAACACACATGCAATGACACTGGTGGATCCATAGGTGGATTGTGAAAACAGCACACATGCAATGACACTGGTGGATCCACATGTGGTATGTGAAAAGAACACACATGCATTGACTCCAGTTGTTGTTAGTAAAAAGATCACACATGCAATGAGACTGGTGGATCCATGTGTGGTCTCTAAAGAGAACACACATTTCAATGACACTGGTGGATCCATATGTGGTATGTGAAAAGATCACACATGCAATGACACTGGTGGATCCATAGGTGGATTATGAAAAGAGCACACATGCAATGACACTGGTGGATCCATATGTGGTATGTGAAAAGAACACACATGTAATGACTCCAGTTGTTGTTAGTAAAAAGAACACACATGCAATGAAACTGGTGGATCCATGTGTGGTCGCTGAAGAGAACACACATTTCAATGACACTGGTGGATCCATATGTGGTATGTGAAAAGATCACACATGCAATGACACTGGTGGATCCATAGGTGGATTGTGAAAAGAGCACACATGCAATGACAGTGGTGGATCCATATGTGGTATGTGAAAAGAACACACATGTAATGACTCCAGTTGTTCTTAGTAAAAAGAACACACCTGTAATGACACTGGTGGATCCATGTGTGGTCTCTGAAGAGAACACACATTTCAATGATACTGGTGGATCCATATGTTGTATGTGAAAAGAACACAGATGAAATGACTCCAGTTGTTGTTAGTAAAAGAACACACATGCAATGACACTGGTGGATCCATATGTAGTATGTGAAAATAACACACATGCAATGACACTTGTGGATCCATGTGTGGTCTCTGAAGAGAACACACATTTCAATGACTCCGGTTGTTGTTAGTAAAAAGAACACACATGCAATTACACTGGTGGATCCATGTGTGGTCTCTGAAGAGAACACACATTTCAATGACACTGGTGGATCCATATGTGGTATGTGAAAATAACACACATGCAATGACTCCAGATGTTGTTAGTAAAAAGAACACACATGCAATGACACTAGTGGATCCATATGTGGTATGTGAAAATAACACACATGCAATGACTCTGGTTGTTGTTAGTAAAAAGAACAGACATGCAATGGCACTAGTGGATCCATGTGTGGTCTCTGAAGAGAATACACATTTCAATGACACTGGTGGATCCATATGTGGTATGTGAAAATAACACACATGCAATGACTCTGGTTGTTGTTAGTAAAAAAAGAACACACATGCAATAACACTGGTGGATGCATCTGTGGTCTCTGAAGAGAACACACGGTTCAATGACTCTGGTTGTTGTTACTAAAAAGAACACATATGCAATGACTCTGGTGGATCCATTTCTGGTCTTTGAAGAGAACACACATGCAATGACTCTGGTTGTTGTTAGTAAAAAGAGCACACATGCAATGACACTGGTGGATCCATAGGTGGATTGTGAAAAGAACACACATGCAATGACACTGGTGGATCCATATGTGGTATGTGAAAAGAACACACATTTCAATGATTCTGGTTGTTGTTCGTAAAAAGAACACACATGCAATGACAGTGGTGGATCCATGTGTGGTCTCTGAAGAGAACACACATGCAATGACTCTGGTTGTTGTTAGTAAAAAGAGCACACATGCAATGACACTCGTGGATCCGTAGGTGGATTGTGAAAAGAACAAACATGCAATGACACTGGTGGTCCACATGTGGTATGTGAAAATAACACACATGCAATGACTCTAGTTGTTGTTAGTAAAAAGAACACACATGCAATGACACTGGAGGATCCATGTGTGGTCTGTGAAGAGAACACACATTTCAATGATACTGGTGGATCCATATGTGGTATGTGAAAAGAACATACATGCAATGACTCTGGTTGTTGTTAGTAAAAAGAACACACATGCAATGACACTGGTGGATCCATAGGTGGATTGTGAAAACAGCACACATGCAATCACACTGGTGGATCCATATGTGGTATGTGAAAAGAACACACATGCATTGACTCCAGTTGTTGTTTGTAAAAAGAACACACATGCAATGACACTGGTGGATCCATGTGTAGTCTCTGAAGAGAACACAGATTTCAATGACACTGGTGGATCCATAAATGGTATGTGAAAAGATCACACATGCAATGACACTGGTGGATCCATAGGTGGATTGTGAAAAGAGCACAAATGCAATGACACTGGTGGATCCATATGTGGTATGTGAAAAGAACACACATGTAATGACTCCAATTGTTGTTAGTAAAAAGAACACACATGCAATGACACTGGTGGATCCATATGTGGTCTGTGAAGAGAACACACATTTCAATGACACTGGTGCATCCGTATGTTGTATGTGAAAAGAACACACATGAAATGACTCTAGTTGTTGTTAGTAAAAGAACACACATGTAATGACACTGGTGGATCCATATGTGGTATGTGAAAATAACACACATGAAATGACTCTGGTTGTTGTTAGTGAAAAGAACACACATGCAATGAAACTTGTGGACCCATGTGTGGTCTCTGAAGAGAACACACATTTCTATGACTCCGGTTGTTGTTCGTAAAAAGAACACACATGCAGTGACACTGGTGGATCCATGTGTGGTCTCTAAAGAGAACACACATGCAATGACTCTGGCGTTGTTAGTAAAAAGAGTAGACATGCAATGACACTGGTGGATCCATAGGTGGATTGTGAAAAGAACACACATGCACTGACACTGGTGGATCCATATGTGGTATGTGAAAAGAACACACATTTCAATGACTCTGGTTGTTGTTAGTAAAATAACACACATGCAATGACACTGGTGGATCCATATGTGGATTGTGAAAAGAGCACACATGAAATGACACTGGTGGATCCATATGTGGTATTTGAAAAGAACACACATGCAATGACTCCAGTTGTTGTTAGTAAAAAGAACACACATGTAATGACACTGGTGGATCCATATTTGGTATGTGAAAAGAACACACATGCAATGACTCTGGTTGTTGTTAGTAAAAAGAACACACATGCAATGACACTGGTGGATCCATGTGTGGTCTCTGAAGAGAACACATGGTTCAATGACTCTGGTTGTTGTTAGTAAAGAGAACACACATGCAACGACGCTGGTGGATCCATGTGTGGTCTTTGAAGAGAACACACATGCAATGACTCTGCTTGTTTGTAAAAAGAGCACACTTGCAATGACACTGGTGGATCCATAGGTGGATTGTGAAAAGAACACACATGCAATGACACTGGTGGATCCATATGTGGTATCTGAAAAGAACACACATTTCAATGACTCTGGTTGTTGTTAGTAAAAAGAACACACATGCAATGACACTAGTGAATCCATGTGTGGTCTAAAGAGAACACACATGCAATAACTCTGGTTGTTGTTAGTAAAAAGAGCACACATGCAATGACACTGGTGGATCTATGTGCGGTCTGTGAAGAAAACACACATTTCAATGACACTTGTGTATCCATATGTGGTATGTGAAAAGAACACACATGCAATGACTCTAGTTGTTGTTAGTAAAAAGAACACACATGCAATGACACTGGTGGATCCAGAGGTGGATTGTGAAAAGAACACACATGCAATGACACTGGTGGATCCACATGTGGTATGTGAAAAGAACACACATGCAATGACTCTAGTTGTTGTTAGTAAAAAGAACACAGATGCAATGACACTGGTGGATCTATGTGCGGTCTGTGAAGAAAACACACATTTCAATGACACTTGTGTATCCATATGTGGTATGTGAAAAGAACACACATGCAATGACTCTAGTTGTTGTTAGTAAAAAGAACACACATGCAATGACACTGGTGGATCCAGAGGTGGATTGTGAAAAGAGCATACATGCAATGACACAGGTGGATCCATATGTGGTATGTGAAAAGAACACACATGCAATGACACTGGTTGTTGTTAGTAAAAAGAACACACATGCAATGACACTGGTGGATCCATGTGTGGTCTCTGAAGAGAACACATATTTCAATGAAACTGGTGGATCCATATGTTGTATGTGAAAAGAACACACATGAAATGACTCCAGTTGTTGTTAGCAAAAGAACACACATGCAATGACACTGGTGGATCTATATGTGGTATGTGAAAATAACACACATGCAATGACACTGGTGGATCCATAGGTGGATTGTGAAAAGAGCACACATGCAATGACACAGGTGGATCCATATGTGGTATGTGAAAATAACACACATGCAAGTACTCTAGTTGTTGTTAGTAAAAAGAACACACATGCAATGACACTGGTGGATCCATGTGTGGTCTCTGAAGAGAACACACATTTCAATGACACTGGTGGATCCATATGTGGTATGTGAAAAGAGCACACATGCAATGACACTGGTGGATCCATAGGTGGATTGTGAAAAGAGCACACATGCAATGACACTGGTGGATCACAGGTATGTGAAAAGTACAGACATGTAATGACTCTAGTTGTTGTTAGTAAAAAGAACACACATGCAATGACACTGGTGGATCCATGTGTGGTCTCTGAAGAGAACACACATTTCAATGACACTGGTGGATCCATATGTGGTATGTGAAAAGAACACACATGAAATGACTCCAATTGTTGTTAGTAAAAGAACACACATGCAATGACACCGGTGGATCCATATGTGGTATGTGAAAATAACACACATGAAATGACTCTGGTTGTTGTTAGTGAAAATAACACACATGCAACGACACTGGTGGATCCATGTGTGGTCTCCGAAGAGAACACACATTTTAATGACTCCGGTTGTTGTTAGTAAAAAGAACACACATGCAATAACACTGGTAGATCCATGTGTGGTCTCTTAAGGGAACACACATGCAATGACTCTGGTTGTTGTTAGTAAAAAGAGCAGACATGCAATGACACTGGTGGATCCATAGGTGGATTGTGAAAAGAACACACATGCAATGACACTGGTGGATCCATATGTGTTATGTGAAAAGAACACACATTTCAATGACTCTGGTTTGTTGTTAATAAAAATAACACACATGTAATGACACTGGTGGATCCATATGTGGATTGTGAAAAGAGCACACATGAAATGACACTGGTGGATCCATATGTGGTATGTGAAAATAACACACATGCAATGACTCCAGTTGTTGTTAGTAAAAAAACACACATGTAATGACACTGGTGGATCCATATGTGGTATGTGAAAATAACACACATGCAATGACTCTGGTTGTTGTTAGTAAAAAGAACACACATGAAATGACACTGGTGGATCCATGTGTGGTCTCTGAAGAGAACACATGGTTCAATGACTCTGGTTGTCGTTAGTAAAGAGAACACACATGCAATGACACTGGTGGATCCATGTGTGGTCTTTGAAGTGAACACACATGCAATTACTCTGGTTGTTTGTAAAAAGAGCACACATGCAATGACACTGGTGGATCCATAGTTGGATTGTGAAAAGATCACACATGCAATGACACTGGTGGATCCATATGTGGTATGTGAAAAGAACACACATTTCAATGACTCTGGTTGTTGTTAGTAAAAATAACACACATGCAATGACACTGGTGGATCCATATGTGGATTGTGAAAAGAGCACACATGAAATGACACTGGTGGATCCATATGTGGTATGTGAAAAGAACACATATGCAATGACTCCAGTTTTTGTTAGTAAAAAGAACACACATGTAATGACACTGGTGGATCCATATGTGGTATGTGAAAAGAACACACATGCAATGACTCTGGTTGTTGTTAGTAAAAAGAACACACATGCAATGACACTGGTGGATCCATGTGTGGTCTCTGAAGAGAACACAAGGTTCAATGACTCTGGTTGTTGTTAGTAAAGAGAACACACATGCAATGACACTGGTGGATCCATGTGTGGTCTTTGAAGAGAACACACATGCAATGACTCTGGTTGTTTGTAAAAAGAGCACACATGCAATGACACTGGTGGATCCATAGGTGGATTGTGAAAAGAACACACATGCAATGACACTCGTGGATCCATATGTGGTATGTGAAAAGAACACACATTTCAATGACTCTGGTTGTTGTTAGTAAAAAGAACACACATGCAATGACACTGGTGGATCCAAGTGTGGTCTCTAAAGAGAACACACATGCAATAACTCTGGTTGTTGTTAGTAAAAAGAGCACACATGCAACGACACTGGTGGATCCATAGGTGGATTGTGAAAAGAACACACATGCAATGACACTGGTGGATCCACATGTGGTATGTGAAAAGAACACACATGCAATGACTCTACTTGTTGTTAGTAAAAAGAACACACATGCAATGACACTGGTGGATCCATGTGTGGTCTGTGAAGAGAACACATATTTCAATGACACTGGTGGATCCATATGTGGTATGTGAAAAGAACACACATGCAATGACTCTGGTTGTTGTTAGTAAAAAGAACACACATGCAATGACACTAGTGGATCCATAGGTGGATTGTGAAAAGAGCACACATGCAATGACACAGGTGGATCCATATGTGGTATGTGAAAATAACACACATGCAATGACTCTGGTTGTTGTTAGTAAAAAAAGAACACACAGGCAATGACACTGGTGGATCCATATGTGGTCTTTGAAGAGAACACACATGCAATGACTCTAGTTGTTGTTAGTAAAAAAACACACATGCAATGACACTGGTGGATCCATAGGTGGATTGTGAAAAGAGCACACATGCAATGACACAGGTGGATCCATATGTGGTATGTGAAAAGAACACACATGCAATGACACTGGTGGATCCATGTGTGGTCTCTGAAGAGAACACACATTTCGATGACACTGGTGGATCCATATGTGGTATGTGAAAAGAGCACACATGCAATGACACTGGTGGATCCATAGGTGGATTGTGAAAAGAGCACACATGACATGACACTGGTGGATCACAGGTATGTGAAAAGAACACACATGTAATGACTCCAGTTGTTGTTAGTAAAAAGAACACACATGCAATGACACTGGTGGATCCATGTGTGGTCTCTGAAGAGAACACACATTTCAATGACACTGGTGGATCCATATGTGGTATGTGAAAAGAACACACATGAAATGACTCCAATTGTTGTTAGTAAAAGAACACACATGCAATGACACCGGTGGATCCATATGTGGTATGTGAAAATAACACACATGCAATGACTCTGGTTGTTGTTAGTGAAAATTACACACATGCAATGACACTGGTGGATCCATGTGTGGTCTCTGAAGAGAACACACATTTTAATGACTCCGGTTGTTGTTAGTAAAAAGAACACACATGCAATAACACTGGTGGATCCATGTGTGGTCTCTTAAGGGAACACACATGCAATGACTCTGGTTGTTGTTAGTAAAAAGAGCAGACATGCAATGACACTGGTGGATCCATAGGTGGATTGTGAAAAGAACACACATGAAATGACACTGGTGGATCCATATGTGGTATGTGAAAAGAACACACATTTCAATGACTCTGGTTTGTTGTTAATAAAAATAACACACATGCAATGACACTGGTGGATCCATATGTGGATTGTGAAAAGAGCACACATGAAATGACACTGGTGGATCCATATGTGGTATGTGAAAATAACACACATGCAATGACTCTGGTTGTTGTTAGTAAGAAAAACACACATGTAATGACACTGGTGGATCCATATGTGGTATGTGAAAAGAACACACATTTAGTGACTCTGGTTGTTGTTAGTAAAAAGAACACATATGCAATGACACTGGTGGATCCATGTGTGGTCTCTAAAGAGAACACATGGTTCAATGACTCTGGTTGTCGTTAGTTAAGAGAACACACATGCAATGACACTGGTGGATCCATGTGTGGTCTTTGAAGAGAACACACATGCAATGACTCTGGTTGTTTGTAAAAAGAGCACACATGCAATGACACTGGTGGATCCATAGGTGGATTGTGAAAAGAACACACATGCAATGACACTGGTGGATCCATATGTGGTATGTGAAAAGAACACACATTTCAATAACTCTGGTTGTTGTTAGTAAAAAGAACACACATGCAATGACACTGGTGGATCCATGTGTGGCCTCTAAAGAGAACACACATGCAATAACTCTGGTTGTTGTTATTAAAAAGAGCACACATGCAATGATACCGGTGGATCCATAGGTGGATTGTGAAAAGAACACACATGCAATGACACTGGTGGATCCATGTGTGGTCTGTGAAGAGAACACACATTTCAATGACACTGGTTGTTGTTAGTAAAAAGAACACACATGCAATAACACTGGTGGATCCATGTGTGGTCTTTGAAGAGAACACACATGCAATGACTCTGGTTGTTTGTAAAAAGAGCACACATGCAATTACACTGGTGGATCCATATGTGGTATGTGAAAATAACACACATTTCAATGACTCTGGTTGTTGTTAGTAAAAAGAACACACATGCAATGACACTGGTGGATCCATGTGTGGTCTCTAAAGAGAACACACATGTAATAACTATGGTTGTTGTTAGTAAAAAGAGCACACATGCAATGACACTGGTGGATCCATATGTGGTATGTGAAAAGAACACACATGCAATGACACTGGTGGATCCACATGTGGTATGTGAAAAGAACACACATGCAATGACACTTGTGGATCCATGTGTAGTCTCTGAAGAGAACACACATTTCAATGACTCCGGTTGTTGTTCGTAAAAAGAACACACATGCAATGACACTGGTGGATCCATGTGTGGTCTCTAAAGAGAACACACATGCAATGACTCTGGTGTTGTTAGTAAAAAGAGTAGACATGCAATGACACTGGTGGATCCATAGGTGGATTGTGAAAAGAACACACATGCAATGACACTGGTGGATCCATATGTGGTATGTGAAAAGAATACACATTTCAATGACTCTGGTTGTTGTTAGTAAAATAACACACATGCAATGACACTGGTGGATCCATGTGTGGTCTCTGAACAGAATACATGGTTCAATGACTCTAGTTGTTGTTAGTAAAGAGAACACACATGCAACGACACTGGTGGATCCATGTGTGGTCTTTGAAGAGAACACACATGCAATGACTCTGGTTGTTTGTAAAAAGAGCACACATGGAATGACACTGGTGGATCCATAGGTGGATTGTGAAAAGAACACACATGCAATGACACTGGTGGATCCATATGTGGTATGTGAAAAGAACAAACATTTCAATGACTCTGGTTGTTGTTAGTAAAAAGAACACACATGCAATGACACTGGTGAATCCATGTGTGGTCTAAAGAGAACACACATGCAATAACTCTGGTTGTAGTTAGTAAAAAGAGCACACATGCAATAACACTGGTGGATCCATAGGTGGATTGTGAAAAGAACACACATGCAATGACACTGGTGGATCCACATGTGGTATGTGAAAAGAAGACACATGCAATGACTCTAATTGTTGTTAGTAAAAAGAACACACATGCAATGACACTTGTGGATCCATGTGCGGTCTATGAAGAAAACACACATTTCAATGACAGTTGTGTATCCATATGTGGTATGTGAAAAGAACACACATGCAATGACTCTGGTTGTTGTTAGTAAAAAGAACACACATGCAATGACTCTGTTTGTTGTTAGTAAAAAGAACACACATGCAATGACACTGGTGGATCCAGAGGTGGATTGTGAAAAGAGCACACATGCAATGACACAAGTGGATCCATATGTGGTATGTGAAAAGAACACACATGCAATGACATTGGTTGTTGTTAGTAAAAAGAACACACATGCAATGACACTGGTGGAGCCATGTGTGGTCTCTGAAGAGAACACACATTTCAATGACACTGGTGGATCCATATGTTGTATGTGAAAAGAACACACATGAAATGACTCCAGTTGTTGTTAGCAAAAGAACACACATGCAATGACACTGGTGGATCCATATGTGGTATGTGAAAATAACACACATGCAATGACTCTGGTTGTTGTTAGTGAAAAGAACACACATGCAATGACACTTGTGGATCCATGTGTGGTCTCTTAAGGGAACAGACATTTCAATGACTCCGGTTGTTGTTAGTAAAAAGAACACACATGCAATGACACTGGTGGATCCATGTGTGGTCTCTAAAGAGAACACACATGCAATGACTCTGGTGGATCCATAGGTGGATTGTGAAAAGAGCACACATGCAATGACATTGGTGGATCACCGGTATGTGAAAAGAACACACATGTAATGACTCCAGTTGTTGTTAGTAAAAAGAACACACATGCAATGACACTAGTGGATCCATGTGTGGTCTCTAAAGAGAACATACATTTGAATGACACTGGTGGATCCATATGTGGTATGTGAAAAGAACACACATGAAATGACTCCAATTGTTGTTAGTAAAAGAACACACATGCAATGATACTGGTGGATCCATATGTGGTATGTGAAAATAACACACATGCAATGACTCTGGTTGTTGTTAGTGAAAATAACACACATGCAATGACACTGGTGGATCCATGTGTGGTATCCGAAGAGAACACACATTTTAATGACTCCGGTTGTTGTTAGTAAAAAGAACACACATGCAATAACACTAGTGGATCCATGTGTGGTCTCTTAAGGGCACACACATGCAATGACTCTGGTTGTTGTTAGTAAAAAGAGCAGACATGCAATGACACTGGTGGATCCATAGGTGGATTGTGAAAAGAACACACATGCAATGACACTGATGGATCCATATGTGGTATGTGAAAAGAACACACATTTCAATGACTCTGGTTTGTTGTTAGTAAAAATAACACACATGCAATGACACTGGTGGATCCATATGTGGATTGTGAAAAGAGCACACATGAAATGACACTGGTGGATCCATATGTGGTATGTGAAAAGAACACACATGCAATGACTCCAGTTGTTGTTACTAAAAAGAACACACATGTAATGACACTGGTGGATCCATATGTGGTATGTGAAAAGAACACACATGCAATGACTCTGGTTGTTGTTAGTAAAAAGAACACACATGCAATGACACTAGTGGATCCATGTGTGGTCTCTGAAGAGCACACATGGTTCAATGACTCTGGTTGTCGTTAGTAAAGAGAACACACATGCAATGACACTGGTGGATCCATGTGTGGTCTTTGAAGAGAACACACATGCAATGACTCTGGTTGTTTGTAAAAAGAGCACACATGCAATGACACTGGTGGATCCATAGGTGGATTGTGAAAAGAACACACATGCAATGACACTGGTCGATCCATATGTGGTATGTGAAAAGAACACACATTTCAATGACTCTGGTTGTTGTTAGTAAAAAGAACACACATACAATGACACTGGTGGATCCATGTGTGGTCTCGAAAGAGAACACACATGCAATAACTCTGGTTGTTGTTATTAAAAAGAGCACACATGCAATGACACTGGTGGATCCATAGGTGGATTGTGAAAAGAACACACATGCAATGACACTGGTGGATCCACATGTGGTATGTGAAAAGAACACACATGCAATGACTCTAGTTGTTGTTAGTAAAAAGAACACACATGCAATGACACTGGTGGATCCATGTGTGGTCTGTGAAGAGAACACACATTTCAATGACACTGGTGGATCCATATGTGGTATGTGAAAAGAACACACATGTAATGACTCTGGTTGTTGTTAGTAAAAAGAACACACATGCAATGACACTGGTGGATCCATGTGTGGTCTGTGAAGAAAACACACATTTCAATGACACTGGTGGATCCATATGTGGTATGTGAAAAGAACACACATGCAATGACTCTCGTTGTTGTTAGTAAAAAGAACACACATGCAATGACACTGGTGGATCCATCGGTGGATTGTGAAAAGAGCACATATGCAATGACACTAGTGGATCCATATGTGGTATGTGAAAAGAACACACATGCAATGACTCCAGTTGTTGTTAGTAAAAAGAACAAACATGCAATGACACTGGTGGATCCATGTGTGGTCTCTAAAGAGAACACACATTTCAATGACACTGGTGTATCCATATGTGGTATGTGAAAAGAACACACATTTCAATGACTCCGGTTGTTGTTAGTAAAAAGAACACACATGCAATGACACTAGTGGATCCATGTGTGGTCTCTGAAGAGAACACACATTTCAATGACACTGGTGGATCCATATGTTGTATGTGAAAATAACACACATGAAATGACTCCAGTTGTTGTTACTAAAAGAACACACATGCAATGACACTGGTGGATCCATATGTGGTATGTGAAAAAACACACATGCAATGACTGGTTGTTGTTAGTGAAAAGAACACACATGCAATGACACTTGTGGATCCATGTGTGGTCTCTGAAGAGAACACACATTTCAATGACTCCGGTTGTTTGTTAGTAAAAAGAACACACATGCAATGACACTGGTGGATCCATGTCTGGTCTCTAAAGAGAACACAATTGCAATGACTCTGGTTGTTGTTAGTAAAAAGAGCAGACATGCAATGACACTGGTGGATCCATAGGTGGATTGTGAAAAGAACACACATGCAATGACACTGGTGGATCCATATGTGGTATGTGAAAAGAACACACATTTCAATGACTCTGGTTGTTGTTAGTAAAAATAACACACATGCAATGACACTGGTGGATCCATATGTGGATTGTGAAAAGAGCACACATGAAGTGACATTGGTGGATCCATATGTGGTATGTGAAAAGAACACACATGCAATGACTCTGGTTGTTGTTAGTAAAAAGAACACACATGCAATGACACTGGTGGATCCATGAGTGGTCTCTAAAGAGAACACATGGTTCAATGACTCTGGTTGTTGTTAGTAAAGCGAACACACATGCAATGACACTGGTGGATCCATGTGTGGTCTTTGAAGAGAACACACATGCAATGACTCTGGTTGTTTGTAAAAAGAGCACACATGCAATTACACTAGTGGATCCATAGGTGGATTTAGAAAAGAACACACATGCAATGACACTGGTGGATCCATGTGTGGTATGTGAAAAGAACACACATTTCAATGACTCTGGTTGTTTATAGTAAAAAGAACACACATGCAATGACACTGGTGGATCCATGTGTGGTCTCGAAAGAGAACACACATGCAATAACTCTGGTTGTTGTTATTAAAAAGAGCACACATGCAATGACACTGGTGGATCCATAGGTGGATTGTGAAAAGAACACACATGCAATGACACTGGTGGATCCACATGTGGTATGTGAAAAGAACACACATGCAATGACTCTAGTTGTTGTTAGTAAAAAGAACACACATGCAATGACACTGGTGGATCCATGTGTGGTCTGTGAAGAGAACACACATTTCAATGACACTGGTGGATCCATATGTGGTATGTGAAAAGAACACACATGTAATGACTCTGGTTGTTGTTAGTAAAAAGAACACACATGCAATGACACTGGTGGATCCATGTGTGGTCTGTGAAGAAAACACACATTTCAATGACACTGGTGGATCCATATGTGGTATGTGAAAAGAACACACATGCAATGACTCTGGTTGTTGTTAGTAAAAAGAACACACATGCAATGACACTGGTGGATCCATGAGTGGTCTCTAAAGAGAACACATGGTTCAATGACTCTGGTTGTTGTTAGTAAAGCGAACACACATGCAATGACACTGGTGGATCCATGTGTGGTCTTTGAAGAGAACACACATGCAATGACTCTGGTTGTTTGTAAAAAGAGCACACATGCAATTACACTAGTGGATCCATAGGTGGATTTAGAAAAGAACACACATGCAATGACACTGGTGGATCCATGTGTGGTATGTGAAAAGAACACACATTTCAATGACTCTGGTTGTTTATAGTAAAAAGAACACACATGCAATGACACTGGTGGATCCATGTGTGGTCTCTAAAGAGAACACACATGCAATAACTCTGGTTGTTGTTAGTAAAAAGAGCACACATGCAATGACACTGGTGGATCCATAGGTGGATTGTGAAAAGAACACACATGCAATGACACTGGTGGATCCACATGTGGTATGTGAAAAGAACACACATGCAATGACTCTAGTTGTTGTTAGTAAAAAGAACACACATGCAATGACACTGGTGGATCCATGTGTGGTCTGTGAAGAGAACACACATTTCAATGACACTGGTGGATCCATATGTGGTATGTGAAAAGAACACACATGTAATGACTCTGGTTGTTGTTAGTAAAAAGAACACACATGCAATGACACTGGTGGATCCATGTGTGGTCTGTGAAGAAAACACACATTTCAATGACACTGGTGGATCCATATGTGGTATGTGAAAAGAACACACATGCAATGACTCTCGTTGTTGTTAGTAAAAAGAACACACATGCAATGACACTGGTGGATCCATCGGTGGATTGTGAAAAGAGCACATATGCAATGACACTGGTGGATCCATATGTGGTATGTGAAAAGAACACACATGCAATGACTCCAGTTGTAGTTAGTAAAAAGAACAAACATGCAATGACACTGGTGGATCCATGTGTGGTCTCTAAAGAGAACACACATTTCAATGACACTGGTGTATCCATATGTGGTATGTGAAAAGAACACACATTTCAATGAGTCCGGTTGTTGTTAGTAAAAAGAACACACATGCAATGACACTGGTGGATCCATGTGTGGTCTCTAAAGAGAACACACATTTCAATGACACTGGTGGATCCATATGTTGTATGTGAAAATAACACACATGAAATGACTCCAGTTGTTGTTACTAAAAGAACACACATGCAATGACACTGGTGGATCCATATGTGGTATGTGAAAAAACACACATGCAATGACTGGTTGTTGTTAGTGAAAAGAACACACATGCAATGACACTTGTGGATCCATGTGTGGTCTCTGAAGAGAACACACATTTCAATGACTCCGGTTGTTGTTAGTAAAAAGAACACACATGCAATGACACTGGTGGATCCATGTCTGGTCTCTAAAGAGAACACAATTGCAATGACTCTGGTTGTTGTTAGTAAAAAGAGCAGACATGCAATGACACTGGTGGATCCATAGGTGGATTGTGAAAAGAACACACATGCAATGACACTGGTGGATCCATATGTGGTATGTGAAAAGAACACACATTTCAATGACTCTGGTTGTTGTTAGTAAAAATAACACACATGCAATGACACTGGTGGATCCATATGTGGATTGTGAAAAGAGCACACATGAAGTGACAATGGTGGATCCATATGTGGTATGTGAAAAGAACACACATGCAATGACTCTGGTTGTTGTTAGTAAAAAGAACACACATGCAATGACACTGGTGGATCCATGAGTGGTCTCTAAAGAGAACACATGGTTCAATGACTCTGGTTGTTGTTAGTAAAGCGAACACACATGCAATGACACTGGTGGATCCATGTGTGGTCTTTGAAGAGAACACACATGCAATGACTCTGGTTGTTTGTAAAAAGAGCACACATGCAATTACACTAGTGGATCCATAGGTGGATTTAGAAAAGAACACACATGCAATGATACTGGTGGATCCATGTGTGGTATGTGAAAAGAACACACATTTCAATGACTCTGGTTGTTTATAGTAAAAAGAACACACATGCAATGACACTGGTGGATCCATGTGTGGTCTCTAAAGAGAACACACATGCAATAACTCTGGTTGTTGTTAGTAAAAAGAGCACACATGCAATGACACTGGTGGATCCATAGGTGGATTGTGAAAAGAACACACATGCAATGACACTGGTGGATCCACATGTGGTATGTGAAAAGAACACACATGCTATGACTCTAGTTGTTGTTAGTAAAAAGAACACACATGCAATGACACTGGTGGATCCATGTGTGGTCTGTGAAGAGAACACACATTTCAATGACACTGGTGGATCCATATGTGGTATGTGAAAAGAACACACATGCAATGACTCTGGTTGTTGTTAGTAAAAAGAACACACATGCAATGACACTGGTGGATCCGTAGGTGGATTGTGAAAAGAGCACACATGCAATGATACAGGTGGATACATATGTGGTATGTGAAAAGAAAACACATGCAATGACTCTAGTTGTTGTTAGTAAAAAGAACACACATGCAATGACACTGGTGGATCCATGTGTGGTCTCTAAAGAGAACACACATTTCAATGACACTGGTGGATCCATATGTGGTATGTGAAAAGAGCACACATGCAATGTGGTGGATCCATAGGTGGATTGTGAAAAGAGCACACATGCAATGACACTAGTGGATCACAGGTATGTGAAAAGAACACACATGTAATGACTCTAGTTGTTGTTAGTAAAAAGAACACACATGCAATGACACTGGTGGATCCATGTGTGGTCTCTGAAGAGAACACACATTTCAATGACACTGGTGGATCCATATGTGGTATGTGAAAATAACACACATGAAATGACTCTAGTTGTTGTTAGTAAAAGAACACACATGCAATGACACTGGTGGATCCATTTGTGGTATGTGAAAATAACACACATGCAATGACTCTGGTTGTTGTTAGTGAAAAGAACACACATGCAATGACCCTGGTGGATCCATGTGTGGTCTCCGAAGAGAACACACATTTTAATGACTCCGGTTGTTGTTAGTAAAAAGAACACACATGCAATAACACTGGTGGATCGATGTGTGGTCTCTTAAGGGAACACACATGCAATGACTCTGGTTGTTGTTAGTAAAAAGAGCAGACATGCAATGACACTGGTGGATCGATAGGTGGATTGTGAAAAGAACACACATGCAATGACACTGGTGGATCCATATGTGGTATGTGAAAAGAACACAGATTTCAATGACTCTCGTTTGTTAGGCAAAATAACTAACATGCAATGACACTGGTGGATCCATATGTGCATTGTGAAAAGAGCACACATGCAATGACACTAGTGGATCCATCTGTGGTATGTGAAAAGAACACACATGCAATGACTCCAGTTGTTGTTAGTAAAAAGAACACACATGTAATGAAACTGGTGGATCCATGTGTGGTGTGTGAAGAGAACACACATTTCAATCACACAGGTGGAAACATATGTGGTTTGTGAAAAGAACACACATGAAATGAGTCCAGTTGTTGTTAGTAAAAAGAACACACATGCAATGACACTGGTGGATCCATATGTGGTATGTGAAAAGAACACACCTGCAATGACTCCATTTGTTGGTAGTAAAAAGAAAACACATGCAATGACACCGGTGGATCCATGTGTGGTCTCTGAAGAGAACACACATTTCAATGACACTGGTGGATCCATATGTGGTATGTGAAAAGAACACACATGAAATGACACTGGTGGATCCATAGGTGGATTGTGAAAAGAGCACACATGCAATGACACTGGTGGATCCATATGTGGTCTCTGAAAAGAACACACATGCAATGACTCCAGTTGTTGTTAGTAAAAAGACCACACATGGAATGACACTAGTGGATCCATAGGTGGATTGTGAAAAGAGCACACATGCAATGACACTGGTGGATCCATATGTGGTATGTGAAAAGAACACACATGCAATAACTCTGGTTGTTGTTAGTAAAAAGAACACACATGCAATGACATTGGTGGATCCATGTGTGGTCTCTGAAGAGAACACACATTCCAATGGCACTCGTGGATTCACATGTGGTATGTCAAAAGAACACACATGAAATGACACTGGTGGATCCATAGGTGGTTTGTGAAAAGAGCACATATGCAATGACACTGGTGGATCCATATGTGGTATGTGAAAAGAACACACATGCAATGACTCCAATTGTTGTTAGTAAAAAGAACAAACATGCAATGACACTGGTGGATCCATGTGTGGTCTCTAAAGAGAACACACATTTCAATGACACTGGTGGATCCATATGTGGTATGTGAAAAGAACACACATTTCAATGACTTCGGTTGTTGTTAGTAAAAAGAACACACATGCAATGACACTGGTGGATCCATATGTGTTATGTGAAAAGAACACACATGAAATTACTCAGGTTGTTGCTAGTGAAAAGAACACGCATGAAATGACACTGGTGGATCCATGTGTGGTATCAGAGGAGAACACACATTTCAATGACTCTAGTTCTTGTTAGTAAAAAGAACACACATGCAATGACACTGGTGGATCCATGTGTGGTCTCTAAAGAGAACACACATGCAATGACTCTGGTTGTTGTTAGTAAAAAGAGCACACATGCAATGACACTGGTGGATCCATAGGTGGATTGTGAAAAGAACAGACATGCAATGACACTGGTGGATCCATACGTGGTATGTGAAAAGAAGACACATGCAATTACACTGGTTGTTGTTAGTAAAAAGAACACACATGCAATGACACTGGTCGATCCATGTTTGGTCTCTGGAGAGAACACACATGCAATGACTCTGGTTGTTGTTAGTAAAAAGAGCACACATGCAATGACACTGGTGGACCCATAAGTGTATTGTGAAAAGAACACAGATGCAATGACACTGGTGGATCCGTATGTGGTATGTGAAAAGAACACACATGTAATGACTCCAGTTGTTGTTAGTAAAAAGAACACACATGCAATGACACTGGTGGATCCATGTGTGGTCTCTGAAGAGAACACACATTTCAATGACACTGGTGGATCCATATGTGGTATGCGAAAAGAACACACATGAAATGACTCCAGTTGTTGTTAGTAAAAGAACACACATGCAATGACACTGGTGGATCCATATGTGGTATGTGAAAATAACACACATGCAATGACTCTGGTTGTTGTTAGTGAAAATAACACACATGCAATGACCCTGGTGGATCCATGTGTGGTCTCCGAAGAGAACACACATTTCAATGACTCTGGTTGTTGTTAGTGAAAAGAACACACATGCAATAACATTGGTGGATCCATGTGTGGTCTCTTAAGGGAACACACATGCAATGACTCTGGTTGTTGTTAGTAAAAAGTGCAGACATGCACTGACACTGGTGGATGCATAGGTGGATTGTGAAAAGAACACACATGCAATGACACTGGTGGATCCATATGTGGTATGTGAAAAGAACACACATTTCAATGACTCTGGTTTGTTAGTAAAAATAAAACACATGCAATGACACTGGTGGATCCATATGTGGATTGTGAAAAGAGAACACATGCAATGACACTGGTGGACCCATATGTGGTATGTGAAAAGAACACACATGCAATGACTCCAGTTGTTGTTAGTAAAAAGAACACACATGTAATGAAACTAATGGATCCATGTGTGGTCTGTGAAGAGAACACACATTTCAATGACACAGGTGGAAACATATCTGGTATGTGAAAAGAACACACGTGAAATGACTCTAGTTGTTGTTAGTAAAAATAACACACATGCAATGACACTGGTGGATCCATATGTGGTATGTGAAAAGAACACACATGCAATGACTCCATTTGTTGGTAGTAAAAAGAACACACATGCAATGACACCGGTGGATCCATGTGTGGTCTCTGAAGAGAACACACATTTCAATGACACTGGTGGATCCATATGTGGTATGTGAAAAGAACACACATGAAATGACACTTGTGGATCCATAGGTGGATTGTGAAAAGAGCACACATGCAATGACACTGGTGGATCCATATGTGATCTCTGAAAAGAACACACATGCAACGACTCCAGTTGTTGTTAGTAAAAAGAACACACATGCAATGACACTAGTGGATCCATAGGTGGATTGTGAAAAGTGCACACATGCAATGACACTGGTGGATCCATATGTGGTATGTGAAAAGAAGACACATGCAATAACTCTGGTTGTTGTTAGTAAAAAGAACAAACATGCAATGACACTGGTGGATCCATGTGTGGTCTCTAAACAGAACACACATTTCAATGACACTGGTGGATCCATATGTGGTATGTGAAAAGAACACACATGCAATGAATCCAGTTGTTGTTAGTAAAAAGAACACACATGCAATGACACTCCTGGATCCATGTGTGGTCTCTGAAGAGAACACACATTTCAATGGCACTCGTGGATCCACATGTGGTATGTCAAAAGAACACACATGAAATGACACTGGCGGATCCATAGGTGGATTGTGAAAAGAGCACATATGCAATGACACTGGTGGATCCATATGTGGTATGTGAAAAGAACACACATGCAATGACACCAGTTGTTGTTAGTAAAAAGAACAAACATGCAATGACACTGGTGGATCTATGTGTGGTCTCTAAAGAGAACACACATTTCAATGACACTGGTGGATCCATATGTGGTATGTGAAAAGAACACACATTTCAATGACTCCGGTTATTGTTAGTAAAAAGAACACACATGCAATGACAATGGTGGATCCATATGTGTTATGTGAAAAGAACACACATGAAATGACTCTGGTTGTTGCTAGTGAAAAGAACACACATGCAATGACACTGGTGGATCCATGTGTGGTCTCTGAAGAGAACACACATTTCAATGACTCTAGTTCTTGTTAGTAAAAAGAACACACATGCAATGACACCGGTGGATCCACGTGTGGTCTCTAAAGAGAACACACATGCAATGACTCTGGTTGTTGTTAGTAAAAAGAGCACACATGCAATGACACTGGTGGATCCATAGGTGGATTGTGAAAAGAACAGACATGCAATGACACTGGTGGATCCATATGTGGTATGTGAAAAGAAGACACATGCAATGACACTGGTTGTTGTTAGTAAAAAGAACACACATGCAATGACACTGGTCGATCCATGTGTGGTCTCTGGAGAGAACACACATGCAATGACTCTGGTTGTTGTTAGTAAAAAGAGCACACATGCAATGACACTGGTGGATCCATAAGTGGATTGTGAAAAGAACACAGATGCAATGACACTGGTGGATCCATATGTGGTATGTGAAAAGAACACACATGTAATGACTCTAGTTGTTGTTAGTAAAAAGAACACACATGCAATGACACTGGTGGATCCATGTGTGGTCTCTGATGAGAACACACATTTCAATGACACTGGTGGATCCATATGTGGTATGTGAAAAGAACACACATGAAATGACTCCAGTTGTTCTTAGTAAAAGAACACACATGCAATGACACTGGTGGATCCATATGTGGTATGTGAAAATAACACACATGCAATGACTCCAGTTGTTGTTAATAAAAAGAACAAACATGCAATGACACTGGTGGATCCATGTGTGTTCTCTAAACACACATTTCAATGACAATGGTGGATCCATATGTGGTATGTGAAAAGAACACACATGCAATCACTCCAGTTGTTGTTAGTAAAAGAACACATATGCAATGACACTAGTGGATCCATATGTGGTATGTGAAAATAACAGGCATGCAATGACTCTGGTTGTTGTTAGTGAAAAGAACACACATGCAATGACATTGGTGGATCCATGTGTGGTCTCTTAAGGGAACACACATGCAATGACTCTGGTTGTTGTTAGTAAAAAGAGCAGACATGCACTGACACTGGTGGATCCGTAGGTGGATAGTGAAAAGAACACACATGCAATGACATGGTGGACCCATATGTGGTATGTGAAAAGAACACACATTTCAATGACTCTGGTTTGTTAGTAAAAATAAAACACATGCAATGACACTGGTGGATCCATATGTGGATTGTGAAAAGAGAACACATGCAATGACACTGGTGGACCCATATGTGGTATGTGAAAAGAACACACATGCAATGACTCCAGTTGTTGTTAGTAAAAAGAACACACATGTAATGAAACTAATGGATCCATGTGTGGTCTGTGAAGAGAACACACATTTCAATGACACAGGTGGAAACATATGTGGTATGTGAAAAGAACACACGTGAAATGATTCCAGTTGTTGTTAGTAAAAAGAACACACATGCAATGACACTGCAGGATCCATATGTGGTATGTGAAAAGAACACACATGCAATGACTCCATTTGTTGGTAGTAAAAAGAACACACATGCAATGACACCGGTGGATCCACGTGTGGTCTCTAAAGAGAACACACATGCAATGACTCTGGTTGTTGTTAGTAAAAAGAGCACACATGCAATGACACTGGTGGATCCATAGGTGGATTGTGAAAAGAACAGACATGCAATGACACTGGTGGATCCATATGTGGTATGTGAAAAGAACACACATGGAATAACACTGGTGGATCCATAGGTGGATTGTGAAATGAGCACACATGCAATGACACTGGTGGATCCATATGTGGTCTCTGAAAAGAACACACATGCAATGACTCCAGTTGTTGTTAGTAAAAAGAACACACATGCAATGAAACTAGTGGATCCATATGTGGTATGTGAAAAGAACACACATGCAATAACTCTGGTTGTTGTTAGTAAAAAGAACATACATGCAATGACACTGGTGGATCCATGTGTGGTCTCTGAAGAGAACACACATTTCAATGGCACTCCTGGATCCACATATGGTATGTCAAAATAACACACATGAAATGACACTGGTGGATCCATAGGTGGATTGTGAAAAGAGAACATATGCAATGACACTAGTGGATCCATATGTGGTATGTGAAAAGAACACACATGCAATGACTCCAGTTGTTGTTAGTAAAAAGAACAAACATGCAATGACACTGGTGGATCCATGTGTGGTCTCTAAAGAGAACACACATTTCAATGAGACTGGTGGATCCATATGTGGTATGTGAAAAGAACACAAATTTCAATGACTCTGGTTGTTAGTAAAAAGAACACACATGCAATGACACTGGTGGATCCATATGTGTTATGTGCAAAGAACACACATGAAATGACTCTGGTTGTTGCTAGCGAAAAGAACACACATGCAATGTCACTGGTGGATCCATGTGTGGTCTATGAAGAGAACACACATTTCAATGACTCTAGTTCTTGTTAGTAAAAAGAACACACATGTAATAACACTAGTGGATCCATGTGTGGTCTCTAAAGAGAACACACATGCAATGACTCTGGTTGTTAGTAAAAAGAGCACACATGCAATGACACTGGTGGATCCATAGGTGGATTGAGAAAAGAACAGACATGCAATGACACTGGTGGATCCATATGTGGTATGTGAAAAGAACACACATGCAATGACACTGGTTGTTGTTAGTAAAAAGAACACACATGCAATGACACTGGTCGATCCATGTGTGGTCTCTGGAGAGAACACACATGCAATGACTCTGGTTGTTGTTAGTAAAAAGAGCACACATGCAATGACACTGGTGGATCCATAAGTGGATTGTGAAAAGAACACAGATGCAATGACTCTGGTGGATCCATATGTGGTATGTGAAAAGAACACACATGTAATGACTCAAGTTGTTGTTAGTAAAAAGAACACACATGCAATGACACTGGTGGATCCATGTGTGCTCTATGAAGAGAACACACATTTCAATGACACCGGTGGATCCATATGTGGTATGTGAAAATAACACACATGCAATGACTCTGGTTGTTGTTAGTGAAAAGAACACACATGCAATGACACTGGTGGTTCCATGTGTGGTCTCCGAAGAGAACAGACATTTTAATGACTCCGGTTGTTGTTAGTAAAAATAACACACATGCAATAACACTGGTGGATCCATGTGTGGTCTCTTAAGGGAACACACATGCAATGACTCTGGTTGTTGTTAGTAAAAAGAGCAGACATGCAATGACACTGGTGGATCCATAGGTGGATTGCGAAAAGAACCCACATGCAATGACACTGGTGGATCCATATGTGGTATGTGAAAAGAACACACATTTCAATGACTCTGGTTTGTTAGTAAAAATAACACACATGCAATGACACTGGTGGATCCATATGTGGATTGTGAAAAGAGCACACATGCAATGACACTGGTGGATCCATATGTGGTATGTGAAAAGAACACACATGCAATGACTCCAGTTGTTGTTAGTAAAAAGAACACACATGTAATGAAACTAGTGGATCCATGTGTGGTGTGTGAAGAGAACACACATTTCAATGACACAGGTGGAAACATATGTGGTATGTGAAAGGAACACACGTGAAATGACTCAAGTTGTTGTTAGTAAAAAGTACACACATGCAATGACACTGGTGGATCCATATGTGGTATGTGAAAAGAACACACATGCAATGACTCCATTTGTTGGTAGTAAAAAGAACACACATGCAATGACATAGGTGGATCCATGTGTGGTCTCTGAAGAGAACACACATTTCAATGACACTGGTGGATCCAAATGTGGTATGTGAAAAGAACACACATGCAATGACACTGGTGGATCCATAGGTGGATTGTGAAAAGAGCACACATGCAATGACACTTGTGGATCCATATGTGGTCTCTGAAAAGAACACACATGCAATGACTCCAGTTGTTGTTAGTAAAAAGAAAACACATGCAATGACACTAGTGGATACATAGGTGGATGTGAAAAGAGCACACATGCAATGACACTGGTGGATCCATATGTGGTATGTGAAAAGAACACACATGCAATAACTCTGGTTGTTGTTAGTAAAAAGTACACACATGCAATGACACTGGTGGATCCATGTGTGGTCTCTGAAGAGAACACACATTTCAATGGCACTCGTTGGTCCACATGTGGTATGTCAAAAGAACACAAATGAAATGACACTGGTGGATCCATAGGTGGATTGTGAAAAGAGCACATATGCAATGACACTGGTGGATCCATATGTGGTATGTGAAAAGAACACACATGCAATGACTCCAGTTGTTGTTAGTAAAAAGAACAAACATGCAATGACACTGGGGGATCCATGTGTGGTCTCTAAAGAGAACACACATTTCAATGACACTGGTGGATCCATATGTGGTATGTCAAAAGAACACAGATTTCAATGACTCTGGTTGTTGTTAGTAAAAAGAACACACATGCAATGACACTGGTGGATCCATATGTGTTACGTGCAAAGAACACACATGAAATGACTCTGGTTGTTGCTAGTGAAAAGAACACACATGCAATGACACTGGTGGATCCATGTGTGGTCTCTGAAGAGAACACACATTTGAATGACTCTAGTTCTTGTTAGTAAAAAGAACACACATGCAATGACACTGGTGGATCCATGTGTGGTCTCTAAAGAGAACACACATGCAATGACTCTAGTTGTTGTTAGTAAAAAGAGCACACATGCAATGACACTGGTGGATCCATAGGTGGACTGTGAAAAGAACAGACATGCAATGACACTGGTGGATCCATATGTGGTATGTGAAAAGAACACACATGCAATGACACTGGTTGTTGTTAGTAAAAAGAACACACATGCAATGACACTGGTGGATCCATGTGTGGTCTCTGAAGAGAACACACTTGCAATGACTCTGGTTGTTGTTAGTAAAAAGAGCACACATGCAATGACACTGGTGGATCCATAAGTGGATTGTGAAAAGAACACAGGTGCAATGACACTGGTGGATCCATATGTGGTATGTGAAAAGAACACACATGCAATGACTCCAGTTGTTGTTAATTAAAAGAACAAACATGCAATGACACTGGTGGATCCATGTGTGTTCTCTAAACACACATTTCAATGACAATGGTGGATCCATATGTGGTATGTGAAAAGAACACACATGCAATGACTCCAGTTGTTGTTAGTAAAAAGAACACACATGCAAGGACACTGGTGGATCCATGTGTGGTATGTGAAAATAACACACATGCAATGACTCTGGTTATTTTTAGTAAAAAGAACACACATGCAATGACACTGGTGGATCCATAGGTGGATTGTGAAAAGAGTATACGTGCAATGAAACTGGTGGATCCATATGTGGTATGTGAAAAGAACACACATGCAATGACTCCAGTTGTTGTTAGTAAAAAGAACACACATGGAATGACACTGGTGGATCCATGTGTGGTCTCTGAAGAGAACACACATTTAAATGACACTAGTGGATCCATATGTGTTATGTGAAAAGAACACACATGAAATGACTCTAGTTGTTTTTAGTAAAAAGAACACACATGCAATGACACTGGTGGATCCATATGTGGTATGTGAAAAGAACACACATGAAATGACTCTGATTGTTGTTAGTGAAAAGAACACACATGCAATGACACTGGTGGATCCATGTGTGGTCTCTGAAGAGAACACACATTTCAATGACTGTGGTTGTTGTTAGTAAAAAGAACACACATGCAATGACACTGGTAGATCCATGTGTGGTCTCTGAAGAGAACACACATGCAATGACTCTGGTTGGGTTTAGTAAAAAGAGCACACATGCAATGACACTGGTGGATCCATATGTGGATTGTGAAAAGAACATACATGCAATGACATTGGTGGATCCATATGTGGTATGTGAAAAGAACACACATGCAATGACACTGTCCTTTGGTCCTAGTGCCAGTTTGGTCTAGAACTACGACTTGCGATGGCTTGGCTGCTTCCCTTGGCATTTCTTCATGGGTTTCATACCTGATGATGCATAAAGTATTAGCATGAAGTAGCAAGCCATAAAAGGATATATCGAAATTACATGAGACAAGGAGCAAATTCACCTTAGCTTGAAGGAGCTTGGAGCATGCACGAGTCGTTGGTCCACTCGGGGGACTTGGTGGTGTAAATGTAGGGACGTGCGTAGGATGGGCTGCATCACAATATGTCGTCACTTTTGTGGCAGGCAATAAAATGTGACATTTTATAGAATCTATTCACTACCACAAAAATTGAATCATGGTGATAAGGGGTAACCTGAAGGGTGGTCCGATCTTCACGGATCTCATGGTCAAATTGATGGGAAAGCAAAGGAAAGGGAGAAGGTAGCGGAAGCGGACACACCCCTCACAAAGAAAACGATGAACACACGCAAAACTCGCATGATACAAGGCCAATTGCTCCCGCCGGCAGCCAGCGGTCCGATAGAATCCTCGCACGGAAAGATCGGTCAACATGGTACCATCATCCCAAGCAGAGAGGGAAGAACACCTTGGAGAGGGTCTTGACAACTACGCTCACGCACTCACAAACGTAGTCCTTGTACAATAATGGATTCTCGATGCAAACCCCAACAAGGTTGGTGTCGATAGTCGGTTCCCTTGGCAAAGGGGACAAGGTGATGAGGACATCCCTACAATTACACCTACCCCAATTACTACTGAAGATGTTCCAGCTGCTGCAAAGAAGGATCAATCCAATGAGATTAGAATTGGACCCATTAAAAGAGCTCGTGCTAAGCTACTAGAACAACAGGTGAACTTGTATCTTAATGAACCTGATGTTTTAGTTAATGAGAATTTTATACTACCTAAGTCTTTGTACTATTGTATGATCAGATAAATGGGAAAAGAAGGCATAGCATGGAGCGAGGAGCTGAAGCATATGGAGCATGGTGTGTTGATCAATGAAGAATGCACGAGGGAGGAGAGGGAGGAAGCGCAAGGAGCTGCAAAGGAGGAGATCAACACACGACAGAAGGATCTTTGCCACGACAGAGAAGCATCACAGTTCTCTACCACGGTAGGCTGCCGCGGCATAGAAGCCACCCAATCCCTGCTGCGCAGAGTAGGCCTGCATGCCTTAGGACGAACACACTTGGGTCGGTTTGTATCTAGGTTAGGCTGGACCACCTCGTTTCCTAGCATTGGCCACCACCCCTCCCTTAAATAGATGGGGCGCCACTTCCCTTAGGGTTTAGACCATGTTAAAATATTTTTGAGTTGATTCTTATTAGAACCTCTCGAATTACATGTGATCGAATTACTTGCTGCAATTGAGTGTGATCTGTTGTTCCACCGGGAATCAGTAGATTGCAAACTACCGTCTGTGGTGGACGGCTACATGCGCAAGAGCGTGGTGTTGTGAATATCCCACATGGTTCGAGAGCTGTTGCATTGGCATAAGGGTTCGATCGGGAGAGTTCATAGCTACAAGCTAGTTATCTATCATCCACCATCATCATCAACAAGTGTTTGCTGAGAAGATCGGGCCACCCCATATCATCTTGGTATCAGATTTCCTCGTTTACTCAGTGATCAATACACAATCCATCCATATATTAGTTCGTGTTTTTAGTCCTATACAGAAAAAAGCATCACAAAAATAATCGCTATAGCCTAGATTACATTGCTTTCGAGTTCTAGGTGCTGGCCGTGTTCTTCTAGTAGATCCGATCTAGGTCTTTGTTCTTAGGAGTCTAGGTTTTCCTTCTAGTTCTTACAAAGTCGATTCCTCCATTGTTTCCGCCACCACCAAGTCAGATCCGATCCAAGGAAAGATTCCTGGTTGTCACCTCTTGGCTGAGTCGGAATTAGTTTTTTTAAAATATTGGTTGCTAACTCTGCCGCGACACAGATACCGGATGTTTCTATGCCGCGAGTCCGTGTCTACCGTGGATCAAAGTCCTGTCGAGGCACGATTTCCAGCTGTTTCCCTGCCGCGCGCTAGCTGCTGCCGTCTGTGTTCTGCCGCGACACGTTTTCTGTCGTGGTACGTACTGCCTGCCGTGGCACAATTTTGACCTATTTTTCTGCCACGGTACGTATACACACATTGGTGATCTTGTGTATTTTCCAAACCTTAGCTACAGCCAATCTATATACATGTGTTAGGAACTTGCCATTGAGACTAGTTTCCGCTCTTACGGGCTTCTCGTAGGATTTTGGTGATGTACTTTATATTTTGACCGTGATCATAGTGTGATTCATATTCAAAAAAAGAGAGAATATAGAAAAAAGAAAAGCAAAAGAGAAATATTCAGTACAAAAGAAAAATAGAAAGAAAAAGGAGACTTGTGTAAGAGACCTAGTGATATCTTTGTGCACCGATAGATTGAGCAATCTTGTGCCTTCTTACTTTGAGCTTTGCTAGTGTCTCTCCAGCGTAGTGTAACACCATTCATAGTTGCATTGCCACGTTTATCTTCACGTCTGTGTTTCTTGGGTTTTGTATGATCGGCACCAGGACTTGTTTGCGGTGTAGTTAGGATTCCATACCTACAGCTCCACCATAAATAACCTGTGTGCCCTGTGATCCTCCATACCCTTGATATTCACTTCATCACATAAGTGCATAAGTCCTTGTTTTCGAATTGGTAAATCATCTCTATTCACTTTGGAACGGGAAGATCTGCTTTCTTGTCAGTTTGGAGTGAGTTGTGAGTGTTCCACCAACCGTTTTTGATTTTTACACTAACCTACTAATCATGTCTCTTAGTGATGATGATGTTGTGTCGTAGAAAAAGAAAGATGAAGATCTTGTTACTTGGCGCGAATATGAAGCATTGAAATCTCATTTGACACGTGTGTTTACTAACACGATAGATGCCATTGACAAGAATATTCAGGACGTGCAAGTGGCATTGAGAGAAAATGAAGAGGCACTCACTAACATTCAAACACAAGTGACAACTATCAATACCAATGTCACAGCTTTGCAGCGTTCTATTGATGCTTTGATAGTAGCATTTCAGCAATGGCAGCAACAACCACTTGATGATACCATTTAAGAAGATGCCGAAGGAAGTGTTGTTGGTGCTGCCCCAATTCTTGGCAGGGGACATGCTAATCCCCCTGTACCTGCACCTGCACCTACACATTCACGCGGATGGGCTCCTATTGGGCGTGCTCAGCGTGTACCTAACCAAGCCGTTGATGATGGTTTGGGCAAGCCAAAATTTTCAATTCCCAAGTTCGATGGTTCACTTGATCCTGAAGATTACCTCACATGGGAGTTGAAGATTGAGAAGCTGTGGCGTTTGCATGAGTATACAGATGAAAAGAAAGTAAAGCTTGCAGTGTCAGAATTTGATGGATATGCCTTATGTTGGTGGGATGCCATTGTGCAAAATAGAAGTGACGACAATGACCTTCCTGTGCTCACTTGGAGAGGGATGAAGCACATCATGAAGGATCGTTTTGTGCCCACTAACTACTTGCGTTCAGTTTTTGACAAGTTGACACAATTGGGGCAAGGAACCATGTCAGTTTATGAGTAGTACATGGAGATAGAGATGCTTATGTAGCATGCTCTAGTCCATGAATATCTTGAGATGACTATGCAACGATTCCTCAACAATCTGAAGCTACCCATAAAAAGTATTGTTCATCATCACAAGTACGAGACTATGACTGAGTTGTTGCATCATGCTAGAGAGGCCGAATCAAACCTAGCTGAAGAGGCAAATGCACATGCAAGGTATCCTTCTACCAGCCATTTTTCCGCAAGGTCTACAAAGCCACCTCCTATGGCGCCACCTGCAGCGGCTGCTAGTCACCCATCCCCCTGAAGGAGATATGCCCTAGAGGCAAATAATAAATAGGTTTTTATTGTCATATCTCAATTAGTTCATAATAGTTTCATACTGTGCTATAACTGTATTAATACGAAACATTAATACATGTGTGGTATGTAAACAAATCAAGTCTCTAGTTACCTCTAGCAAACTAGTTAATTGTTCATGAGGAGGATCTAGGGTTTCGAGATCATGGGCATTTATGCCAATTGACAATGAGGTCATGTCATTAGTTGAATGATGTGATAGACAAACATCCCAACAAGTTGTATCATAATGATATCTAGTTACAAAGTTCACCGTTAATGATAAACTAAGGAAATCTTGCAACCTAATCCATAGACTGTGAGATAATACAAATCACCATTCTAGAGGGAGCTTAGATGGTTATCAAGTATCATTCCATGATTGGATGATCAAAAAGGTCCCACTTAGGTTTCCCAAAGGGGCCTGTAGAGGAGTAAATATCAAGACCAGGATTTGCCCATCCATGTAACGGACAAATACAATTATGGCCATCTTGATGACGTTGCATTAATGAAGCTAGCAAGCGTGTGACTGGGTCACGAAATGAAGGACATGGGAACAAGAAAATAAGTTCATTGGTAACGAGATCGAATGAAGGTATGGAGATACCATAGATCAAATCTCAGGTGAACCAGGTATCAAGTGGCAAAGGGAATGGGAAACGACATTTACGATTCAAACGATATTATCATCGTGGAATGCACGGGGGTCATTATGGGCATCCCGGTCCCGCTATTGATCATTGATGGACATCATGTCTGTGCCATTCCCGAGCCATGGGGAAATACACTTAAGGGCACGATGAGCTAGAGACCCTCTATAAGTTGGAATCACCATATGAAAGAGAAAAGGAAACTAGAAAAGTTCCATGAGAGAACCGGAATCGTTCTGGGAAAGTTCCGAAGTCATTCGGAGGAAATTGAAAGGGACCGAAAGGTGTTTCGGGTCAAATCAGATTTTGTAATATGTATTTACATATTAATTAATGTAATTAATATTAAATATAATATTAATATCTAATTTGAATGGGTATTCCACTAATGGGCCAAACTTCCTAGGGAAAAAGGGCCCGTGAGGGAAAACCACAAGAGGGAAGGGCCAAGGCCTAGCCGCCACAAGGGGGGCCCACTCGGCCAGCCTAGGGTTGTGCATGGGGTGGGGCCCACCCCTAGATGGCTTGCCCATGAGGCCCATGCGCCTCCCCCCTCTCTCCCTTGATTAGTCCCACATGGGAAACCCAAAGGGGAGGGCACACCTCCCCCCCTATATAAAGGGGTGCCCGTGGGTGGGATTATACACACAATTTGAGATGTTCTCTAAGGCATTTTCCTTAGAGAATTCCTCTCTCTGTCTATATATATAGTTGTATCCACGCATTGGCACGGTCCCAAGAAAGGACTGTTCGTGCAAGAGATGACGCACCTGTAGCACGCCATTACACTGCAGGGATTCCAAGCCGGAGATCTACTTCCGCACTCCTGGCAGGGATCAAGGAGTCGGAGGTTGTCGTCATACACTATATGTGTACGAAACCACGAGGGGCCACACTTGGGGCACCTTGGATGTCATGAGCCGGAGCTGCTGCACGATGAAGATGGAGCAAGGGGCAACCTACGAGGAGCTTCACGACCTTGAGTTCGGCTACGAGTTCGACTACTTCAACCACGTTCCCCTCAGAACGTTAACCACGTACGGTCTACAAGGGTATGTATTCTATATGCTCTGGTCGTTACTACATTACTACATAGATAGATCTTGAGGGAGTTCCAACATAAGAATTTTTTGTTTTCTGCTACGGAACCCTTCAGTGGTATCAGTGTGTTGTATGGCCAGTACGCACAAGTATTATGCGGGCATTGATCCCCTAGTTGTTACCCTCTAAAGTGTACTCGTTTATATCGCGGTATTGATTGATGAAGCTGCCCGGACCGACCTTACACATATTCGTACATGATACTGGTTCCACGCTCTACATACGACTTGTTCCGTATAATTGGCTAGCGGGTGTCTGTCTCTCATTCAATATTTGATATAGCATTTACAACAAAGGGGCCCGAAAGGGGTGTAGTAGAGACAACTTTTGGATCCATGTTGTGGTTGGAAAGTTTGTAGATTAGAAATGGTTCTATTGTGAAACCCTAACAACCACGTAAAACTTGCAAAGATGAAGTAGAGGCATCTAACTTTATTTTGCAGGAGGGCTTGTGTTATGATATGGTATTGGTCATTACGAAGGTAAAGTAGTTTACTTTTCTGTTACTAAGTAGTATAGTAATAGCCATCATTTCGATGGACGACCTGCTAGTGGCATCACAGACTTGGCGTCAAACCAGGGGAAAGATGGAGATCATGCCGGAGCACTCGATGGAGATTAATGCGCAATAAGGACCATATCTGTTGAGGGTCAACCTCGAGGGTGGCCCGATCTTTCATGAATCCCTTTCAAATCGAGGGGGAAGTGCGGGGGAAGGAGAGGAGGGATGAACACGACGAACTCATGCACAAAAATCACGATGAACACACTAACGCAAAACCACAATACACACCAATACCTCACGCCAGCAGTGACCAGTCTGGCGCAATCCATAGGATCGGTGTCGGGTGGAGGACTCTCTCTCGAACCGGCACGGCGAGTAGGGAGACACGGTGAGATCTTGACATCTAGGCAAAGGGATACCGATGCCTAGGCCTTGTACAACATGGAGGTACGATGCAAACTCCAACGAGGTTTGTGATATTTGGTGCTCCTTTGTCAAAGGTGCATGAGGCAACAACTAGATAGATCCACAAGGGGTTTCCACTAATTCCAAATATCATGCCTAGGGTTTACAATATAGGTGGGGGACTATATATAGGCCAACCACTAGTTCAAGGGTAGTTTAGGCAATAAAGGGTGAAGTCTGGACGGATTTGGGATTACATGGGCCGAAGGCCTAATAGGCTTTTACATGCCTGGTTGACTTACAACGGAGACTCCGAGGTGGACTCCGGGGTGGCATACAAAGAGTTCCAGCGGGGGATCCGGAGTCGTGGCCGGAGTCTTGGGGCGGAGACTCCAGGGTCGGAGGCCGGAGACTCCAGGGTAGCTAGGTCGGAGACTCCAGGATGCACGGAGACTCCAGAGGTGGTGATGCTCTCCCGTGAAGACTCCATGGGGGTGTAGTGAATGCTCCAGCCTAGGGTCTAGAGACTGGTCCAGAGTCCAGTCCGGAGACTGCCGGTTGGGGGCCGGAGACTCCGGGCTTCATGGCCGAAGACTCCGGGGCTTCAGCTCCAGCTGCGCCTTCTTCTCTTCCTGCTCCTTGTACTTCATCCGTGGGTCTTCGTAGCCGATAATGCATAGCGTAGATGCCTGAAGTAGGAAACCATCCAAAGATGTATCAAAGTCACACGAGGAGAGGAGCGAGTTAACCTTAGCTTGTAGTAGTTTAGCTCGGGCTCGATTCATTGGTCCACTTGGGGTACTTGGTGGTGTAGATGTGATGACTGCAAGTGAACATATCGTTTGTAGCTAGTTTCAAAATAAAGATATCGATCCCACAGGGAGCAGGAGTCTGAAGTCTAATAATTCTTGAAATAAATATTGCAATAGAAATGCCAAATAAAGTTCTAAGTAACAAGATAAAATACGAGTATTGTGTAAAAAGGTATTTTTGGGTTTTGGGTATAAGAGCAGTAATAAAGTAAAGCAAAATAACTTAATACAAAAAGTAAGTATCATGTATGTAAGAGATTGGAACTGCAGTAGGGAAAAGGCGTTCTCAGGGAGTAGCGGATATACCGCTAGTATTTGTGAAGATTTAAGATAAAGATTATCATCATGAACATTCTCAACTATGTATGTGTGGGAGGAACTCTGTATGTGCACGAATAGGCAACAACCGCTGATCACATCATCCTCATAACTACAACAGTTAGCAATCAACATTAATCGAATTACTGTGCTATTAAGGGACGTAATCCCGTAGGACGTATCCCATGGCATGGATTGTGTTCCGTGAGTTTCCTTGATTTCCCAACTTGATACGTAAGGAGTGCCAACAGCTTTATAGTCACTGTAAGTGCTAGCACTCCTCCGTCTACCAACAAGTAGTTCCCTCCATCAAGTCCCCACGAGAGGCAAATATTGAGAGGTCGACTTCTCTCAACTCAAGATGTAGAGAATCTAACACATGATCACATCGATGAATATCATAATAGACTTTATCTTATTTCAATCTCATACTAGGGTTTCTCCATCTTCCCAAGAACTAATGATCTACTCAGACATGGAGGCAATCAACATCATGGCAATGATAATGGAAACAATCATAGATGAATAGTACTTCTATAAATCCACAACGAGTATAGGAACTACAAAAAGATCTAGACAAGATGTAGATAGGATGGATGGAGATGGTGGTGATGCAGCAGTGGATGATGAAGATCGATGCCTTAGCCTCCCGGATCTGCGCAGGGCGAAGATGGATCCCTTGTGGATGCGTTCCCCCTCCAGATGCCTTCCGGAGGTGAGGTTGCTGTGATTTCTGGGTGTTCCATATGTCGTCTCCTCGAACCAATTGCATAGGGTGAAACTATTTGACGAGGCGGAGGCGGCGCCAACTATACCACCGGAGCTATACGAGCGGAAGAGTTGCTCCCGCAGTATAGTTGGTCGTTGGGCTCTCTGCCTCTTTTGTTCGCTTCTGGTTTTCTTCTGGTATTATTAATATTTCCCAAATAAGCGATTTACATTGTTTTTGACTCCTTTTCTCCACAGTACAACTGCTTCAATAATTGTATCCATTGGATCCATCATTTGTCCGAATCCTGATGAAAACAAACATAAAATGTGCACGCGAGCGCCGTAAAATACCCAAATCCTACATCTAGAATGCAAAATAATAATGTAAAACATGATGCAAATATGCACTCATCAACTTCCCCAAGCTTAGACTCTTGCTCGTCCCAAGCAATTTTTTTAGCTTAATGGATGTGATCCTCGTATTCATGAAGCTGAGTCAATAAAATAAATGAGGCAATTGCAGCATGTGTTTATCATGTACGAGACAAGGGAATAAGTTCATGAATAGTACCTTACTTGAACCATCTGAATAGTATTGGAAGGCTTCCACACCTTAGTTATCAATAGTTCATAAAAGATGAATCTCAACATAATGTAAAAGAATCCGGTTCATCCGAATGAGTTAACGAGGTAGTCCCAAGTGTTTTAGGATCAACGTATTCACTTGGGATTCAAAGTCTCAAAAGTGTCTCTTTGTTATACTACAATATAGTGGTATATGCCTATTTGCCCTTTTCTTATTCGCTCTTTTTCTTCTTTCTTTTTCTTTTCTTTTGCGTATATGCTCACACTTTTTTTGAAGTGTTGTGCAAAGGATCTAGCCATGTAATCCACCTTATGTAGGAATTCAAAGTCCAACGATCTCAATTATCAAATTCCAACTGCATATGAAGCATTCTTATGACTTGAGATTCTACCACGACCTGTTCTCACTCTATTTGGATAACACTTTCATTTTCCTTTGTTCAAGGTTTTCTTTTTCAACTTAATTGTATAGATAATTTTTATTTGTGAATCAAACCGTAGACTTACATCATATTGACCAAATTATCTTTATGTGTTCCATTAATACCAATGGTGTGGAAGACTCTTATTGCTATCATCAAGTGCAAGTAAAATCATACTCAAGCCTTTCATATATCAATAAAGCAAACACAAACTCAATATTGCTCCATATATAATAATAAACTCGGAATTTCATAAAAGGGATCGACTATTCCTGAAGGGAATTCTAATGATGCAAACTTTATTTCTAGTTTGAACTAGTGCAAGAATAATAATAAGAACTTATAAGATAGATTACAATGTCTTAAAGATCTCCCCAAGCTTGGAATCAAGCCAGGCGGGATCAAATAATCCCTTGCGATTATTTGATACCATGATTGTTGTAGATCACTGGGGTGCCATGGCATGTAACACCATAGTGCTTAGCTTCTTGTTGGTCTCCTCCAGAGTAGTTATGCGGCTGTAGAACCTGCACAGATCAGATTGCAGAGTGTCCACTCTATCTGCAAGCTTGGTCACCAATGGAAGGAGGTCTTCCTTCTTCTCCATCTCATTGAGACGGTGACGGACTTCGACGCGATGGAGTAGCTCCCGCTTCTGATATATCTCTAGTGCCCGCACGTGATCCTTGGTCCTAGGGACAGCTTCTTCTTCCTCATCCATAATTGATGGATTAGGGAAGTGGAAGCCATTTCTCCACTCTTCTTAAGGCTTAACCTTTATATGAGCACCAATGGTTGGCTTCGAGAGTGGAACCTTCCCTTCCTTGCTAGCACCTGCACCAATATTAGATAATTCCTTACGCTTGTGTGGCCTTGGATCTATGGTGATGAACTTGACCGTCTCCACACGCCCTTTTCCATGTGGCTTGCGATCTTCTCTCTCTTGTTGTGCTTTCTTAATCACCGCCCAATTGATCTCTGGTGGATCATAGATGTCACGACAGATGTAGACGTCAACCGCATCATCATCGGAATCATTGTTGAAGTAGCTTGGCTCGACGTACTCCTTGTACCTCGGGCTAAATCACTCCACCTCCTCGTCATCGTCCTCCATGGACGGGCTGCTAGAGCGGTCCCTAGAAGGAGCAATGAGCCCCATGGGTTTCCCACGGCCTAGGGCGGGATAGCACATTGCTAGGTTGGTTTCTGTAGATTGCAATTAGAGAGAGACAATGGCAGTATATAAGAGGGGTCAGAGGTCGGTAAAACTCGTGAGAAACACCAAATTGCCGCCCAAGAAAAGAATCCAAACAATACAGGGAAAGAAATCACAGATTTGGAAGTGTCCTGCCGCGTAACGACCAACTATACGGATGTGACCCGTATAGGTCCGGCCGTATAGTTGGTTCCGGGCAGATATTTCCAAATATCTCGAGTCCAGGTCAATTAAATCACGACTTGGAACCGACAATGATGTTTTTTAGATGAATATAAAAGAAAGATTGAACGAACAAGTGTTTGATAGTTTAATGACCAACTATACTGCCGGAATTTTTGCTCCGGTCGTATAGTTGCGACCACATAGTTTCAAACACTGAAAATCAAAAGTGTCTGGGAGTTTAACGACCAACTATACGGTCGGAAATTTTGCTCCGGTCGTATAGTTGCGACCGTATAGATACAGACACCAAAAAGCAAAACTATCTGAGAGTTCAACGACCAACTATATGGCCAGAATTTTTGCTCTGGTTGTATAGTTGCGACCGTATAGGCAAAGATATCGAAAACAATTTCACAAAGATGATACAGAGAGTTTAATGACCAACTATACGACGGGAGCTCCCTCTCCAGTCGTATAGCTCCGCCTGTAAAGTTGGTAAAACCCCTCTAAAACTTTAGAAAGACAAAAGGAATTCGAAGGTAGAATTTTCAAGAGTAAAAATTGTGAAAATAAATCACTTATTTGGGTAGGAGCATTTACCTTGCACTTACCATTTGCTTAATCGGGGATGAAAGTTCCTCCCACAATAAGGACTCCTTCTCTTTTGGAGGAATTGACTTTAGTTCACCAAATAATTCTCGTAAACAAAAATCACTAGGACTAAAGTTCCTCTCAGTAAGATTGGTGTATTCCTATGCAAACCTGTACACTGCATCTAACATCTTTATTTCTTGCCTCTACATAATCTACATCTCAAATTATTAAATTATTGAATTGAAAGAATCCAATGGATCAGCCTTGGCTTATGTTCTTTACTCTCAAGGAGTTCTTTTAAGCCACCATAATATGTGTGAACTCTCACCTTTGCATCAACTATATAAGAACGAAATTTATTAGAAGAGAAAAATACAGCAAACAGTTCATTTTCTTCCTTTGGGTAATTCTTTTGAGCACCATTGAGAGTTCTACTAGCATGATGTATAATATTAAATCTATGACCAATATGTTGTCCAAGAGTTACTCCTACAACATCATCGCTAGCTTCACATATTAAGTCAAAGGTTATATCCCAGATAGGTGGTTTAAGGGTGGGAGCTCGAGTTAAAGCATTTTTTAGTTTATCAAAGGCTTCAAGACACTTATCATCAAAATTAAATCTCATTCCCTTTTGCAAGAGGTTAGTCAAAGGTTTAGATATCCCAGAGAAATTTCTAATGAACCATTTGTAAAAACCCACATGACCAACAAAACTCCTTATACCTTTAATATCCCTAGGTTGCGGCATTCTCTCTATTGCTTTAACCTTAGCTCTATCAACTTCAATTCCCTTACCTGATACCTTGTGTCCGAGGACTATACCTTCTTTTACCATAAAGTGGCACTTTTCCTAGTTTAGAACAAGATTAGTTTCTTCACAACACTGCAAAACTCTCTTGAGATTATCCAAGCAAATAGTAAATGAAGTTCCATAGACAGAAAAGTCATCCATAAATACTTCCATTATAAGTTCTATAAAATATGCAAAAATAGCAGTCATACATGGTTGAAAAGTAGCTGGAGCATTACATAGACCAAAAGGCATACGTCGGTAAGCATGTAAACCGTAAGGACTTATGAAAGTTGTTTTAAGTTGGGCATCCGGATGAACATCTATTTGAGAGAAACCAGAGTATCCATCCAAGTAATAAAAATGAGTATGGTTTGCTAACCTTTCTAAAGTTTGATCTATGAACAGTAATGGATAGTGATCTTTCCTAGTTTCTTTATTTAATTTCCTAAAATCTTTGCACATCCTGTGCCCAACAATAGTTCTAATAGGTATTAGTTCATTGTTTTCATTAGGAATAACAGTAAAATCGCCCTTCTTAGGGACACAATGAACAGGACTTACCCAATCACTCTCTTTGATAGGATATATTATACCTGCGTCCAGTAGGCGTACAATTTCTGTTGAGGGCAAACCTCTAGGGTGGCCCGATCTTTCACGATTCCCTTTCAAATCGAGGATGGAGTGCGGGGAGAGGAGGGGAGGATGAACACGACGAACACACGCACGAAGAACGCGAAGAACACACACACAAAACCACGATACATACAAATAGCTCACGCCGGCGGTGACCGATCCAGCTCAATCCCTAGGATCGGCGTCGGGCGGAGGACTCTCTCTCGAACCGGCACGACGAGATGGGAGACTCGGTGAGATCTTGACGTCTAGGCAAAGGGACACCGATGCCTAGGCCTTGTACAATGCGGAGGCATGATGCAAACTCCAACGAGGTTTGGGGATATTGGTGCTCCTTAGTCAAGGAGCATGAGGCAAGAATTAGATAGATCCACAAAGGGGTTTCCACTAATTCCAATATCAAGCCTAGGGTTTACATTGGAGGTGGGGGACTATATATATGCCAACCACAAGTTCAGGGGTAATTCAGGCATTAAAGTAGAGTTCTGGGCGAAGTAGAGGGGTACATGGGCCATAGGGCCTAGCTAGGATCGCAGGCCCATCACTTGGGCCGGACAGTCCGGGTCGGAATGAACGGACAGTCCGGGGTGGCCGGACACTCCGGGTGGTGTCCGGGGAGTGCCCGAATTGACCTTCTGAATGTCCATGCCAGGTTCGGGCTGGGGCAGGCCGGACACTCTGGCCGAGTCGCGACGGACACTCTGGTCGTGCCGGACACTCCGGCTAGATCCAGGCGGAAACTCCGGGTCAGTCTGCTTCAGGGAAGGTACAACTCCTGGGCTCGAGGGTCGATGCAGCGGGGGTTCATACCTGATGATGCACAGAGTAGTCGTAAGAAGTAGCACACCATCCAAGGAGGTATCAAATTGGCACGAGGAGAGGAGTGACTTCACCTTAGCTTGTAGGAGTTTGGCTCGGGCACGTGTCATGGGTCCACTTGGGGGACTCGGTGGTGTAGATGTAGGAGCGTACGTAGGACTAGCCGCATCAGCTCCCCCCCTTGGGAAAGAGTCGTCCTCGACTCTTCATGGATATCATCTTGAACATCTCCATGGTAGGGTGAGAGATCCTTGACATTGAATGTATTGCTTGCAAGGTACTTGGAGGTCGGTATGTCGATGATGTAGGCATTTTTGTTGATTCTTTTGAGGACCTTGAAAGGACCATCTCCTCTTGGCTTGATCTTGGAGTCATGTTCCTTGGGGAAGCGGTCTTTGATTAGGTGTATCCACACAAGGTCACCTTCTTCAAAGATCATCTCCTTCTTGTCCTTGTTTAACCTTGAAGCTTGGCGAAGGACTTTTTGTTCGATAGTAGCTCTTGTTTCTTCGTGAAGCTGCTTCATAGCTTGTGCGCGCTTCTCGACGTCCATGTTCGTGCGCTCATGGAGAGGTAGTGGTAGGATGTCGAGTGCGGTGAGGGGCTCGAAACCATAGACGATCATGAATGGACTCATCTTGGTTGTTGAGTGGTTGGCTCGATTATAGGCAAACTCGGCATGGGGAATGCATTCCTCCCAATCCTTCAAGTTTTTCTTGATCAACACACGTAGGAGAGTTCCGAGGCTTCGGTTGACAACTTCAGTTTGGCCATCAGTTTGGGGATGCGATGCAGATGAGAAGAGTAGCTTGACGCCGAGCTTGGGCATGAGGGTCTTCCATAAGTAGCTCATGAATTTTACGTTGCGGTCGGAGAGGATTGTCCTTGGCACACCGTGAAGACGGACAGTTTCCCTGAAAATAGATTTGCAACATGTGAAGCATCGTCGGTCTTATGGCACGGTATGAAGTGTGCCATTTTGGAAAAACAATCCACAACAACAAATATGAGGAATAGGCAATGGCATATATCTAGGCAATCCTAACACGAAATCCATGCTAATGTCAGACCAAGGGGTATGAGGAATAGGCAATGGCATATAAAGACCATAGGGATTATCTTGCGACTTAGCTTGAACACATGTCGTGCATCGTTGAACGTAGTGCTCCGCGTCACGCTTCATCTTGGGCCAAAAGTAGTGAGTGGAAAGCATGTCCAAAGTCTTGTCACGACCAAAGTGACCCATGAGGCCTCCACCATGAGATTCTTGGAGAAGCAAAAGTTGAAGCGACGACTTCGGGATGCATAGTTTGTTTTGTTTAAATAGAAAGCCCTCATGCAAATAGAAATCATCAACTCCTTTGTCATTGGAGCACTTTGCGAAAATTGGTTCAAAGAACGGGTCAGAAGCATACAAAGATTTTATTTCCTCAAGACCCAACACGTTGATTTCAAGTCTCGTAAGAAGGCTTGTATGTTTGCGAGACAATGCGTCCGCAACTACATTATCTTTGCCCTTCTTATACTTTACTATGTATGGAAAAGACTCCATGAACTCAACCCACTTAGCGTGTCTCTTTCTCAAGTTAGCTTGGCCTTTGAGATATTTCAATGACTCGTGGTCGGAATGTATGATAAATTACTTGGGCCAAAGGTAGTGTTGCCAAACTTGAAGGACACGAACTAAGGAAAAAAGCTCTTTGTCATAAATCGGATAGTTAAGGCGAGCACCATCAAGTTTCTCACTATGGTAGGCTATAGGACGTCTGTTTTGCATAAGGACTCCTCCAATGCCAATACCACTACCATCACACCCTATCTCAAAAGTTTTTGTGAAATCCGGTAACGCAAGGAGAGGTGCTTCGGTGAGAATCTTTTTGAGCTTATCAAAAGCTTTTTGTTGTGCTTTGCCCCACACGAAGGTGACATTCTTTTTGGTCAGTTCATTAAGGGGACAAGCAATGGTTGAAAAGTCTTTCACATAGCGATGATAGAATCCGGCCAACCCATGAAAACTTCGGAGTTCACTCACATTTGTTGGGATGGGCCAATCTCGTATGTCCTTTACCTTGGAAACATCAACTTTAATTCCCTTCGAAGAAACGACAAATCCAAGAAAAATCAACTTGTCTTTAGCAAAGGTGCACTTGGGAAGATTAGCAAAAAGCTTTTCATGTCGAAGGATTTGCAAAACTTCCTTGACATGTGTTATATGGTCCTCAAGTGATTTGCTATAAACAAGAATATCATCGAAATAGACAACAACACTTTTTCCAATGAGAGAATGCAAAATATGATTCATGAGGCGCATGAAGGTGGATGGGGCATTAGATAAACCAAAGGGCATAACCAACCATTCATAGAGACCAAGTTTGGTCTTGAAGGCGGTTTTCCACTCATCACCTTCAGCCATGCGTATTTGATGGTAACCACTACGAAGATCAATTTTCAAAAAAATAGTGGCTCCACTCAACTCATCAAGCATGTCATCGAGACGTGGTATGGGATGTCGATAACGCACGGTGATAGCATTGATTGGACGGCAGTCCATGCATAACCTTAACGTATCATCCATCTTTGGAACAAGAATCACGGGTACGGCACTTGGACTAGTGCTAACTTGGATCAAACCTTTGGAGATGAGTTGGTTGATTTGATGTTCGATCTCCTTCATTTCCTCGGGGATCATGTGGTAAGCGACACGGTTGGGAAGTGGTGCACCGGGGATGAGGTCAATGCGATGTTCTATTCCGCGAAGAGGAGGTAGTCCATGTGGGAGCTCTTCGGGGAACACATCCTTGAATTCCTGCAAAACACTCATAAAATATGGAGGAACATTGGTTAATTCATTAGTTCCTTGCGCTAGTCCCTTGCAAAGGAGGACATAGTGCAAGATGGATGGGTTGTTCCGAACATCTCTCATCTCACTTTTGGTGGCAAGGAGAACACTCTTCGTTTTTCCACTCGAGTTTAGCTTGTGGCTCTCACTCACTATGAGGTGGTTCTCTCTCTCACCGCTCTTCTCACAAGTAGGTGTTGTGCTTTGCGCCCTCGCTAAAGCCTTTGCATTGTCCGCAATTATTTGGCTAGGAGTCATCGGTTGCAAAACACATGTTTTGTTGAGCCATTTGAAGGTGTATACATTGGTGCGGCCATCATGTTGAGCAGCCTTGTCAAATTGCCATGGTCGACCAAGAAGCATGTGGCAAACTGTCATAGGAACCACATCACACTCCATCGTATCTTTGTAAGGACCAATGGCGAAAGATACCGATACGGTATGCTTGATCTTTACGGACCCTTGGTCACTTATCCATTGCACGTGGTAGGGGTGCTTGTATGGATGGAGGGTGAGGTTGAGCTTCTCACACAACTCGGTGCTAGCAAGGTTGTGGCAACTCCCTCCGTCAATGATCACCTTGATAGATTTGCCATTGACGCCGGCTCGTGTTTGGAAGATATTGGAGCGTTGGTCTTCATGCTCTTGTGCTTGAGTGGTCAAGATCCTTGTGACGACAAGCGATGGACTTGCATCATGTTCACACATGAGGAGTTCTTGATCATCTTCCACTCGTTGCCTTGCTATTGCTTCCTTGACACGGGCATCAAAGTCATCTTCACTCAAGTACTCTTCATCACCATTGTCATGGATGAACAAGACTTTCTTGTTTCCACATTCGGCCATCTTGTGTCCTTTACCTCCACATTTGTAGCATTCACCGTTGAAAGGTGTATCACTCTTTGCTTGCTTGCCACTCGGGGGCAGTTTTCCTTGAGGAAGTGTGGGCTTGAAGGAAGGCTTGGAGGTACTTGAGGAGCTTCCATTGAAAGTTGTTGGTGTAGCGGTTGAAGCTTGCTTGTAGGTGAAGTACGTCTTGGGCTTGTTGTCCTTGATATCCTCTTGCACTTGACATTCATACTTTGTTGCGATGTGCACAATCTCAACCATGGTGTTGTATGTTTGGAACTCGACGATGCGCTTGATTGGGTGATTCAAGCCAATAAGGAAATGTGCCATTGTTTGCTCCATGCGTTCATCAATGTTGGCGCGAATCAAGTTGAGTTCCATTTCCTTGAAGTACTCTTCCACGGTCTTTGTCCCTTGACGAAGCGCTTGAAGGTTGTTGAAGAGGTCACGTGTGTAGTGCGCGGGGACAAAGCGGGATCTCATATGAGCCTTCATGTCATGCCAAGTTTTGATTGGTGGCTCTTGTCTTGCATCACGAGCAACTTGAACTTGTTCCGACCAAAGGTTGGCATAATCATCAAACTCAAGCGAAGCCATGGCGACCATCTTCTCGTTGCTATAGTTGTGCATGCGGAAGATCTTGTCGACTTTGAGTGCCCACGAGAGGTATTCTTCGGGGTCATTGGATCCGGTGAACTTGGGCATCGTGAACTTGAGCTTGCCAAAAGTTTCTTCATTGTTGCAGTTATTGCGACGAGCTTGGTGACCTTGTTGATGATCTTGTAGTTGGGGAGGTGGAACTTGGTTCTCGCCTCCTTGTTGCGGAGCTTGCTCTTGATATTGTTGTTGAGGAGCTTGCTCTTGCTCTTGGCGCGGTTGTTGACGTGGTTGAGGCGCTTGGGCCTTATGGTGGCGAGGGTGTGGAGCCTCTTGACGCGGTTGATGATGAAGAGGAGGCTCGTTCCTCGGTTGGTGATGTTGGTTAGGCACATTGGCCTCACGACGAAGAACATGGTCATGAGCCTCTTGACGTGGTGGGTGTCGCTCAACTTGTATCACTTGACACTCCAAATTTTTTTGAGGTGGAGGAGGCGCCTCGTGATGACCATGGTGTCGGTGCGGACGTTCATGACGTTGATGACGAGGAGGAGGATCTTGGAGAGCTTCACGTCGATGACGAGCTTGATTCTCCAAATTGGAGTCATCACTCGTTGTGTCAAGTATGTGTCGCGGTTGATGGTGGTAGACTTCCAGTTGCACTTGTGATTCCTCTTGTGATTGCTCTTGTTGGATCACTAGTGCCCTTGCGTGATGACGGTGTGCTTCTTGCCTTGCTCGTGGCCTTGAAGAGAGGTCACCATCATAGCTTGACTTTGCGGCGTGCCGTGGGGAGGGTACATAGTTCGAAGAGGTTCCATCTTCAACCACGGGGGCATAATTGCGTCTTGGAGCACTTGGTTGAAGATCTTGTTGAGGAGGAGCATGACAACGAGATGAGCTTGAAGAGCTTCAAGCACATGAACACGGTCTTGCCATTCCGTCGATGAGGCGTCGAAGATTGTCATTTGTTTCGGCGACGGAGCGTTGAAGCGCTTCATTTTGGTGGCCGAAGTTGTGATGCATTGCTTGCATTTGCCTTTCAAGGCCGTCGAAGCGGTTGTCGATGTTCCTGAACTCGGCTTGTGTCTCGCCAAATTGTTCATCTTGTCGCGTCTCAAGTGCTTGGCAACGTTCACGGAACTCTTGGCGGACGATGAAGTGACTTGCGCGCATCATGTACGGTCCTTGATCTTCTTCTTGGGGAGGTGGTTGGCTCGGCTCACCGTGCCTATCCATCATGCAAGACACACAAGTATTGTATATGGAAGTGGAATATGGTGGTGTTAGCCTTGTACCTCACCTTGGGGATTGCACCAAACTAGAAACCACAAATGAGAGCTATAAGCGTGCAATGTGGAAATGCAAAGAAAACTCACACTAAAGAAAGAACTAACTCTCAAAAGCTTGTTGGTGGTAGGTTAGGATTGTGGAAAGCCAAAGAACCAACCAAAAGAAAAGAGATAGTCAAAAGTGGGTAAAATCCAACAAAACTCAAGTCAAAGGCGAAGGTCAACAACTCAAAAGGGTGATGGGAACCTACGACTATATACACACGTGGAGAAAGTTGGGATTGACACGACTATGAAAATGAGCAAACAAAATGTCCTAACAAAGACTAAGCTCGTTGTCGTGCCAATGCAAGGAGAGACCGTGGCTCGTTTACAAAGAAGAAAAGTGAGCAATGGATTTGGTCACTTGCCTTGGGCGCTCTTCTTTCTCTCTTGCTTACAAGCTTTGAGACTCTCTTTGGCAATGGGAGACTATTTTTTCTTTTGCTTTTTCTTTGTATCTTTTCTTTCTTCTTCTTTTTTTTTCACTCCCTTGATGCTACCTAGTCACACTTGATATTGCTCTTGCACACTCACTATCCAAGGACAAATGCACAATGCTCAAGAAAACACAAGATGAGCCACTCTCATGGGATAGGTACACACAAAGGAAGATGGGGTTAACAAGGTGACGCAAGTTATACGTTCTTTGATGAAGAACTTGGCGTCGGTGGTGCGTGATGATGTTCATGGGCCATGGTGTCGATGAGCGCGGAAGTTGTTGATGCAGAAGCTTGCTGGTAGTTGCTGACACGCACACGAGACACGAGCAAACAAAGGAGATTAGCCAATGCGTAAAATGAGGCAAAACTGTCAAAATTGGCGTTACAGCCGGACACTCCGGTCTGTCTGGGACGGACACTCCGGTCTGTCCGGACACTCCGGTCTGGTTCAGCCGGACACTCCGGTCGGTACGAGCCGGACACTTCGGCGCGGGTTTGCTGCTCGTGTTTTTGAGCAGAAATCCTCGCCTTCGGGCCTCATATCCGCGAAAAACTGGCCAAATCGGGCTGGGAAAACGTAGGATAAAGCTGGACCAACTCCTTAGACAAGGTTTGGTCGGATCAAAACCACAAATAACACTCCAAATCAAGAGATCGATCCAAAGGCCAATATGGGCTGTTTTTTGGGGATTTTCGAATTTTTTGGGGATAGAAGAAAAAATTGTGGGGGAAATCGTGAGCAACAAAGCTCTTGATACCAATATGTTGAGGGCAAACCTCCAGGGTGGCCCGATCTTTCACGATTCCCTTTCAAATCGAGGATGGAGTGTGAGGAGAGGAGGGGAGGATGAACACGACGAACACACGCACGAAGAACGCGAAGAACACACACACACACACAAAACCACGATACACACCAATAGCTCACGCCGGCAGTGACCGGCCTGGCACAATCCCTAGGATCGGTGTCGGGCGGAGGACTCTCTCTCGAACCGGCATGGCGAGATGGGAGACTCGGTGAGATCTTGACGTCTAGGCAAAGGGACACCGATGCCTAGGCCTTGTACAACGCGGAGGCACGATGCAAACTCCAACAAGGTTTGGGGATATTGGTGCTCCTTAGTCAAGGAGCATGAGGCAAGAATTAGATAGATCCACAAAGGGGTTTCCACTAATTCCAATATCAAGCCTAGGGTTTACAATAGAGGTGGGGGACTATATATAGGCCAACCACAAGTTTAGAGGTAATTTAGGAATTAAAGTAGAGTTCTAGGCGAAGTAGAGGGGTACATGGGCCATAGGGCCCAGCTAGGCTCGCAGGCCCATCACTTGGGCCAGACAGTCGGGGTCGGAATGACCAGACAGTCCGAGGGTGGCCGGACACTCCGGGTGGTGTCCGGGGAGTGTCCGGATTGACCTTCTGAATGTCCACGCAAGGTTCAGGATGGGGCAGGCCGGACACTCCGGCCGAGTCGTGCCGGACACTCCGGTCGGGCCGGACACTCCGGCTGGATCCAGGCAGACACTCCGTGTTGAGGGCAAACCTCTAGGGTGGCCCGATCTTTCACGATTCCCTTTCAAATCGAGGGTGGAGTGCGGGGGAAGGAGGGAAGGATGAACACGACGAACACACGCACAAAGAACGCGATGAACACACACACGCAAAACCACGATACACACCAATAGCTCACGCCGGCAGTGACTGGTCCGGCGCAATCCCTAGGATCGGCGTCGGGCGGAGGAATCTCTCTCGAACCGGCACGGCGAGATGGGCGACTCGGTGAGATCTTGACGTCTAGGCAAAGGGACACCGATGCCTAGGCCTTGTATAACACGGAGGCACAATGCAAACTCCAACGAGGTTTGGGGATATTGGTGCTCCTTAGTCAAGGAGCATGAGGCAAGAATTAGATAGATCCACAAAGGGGTTTCCACTAATTCCAATATCAAGCCTAGGGTTTAGAATAGAGGTTGGGGACTATATATAGGCCAACCACAAGTTCAGAGGTAATTTAGGCATTAAAGTAGAGTTCTGGGCGAAGTAGAGGGGTACATAGGCCATAGGGCCCAGCTAGGCTCGCAGGCCCATCACTTGGGCCAGACAGTCGGGGTCGGAACGACCAGACAGTCCGGGGTGGCCGGACACTCCGGGTGGTGTCCGGGGAGTGTCCGGATTGACCTTCTGAATGTCCACGCAAGGTTCAGGATGGGGAAGGCCGGACACTCCGGCCGAGTCATGCCGGACACTCCGGTCGGGCCGGACACTCCGGCTAGATCCGGGAGACACTCCGTGTTGAGGGCAAACCTCTAGGGTGGCCCGATCTTTCACGATTCCCTTTCAAATCTAGGGTGGAGTGCGGGGGAAGGAGGGGAGGATGAACACGACGAACACACACACAAAGAACGCGATGAACACACATATGCAAAACCACGATACACACCAATAGCTCACGCCGGCGGTGACCGGTCCGGCGCAATCCCTAGGATCGGCGTCGGGCGGAGGACTCTCTCTCGAACCGGCATGGCGAGATGGGAGACTCGGTGAGATCTTGACGTCTAGGCAAAGGGACACCGATGCCTAGGCCTTGTACAACACGGAGGCTCAATGCAAACTCCAACGAGGTTTGGGGATATTGGTGCTCCTTAGTCAAGGAGCATGAGGCAAGAATTAGAAAGATCCACAAAGGGGTTTCCACTAATTCCAATATCAAGCCTAGGGTTTACAATAGAGGTGGGGGGCTATATATAGGCCAGCCACAAGTTCAGGGGTAGTTTAGGCATTAAAGTAGAGTTCTCGGCAAAGTAGAGGGGTACATGGACGAAAGGGCCCAGCTAGGCACGTAGGCCCATTGCTTGGGCCGGACAGTCCGGGTCGGATCGACCGGACAGTCCGGGGTGGCCGGACACTCCGAGCAGTGTATGATTCGACCTTCTGAATGTCCACGCCAGGTCCGGGATCGAGCAGGCTGGACACTCTGGCTGAGTCGCGCCGGACACTCCGGTGACGCCGGACACTCCGACTTGATCTGGGCGGACACTTCGGCTCAGGCATCTTCAGGACAGTTGCAGCTTCAGGGCTCGTGGGTCGACGTGGCGGGGGCTCGTACCTGATGATGCACAAAGTAGTGGTATGAAGTAGCACGCCATCCAAGGAGGTATCAAATTGGCACGAAGCGAGGAGCGAGTTCACCTTAGCTTGGAGGAGTTTGGCTCGGGCATGAGTCATGGGTCCACTTGGGGGACTTGTTGGTGTAGATGTAGAAGCGTCCTTAGGATGGGCTGCATCACTCCGGGTCAGTCTGCTTCAGGGCAGGTACAGCTCCTGGGCTCGAGGGTCGACGCGGCCGGGGTTCGTACCTGATGATCTACAGAGTAGTCGTATGAAGTAGCACACCATCCAAGGAGGTATCAAATTGGCACGAGGAGAGGAGTGAGTTCACCTTAGCTTGTAGGAGTTTGGCTCGGGCACGCGTCATGGGTCCACTTGGGGGACTCGGTGGTGTAGATGTTGGAGTGTCCGTAGGACGGGTCGCATCAATTTCTTTTCTTACCACTTCTTTCATTTCAGGCTTTAATCTTCTATTAAATTCCACAACTAGTTTTGCACCTTCTTCCATGAATATTCGATGGACGGCTATCATGGGACTAATGCCCTTCAAGTCATCCATTGAGTACCCAAAGTCTTGGCGATGCTCCTTAAGTATCCTCATGAGTTCTTCTTTTTCTTCTTCTTCTTCTTCTTCTTCTTCTTCTCCTGAAAGTTTAGCACTAATAATAACATGGAATTTATTGGTATCATCTAAGAACCTATATTTGAGATTATCTGGTAGAGTCTTCAACTCTGCGGGTGGTAATTCCTCGTCCCCTCTATTTTTGGCTCTTCAATAGCCTCATCAGTTGGAGGTCCCAAAATAGGAGGTGAATCGAATTCATCTTCTAGTTCTTCTAGGGACTTGTCCTCCATAACTATTTCTTCATATTTTGGATCTTCATTTATTTCTTCTTCTTGATTACCAAAGAAAAGAGCCGCCATTTCCTCGATAGTTCTCTCTTCCTCTTCTTCTTGTATTTGTGGAGGTCTGTCTTTAAATTTGGAAAAATGGAATTTATTTTTTGTTCCTCCAAGCTTAAGAGACACAATCTCCTTCTTGAAATTAACATAGGCACCTATATCACCCAAAAAGGTTCTTCCAAATCTAATAGGGCAAAAAGTGGCAACTGGCATATCAACAACTACATAATCGATAGGAAAGTTTTTGTTGCCAATTGTGATAGTTGCATTGTCAACTACTCCCATTGGAATTCGAAGGTTTTTATTGGCTAACATAATTGTTATATCAGTATTTTCAATTGTAGCTGGTTCTATTTCTTCTTTTATTTCTAGGTAGAGAGGTTTCTTTAAATATGTAGGGAAGAATAGGCTTACCCATATCTTTTACCTTTGTTTTACCTTCAACAAATATGGAAGTCTTTACATCAAGTTCGACTATGTTACAGTGTGAGTACATAGCCATAATTGCTTCCTTGGTTACCTCTTCATCTTTGGTTTCCTTCAGATGTTCCACAATTTCTGGCATGCTTTCTTCTTCCCTCTTTTCCTGTACTGCCTTGACCTATTCATATTCAAAAATATGCTTTCGTGCAGTGTTAGGGAAAGGCACTTCATATATTGGTTCTACAGAGGCAAGTGTTGCTTTATCTTCTCTTTTCTTTTCTGGCTCGGGTGGTGGATCATACTTGACTGGACCCTCCTTTGGAGCTTTAATATGTTCTGTAAAAGCTTTAACAACTTGCAACACAAGATCTGAATCCAGATGAAGTTCTTTAGATAATTCTTTAACATGGCCTTTTTTATTATAGTCATGAATACAATCATGCTCTATTTCTACACCTCCTTCACTTCCTAGACCAAAATTCCATGAAACTCTATGATCACGAATTCTATTAAGTAAAGCCCAGGCTTTAGGTATATGAAGATTCATAAAGGCTCCTTCCGTGAAAGAGTCTAGTTCAATTTTATTAGGTTCAATTAAACCGGCATAAAATATATGTAGTAATACCATTCAGGAAAATCATGATGAGGACATAGTCATAGTAAATCTTTAAATCTAATATAAGCTCTTACTAGTCCTTTATTAGAACAATTCTTCCAAGTCATTATAAGATGCCTGATTCCAAAAGATTTTGATAATGGATAATATTTTGATAGAAATTCACAGGCTAAATTATCCCAAGTAGTAGTGGCTTCAGGGGACAGAGATCTATACCATGAGAGAGCTGTACTTGTCAAAGTTTGACTAAAAAGTTTAACCCTTACCTCATCAGCGGTATATCTCGTCAATAGAAAAGTGCCACATATATCTTTAAAACATGCAATATTCTCATATGGATCAGGATCTTCTTCATCTCCAGTAAACTGCTTCTTATGTAGAATACTAAGTAGTAGAGTATTTATTTCAAACCCCCTTGTCTTCTTATTGGAGTTATCTCTTTTATAAATATCATAGGGCTTACCAAAGTGGTTGAGTGGGTTAGCAGTAGTCATATGCTCAAACTCCATCAAGTTGGTGGAAACCTGTAACTCAAAACAAAATTTAGCAAGACAAACATAAATAAGCAAAAACTAAAAGATCTACCGCGCTTAGCTCCCCGACAACGGCGCCAGAAAATAGCTTGATGACTAAAAGTGCACAGATCATTTGTAGCTAGTTTCTAAATAAAGATATCGATCCCATAGGGAGCAGGAGTCTAAAGTCTAATAATTCTTGAAATAAAAATTGTGATAGAAATGCTAGATAAATTTCTAAGTAACAAGATAAAATGTGAGTATTGTGTAAAAAGGTGTTTTTGGGTTTTGGGTATAAGAGCAATAATAAAGTAAAGCAAAATAACTTAATACAGAAAGTAAGTATCGCGTATGTAAGAGAGATTGGAACTACAATAGGGAAAAGGCGTTCTCAGGGAGTAGCGGATATTTGTGAAGATTTAAGATAAAGATTATCATCATGAACATTCTCAACTATATATGTGTGGGAGGAACTCTGTATGTGGACGAATAGGCAACAACCGCTGCTCACATCATCCTCATAACCACAACAGTCAGCAATCGACATCAATGGAATTACCACGCTATTAAGGGACGTAATCCCGTAGGACGTATCCCATGGCATGGATAGTGTTCCGCGAGTTTCCTCAATTTCCCAAGTTGATACGTAAGGAGTGCCAATAGCTTTATAGTCACTGTAAGTGCTAGTACGCCTCTGTCTACCAACAAGTAGTTCCCTCCATCAAGTCCCCACAAGAGGCAAATATTGAGAGGTCGACTTCTCTCAACATCAACATGTAGAGAATCTAACACATGGTCACAAGGATGAATATCATAATAGACTTTATCTTATTTCAATCTCATACTTGGGTTTCTCCATCTCCCTAAGAACTAATGATCTACTCAGACATGGAGGCAATCAACATCATGGAAATGATAATGGAAATAATCGTAGATGAATAGTACTTGTATAAATCCACAACGAGTATAGGAACTACAACAATATCTAGACAAGATGTAGATGGGATGGATGGAGATGGTGGTGATGCAGCAGTGGATGATGAAGATCGATGCCTTAGCCTCCTGGATCTGCGCAGGGCGAAGATGGATACCTTATGGATGCGTTCCCCCTCCAGATGCCTTCCGGAGGTGAGGTTGCTGTGATTTCTGGGTGTTCCGTATGTCGTCTCCTCGAACCAATTGCACAGGGTGAAACTATTTGACGAGGCGGAGACGGCGCCAACTATACAACCGGAGCTATATGGGAAGAAGAGTTGCTCCCGCTGTATAGTTGGTCGTTGGGCTCTCTGCCTCCCTTGTTCGCTTCTGGTTTTCTTCTAGTATTATTAATATTTCCCAAATAAGCGATTTACGTTGTTTTTTACTCCTTTCTCCATAGTACAACTACTTCAATAATTTTATCAATTGGATCCATCATCTGTCCTGATCCTGGTGAAAACAGACATAAAACATGCGCACGAGCGCCATAAGATACCAAAATCCTACATCTACAATGCAAAATAATAATGTAAAACATGATGCAAATATGCACTCATCAAGATGTAGGAGCATCCGTAGGACGGGCTGCATCAGCTCCCCCCTTGGGAAAGTGTCGTCCTCGACTCTTCATGGTTATCAACTAGATCCTCTCCATGGTACGGTGAGAGGTCATTGACAATGAATGTATTGCTCGCAAGATACTTGGAGGTCGGGATGTCGATGATGTAGGCATTGTTGTTGATTCTCTTGAGGAACTTGAAGGGACCATCTCCCCTTCGCTTTAGCTTGGAGTTTCATTCTTTGGGAAAGTGGTCTTTGCTTAGGTGTATCCACAGAAGATCACCTTCTTCGGAGATCAACTCTCGCTTGTCCTTTTTTAACCTTGAAGCTTGGAGAAGGACTTGTTGTTCAATAGTATCTCTTGTTTCTTCGTGTAGCTTCTTCATAGCTTGGGCGCGCTTGTCGACTTGCATGTTAGTGTGCTCATGAAGAGGTAGCAGTAGGATGTCGAGCACGGTGAGGGGCTCGAAACCATAGACAATCATGAAGGGACTCGGCATGTGGAATGCATTCCTCCCAATCCTTGAGGTTTTTCTTGATCAACACACGAAGGAGAGTCCCGAGGCTTCGGTTGACAACTTTGGTTTGTCCATCGGTTTGAGGATGCGATGCGGATGAAAAGAGGATATTGACACCGAGCTTGGCCACGAGGGTCTTCCATAAGTAGCTCATGAATTTGATGTCGCAGTCAGAGACGATTGTTCTTGGCACACCGTGAAGACGGATGATTTCCCTGAAAAACTAATTGGCAACATGTGAAGCATCATCGATCTTGTGGCACTGCATGAAGTGTGCCATTTTGGAAAAGCGATCCACAATGACAAATATAGAATCATGACCTTGCTTAGACCTAGGCAATCCTAACAGAAAATCCATGCTAATGTCGAACCAAGGTGCATAAGGAATAGGCAATGGCATATAAAGACCATAAGGGTTAGCTTATGACTTAGCTTGGACACATGTAGTGCATCATTGGAAGTAGCGTTCCATGTCGCGCTTCATCTTGGGCCAAAAGTAGTGAGTGGAGAGCATGTCCATTGTCTTGTCATGGCCAAAGTGTTCCATGAGGCCTCCACCATGAGATTCTTGGAGAAGAAAAAGTTGGAGAGACGACTTCAGGATGCAAAGCTTGTTTTGTGTAAAGATAAAGCCCTTATGCAAATAGAAATCATCAACCCCTTTGTCAATGGAGCACTTTGTGAAAATTGGTTCAAAGAACGGGTCAGAAGCATACAAAGTTTTTATTTCCTTAAGACCCAACACATTTACTTCAAGTCGAGTAAGAAGGCTTGTGTGCTTGCGAGACAAAGCATCTGCAACTACATTATCTTTGCCCTTCTTATACTTGACAATGTAAGGAAAAGACTCCATGAACTCAACTCACTTAGCGTGTCTCTTACTCAAGTTGGCTTGTCCTTTGAGATATTTCAACGACTCATGGTCGCAATGTATGCTAAATTCCTTAGGCCAAAGGTAGTGTTGCCAAACTTGAAGAACACGAACTAAGGAAAAAAGTTCTTTGTCATAAATCGGATAGTTAAGGCGAGCACCATCAAGTTTCTCACTATGGTAGGCAATAGGATGCCCATTTTGCATGAGGACTCCTCCAATGCCAATATCGCTAGTGTCACACTCTAGATCAAAAGTTTTTGTGAAATCCAGTAACGCAAGAAGAGGTGCTTCGGTGAGCCTCTTTTTAAGTTCATCAAAAGCTTTTTCTTGTGCTTTTCCCCACACGAAGGTGACATTCTTTTTGGTTAATTCCTTGAGAGGACAAGCAATGGTGGCAAAGTCTTTCACAAAGCAACGATAGAAACCGGCGAACCCATGGAAACTTTGGAGTTCACTCACATTTGTGGGAATGGGACAATCTCGTATATCCTTTACCTTGGAAACATCAACTTCAATGCCCTTCGAAGAAACGACAAATCCAAGAAAATCCAACTTGCCTTTAGCAAAAGTGCACTTGGGAAGATTAGCATAGAGATTGTCATGTCGAAGGATTTGCAAAACTTTCTTGACATGTGTAACATGGTTCTCAAGTGACTTGCTATAAACAAGTATATCATCGAAATAGGCAACAACACTTTTTCCAATGAGAGCATGCAAGCTATGATTCATAAGGCGCATGAAGGTGGATGGGGCATTAGATAAGCCAAAGGGCATGGCCAACCATTCATAGAGACCAAGTTTGGTCTTGAAGGCGGTTTTCCACTCATCTCCTTCCGCCATGCATATTTGATGGTAGCCACTACAAAGATCAATTTTCGAAAAAAACTATGGCTCCACACAACTCATCAAGCATGTCCTCTAGACGTGGAATGGCATGTCGATAACACACGGTGATAACATTGATTGGATGGCAGTCCATGCATAACCGCAACGTATCATCCGATTTTGGAACAAAAATCACGGGTACCGCACTTGGACTAGTGCTTACTTGGATCAAACCTTTGGACACAAGTTGGTTGATTTGACGTTCGATCTCCTTTGTATCCTCCGGGTTCGTGCGGTAGGCGGCATGGTTTGTAAGCGGTGCGCTGGGGATAAGATCAATGCGATGTTCGATGCTGCCAAGAGGAGGTAGTCCATGTGGGAGCTCTTCGGGAAACACATCCTTGAATTCCTGCAAAAACAATCATCAAAGATGGAGGAACATTGGTTAAGTCATTAGTTCCTTGCGCTAGTCCCTTGCAAATGAGGACATAGTGCAAGATGGATGGGTTGTTCCGCACATCTCTCGTCTCACTTTTGGTGACAAGGAGAACACTCTTAGTTTTTCCACTCAAGTTTGGCTTGTGGCTCTCACTCACTATGAGGTGGTTCTCTCACTCACCGCTCTTCTCACAAGTTTGTGTTGTGATTTGTGCCCTCGCTAAAGCCATTGGACTGTCCGCAATTATTTGGCTAGGAGTCATCGGTTGCAAAACACATGTCTTGTTCATCCACATGAAGGTGTAAACATTTGTGCGACCATCATGTAGAGCAACTTTGTCAAATTGCCATGGTCGACCAAGTAGCATATGACAATCCATCATGGGAACAACATCGCACTCCACCATGTCCTTGTAAGGACCAATGGCGAAGGTTACCGATATGGTATTCTTGATCTTCACGGACCCTTCGTCACTTAGCCATTGCACGTGGTAGGGGTGCTTGTGCGGATGGAGGGTGAGGTTGAGCTTCTCACACAAATCGGTGCTAGCAAGGTTGTGGCAACTCCCTCCATCGATGATCACCTTGATAGATTTACCATTGATGTCGGCATGTGTTTGAAAGATGTTGGATCTTTGATCTTCATGTTCTTGGGCTTGAGTGGTCAAGATCCTTGTGACAACAAGCGATGGACTTGCGTCATGTTCACACATGAGGATTTCTTGGTCATCTTCCACATATTGTCTTGCCATTGATTCCTTGACTCGGGCATCAAATTCATCTTCACTCAAATACTCTTCGTCGCCATTGTCATGGATAAACAATACTTTCTTGTTTCCACACTCGGTCGACTTGTGTCCTTTGCCTCCACACTTGTAGAATTCACCGTTGAAAGGTGTATCACTCTTTGCTTGTTTTCCACTTGGGACAGTTTTCCTTCAGGAAGTGTGGGCTTGAAGGAAGGCTTGGAGGTACTTGAGGAGCTTCCATTGAATATGGTTGGTGTAGCGGTTGAAGCTTGCTTGTAGGTGAAGTACGTCTTGGGATTGTTGTACTTGGTGTCCTCTTTCACTTGACGTTTGACCTTTGTTGCGATGTGCACAAGCTCAACCATGTTGGTGTATGTTTGGAACTCGACGATGCGCTTGATTGGGTGGTTCAAGCCAATGAGGAAACGTGTCATAATTTGCTCCTTGTGCTCTTCAATGTTGGTGCGAATCATGTTGAGCTCCATTTCCTTGGAGTACTCTTCCACAGTATTTGTTCCTTGCCAAAGCGATTGAAGGTGTTGAAGAGGTCATACGTGTAGTGCACGGGGACAAAACAGGATCTCATATGAGCCTTCATGTCATGCCAAGTTCTGATTGGTGGCTCTCCTCTTGCATCACAAGCCACTTGAACTTGTTCCCACCAAAGGTTGGCGTAATCATCAAACTGAAGCGAATCCATGATGACCATCTTCTCGTTGCTATAATTGTGCATGCGGAAGATCTTGTCGACTTTAAGTGCCCATGAGAGGTATTCTTCGGGGTCATTGGATCCGGTAAAATTGGGCATTGTGAACTTGAGCTTGCCAAAAGTTTCTTCATCATTGCGGTCATTGTGACGAGCTTGGTGATCTTGATGATGTGCTTGCGGTTGAGGGGTGGAACTTGGTTCTCGCAACCTTGTTGAGGAGGTTGTTCTTTCTCTTGGCGCAGTTGTTGATGATGTTGAGGCGCTTGGGCCTCATGAGGGTGTTGAGGGTGCAGAGCCTCATGACGTGGGTGATGACAAATAGGAGGCTCGTTCCTCGGTTGGTGGTCTGGAATAGGCACATGGGCCTCACGACAAAGATCATGGTATTGAGCCTCATGACGTGGTGGGTGTCGCTCAACATGTACCACTTGACGCTCCAAGTTTTGTTGTTGTGGAGGAGGCTCGTCATGGTGACCATGGTGTTGGTGTAGATGTTCATGCCGGCGATGGCGAAGGTGAGGATCTTGGAGGGCCTCAAGATGACAGCGAGCTTGATCCTCCAAGTTGGATTCATCACTTGTAGTTGCAAGAACGTCGCGGTGAAGATGTCAATGTAGTTGAGGTTGGGCTCGAGGTTCCACTCGCGGTTCTTCTTGTGGTTGTGCTTGTTGGATCACTAGTGACCTTGCATGATGACGGTGTTCTTCTCACCTTGCTTGTGGCCTTGAAGAGAAACCACCATCATAGCTTGATGTTGCAGCGTGCCATGGGGAAGTTACATAGTTCGAAGAGCTTCCATCTTCAACCACGGGGGCGTCATTTTGTCTTGGAGTACTTGGATGAAGATCTTGGCAAAGAGGAGAATGATGACGTGAAGATCTTGAAGAGCTTGATGCGCGTGACCGTGGTCTTGCCAATCCATTGATGAGGACATGAAGCTTGTCGTTTGTTTCGGCAATAGAGCGTTGGAGCGCTTCATTTTGATGGCCAAAGTTGTGTTGCATTGCATGCATTTGCCATTCGATGCAATCAAAGCGGTTCTCGATGTTCTTGAACTCGGCTTGCATCTCACCAAATTGTTCATCTTGTCGCGTCTCAAGAGCTTGACAATGTTCATGGAACTCTTTTCTAACGATGTAGTGACTTGCGCGCGTCATGTAAGGTCCATGTTCTCCTTCTTGGGGAGGTGGTTGGCTCGACTCACCATGCCTATCCATCATGAAAAATACACAAGGATTGTATATGGAAGTGGAATATGGTGGTCTTAGCCTTGTACCTCACCTTGGGTATTGCACCAAACTATAAACCACAAGTGAGATCTATTAGCTTGCAAAGTGAAATCGCAAAGAAAACTCACACTAAAGAATGAACTAACTCTCAAAAGCTTGTTGTTGGTAGGTTAGGGTTGTGGAATGCCAAAGAACCAACAAAAAGAAAAGGGATAGTCAAAAGTGGGTAAGATCCAACAAAACTCAAGTCAAAGACAAAGGTCAACAACTCAAAAGGGTGACGGGAACCTACGACTATATACACACACGTGGAGATTGTAGGGATTGACACGACTATGAAAATGAGCAAACAAAATGTCCTAATGAAGACTACGCTCGGTTTCGTGCCAATGCAAGGAGAGACCGTGGCTCGTTTGCAAAGAAGAAAAATGAGCAACAGATTTATGCACTTCCCTTGGGCGCTCTACTTTCTCTCTTTCTTACAAGCTTTGAGACTCTCTTTTGCTATGGGAGACTAGTTCTTTTTATTTTCCTTTGTATGTTATTTTGCTCTCCCTTGATGCTACCTAGACACACTTGCTATTGCTCTTGCACTATCACTATCCAAGGACAAATGCACAATGCTCAAGCAAACACAAGATGAGCCACGCTCGTGGAATATGTAGACACAAAGGAAGATAAGGGTTAACAAGGTGACGCAAGTTATACCTTTGTTGGTTATGATGAACATCGGTGGTGCGGGATGATGTTCGTGGACCGTGGTGTCGATGAGCGCAGAAGTTTTCAATGTGGAAGCTTGTTGTTAGTTGATAACACATACACGGAACACAAACAATAGGAAAAATTAGCCAAAACAGTCAAAGAGGCAAAAACTGGGCAAAAATAGGCGTCAGGCCGGAGACTCCGGGGTCGGGGTCTCTGCTCCAATTGTTCGTGTTCTTGAGCAGAAATCCACGCCTTGGGGCCTCAAATCCGTGAAATATTGGCCAAATTGGGCTGGAAAACGTAGGATAGAGCTGGACCAACACCTAAGTCAAGGTTTGGTCGGATCAAAACCACAAATAACACTGCAAATAAAGAGATCGATCTAAAGGCAAATTTGGGCCTCTTTTTGGGGATTATTGAATTTTTTGGTGGATAGAAGAAAAATTTGTGGGGGAATTCGAGAGCAACGAAGCTCTAATACCAATATGTTGAGGGTCAACCTTGAGGGTGGCCTGATCTTTCACGAATCCCTTTCAAATCGAGGGGGAAGTGCGGGGGAAGGAGAGGAGGGATGAACACGACGAACTCATGCACGAAGAGCACGATGAACACACTCACACAAAACCATGATACACACCAATAGCTCACGTCGGCGGTGACCGGTCCGGCGCAATCCCTAGGATCGGCGTCGGGAAGAAGACTCTCTCCCGAACCAGCACGTCGATTAGGGAGACTCGGTGAGATCTGGTTGTCTAGGCAAAGGGACTCCGATGCCTAGGCCTTGTACAACGCAGAGGCACGATGCAAACTCCAATGAGGTTTGTGAAATTTGGTGCTCCTTTGCCAAAGGAGCATGAGGCAAGAACTAGATAGATCCATAAGGGGTTTTCACTAATTCTAAATATCATGCCTAGGGTTTACATAGAGGTGGGGGACTATATATAGGCCAACCACTAGTTCAAGGGTAGTTTAGGCAATAAAGGGGAAGTCTGGACGGGTTTGGGATTACGCGGGCCAAAGGCCCAAAAGGCTGTTACATGCCTGGTTGACTTACACCAGAGACTCCGGGGTCACGGGCCGGAGACTCCGGGGTGAACTTCGGGACGGCATATAGAGAGTTCTAGCGGGGGGTCCGGAGTCATGGCCGGTGTCCTGGGTAGAGACTCTGGGGTCGGAGGCTGGAGACTCTGGGGTAGCAGGGTCGGAGACTCCGGGGCGAGCAGAGACTACGTGGGTGGTGATGCTCTTCGGTGAAGACTCCATGGGGGTTTACTGAACGCTCCATCCCGGGGTCTGGAGACTAGTCCAGAGTCTAGTCCGGAGACTCCGGGGTTGGGGGCCGGAGACTCCAGGCTTCAGGGCTGGAGACTCTGGGCTTCAGCTCCAGCAGCGCCTTCGTCTCGTCCTACTCCTTGTACTTCATCTGTGGGGGCTTCGTAGCTGATATTGCATAGCGTAGTTGCCTAAAGTAGCAAACAATCCAAAGATATATCAAAGTCACACGAGGATAGGTGCGAGTTAACCTTAGCTTGTAGTTGTTTAGCTCGGGCTCGAGTCATTGATCCACTTGGGGGACTTGGTGGTGTAGATGTAGGAGTGTCCGTAGGACGGGATGCATCAATATCATATCACAATATACATGTGATGTTGATACCTGTTATTCATCTTATTGTATGCTAGTATTAAGATACTCAATGGTAGAAAATAAGATAATCCCTAAATAATTCCAATGAAAGTGTTCCCCTTGTGTGTGCACCACCAAGAAAGTTCTCCATTATGAGGCTGGCTGTGACGATCGGGTGTCAGACATATCTACATTCGCATACAGTGGGTGTAAGCCATGTTGCAAAGCAAATACACAAAAGTTAGATTTGGCGAGCCTAGCATGTGTAGACATGGCCTCGGAACACAAGAGACCGCAAGGTCGAGCATGAGTCACATGGTTAATGTGATTGACACTGGGGAATGTCTACCTTTCAAACTGCATTACCGACCGTGATGATCGGGGTGGTGTAGCGGATTGGGATCGTGTGATCACTAAAATCATCCAGGGATGAAAATTTTAGTGGGCACTCAATTAGGATTGAACTCATATTATGAACTTAGTCTAGATGTCTGTTTGCAAATATCTTAGTAGATCATGGCCTATCCCATTGAGGTCCTTTGTGACCATGGGAAATTTATTGCTTGATATGGAACTTAGCAAAAGGGTCCAACTTCATAGATTAATACGCACGCCTAGGGATATCCTCATAAAAGGTGATCTTCTCTTCTTGATAAATGACCATTAGGAGATAATCCGATGATTCCGCAATGTTTGTGTGTTCTCTGTAATCATCCAATAAGCCATTCTCCATTCGATGGAGAGTTGGATTACAATCTTGTATTCGGCAAGATCAGGCACATAAAGTATGAGCCGTTGGATGAGTTTTCTTCCATGATGGATGAAAAGAGAATATTTGAAGAAACACTTAGCAAGAGTTGTGAACTCTCAGAAGGGCTTGATTGCAATGGAGGTCATGAATGAAAAGGGTATATGTTGGATATAAAAAGTTATAAATGTAATTCTTGTAAAACTCATTGCAGTTTACATAAGTATTGGATACTTGTCCCGTTCTGTGAAACGGGATGGTCTGCTTGAGAATTGCTAGAATTGAGGCAACGTGGCTTGATGACGGCAAGCCGGCATCACCCCTTTCCTCAAAGGTTTATCATTTGGATTAGTGGACTTGAATATAATTTTATAATCCTTGTTTGTGTGTCTTGCTTTTGGCGAGACGATTGTTCATATGAATAAGTTACAAGCCAGTTGTACGGTTCTTATGAATAATACCTTTACGGTCACATTATGATTATAAATGAGTTATTCTCATCACTATGTTAATGATAATAGTTTAAACATTTATAAAGGATTGTAATGCTAAAAGATATCCAAAGTTTAATAATGACATGACACTATAGTTTAAGTCATTTTGGTTATTGCATGTTCTTCATTATAAATGAAGATTGGGGTCTTAGATGATTAATCTAGAGACTTTGCAAAACGATGCCTTGTTGGGCAGAATGACTAAAACTCCTCATTCTGGTAAAACAGTGATATGCGAAGAAATGTTGAACTTTATACATAGTGATGTATCATTTTTTCAACAAATAGTGGAAATAATTATTTATACTTCATGTTGAAATTTATACATAGTGATGTATCGTATTTTCAACAAATAGTGGAAATCATTATTTCACACTTCATTGTGGATTTAAGTGAATATGAGCGTTTGCTTAATGAAACATAAGTTTGAAACTGCTTTGAATTGTTCAAAAGATTTCAAAGTGAAGGAGGATATTGAATTAACATGAATAAAAAAGTCTCTTCGATTTGATCGCATGACTAAAGTATTTAAGTTAATTTTGGCATAAAAGGACATGTGAAAGAGGTTTCACAAATTATGATAATAGGGCAAATTCAAAGTGTATTGAAATTTCTAAATATCATAATCATTATGTATTAGATACATATGGTACAATATCACCTCTTAATAGGGTTATAGTTATCGTTTAGATTTAGAGATTGAAATAAGCAAACACTCGTTTGAAATACAAAGGAACATCTAAATGATTCTTGGAAACAACACCATAAGAGTTATGGCATGTTCGAGTTTCTAAAGGTTTCGATAATTCGAAATTGTGGCGAATAAACAAGTCTTTGTAGAGTATTCTTAGGCAACTATGAATACATGTTCCACAAGGGGCAAACCTCCTGTTATCCAAAATTGATGTGTCTTGATGAAGATACATGTGGAAGAGAGTAAAAGATCAAAACAAGGTATTTGACCTTACCTCCTAATTGTTGAGTAGTGCACCGAAATTTGTTTCATGAAACCGAACTCTACAAATAGAGAAGAAACTAATGATAATGATCATAAAGTTTCAGTGAATACTTTTACTAAATAAAGTAGGATTCAACAATATATACTCTGCAAGTTCGTGGAAATATATTATTGATTCACTTGTCATGTTTATGAACAAGACATACCTATGAATTACAAATAAGCGTGATGGACCTAAGTGCGAGAAATGACTAGGAGTCATAAAATCTTATATTAAGTTGCATTTAAGATTGCAAAGTAATATGTTACTTGATCTTATTAAGTAAAGAAGTTTACTTGATATTTCTAAATGGATTCAAAGTCATAAGATGGAAATGAAACTTAATGGAGACGTAAAGCTTGATTTGTCACAAAGTATGGACAAATTCAAGGAGTTGACTACAAATGTAGCGACGTTTGAGTCTATTGGATTTACGCCAGCAATATATGGATATTGAAGTCCCGTAACTGGAATTCTTGATTTGATGGTGATCAAAGAATGTTGGAATGTCCAAGATTAACGATAGGACCTGCATTTGAGTGGGAGCTAAATTAGCTTGGCCAAATCTAAATATGTAAGAGACATATTTTGAGTGGGAGCTAAGTAGCTTGGTTGAATCATAATATGTAGCAGACATATTTTGAGTGGGAGCTAAGCGAAATCCCTAGATCTCATATATGGATGCCATATTTGAGTGGGAGAGTGAAACCATTCTAAGATATGTGGACAACATATATGAGTGATGTGATTGGTATTGATAACATCTAAGTTAGTAAATATGGATGAAGTTGAACAAGTTATTAAACAATGAGATCTATCGAGATAGACTGGTAAGTTTAATAAACATCATAGTTGAATGCTTCCTAGACTTGATTTTGAAGATGTTCAGAATATCCTAGATAAGATTCTGAAGTAGTTCAGAATGGAACAAGGAAAATAAAGAGGTTATTACTTGTAAGAAGCATTGAGTTAGTCTTAGTATTACAACCATGGTTAAAAGAAAAAAATAGATGTGTCGCATCTCCTATGCCTCAGCCATAGGTTCTTCCATACAACCATATTGTATACTGGACATAATGTGACCCGAGGTTCTAGTTGGAAGGAGAAGCTCTTAAGTGTAATAACATGTCTTGAAATGATTCTTGAGTTAATCACTGAACTAGAATAAAGTTTGTTCTTAAATGGGAAGAAGCAAAGTAAGGCGCATAGTTGCATTTCATGCACTAGGATCTACATAGATATAGAAGTATAAGGGCTCGATCTAACATGATGTATATTGTTGTGGCGGGACTAGTTCGTCTTTGTGTAGAGGGTGTGTCCTAGGGCACAGTGCCCATGAGAAAGCTCATTGTGGCTGATCTAACGTCATTGCTGGCTCTTGGATACAGACCTCACTTTGTTGCCATAACTACTATATATACACATAAAGGAGTGCGAAGTGTGTTTACAAGTTTGCGTGACAATAGTGAAAGCGACCATCACGGTAAATACCAGAAACAAAAGTCTCACTTTGTCACCAAACGAATACTTGAACCCATTATGAGATAATGGTATGAATGTCAAAGTTAGGAAGACATTAACGATTTACAAAGACATAATGTCTAGTAAAACAGAACATGGACATGACGTTTTCCATAAGCATGAATGATCAATAAACGCATATGTGATATGGTTTATGATGAGTAAAATGCGAGCTAGATTATTTGTACTCTAGTGCAAGTGGGAGACTGAAGGAGATATGCCCTAGAGGTAAATAATAAATAGGTTTTTATTGTCATATCTCAATTAGTTCATAATAGTTTCATACTATGCTATAACTATATTAATACGAAACGTTAATACACATGTGTTATGTAAACAAACCAAGTCTCTAGTTACCTCTAGCGAACTAGTTCATTGGTCATGAGGATGATCTAGTGTTTCAAGATCATGTGCATTTATGCCAATTGACAATGAGGTCATGTCGTTAGTTGAATGATGTGATAGACAAATAGCCCAACAAGTTGTATCATAATGAGATCTAGTTACAAAGTTTACCATTAATGATAAACTAAGGAAATCTCACAACCTAATCCTTAGACTATGAGATAATGCAAATCACCATTCTGGAGGGAGCTTAGATGGTTATCAAGTATCATTCCGTGACTGGATGATCAAAAAGGTCCCACTCAGGTTTCCCAAAGGGGCGTGTAGAGGAGTACATACCAAGACCAAGATTTTCCCATCCATGTAACATACATATACAATTGTGGCCATCTCGGTGACGTTACATTAACGAAGCTTGCAAGCGTGTGACTGGGTCATGAAATGCAACGACATGGGAACGAGAAAACAAGTTCATCAGTTACGAGATCGAACGAAGGTATGGAGATACCATAGATAAAATCTCGGGTGAACTAGGTATCAAGTGGCAAAGGGAATGGGAAACGAAATTTACGGTTCAAACGGCATTATCATCATGGAATGCATAGGGGTCATTATGGGCATCTCAGTCCCGCTATTGATCATTGATGGAGATCATGTCTGTGCCATTCCCGGCCATGGGGAAATACACTTAAGGGTATGATGAGATAGAGGTTCTCTGTAAGTTGGAATCACCATATGAAAGAGAAAAGGAAACCAGAAAAGTTCCGTGAGACAACCAGAATCGTTCCAGGAAAGTTCTGAAGTCGTTCAGAGGAAATCCAAAGGGAATCGAAAGGTGTTTTGGGTCAAACCGGCTTTTGTAATATGTATTTACATATTAATTAATGTAATTAATATTAAATATAATATTAAAATCTAATTTGAAGGGATATTCCACTAATGGGCCAAACTTCCTAGGGAAAAGGGGCCCATGAGGGAAAACCGCAAGAGGGAAGGGCCAAGGGCCAAAGGGCCAAGGCCTAGCCACCACAAGGGGGCCCACCTGGCCAGCCTAGGGTAATGCGTGGGGTGGGGCCCACCCCTGGCCGGATGGCCCATGAGGCCCATGCGCCTCTCCCCTCTCTCCCTTGATTAGTCCCACATGGGAAACCCAAAGGGATGGGCACACCTCCCTCCCCCTATATAAAGGGGTGCCCATGGGTGGGATTATACACACAATTTGAGATGTTCTCTAACGCATTTTCCTTAGGGAATTCCTCCCTCCCTCCCTCTCTCTCTCTCAACATAGTTGTCTCCACGCGTTAGAATAGTCCCAAGAAAGGACGCACCTATATCACGCCGTTACGCTTCAGGGATTCCAAGCCGGAGATCTACTTCCGCACTCCTGGTAGGGATCAAGGAGTCATAGGTCGTCATCATACACCGTATGTGTACGAAAACACGAGGGGCCACACTTGGGGCACCTTGGATGTCATGAGCCGGAGCTACTACACGATGAAGAGGGAGCAAGGGGTGACTTGCGAGGAGCTTCGCGACCTTGAGGTTGGCTACAAGTTCGACTACTTCAACCATGTTCCCCTCAGAATTTTAACCGCGTACGGTCTATAGAGGTATGTATTCTATACGCTCCGATCGTTACTGGATCTTGGGTGTTAGGGAGTTCCAACATAAGAATTTTTTTGTTTTCTTCTACGGAACCCTTCATCTTCGGCCAAGCCTGCATCACCGCCATCCTATGGTTCCCAAGCAAATAAACCTCATGTTCCTGCTGCTAGCTCAGGTTCCAATATGTCAACATCTCGTACTCACGATGTGTGAGTGCCATACTTGTGGAGGTAGAGGTCACTACAAGCGAGATTTTCCAAATCACAAGGTTATGTTTATCAATGAAAATGGTGAATACGAAAGTGGAGATGAAGTTGATCCTAATAATTTTGCGAATAATGGTTATGCAAGTGAGGAAGGTATGGATGATTTTCCCGAGTGTGCACCAACCATTGTAGTTTCTCCATGAATTCTTAGTCTGCAGCCTAACATTGATTCTCAGCACTACAATTTGTTTCAAACAAAAGCACTCGTTGGCCCAAACAAAGCTTGCAGAGTCATCATTCATGGAGGTAGTTGCAGAAATCTTGCAAGCAAGGAGTTATGTGCCAACTTGAATCTAGCCTATTTACCTCATCCCAAGCCATACTACATACAATGGTTGAGTGACAATGGTGAGATGAAGGTAAACCATATGGTATGTGTGAATTTTGAGATAGGACCATACGAGGATTCTATTGATTTTGATGTGGCTCCTATGACTGTGTGCCATTTACTATTGGGTCGGCCTTGGCTTTATGCTCGCAATGTGCAACACAATGGCCAAGCCAATACCTATCACTTGGAATTCAAGGGCAGGAAAATTAATATGCAGCCGATGACACCACAACAGATTGTGAATGAATCTCGTCAAAAGATAGAAGTGAATTTGAAGAATGCATCTATAGATAGGCGAGCTAGTGTTGTAGCTATGCATGATGTAATAGAGCCTAAAAAGAGTGATATAATGAAAAGAGAGAGAGAGAGTGCCTAATCTTTTGATGTTAGCCACCAAGGAAGATATGAGAGAGTTTCGTGAGGATCCTACAACCATGCCGCTTGTGCTCATGTATAAGGGCAAGGTATTGGTTTCAAACGACATGACCCCTATTTCTCTTGGTGTATCTACTGTTTTGCAGGATTTTGGTGATGTGTTTCCAGAAGATGTGCCCGCAGGATTGCCTCCATTGCGTGGCATTGAGCATCAAATAGACTTGATACCTAGTGCCACATTACCAAACCGTCCACCCTATAGAACCAACCCTGAAGAAACAAAGGAGATACAAAAACAAGTACAGGCGTTGCTGGATAAAGGGTACATTCATGTTTCCCATAGACCTTGTGTTGTTCCTGTTATTTTAGTGCCTAAGAAAGATGGTACATGGTGCATGTGTGTAGATTATAGAGCTATTAATAACATCACTATTCAATATCTTCATCCTATTCCATGCTTAGAGGATATGCTAGATGAATTGAGTGGTGCTGCTATTTTCTCTAAGATTGATTTGTGTAGTGGATACCATCAAATTAGAATGAAAGAAGGGGATGAATGGAAAACTGCTTTCAAAACAAAATTTGGGTTGTACGAGTGGTTAGTCATGCCATTTGGTCTTACTAATGCACCTAGTACTTTTATGAGATTAATGAATCATGTTTTGAGAGAATTTATTGGTCGCTTTATGGTTGTTTATTTTGATGATATACTTATATATAGCCATAATGAAACTAAACATTGTAACCATATCCGACAAGTTTAGCAAGTGTTGCATGATAACAAATTGTATGCTAATCGTGAGAAGTGCACATTTGCAAAAGATAAGGTTATATTTCTGGGATATATTGTATCTAAGGATGGGGTAGAAGTAGATCAATCTAAAATTGAATAGATTCAGAATTGGCCTATTCCCATGAATGTGAGTCAAGCGCATAGTTTACATGGCTTAGCTAGTTTCTATAGGCGCTTTGTGAAAGACTTTAGCACTATTGCTACACCATTAAATGAATTAACTAAGAAAGGTGTGCCATTTGTATGGGGCGTAGCCCAAGACATTGCATTTGATACTTTGAAACGTTTACTTACTTCTGCACCATTACTTGCTTTACCTTATTTTTCAAAGTAATTTGAGGTTGAATGTGATGCTAGTGGTATAGGAATTGGTGGCGTTTTGATGCAAGAGGGTCGTCCTATAGCAAGTTTTTCTGAGAAACTTGTTGGTGCTCGACTGAATTATCATGTTTATGATAAAGAATTGTATGATCTTGTTAGAGTTCTTGAAGTGTGGCAACATTATTTGTGGCCAAAAGTATTTATCATACATTCTGATCATGAAGCATTGAAGTATTTGAAAGCTCAATCAAACTTGCATAGAAGATTAGCTAAATGGGTTGAGTTTATTGAATCTTTTCCTTACACCATTAAGTATAAGAAGGGAAAGGAGAATGTAGTTGCTGATGCTTTGTCTAGGAACAAAATGCTATTGACAAATCTTGATGTTAAAATTCCTGGATTAGAAAGTAGTTGTGCACTTTATGCAACTGACCATGATTTTGCTGAACCATATCATTTGTGTGCTCTCAAAAACGCAAGGGATAAGTATCATATTCATGATGGCTATTTGTTTAGAGCTAACAAACTATGCATTCTAAAATCGTCGTTGCATTTGTTCTTAGTGCAGGAATCACATGCTGGAGGTTTGATGGGTCACTTTAGGCGTGAGAAGACATTGCTCATGCTTGTTGATCATTTTTCTTGGCCCAAGATGAGGCATGATATGTACAGATTTGTGAGCCGCTACATTACATGCCACAAGTCCAAATCAAAGTTGAAGCGTCATGGTTTGTATACACCTCTCTCTGCACCTACTACACCATGGGAAGACATTAGTATGGATTTTGTGCTAGGTCTACCTAAAACTAAGAGACGTCATTATTTTATATTTGTGGTAGTGGATAGGTTCTCTAAGATGGCTCATTTTATTGCCTGCCACAAAAGCGACGATGCGTCGCATGTTGCTAACCTATTTTTTAGGGACATCGTGAGATTACATGGAGTACCAAAGAAGATTGTTTCTGACCGTGATGTGAAGTTCATGAGCTACTTTTGGAAGACCTTATGGGGGAAGCTGGGAACGAAGCTACTGTTCAGTACTACATGGCATCCCCAAACAGATGGTCAGACGAAGGTGGTGAATAGAACATTGTCACAATTGTTGAGGACTATGTTAAAGAAGAATTTGCTGGAGTGGGAAGAGTGTTTGCCACATATTGAGTTTGCATACAACAGGGCTGTGCATTCGACTACTCAGCTTTGTCCTTTTGAGGTGGTGTATGGTTTCAATCCATTGCAGCCACTTGATTTGTGGTCTCTGCCATTACATGAGAGAGTTGATATAGAGGCATCAAAATGTGCCGATTATGTGAAGAAAATTCATGAGAAGACTCGAGAGGCTATTGAGAAGAAAGGAAAGAACATTGTTGCTGCCAGGAATCAAGCAAGAAAGGAAGTTTTGTTCAATCCTGGTGACATGGTATGGGTGCATCTGCGCAAGGACAGATTTCCACCACTTCGACAATCCAAGTTGAAGCCCCGTGGTGCTAGTCCTTACAAGGTGTTAGCCAAGACTAATGATAATGCCTACTCGATTGATATACCTATTGCTGAGTTTGCTGGAGTTAGCAACATCTTCAACGTTGCTAATTTATCACCATATGATGGAGAAGACCTTGGAGCGTCGAGGTCGTCTCCTTTTGAAGGGGGGAGATGATGAGGACATCCCTACAATTACACCTACCCCAATTACTATTGAAGATGTTCCAGCTGCTGCAAAGAAGGATCAATCCAATGAGATTAGAATTGGACCCATTACAAGAGCTCGTGCTAAGATACTAGAACAACAGGTGAACTTGTTTCTTAATGAACCTGATGTTTTAGTTAATAAGAATTTTATACTACCTAAGTCTTTGTACTATTGTATGATCAGGTACATGGGAGAAGAAGGCGTAGCACGGAGCGAGGATCTGAAGCATATGGAGCATGGCGTGTTGATCAATGAAGAATGCGCGAGGGAGGAGAGGGAGGAAGCGCAAGGAGCTGCAAAGGAGATCAACACATGGCAGAAGGATCACTACCATGGCAGAGAAGCATCACTGTTCTTTGCCACGACAGGCTGTCGTGGCATAGAAGCCGGCTCAATCCCTGCCGCGGTAGAGTAGGCCTGTGTGCCTTAGGCCGAACCCACTAGGGTCAGTTTGTATCTAGGTTAGACTGGACCACCTTGTTTCCTAGCATTGGCCGTCGTCCCCTCCCTTAAATAGATGGGGTGCCACTTCCCTTAGGATTTAGACCATGTTAAAATATTTTAGAGTTGATTCTTATTAGAACCTCTAGAATTACCTGTGATCAAACTACTTACTGCAATTGTGTGTGATCTATTGTTCCACTGGGAATCAATAGATTGAAAACTACCATTCATGGTCGACGGCTACGTGCGCAAGAGCGTGGTGTTGTGAATATCCCACATGGTTCGAGAGTTGTTGCATTGGCATCAGGGTTTGAGCGGGAGAGTTCATAGCTACAGGCTAGTTATCTATCATACACCATCATCATCAATAAGTGCCTGCTGAGAAGATCGGGCCACCCCATATCACGAGGCAAAGTAGTTTTAGACAAACAAAATGATCCGGAGGACCAGGGTTTTACATTTGTAATATAGAGGGGGTATTTCGAAAACAAATATAGGTTTTTAGAGAAATAGGTTTTAGGCAAACATATGCATGATGTCATGATGATGCTCAAATGCAATGTGGCATGATGACATGAGCATGCAATCATGATGATGCACAAAATAAAAACAACACGCGATTTTCTAGTAGTGGTTTTACCGGGGTGCTACAGGTGGTTGCGCTTGACACCTTGGAGGTGGATCATCTAAGTAAGTGGTAACCTTTGGTGTGGAACACTTGCCTTGAAGGTCATGGTTTCTTGATGATGCGCCTCCACTTGCTTGGCATAGTAGTCTTCCATCTCCAAGCGATGGAGGAATTCTTCATGGCTCATGGGAGAGCCCTTGATGTCGATGAAGTTCGCGATGTCCTCCATGCTTGGTGAGGCATCGTTGTTGCCGCACTCGAAGTCATCCATGCTTGGGGAGTCATTGTTATTGTAGTACTCCATGTCACCCAAGCATGTGGATCCATTGTTGGTGTACTGCTCCATGTAAGCCATTGTTGATGTAGAGCTCCAAGTCTTCCCTGCTTGAGGAGCCATAGTTAATGACGTGCTCCATGTCTTCCATGCATGTGGAGTCGTCAGAGGTGTAGTGCTTCGGGTCCTCAAAGCATGTGGAGCCATTGTCGGTGTAGTGCTACTTCATCTCCTCTATACTTGTGGAGTCGTAGTCATGGTGGCTCAACATGGATTCTTTATAGATATCATCCTCGGTTCTAGAGTCCCTAGACATGATTCACAAGACCAAGTGGTATATATGGAAATGTTAGTGGATTAGGGATGCAACATCATACTTTACTTTACCTTGGAAGATAGTATTGTGCAAGTGGTCAAACTTGAGAGAAATAAAAACCAAGTAAAGTGAAGTTCACGTGGAACACCAAAACCAACAAACCTCTAAAAACACACACACAAAGCTTATGGTGGATGGTTATGGAAGATGGCATGTCAAGAACCAATCCTAAGTCAAGATGTTGTAATGGCAAGTAAAGAACCACGATGATCACAAAGCAAAACAAGTCAATCCACAAGATAGGAATTATGTACAAGAAAGCACACATGGTGGGATAAATGGGACTTGTGCAACGGAGAAAGTGAGCTAAGAACCAAATGATTACCTAGTGAATACTATAAGCTCATGTCGCACAAGTGCAAGGAGAGACGCTAGTTCAATTGCAACAAAATTGGTGGGCTACAAGATATGCACAATAAGTACCACCTATATGATGTTCATCAAGCTCATGCTTCCTATTCTATGAGGAACTTGTTTCTTTCTTTTCTTTTTATTTTCCTTTTTTCTATTTTTTCACTCTTTTCGTTTTTTTTTCACTTGCCTTTTCCTTGTGCCAACAACTATACAAGATAACTATATGAGATAGCACGCTCACAACTTTTGCTAGGAACTCTACAAGGTACCAATTGTGCATAGCTGAAGCAATCATAGAAGGAACTAGTATCAATAGGTGTTTTTTGGTCACAAAGACAGTGTAGTTCACAAAGGAATGCAAGTGGGGAGAAGTCGCGGAATGTTTATACCTTTCATCGCCGATCTCCACCCTATATTGTTGGATTCCTCCTTCCTCACGGAATTTTTATTGAGTAGATAGCATGAACCACTTGGATGATGATGTAGATTTCCTTCTCCTCTTCGAAACGTTCTAAAGAGCACCAAAATACGAGTTTGAATGTAAAAGTTATGCTTAAAACAGTGAGAAGCTGAAATCTGGGAATCTGCTGAATCTTGTCTGGTACGGGCAGTAGTACCAGATTTATGAGCAGTAGTACCATTTTTCTGGGGGCCCGGTTATACTGTTTAGGTACCGGGGAGGTGCGGTAGTACTGGGTTTTGAGCCCGGTAGAACCGGTGATCGTAGAAACACCCAGTTTTGACGCATTTTTGCGACTTTGGGGCGATTTGGGCGGAAAATCTTCAAGAAAAACACCAAATCAAATGGGTAAATGATGGAATTATGCCATAGGAATACATGGAAAGATAGATCAACAAAGTTATCAAGTAATCCACGGATCAAAACCTACCAAAACACACTGAAATCATAGATCGATCCAAAACACGAACTGGGGCTATTTGTGGTGGAATTTTTGAATTTATGGGGAAAATGATGAGGACATCCCTACTGATTTGATATCTTCAACTCCTAATGAAGATGTTGATGTCACTGTCAAGGATAAGTCCAATGAAATCAGGATTGGACCAATTACTAGAGCTCGTGCAAAGCTACTTGAACAACAGGTGAATTCACTCCTAAATGAATCTGACATTTTTGCTAATGAGAATTTTATACTGCCTAAGTCTATGCATTTATGTGTGCTCAGGTTCACTAAGGAGACAAGCATGGAACGAGAAGGAGAAGGGCTACATCAAGAGGATCCAAACGTGATGATCATCCATGAAGGCGCGAGGGAGGAGAGGGAGGCAGGCGCAATACAAGCAAGGGAGATCATCAAAGAGAAGAAATGTTCAATTCAGACAGACAGAAGTCCTGAAATTGAAACGGACGTGGATTCCTCATACGAACTCCAAATCAAGCAAATAAGCACTTGTTGGATAGATAATTCCAAGATCTTTCCAATGAGTGCTTCCACATCTCAAGACCCCGGATAATCCGGGCCCCACACCCCGTATAATCTGGCCCTGCTTTGGAGATTCTGCTAAGGACTTCGGCACGACGGTCTGTCCCCGGGGGGATATTTGACCGTATTTTCCCCCTAGAAAATCCGGCCCTCAGAAAATCCGGCCCACTTAGACCGGATAATCTGGCCCTAAAAGTTTCCATCAGATCCGGATGGATCTGACTATATCAGACACGTTTTCATTTCGCATTTTCCGGACGTTCCGACAGCCATATAAGCCTGTGAACACCCTCTAGATTAGGTTAGACCACGTTAAAACTATTTTGGAGTTGTTTCTTTCATAGAACCTCTAGAATTACCCTGTGATCAATTTTACCAACTATAGTTGAGTGTGATCTGTTGTTCCATCGGGAATTAGTAGATTGCAAACTACCGTTCGTGGTCGACGGCTGCGTGCGCAAGAGCGTGGTGTTGTGAATATCCTACATGGTTCGAGAGCTGTTGCATTGGCATCAAGGTTCGAGCGGGAGAGTTCATAGCTACAAGCTAGTTATCTATCATCCACCATCATCATCGCCATCCACTTACTGAGAAGATCAGGCCACCCCATATCATCTTGGTATCAGATTTCCAGTGTTGCCTCGGTAAGCATCCATAAATCCATCCATAGATTAGTTCGTGTTTTTTGTCCTATACAGAAAAAGCCTTACAAAAAGATTTTCCATAGACTAGATTGCATTGCTTTCGAGTTTTAGTTGCTGATTGTATCTTCTCGTAGATCCGATCTGCAGGTTTTCCTCATAGGAGTCTAGTTTTCCGTTTGTGTCTAGGTTTAGGGTTTGATCTTGTTTTCCGCCGTGTCAACCATCACCGTGTTTTCCGCAAGTTTTTCCTCGTTTGTCCGAGTCCACATAGCGTACCTTTGTCTGCATACCATAGACATAGCCAATCTACAACATCCGTGCCTAGGAACTAGTTTCTTTGCTGCGACGGGATGCTCATTAGGGTTTTTGGAGTGCAAATTTTTCGTCCAGGTAGACCGGATTATCCGACCCCCGACAAAACCGGAATATCCGGCCCCTAATTGCTCAGAATTGTTGCATCACGTACTGCATTGTGTCAGATAGTTGAAAAATCAAAAAAAGAGAAAAAGTTGTAAAAAAAAGAGAACAGAAAAGAGATACAAAAGTTAAAAAAAGTTAAAAAAAAGGGAGATATCAAAGTTGATTGGAGGACTAGCTTCATCATAGCACTAGTAGATTGAGCAATCTTGTGCCTCTTCTATTTGAGTTATTACTAGCGTCTCTCTTGTGCATTGCAATATTCCTTTTCATAAGTTGCTTTGCCATGTTTATCTCCATCGTGTGTGTTTCTTGGGTTTTTATATGATCAGCACTAGGACTTGTTTGCGGCGTAGTTAGGATACCATACCTACAACTCCACCTTAAATAACATGTCTACCCTGTGATCGTTCTCCCTGATATTCACTTCATCACATCAGTGCATCAGTCTTTGATTTTGTTTGGTAAAGCATCTCTATTCACTTTGGAACAGTAAGATCTACTTTCTTGTCAGTTGTGAGTGAGTTGTGAGAGTTTCCACCATACATATTTTGGTTTTTGCACTAACCTACTAATCATGTCTTTGAGTGATGATGAAGTTGTGTCACAGAAAAAGCAGCTGGAGGAGCTTGTTACTTGGCGCGAGTCTGTTGATAGAAATATCACAAACATGCAAGATGCAGTGGAGAATAATACTGGAGCAATCAATAATATTCAGACTCAGATGACAACAATGAATATCAACTTTGCCACCTTGCAGCGTTCAATTGAGGCTATTCAAGCAACACTTCAGCCAAGACACGCACACCAACATGATGATTCGTTTGAGAATTTTGATGAGGGTAGTGCGGCTGATGCTGCCCCACATCGTGGCAGTGGACGTGCCAATCCCCCTGCACCTGCGGCTGCTCCTCTTTATGGACGTGGGTATGCTCCAGTGGGACGTGCTCAACGTGTTCAGAATCAAGCTGATGATGGTTTGGGCAAGCCCAAGTTTTCAATTCCCTCTTTTAGTGGTTCACTTGATCCTGAAGATTATCTTACTTGGGAGTTGAAGATTGAGAAGCTCTGGCGATTGTTTGATTATCCAGAAGACAAGAAGGTCAAGCTTGCAGCTTCGGAATTTGATGGTTATGCTTTGCGTTGGTGGGATGCTATTGTGCAGAATAGACGGAATGATAATCAACTTCCTGTGATGAATTGGGCTGAGATGAAGGCCATTATGACAGATCGTTTTGTCCCCTCCAATTACTTGCGATCAGTGTTTGACAAGCTTACAAAGTTGAGGCAAGGCACAATGACAGTGGATGAGTACTACATGGATATGGAGATGCTTATGCAACGTGCTAATGTTCGTGAATCACGAGAGATGACAATGCAGCATTTCCTCTACAATTTGAAGCTTCAAATCAAAAACATTGTGCGTTATCACAAGTATGAGACAATGAACGAGCTGCTGCACCATGCTAGAGAGGCCGAGTCACAACTTGTGGAGGAGGCGAAGTCACGTGCTCGTTTTCCATCCTCTAGGCGTTTTTCGGCCAGATCTACACCTCCTAGTGTACCGCCACCAGCTGCTAGTCCTTCTACACCATCAGCCAAGCCAACAAGTACACCTTTGTTTGGGTCTAATGCTCGGAAGCCCGCTACACCTGCTGTTAGTTCGGGTTCCAATATGTCGACTGCGCGTACTTGCGATGTGGTGTGCCATACTTGTGGAGGTAGAGGGCACTACAAGAAGGATTGTCCAAACAGCAAGGTTATGTTTGTCAACAAACAAGGTGAAGTAGAGAGTGGAGATGAAGCTTCTGACGATGATATTGATGATGGCGAGGAAGGTGCTAATGCGTATCCTGAGCATGCACCAACTATTGTCGTATCTTCATGTATGCTTAGTGTGCAGCCGGTTGAGGAATCCTAGCGTTGCAACTTGTTCCAAACAAAAGCTCTAGTTGGACCTAACAAAGCTTGCAAGGTCATTATTGATGGAGGTAGATGCAGAAATCTTGCAAGTAAGGAATTATGTGCCCAGCTGAATTTGACATTGTTATGGGGTAACCCCGTGGGTGGCCCAATCTTCACGGATCTCGTGGTCAAATCGATGGGAAAGCGAGGGAAAAAGGAGAAGGTAGCGGAAGCAGACGCACACCTCGCAAAGAACACGATGAACACACGCAAAACACACACGATACAAGGCCGATTGCTCTCACCGGTGGCCGCCGGTCCGATAGAATCCTTGCAAGGAAAGATCGGTCAACGTGCTCCCTCGATCCCACGCGGAGAGGGAAGAACACCTTGGAGAGGGTCTTGATATCTTGGCACAGGGACACCGATGCCAAGGCCTTGTACAACGAGGGAGGCGCGATGCAAACTCCAATGAGGTGGTGACGATAGTCGATCCCCTTTGGTAGAAGGGGATGGCGCAAAACTAGAGATTCCACAAATGGGGTTTTCTTTAGTCTATCATCTATGCCTAAGGGATACAATGAGGGGTGGGGGCTCTATATATAGGCCAACCACAAGTTCAGGGGTAGTTTGGGCATAAAACTAGGGTTTCGTGCGAAATAGAGGGGTACATGGGCCAAGGGCCCAGCTGTTGGCTCGCAGGCCCATCACTTGGGCTGGACAGTCCGGGTCGGAGTGACCGGACAGTCCGGGGTGGCCGGACACTCCGGGTAGTGTCCGGGTAGTGTCCGAACTGGCCTTCTGAATGTCCACGCCAGGTTGGGGCTGGGGCAGGCCGGACACTCCGGCTGAGTCGTGCCGGACACTCCGGCTACGCCGGACACTCCGGATGGATTCGGGCAGACACTCCGGCTCTGTCAGCTTCAGGACAGGTGCAGCTTCAGGGCTCGTGGGTCGACGAGGCGGGGGTTCGTACCTGATGATGCACAGAGTAGTGGTATGAAGTAGCAAGCCATCCAGGTGTATGTCAAAGTCACATGATGAGAGGAGCGAATTCACCTTATCTTGAAGGAGCTTGGCTCGGGCACGGGTCATCGGTCCACTTGGGGGACTCGGTGGTGTAGATGTAGGAGCATCCATAGGACGGGCCGCATCAGCTCCCCCCTTCAAAAAGAGTCGTCCTCGACTCTTCATGCTCATCCTAAGAAGATGATGTGGAGAGACCTTCTTGATCCTGGTGTTCACCATATAGTCGTCCTCGGGAAGATTGAATCGACAACACCTCAATGTTCCTTCACCTTCCATGAAGCCTACAAGGCTCACCACAAAAGCAAAGAAACACTCAAAGCGTAGCCAATTCATGGAGATTATAGCATGAGTGCTCAAATAGAGTGAAGTCACCTTATGATGTAGAGATAGCTCGTTGAGGGGTAGCCATAGGTAACTCTCTACGGTTCGTCTTGTCAACTTACGATCCATAGAAGTTGATGCGTAAGAAATTGTACCTTCATACAACAAAGACCAAGCAACATATGTTCGTGTGTGATAGAGGAGCATGTCATTTTTGGCATGTCCATTCTTGTTCACAACACTATTAACACAATTCAAGTATAGCAAACGGAATGCATATGCAAGGTCAAAGTGCATGGAAATTGACTGAACATCACCCAAATGTGGGAAGTCAAAAACTCCATATAACCTCTTAGTGTGGCACTCAAAGCAATTGACTAAAATATTGATCAACATCTTTGATGCAAAGCTAGGAGAATTCAGCAAAAACACATGAGGAAGAATATCCAAAGCAACACCATTATGTGTGCAAACCAACCATTGGAAAGAACAATTGTTCAATATGTTGGATGCCATACACATATCATCAAAAGCCAAAATCATGGGGGTATGAGTATCGCAATCGGTAGCAAAAATAACATGTTTGCAAACAAACCATATGAAAGAGTAAGTGATCCTTATGTTTGTTGCAACAACAATAAGAGAGACTTGGAAGCTCCCATGACAATACATGCTCAAAATGGCATTATGGTTGCACACAAAACATTGGAAAGAGAAATTGTTCAACATTTTTGTGGCAACACACAAAGCATCAATATCCAAAAGCAACGAGACATGATTGTCACAAGGTGAAAGAATACCATCAACATGCTTGCAATCAAACCATAGGAAAGAGCAATTTGTCAACATGAAAGATGCAACGCATGCAAAAGGTATCAGAGTTGGGTTTGATCTTGAACTCACTCGGGGGATGCTCTCTAGAGCTCTTTTTGTCAACTCGTGCTCAACCAAGGTTGACATTCTCATGAGGGTACCTACACACATCAAACACAAAAGGAAGAACATGTGTGCATGGTAGAGAAACACATCATCCATCATGACGTATCTCTTCTTGTGCACATCACCATGAGTTTCAATCAAGTGTAAAATAGATGCATGGTGAGTATGCAAGTGGGGAACCTGCTTATCATGGCATTTACTAAAATCTCCAAAAGTTGAGAAAGCTATGGGGGCCATCTCAATATAAACCATATGAGAATTATTGTTGCAAGCAAAACAAGTGAAAGAGCAATTATTCAACTTATTGCAAGCAATAGGAGAAATGGTGAAACACTCATAACAAAGCATGGTTCGAGGGGTACCATTGGTAACATCATTACAAGCAAAAGATTGGAAAGAGCAATTGTTCAACAAAGTGCAAGCAATGATATCATCAACGTAACGTTTAGAGCATGGTATGTCTATGGCAACATCATCACAATCAAATAATTTCACATTCTCAACATTATGCAAAGGCAAAGTATCACATGGAAATACCAATGAGTCATATGCGATATCAGAAACATCATCCATAGCATGCCAATCATCACAAGTCATCATGTCCACTAGTGGGATCATGGCATCATCAACACCCTTATTTTTACCTTGTTCATACCTCTCATATGAATTGGGTGTTGTGGTAGTATTGGCCTCCATGTGGGCGACTTCTTCATCCAATATGGGGATGGCATCACCTTCATCCACCATGTACATCTTCTTGGTTGGAGGCATCATCATCTCCAAGCTTGGCGCTTCTTGATCCATGGAACCTAGAACATCATGAGAAAACACACTAGAGGTAGAGGGTAAGTCGTTTGAAATCAAAGTGGTCTCACATGACCTATCAACTACCACTCTCCACTCATTCGGTGTATCACTCATGCCCTCCAAATGGAAGCACTCAATCTCACGTATGGTGGAGTCACTCATCTCACTCTTGTTTTCACTCAAGTGGGCTAAGTGGCTCTCATACTCACATGGGATTGGTACCACATCATCACTCAAGCATATGGGGGTAGGCTCGGTTCTCTCAACTCCATGCGCCTCCTTTGGTGAAGGGAAAATCCCATGCTCACCATTCTTGACCTTGTCATCGCCATCTTGTGGTGTAGGCCCTTGTCTTGGAGCTTGCTCATCCTTTGCCATGGCCTCCTTGGCTTGCGTAGACATCCTCTTGGCGTACTCGTCCAACTTGGAAAAGTAGAGGTCTTCGTCTTCCTCATCCATGAAGTTGCATGCGTCATCTAGGACGTCAAGTTTGGGTGTTGAAGCTTGATGGTGTGGAGGAGAGCTTGCTCTTCGTGCCATTTTGGTGGTGGAACGAGTCGTAGAAGGAGCCTTATGATGGTGTCGAAGGAGGTCATTGGCATGCCTTGCCAAAGGTTGATGTAGATGGCACACTTGGTCATCCACATGACGCTCGCGACGATGCTCCTTGTCCTTGGCACTCTTCTTTTCATGGTGGTGCCTTCTTGAGCTTGGTTGAGCATTATGGATGGTGCTCAACATGTATTCTCCGTCTTCATGGTGAAGATGCCTTGAACGACGTCTTGTATCCTCTTGATGTTGGTGATGATCTCGAGAGGATGTTTGTCGATGAAGATTCTTGCCTTGTGGCGCCTTGTGTGGAAGATGATGTTTGGGCGCCACTCTTCTTGGAGTATATGGCACTTGATGCCTTGGAGGTAGATGCACTTGACGCCTTGGAGATGGTCGTGCTTGGCGCCTTGGAGATGGTGGCGCTTGACGGCTTGGTGGTGATGGCGCTCGTCGCCTTGGAGATGGTGGTGCATGAAGCCATGTAGGTGGTGGCGCTTGACGCCTTGGAGGTGGATCATCGAAGTAGGTGGTGCCCTTTGGTGTGGCACGCTTGGCCTTGAAGGTCATGGTTTCTTGATGATGCGTCTCTGCTAGCTTGGCATAGTAGTCCTCCATCTCCAAGCGGTGGAGGTATTCTTCATGGATCATGGAAGAGCCCTCGAAGTGGGTGAAGCTTGCCATGTCCTCCATGCTTTGTGAGGCGTCATCGTTGTAGCACTCGAATTCATCCATGCTTGGGGAGTCATTGTTGATGTAGTACTCCATATCACCCAAGCATGTGGAGCCATTGTCGGTGTAGTGCTCCATGTACTCCATGCATGATGAGCCATTGTCGATGTAGAGATCAAAGTCATCCATGCTTGAGGAGCCATAGTTGATGGCGTGCTCCATGTCTTCCATGCACGTGGAGCCGTCATAGGTGCAATGCTCCGGGTCCTCAAAGCATGCGGAGCCATTGTTGGTGTAGTGCTCCACTCTATACTTGTGGAGTCGTAGTCGTGGTGGCTCATCATGGATTCTTCATAGATATCATCCTCGGTTCTAGAGTCCCTAGACATGATTCACAAGACCAAGTGGTGTATATGGAAGTGGTAGGGGGTTAGGGATGCCACGTCAAACCTTAATTTAACTTGGAAGATAGTATCGTGCAAGTGGCAACAGTTGAGAGCAATCAAAACCAAGCAAAGTGAAGTTCACACGGAACACCAAAACCAAATAACCACCAAAAACACACACACACACAAAGCTTATGGTGGATAGGTATGGAAGGTGGCATGTCAAGAACCAATCCGAACTCAAGATGTTGTAATGGCAAGTAAAGAACCACAATGATCACAAAGCAAAACAAGTCAATCCACAAGATAGGAATTATATACAAGGAAACACACACAGTGGGATAAATGGGACTTGTGCGACGGAGAAAGTGAGCTAAGAACCAAATGATTACCTAGCGAATACTATAAGCTCGTGTCGCACAAGTGCAAGGAGAGACGCTAGTTCGATTGCAATAAATTGGTGGGCTACAAGATATGCACAATAAGTACCACCTATTTGATGTTCATCGAGCTTGCGCTTCCTATTATATGAGGCACTTGTTTATTTCTTTCTTTTTCTTCTTTTTCTTTTTCTATTTTTTTTCACTTGCCCCTTCCTTGTGCCAACAACTATACAAGATAACTATATGAGATAGCACCCTCATAACTTTTGCTCGGAATTCTACAAGGTATCAAATGTGCATAGCCCAAGAAATCATAGGAGGAACTAGTCTCAATAGGTGTTTGTTGAACGCAAAGATAGTGTAGCTCACAAAGGAAAGCAAGTGGGGAGAAGTCGCGGAATTTTTATACCTTTTGTCGCTGACCTTCACCCTTTATTGGTGGATTCCGCCTTGCTCATGAAACTTGGATGGAGTATATAGCATGAACCACGGAGATGATGATGTAGAGCTCTTTCTCCTCTTCAAAACGAGCTAAAGAACACCAAAATCTGAGTTCGTATGGAAAAGTTATGCTCAAAACCGTGAAGCAGATTTTTCTGTCAGCAGGGGGACGGACAGTCCGGTGCGCGCAGGCCGGACAGTCCGGCCGGGCCGGATATTCCGGTCCGTTTAGGCCGGAAACTCCGGTGTGGCGGATAGTCCGGTCCGTTTTGGCCGGACAGTCTGGTCCGGTCGAACCAGAACTTCAGAGCACGAACTGGACGAGTTTTGGCGGAAAAACTCGAACCAAAACCTCAAATTGATGGGGGAAATCCAGGAATTAGGCTATGGAAACGCATGGGAAGGTAGATCAACAAGTTTAGCAAGTAATCCACGGATCAAAACCTGACAAAACACACTCAAATCATAGATCGATCCAAAACACGAATTGGAGCTGTTTTTGGTGGAATTTTCGAAATTATGGGGAAAAAGACCAAATCGAGGAGAAATCCATGGCAACCAAAAGCTGCTGATACCAGATGTTATGGGGTAACCCCGTGGGTGGCCCGATCTCCACGGATCTCGTGGTCAAATCGATGGGAAAGCGAGGGGAAAGGGAGAAGGTAGCGGAAGCGGACGCACACCTCGCGAAGAACATGATGAACACACGCAAAACACACACGATACAAGGCCGATTGCTCTCACCGGTGGCCACCAGTCCGATAGAATCCTTGCAAGGAAAGATCGGTCAACGTGCTCCCTCGATCCCACGCGGATAGGGAAGAACACCTTGGAGAGGGTCTTGACAACTTGTCAAAGGGACACCGATGCCAAGGCCTTGTACAACGAGGGAGGCGCGATGCAAACTCCAACAAGGTGGTGACGATAGTCGATCCCCTTTGGTACAAGGGGATGAGGCAAAACTAGAGATTCCACAAAGGGGGTTTTCTTTAGTCTATCATCTATGCCTAAGGGATACAATGAGGGGTGGGGGCTCTATATATAGGCCAACCACAAGTTCAGGGGTAGTTTGGGCATAAAACTAGGGTTTGGTGCGAAATAGAGGGGTACATGGGCCAAGGGCCCAGCTGTTGGCTCGTAGGCCCATCACTTGGGCCGGACAGTCCGGGTTGGAGTGACCAGACAGTCCGGGGTGGCCGGACACTCTGGGTAGTGTTCGGGTAGTGTCCGAACTGGCCTTCTGAATGTCCATGCCAGGTTGGGGCTGGGGCAGGCCGGACACTTCGGCTGAGTCGTGCCGGACACTCCGGTTGCGCCAGACACTCCGGATGGATTCGGGCGGACACTCCGGCTTCGTTAGCTTCAGGACAGGTGCAGCTTCAGGGCTCGTGGGTCGACGAGGCAGGGGTTCGTACCTGATGATGCACATAGTAGTGGTATGAAGTAGCAAGCCATCCAGGTGTATGTCAAAGTCACATGATGAGAGGAGCAAATTAACCTTATCTTGAAGGATCTTGGCTCGGGCACGGGTCATCGGTCCACTTGGGGGACTTGGTGGTGTAGATGTAGGAGCGTCCGTAGGACGGGCCGCATCAGACATACTTGCCTCATCCGAAGCCATACTACATACAATGGTTGAGCAACAATGGTGAGATGAAGGTAAATCATATGGTATGTGTGAATTTTCAGATAGGGCCATACAAAGATTCTATTGACTTTGATGTGGTACCTATGACTGTTTGCCATCTTCTATTGGGTCGGCCTTGGCTTTGTGATTGCCATGTGCAACACAATGGTCGAGCCAATACGTATCACTTGGAATTCAAAGGAAAAAAGATTACTATGTAGCCAATGACACCACAAGACATTGTGAATGATTCTCGTCAGAAGATAGAAGTGAATTTGAAAGAAGATCCTATAGCTCAGCGAGATTGTGTGACAGCTATTTCTGATGTAATCGAGCCTAAATTGAGTGATATAACGAAAAGTGAGAGAGTGCCTGGTCTATTGATATTAGCCACCAAGGAAGATATGAGAGAATTTCGTGAGGATCCTACAGCCATACCACTTGTGCTCATGTATAAGGGTGAGGTATTGGTTTCTAACGACATGACCCCTGTTTCTCTTGGTGTCTCTTCTGTTTTGCAGGATTTTCGGGATGTGTTTCCAGAAGATGTACCCGCAGGTTTGCCTCCATTACGTGGTATTAAACATCAAATTGACTTGATCCCTTGCGCCACACTTCCCAACCGTGCACCCTATAGGACCAATCCCGAAGAAACTAAGGAGATACAGAAGCAAGTAGAAGCATTGCTGGATAAAGGGTTCATTCCTGTCTCTCTTAGCCCTTGTGTTGTTCCTGTTATTTTAGTGCCTAAGAAAGATTGTACATGGCGCATGTGTGTAGATTATAGAGCTATTAATAAAATCACTATTCGATATCGTCATCCTATTCCACGCTTAGAGGATATGCTAGATGAATTGAGTAGTGCTGCTATTTTCTCTAAGATTGATTTGCGTAGTGGTTATCATCAAATTAGGATGAAAGAAGGTCTTACTAATGCACCTAGTACATTCATGAGATTAATGAATCATGTTTTGAGAGATTTTATTGGTCGTTTTGTGGTTGTTTATTTTGATGATATACTTATCTATAGCCACAACGAAACTGAACATTGTAATCATATCAGACAAGTTTTGCAAGTGCTGTGTGATAATAAACTATATGCTAATCTTGAGAAGTGCACATTAGCAAAAGATAAGGTCATATTTCTGGGATTTGTTGTATCTAAGCATGGGGTAGAAGTAGATCAATCTAAAATTAAATAAATTCAGAATTGGCCTATTCCCACGAATGTGAGTCAAGTGCGTAGTTTCCATGGTTCAGCTGGTTTCTATAGGCGCTTTGTCAAGGATTTTAGCACTATTGCTGCACCATTGAATGATTTGACTAAGAAAGCTGTGCCATTTGTATGGGGCGCAACCCAAGGAATTGCTTTTGATACATTGAAACGTTTGCTTACTTCTACACCATTACTTGCATTACCTGATTTTTTGAAGCAATTTGAAGTTGAATGTGATGCTAGTGGTATAGGAATTGGTGGCGTTTTGATGCAAGAGGGTCGCCCTGTAGCTTATTTTTCTGAGAAATTGACCGGTGCTCGTTTGAATTATCCTATCTATGATAAAGAATTGTATGCACTTGTTAGAGTACTTGAGGTTTGGCAACATTATTTGTGGCCAAAGGAATTTATCATACATTCTGATCATGAAGCATTGAAATCCTTGAAAGCTCAATCAAACTTGCATAGAAGATTAGCTAAATGGGTTGAGTTTATTGAGTATTTTACTTACATCATTAAATATAAGAAGGGAAAAGAGAATGTTGTTGCTGATGCTCTATCTAGGAAGAACATGCTATTAACCAATCTTGATGTTAAAATTCCTGGATTTGAAGCTATTTGTGCACTTTATGCAACTGACCATGATTTTGCTGAACCATATGGTTGGTGTGCTCTTAGAAACACATGGGATAATTATCATATACATGATGGCTATTTTATTCGAGCTAACAAACTATGTATTCCAGAATCGTCGTTGCGTTTATTCTTAGTGCAGGAATCACATGCTGGTGGTTTGATGGGTCACTCTGGGCGTGAGAAGACATTGCTCATGCTTGGTGATCACTTTTATTGGCCCAAGATGAGGCGTGATGTGTACAGATTCATGAACCTCATGGTTTGTATACACCTCTCTCTGCACCTACTACGCCATGGGAAGACATTAGTATGGATTTTGTGCTAGGTCTACCTAAAACTCAGAGAGATCATGATTCTATATTTGTTCTAGTGGATAGGTTCTCTAAGATGGCTCATTTTATTGCCTGACACAAAAGTGACGATGCGTCGCATGTTGCTAACCTGTTTTTCAGGGACATCGTGAGACTACATGGAGTACCCAAGACGATTGTTTTTTGACCGTGATGTGAAGTTCATGAGCTACTTTTGGAAGACCTTATGGGGGAAGCTTGGAACGAAGTTGCTGTTCAGTACTACATGTCATCCCCAAACAGATGGGCAAACGGAGGTGGTGAATAGAACATTGTCACAATTGTTGAGGACTATGATCAAGAAGAATCTGTGGGAGTGGGAAGAGTGTTTGCCACATGTTGCGTTTGCATACAACAGGGTTGTGCATTCGACTACTCAGCTTTGTCCTTTTGAGGTGGTGTATGGGTTCAAGCCATTGACGCCACTTGATTTGTTGCCTTTGCCATTACATGAGAGAGTTGATATGGAGGCATCAAAACATGCTGAATATGTGAAGAAAATTCTTGAGAAGACTCGAGAGGCTATTGAGAAGAAAGGCAAGAACATTGCTGCTACACGGAATCTAGCAAGGAAGGAAGTTCTGTTCAAGCCTGGCGACATGGTATGGGTGCATCTACGCAAGGATAGGTTCCCACTACATACAAGGTGTTAGCCAAGATTAATGATAATGCCTACTCGATTGATATTCCTATTGCTGAGTTTGGTGGAGTTAGCAACAGGTTCAACAATGCTGATTTGTCACCATATGATGGAGAAGACCTTGGAGCGTCGAGGTCGACGCCTTTTGAAGGGGGGGGAGATGATGAGGACATCCCTACTGATTTGCTATCTCCAAGTCCTAATGAAGATGTTGATGTCGTTGTCAAGGACAAGTCCAATGAAATCAGGATTGGACCAATTACTAGAGCTCGTGCAAAGCTACTTGAACAACAGGTGAATTCACTCCTAAATGAATCTGATGTTCTTGCTAATGAGAATTTTATACTGCCTAAGTCTATGCATTTATATGTGCTCAGGTTCACTAAGGAGACAAGCATGGAACGAGAAGAGAAGAGCTGCGTCAAGAGGAGCCAAACGTGATGATCATCAATGAAGGCGCGAGGGAGGAGAGGGAGGCAGGCGCAATACAAGCAAGGGGATCATCAAAGAGAAGAAACGTTCAATTCGGACAGACAGAAGTCCTGAAATTGAAACGGACATGGATTCCTCATACGAACTCCAAATCAAGCAAATAAGCACTTGTTGGATAGATAATTCCAAGATCTTTCCAATGAGTGCTTCCACATCTCAAGATCCCAGATAATCCGGCCACCACACCCCGGATAATCCGGCCCTACTTTGGAGATTCTGCTAAGGACTTCGGCGCGACGGTCAGTCCCTGGGGAGATATTTGACCGGATTTTCTCCCTGGAAAATCCGGCCCACTTAGACCGGATAATCCGGCACTAAAAGTTTCCATCCGATCCGGACGGAACTGACTGTATCAGACACGTTTTCGTTTCGCGTATTTCGGACGTTTCGGCGGCCATATAAGCCTGGGAACGCCCTCTAGATTAGGTTAGACCATGTTAAAACTATTTTGGAGTTGTTTCTTTCATAGAACCTCTAGAATTACCCTGTGATCGATTTTACCAACTATAATTGAGTGTGATCTATTGTTCCATCGGGAATTAGTAGATTTCAAACTCCCGTTCGTGGTCGACGGCTGCATGCGCAAGAGCGTGGTGTTGTGAATATCCTACAGGGTTCAAGAGCTGTTGCATTGGCATCAGGGTTCGAGTGTGAATACCTCTAGAATTACCCTGTTATCTATCATCCACCATCATCATCGCCATCCGCTTACTAAGAAGACCGGGCCACACCATATCAGAAAAGACCAAATCAGTGAGAAATCTATGGCAACCAAAAGCTGCTGATATTAGATGATAAGGGATGACCTCAAGGGTGGCCCAATCTTCATGGATCTCGTGGTCAAATCGATGGGAAAGCGAGGGGAAAGGGAAGAGGTAGTGGAAGCAGACACACACCTCATGAAGAACACGATGAACACATGCAAAACTCACACGATACAAGGCCAATTTCTCTCGCTGGAGGCCACCAGTCCAATAGAATCCTCGCAAGGAAAGATCGGTGAACGTGCTCCCGTCAATCCAAAGTGGAGAGGGAAGAACACCTTGGAGAGGGTCTTGACTACTATGCTCACACACTCACAAACGTAGGCCTTGTACATTGATGGATGCGCGATGCAAACTCCAAGGAGGTTGGTGACGATAGTCGGTTCCCTTGGTAAAGGGGATGAGGCAAAACTAGAGATTCCTGGGTTGTCTTTAGTCTATCAGCTATGCCTAAGGGATACATGAGGGGTGGGGGCTCTATTTATAGGCCAGCCACTTACATAGGGGTAGTTTGGGAATAGAACTAGGGTTGGACATAATAAAGGGGTACATGGGTTGTGGCCCAGATCTGGTGCGCGCATGCACTGTTGTGTCTAGTAGTACCGGACTTGATAACTGGTAGTACCGCTTGGGGGCGGTAGTACTGCAAGCCAGTACCAGGGCGTCCAGAGGCGATGACGTGGTCTTCAGTAGTAGTCAGTAGTACCGGTCCCTTGGGTCCGGTAGTACCAGTGATGGCGCAACATAGGCTCGATGCAACAGGGCTGGTCGTACCGCTGGTTAGGGGCGGTAGTACCGGTCATGTCTGTCTTCTTCCTCCTCCTCTTCCAAGCATCCGTCTTGTCGGGCTTGATGCTTCGGGCTTCCTCCCTTGCCTTCGTACTTGTCCCTATGAACATATCATGATCTTGGAATAGAGTATGAAGTAGTATACCATTCAATAGGGTAGGAAGTGGACTCTCATAGAGCATAGGATTCATGTTTGAAGTCCATGACGACTTGGCATAAGTTGGAGACCATGATTTTGGTAACGACCATAGGTCGGGCTATATCACATGGACTCTTTTAGTTCTAGGCAAACCTAAGACAAAATCCATGCTTATATCTTCCCATGGTGTAATAGGTGCATGTAATGGTGTATGCAGACTATGATGCTTCAACTTGGACTTTGACTTGTTGCAAGTAATGCTTCTCTTTACAAACCTATCCACATCATGCCTCATCTTAGGCCAATAAAAATGATCAGCAAGCATGAGTAGCGTCTTCTCAGGCCCAAAGTGACACATCAAACCTCCAGCATGTGATTCCTGCAACAATAGCAAACTCACAGACGACCCCATAACACATAGTTTGTTAGAAGAAACAAATACCCATCATGGATGTGAAATTTATCCCATGCCCTCCCAATAGTACACAAACGGTATGGTTTAGCAAAATCATGATCAGTTGCATACAAATCACATAAACTCTCTAAACCAGGAACTTTGATATCCAATTGTGTTAATAACATGTTCTTCCTAGATAGAGCATAAGCAACGACATTATCTTTTCCCTTCTTATGTTTAATGATGTATGGAAAAGATTCGACGAACTCAACCCACTTAGAAAGACGCCTATGCAAGTTAGATTGAGCTTTCAAATATTTTAAAGCTTAATGATCAGAATGTATGGTAAATTCTTTCAGCCACAAATAATGTTGCCAAACCTCAAGAACTCGAACAAGTGCATACAATTCTTTACCATATACAAGATAATTTAACTTTTCACTAGAAATTTTCTTAGAAAAATATGCAATGGGACGTCCCTCTTGCATCAAAACACCACCAATTCCTATGCCACTATCATCACATTCAATTTCAAATTGCTTAGAAAATATGGTAGTGCAAGAAAAGGTGCAGAAGTTAACAATCTTTTTAGTTCATCAAAAGCATGATCTTGGGCTATGCCCAACACAAAAGGTACACCTTTCTTAGTTAGTTCATTTAAAGGTGCATCAATTGATATGGGGTGGCCCGATCTTCTCAGTAAGTGAGATGGATATGGGATGGTCTGTATGGGCCGGACATTCTGGTCCGACCGGACACTCCGGCTGATATGCACCGGACAGTTCGGTCTGGCCAAAAACTTCAAAGTTTCTGGCTTGTGTCTGGGTGGCTTCTGATTTGATCTCCGACTAGCGGCCACCTCGCTGTGTCTCTGGGTAGGCCAGAATGTCATGGCGATTTCAGTTGGACACTCCAGTCTTCTTAGTTTTCTTTGCTTTTTTCTCGATGATCTCCTCCTTGCTTCGTGCGCCTACCTCCCGGTCCTACCTCGCGCATCCATGGTGCGGGGCTCCTCTTGCATCAGCCATTCTCCTCCTCTTACCATGCTTACTTTCTTAACTAACCTGCTCATACACAAGTGCAAAGACTTAGATAGTATAAAATTCTCATCATTGAAAACATTAGATTCATTTAGGAGTGAATTCAGCTATTGTTCAAGTAGCTTGGTAGAGGTTCTAGTAATGGATCCAATCTTGATCTCATTGGACTTGGTCTTCGTAGCAACATCGACAACTTTCATTAGGAGTTGGTGATAGCAAATCAGTAGGGTGTCATCATTAACAATAGTACTGAAGTCTTTCAACAAACATCTATTGAAACCAGCTAGACCGTGAATACTTCGTACTTGACTCCCATTAATTGTTGAGGGCTAACCTCGTGGGTACCCGATCTTTCACGAATTCCCGTGGAAATCGAGAGGGAAGTGCAGGAGAAAGCGAGAGGGGATGAACACCACAAACTAATGCACGAAGAACACACTCACACAAAGACACGATACAAGCCAATATCTCATGCGGTGTAGATAGGATACCATACCTATAGCTCCATCATAAATAACATGTGTGCCCTACAATCGTTCTTTATACCTTTGATATTCACTTCATCACTTCAGTGCATCAGTCGTTGATCTTGTTTGGTAGAGTATCTCTATTCACTTTGGAACGGTAAGATCTCCTTTCTTATTAGTTGTGAGTGAGTTGTGAGAGTTTCCACCATATAAATTTTGATTTTTGCACTAACCTACTAATCATGTCTACTAGTGATGGTGATGTTGTGTCGCAGAAAAAGAAGGATGAGGAGCTTGTCAATTGGCGTGAATATGAGGCTTTGAGGTCTCACTTGATACTTGTGTTTACTAACACCACAGATGGAATTGACAAGAATCTCCAGGACATAAATATGAGGCTGGATCAGAATATTGGAGCGGTTGATACTATCCAAACGCAAGTGGCTGCACTCACTGCCAACTTCGCCACTTTGCAGCAATCCATTGAGGGTTTGACAGCCGCCATACATAGAAGGCAAGAGCCTCAAACTGATGATGCCTTTGATGATTTTGATGAGGGTAGATCTGTGGATGCTGCTCCACATGTTGGCAGGGGACGTGCTATTCCCCCTGCCCATGCACCTCCTCATGGCCGTGGGCTTGCCCCTCTTGGGCGTGCTCAGCGTGTGATCAACCAACCTGCTGATGATGGTTTGGGCAAGCAAAAATTCTCAATTCCCAAGTTTAATGGTTCCATTGATCCTGAAGATTACCTCACATGGGAATTGAAGATGGAGAAACTCTGGTGTTTATTTGACTATCCAAAAGATAAGAAGGTAAAGCTTGTAGCATTTGAATTTGATGGTTATGCTTTGCGTTGGTGGGATGCTCTTGTGCAACATAGCAGGGAGGACAATGAACTTCCTGTGATGGATTGACGCGAGATGAAGCAAATCATGAAGGCTCGTTTCGTACCAACCAACTACTTGCGATCAGTTTTTGATAAATTGACGCAATTGAAGCAAGGCACCATGCCAGTTAATGAGTACTACATGGAGATGGAGCTGCTTATGCAGCGTGCTAGAATTCGTGAATCCATTGAGATGACCATGCAGCGATTCCTAAACAATATGAAGTTGCCAATCAAGAGCATAGTTCGTCATCACAAGTATGAGACCATGAATGAGCTGTGGCACCATGCTAGAGAGGCCGAGTCCCAGTTGGCAGAAGAGGCGAAGTCACGTGCTCGTTTTCCATCCTCCAGCAGATTTTCGGCCAGATCTACTACCCCTACAACCACGCCACCAACTGCTGCTCCGTTTACACCATCAGCCAAACCAGCAAGTACACCTTCGTTTGGTTCTAATGCTTGGAAACCCGCTGCTCCTGCTGCTAGCTCGGGTTCCAACATGTCTATGACACGTACTCGTGATGTGGTGTGCCATACTTGTGAAGGTAGAGGGCACTACAAGAAAGATTGTCCAAATAGCAAGGTTATGTTTGTTAACGAACAAGGCGAAGTAGAAAGTGGAGATGAAGCTTCTGATGATGATATTGATGATGCCGAGGATGGTACTGATGCGTATCCTGAGCATGCTCCAACTATTGTCGTATCCTCACGTATACTGAGTGTGAAACCTGTTGAGGAATCCCAGCGTTGCAACTTGTTCCAAACAAAAGCTATAGTTGGACCTAACAAGGCTTGCAAGGTCATTATTGATGGAGGTAGCTGCAAAAATCTTGCAAGTAAGAAACTATGTGCCAAACTGAATTTGAGATATTTACCTCATCCCAAGTCATACTACATACAATGGTTAAGCAACAATGGTGAGATGAAGGTAAATCATATGGTACGCGTGAATTTTCAAATAGGTCCATACAAAGGCTCTATTGATTTTGATGTGGTTCCTATGACTGTTTGTCACCTACTATTGGGTCGGCCTTGGCTTTAGGATCACCATGTGAAACACAATGGCCGAGCCAATACATATCACTTGGAATTCAAAGGGAAGAAGTTTACTATGCAGCCAATGACACCACAAGATATTGTGAATGATTCTCGCCAAAACATAGAGGTGAACTTGAAGGAAGATTCTACCACTCGGCGAGATTGTGTGACAGCTGTACCTGATGTAATTGAGCCTAAATTGAGTGATATAACGAAAAGTGAGAGAGTGCCTGGTTTATTGATACTAGCCACCAAGGAGGATATGAGAGAGTTTCGTGAGGATCCTACAACCGTGCCACTTGTGCTCATGTATAAGGGCGAGGTATTGGTTTCTAACGACATGACCCCTATTTCTCTTGGTGTCTCCTCTGTTTTGCAGGATTTTGGGGATGTGTTTCCATAAGATGTACCCGCAGGTTTACCTCCATTGCGTGGTATAGAACATCAAGTGGACCTGATTTCTGGCGCCACACTTCCCAACCGTGCACCCTACAGGACTAATCCCGAAGAAACTAAGGAAATTCAGAAGCAAGTACAAGCGTTGCTAGATAAAGGGTACATTCGTGTCTCTCTTAGACCTTGTGCTGTTCCTGTTATTTTAGTTCCTAAGAAAGATGGTACATGGCACATGTGTGTTGATTGTAGAGTGATTAATAACATCACTATTCGATATCATCATCCTATTCCACGCTTAGAGGATATGCTAGATGAATTGAGTGGTGCTGCTGTTTTCTCTAAAATTGACTTGTGTAGTGGTTATCATCAAATTAGGATGAAAGAAGGGGATGAATGGAAAACTGCTTTCAAAACTAAATTCGGCTTGTATGAGTGGTTAGTCATGCCGTTTGGTCTTACTAATGCACCTAGTACTTTCATGCGTTTGATGAATCATGTTTTGAGAGAGTTTATTGGTCGTTTTGTGGTTGTTTACTTTTATGATATACTCATATACAGCCACACTGAATCTGAACATTGCACTCATATTAGACAAGTTTTGCAAGTGTTATGTGATAATAAACTGTATGCGAATCTTGACAAGTGTACATTTGCAAAAGATAAGGTCATATTCCTAGGATTTGTTGTTTCTAAGGATGGAGTAGAGGTAGATCAATCTAAAATTGAATTAATTCAGAGTTGGCCTACTCCAATGAATGTAAGTCAAGTGCGTAGTTTCCACGGTCTCGCTGGTTTCTATAGGCGCTTTGTGAAAGATTTTAGCACCATTGCTGCACCATTAAATGATTTGACAAAGAAAGGTGTTCCTTTTGTATGGGGCACGGGCCAAGACATTGCATTTGACACATTGAAACGTTTGCTTACTTCTGCACCATTGCTTGCACTACCTGATTTTTCGAAGCAATTTGAAGTTGAATGTAATGCTAGTGGTATAGGCATAGGTGGCGTTTTGATGCAAGAGGGTTGGCCTATAGCTTATTTTTCTGAGAAATTGACTGGTGCTTGTTTGAGTTATTCAATCTATGATAAAGAATTGTATGCACTTGTTAGAGTACTTGAGGTTTGGCAACATTATTTGTGGCCAAAGGAATTCATCATACATTCTGATCATGAAGCATTGAAATACTTGAAAGCTCAATCAAACTTGCATAGAAGATTAGCTAAATGGGTTGAGTTCATTGAGTCTTTTCCTTACATCATTAACTATAAGAAGGGAAAAGAGAATGTTGTTGCTGATGCTCTATCTAGGAAGAATATGCTATTAACCAATCTTGATGTTAAAATTCCTGGATTAGAAGCTATTTGTGCACTTTATGCAACTGACCATGATTTTGCTGAACCATATCGTTTGTGTGCTATTAGAAACGCATGGGATAAGTATCATATCCATGATGGCTATTTGTTTCAAGCTAACAAACTATGTATTCCAGAATCGTTGTTGCGTTTGTTCTTATTGCAGGAATCACATGTTGGTGGTTTGATGGGTCACTTTGGGCGTGAGAAGACGTTTCTCATGCTCGCTGATCACTTCTATTGGCCCAAGATGAGGCGTGATGTGTACAGATTTGTGAGCCGATGCATTACTTGCCACAAGTCGAAATCAAAGTTGAAGCCTCACGGTTTGTATACACCTCTCTCTGCACCTACTACTCCATGGGAAGACATTAGTATGGATTTTGTTCTAGGTCTACCTAAAACTCAGAGAGGTCATGATTCTATATTTGTGGTAGTGGATAGGTTCTCTAAGATGGCTCATTTTATTGCCTGCCACAAAAGCGACGATGCGTCGCATGTTGCTAACCTATTTTTCAGGGACATCGTGAGATTACATGGACTACCAAAGACGATTGTTTCTGACCAAGATGTGAAGTTCATGAGCTACTTTTGGAAGACCTTATGGGGGAAGCTAGGCACGAAGCTGCTGTTCGGTACTACATGTCATCCCCAAACAGATGGTCAAACGGAGGTGGTGAATAGAATATTGTCGCAGCTGCTAAGGACCATGATTAAAAAGAATCTGCGGGAGTGGGAAGAGTGTTTGCCACATGTTGATTTCGCTTACAAAAGGGTTGTGCATTCAACTAGTCAGCTTTGTCCTTTTGAGGTGGTGTATGTTTTCAAGCCATTGACGCCACTTGATATGTTGCCTCTGCCATTACATGAGAGAGTTGATATGGAGGCATCAAAACGTGCTGATTATGTGAAGAAAATACATGAGAAGACTCGAGAGGCTATTGAGAAGAAAGGCAAGAACATTGCTGCTGCAAGGAATCAAGCAAGGAAGGAAGTGTTGTTCGAGCCTGGAGATATGGTTTGGGTGCATCTGCACAAGGACAGATTTCCACTACTTCGCAAGTCCAAGTTGAAGCCACGTGGTGCTGGTCCTTACAAGGTGCTAGCCAAAATTAATGATAATGCCTAATCAGTTGATATACCTATTGAGGAGTTTGGTGGCGCTAGCAATAGCTTCAATGTTGCTGATTTGTCACCATATGCTAGAGAAGACCTTGGAGCATCGAGGTCGACGCCTTTTGAAGGGGGGGGGAGATGATGAGGACATCCCTACAGTTACAGCTACCCCAATTGATAATGAAGATGTTCCAATTGCAAAGAAGGATCAATCCAATGAGATAAGGATTGGACCAATCACAAGAGCTCGTGCTAAGCTGCTAGAACAATAGGTGAACTTGTTCCTTAATGAACCTGGTGTTTTAATTAATGAGAATTTTATACTACCTAAGTCTTTGAATTATTGCATGATCAGGTACTTAGGAGAAGAAGGCATAGCAAGGAGCGAGGAGCAACTAGAACAAGGCGTGTTGATCAATGAAGAATGCACGAGGGAGGAGAGGGAGGAAGCGCAAGGAGTTGTCCAAGACAAAGATCAACAAGAGACGGGAGTTCTCTGCCGTGGCAGAGAAAAGCCCCAGTTCTATGCCATGGTAGGTTGCCGCGGCAGGAAAACAGAGTCCAACTCTGCCGCGGCAGGCTGCCGCGACAGAGAAAGCAACTACAACTCTACCACGGCAGAGTCAGTTTGACCGAACCCAAGTTGGGCCGGTTTGTATCAATAGATGGGTGGGACCAACTCGGATCCACCCTTAGGCCGCCACCTCTCAGACCCTTAAATAGATGGGGGCGCTCTAGCTTTAGTTTTTAGACCATGTTAAAATATTTTGGAGTTGATTCTTTCATAGAATCTCTGAAATTACCCTATGTTCGAATCCTACAACTATAATTGAGTGTGATCTGTTGTTCCATTGGGAATTATTAGATTGCATACTACCGTTCATGGTCACAGCTGCGTGCGCAAGAGTGTGGTGTTGTGAATATCCTACAAGGTTCGAGATCTGTTGCCCCGGCATCAGGGATCGAGCAGGAGAGATCATAGCTACGCACTAGTTATCTAATCATCCACCTTATCATCGAGAAGAGCTTGCTGAGAAGATCGGGCTACCCCATATCACAAACTCATATGGAGAAGAAAGGAGGCGCCAAGTGTAGGCTCAAGTCAAGCTAGCCGAGAGGTAGGATGTGGCATGGAAGGCAAGTAAGACTTGAAGATGGCGAAGACGTGTCAAGCGATTGTTCATATCACGCCACCTTTCTGACCCGACCCGCACGCGTTGGGGACAACGCTTCTTGAAGGGGGATGGTGATATAGGCATGAAGGAGGAGGTGAAGCCTAATTTTAGGACTCCACCAAGCTAGGTGATGCGGGCGCATCCCATTGATGATTGGCACGCCAGGACGACCTATGATATGTAATGATAAGTCTAAGGTTGTGTCAAATATTATTACTATGTTATTAAGTACGAGTCTAGGTTATGTTCGAGTCCATTGTGTGTTCGGTTTGGGTCTATCCAACCGAATAGTTGCAGGCCTCCTATATAAAGGAGCCAGCCTCCTAGGGATAGGGGAGTTCAGTTGTTTAGTATAAAAACTATATTGTGCTCCACCGTGTATCATCCCCCCGGGGACGACGATACCGTTTATTAGATTATTGCTGCGGAGGTTCTTGTGTTCATCAAGGATTGTCGTGCTTAGGTTTGAGGCGTGGTGATATTCATCATGTTACTTGCTGGATTGATTCCTCTTCTTCAGGTTGCGTTCATCGCGTGATTGGAAGAATCATCTATCGGGTTGACTCGCTGTGAAAGATCGAGACAAAACTCAAAGATCATCGGCGTGATCCGTATCATATTACCTTCCATATACAATCCATTGTTGTTTTGCATGATGGATAGGCACGGTAAGTCAAGCCAACCTCCTCATCAAGGTGAAGACGAAGGTCCATACATGACGCGTGCAAGCCACTTCATATTTCGCCATGAGTTCCGTGAATGTTGCAATGCTCTTGAGTCACGACAAGATGAATAATTCAGCAAAACTGAAGCTGAGTTCAAGAGCATCGACAACCGCTTTGATGGCCTACAACAACAAATGCATGCGCCAAGGCTTCTCCAACCTTCCTCAAGAGACGAGGGCCATGAACATAAACTTCACCAACCAAAATGAAGCACTACAAAGGTCGATGGCCAAACTCGCGCGCAACACAAGACTATGTTCACGTGCATCAAGCTCTTCAAGCTCGTCACGCCACCGTTCTCCTCTTTGTCAAGACCCTTATGCAAGTGCACCAAGACGCAATGATGCCCCCGTGGTTGAAGATGGAAGTTCTTTGCACTATGTACCTTCCCCAGGACATACATCAACGTCAAGCTATGATGGTGATTTCTCCTCAAGGCCCCAATGATGAGGATACACTCATAGAGTATGATGACTCTGCTTGTGATGAGGATACAATCATAGAGTATGATGACTCTGCTTGTTTAAGTTAGAAGGAAATATTGAGCCTCATTGAAAAATATCACAAGGTGAATTCATTCCTAGTTGGACATGATACTTTGGTTTAAAAGAACTTTATACTACCTAAATCATGGTGTTATTGTTTGAATATATTTAATATCCATCGGACTAGTGCCAGCGGGAGGATAGGGAGGAAGGCGAGCAAGAGATGGAAGGCGACCAAGAAGGAAGGCTCGGTTCGGACAGACAGAACCTCTGAAATTGAAACGGGCCCGGATTCCTCGTACGAACTCCGAATCAAGCAAATAAGTACTTGTTGGAAGATAATTCCGAGAGCTTTCCAACGGGTACTTGCACATCTCCAGACCCCGGATAATCCGGCCCCCATACCCCGGATAATCCGGTCCTGTTTCAAAAATTCTGCTACGGACTTCGGGCTCGTCGCTCATTATGGCGGGCGGATAATCTGGCCCCCCTTAAGGGCGGGTAATCCAGCCCTAAAAGTTTTCATCAAATTCGGAAGGATCTATCTATACAGGACACATTTTCGTTTCGTGTTTTTCTGATGTTTTGGCTGCCATATAAGCCTTGGAACACCCTCTAGATTAGGTTAGACCATGTTAAAACTATTTTGGAGTTGTTTCTTATTAGAACCTCTGGAATTACCCTATCATTGAATTATCTACTACAATTGAGTGTGATCTGTTGTTCCATTGGGAATTAGTAGATTGCATACTACCGTTCATGGTCAACGGCTACGTGCGCAAGAGCGTGGTGTTGTGAATATCCCACAGGGTTCGAGAGCTGTTGCATTGGCATCAGGGTTCGAGCAGGAGAGTTCTTAGCTACATGCTAGTTATCTATCATCTACCATCATCATCGGCATCCGATTGCTGAGAAGATCGGGCCACCCCATATCACCCAAGCAAGGCGAGAAGGACACCATCATCACGCAAGGGCACCAGTGATCCAACAAGCGCAACCACAAGTGGAACCTCGAGTGGAACCGCAAGTCCACCGCCATCGTCCGCGACACATACTTGACATAATAATTGATGACTCCAACTTGGAGGAACATGATCGTCACTGACATGAAGCTCTCCAAGATCCTCCTCTTCGTCATCACCGTCATGAATGTCCATACCACGACCATGGTCACCATGACGAGCCTCCTCCACCACATCAAGACATGGAGTGTCAAATCGTACATATTGAGCAACACCCACCATGTCATGAGGATCAAGACCATGATCTTCATCGTGAGGCCCATGTGCCTAACCCACATCACCAACCAAGGAATGATCCCCCACTTCCTCAACATCCGAGTCAAGAGGCTCCACATCCTCAACACCCTCGTAAGGCCCAGGTGCCTCAACATCATCAACAACCACGCCAAGAGAAAGAGTACGCTCCTCAACAATGTCGGGAGAATCAAGTTCTGCCACCTCCAAATGACGCTCCTCAACCGCAAGTGCACCAACAAGGTCAACAAGCTCGTCCCAATGATTGCATGGAAGACGAAGACCGCCAACATCATGGCAGCAACCGCTACCGTGACCGTAATGATGAAGAAACTTTTTGCAAGCTCAAGTTCATGATGCCCAAGTTCACCGGTTCAAATGATCCTGAAGAATACCTCTCATGGGCACTCAAGGTCGACAAGATCTTCCGTATGCACAACTATAGTGATGCAAAGATGGTCACCATGGCTTTGCTTGAGTTTGATGATTACACCAACCTTTGGTGGGAACAAGTTCAAGTCGCTCGTGACGCAAGAGAAGAGCCTGCAATCACAACTTGGCATGATGTGAAGGCTAATTTGAGATTCTGCTTTGTTCCTACGCACTACATGCGTGACCTCTTCAACAAGCTACAATCGCTTAGTCAAGGGACAAAGAACACGATGAGGACATCCCTACTGATTTGCTATCTCCAACTCCTAATAAAGATGTTGATGTTGCTATCAAGAATACGTCCAATGAAATCAGGATTGGACCAATTACTAGAGCTCGTCCAAAGCTACTTGAACAACATGTGAATTCACTCCTAAATGAATCTGATGTTTATAATAATGAGAATTTTATACTACCTAAGTTTATGCATGTATGTATGCTCAGGTTCACTAAGGAGACAAGCATGGCACGAGGAGGAGAAGGGTTGCGTCAAGAGAAGCCAGACGTGATGATCATCCATGAAGGAGCGAGGGAGGAGAGGGAGGCAGGCGCACTATAAGCGAGGAAGATCATCAAGAGGAGGAAGGACACACCGGATAATCCGGCCTTTTCCGGACCGGATAATCTGACCCCCGAGGTGAATTTCTGCTAAGGACTTGGGGAGCGTTGTGATGTATGGTGGGAGGATAATCCGGCGCCCTAGGGGAGGATAATCCGGGGGGCAGATAATCTGGCCCTACTAGGGCGGATAATTTGTCCCTAAAATTTTCCATCAGATCCGGACAGATCTGATTGTATCAGACACATTTTTGTTTCACGTGTTTCTGATGTTCCGGCTGCCATATAAGCCCTGTAGCGCCCTCTAGATTATGTTAGACCACGTTAAAACTATTTTGGAGTTGTTTCTTATTAGAACCTCTAGAATTACACTGTGATCAAATTATCTACTGCAATTGAGTGTGATCTATTGTTCCATTGGGAATTAGTAGATTGCAAACTACCGTTCGTGGTCGACGGCTACGTGTGCAAGAGCGTGGTGTTGTGAATATCCCATAGGGTTCGTGTTATGGGGTAACCCCGTGGGTGGCCCAATCTTCACGGATCTCATGGTCAAATCGATGGGGAAGCGAGGGGAAAGGGGGAAGGTAGCAGAAGTGTTATGGGGTAACCCCGTGGGTGGCCCGATCTTCACGGATCTTGTGGTCAAATCGATGTGAAAGCAAGGGGAAAGGGAGAAGGTAGCGGAAGCGGACGCACACCTCGCGAAGAACACAATGAACACACGCAAAACACACCCGATACAAGGCCGATTGCTCTCACCAGTGGCCACCGGTCTGATAGAATCCTCACAAGGAAAGATCGGTTAACGAGCTCCCTCGATCCCACGCGGAGAGGGAATAACACCTTGGAGAGGGTCTTGACGTCTTGGCAAAGGGACACCGATGCCAAGGCCTTGTACAACGTGGGAGGCGTGATGCAAACTCCAATGAGGTGGTGACGATAGTCGATCCCCTTTGGTAGAAGGGGATGAGGCAAAACTAGAGATTCCACAAAGGGAGTTTTCTTTAGTCTATCATCTATGCCTAGGTTACATGAGGGGGTAGGGGCACTATATATAGGCCAGCCACTAGTTCAAGGGTACTAGGGGAAAGTCTAGGCGGACTAAGGGGTACATGGGCCAAAGGCCCAGCTGGCGGCGCGTAGGCGCACACGCTCAGGCCAGAGACTCCGGTGTGGGGTCTGGAGACTCCGGTGTGGGCCAGAGACTCCGGTTTGTCTCCGGTGTCGTCTCCGGAGGGGCCTTCTGGCTGTCCTCGAGCTCGATCTAGGGGTCAGTCCAGAGATGGGTCCGGAGACTCCGGGGTCTGCAGGCCGGAGACTCCGGTGTCTTCAGGCCGAAGACTCCGGTGTGGCCGAAGACTCCGGTGTGCGTAGACCTGAGACTTCGGTGCTCCAGTTGTTGCTTCTTCCGTCTTCTCTTCCAAGGTTCCATCTTGTCGGGCTTGGTGCTCCAGGCTTCCTCTCGTGCCTCCGTACTTGTTGGTGTGAACCTATCATGGATATGGAACGGAGTATGAAGTAGTACCATTCAAGAGGGTAGGAAGTGGGCTCGCATAGAGGAACGGATTCACCTTTGGAGTCCATGACGACTTGGCATAAGTTGGAGACCATGATGTTGTAACGACCGAAGGTCGGGCTACATCATCTCCCCTGCCTTCAAAAAGAGTCATCCTCGACTCTCCACGCTCATCACAAAGTAGAATATGTCGAGAGACCTTGATCCTGGGGTTCATCACATAGTCGTCCTCGGAATGATTGAATTGACAACACCTCAAAGTTCCTTCACCTTCAATGAAGCCTACAAAGCTCACCACAAAAGTGAAGCAACACTCAAAGCGTAGCCAATTCATGAAGATTATAGTATGAGTCCTCAAGTAGAGTGAAGTCACCTTAGGATGTAGAGATGGCTTGTTGAAGGGCAGCCATAGGTAACTCTCTACAGTTCGTCTTGTCAACTCTTTGTCCATAGAGGTTGACGTGTGTATTCTTGTACATTCACACAACAAAGACCAAGCAAAATATGTTTGTGTGTGATATAGGAGCATGTCATTTGTGGCATGTCCATTCTTTTTCACAACACTATTAGCACAATTCAAGTATCACAAACAAAATGCGTATGCAAGGTCGAAGTGCATGGGAAATGTTTGAACATCATCCATATGTGGGAACACAAAAACTCCATCAAGCGTCTTAATATGGCACTCAAAGCAATTGGCTAAGATATAGATGAACATCTTTGATGCAAAGATAGGAGTATTCGTAAAAAACACATGAAGAAGAATATCCAAAACAACATCATTATGTGTGCAAACCAACCATTGGAAAAAACAATTGTTCAATATGTTGGATGCCATACACATATCATCAAAAGCAAATATCATGGGGATATGAGTATCACGAGCAGAAGCAAAAGCAACGTGTTTGCAAACAAACCATATGAAAGAGCAAGTGGTCCTTATGTTTGTTGCAACAACAATATGAGAGATTTGGAAGTTCTCGTGACAATACATGCTCATAATGGCATTATGGTTGCACACAAAACATCGGAAAGAGAAATTGTTCAACATTTTTGTGGCAACACACAAAGCATCAATATCCAATAGCAACGAGACATGATTGTCACAAGGTGAAAGAATACCATTAACATGCTTGCAATCAAACAATAGGAAAGAGCAATTTGTCAACATGAAATATGCAAAGCATGAAAAAGGTATCAGAGCTGGGTTCGATCTTGAACTCACTTGGGGGATGCTCTCTAGAGCTCTTTTTGTCAACTCATGCTCAACCGAGGTTGAAATTTTTGTGCGGGTCACACATCATAGATAAAAGGAAGAACGTGTGTGCATGGTAGAGAAATACATCATCCATCATGACATATCTCTTCTTGTGCACATCACCATTAGTGTCAATCAAGTATGAAAAATGTGCATGGTGAGTATGCAAGTGGTGGACATGCTTATCATGGAATTTACCAAAATCTCCAATATTTGAGAAAGCTATGGGGGCCATCTCAATAGAAATCATATGAGAATTATTGTTGCAAGCAAAACAAGTGAAAGAGCAATTATTCTTCTTATTGCAAGCAATAGGAGAAATTGTAAAACATTCATGACAAAGCATGGTTCGAGGGGTACCATTAGTAACATCATTGCAAGCAAAACATTGGAAAGAGCAATTGTTCAACAAAGTGCAAGCAATGATATCATCAACGTAACATTTAGAGCATGGCATGTCTATGGTAACATCATCACAATCAAATAATTTCACATGCTCAACATTATGCAATGGCAAAGTATCACATGGAAATACCAATGAAGCATATGTGATATCACAAACATCATCCATAGCATGCCAATCATCACAAGTCATCATGTCCACTAGTGGGATCATGGCATCATCAACACCCGTATTCTTACCTTGTTCATACCTGTCATATGAAGTGGGTGGTGTGGTAGTATTGGCCTCCCTATGGGCGACTTCTTCATCATGTATGGGGATGGCATCATCTTCATCCACCATGTTCATCTTCTTGGTTGGAGGCATCATCATCTCCAAGCTTGGCGCTTCTTGATCCATGGAACCTAGCACATCATGAGGAAACACACTAGAGGTAGAGGGTAAGTCGTTAGAAATCAAAGTGGTCTCACATGACCTATCAACTACCACTCTCAACTCACTCGGTGTATCACTCATGCCCTCCAAATGGAAGCACTCAATCTCACGTATGGTGGAGTCACTCATCCCACTCTTGTTTTCACTCAAGTGGGCTAAGTGGCTCTCATACTCACATGGGATTGGTACCACAGCATCACTCAAGCACATAGGGATAGGCTCGGTTCTCTCAACTCCTTGCGCCTCCTTTGGTGAAGGGAAAATCCCATGCTCACCATTCTTGACCTTGTCGTCGCCATCTTGTGGTGTAGGCCCTTGTCTTAGAGCTTGCTCATCCTTTGCCATGGTCTCCTTGGCTTGTGTAGACATCTCCTTGGCATACTCGTCCAACTTGGCAAAGGAGAGGTCTTCATCTTCCTCATCCATGAAGTTGCATGCGTCATCTAGGACGTCAAGTTTGGGCATTGAAGCCTGATGGCGTGGAGGAGAGCTTGCTCTTGGTGCCATTTTGGTGGTGGAACGAGTAGTTGAAGGTGCCTTCTGATTGTGTCAACGGAGGTCATTGGCGTGCCTTGCCAAAGGTTGATGTAGATGGCGCGCTTGGTAATGCATATGATGCTCGCGATGATGCTTCTTGTCCTTGGCACTCTTCTTGGTGAGGCATTGTAATGAGCGCAAAGCATCATTAGTCTTGGCCATCATGCTCATGGTTTTGGTGAAGTCGTTGCCCATGTCGCGCTTGAAGTTGTCCATTGGATGGTGGACCTTGGTGCTCTCGAGGTGGAGGCTCCGTCTTGGTTGACGTGACTTGAGGAGCTTGTCATTGTCGTTCTTGAAGTCGTCCATGCTTGGGGAGTTATTGTTGTTGTAGAACTCCATATCACCCAAGCATGTGGAGTCATTGTCGGTGTAGTGCTCCATCATGTCATCCATGCTTGTGGAGGCGTAGGCATGGTGGCTCATCGTGGATTCTTCATAGATATCATCCTCGGGTCCGGAGTTCCTAAACATGCTTCACAAGACCAAGTGGTGTATATGGAAGTAGTAGGGGGTTAGGGATGCAACGTAAAACCTTACTTTACCTTAGAAGATAGTATCGTGCAAGTGGCAACACTTGAGAGCAACCAAAACCAAGCAAAGTGAAGTTCACGCGGAACACAAAAACCAACTAACCGCTAAAAAACACACACACACACAAAGCTTACGGTGGATAGGTATGGAAGATGGCGTGTCCAAGAACAATCCGAAATCAAGATATTGTAATGGAAAGTAAAGAACCACGATGATCACAAAGCAAAACAAGTCAATCCACAAGAGGAAATATGTACAAGGAAACACACACGATGGGATAAATGGGACTTGTGCGACGAAGAAAGTGAGCTAACAACCAAATAATTACTAGCAAAGACTATGAGCTCGTGTCGCACAAGTGAAAGGAGAGACGCTAGTTTGACTGCAATAAATTGGTGGGCTACAAGATATGCACAATAAGTACCAGCTATTTGATGTTCATCGAGCTTGCGCTTCCTATTCTATGAGGCACTTGCTTCTTTCTTTCTTTCTTTTTCTTCTTTTTATTTTTCTATTTTTTTTCTTGTTTTCTTTTTTTTCACTTGCCTCTTCCTTGTGCCAACAACTAAACAAGATAACTATATGAGAGAGCGCGCTCACAACTTTTGCTCGGAATTCTACAAGGTATCAAATGTGCATAGCCCAAGCAATCATAGGAGGAACTAGTCTCAATAGGTGTTTGTTGAATGCAAAGATAGTGTAGCTCCCAAAGGAAAGCAAGTGGGGAGAAGTCGCGGAATTTGTATACCTTTCTTCGCCGATCTTTACCCTTTATTGGTGGATTCCGCTTTGCTCATGGAATTTGGATGGATTAGATAGAATGAACCACGGATATGATGATGTAGAGCTCCTTCTCCTCTTCAAAACGAGCTAAAGAACACCAAAATCCGAGTTCGCATGCAAAAGTTATGCTCAAAACCATGAAACAGATTTGCTGTCAGCAGTGGGGGCGGAGACTCCGGTCTGGAGGTCCGGAGACTCTGGTCTAGAGTGACTCAACTTCGGTCCGGGTCTGGAGACTCCGGTCCGGGGCCGGAGACTCCGGTCCGGTCGATTTCTGCGCATCAAGAACACGAACGGGACGCAATTTTGGCAGAAAAACTCGGACCAAAACACCAAATTGGTGGGGGAAATCAAGGAATTAGGCCATGGGAACGCAGGGGAAGGTAGATCAACAAGTTTATCGAGTAATCCACGGATCAAAACCTAACAAAACGCACTCAAATCACAAATCGATCCAAAACACGAATTGGGGCTGTTTTTGCTAGAAGTTTCGAATTTATGGGGAAAAAGACCAAATCGAGGAGAAATCTGTGGCAACCAAAAGCTGCTACCAGATGTTATGGGGTAACCCCGTGGGTGGCCCGATCTTTACGGATCTCGTGGTCAAATCGATGGGAAACCAAGGGGAAAGGGAGAAGGTAGCGGAAGCGGATGCACACCTCGCGAAGAACACGATGAACACACGCAAAACACACCCGATACAAGGCCGATTGCTCTTATCGGTGGCCACCGGTCCGATAGAATCCTCGCAAGGAAAGATCGGTCAACGTGCTCCCTCGATCCCTTGCCGAGAGGGAAGAACACCTTGGAGAGAGTCTTGACGTCTTGGCAAAGGGACACTGATGCCAAGGCCTTGTACAACGAGGGAGGCACGATGCAAACTCCAACGAGGTGGTGACGATAGTCGATCCCCTTTGGTAGAAGGGAATAAGGCAAAACTAGAGATTCCACAAAGGGGGTTTTCTTTAGTCTATCATCTATGCCTAGGGTTTCATGAGTGGGTGGGGGCACTATATATAGGCCAACCACTAGTTCAAGGGTACTTTAGGAATAAAAGCGGAAAGTCAAGGCAGAACATGTGTTTTGCAACCAATGACTCCTAGCCAAATAATTGCGAAAATGCAAAGGCTTTAGCGAGGGTGCAAAGCACAACACCTACTTGTGAGAATAGGAGTGAGAGAGAGAACCACCTCATAGTGAGTGAGAGCCACAAGCCAAACTCGAGTGGAAAAACTAAGAGTGTTCTCCTTGCCACCAAAAGTGAGATGAGAGATGTTCGGAACAACCCATCCATCTTGCACTATGTCCTCCTTTGCAAGGGACTAGCACAAGGAACTAATGAATTAACCAATGTTCCTCCATCTTTGATGATTGTTTTGCAGGAATTCAAGGATGTGTTCCCTGAAGAGCTTCCACATGGACTACCTCCTCTTCACGGCATCGAACATCGCATTGAGCTCATCCCCAGTGCACCATTTCCCAACCGCTCCGCTTACCGCTAGAACCCAGAGGACAGAAAGGAGATTGAACGTCAAATCAACCAACTCGTCTCCAAAGGTTTGATCCAAGTTAGCACCAGTCCAAGTGCCATACCCATGATTCTTGTTCCAAATACGGATGATACGTTTCGGTTATGCATGGACTGTCATCCAATCAATGCTATCACCATGCGTTATCGACATCCCATACCACGTCTCGATGACATGCTTGATGAATTGTGTGGAGCCACTATTTTTTCGAAATTGATCTTCGTAGTGGTTACCATCAAATACGCATGACTGAATGTGATGAGCGGAAAACTGCCTTCAAGACCAAACTTGGTCTCTATGAATGGTTGGTTATGCCCTTTGGTTTATCTAATGCCCCATCCACCTTCATGCCCCTCATGAATCATATCTTGTGTTCTCTCATTGGAAAAAAGTGTTGTTGTCTGTTTCGATGATATTCTTGTTTATAGCAAATCACTTGAGGACCATATAACACATGTGAAGGAAGTTTTGCAAATCCTTCGACATGAAAAGCTTTATGCTAATCTTCCCAAGTGCACTTTTGCTAAAGACAAGTTGATTTTTCTTGGATTTGTCGTTTCTTCGAAGGGAATTGAAGTTGATATTTCCAAGGTAAAGGACATACGAGATTGACCCATCCCAACAAATGTGAGTGAACTCCGAAGTTTTCATGGGTTGGCCGGTTTCTATCGTCGATTTGTGGAAGACTTTTTGACCATTGCTTGTCCCCTCAACGAGTTGACGAAAAAGAATGTCACCTTCGTATGGGGCAAAGCACAACAGAAAGCTTTTGATGAACTCAAAAAGAGGCTCACCAAAGCACATCTTCTTGCATTACCGGATTTCACTAAAACTTTTGAGATAGAGTGTGATGCTAGTGGTATTGGCATTGGAGGAGTCCTTATGCAAAACGGACGTCCTATAGCCTACCATAGAAAGAAACTTGATGGTGCTCGCCTTAATTATCTGATTTATGACAAAGAGTTTTTTGCGTTAGTTCGTGTCCTTCAAGTGTGGCAACACTACCTATGGCCCAAAGAATTTATCATACATTCCGACCATGAGTCGTTGAAATATCTCAAATGCCAAGCCAACTTGAGTAAGAGACACGCTAAGTGGGTTGAGTTCATGGAGTCTTTTCCGTACATAGTCAAGTATAAGAAGCGCACAGATAATGTAGCTACGAACGCCTTGTCTCGCAAACACACAAGCCTTCTTACGAGACTTGAAATCAACCTATTGGGTCTTGAGGAAATAAAATCTTTGTATGCTTCCAACCCGTTCTTTGAACCAATTTTCGCAAAGTGCTCCATTGACAAAGGGGTTGATGATTTCTATTTGCATAAGGGCTTTCTGTTTAAACAAAACACGCTTTGCATTCCGAAATCGTCGCTCCAACTTTTGCTTCTCCAAGAATCTCATGGTGGAGGACTTATGGGTCACTTTGGCCGTGACAAGATATTGGACATGCTCTCTACTCACTATGTTTGGCCCAATATGAAGCGCTACATGGAGAGCTACGTTCAACGATGCACGACATGTGTTAAAGCTAAGTCGCAAGCTAATCCCTACGGTCTTTATATTCCATTGGCTATTGCTCATACACCTTGGTCCGACATTAGCATGGATTTCGTGTTAGGATTGCCTAGATCTAAGCATGGTCATGACTCTATATTTGTTGTTGTGGATCGCTTTTCCAAAATGGCACACTTCATACCGTGCCATAAGACCGACGATGCTTCACATGTTGCAAATCTGTTTTTCAGGGAAATCGTTCGTCTTCACGGTGTGCCAAGAACAATCGTCTCCGACCGCGATGTCAAATTCATGAGCTACTTATGGAAGACACTCATGGCCAAGCTCAGCATCAAGATCCTCTTTTCATCCACGTCACATCCTCAAACTGATGGCCAAACCGAAGTTGTCAATCGAACCCTCGGAACTCTTCTACGTGTGTTGATCAAGAAAAACTTGAAGGATTGGGAGGAATGTATTCCCCACACCGAGTTCACCTACAACCGTGCCAAGCACTCAACAACCAAGATGAGTCCATTCATGATCGTCTATGGTTTCGAGCCCCTCACCGTGCTCGACATCCTACCACTACCTCTCCATGAGCGCACGAACATGGACGTCGAGAAGCACGCACGAGCTATGAAGAAGCTTCATGAAGAAACAAGAGCTACTATCGAACAACAAGTCCTTCGCCAAGCTTAAAGGTTAAACAAGGACAAGAAGGAGATGATCTTTGAAGAAGGTGATCTTGTGTGGATACACCTAAGCAAAGACCGCTTCCCCAAGGAACACGACTCCAAGCTCAAGCCAAGAGGAGATGGTCCCTTCAAGGTCCTCAAAAGAATCAACAATAACGCCTACATCATCGACATGCCGACCTCCAAGTACCTTGCAAGCAATACATTCAATGTCAAGGATCTCTCACCCTACCATGGAGATGTTCAAGATGATAACCATGAAGAGTCGAGGATGATTATTTCCCAAGGGGGGGGCTGATGCAGCCCGTCCTACGGACGCTCCTACATCTACACCAACAAGTCCCCCAAGTGGACCCATGACTCGTGCCCGAGCCAAACTCCTACAAGCTAAGGTGAACTCGCTCCTCTCCTCATGCCAATTTGATACATCCTTGGATGGTGTGCTACTTCATGTAACTACTCTATGCATCATCAGGTACAAAGCCCCAACACATCACCAAGCACCCAAGGATGGAGAACAAGGAGCAGATCCTGAAGCAGAAGCCGCTGGAGCTACTCAGACCGGAGTCTCCGGTCTGCGCACACCGGATTCTCCGGCCTACAAAAGTCTCCGGCCCGAAGACACTGGAGACTCCGCCCTACCTCCAGTCTGACCCCCTGCACCAGGCTCTGGGACAATCTAAAGGCCCCTCCAGAGGTTGGTCCGGAGGCTACACCGGATTCTCCGGCCTAGACCAGAGTCTCCGGCCTGCACACCGGAGTCTCCGGTCTGACCGACGCTAGGCATCAAAAGGCCTTTGGGCCTTCGTCCCATGTACCCCTTAGTCCGTCCAGAACTTGTCTTTTATTCCTAAAGTACCCCTGTTTAAGTGGCTAGCCTATATATAGTCCCCCACCTCCATTGTAAACCCTAGGCATGATATTTGAAATTAGTGGAAACCCCTTGTGGATCTATCTAGTTCTTGCCTCATGCTCCTTTGACAAAGGAGCACCAAATATCCCAAACCTCGTTGTAGTTTGCATCGTGCCTCCGCATTGTACAAGGCCTTGGCATCGGTGTCCCTTTGCCAAGACGTCAAGATCTCACCGAGTCTCCCATCTCGCCATGCCGGTTCGAGAGAGAGTCCTCCGCCTAACGCTGATCCTAGGGATTGCGCCGGACCGGTCACCGCCGGCATGAGCTATTGGTGTGTATCGTGGTTTTTTGTGTGTGTGTTCATCGCGTTCTTCGTGCGTGAGCTCGTCGTGTTCATCCTCCCCTCCTTTCCCCGCACTCCATCCTCGATTTGAGTGGGATTCGTGAAAGATCGGGCCACCCTAGAGGTTTGCCCTCAACATATTTGATGCTCATTGAGCGTGCACTTCCTATTCTATGAGGCACTTGTTTCTTTCTTTCTTTCTTTTTCTTCTTTTTAAAATATTTTTTTCACTTGCCCCTTCCTTGTGCCAACAACTATACAAGATAACTATATGAGATAGCGCGCTCACAACTTTTGCTCGGAATTCTACAAGGTATCAAATGTGCACAGCCCAAGCAATCATAGGAGGAACTAGTCTCAATAGGTGTTTGTTGAACGCAAAGATAGTGTAGCTCACAAAGGAAAGCAAGTGGGGAGAAGTCGCGGAATGTTTATACCATTCGTCGCCGATCTTCACCCTTTATTAGTGGATTCCGCCTTGCTCACGGAATTTGGATAGAGTAGATAGCATGAACCATGGATATGATGATGTAGAGCTCCTTCTCCTCTTCAAAACGAGCTAAAGAATACCAAAATCCAAGTTTGTATGCAAAAGTTATGCTCAAAACCGCGAAGCAGATTTTTCTGTCAGCAGGGGGCGGACATTCCGGGGCGCGCAGGCCGGACAGTCCGGTTGGGGCGGATATTCCTGTCCGTTTAGGCTGGACAGTCCGGTCTGGTCGATCCAGAACTTCCAGAACACGAATGGTACGAGTTTTGGTAGAAAAACTCGAACCAAAACCTCACATTGATGGGGGGAAATAAGGAATTAGGCCATGGGAACACAGGGGAAGGTAGATCAACAAGTTTAGCAAGTAATCCATGGATCAAAACCTTCCAAAACACACTCAAATCACAGATCGATCCAAAACACGAAATTGGGGCTATTTTTTTGGGGATTTTCGAATTTATGGGGGAAAAGAGCAAACTGATGAGAAATCTGTGGCAACCAAAAGCTGCTGATACCAGATGTTATGGGGTAACCCTGTGGGTGGCCCGATCTTCACGGATCTCGTGGTCAAATCGATGGGAAAGCGAGGGGAAAGGGAGAAGGTAGCGGAAGCGGACACACACCTCACGAAGAACACGATGAACACACGCAAAACTCACACGATACAAGGCCGATTGCTCCCGCCGGTGGCCACCGGTCCGATAGAATCCTCGCAAGGAAAGATCGGTCAACATGCTCCCTCGATCCCATGCGGAGAGGGAAGAACACCTTGGAGAGGGTCTTGATGTCTTGGCAAAGGGACACCGATGCCAAGGCCTTGTACAACGAGGGAGGCATGATGCAAAATCCAATGAGGTGGTGACAATAGTCGATCTGGTTTGGTAGAAGGGATGAGGCAAAACTAGAGATTCCACAAAGGGGGTTGTATTTAGTCTATCATCTATGCCTAAGGGATACAATGATGGGTGGGGGATCTATTTATAGGCCAGCCACAACTTCAGGGGTAGTTTAGGCATAAAACTAGGGTTTGGTGCGGAATAGAGGGGTACATGGGCCAAGGGCCTAGATGTTGGCTCGCAGGCCCATCACTTAGGCCGAATAGTCCGGGTCGGGTGTACCGGATAGTCCGGGGTGGCCGAACACTCCGGGTAGTGTCTGGTAGAGTCCGATGTAGCATACTGATTGTCCGCGCCAGGATGGGGCTGGGGTAGGCCAGACACTCCGATTGCACTGGACATTCCAGATGGCATTGGGCGGATTCTCCGGGGCAATGACGGTGGAGTCTCCGGACGATGGTGGCAGAGACTTCGATTCTGGAGCTGGCTCCTCCTGGTCCATCTTCTTGGTTGACTTGGGGACGACCTTGGGGACTTGGCGTTGTAGACGTAGTAGCATCCGTAGGACGGGCTGCATCAGTTCGAGTGCTCTAGCATCAGCATCAGGGTTCAAGTGGGAGAGTTCATAGCTACAAGCTAGTTATCTATCATCCACCATCATCATCGCCAACTGCTTGCTAAGAAGATCGGGACACCCCATATCATCTTGGTATCAGATTTCCAGCGTTGCCTCAGTAAGAATCCACAAATCCATCCATAGATTAATTTGTTTTTCCTCCTATACAGAAAAAGCCATACAAAAAGATTAGGGTAGTTTTTGGCATAGCGTAGATTGCATCGGAGTTGAGTCTTAGTTGCTGGTCGTTTCCGTGTTTTTGATCCGATCTCTTCTAGTTCGTGTCGTAGTGTCTAGGTTGTCTTTGTTATTTTTGTTGTTCATCGTTTTCGAGTCGTTCATCTTTGTTTTCTGCTAATTTCCCTCTACATATCCGAGTCCACATAGCGTACCTTTGTGTTTACCTTAGATACAACCTTGCTAAATCATCTGTGCCTAGGAACGTATGTATGAGACTAGTTGCTTTGCTCTGAACAAGCTGCTCATTAGGGTTTTGAGGTGCAATTTTTTATCGTCCAGGTAGACCGGATTATCCGGCCCACGAAAACCGGATTATCCAGCCCTTTTTTTGTCCAGATTTGTTGCATATGTATTGCATTGTGTCAAATAGTTGAAAAATCAAAAAAAAGAGAAAAGAGAAAAAGTTAGTAAAAAAAGAAGAGAAAAGAGATACAAAAGTGGAAAAAGAGATATATCAAAGTTGCTTGGAGGCTAAGTTTCATAATAGCACCAGCAGATTGAGAAATCTTGTGCCTATTCTATTTGAGCTATTACTAGCATCTATCTTGTGCATTGCAATATTCCTATTCATAAATTGTTGTGCCACATTTATCTCCACGTGTGTGTTTCTTTGGATGTTTGTCACATGATCAACACTAGGACTTGTTGCGGTGTAGTTAGGATACCATACCTACAGCGCCACCATAAATAACCTGTGTGCCCTATGATCGTTCTCTATACCCTTGATATTCACTTCATCACATCTGTGCATAAGTCTTTGATTTCGAATTGGTTAAGCATCACTATTCACTTTGGAACGGTAAGATCTGCTCTCTTGTCAGTTTTGAGTGAGTTATGAGAGGACGCCACCTGATTTTGATTTTTGCACTAACCCACTAATCATGTCTCTTAGTGATGAAGTTGTTATGCAGAAAAAGAATGATGAGGATCCTGATAATTGGCGAGAATATGAATTATTGAAATCTCATTTGATACGTGTGTTTACTGCCACAACAGATGGGATTGAGAAATCAGTACAGGATGTGCAAATAGCATTGGGAGAAAATGAGGGGGCAGTTACTAACATTCAAACACAAGTGACGGCTCTCAACACCAATATGGCAGCTTTGCAGCATTCTATTGAAGATTTGACGCTAGCACTTGAGCAACGACAGCAACAACCACATGATGATGTCGTTGAAGATGAGGAAGGAAGTATTGCCGGTGATGTTCAGTATCCAAACCGTGTTGGCCGGGGTCGTGCTCCTCCTCCTGCTTGATGAGGACATCCCTATACTTCCACCCACCCTAATTACTACTGAAGATGTTCTGGCTGTTGCTGGGAAGGATCAGCCCAATGAAATTATAATTGGACCCATTACAAGAGCTCGCGCTAAGATACTTGAACAATAGGTGAATTCACTCCTAAACAAACCTGGTAATTTAATTGATGAGAACTTTATACTACCTAAGTCTATGCATTTATGTATGATTAGGCTCGTTGGAGAAACAAGCATGGCGCAAGGAGGAGAAGGGATACAAGAGAAGCCCAACATGATGATCGCCCAAGGATGCGCGAGGGAGGAGAAGGAGGAAGTCGCAAGAGAAGATCATCAAGACGGAGGCAAGAAACTCTGCAACGACCGAAGTGTCCGTCCGAGTCCACCCGGACTGTCCGGTCTGCCCGAGAGAAGAATTGGTGCGGACAATCAGTACACCAAATCAGACACTACCTGGACACCATCCGGAAAATTTGAAGTTTCTGATCGGACCAGACTGTTCAGCTGACCCCACCCGGAGTGTCCGGCCTGACCGGAATGTTTGACCCATTTCCGCTGGACTGTCCGCCCGCCGACCGAATCTGGTCCGAGTCGGCATGTATCAGTTTGAGTCGTACACGTCTTAGTTTTGGTTTCTGGCCGCCCCAGTCGCCCTTATAAGCCCTGGGACACCCCAAAGTTAGGGTTTAGACCATGTTAAAACTATTTTGGAGTTGTTTCTTTTTAGAACCTCTAGAATTACAGTGTGATCGAATTATCTACTGCAATTGAGTCTCATCTGTTGTTCCATTGGGAATTAGTAGCTTGCAAACTACCATTCGTGGTCGACGACTACGTGCGCAAGGGCGTGGTGTTGTGAATATCCCACAGGGTTCGAGAGATGTTGCATTGGCATTAGGGTTCGAGCGGGAGAGTTCATAGCTACAGGCTATTTATCTACCCACCATTGTCATCATCGACAAGTGCTTTCTGAGAAGACCGGGCCACCCCATATCATCTTGGTATCAGATTTCCTCGTTTACTTGGTGAGCATCCACAAATCCATCCATAGATTCATTTTTGTTTCGTCCTATACAGAAAAAGCTTCACAAAAGATTTGCCATAGCCTAGGTTGCATTGCTTTCGAGTTTTAGTTGCTGATCGTGTCTTCTCATAGATCTGATCTGCAGGTTTTTCTCGTAGGAGTCTAGTTTTCATTTGTGTCTAGGTTTAGGGTTTGATCTTGTTTTCTGCCAAGTCCACCATCACCGTTTTCCGCAAGTTTTCATCGTTTGTCCGAGTCCACATAGCGTACCTTTGTTTGCATACCATAGACACAACCTATCTACAGCATCCGTGCCTAGGAACGTACCCATGAGACTAGTTGCTTTGCTCCGACAGGCTGCTCATTAGGGTTTCGAAGTGCAGAAATTTTCGACAGGCAAAACCGGACTATCCGGCATATCTACACCAGACTATCCAGCACGACCGGAGTCTCCGGCGTGACTCATCCGGACTATCCGACCCAGTTTGTTCTAAGTTGCTGCACTCGTGTTTGCATTGACTCATATAGTTGAATAAAAATCAAAAAAAAGAGAAAAGAAAAGAGAATCAGTATATAAAAAAGGAGAAAAGAGCTACAAGCGTGACAAAAAGTGATATCAAAGTGTGCATTATTGGAGGCCTAGTTGATCATAGCACTTGTAGATTGAGCAATCTTGTGCCTGATTATTTGAGCTTTTACTAGCGTCTCTCTTGTGCGTTGCAATATTCCTTTTCATAATTTGCTTTGCCACGTGTGTGTTTCTTGGGTTTTTGTACCATCAGCACTAGGACTTGTTTGTGGTGTAGTTAGGATACCATACCTAGAGCTCCACCATAAATAACCTGTGTGCCCTGTGATCGTTCTCCATACCCTTGATATTCACTTCATCACATCAGTCTTTGATTTTGTTTTGGTAAAGCATCTCTATTCACTTTGGAATGGTAAGATTTTCTTTCTTGTCAGTTGTGAGTGAGTTTTGAGTGTTCCACCAAACAGATTTTGATTTTTGCACTAACCTACTAATCATGTCTCTTAGTGATGATGATCTTGTTAATTGGCATGAATATGCAGCATTGAAATCCCACTTGACACGTGTGTTCACTCACACGACAGATGGCATTGACAAGAATATTCAGGACGTGCAAGTGGCTTTGGGAGAAAATGAAGAGGCAGTCACTAACATACAAACACAGTTGACAACTATCAACACCAATGTCACAGCTTTGAAGCATTCTATTGATGCCTTGACAGTAGCACTTGAGAAACGGTAGCAACAACCACTTGATGATAGAGTGGATGAAGATGCCGAAGGAAGTGTTGCTGGTGCTGCCCCAAATCTTGGCAGGGACTTGCTAATCCCCCTACATCGGTGCCTGCAGCTGCACCTGCATATGCATGCAATTTTGCTCCTATTGGGCACGCTCAACGTGTCCCTAACCAAGTTGTTGATGGTTTGGGCTAGCCGAAAATCTCAATTCCCAAGTTTGATGGCTCACTTGATCCTGAAGATTACCTCACATGGGAGTTGAACATCGAGAAGCTCTGGAGTTTGTATGATTATACAGAAGACAAGAAGGTAAAGCTTGCAGCGTCAGAATTTGATGGATATGATTTGCGTTGGAGGGATGCTATTGTGCAAAATAGAAGGGATGACAATGACCTTCCTGTGATGACTTGCCGAGAGATGAAGCGCATCATGAAGGACCGTTTTGTACCCACCAACTACTTGCTTTCAGTTTTTGACAAGTTGACACAATTTAGGCAAGGAACCATGTCAATTTATGAGTACTACATGGAGATGGAGATGCCTATGCAGCATGCTAGAGTTCGTGAATCCCTTGAGATGACCATTCAGCGATTTCTCAACAATTTGAAGTTACCAATCAAGAGCATTGTTCGTCATCACAACTACAAGACTATGAATGAACTATTGCATCATGCTAGAGAGGTCGAACCACAGCTAGCTGAAGAAGCTAAGGCACATGCGAGGTTTTCGTCTACCAGTCTTTTTCGCCCAGGTCTACACCGCCACCACCAATGGCGCCACCTGTAGCGGCTGCTAGCCACCCTTCACCATCTTCGGCAAAGCATGCTCCCACGCCATCTTATGGTTCTAATGCTAAGAAACGCGCTGCTCCTGCTGCTAGTTCGGGTTTCAATATGTCAACTGTGCATACTCGTGATGTGGAGTGCCATACTTGTGGAGGTAGAGGTCACTACAAGCAAGATTGTCCAAATCACAAGGTAATGTTTGTCAACGAACAAGGCGAGTATGAGAGTGGAGATGAAGTTGATCCTAGTTTTGTTGATGACAATACTTATGACAGCGAGGAAGGTATGGATGCTTTTCCTGAGCATGCGCCAACCATTGTGGTATCTCCATGTATACTTAGTGTGCAGCCTATTGTTGATTCTCAGCACTGCAACTCGTTCCAAACAAAAGCACTCGTTGGCCCTAACAAAGCTTGCAAAGTAATCATTGATGGAGGTAGCTGCAGAAATCTTGCAAGCAAGGAGTTATGTGCCAAGCTGAATTTGACTTATTTACCTCATCCGAAGCCATACTACATACAATGGTTGAGTGACAATGGTGAGATGAAGGAAAACCATATGGTACGTGTGAATTTTGAAATAGGGCCATACAAGGATTATATTGATTTTGATGTGGTTCCTATGACTATTTGCCATCTCTTATTGGGTTGGCCTTGGCTTTATGATCGCCATGTGCAACACAATGGATGTGCCAATACCTATCACTTGGAATTCAAGGGCAAGAAAATTAATATGCAGCCAATGAAACAACAATAGATTGTGAATGAGTCTCGTCAAAAGATAGAAGTGAACTTGAAGGATGAATCTATAGATAGGCGAGATAGTGTTGCAGCTGTACATGATGTAATAGAGCCCAAAAAGAGTGATATAATGAAAAGTGAGAGAGTGCCTAACCTTTTGATATTAGCCACCAAGGAAGATATGAGAGAGTTTCGTGAGGATCCGATAGCCATGCCGCTTGTGCTCATGTATAAGGGCGAGGTATTGGTTTCTAATGACATGCCCCCTATTTCACTTGGTGGATTTACTATTTTACAGGATTTTGGCGATGTGTTTCCAGAAGATGTACCCACAGGATTCCCTACATTGCATGGCATTGAGCATCAAATCGACTTGATACCTGGCGCCACATTACCAAACCATGCACCCTACAGGACCAACCCCGAAGAAACAAAGGAGATACAAAAACAAGTAGAGGCATTGCTAGATAAAGGGTACATTTGTGTTTCTCTTAGCCCTTGTGCTGTTCCTGTTATTTTAGTTCCTAATAAAGATGGTACATGGCGCATGGTATGTAGATTGTAGAGCTATTATTAACATCACTATTCAATATCATCATCCTATTCCACACTTAGAGGATATGCTAGATGAATTGAGTGGTGCTTCTATTTTCTCTAAAATTTATTTGCGTAGTTGTTATCATCAAATTAGGATGAAAGAAGGGGATGAACGGAAAACTGCTTTCCAAACAAAATTTGGTTTGTATGAGTGGTTAGTTATGCCATTTGGTCTTACTAATGCACCTAGTAAATTCATGAGATTAATGAATCATCTTTTGAGAGAATTTATTGGTCATTTTGTGGTTATTTATTTTGATGATATACTTATCTATAGCCACAACGAAACTGAACATTGTAGTCATATCTGACAAGTTTTGCAAGTGTTGCGTGATAATAAACTCTATGCTAATCTTGAGAAGTGCACATTTGCAAAAAATAAGGTCATATTTCTAGGATTTGTTGTATCTAAGCATGGGGTAGAAGTAGATCAATCTAAAATTTAATCAATTCAGAATTGGCCTATTCCCATGAATGTTAGTCAAGTGCGTAGTTTCCATGGCTTAGCTGGTTTCTATAGGCGCTTTGTGAAGGATTTTAGCACTATTGCTGCACCATTAAACGATTTGACTAAGAAAGGTGTGCCATTTGTATGGGCGCAACCCAAGATACTGCATTTGATACATTGAAACATTTTCTTACTTCTGCACCATTACTTGCATTGCCTGATTTTTCGAAGCAATTTGAAGTTGTGTGATGCTAGTGGTATAGGTATTGGTGGCGTTTTTATGCAGGAGGGTCACCGTGTAGCATATTTTTCTGAGAAACTTACTAGTGCTAGATTGGATTATCCTATGATGAGGACATCCCTAGAGTTACACCTACCCCAATTACTACTGATGATGTTCCAACTGCTGCAAAGAAAGATCAATCCAATGAGATAAGGATTGGACCAATTACAAGAGCTCGTGCTAGGCTACTAGAACAACAGGTGAACTTGTTTCTTAATGAACCTGGCGTTTTAGTTAATGAGAATTTTATACTACCTAAGTCTTTGAATTATTGTATGTTCTGGTACTTGGGAGAAGAAGGCGTAGCACAAAGTGAGGAGCTAATGGAACATGGCGTGTTGATCAATGAAGAATGCACGAGGGAGGAGAGGGAGGAAGCGCAAGGAGCTGTCCAAGATGAAGATCAACAAGTGGAGCAAGTTCTCTGCCGTGGCATAGAAAAGCACCAGTTTTCTCCCACGGCAGGCTGCCGTGGCAGGAAAACCGGCCCAAACTCTGCCACGGCAGGCTGCCGCGATAGAGAAACCTAGTCAAACTCCGCCACGGCAGAGACATGAGGCCGAATCCTTTATGGGTCGGTTTCTACCCTAGTTGGGTGGGACCAACTCGGTCACCCCCTTAGCCGCCGCACCCCCAGATTCATAAATATATGGGGCACACTAGTTTTAGGGTTAGACCTCTGGAATTATCCTGTGATCGCTTTTACCAACTATAATTGAGTGTGATCTATTGTTCCACTGGGAATTAGTAGATTGCAAACTACCGTTCGTGGCCGACAGCTACATGCACAAGAGCGTTGTGTTGTGAATATCCTACAAGGTTCGAGGGCTGTTGCATTGGCATCAGGGTTCGAGCGGGAGAGTTCATAGCTACTATTATGGGGTAACCCCGTGGGTGGCCCAATCTTCACAGATCTCATGGTCAAATCGATGGGAAAGCGAGGGGAAAGGGAGAAGGTAGCGGAAGCGGACGCACACCTCACGAAGAACATGATGAACACACGCAAAACTCACACGAAACAAGGCCGATTGCTCTCATCGGTGGCCACCGGTCTGATAGAATCCTCCCAAGGAAAGATCGGTCAACGTGCTCCCGTCAATCCCAAGCGGAGAGGGAAGAACACCTTGGAGAGGGTCTCGACATCTTAGCAAAGGGACACTGATGCCAAGGCCTTGTACAACGAGGGAGGCACGATGCAAACTATAACGAGGTGGTGACGATAGTCGATCCCCTTTGGTAAAAGGGGATGAGGCAAAACTAGAGATTCCACAAAGGGGGTTTTCTTTAGTGTATCATCTATGCCTAAGGGATACAATGAGGGGTGGGGGCTCTATTTATAGGCCAACCACAAGTTCAGGGGTAGTTTGGGCATAAAACTAGGGTTTGGTGTGGAATAGAGGGGTACATGGGCCAAGGGCCTAGATGTTGGCTCGCAGGCCCATCACTTAGGCGAGACAGTCTGGGTCAGGTGGATCGGACAGTCCGGGGTGGCCGGACACTCCGGGTAGTGTCTGAACTGGCCTTCTGAATGTCCACGCCAGGTTGGGGTGGGGGCAGGCCGGACACTCCGGCTGTGCCGGACACTCCGGTTGGCATCGGGCGGACTCTCCGGTTCTGGAGCTGGCTGCTCCTGGTCCATCTTCTTGGTTGATTTGGGGACGTTCTTGGGGACTTGGCGTTGTAGATGTAGTAGCGTGCGCAGGACGGGCTGCATCAGCTACAGGCTAGTTATCTATCATCCACCATCATTATCAGCTACAGGCTAGTTCTCAGGAAGCTCATGTGGATGGTAATGGTGGATGCTAGATAACTAGTGCGTAGCTATGATCTCTCCCGCTCGAACCCTGATGCCAATGCAACAGCTCTCGAACCTTCTAGGATATTCATAACACCACACTCTTGCGCACGTAGCCGTTGACCATGAACAGTAGTATGCAATCTACTAATTCCCAGTGGAACAACAGATCACACTCAATTGCAATTGGTAGAATTCGATCACAGGGTAATTCCAGAGGTTCTATAAAAGAAACAACTCCAAAATAATTTAAACGTGGTCTAAACCCTAAAACTAGTGCGCCTCATCTATTTATGAGTCTAGGGGTGCGTCGGCCTAAGGTGGGATCCGAGTTGGTCCCACCGAACTAGATACAAACCGACCCAAAAGGGTTCGGCCAACATGACTCTACCGTGGCAGAGTTTCAGTCGGTCTCTGCCGCGGCAGCCTGCCGTGGCAGAGTTGGACTCTATTTTCCTGTCGTGGCAGAGAACTGATGCTTTTCTCTGCCGCGGCAGAGAACTTGCTCCTCTTGTTGATCTTTGTCTTGGACATCTCCTTGCGCTTCCTCCCTCTCCTCCCTCGTGCATTCTTCATTGATCAACACGCCATGTTCCATTAGCTCCTCGCTCCGTGCTACGCCTTCTTCTCCTAAGTACCTGATCATGCAATAATTCAAAGACTTAGTGTTGAGGGAAAACCTCTAGGGTGGCCCGATCTTTCACGAATCCCACTCCAATCGAGGATGGAGTGCGGGGGAAGGAGGGGAGGATTAACACAATGAACTTACGCATGAAGAACGCGATGAACACACGCACAAAAAACCACGATACACAACAATAGCTCACGCCGGTGGTGACCGGTCCGGCACAATCCCTAGGATCCGCGTCGGGCGGAGGACTCTCTCTCGAACCAGCACAGCGAGATGGGAGCCTCGGTGAGATCTTGACGTCTTGGCAAAGGGACACCGATGCCAAGGCCTTGTACAACACGGAGGCACGATGCAAACTCCAACGAGGTTTGGGATATTTGGTGCTCCTTTATCAAAGGAGCTGATACGGATCAAGCCGATGATCCTATAGATTTGTCCCAATCTTTCACAACGAGTAACCCGGATAATGATCTCCAATAACACGATGAACGTAACCTGAAGAAGAGGAACGAATCCAGCAAGTAACGTGATGAAGATCACCATGCCTCAAACCTGAGCACGACAATCCTTGATGAACACAAGAACCTCCACAACAATAATATGATAAACGGTATCACCTCCCCGGAGGGATGATACACGGTGGAGCACAAGACTAAACAACTGAACTCCCCTAAACCCTAGGTAGCTGGCTCCTTTATATAGGAGGCCTGCAACTAGTCGGTTGGACAGACCCAAACCGAACACACAAACGGACTCGAACCTAACCTAGACTCGGACTCAATAATATAGCAATAATATTTGACACAACCTTAGACTTATCATTACATATTGTAGGTCGTCCTAGCGTGCCAATCATCAATGGGATGCGCCCACATCACCTAGCTTGGTGGAGTCCTGAAATTAGGCTTCACCTCCTCCTTCATGCCCATATCATCACCCCCCCTTCAAGAAGCGTTGTCCCTAACGCTTGTGGGTCGGGTCGGAAAGGTGGCGTGATATGAACAATCGCTTCACGCGTCTTTGCCATCTTCAAGTCTTGCTTGCCTTCCTCACCACATCCTCCCTCTTGGCCTGCTCGACTTGATACAGCCCTTGGCGCCTGCACCTCCTTGAGTCTCCATACGAGCTTGGACCTAGGTGCCATCGTCTTCTTCTTCTTCTCAACTCTTGTTGGAACCCGTGGTTGCTGAACATGGACCTTCTTTGCACGACCTGGCATAAGATGAGTAATGCCTATACCACACAACTGTCGAACATGTCCATCCTTGCCTCTATGCATCCGCACAATTGTCCCAACAAAATGCCTCACATGTGTGCTAACAAAACTTCTCTTGTTACCCCGCTGCACCACATGCACTAGAACATCAGGAGTACAACTATCATCCGTCTGAACACCTGTGTCAACACAAACTACCTTCTGAACACATGCTGCAAAATTCTTCCTCTCAGCAATAAGAGGATGCATTTCAACTGGCTTTTCACTAACAAGTTCCACTTTCTTTTCATCTACAGGCATAGCTGAAGCAATATCAACATTGTCGCACTGTGCATCATGCTCTCCATCCTGCACCTTAGCTAGCCCAGATTTTGGCTTAGCCTTGCGCACCTTCTCCTTATGTACCACCAGCTCTACATTAGACTTTATGTGATCATCCTGCATAGGCTTCAAAGTCTGCTGTTTGCCACCATACACAAAAGAATATGTATTTGCTCTTCCAGCATGTGTAACATTGCGATCATACTGCCATGGACGACCAAGTAACAGCCCACATACCTCCAATGGCAACACATCGCACTCAATCTCATCAACATAATCACCAACTGTAAATGGCACACGCACCTTATGAGTTACCTTTACCATACCGCAGTTATTGAACCACTATAGATTCTTAGGTTCAGGAATACGCCATGTGGACAACCCCAACGCTGCCACCATTACCTTGCTAATGCCATTAGTACAGCTTCCTCCATGAACAATCAACTTGCATGCTTTGCCTTTGATCATACACTGCGCCTCAAATAAATTCCAACGCTGGCCCTTGTCAACTGTCATGCAAGCATCGTCTTGTACTTTCTTGAGTTGCAAATTCAGCCCACTCAATGGTACAACATCCTCCAGAACAATCACCTTGTCCACTATCTTTGATGGTGCCAAAAATTTAGAACGTAAAAACTTTTTATAGTCCTCCCAAACAGTATTTATTGAGACACCTCGCGTACATGTGTCCATATTCCACCACCGGAAAATTCGTGCATCCTCACGCCTTTTTGCAAGACGAAAAGCGATAGTGTCGTCAAACTGCAGATCTGGAGAAAGATCAACACATAAGCGAAAACCAGCTTGCATTGTCTCTTCCCATAACTTTTATTCTGTCGAGGTTGCAGTATGTAGGAGCTTCCACTTCAATTTACTAGAATCCCAGCACACACAATTTTTCAGGTCTAGATAATCATTGTAGACGTCTTGCCCTGAATAATCACTAACATTACCCTCAAGATCCATCTCTAAACTTTAGCAGAACTCTGACCAAAAATCACATAGACACCGCAACGATCTTTTCTTTTATCTTCTTTTTCTTTCCTTTACTGGAGTCTTCGAAACAGAGGCGCGGGCGTGATCCCAGGCGATTCCTGCTGCCAACGGGCCAAGGAAAAGAGGCGGGTGGCCCACGCTAGAGGAAGAGGGCGCGTGAGGCCTCGCGCTCGACCATAGAGGAGGTCTCTCCTCAGGCGAGCGACATGAGGCAACTCAGCGATCGGACTCCCCCCCTTTTTTTTAATCGATCGGATCTAGTTCCCGCGAGAGCATCAAGCGGGCAAACTCGATTGCCAGGCACGTGCACCGCTTCCGTGGATCGGGATTGCCCCACGATATGGAGCCGCGTACGATCCGGCCACGCGCGGGCGAGAGGGCACCTCGATCGGTTTCTTTTTTTTTCTGCTACAACTTCGATCGGATCTGACACCGTCTGAGATCGATCGCACCTGGGAGCGGCTGCTCTTAGCGCGATGGAATCTCCTCGAGCTGAAAAATCTCAACAGCTCATCGCCACACCGATCGAAAACCAGCAGATCAATCAATCGATCGCAACTTGGGGGATGTTTCTCTTTGCATGAACAGATCCTCCTGGATCTGAAAAATCTCTCGCCACCACACTGATCGAAAATTAGCAGATCAATCACCACCCAAATCGAAACTTCAATAAAAAACAGAACCGGTCTGAAAACTACTCGGAGAAGAACAATCCGCAGATCAGTAGTCAACAGAAAACTCTCGCCGTGATCAACCCAGCGCTCTGATACCACCTCATACGGATCAAGCTAATGATCCTATAGATTTGTCCTGGTCTTTCACAGCGAGTAACCCGGATAATGATCTCCCAATAACATGATGAACGTCACCTGAAGAAGTGGAGCGAATCCAGCAAGTAACGTGATGAAGATCACCATGCCTTAAAACTGAGCACGACAATCCTTAATGAACACAAGAACCTCCACAGCAATAATATGATAAACGGTATCGCCGTCCCTGGAGGGATGATACACGGTGGAGCACAATATAGTTTGTAGAATAAACAACTGAACTACCCTAAACCCTAGGCGGCTGGCTCCTTTATATAGGAGGCCTGCAACTAGTCGGTTGGACAGACCCAAACCGAACACACAATTGGTCTCAAACCTAACCTAGACTCGGACTCAATAACATAGCAATAATATTTGACACAACCTTAGACTTATCATTACATATCGTAGGTCGTCCTGGCATGCCAATCATCAATGGGATGCGCCCGCATCACCTAGCTTGGTGGAGTCCTGAAATTAGGCTTCACCTCCTCCTTCATGCCCATATCACAAGGGGTTTCCACTAATCCACAAGGGGTTTCCACTAATTCCAAATATCATGCCTAGGGTTTACAATGGAGGCGGGGGACTATATATAGGCCAGCCACTTAAACAGGGGTACTTTAGGAATAAAAGACAAGTTCTGGACGGACTAAGGGGTACATGGGCCGTAGGCCCAAAGACCTTTTCATGCCTGGAGTCGGTTGGACCGAAGACTCTGGTGTGTAGGCCGGAGACTTTGGTCTAGGCCGGAGAATCCGGTGTAGCCTCCGGACCAGCCTCTAGAGGGGCCTTCAGATTGTCCCGGAGCCGGGTGTAGGGGGTCGGACCAGAGGTAGGGCCGGAGTCTCCGGTGTCTTCAGGCCGAAGACTTTGGCAGGCCGGAGACTCCGGTGTGCACACGGAGACTCCGGTCTGAGCAGCTCCAATGACATCTGCTTCACGCTCCGCTCCTTGTTCTCCATCCTTGGGTGCTTGGTGATGTGTTGAGGCTTTGTACCTGATAATGCATAGAGTAGTTGCATGAAGTAGCATACCATCCAAGGAGGTATCAAATTGGCACGAGGAGAGGAGCGAGTTCACCTTAGCTTATAGGAGTTTGGTTCGGGCACGAGTCATGGGTCCACTTGGGGGACTTGTTGGTGTAAATGTAGGAGCATCCATAGGACGGGCTGCATCAGCTCCCCCCTCTTGGGAAAGAGTCATCCTCGACTCTTCATGGTTATCATCTTGAACATCTCCATGGTAGGGTGAGAGATCCTTGACATTGAATGTATTGCTTGCAAGGTATTTGGAGGTCGGTATGTCGATGATGTAGGCGTTGTTGTTGATTCTTTTGAGGACCTTGAAGGGACCATCTCCTCTTGGCTTTAGCTTGGAGTCACGTTCCTTGGGGAAGCGGTCTTTTCTTAGGTGTATCCACACAAGGTCACCTTCTTAAAAGATCATCTCCTTCTTGTCCTTGTTTAATCTTGAAGCTTGGCGAAGGACTTGTTCGATAGTAGCTCTTGTTTCTTCATGAAGCTTGTTCATAGCTTGTGCGTGCTTCTCGACGTCCATGTTCGTGCGCTCATGGAGAGGTAGTGGTAGGATGTCGACCGTGATGAGGGGCTCAAAACCATAGACGATCATGAATGGACTCATCTAGGTTGTTGAGTGCTTGGCTCGGTTGTAGGCAAACTCGGCGTTGGGGATGCATTCCTCCCAATCCTTCAAGTTTTTCTTGATCAACACACGTAGAAGGGTTCGAAGGCTTCGGTTGACAACCTCGATTTGTCCATCGGTTTGAGGATGCGATGCGGATGAAAAGAGGAGATTGACGCCGAGCTTGGCCATGATGGTATTCCATAAGTAGCTCATGAATTTGACGTCGCGGTCGGAGACGATTGTTCGTGGCACACCGTGAAGATGGACGATTTCCCTGAAAAACAGATTTGCAACATGTGAAGCATCGTCGGTCTTATGGCATGGTATGAAGTGTGCCATTTTGGAAAAGCGATCCACGACAACAAATATAGAGTCATGACCATGCTTAGATCTAGGCAATCCTAACACGAAATCCATGCTAATGTCGGACCAAGGTGTATGAGGAATAGGCAAGGGCATATGAAGACCATAGGGATTAGCTTGCGACTTAGCTTGAACACATGTCGTGCATCATTGAACGTAGCGCTCCATGTCGCACTTCATCTTTGGACAAAAGTAGTGAGTGGAGAGCATGTCCAATGTTTTGTCACGGCCAAAGTGACCCATAAGGCCTCCACCATGAGATTCTTGGAAGCAAAAGTTGGAGCGACGATTTCGGAATGCAAAGCTTGTTTTGTTTAAAGAAAAAGCCCTTATGCAAATAGAAATCATCAAACCCTTTGTCAATGGAGCACTTTGCAAATATTGGTTCAAAGAACGGGTCGGAAGCATACAAAGATTTTATTTCCTCAAGACCTAACACGTTGATTTCAAGTCTCCTAAGAAGGCTTGTGTGCTTGCGAGACAAAGCGTCTGCAACTACATTATCTTTGCCCTTCTTATATTTGACAATGTACGGAAAAGACTCCATGAACTCAACCCACTTAGCGTGTCTCTTACTCAAGTTGGCTTGGCCTTTGTGATATTTCAACGACTCATGGTCGGAATGTATGATAAATTCCTTGGGCCATAGGTAATGTTGCCAAACTTGAAGAACACGAACTAAGGCAAAAAGCTCTTTGTCATAAATTGGACAATTAATGCGAGCACCATCGAGTTTCTCGCTATGGTAGGCTATAGGACGTCTGTTTTGCATAAGGACTCCTCCAATGCCAATACCACTACCATCACACCCTATCTCAAAAGTTTTTGTGAAATCTGGTAACGCAAGGAGAGGTGCTTCGGTGAGAATCTTTTTGAGCTTATCAAAAGCTTTTTGTTGTGCTTTGCCCCACACGAAGGTGACATTCTTTTTTGTCAACTCGTTGAGAGGGTAAGCAATGGTTGAAAAGTCTTTCACAAAGCGGCGATAGAAACCGGCCAACCCATGAAAACTTCGGAGTTCACTCACATTTTTTGGGATGGGCCAATCTCGTATGTCCTTTACCTTGGACACAACAACTTCAATTCCCTTCGAAGAAACGCCAAATCCAAGAAAAATCAACATGTCTTTAGCAAAAGTGCACTTGGGAAGATTAGCATAAAGCTTTTCATGTCGAAGGATTTGCCAAACTTCCTTGACATGTGTTATATGGTCCTCAAGTGATTTTCTATAAACAAGAATATCATCGAAATAGACAACACCACTTTTTCCAATGAGAGAACACAAGATATGATTCATGAGGCGCATGAAGGTGGATGGGGCATTAGATAAACCAAAGGGCATAACCAACCATTCATAGAGACCAAGTTTGGTCTTGAAGGCAGGTTTCCACTCATCACCTTCAGCCATGTGTATTTGATGGTAACCACTACGAAGCTCAATTTTTGAAAAAATAGTGGCTCCACACAACTCATCAAGCATGTCATCGAGACATGGTATGGGATGTCGATAATGCACGGTGATAGAATTAATTGGACGGCAGTCCATGCATAACCATAATGTATCATCCATTTTTGGGACAAGTATCACGGGTATGGCACTTAGACTAGTGCTAACTTGGATCAAACCTTTGGAGACGAGTTGGTTGATTTGACTTTCAATCTCCTTTTTCTCCTCCGGGTCCGTGCGGTAGGCAGCGCAATTGGGAAGTTGTGCACCGGGGATGAGATGAATGCGATGTTCAATGCCACAAAGAGGAGGTAGTCCATGTGGAAGCTCTTCGGGGAACACATCCTTGAATTCCTGCAAAACAATCATCAAAGATGGAGGAACATTGGTTAATTCATTAGTTCCTTGCACTAGTCCCTTGCAAAGGAGGACATAGTGCAAGATGGATGGGTTGTTCCGAACATCTCTCATCTCACTTTTGGTGGCAAGGAGAACACTCTTAGTTTTTCCACTCGAGTTTGGCTTGTGGCTCTGATGAGGACATCCATATTATTCCACTATCTCCTACTCCTATTCACAATGAAGATGTTGCTGCAAAGAACAAGTCCAATGAAATCAGGATTGGACCCATTACAAGAGCTCGTGCAAAGCTACTTAAGCAACAGGTGAACTCACTCTTAATTGAACCTGATGTTTTACTTAATGAGAACTTTATACTACCTAAGTCTATGCATCTTTGTATGATTAGGTTTATTGATAACACAATCGTTGCGCGAGGAGGAGGAGAGTTGCAGCAAGAAGGACAAGCGCTGATTTCCATTATCAATAAGTGCGCGAGGGAGGAGCGGGAGGCATGCGCACTTGGAGGCAACGAGGAAATCACGTATGAGCAAGAGATAGAGATGGCACACCAAGAATTACATGTTTGAGGTGTTCCATGACATTTGGACTGTGTGCCAATAAGGCCGAACCCATATATGGGTCGGTATGTATTAGTTTGAGTCGAACCGAGTCAGTTTGGGCCAAGATATGGTTGTTTTTAGGCCCGTTTAGAGGGGAGGACATCCCAGCCCTCATATAAACCTCCGTAGCCGTCACAAGTTAGGTTTTAGACCACGTTAAAATATTTTGGAGTTTTTTATTTCATAGAACCTCTGGAATTACCTTGTGTTCGAATCTACCAACTATAATTAAGTGTGATCTGTTGTTCCATTGGGAATTAGTAGATTGCATACTACCGTTCGTGGTCACGGCTGCATGCGCAAGAGTGTGGTGTTGTGAATATCCTACAAGGTTCGAGAGCTGTTGCATTGGCATCAGGGATCGAGCGGGAGAGATCATAGCTACGCACTAGTTATCTATCATCCACCATTACCATCGACAAGAGCTTGTTGAGAAGATCGGGCCACCCCATATCATCTTGGTATCAGATTTCCTCGTTGCCTCGGTAAGCAACCAACAATCCATCCATAGATTAGAGAATGTTTTTCGTCCTATACAGAAAAAGCCCCACAAAAAGAGTTGCCATAGCATAGATTGCATCGTAGACGAGTAATAGTTGCTGGTCGTGTTCATCCTTTAGTTTAGATCTAGATCTATTCTTCGTAGATCTGTTTTTCTAGTCGTTTTCTAGTCAATTTCCACCATTGCTTGTGCCACCACAAGGTCAGATCCGATCTAATCTAAGAGTCCTAGTCTACTACTCTTGGCCGAGTCGGAATTTAAAAAAAAATTCTACCGACTCTGCCGCGGCACGAAAGAGCCTGTTTTCCTGCCGTGGAGTCCTGTTCTGCCACGACTCAGATTCGCTGTCGCGGCACATTTTTGACGTGTTTTTCTTCCGCGGCAGGATTTTCTGCCACGACACGATTTTGCCCTGTTTTTCTGCCACGGCAGGAAATTTTACAAAGTGTGAATTTGCACTTTTCCTTCAACCTTAGCCACAACCATTCTATTACATAGGTGTAGGAACTTAACCATTGAGACTAGTTTCCGCTCCTACAGGCTGCTCATAGGATTTTGGTGTTGTACTTTGTAATTGGCCGTGTGTGATATATCAAATCAAAAAAAGAAGAGAAAAAGCAATATAGCAACAGAAAAAGCCAAAAAAAGAGCTATACAAAAAAAAAGAAAAATTGTGGAAAAAGAGAATTTGAGCAAGAGGCCTAGTGATATCTCTGTGCACCGGTAGATTGAGCAATCTTGTGCCTGTTTACTTTGAGCTTTGCTAGTGTCTCTCGAGCGTAGTGCAACACCCTTCATAGTTGCATTGCCACGTTTTTCTCCACGTGTGTGTTTCTCGGGTATTTGTATGATCAACACTAGGACTTGTTTGCGGTGTAGATAGGTTACCATACCTATAGCTCCATCTTAAATAACCTGTGTGCCCTGCGATCGTTCTCTATACCTTTGATATTCACTTCATCACATCAAGTGCATTAGTCTTTGATTTCGTTTGGTAGAGCATCTCTATTCACTTTGGAATGGTAAGATCTCCTTTCTTATTAGTTGCGAGTGAGCCGTGAGAGTTTCCACCATACAGATTTTGATTTTTGCACTAACCTACTAATCATGTCTTCTAGTGATGATGATGTTGTGTTGCAGAAAAAGAAGGATGAGGAGCTTGTTAATTGGCGTGAATATGAGGCTTTGAAGTCCCACTTGACACGTGTGTTTACTAACACGACATATGCCATTGATAAGAATCTCCAGGATATGAATATGAGATTGGATCATCATGTTGGAACGGTTGATATTATTCAACCGCAAGTGGCTACGCTCAATGTCAATGTCACCACTTTGCAGCGTTCCATTGAGGGTTTGACAGCCGCCTTACATAGAAGGGAAGATCCTCAACATGATGATGCCTTTGATGATTTCGATGAGGGTAGCGTAGTGGATGCTTCTCCACATGTTGGCAGGGGACGTGCTATTCCCCCTGCCCATGCACCTGCTCATGGTCGTGGGCTTGCCCCTCTTGGGCGTGCTCAACGTGTTCCCAACCAAGCTACTGATGATGGTTTGTGCAAGCCAAAATTCTCAATACCCAAGTTTGATGGTTCCATTGATCCCGAAGACTACCTCACATGTGAGTTGAAGATTGAGAAACTCTGGCACTTATTTGACTATCCAGAAGATAAGAAGGTCAAGCTTGCAGCATCTGAATTTGATGGTTATGCTTTGCGTTGGTGGGATGCTCTCGTGCAACATAGGAGGGAGGACAACGAACTTCATGTGATGGATTGGCGCGAGATGAAGCAAATCATGAAGGCTCGTTTCGTACCAACCAACTACTTGCGATCAGTTTTTGATAAATTGACGCAATTGAAGCAAGGCACAATGACAGTTGATGAGTACTACATGGAGATGGAGCTTCTTATGCAGCGTGCTAGAATTCGTGAGTCTATTGAGATGACCATGCAATGATTCCTAAACAATCTGAAGTTGCCAATCAAGAGCATAGTTCGTCATCACAAGTATGAGACCATGAATGAGCTATTGCACCATGCTAGAGAGGCCGAATCCCAGTTGGCAGAAGAGGCGAAGTCACGCGCTCGTTTTCCATCCTCCAGCAGATAATCGGCCAGATCTACTCCTCCTATAGCTGCGCCACCAGCTGCTGCTCGGTTTACACCATCAACCAAACCAGCAAGTACACCTTTGTTTGGTTCTAATGCTCGGAAAGCCGCTGCTCCTGCTACTAGATCGGGTTCCAACATGTCTATGGCATGTACTCGTGATGTGGTGTGCCATACTTGTGCAGGTAGAGGGCACTACAAGAAAGATTGTCCAAAAATCAAGGTTATGTTTGTTAATGAACAAGGTGAAGTAGAAAGTGGAGATGAAGCTTCTAACACTGATCTTGATGACGGCGAGGATGGTGCTGATGCATATGCTGAGCATGCCAACTATTGTCGTATCTTGACGTGTACTTAGTGTGCAACCGGTTGAGGAATCCCAGCGTTGCAACTTGTTCCAAACAAAATCTCTAGTTGGACCTAACAAAGCTTGCAAAGTAATTATTGATGGAGGTAGCTGCAGAAATCTTGCAAGTAAGGAACTATGTGCCAAACTGAATTTGACATACTTACCTCATCCCAAGCCATACTACATACAATGGTTGAGCAACAATGGTGAGATGAAGGTAAATCATATGGTATGTGTGAATTTTCAAATAGGGCCCTACAAAGATTCTATTGATTTTGATGTGGTTCCTATGACTGTTTGTCACCTACTATTGGGTCGGCCTTGGCTCTATGATCACCATGTGCAACACAATGGCCGAGCCAATACATATCACTTGGAATTCAAAGGGAAGAAGATTACTATGCAGCCAATGACACCACAAGAGATTGTGAATGTTTCTCGCCAGAAGATAGAGGTAAACTTGAAGGAAGATACTACCACTCGGCGAGACTGTGTGATAGCTGTTCCTAATGTAATTGAGCCTAACTTGAGTGATATAACGAAAAGTGACAGAGTGCCTAGGTTATTGATACTAGCCACCAAGGAGGATATGAGAGAGTTTCGTGAGGATCCTACAACCATGCCACTTGTGCTCATGTATAAGGGCGAGGTATTGGTTTCTAACGAGATGACCCCTATTTCTCTTGGTGTCTCTTCTGTTTTGCAGGACTTTGGGGATGTGTTTCCAGAAGAGGTACCCATAGGTTTACCTCCATTGCTTGTTATAGAACATCAAGTGGACCTGAGCCCTGGCGCCACACTTCCCAACCATGCACCCTACAAGACTAATCCCAAAGAAACTAAGGTAATTCAGAAGCAAGTATAAGCGTTGCTGGATAAAGGGTACATTCGTGTCTCTCTTAGCCCTTGTTTTGTTCCTGTTATTTTAGTTCCTAAGAAAGATGGTACATGGCACATGTGTGTGATGAGGACATCCCTACGGTTGATACAACCGTTGCACCTACAGCCACACTTCCTCATGTTCCACAATTCCAAGGACCTCTCACAAGAGCTCGTGCACGCCAACTAAATTATCAGGTACTTTCGTTTCTAGGAACTATTCCTAATATTCATGAGAATATGATACTGCCTAAATCAGATGTGTGTATGTTACATAGGAATGATGGGCCTAGCTTGGATGAGAGGGACAAGCATTGGAGCATGATCATGCATGGAGATGATGGCAGCAATCGTGTGAGGATCTAGGATGACGCTGCAAGTGAAGATTTCGGAACTTTGAAGCCACCATAATGAAAAGATGAAGACACGGACAAACTAGAGAGCTACACACTTCAAATTTTCGTCCATGTGATTAGATGGTGCTGCGTCACCTTTAAATATGTGCCAGGACCATGTATTTTTCGTCCAAATAAAGGGGCTGAACTTTTAGAGTCCGTATAGTGGAGGAAAACGGCCTAGAGATGGATTTTGACCTCCTCCCCAAGGCTGGCCGAAATTCCCTTCTGTTCCTCCATATATACTCCCATTAGGTCATCGTTTAGACTCGGATTTTGTTTAGTAAAAGACTTATCCATGACCTATTCTTCGCCATAGGCACAAGTGTCAAACCGACCTTTTGTACTACGCACTGACAGAATCCCACCTCTTCAATAAAGCTTTCATCTATATTCGCAATATCTTGATTGCATCTATAATTCTTGCTGGTTCTTCGATTGCTTGCAGGGATTGATCCTCATGATCAGGTTGATCTAGCTCCAGCATGATCAATAGCCTCGGAAGTTGGTGAATCGATTGCTAAGGCGCAAAGTCTCGCACATTTGTAGTCAGATCATCAACGTCGACCTCCACCATAATCGACAGATATCGTCTCATCGAAAGATCAGGCAACTATACCCTGTCAGTGTGTTGACTGTAGAGCGATTAATAACATCACTATTCGATATCGTCATCCTATTCCACGCTTAGAGGATATGCTAGATGAATTGAGTGGTGCTGTTGTTTTCTCTAAGATAGACTTGCGTAGTGGTTATCATTAAATTATGATGAAAGAAGGGGATGAGTGGAAAACTGCTTTCAAAACTAAATTCGGTTTGTATGAGTGGTTAGTCATGTCGTTTGGTCTTACTAATGCACCTAGTACTTTCATGTGTTTGAAGAATCATGTTTTGAGAGAGTTTATTGGTAGTTTTGTGGTTGTTTACTTTGATGATATACTCATATACAGCCACACCGAATCTGAACATTGCACTCATGTTCGACAAGTTTTGCAAGTGTTGTGTGATAATAAACTGTATGCTAATCTTGAGAAGTGCACATTTGCAAAAGATAAGGTCATATTCCTAGGATTTGTTGTATCTAAGAGTGGAGTGGAGGTAGATCAATCAAAAATTCAATCAATTCAGAATTGGCCTACTCCCATGAATGTAAGTCAAGTGCGTAGTTTCCACGGTTTAGCTGGTTTCTATAGGCGCTTTGTGAAATATTTTAGCACCATTGTTGCACCTTTGAATGATTTGACAAAGAAAGGTGTTCCTTTTGTATGGGGCGCGGCCCAAGACATTGCATTTGATACATTGAAACATTTGCTTACTTCTGCACCATTACTTGCATTACCTGATTATTCAAAGCAATTTGAAGTTGAATGTGATGCTAGTGGTATAGGCATAGGTGGCGTTTTTATGCAAGAGGGTCGACGTATAGCTTATTTTTCTAAGAAATTGACTGGTGATCGTTTGAATTATTCAATCTATGCTAAAGAATTGTATGCACTTGTTAGAGTACTTGAGGTTTGGCAACATTATTTGTGGCCAAAGGAATTCATCATACATTTTGATCATGAAGCATTGAAATATTTGAAAGCTCAATCAAACTTGCATAGAAGATTAGCTAAATAGGTTCAGGTCATTGAGTCTTTTACTTACATCATTAATTATAAGAAGGGAAAAGAGAATGTTGTTGTTGATGCTCTATCTTGGAAGAACATGCTATTAACCAATCTTGATGTTAAAATTCCGGGATTAGAAAATATTTGTGCACTTTATGCAATTGACCATGATTTTTCTGAACCATATCGTTTGTGTGCTCTTAGAAACGCATGGGATAAGTATCATATACATCATGCATATTTGTTTCGAGCTAACAAACTATGTATTCTAGAATCATCGTTCTGTTTGCTTTTAGTGCAGGAATTACATGTTGGTGGTATGATGGGTCACTTTGGGCATGAGAAGACGTTGCTCATGCTTGCTGATCACTTTTATTGGCCCAAGATGAGGCGTGATGTGTACAGATTTGTGAGCCGATGCATTACTTGTCACAAATCAAAATCCAAGCTGAAGCCTCACGGTTTGTATACACCTCTCTCTGCACCTACTAGTCCATGGGAAGACATTAGTTTGGATTTTGTGCTAGGTCTACCTAAAACTCAGTGAGGTCATGATTCTATATTTGTGGTAGTGGATATGTTCTCTAAGATGGCTCATTTTATTGTCTGCCACAAAAGCGACGATGCGTCGCATGTTGCTAACCTATTTTTCAGGGACATCGTGAGATTACATGGAGTACCAAAGACGATTGTTTCTGACCGTGATGTGAAGTTCATGATCTACTTTTGGAAGACCTTATGGGGGAAGCTAGGAACGAAGCTGCTGTTCAGTACTACATGTCATCCCCAAACAGATGGTCAAACGGAGGTGGTAAATCGAACATTATCACAGCTACTAAGGACCATGATTAAAATGAATCTTTGGGAATGGGAAGAGTGCTTGCCACATGTTGAGTTTGCTTACAACAGGGCTATGCATTCAACTACTCAGCTTTGTCCTTTTGAGGTGGTGTATGGCTTCAAGCCATTGACGCCACTTGATATGTTGCCTCTGCCATTACATGAGAGAGTTGATATGGAGGCATCAAAACATGTTGATTATGTGAAGAAAATACATGAGAAGACTTGATAGGCTATTGAGAAGAAAGGCAAGAATATTGTTGCTGCAAGGAATCAAGCAAGAAAAGAAGTGTTGTTCGAGCCTAGAGATATGGTTTGGGTGCATCTATGCAAGGACAGATTTCCACTACTTCGCAAGTCCAAGTTGAAGCCACGGGGTGCTAGTCCTTACAAAGTGCTAGCCAAAATTAATGATAATGCCTACTTAGTTGATATACCTATTGAGGAGTTTGGTGGTGCTAGCAACAGCTTCAACGTTGTTGATTTGTCACCATATGCTGGAGAAGACCTTGGAGCGTCGAGGTCGACGCCTTTTGAAGGGGGGAGATGATGAGGACATCCATACTATTCCACTATCTCCTACTCCTATTCACAATGAAGATGTTGTTGCAAAGAACAAGTCCAATGAAATCAGGATTGGACACATTACAAGAGCTCGTGCAAAGCTACTTGAGCAACAGGTGAATTCACTCTTAATTGAACCTGATGTTTTACTTAATGAGAACTTTATACTACCTAAGTCTATGCATCTTTGTATGATCAGGTTTATTGATAACACAAGCGTTGCGCAAGGAGGAGGAGAGTTGCAGAAGAAGGACAAGCGCTGATTTCCAATATCAACAAGTGCGCGAGGGAGGAGCGGGAGGCATGCGCACTAGGAGGCAATGAGGAAATCACGTATGAGCAAGAGAGAGAGAGAGATGGACTGCGTGCCAATAAGGCCGAACCCATATATGGGTCGATATGTATTAGTTTGAGTCGAACCGAGTCAGTTTGGGCCAAGATATGGCTGTTTTTAGGCCCGTTTAGAGGGGAGGACGCCCCAGCCCTCATATAAACCTCCGTAGCCATCACAAGTTAGGTTTTAGACCATGTTACAATATTTTGGAGTTGTTTCTTTCATAGAACCTCTGGAATTACCCTGTGTTCGAATCTACCAACTATAATTGAGTGTGATCTGTTGTTCCATTGGGAATTAGTAGATTTCATACTACCGTTCGTGGTCACGGCTGCGTGCGTAAGAGTGTTGTGTTGTGAATATCCTACAAGGTTCAAGAGCTGTTACATTGGCATCAGGGATCGAGCGGGAGAGATCATAGCTACGCACTAGTTATCTATCATCCACCATTACCATGACAAGAGCTTGCTGAGAAGATCGGGCCACCCCATATCAGGCTCTCACTCACTATGAGGTGGTTCTCTCTCTCACTGGTCTTCTCACAAGTAGGTGTTGTGCTTTGCACCCTCGCTAAAGCCTTTGCATTGTCCGCAATTATTTGGCTAGGAGTCATTGGTTGCAAAACACATGTTTTGCTGAGCCATTTGAAGGTGTATACATTGGTGCGGCCATCATGTTGTGCAGCCTTGTCAAATTGCCATGGTCGACCAAAAAGCATGTGGCAAACTGTCATAGGAACCACATCACACTCCACCGTATCTTTGTAAGGACCAATGGCGAAGGAGACCGATACGGTATGCTTGATCTTCACGGACCCTTGGTCACTTAGCCATTGCACATGGTAGGGGTGCTTGTGCGGATGGAGGGTGAGGTTGAGCTTCTCACACAACTTGGTGCTAGCAAGGTTGTGGCAACTCCCTCCATCTATGATCACCTTGATAGATTTGCCATTGATGCCGGCTCGTGTTTGGAAGATGTTTGAGCGTTGGTCTTCATGCTCTTGTGCTTGAGTGGTCAAGATCCTTGTGATGAAAAGCGATGGACTTGCGTCATGTTCACACACGAGGAGTCCTTGGTCATCTTCCACTCGTTGTCTTGCCATTGATTCCTTGACTCGGGCATCAAATTCATCTTCACTCAAGTACTCTTCATCATCATTGTCATGGATGAACAAGACTTTCTTGTTTCCACATTCGGCAGACTTGTGTCGTTTACCTCCACACTTGTAGCACTCACCATTGAAAGGTGTGTCACTCTTTACTTGTTTGCCACTTGGGGGCAGTTTTCCATGAGGAAGTGTGGGCTTGAAGGAAGGCTTGGAGGTACTTGAGGAGATTCCATTGAAAGTTGTTGGTGTAGCGGTTGAAGCTTGCTTGTAGGTAAAGTACATCTTGGGCTTGTTTTACTTGATATCCTCTTGCACTTGACGTTCAGCCTTTGTTGCGATGTGCACAAGCTCAACCATGGTGCTCTATGTTTGGAACTCGACGATGTGCTTGATTGGGTGATTCAAGCCAATGAGGAAACGTGCCATTGTTTGCTCCATGCGCTCATCAATGTTGGCGCGAATCAAGTTTAGTTCCATTTCCTTGAAGTACTCTTCCACTGTCTTTGTCCCTTGACGAAGCGATTAAAGGTTGTTAAAGAGGTCACGCGTGTAAGGCGCATGGACAAAGCGGGATCTCATATGAGCCTTCATGTCATGCCAAGTTGTTATTGGTGGCTCTTGCTTGCATCACGAGCAACTTGAACTTGTCCCCACCAAAGGTTGGCGTAATCATCAAACTCAAGCGAAGCCATGGTGACCATCTTCTCGTTGCTATAGTTGTGCATGCGGAAGATCTTGTCGACTTTGAGTGCCCATGAGAGGTATTCTTCGGGGTCATTGGATCTGGTAAACTTGGGCATTGTGAACTTGAGCTTGCCGAAAGTTTCTTCATCATTGCGGTCATTGCGACGAGCTTGGTGACCTTGTTGATGATCTTGTAGATGGGGAGGTGGAACTTGGTTCTCGCGTCCTTGTTGCGGAGCTTGCTCTTGATATTGTTGTTGAGGCGCTTGCTCTTGCTCTTGGCGCGGTTGTTGTCGATGTTGAGGCACTTGGGCCTCATGAGGGTGTTGAGGGTGTGGAGCCTCAGGACGTGGGCGATGACAAAGAGGAGGCTCGTTCTCCGTTGGTGATGTTGGTTAGGCATATGGGCCTCACGGCGAAGTTCATGGTCTTGAGCATCTTGACGTGGTGGGCGTCGCTCAACTTGTACCACTTGACGCTCCATGTTTTGGTGTGGTGGTGGAGCCGCCTCGTGATGACCATGGTGTTGGTGTGGATGTTCATGACGTTCATGACAAGGAGGAGGATCTTGGAGAGCTTCACGTCGATGACGAGCTTGGTTCTCCAAATTGGACTCATCACTTGTTGTGTCAAGTACGTGTCGCGGGCGATGGTGGTAGACTTGTGGTTGCACTTGCGGTTCTTCTTGTGGTTGCTCTTGTTGGATCACTAATGCCCTTACGTGATGACGGTGTGCTTCTTGCCTTGCTCGTGGCCTTGAAGAGAAATCACCATCATAGCTTGACGTTGCGGCGTGCCGTTGGGAAGGTACATAGTTCGAAGAACTTCAATCTTCAACCACGGGGGCATCATTGCGTCTTGGAGCACTTGGATGAAGATCTTCTTGAAGAGGTGCATGACGACCCAAAGAACTTGAAGAGCTTGAAGCACGTGAATGCGGTCTTGCCATTCCGTCGATGAGGCATCGAAGATTGTCATTTGTTTCGTCGACGGAGCATTGGAGCGCTTTATTTTGGTGGTCGAAGTTGTGATGCATTGTGTGCATTTGTCATTCGAGGCCGTTGAAGCGGTTGTCGATGTTCTTGAACTCGGCTTGTGTCTCGCCAAATTGTTCATCTTGTCACGTCTCAAGGGCTTGGCAACGTTCATAGAACTCTTGGCGAATGATGAAGTGACTTGCGCGCATCATGTACGGTCCTTGATCTTCTTCTTGGGGAGGTGGTTGGCTCGACTCACCGTGCCTATCCATCATGCAAGACACACAAGTATTGTATATGGAAGTGGATATGGTGGTATTAGCCTTGTACCTCACCTTGGGGATTGCACCAAACTAGAAACCACAAGTGAGAGCTATAAGCGTGCAAAGTGGAATTGAAAAGAAAACTCACAATAAAGAAAGAAATAACTAACTCTCAAAAGCTTGTTGGTGGTAGGTTAGGATTGTGGAATGCCAAAGAACCAACCAAAAGAAAAGGGATAGTCAAAAGTTGGTAAAATCCAACAAAACTCAAGTCACAGGCGGAGGTCAACAACTCAAAGGAGTGACGGGAACCTACGACTATATACACACACGTGGAGATTGTTGGGATTGACACGACTATGAAAATGAGCAAACAAAATGTCCTAACGAAGACTACGCTCGGTGTCGTGCCAATACAAGGAGAGACCATGGCTCGTTTGCAAAGAGCAAAAATGAGCAACGGATTTGTGCACTTGCCTTGGGCGCTCTTCTTTATCTCTTGCTTACAAGCTTTGAGACTCTCTTTTATTATGGGAGACTATTTTTCTTTTTCTTTTGCTTTGTATATTTTTCTTTCTTCTTTTTTTTGCTCTCCCTTGATGCTACCTAGTCACACTTGATATTGCTCTTGCACTCTCACTATCCAAGGACAAATGCACAATGCTCAAGCAAACACAAGATGAGCCACTCTCATGGGATAGGTACACATAAAGGAAGATAGGGTTAACAAGGTGACGCAAGTTATACCTTCTTTGATGATGAAATTGGCGTCGGTGGTGCGGGATGATGTTCATGGGCCGTGGTGTCAATGAGCGTGGGGGTTGTTGATGCGGAAGCTTGCTATTAGTTGACGACACGCACACGGACAGAAACAAACAAGTGGAATTTAGCCAATGCAAGATTAGAGGCAAAACTGTCAAAATCAGGCGTTAGGGTCGGAGACTCTGGGGTTTCAGGCCGGAAACTCCGGTTCAGGCCGGAGACTCCGGTGTGGATAGGCCAGAGACTCCGGTGTAGGCCGGAGACTTCGGTGTGCGGGCCAGAGACTCCGGTCTGGAGTCAGATCGCGAACTGCTCATGTTCTTGAGCGGAAATCCTCGCCTTGGGTCCTCAAATCCGCGAAAAATTGGCCAAATTGGGCTGGGAAAACGCAGGATAAAGCTGGACCAACTCCTAAGACAAGGTTTGGTCGGATCAAAACCACAAATAGCATTCCAAATCAAGAGATCGATCCAAAGGCAAATATGGGGCTCTTTTTTGGGGATATTAGAATTTTTGGTGGATAGAAGAAAATTTTGTGGGGGAATTCGTGAGCAACGAAGCTCTTGATACCAATATGTTGAGGGCAAACCTCTAGGGTGGCCTGATCTTTCACGAATCCCACTCAAATCAAGGATGGAGTGCCAGGAAGGAGGGGAGGATGAACACAACGAACTCACGCAGGAAGAACGCGATGAACACACACACGCAAAACCACGATACACACCAATAGCTCACGCCGGCAGTGACCGGTCCGGTGCAATCCCTAGGTTCGACATCGGGCGGAGGACTCTCTCTCGAACTAGCATGGCGAGATGGGAGCCTCGGTGAGATCTTGACATCTTGGCAAAGGGACACAGATGCCAAGGCCTTGTACAACGTGGAGGCACGATGCAAACTCCAACGAGGTTTGGGATATTTGGTGCTCCTTTATCAAAGGAGCATGAGGCAAGAACTAGATAGATCCACAAGGGGTTTCCACTAATTCCAAATATCATGGCTAGGATTTACAATGGAGGTGGGGGACTATATATAGGCCAGCCACTTAAACAGGGGTACATTAGGAATAAAAGACAAGTTCTGGACGGACGAAGGGGTACATGGGCCGTAGGCCCAAAGGCCTTTTCATGCCTGGAGTTGGTCGGACCGGAGACTCCGGTGTGCAGGCCGAAGACTCTGGTCTAGGCCGGAGAATCCGGTGTAGCCTCCGGAGGGGCCTTCAGATTGTCCCGGAGCTGGGTGTAGTGGGTCAAACCGGAGTTAGGGCCGGAGTCTCTGGTGTCTTTAGGCCGGAGACTTTGGCAGGCCGGAGACTCGGTGTGCACAGACCGGAGACTCCAGTCTGAGGAGCTCCAGCGACTTCTGCTTCATGCTCTGCTCCTTGTTCTGCATCCTTGGGTGCTTGGTGATGTGTTGAGGCTTCGTACCTGATGATGCATAGAGTAGTTGCATGAAGTAGCACACCATCCAAGGAGGTATCAAATTGGCACGAGGAGAGGAGCGAGTTCACCTTAGCTTGTAGGAGTTTCGCTCGGGCACGAGTCATGGGTCCACTTGGGGGACTTGTTGGTGTAGATGTAGGAGCGTCCGTAGGATGGGCTGCGTCACTTAGGTAGTATAAAATTCTCATTAACAAAAACACCAGGTTCATTAAGAAACAAGTTCACCTGTTGTTCTAGTAGCTTAGCACGAGCTCTTGTAATTGGTCCAATCCTTATCTCATTGGATTGATCTTTCTTTGTAGCAGTTGGAACATCATCTGTAGCAATTGGGGTAGGTGTAACTGTAGGGATGTCCTCATCATCTCCCCCCTTCAAAAGGCGTCGACCTCGACGCTCCAAGGTCTTCTCCAGCATATGGTGACAAATCAGCAACGTTAAAGCTATTGCTAACTCCACCAAACTCCTCAATAGGTATGTCAACCGAGTAGGCATTATCATTAATTTTGGCTAACACCTTGTAAGGACCAGCACCACGTGGCTTCAACTTGGACTTGCGAAGTAGTGGAAATCTGTCCTTGCACAGATGCACCCAAACCATGTCTCCAGGCTTGAACAACACTTCCTTCCTTGCTTGATTCCTTGCAGCTGCAATGTTCTTGCCTTTCTTCTCAATAGCATCTCGAGTATTCTTATGAATTTTCTTCACATAATCACCACGTTTTGATGCCTCCATATCAACTCTCTCATGTAATGGAAGAGGCAACATATCAAGTGGCGTCAATGGCTTGAAGCCATACACCACCTCAAAAGGACAAAGATGAGTATTTGAATGCACTACCCTGTTGTATGCGAACTCAACATGTGGCAAACAATCTTCCCACTCCCGCAGATTCTTCTTTATCATAGTCCTTAGCAGCTGTGACAATGTTCGATTCACCACCTCCATTTGACCATCTTTTTGGGGATGACATGTAGTACTGAATAGCAACTTCGTTCCTAGCTTCCCCCATAAGGTCTTCCAAAATTATCTCATGAACTTCACATCACGGTCGGAAACAATCGTCTTAGGTACTCGATGTAATCTCATGATGTCCCTGAAAAACAGGTTAGCAACATGCGATGCATCGTCGCTTTTGTGGCAGGCAATAAAATGAGCCATCTTAGAGAACCTATCCACTACCACAAATATTGAATCATGACCTCTCTGAGTTTTAGGTAGACCTAGCACAAAATCCATACTAATGTCTTCCCATGGAGTAGTAGGTGCAGAGAGGGGTGTATGCAAACCGTGAGGCTTCATCTTGGATTTCGACTTGTGGCATGTAATACATCGGCTCACAAATCTATACACATCACGCCTCATCTTGGGCCAATAAAAATGATCAGCAAGCATGAGCAACGTCTTCTCACGCCCAAAGTGACCCATCAAACCACCAGCATGTGATTCATGCACTAAGAACAAACGCAACAACGATTCTAGAATACATAGTTTGTTAGCTCAAAACAAATATCCATCATGTATATGATACTTATCCCATGCGTTTCTAAGAGCACACAAACGATATGGTTCAGCAAAATCATGGTCAGTTGCATAATGTGCACAAATAGCTTCTAGTCCAGGAATTTTAACATCAAGATTGGTTAATAGCATGTTCTTCCTAGATAGGGCATCATCAACAACATTCTCTTTTCTCTTCTTATATTTAATTATGTAAGGAAAAGATTGAATAAACTCAACCCATTTAGCTAATCTTCTATGCAAGTTTGATTGAGCTTTCAAGTATTTCAATGCTTCATGATCAGAATGTATGATAAACTCCTTTGGCCACAAATAATGTTGCCAAACCTCAATTACTCTAACAAGTGCATACAATTCTTTATCATAGATAGGATAATTCAAACGAGCACCAGTAAGTTTCTCAAAAAAATATGCTATAGGGCTACCCTCTTGCATCAAAACGCCACCAATGCCTATACCACTAGCATCACATTCAACTTCAAATTGCTTCGAAAAATCAGGTAATGCAAGTAATGGTGCAGTAGTAAGCAAACGTTTCAATGTATCAAAAGCAATATCTTGGGCTGCGCCCCATACAAAAGGAACACCTTTCTTTATCAAATCATTCAAAGGTGTAGCAATGGTGCTAAAATCTTTCACGAAGCTCCTATAGAAACCAGCTAAACCGTGGAAACTACGCACTTGACTTGCATTCATAGGAGTAGGCCAATTCTGAATTGATTCAATTTTAGGATCTACCTCTACCCCATTCTTAGATAAAACAAATCCCAGAAATATGACCTTATCTTTTGCAAATGTGCACTTCTCAAGATTATCATATAGTTTATTATCACGCAACACTTGCAAAACTTGTCGGATATGATTACAATGTCCAGTTTCGTTGTGGCTATAGATAAGTATACCATCAAAGTAAACAACCACAAAACGACAAATAAAATCTCTCAAAACATGATTCATTAATTGCATGAATGTACTAGGTGCATTAGTAAGACCAAACAGCATGACTAACCACTCATACAAGCCAAATTTCATTTTGAAAGCAGTTTTCCACTCATCCCCTTCTTTCACCCTAATTTGATGATAACCACTACGCAAGTCAATCTTAGAGAAAACAACAGCACCACTCAATTCATCTAGCATATCCTCTAAGCATGGAATAGGATGATGATATCGAATAGAGATGTTATTAATCGCTCTACAATCTACACACATGCGCCATGTACCATCTTTCTTAGGCACTAAAATAACAGGAACATTACAAGGGCTAAGAGAAACACGAATGTACCCTTAGTTTCTTCAGGATTGGTTCTGGAGGGTGCACGGTTGGGAAGTGTGGCGCTAGGGATCAAGTCAATTTGGTGTTCAATACCACGCAATGGAGGCGAACCTACGGGTACATCTTCTGGAAACACATCCCCAAAATCCTGCAAAATAGAAGAGACACCAAGAGAAACAGGGGTCATGTCATTAGAAACCAATACCTCGCCCTTATACATGAGCACAAGTGGCATGGCTGTAGGATCCTTATGAAATTCTCTCATATCTTCCTTGGTGGCTAATATCAAAAGATTAGGCACTCTCTCACTTTTCGTTATATCACTCAATTTAGGCTCGATTACATCAGGAACAACTGTCACACAATCTCGCCGAGTTATAGGATATTCCTTCAAATTCACCTCTATCTTCTGGCGAGAATCATTCACAATGTCTTGTGGTGTCATTGGCTACATAGTAATCTTCTTTCCTTTGAATTCCAAGTGATACGTATTGGCTCGGCCATTGTGTTGCACATGGCGATCATAAAGCCAAGGCCGGCCCAATACATGATGGCAAACGGTCATAGGAACCACATCAAAACCAATAGAATATTTCTATGGCCCTATTTGGAAATTTACACGTACCATATGATTTACCTTCATCTAACCATTGTTGCTCAACCATTGTATGTAGTATGGCTTCAGATGAGTCAAATATGTCAAATTCAGCTTGGCACATAATTCCTTACTTGCAAGATTTCTGCAGCTACCTCCATCAATAATGACCTTGCAAGCTTTGTTAGGTCCAACTAGGGCTTTCGTTTGGAACAACTTGCAACGCTGAGAATCATCAATCGATTGCACACTAAGTATACGTGAAGATATGACAATAGTTGGTGCACGCTCAGGATAAGCATCTGCACCCTCCTCGCCATCATTAATATCATCGTCATCAGCTTCATCTCCACTCTCTACTTCACCTTGTTCATTGACAAACATAACCTTGTTGTTTGGACAATCCTGCTTGTAGTGTGCCCTACCTCCACAAGTATGGCACACCACATCGTGAGTACGCGCAGTCGACATATTGGAACCCAAACTAGTAGCAGGTGCAGCGGGCTTCTGAGCATTGGAACCAAACAAAGATGTAGGTGCTGGCTTGGACGAAGGTGACGGGTGGCTAGCAGCCGGTGGCACCACCGTAGTAGGTGTAGATCTGGCCAAAAAACAGCTGGAAGGCGGAAACCTCGCACGTGACTTAGCCTCTTCAGGCAACTGGGATTTTGCCTCTCTAGCATGGTGCAATAGCTCATTCATAGTATCATACTTGTGATGACGAACAATGCTCTTGATTGGTAACTTCAATTTGTTGAGGAATCGCTGCATGGTCATCTCAAGGGATTCCCGAACTCTAGCACACTGCATAAGCATCTCCATCTCCATGTAGTACTCATCAACTGACATGGTTCCTTGCCTCAATTGTGTCAATTTATCAAAAACTGATCGCAAGTAGTTGGTGGGTACAAAATGAGCCTTCATAATTTGCTTCATCTCGCACCAATCCATTACAGGAAGTTTATTGTCCTCCCTTCTATTATGCACAATAGCATCCCACCAACGCAAAGCATATCCATCAAATTCTGACGCTGCAAGCTTGACCTTCTTGTCATCTGGATAGTCAAACAAACACCAGAGCTTCTCAATCTTCAACTCCCATGTAAGGTAATCTTCAGGATCTAGTGAGCCATCAAACTTGGGAATTGAGAATTTTGGCTTGCCCAAACTATCATCAGCAGCTTGGTTCTGAACGCGTTGAGCATGCCCAATATGAGCAAGACCACGACCATAAGCAGGTGCAGCAGCAGGCGCAGGTGCAGGGGGGATGGCACGTCCCCTGCCAACATGTGGGCCAGGATCAGCCGCACTACCCTCATCATAGTCATCAAAAGCATCATCATGTGAGTGTTCCTGTCGTTGCTGTAATGCTACTGTTAAGGTCTCAATGGAACGCTGCAAAGTTGCGTCATTGACATTGATTGCTGTCACTTGTGTTTGAATAGTATTGACGGCGCCAACATTCTGGTCAAATGTCATTTGCATGTCCTGTATATTCTTGTCAATGGCATCTGTTGAGTGAGTAAACGCTCGCGTCAAGTGGGATTTCAATGCCTCATATTCTCGCCAATTAACAAGTTCCTCATCCTTCTTTTTCTGCAACACAACATCATCATCACTCAAAGACATGATTAGTAGGTTAGTGCAAAAATCAAAATCTGTATGGTGGAAACTCTCACAACTTACTCACAACTGACAAGAAAGTAGATCTTACCGTTCCAAAGTGAATAGAGATGCTTTACCAAATGTAATCAAAGACTAATGCACCGAAGTGATGAAGTGAATATCGAAGGTATAGAGAACGATCGCAGGGCACACAAGTTATTTATGGTGGAGCTATAGGTATGGTATCCTATCTACACTGCAAACAAGTCCTAGTGCTGATTGTACAAAAACGCAAGAAACAACACGTGGAGAAAAATGTGGCAATGCAACTATGAAGGGTGTTACACTACTCTCGAGAGACACTAGCAAAGCTCAAAGTAAATAGGCACAAGATTGCTCAAAGTACCGATGCACAAAGATATCACTAGGCCTCTTGCTCAAATTCTCTTTTTAACTATTTTTATTTTTCTTTTGTATAGCTCTTTTTGCTTTTTCTTTTGCTAATTTGCTTTTTCTCTTTTATTTTTATTATATATATATATATATATCACACGTCCAACTTACAAAGTACAACACGAAAATCCTAAGAGCAGCCTGTAGGAGCGGAAACTAGTCTCAATGGGCAAGTTCCTACACCTATGTAATAGAATGATGTGGCTAAGGTTAAGGAAAAGTGCAAATTTTTGTCAGACTTTGTAATTCCTGCCGTGGCAGAGAAAATTCCTGCCGTGGCAAAGAAAACAGTCAAACACGTGCTGCGGTAGAAGCGGCGGCCGAGCAGCTGGCGCACGAAAGAAAAAACATGCAGAAAACGTGTCATGGCAGAGCGGCGGCAGGGTAGGCGCGCGCGGCAGAGAGAATTGTGCCGCGACAGGAGACTGTGTCACGGTAGGACTCGTTGCAGGAAAACAGTACGTTTCCGTGCCGCGGCAGAATCGGTGGAAACTTTTTTTATGCAAACCGACTCGGCCCAGAGTAAGACACTAGGACTCCTCTGGTGGGATCGGATCTGCTAGAGGCGGCGGAAAAAAGATGGTGGATTCGACTAGAACAAGAAGGAAAATGATGAAAAAAAATCTAGATCTAAACTAAAGGATGAACACGACCAGCAACTATTACTTGAATACGATGCAATCTAGTCTATGGCAACTCTTTTTTTGGGGCTTTTTCTGTATAGGATGAAAAACACTCTCTAATCTATGGATGGATACGATTGCTTACCGAGGCAACGAGAAAATCTGATACCAAGATGATATGGGGTGGCCTGATCTTCTCAGCAAGCTCTTTTCGATGGTAATGGTGGATGATAGATAACTAGTGTGTAGCTATGATCTCTCCCGCTCGAACCGTAATGCCAATGCAACAGCTCTCGAACCTTGTAGGATATTCACAACACCACACTCTTGCGCACGTAGCCGTCGACCACGAACGGTAGTATGCAATCTACTAATTCCCAGTGGAACAACAGATCACACTCAATTGCAATTGGTAGAATTCGATCACAGGGTAATTCTAGAGGTTTTATAAAAGAAACAACTCCAAAATAATTTTAACGTGGTCTAAACCCTAAAACTAGTGCGCCCCATCTATATATGAGTCTGGGGTGCGGCGGCCTAAGGTGGGAGCTGAGTTGGTCCCACCCAACTAGATACAAACCGACCCAAAAGGGTTCGGCCAACATGACTCTGCCGTGGCAGAGTTTCAGTCGGTTTCTCTGTCGTGGCAGCCTGCCGCGGCAGAGTTGGACTATGTTTTCCTGCCGTGGCAGAGAACTGATGCTTTTCTCTGCCGCGGCAGAGAACTTGCTCCTCTTGTTGATCTTTGTCTTGGACAGCTCCTTGCGCGTCCTCTCTCTCCTCCCTCGCGCATTCTTCATTGATCAACACGCCATGTTCCATTAGCTCCTCGCTCCGTGCTATGCCTTCTTCTCCTAAGTACCTAATCATGCAATAATTCAAAGACTTAGGTAGCATAAAATTCTCATTAACTAAAACACCAGGTTCATTAAGAAACAAGTTCACCTGTTATTCTAGTAGCTTAGCACGAGCTCTTGTAATTGTTCCAATCCTTATCTCATTGGATTGATCTTTCTTTGCGGCAGTTGGAACATCATCAGTAGCAATTGGGGTAGGTGTAACTATAGGGATATCCTCATCAAGATCGGGCCACCCCATATCATCCTATGTATGATAAAGAATTGTATGTACTTGATAGAGTTCTTGAAGTTTGGCAACATTATTTGTGGCCAAAAGAATTTATCATACATTCTGATCATGAAGCATTGAAGTATTTGAAAGCTCAATCAAACTTGCATAGAAGATTATCTAAATGGGTTGAGTTTATTGAATCTTTTCCTCATCATTAAGTATACGAAGGGAAAGGAGAATGTAGTTGTTGATGCTTTGTCTAGGAAAAACATGCTATTAACAAATCTTGATGTTAAAATTCTTATATTAGAGAGTATTTGTGCACTTTATGCAACTGACCATGATTTTGCTGAACCATATCATTTGTGTGCTCTCAAAAACGCATGGGATAAGTATCATATACATGATGGATATTTGTTTAGAGCTAACAAACTACGCATTCTAGAATCGTCGTTGCGTTTGTTATTAGTGCAGGAATCACATGATGGTGGTTTGACGGGTCACTTTGGGTGTGAGAAGACATTGCTCATGCTTGCTGATCACTTTTATTGGCCCAAGATGAGGCGTGATGTGTACAGATTTCTGAGTTGTTGCATTACATGCCACAAGTCCAAATGAAAGTTGAAGCCTCATGGTTTGTATACACCTCTCTCCGCACCTACTACACCATTGGAAGACATTAGTATGGATTTTGTGCTAGGTCTACCTAAAAAACAGAGAGGTCATGATTCTATATTTGTGGTAGTGGATAGGTTCTCTAAGATGGCTCATTTTATTACCCGTCACAAAAGTGATGATGCGTCGCATGTTGCTAACCTGTTTTTCAGGGACACTGTGAGATTACACGGTGTACCCAAGACGATTGTTTCTAACCGTGACGTGGAGTTCATGAGCTACATTTGGAAGACCTTATGCGGGAAGCTGGGAACGAAGCTGTTGTTCAGTACTACATGTCATCCCCAAACAAATGGTCAAGTGGAGGTGGTGAATAGAAGATTGTCACAATTTCTAAGGACAATGATAAATAAGAATCTACGGGAGTGGGAAGAGTGTTTGCCACATGTTGAGTTTGCATACAACAGGGTTGTGCATTCGACTACTCAGCTTTGTCCATTTGAGGTGGTGTATGGCTTCAAGCCATTGACACCACTTGATTTGTTGCCTTTTTGCCATTACATGAGAGAGTTGATATGGAGGCATCAAAGCATGCTAAATATGTGAAGAAGATTCATGAGAAGACTTGAGAGGCTATTGAGAAGAAAGGCAAGAATATTGCTGCTGCAAGGAATCAACACGGAAGGTAGTTTTGTTCAAGCCTAGCGACATGGTATGGGTGCATCTGTGCAAGGATAGGTTCCCACTACTTTGACAATCAAAATTGAAGCCACGTGGTGCTAGTCCTTAGAAGGTGTTAGCCAAGATTAATGATAATGCCTACTTGATTGATATACCTATTGATGAGTTTCGTGGAGTTAGCAACAGCTTCAACATTGCTGATCTATCACCATATGATGGAGAAGACCTTGTAGCGTCGAGGTCGACGCCTTTTGAAGGCGGGGGGAGATGATGAGGACATCCCTATACTTACACCCACCCCAATTACTACTGAAGACATTCCAGCTATTGCAAGGAAGGATCAGTCCAATGAGATTAGAATTGGACCCATTAGAATAGCTCGTGCTAAGCTACTTGAAAAATATGTGAATTCACTCCTAAACGAATCTGGTACTTTAATTGTGAGAACTTTATACAACCTAAGTCTATGCATTTATGTATGATCAGGTTCATTGGAGAAACAAGCATGGATCAAGGAGGACAAGGGCTACAAGAGAAGCCCAGCATGATGATCACCCAATGATGCGCGAGGGAGGAGAAGGAGGAAGGCACAAGAGAAGATCATCAAGACGGAGGCAAGAAACTCTGCAACGACCGGAGTGTCCAGCCGAGTCCACCCGGACTGTCTGGTCTGCACGACAGAAGAATTGGTGCGGACAATCAGTACACCAAATCGGACACTATCCGGACACCATCCGGAAACTTTGAAGTTTTTGATCGGACCGGAGTGTCCGACTGACTCCACCCGGAGTGTCCAGCCCGACCGGAATGTCCGGCCCGTTTCCACCGGACTATCCACCCACCGACTGAATCTGGTCCAAGTCGGCATGTATCAGTTTGAGTTGTATGCGTCTTAGATTGGGTTTCTGGCCGCCCCAACCACCCTTATAAGCCCTGGGACGCCCCAAAGTTAGGGTTTAAACCACGTTAAAAATATTTTGGAGTTGTTTCTTTTTAGAACCTCTGGAATTACCCTGTGATCGAATTATCTACTGCAATTGAGTGTGATCTGTTGTTCCACTGGGAATTAGTAGATTGCAAACTACCGTTCGTGGTCGATGGCTATGTGCGCAAGAGCGTGGAGTTGTGAATATCCCACAGGGTTCGAGAGCTGTTGCATTGGCATCAGGGTTCGAGCTACAGGCTATTAATCTATCCACCATTATCATTGTCGACAAGTGCTTGCTGAGAAGTTCGGGCCACCCCATATCACTGCTCATGGTCGTGGCTAGGCTCCCATTGGCCATGCTCAGCATATTCTACCCTAGATCCCCGAGGATGGTTTGGGTAAGCCAAAAATTTTGATTCCCAAGTTTGATGGTTTGCTTGATCCTGAAGATTACCTTACATGGGAGTTGAAGATTGAGAAGCTTTGGTGTTTGCATGAGTATACCGAAGACAAGAAGGTAAAGCTTGTAGCGTCAGAATTTGATGGATATACATTACGTTGGTGGGATGCTATTGTGCAAAATAGAAGAGATGACAATGACCTTCCTATGCTCACCTGGAGAGAGATGAAGCACATCATGAAGTAATGTTTTGTGCCCACTAACTATTTGCGGTCAGTTTTTGACAAGTTGACACAATTGAGGCAAGGAACCATGTTAGTTGATGAGTACTACATGGAGATGGAGATGCTTTTGCAGCGTGCTTGAGTCTGTGAATCACTTGAGATGACTATGCAACGATTTCTCAACAATCTAAAGCTACCCATAAAGAGTATTGTTCGTCATCAATAGTACGATAGTATGAATGAATTGTTGCATCGTGCAAGAGAGGCCGAATCCCAGCTCGCTGAAGAGGCAAAGGCACGTGCAAGGTACCCTTCCACCAGCCGCTTTTCCGTACGGTCTACACCGCCACCTCCTATGGCGCCATCTGCAGCGGCTGCTGGTCATCCTTCCACATCTTTGGCCAAGCCTACACCTCAGCCATCCTATTGTTCCAATGCAAAGGAACATGCTACTCTTGCTTCTAGCTCGGGTTCCAATATGTCAACTTCTTGTACTCGCTATGTGGAGTGCCATACTTGTGGAGGTAGAGGTCACTACAAGCGAGATTGTCCAAACCACAAGGTCATGTTTGTCAATGAACATGGTGAGTATGAAAGTGGAGATGAAGTTGATCATAATTGTGCTGATGACAATGGTTATGACAATGAGGAAGGTATGGAAGCTTTCCGTAAGCATGCGCCAACCATTGTGGTGTCTCCACGTATACTTAGTGTGCAGCCTATTATTGATTCTCAGCGCTACAACTTGTTCCAAACAAAAGCACTAGTTGGCCCAAATAAAGCTTGCAAAGTAATCATTGATGGAGGTAGCTGCAGAAATCTCGCAAGCAAGGAGTTATGTGCCAAGCTGAATTTGACTTATTTACCTCATCATAAACCATATTACATCCAGTGGTTAAGTGACAATGGAGAGATGAAGGTAAATCACATGGTTCGTGTGAATTTTGAGATAGGACCATACAAGGATTCTATTGATTTTGATGTGGTTCCTATGACTCTGTGCCATCTACTATTGGGTCGGCCATGGCTTTATGATTTCCATGTGCAACACAATGGCTGAGCCAATACTTATCATTTGGAGTTCAAGGGCAAGAAAATCAATTTACTGTCTATGACCTCACAGCAGATTTTGAGTGAGTCTCGTCAAAAGATTGAAGTGAACTTGCAAGATGCACCTATACCTAGGCGAGAGAATGTAGAAGCTGTGAGTGATGTAATTGAACCCAAAAAGAATGATATAATGAAAAGTGAGGGAGTGCCTAATCTTTTAATGGTAGCAACCAAAGAAGACATGAGAGAATTTAGTGAGGATCCTACTGCCATGCCACTTGTGCTCATGTACAAGGGCGAGGTTTTGGTTTCTAACGACATGACCCCTGTTTTCCTTGGTGTGTCTAATGTTTTGCAGGATTTTGGTGATGTGTTTCCTGACGAGGTGCCAGATGGATTGCCCCCATTGCGTGGCATTGAGCATCAAATAGATTTGATCCCAGGCGCCACACTACCAAACCATGCACCCTACAGGACCAACCCCGATGAAACAAAGGAGATACAGAAACAAGTACAGGCGTTGCTGGATAAAGGTTACAATCGTGTTTCTCTTAGCCCTTGTGATGTTCCTGTTAGTTTTAGTACCTAAGAAAGTTGGTACTTGGCACATGTGTGTAGATTTTAGAGCTATAAATAACATCACTATTCGATATCGTCATCCCATTCCATGTTTAGAGGATATGTTAGATGAATTGAGGGGTGCTGCTGTTTTCTCTAAGATTGATTTGCGTAGTGGATACCATAAAATTAGAATGAAAGAAGGGGGTGAATGGAAAACTGCTTTCAAAACAAAATTTGGTTTATATGAATGGCTAGTTATGCCTTCGGCTCTTACTAATGCACCTAGCACAGTCATGAGATTAATGAACCATGTTTTGAGAGAATTTATTGGTTGTTTTGTGGTTGTTTACTTTGATGATATACTTATATACATCCGTAATGAAACTGACCATTGTGATCATATTCGACAAGTTTTGCAAGTGTTGCGTGATAATAAATTGTATGCTAATCTTGAGAAGTGCACATTTGCGAAAGATAAGGTTATATTTTTGGGATATGTTGTACCTAAGCATGGGGTAGAAGTAGATTAATCTAAAATTGAATCAATTCAGAATTGGCCTATTCCCATGAATGTGAGTCAAGTGTGTAGTTTCCATGGTTTAGCTAGTTTTATAGGCGCTTTGTGAAAGATTTTAGTACTATTGCTGCACCATTGAATGAATTAACTAAGAAAGGTGTGCCATTTGTATGGGGCATAAGCCAGGATATTGCATTTGATACTTTGAAACATTTGCTTACTTCTGAACCATTACTTGCATTGCCTGATTTTTCAAAGCAATTTGAAGTTGTGTGTGATGCTAGTGGTATAGGAATTAGTGGAGTTTTGATGCAAGAGGGTCGTCCTATAGCATATTTTTCTGAGAAACTTACTGGTGCTAGACTGAATTATCCTATTTATGATAAAGAATTATATGCATTTGTTAGAGTTCTTGAAGTTTGGCAACATTATTTGTGGCCAAAGAATTTATCATACATTCTGATCATGAAGCAATGAAGTATTTACAAAGCTCAGTCAACATTGCATAGAAGATTAGCTAAATGGGTTGAGTTTATTGAATCTTTTCCTTACATCATTAAGTATAAGAAGGGAAAGGAGAATATAGTTGTTGATGCTTTGTCTAGGAAAAACATGCTATTGACAAATCTTGATGTTAAAATTCCTGGATTAGAGAGTATTTGTGCACTTTTTGCAACTGACCATGATTTTGCTGAACCATATCGTTTGTGTGTTTTGAAACAAGCATGGGATAAGTATCATATACATGATGGCTATTTGTTTCATGCTAACAAACTATGTATTCCAGAATCGTTGTTGCGTTTGTTCTTAGTGTAGGAATCTCATGCTGGAGGTTTGATGGGTCACTTTGGGCGTGAGAAGATGTTGCTCATGCTCGCTGATCACTTCTATTGGCCCAAGATGAGGCGTGATGTGTACAGATTTGTGAGCCGATGCATTACTTGCCACAAGTCGAAATCCATGCTGAAGCTTCACGGTTTGTATACACCTCTCTCTGCACCAACTACTCCATGGGAAGACATTAGTATGGATTTTGTGCTTGGTCTACCTAAAACTCAGAGAGGTCATGATTCTATATTTGTGGTAGTGGATAGGTTCTCTAAGATGGCTCATTTTATTGCCTGCCACAAAAGCGACGATGCGTCGCATGTTGCTAACCTGTTTTTCATGGACATCATGAGATTACATGGAGTACCCAAAACGATTGTTTCTGACCGTGATGTGAAGTTCATGAGCTACTTTTGGAAGACCTTATGGGGGAAGCTAGGAACGAAGCTGCTATTCAGTACTACATGTCATCCCCAAACAGATGGTCAAACGGAGGTGGTGAATCGAACATTGTCATAGCTTCTAAGGACCATGATTAAGAAGAATCTGCAGGAGTGGGAAGAGTGTTTGCCACATGTTGAGTTCGCTTACAACAGGGCTGTGCATTCAACTACTCAGCTTTGTCCTTTTGAGGTGGTGTATGGTTTCAAGCCATTAACGCCACTTGATATGTTGCCTCTGCCATTACATGAGAGAGTTGATATGGAGGCATCAAAACATGCTGATTATGTGAATAAAATACATGAGAAGACTCGTGATGCTATTGAGAAGAAAGGCAAGAACATTGCTGCTGCAAGGAATCAAGCAAGGAAGGAAGTGTTGTTCGAGCCTGGAGATATGGTTTGGGTGCATCTGCGCAAGGACATATTTCCACTACTTCGCAAGTCCAAATTGAAGCCACGTGGTGCTGGTCCTTACAAGGTGTTGTTTATCAATACGTTGTGTTATGGGGTAACCCCGTGGGTGGCCCGATCTTCACGGATCTCATGGTCAAATCGATGGGAAAGCGAGGGGAAAGGGAGAAGGTAGCGGAAGCGGACGCACACCTTGCGAAGAACACGATGAACACACACAAAACACACACGATACAAGGCCGATTTATCTCACCAGTGGCCACCGGTCCGATAGAATCCTCGCAAGGAAAGATCAGTCAACGTGCTCCCTCGATCCCATGCAGAGAGGGAAGAACACCTTGGAGAGGGTCTTGACGTCTTGGCAAAGGGACACCGATGCCAAGGCCTTGTACAACGAGGGAGGCGCGATGCAAACTCCAACGAGGTGGTGACGATAGTCGATCCCCTTTGGTAGAAGGGGATGAGGCAAAACTACAGATTCTACAAAGGAGGTTTTCTTTAGTCTATCATCTATGCCTAGGGTTACATGAGGGGGTGGGGGCACTATATATAGGCCAGCCACTAGTTCAAGGGTACTTTAGGAATAAAAGGGGAAGGTCTAGGTGGACTAAGGGGTACATGGGCCGAAGGCCCAGCTGGTGGCGCACAAGCCCATACGCTTAGGCCGAAGACTCCGGTGTGGTGGTCCTGTGACTCCGGTCTGTCTCCGGTGTCATCTCCGGAGGGTCCTTCTGGCTGTCCTCGAGCTCGATCTGGGGGTCAGTCCGGAGATGGGTCCGGAGACTCCGGGGTCTGCAGGCCAGAGACTCCGGTGTCTTCAGGACGGAGACTCCAGTGTGGCCAGAGACTACGGTGTGCGCAGTGTAGCATCCCAATTGTCTAACAATTGCAATGCTACTAGCCTAGTCTATATATATGCTACCTTCCTATATATATTTGTTGCATCATAATTATATCATGCTCATGTCATCATGCCACCTTGCATTTGAGCATCATATAAAACCCTTTTGTTTTGGTTCTTCTCTCATATGCATTGATAATTGTATTTGACTCTTGATATTGTATTTGGGTCTTGGTATATTGTTTAAATGCCCAAGTTGAGTTGGGGGCATATCTCTTATTAACTCCACCACTTTTCTTTCACCACCTTATAATTCCACCATCTAACTAAATGTGAGCTTTGCACTTATTTGGGTTTTACCTCTAGCTCATGTGGGTTGGGATGGATCCAATTCTTTTCCACATGCTCTCATCTTAGCATCATGGTGTTTTCACATTATTGATATATGAGAGCCACATGGCCACCTTTGCATGCCTTGCGAGTGGAACCCTTTTTCCTAGCTTCCACATGGATTATTATGGATTATGCCATGTTGGGATATTTTTGGGACTATTGAGCATCTAGTGGCACATACACACTAGCAAGTCCCATTTCTATTCAAACATGGTCATCTCCAACTACTCCACATGGGGCATCCTTTCATTTCTTTTGCTTGGCTTTATTCCACCTTTGGAAATGCAAATGAACAATGCCATGTTTAATATTATTGTTTTCACAAGAATCAACATGGTATTAAATATTTTGCATGGGCCATGCAAGTGCCACCTTTTCTAGTATTTGGTTTTTTATTTGATTTATGAGTGGATCATCTCACTCTCTCTATCTCTCTCTTTGGGCTTGATCTAGTTGATCTTGCTTAAACCCCATCACCATATCCATCTATGCTATCTTCCCCTTTTCTCCTTTTCTCTCTTTGGCTACCTTGCTTGAGCTTGGTTGGTCATCCTTGATCTAGTCAAAAGGGACCACTCCATCTACCCCCTAGTACCAAACCCTAAGCTACCACCTCCCCCTCTCTTTCGGCCCTCCCTTCTCCCTACCTAGCTTGGCCCCACCGGTCACCCTCTCTCCCTGGCCACCTCTCCCTGCCCTAGCTACCCCAACCCTAATGCCAACCCTAGCCCGAGGCTACCACCACCCAACCCGAGCCTACCCGCTCTTCCTCTCTTCTCTCCCTGCCTTGTGGCCCCCTAGCCCGAGCCTGCCCCTGCCTCCTTGGCCTCGCCTCTGGCCCACCTGCCAGCTCCCCATGCGCCTGCCCCTGCCCTGGCCTCCCTGCCCGAGCACGTGAGGAGGAGGAAGAAAAGGTGGCCGAGCCACCTTTTTCCTTCACCACCTCCCCACGGCATCCTCCCTCCCTCTGCCTTATCCCCATCTCCACGACACCTCTGGCCCCTCCCAGATCTCCCCAGGGCCGTGCCCACCTACCCCTCCTTCTCCATCTACCCCCTACCGCCACCGTCTACACCTCGCCGCTAAAACCTCGGCCTCCACCGCACCCCGCCGATCCAGTCGAGCCGAGCGACCGCGAAGTGGCCAGAAAGATCGAGGAGGGTCCCCTGCTTTGCCCCGAACCCGCCGTCGAGGAGGAGACGCGCCAGAGCCGGAGATCACCGCCGAGCCGACGCCAAACCCTAGTTCCGGGCGCGCCAGCTCTGACGACGATCTACCGCCCCTCTGCTCGATCCGACCACGCCAACATCCTCTAGGTGAGCTCCTAAACCCCCTGGACACGCTCTGCCTCGCCGTGCCGCCCTAGATCCGCCGGACCTTGCGCCGAGCGCCCTCTGCGCGCCGCCGCATGTTTCTGTCTACTTGCTCCGCGCCACGCAAAACCCTACCTAGGCCACGCCCGCCCCCCTGACATCTACCCCGCCCTAGCCCAGCGGTGACCGCCTCCGCGCGCACGCGCAGGTCCCCAGTTCGATCCCCCCCCCCGCGCGCTGTGCTCCATGCGTCGGCACCGATCTGTCGAGAGACAGATTCAGAGAAGATCCACAGTACCGCGCTGTCGCTTTTGCGCATACCCCCCCACATTTTGTTTTGCATCAAACCGCGATCCTAGAGGACCCACCAGTCAGCCACCCAGTAGATTTTACAGGAAACCCCCTGGCCTCTTTCAGCTTCAACCCGCGCTCCAGCCGCGGCCCCACCTGTCGGTCCCTGCGCGCTTGCTCACTGGCGCGTGGGCCTGTGGTCGCTGGCCCCACCTGCCCGCCACAGTGGCTAGCTAAACCTGCGGTGTAAAACGTTTTCTGCGCGCGTGTGTTGCTGAGTCAGCGCTGGACCCACTGGACAGTTTCTGTGGCTAGATTAGTCTGAGTACAAAAAGACTCTGTGTTTATCTGTTTAAATTCAAATCTTTTCAAATTAATTCAAATTCAAAATTCAAATCTGTTTTAATATATCTTTTAAAATACAAATCCAAATAATACAAATAATATATGTTTTCAAATCAGAAAAATGTGAGGATTTCAAATATGCAATCCAAAATATATTTTGAACACTTTATTTTCCAAGTTAAACAAAATTACAATAATTTGCCCCTTTATCTTAATTAATTAATATCTTTTGTTTTATAACTCCAAATTTAGCAAATGATATGTCTAAAATGATTAGCTCGACGAGACCTTTCTGTTTATGCATTCCTTGATCTGTTTTGCAGCATGCATCATATAAATATAAAGTATACAGCAACTAAAATGAGGTTAAAATGGGGCCAAAACCCAATAAAATGATTTATTCTTGTACTCCACACCTCACCCATGCCATGCTACCTTATTGCCATGCAAATTGTGCATCATTCATCATGGCATGATTGTTTGCTTGATGCATTTTATTCATATGCTTGCGCACTTTATTTATGTTAGCCCTTGTTTGTTTGGTTCTTCTTCGAATAGACGCTGAGCAGGGGATATATCAAGAGAACCAGGAGCACTACCCAGATCCATCCCTTGCTTCAACTGAGCTGCCAGGCAAGCACTACCACATGCTTGCATACATATAGTACCTATTGCCTCTTTCTTATTCTTGCATCATTGAGTCGCGATTCCATTAAATTGAATCCCAAGTATTGCATAGCCTTTACTTTTAAACCCCACCGAAGTTTGTTCCTCCATCCCATGAGCCATTACTACAGGAGTTGTTTGAGCCATGCGAGTCGTAGAACAGCATGTGTAGGGTTTGTGAGTGTCTGATGGATAACGAGGTACCTAAACAACTTAACCTGAGTAGTAATGGGATAACTAATGAAAGTGGCATCGGTGAGCCATATTCGCTATTTGGTTTTTCAGGCTCACTTGTGTCCCGTAGGACCCCGAGTACTTGATTCCTGTTCCTTGAATATTCGCGCTATCCACATCCGGGAGGCTTATGAACCCCCCTGAGCCAGAGCTTGATTCATTCTTATTTCTTGGGGCCACAAACTAGTTTGAGGTTTTATTTACTATCATGTACTTATGCCATGCTTTACTGCTTTATTTAAATTGTGCGAGGTACTGCACACTGTACTGTTTAGGGAAGCAGAGTGTTTTCGCGGTGTCGACAAGCCCAGTCACATTTTCGGGTTCCCAGTCGTTCACAGCCATTGGCGCAAACCTTGAGTCCGTCTCGGAGTCGGCCAACTTCGTCGCGGGTAGCTTAATGGGGTGGCCCCCTGAAATATTTCTGAATCCTGTGATTGCTTTGTCGTGACTGCCTCGTTGGGTTTTGATTTGTTTTTTCCGAGGAATATCGAGTGTGTGTTGCTATTTGTGCACCCCTTCAGGGTAAAACTTTCTGAAAGCCGTGTCCGCGGTTATGGACGACTTGGAGCACAGTTTCTCGATCATAGACAAGCATAACTAAAGTACCGTTTTTAACTTGACTAGACTAGGTACCTGACTAGTAAATAGTGCAACACTCATGGAATGGTTAATAAAACTGCCAACGGATGGGGGGTTGTTCGTCCGCTTCCTCGTCGGTAAGCGAGGAGGAGGATGGATCTGTTAAGATTACCGTTGTAACTCTTGTTATTAATTCACGGACATCCGTCTATCTCTGGTTAGGCGGATGGTTAGCGAGTATCTATAGAATTGCTAGGGTTTATCTTTTGCTGCAATTGCGTCACCCCAGGTTGTGTCCCCTTTAGAGGCATAAAGACTTGCTGAGTACCCCTAGGTTCTCACACGATAAATTATTGGTTCAGATGAACAGGTACACTCGCAAGATGGATACTGGGTGGAAGAGACGGACGATGTGGGCAACGATCATTCGGTGTAGAGATTCCGGGAAAGGGGATTCGTGAGATCTGTGGGCGGGATCTGCTTATTTATGGGGCATCTTATGCCGATTTTCTTCTTATCCGTACTCGGATTTTGTCTTCCGCTTCCGCCTGATACTCTGATGTTTGATGTATGAGGAGATATCCTAAACTATTATATCTATCTAGGATATTTGGATCTTGCCGTATGGCGTTGCTATATTTCCTTTCTTTTTAGATGGAATGGCTCTGATGTACTGTTGTAAGGTGGCTTGCATACATACTCATTTGTGTATGTAGTTGATCCCTTCGCCTGCCGATTACGCCGCCCGTTCTTGTCCCGATGATTGGAAATGGTTGGGACGGCCGAAAGGTCTACCTGTGAGTGGCATTTGGGCCCCACCGTACTATTTCAACCATTTACGTTCATCCAGGCTTGTAACTAGGAGCGTAATTCACCGAGGTAGTTACAATTGGTATCAGAGCCATCCCGCCCTTCAGGGTCTCAGCCAAATGGTCGTTGTCTGTCTAGCAAATATTTTGGTAGTTATGTATACTAGGGAAAAACAAAACGCGAGAGTAGGACTGCTTCCACTTTTCTTCTTACCCAACCACCACCCTTTTCTGGTAAGGAAGTGTAACGTTTTCTATCCTCTTCTTAAAATTCAAACTAGGATTCACGTGTTCTGGGTTTCCGTAGTACCATAGAAAGTGTGTGTGTGTGTGTAATTCCTTGTATATCTGTTGCATCCAACATGTTATCTTTATCTGCCTTTTGGTTATCAACTGTTGGTACATTCCATACTGACAGGCTTTTGCAAACCAGCGCGATCTATCTGACTCCTTGTTAACCGGTGCCATCTTCTTAAGGGTGTTCTTCCTTCTAGCAACTCCTCTTTCTGTGCAAGCATCTGTTGCTAATCTCTATCTGCTAAGTGATTTTGCACATCTATTGGTATTTTAATGCCGAAAAATGCGGAAAATTTTCTTTGATACATCTGTGTTTCCACACTCCTTTTCAGTCGTGTGTGAAACATTATCTATCTCTCTTTTATCAGCATGTCCATGCTAACTCATTCTTTTGTCACCGGCGCTTAATCCTGGAGCTTCTTTTCATCTTCAATTCTCTTGGGCTAATTACATAACATGGGTCGATCCGATGCTGATGATTGTAATTTGGCTCTCGGCATAGCTATATTCCACTCATGATAAGTGTCGATTGGAATATGGAAAAATGCTATCAACCGTCACCATCTGGAGGATAAGGTTATCTCCTGTGATTTTGAGTACACCGTGATCATATCTATGCAAATTCAAGCATCTTTGGCAACCCGGAGTTTCTCAAGGCACTACAGCGGTCTATCATCTGTTTATCATGCTGCACATCTTTTTCAACTCCATATCTGCACATCTTTTTCGTCTCTGATAGCTCATACCATAAGCAAAGCTATGTCATCGTTCCTTTATCCAATATCTCTTTATCTTTGTAACCGGTGATCCAATCGACAATGTGAACCAGGTGACATCTCCTTTTCTTCCGAAGGACCAGATAGTCTATTCTACCAGTGCATCTCTTTCAACACGAACCCGTGCTCGTAACGTTGATCTTTCTAAGAGCGTTGAGCTTAGAAAGTGTTTCGAGCATTTGTTCGTTTCTCTCGCCTTTTGAACTTGATATTCTGGGAATATCTTTTTAATCCATGGTGGTATATGTTGATAATATGCTTGCCTATTCCATATCAAGGGAAGAACATGGTAGATCATCTGTGTCTCTTTCTCTCAAGCTTTGTTAACACTGCCTGTGTGCAAAGTCTCAAAGTGAGAATTCTGGCTTCTTGAAGTCACCTATCTCGTCCACGTCCTTCTGCTAAATACATTGCTTCAATTCTGGAATTAGCAAGTCCGTTGTTAATTCCATCCTCCATCTTCAACCAATCCAGAGTGGTTCCTTGTTGGCAAGTTATCATCGTCGTTACGCTAAAGATTTTCCTCAAGACTGCTAAATCTCTCTCAATCATTTCAGGAAGAACATGGAGTTCTTTTAACCTCTATCTCGTTAAGTGATCTTTTGAAACCCTCTCGTTATATCATCTATGCTCAATCCACCGGAGGCCATGAAGATTTTTTCAGATCTTTTGTAATCCTTATGTTCAAGTTGGTGCTATATTTTCTGTAGCTGTTGAATCTTGCAGTTCTTCTCCGTAATCTTCCTTCATATCTTTCCGGTGGCTGGTTACTTATGATATGACGACAACATCATCACCCTTATCTATCTTGAATCTGGTGAATCGTTTGCATCTATCCTTGTTTTCTAACGAAGTTCCATGAGTTTTGTCTATACCTTCAGTCGGTTTCGGTAGTTGGGTTGCATGGTTTCTTATTCATGTGCGGAGTAATGCTTTGAGTGCGGGATGGAGTAGCTACCATACCACTACTCTTATCATTCGCTCTTGTACATTGAATTGGTGAATTAATGTGATTTCACTCATTCCCCGGAAGTTAGAAGTGGCCCTTATCCCTTGAAACTTTTACTTCCGTCCTTGTTTTTCCGGAGTGCTCTCTCGAAGAAAGTAATCAATAATCTCTTGTTGGTGATCTCACCCTTTCTACACGGAGAAAAATCTTCAATTATCTGGTGGAAACAAATGCAAACTCCTTTCGTTCCTCGTCTTTCTACCGATGCTCGACATCCCCAAACAAGTTGAAAGGAAACTATCTCTCTCTTTGTTTCATCAATCCTTTTTCTGTGGTAAAGCCAATTATGGTTGAGGCCATCAGCCGCAAATCTATTGCGTTAGCCTCAAGGCTAAAGAAAGCAATAAGTATCTCTACAATAAACTCCAGATCCTCCATATTCTTTGCTTCTCGGGATTCCACCATGATCTGGCTTCACATCAATCTCTGGAAGTTATATCCGCGCACCTCAATTGCGTGATCCTTTGGTTCTTACCGGTGCAAGAAGAATCTAATCCGACGATGTGTAGCTAAATCTTTCTGTTGATATCAAGGGACTCTGTTGTTTGAAGGCAATATTGTTTCCGTACTTCATTTCTCAAATCCAAGAGAAGATACGATGCTATTGTCATAGTGGTTCAAAACCTCTCCAATCTAGCTCTTTTCTTCCGGCGACACAAAGACCCATCCTCTCTAGTATCGGTAAATCTTTAATCTTAGCGGTGTCTTTCTTTATCCATGATACATCATCTGGTCCTTTCTTTCACAAGTGGTTTATTCTTTTATCATGTTCTTGAGAAAACCGGAGCTATGTCCATCCTATCCTTCTTGTCTCTCGACAATCCTTCAACTCTTCTAACCCGTTGTTTCTCAAGCAAAACGCAAGACTCGCAACAGGTCTAGCAAGTTTTGCGAGGTGTAGTGGTCGCACCATTCCGTTCTTCATCATCTTGGGAACGTAAGGGTCACCTTCGTTCGAACACCCGCATCTCCTTGTGTTGTTTTCTTTTCCTAGGAATCTCGGGGCGAGATTCTTGTTTAGTGGGGGAGAGTTGTAGCATCCCAATTGTCTAACAATTGCAATGCTACTAGCCTAGTCTATATATATGCTACCTTCCTATATATATTTGTTGCATCATAATTATATCATGCTCATGTCATCATGCCACCTTGCATTTGAGCATCATATAAAACCCTTTTGTTTTGGTTCTTCTCTCATATGCATTGATAATTGTATTTGACTCTTGATATTGTATTTGGGTCTTGATATATTGTTTAAATGCCCAAGTTGAGTTGGGGGCATATCTCTTATTAACTCCACCACTTTTCTTTCACCACCTTATAATTCCACCATCTAACTAAATGTGAGCTTTGCACTTATTTGGGTTTTACATCTAGCTCATGTGGGTTGGGATGGATCCAATTCTTTTCCACATGCTCTCATCTTAGCATCATGGTGTTTTCACATTATTGATATATGAGAGCCACATGGCCACCTTTGCATGCCTTGTGAGTGGAACCCTTTTTCCTAGCTTCCACATGGATTATTATGGATTATGCCATGTTGGGATATTTTTGGGACTATTGAGCATCTAGTGGCACATACACACTAGCAAGTCCCATTTCTATTCAAACATGGTCATCTCCAACTACTCCACATGGGGAATCCTTTCATTTCTTTTGCTTGGCTTATTCCACCTTTGGAAATGCAAATGAACAATGCCATGTTTAATATTATTGTTTTCACAAGAATCAACATGGTATTAAATATTTTGCATGGGCCATGCAAGTGCCACCTTTTCTAGTATTTGGTTTTTTATTTGATTTATGAGTGGATCATCTCACTCTCTCTATCTCTCTCTTTGGGCTTGATCTAGTTGATCTTGCTTAAACCCCATCACCATATCCATCTATGCCATCTTCCCCTTTTCTCCTTTTCTCTCTTTGGATACCTTGCTTGAGCTTGGTTGGTCATCCTTGATCTAGTCAAAAGGGACCACTCCATCTACCCCCTAGTACCAAACCCTAAGCTACCACCTCCCCCTCTCTTTCGGCCCTCCCTTCTCCCTACCTAGCTTGGCCCCACCGGTCACCCTCTCTCCCTGGCCACATCTCCCTGCCCTAGCTACCCCAACCCTAATGCCAACCCTAGCCCGAGGCTACCACCACCCAACCCGAGCCTACCCTCTCTCCCTCTCTTCTCTCCCTGCCTTGTGGCCCCCCTAGCCCGAGCCTGCCCCTGCCTCCTTGGCCTCGCCTCTGGCCCACCTGCCAGCTCCCCATGCGCCTGCCCCTGCCCTGGCCTCCCTGCCCGAGCACGTGAGGAGGAGGAAGAAAAGGTGGCCGAGCCACCTTTTTCCTTCACCACCTCCCCACGGCATCCTCCCTCCCTCTGCCTTATCCCCATCTCCACGACACCTCTGGCCCCTCCCAGATCTCCCCAGGGCCGTGCCCACCTACCCCTCCTTCTCCATATACCCCCTACCGCCACCGTCTAAACCTCGCCGCTAAAACCTCGGCCTCCACCGCACCCCGCCGATCCAGTCGAGCCGAGCGACCGCGAAGTGGCCAGAAAGATCGAGGAGGGTCCCCTGCTTTGCCCCGGACCCGCCGTCGAGGAGGAGACGCGCTAGAGCCGGAGATCACCGCCGAGCCGACGCCAAACCCTAGTTTCGGGTGCGCCAGCTCCGACGACGATCTACCGCCCCTCTGCTCGATCCGACCATGCCAACATCCTCTAGGTGAGCTCCTAAACCCCCTGGACACGCTCTGCCTCGCCGTGCCACCCTAGATCCGCCGGACCTTGCGCCGAGCGCCCTCTGCGCGCCGCCGCATGTTTCTGTCTACTCGCTCTGCGCCACGCAAAACCCTACCTAGGCCACGCCCGCCCCCCTGACAGCTACCCCGCCCTAGCCCAGCGGTGACCGCCTCCGTGCGCACGCCCAGGTCCCCAGTTCGATCCCCCCCCCGCGCGCTGCGCTCCGCGCGTCGGCACCGATCTGTCGACAGACAGATTCAGAGAAGATCCACAGTACCGCGCTGTCGCTTTTGCGCATACCCCCCCCCCACGTTTTGTTTTGCATCAAACCGCGATCCTAGAGGACCCACCAGTCAGCCACCCAGTAGATTTTATAGGAAACCCCCTGGCCTCTTTCAGCTTCAACCCGCGCTCCAGCCGCGGCCCCACCTGTCGGTCCCTGCGCGCTCGCTCACTGGCGTGTGGGCCTGTGGTCGCTGGCCCCACCTGCCCGCCACAGTGGCTAGCTAAACCTGCGGTGTAAAACGTTTTCTGCGCGCGTGTGTTGCTGAGTCAGCGCTGGACCCACTGGACAGTGTCTGTGGCTAGATTAGTCTAAGTACAAAAAGACTGTGTTTATCTGTTTAAATTCAAATCTTTTCAAATTAATTCAAATTCAAAATTCAAATCTGTTTTAATATATCTTTTAAAATACAAATCCAAATAATACAAATAATATATGTTTTCAAATCAGAAAAATGTGAGGATTTCAAATATGCAATCCAAAATATATTTTGAACACTTTATTTTCCAAGTTAAACAAAATTACAATAATTTGCCCCTTTATCTTAATTAATTAATATCTTTTGTTTTATAACTCCAAATTTAGCAAATGATATGTCTAAAATGATTAGCTCGACGAGACCTTTCTGTTTATGCATTCCTTGATCTGTTTTGCAGCATGCATCATATAAATATAAAGTATGCAGCAACTAAAATGAGGTTAAAATGGGGCCAAAACCCAATAAAATGATTTATTCTTGTACTCCACACCTCATCCATGCCATGCTACCTTATTGCCATGCAAATTGTGCATCATTCATCATGGCATGATTGTTTGCTTGATGCATTTTATTCATATGCTTGCGCACTTTATTTATGTTAGCCCTTGTTTGTTTGGTTCTTCTTCGAATAGACGCTGAGCAGGGGATATATCAAGAGAACCAGGAGCACTACCCAGATCCATCCCTTGCTTCAACTGAGCTGCCAGGCAAGCACTACCACATGCTTGCATACATATAGTACCTATTGCCTCTTTCTTATTCTTGCATCATTGAGTCGCGATTCCATTAAATTGAATCCCAAGTATTGCATAGCCTTTACTTTTAAACCCCACCGAAGTTTGTTCCTCCATCCCATGAGCCATTACTACAGGAGTTGTTTGAGCCATGCGAGTCGTAGAACAGCATGTGTAGGGTTTGTGAGTGTCTGATGGATAACGAGGTACCTAAACAACTTAACCTGAGTAGTAATGGGATAACTAATGAAAGTGGCATCGGTGAGCCATATTCGCTATTTGGTTTTTCAGGCTCACTTGTGTCCCGTAGGACCCCGAGTACTTGATTCCTATTCCTTGAATATTCGCGCTATCCACATCCGGGAGGCTTATGAACCCCCCTGAGCCAGAGCTTGATTCATTCTTATTTCTTGGGGCCACAAACTAGTTTGAGGTTTTATTTACTATCCTGTACTTATGCCATGCTTTACTGCTTTATTTAAATTGTGCGAGGTACTGCACACTGTACTGTTTAGGGAAGCGGAGTGTTTTCGCGGTGTCGACAAGCCCAGTCACATTTTCGGGTTCCCAGTCGTTCACAGCCATTGGCGCAAACCTTGAGTCCGTCTCGGAGTCGGCCAACTTCGTCGCGGGTAGCTTAATGGGGTGGCCCCCTGAAATATTTCTGAATCCTGTGATTGCTTTGTCGTGACTGCCTCGTTGGGTTTTGATTTGGTTTTTCCGAGGCATATCGAGTGTGTGTTGCTATTTGTGCACCCCTTCAGGGTAAAACTTTCTGAAAGCCGTGTCCGCGGTTATGGACGACTTGGAGCACAGTTTCTCGATCATAGACAAGCATAACTAAAGTACCATTTTTAACTTGACTAGACTAGGTACCTGACTAGTAAATAGTGCAACACTCATGGAATGGTTAATAAAACTGCCAACGGATGGGGGGTTGTTCGTCCGCTTCCTCGTCGGTAAGCGAGGAGGAGGATGGATCTGTTAAGATTACTGTTATAACTCTTGTTATTAATTCACGGACATCCGTCTATCTCTAGTTAGGCGGATGGTTAGCGAGTATCTATAGAATTGCTAGGGTTTATCTTTTGCTGCAATTGCGTCACCCCAGGTTGTGTCCCCTTTAGAGGCATAAAGACTTGCTGAGTACCCCTAGGGTCTCACACGATAAATTATTGGTTCAGATGAACAGGTACACTCGCAAGATGGATACTGGGTGGAAGAGACGGACGATGTGGGCAACGATCATTCGGTGTAGAGATTCCGGGAACGGGGATTCGTGAGATCTGTGGGCGGGATCTGCTTATTTATGGGGCATCTTATGCCGATTTGCTTCTTATCCGTACTCGGATTTTGTCTTCCGCTTCCGCCTGATACTCTGATGTTTGATGTATGAGGAGATATCCTAAACTATTATATCTATCTAGGATATTTGGATCTTGCCGTATGGCGTTGCTATATTTCCTTTCTTTTTAGATGGAATGGCTCTGATGTACTGTTGTAAGGTGGCTTGCATACATACTCATTTGTGTATGTAGTTGATCCCTTCGCCTGTCGATTACGCCGCCCGTTCTTGTCCCGATGATTGGAAATGGTTGGGACGGCTGAAAGGTCTACCTATGAGTGGCATTTGGGCCCCACCGTACTATTTCAACCATTTCCGTTCATCCAGGCTTGTAACTAGGAGCGTAATTCACCGAGGTAGTTACACGCAGGCCGGAGACTCCGGTGCTCCAGCCGCTGCTTCTTCCGTCTTCTCTTCCAAGCCTCCATGTTGTCGGGCTTGGTGCTCCAGGCTTCCTCCCATGCCTCCGTACTTGTTGGTGTGAACCTATCATGGATATGGGATGGAGTATGAAGTAGTATACCAATCAATGGGGTAGTAAGTAGGCTTGCATAGAGGAATGGATTCACCTTTGGAGTCCGTGACGACTTGGCATAAGTTGGAGACCATGATATGGTAACAACCGAAGGTCGGGCTACATCATCTCCCCTCCCTTCAAAAAGAGTTGTCCTCGACTCTACACTCTTATCACAAAGTAGAAGATGTCGAGAGACCTGCTTGATCCTGGGGTTCACCATATAGTTATCCTCGGGAAGATTGAATTGGCAACAGTTGAATGTTCCTTCACCTTCTATGAAGCCTTCAAAGCTCACAGCAAAAGCGAAGCAACACTTGAAGTGTAGCCAATTCATGAAGATAATAGCATGAGTCCTCAAGTAGAGTGAAGTCACCTTATGGTGTAGAGATAGCTCGTTGAAGGGCAGCCATAGGTAACTCTCTATGGTTCATCTTGTCAACTTATGTTCCATAGAGGTTGACGCGGAAGCAATTGTACCATCACACAACAAAGACCAAGCAACATATGTTTGTGTGTGATAGGGGAGCATGTCATTTGTGGCATGTCCATTCTTGTTCACAACACTATTAGCACAACTCAAGTATAGCAAACGGGATGCATATGCAAGGTCAAAGTGCATGGAACTCGTTTGAACATCATCCAAATGTGAGAACTCAAAAACTCCATATAACATCTTAGTGTGGCACTCAAAGCAATTGAGTAAAATATTGATTAACATCTTTGATGCAAGAATAGGAGAATTCGGCAAAAACACATGTAGAAGAATATCCAAACCAACATCATTATGTGTGCAAGCCAACCATTGGAAAGAACAATTGTTCAATATGTTGGATGCCATACACATATCATCAAAAACAAAGATTATGGGAGTATGCATACTGCAAGCGGAAACAAAAACAACATGTTTGCAAACAAACCATATGAAAAAGCAAGTGGTCCTTATGTTTGTTGCAACAACAATACGAGAGACTTGGAAGCTCTCATGACAATACATGCTCATAATGGCACTATGGTTGCACACAAAACATTGGAAAGAGAAATTGTTCAACATTTTTGTGGCAACACACAAAGCATCAATATCCAATAGCAACGAGACATGATTGTCACAAGGTGAAAGAATACCATCAACATGCCTGGAATCAAACCATAGGAAAGAGAAATTTGTCAACATGAAAGATGCAAAGCATGCAAAAGATATCAGAGCTAGGTTCGATCTTGAACTCACTTGGGGGATGCTCTCTAGAGCTATTTTCGTCAACTCGTGCTCAACCGAGGTTGACATTCTTGTGCGGGTACCTACACACATCAAACACAAAAGGAAGAACGTGTGTGCATGGTAGAGAAACACATCATCCATCATGACGTATCTCTTCCTGTGCACATCATTATTAGTGTCAATCAAGTATGAAAAATATGCATGGTGAGTATGCAAGTGGGGAACATGCTTATCATGGCTATCATCAAAATCTCCAACATTTGAGAAAGCTATGGGCGGCCATCTCAATATAAACCATATGAGAATTATTGTTGCAAGCAAAACAAGTGAAAGAGGAATTATTCAACTTATTGCAAGAAACGGGAGAAATTGTAAAACATTCATGACAAAGCATGGTTCAAGGGGTACCATTGGTAACATCATTGCAAGCAAAACATTGGAAAGAGCAATTGTTCAACAAAGTGCAAGCAATGATATCACCAACGTAACGTTTAGAGCATGGCATGTCTATGGCAACATCATCACAATCAAATGATTTCACATGCTTAACATTATGCAAAGGCAAAGTATCACATGGAAATATGAATGAGACATATGTGATATCACAGACATCATCCATAGCATGCCAATCATCACAAGTCATCATGTCCACCAGTGGGATCATGACATCATCAACACCCTTATTTTTACCTTTTTCATACCTCTCATATGATGTGGGTGTTGTGGTAGTGTTGCCTCCGTGTGGGCGACTTCTTCATCATCTATGGGGATGGCATCATCTTCATCCTCCATGTACATCTTCTTGGTTGGAGGCATCATCATCTCCATGCTTGGCGCTTCATGATCCATGGAACCTAGCACATCACGAGGAAACACACTAGACGTAGAGGGTAAGTCGTTAGAAATCAAAGTGGTCTCACATGACTTATCAACTACCACTCTCAACTCACTCGGTGTATCACTCATGCCCTCCAAGTGAAGCACTCACTCTCACATATGGTGGAGTCACTCATCTCACTCCTGCTTTCACTCAAGTGGGCTAAGTGGCTCTCATACTCACATGGGATTGGTACCACATCATCACTCAAGCATGTAGGGATAGGCTCGGTTCTCTCAACTCCATGCGCCTCCTTTGGTGAAGGCAAAATCCCATGCTCACCAATATTCACCTTGTCGTCGCCATCTTGTGGTAGTGGTGGAAGTAGGGTCATGTTGTTGTCGAGAGTGGTGCTCAGATCGACTTCATCACATATGTGGCCTTGGCTTCCTCCATCTTGAAGTGTATACTCTTGGCGTGAACCTTGATGGCATGGAGGAGAGCTTGCTCTTGGTGCCCTTTTGGTGGTGGCACAAGTAGTTGAATGTGCCTTATGATGGTGTCGACGGAGGTCATTGGTGTGCCTTGCCAAAGGTTGATGTAGATGGCGCACTTGGTCCGACGATTCTCCTTTTCCTTGGCACTCTTCTTGGTGAGGCGTTGTAATGAGCGCAAAGCATCATTAGTCTTGGCCATCATGATCATGGTTTTGGCGAAGTTGTTGTCCATGTCGCTCTTGAAGTTGTTGAGGGAGCTTTCTAACTTGTCCATGTGATGGTGGACCTTGGCACTCTTGAGGTGGAGGCTCCCTCTTGGTCGATCCGACTTGAGGAGCTTGTCGTTGTCGTGCTTGAAGTCTTCCATGCTTGGGGAGTTATTGTTGTTGTAGAACTCCATATCACCCAAGCATGTGGAGCCATTGTCGGTGTAGTGCTCCATCATGTAATCCATGCTTGTGGAGGCATATGCATGGTGGCTCATCGTGGGATCTTCATAGAAATCATCCTTGGTTCCATAGTTCCTAGACATGATTCACAAGACCAAGTGGTGTATATGGAAGCGGTAGGGGGTTAGGGATGCAACGGCAAACCTTACTTTACCTTGGAAGATAGTATCGTGCAAGTGGCAACACTTAAGAGCAATCAAAACCAAGCAAAGTGAAGTTCACGTGGAACACCAAAACCAACTAACCACTAAAAAACACACACGCACAAAGCTTCTGGTGGATAGGTATGGAAGGTGGCATGTCAAGAACCAATCTGAAATCAAGATGTTGTAATGGCAAGTAAAGAACCACGATGATCACAAAGTAAAACATATCAATCCATAAGAAGAAATATGTACAAGGAAACACACACGGTGGGATAAATGGGACTTGTGCGACGGAGAAAGTGAGCTAAGAACCAAATGAGTACCTAGCGAAGACTATAAGCTCATGTCGCACAAGTGCAAGGAGAGGTGCTAGTTCGATTGCAATAAATTGGTGGGCTAAAAGATATGCACAATAAGTACCACCTATTTGATGTTCATCGAGCTTGCGCTTCCTATTCTATGAGGCACTTGTTTCTTTCTTTCTATTTTTCTTCTTTTTATTTTTCTATTTTTTTCTCTTTTCTTTCTTTTCTTTTTCACTTGCCTCTTCTTTGTGCCAACAACTATACAAGATAACTATATGAGATAACACGCTCACAACTTTTGCTCGGTATTCTACAAGTATCAAATGTGCATATCCCAAGCAATCATAGGACGAACTAGTCTCAATATGTGTTGTTGAACGCAAAGATAGTGTGGCTCACAAATGGATGCAAGTGGGGAGAAGTCGCGGAACGTATATACCTTTCCTCGTCGATCTTCACCCTTTATTGGTGGATTCCGCCTTGCTCACGGAATTTGGATGGAATAGATAGCATGAACCACAAATATGATGATATAGAGCTCCTTCTCCTCTTCGAAACAAGCTAAAGAACAACAAAATCCGAGTTCGTATGCAACGGTTATGCTCGAAACCGTGAAACGGATTTGCTGTCAGCAGTGGGGGCGGAGACTTTGCCAGAAACTCCGGTCTGGACCGGAATCTCCGGTCTAGGGGCCGGAATCTCCGGTCCAGATGTTCCAGGACGTGCAGAACTCGTCCGGGACGTGATTTTGGCGGAAAAACTCGAACCAAAACACCAAATTGGTGGGGGAAATCAAGGAATTAGGCCATGGGAACGCAGGGGAAGGTAGATCAACAAGTTTAGCAAGTAATCCACAGATCAAAACCTACCAAAATGCACTCAAATCACAGATCGATCCAAAACACGAATTGGGGCTATTTTTGGTGGAATTTTGGAATTTATGGGGAAAAATACCAAATCTAGGAGAAATCCGTGGCAACCAAAAGCTGATGATACCATATGTTATGGGGTAACCCCGTGGGTGGCCCAATCTTCACGGATCTCATGGTCAAATCGATGGGAAAGCGAGGGGAAAGGGAGAAGGTAGCGGATGCACACCTCGCGAAGAACGCGATGAACACATGCAAAACACACACGATACAAGGCTGATTGCTCTCACCGATGGCCACCGGTCTGATAGAATCCTCGCAAGGAAAGATCGGTCAACGTGCTCCCTCGATCCCACGCGGAGAGGGAAGAACACCTTGGAGAGGGTCTTGACGTCTTGGCAAAGGGACACCGATGCCAAGGCCTTGTACAACAAGGGAGGCGCGATGCAAACTCCAACGAGGTGGTGACGATAGTCGATCCCCTTTGGTAGAAGGGGATTAGGCAAAACTAGAGATTCCACAAAGGGGGTTTTCTTTAGTCTATCATCTATGCCTAGGGTTACATGAGGGGGTGGGGGCACTATATATAGGCCAGCCACTAGTTCAAGGGTACTTTAGGAATAACAGGTGACAGTCTGGGCGGACTAAGGGGTACATGGGCCGAAGGCCCAGCTGGCGGTGCGCAGGCCCATACGCTCAGGCCGGAGACTCCTGTGTGGTGGTCCGGCGACTCTGGTGTGGGTCGGAGACTCCTGTCTGTCTCCGGTGTCGTCTCCGGAGGGGCCTTCTGGCTATCCTCGAGCTCGATCTGGGGGTCAGTACGGAGATGGGTCCGGAGACTCCGGGGTCTGCAGGACGGAGACTCCGGTGTCTTCAGGCCGGAGACTCCAGTGCTCTAGCTACTGCTTCTTCCGTCTTCTCTTCCAAGCCTCCATCCTGTCAGGCTTGGTGCCCCAGGCTTCCTCCCATGCCTCCGTACTGGTTGGTGTGAACTTATCATGGATATGGGACGAAGTATGAAGTAGTATACCATTCAATGGGGTAGGAAGTGGGATTGCATAGAGGAATGGATTCACCTTTGGAGTCCGTGACAACTTGGCATAAGTTGGAGACCATGATGTGGTAACAACCGAAGGTCGGGCTACATCACGTTGCTTGCTGGATTAATTCCTCTTCTTCAGGTGACGTTCATCGGCGTTATTGGAAGGATTACTATCCGGGTTACTCGCTGTGAAAGATCGGGCAAAACTCCTAGGATCATCGGCTTGATCCGTACCATGTGGTATCAGATCTCTCGTTGATCACAACATGTTTTTGGATCATTTGCGAACTGTTTTTCTACAAGCAATTTACATATTGGTTGTGGAGAAGAGATTGGAAGACGAGTTTTCTGGTCGGCGATTTTGTTTCGTTTCAGATTCGTCGGGTTTGTCATGACGATTACTTGCTGCTGAGATTCATCTGCTACTGAGGTCGATCTGTGAATTTTCTTTGTTGGAAGACTAAAAGATTGGTGTTGCTCACGATCGGTGCGAGGCAGAGCTGAGTCCCACGCATCCACGATCGCTAGGTGCCAGTTCCAGATTGGATCGGCAGCCACCACTTCAAAAAAAGTGCAAATCTTGCCTCACGCCTAGGGACAGATCACCACCGATCACTGTCGTCCAAGAGTGATCGAGGGAAGCCTCGTGCCGCCTGGAGTCCTCGCCCTCACGATCAGGGTTGACCATGCGTCCGCCTGGGAAGCCCCAAGCCAGGATGCCTTCCTTCACGGGTTGGCCCATCTAAACATCACAGCCAGCCATTTTTCTGCTGCCACGATTTGTTCAGTTTGGTTTGGATTGGAGTGCTTTTCTGTTGTATCTTCTTTCCTAGTTTTGGGTACGTTTTGATAGGGTAAAGGTGCCCGATCTTTCGATGAGACGATATCTATCGATTATGGTGGAGGTCGACGTTGACGATCCGACTACAAACGTGCGAGACGTTGCGCCTTAGCAATCGATACACCAACTTCCGAGGCTATTGATCACGCCGGAGCTAGATTAACCTTATCACGAGGATCAATCCTTGCAAGCAATCGAAGAACCAGCAAGAATTATAGATGCAATTAAGATATTGCGAATATAGATGAAAGCTTTATTGAAGAGGTGGGATTCTGTCTGTGCGTAGTACAAAAGTTCGGTTTGACACTTGTGCCTATGGCGAAGAGTAGCTTGTGGCTAAGTTTTTACTAAACGAAATCCGAGTCTAAACGATGACCTAATGGGAGTATATATGGAGGAACAGAAGGGAATTTTGGCCAGCCTTGGGGAGGAGGTCGAAATCCATCTCCAGGATAGTTTCCTCCACTATACGGACTCTAAAAGTTTAGCCCCTTTATTTGGAAGAAAATTACATGGGCCTGGCCCATATTTAAAGGTGACACAGCACCATCTAATAACATGGATGAAAATTTGAAGTGTGTAGCTCTCTAGTTCGTCCATGTCTTCATCTTTTCATTATGGTGGCTTCAAAGTTCTAAAATCTTCACTTCCAGCGTCATCCTAGATCCTCACATGATTGCTGCCATCATCTCCATGCATGATCATGCTCAATGCTTGTCCCTCTTATCCATGCTAGGCCCATCATTCCTAAGTAACATACACACATCTGATTTAGGCAACATCATATTCTCATGAATATTAGGAATAGTTCCTAGAAACGAAAGTACCTGATAATTTAGTTAGCATGCACGAGCTCTTGTGAGAGATCCTTGGAATTGTGGAATGTGAGGAAGCGAGGTTGTAGGTGCAACGGTTGTATCAACCGTAGGGATGTCCTCATCATCCCTCCTTCTTGAAAGTCGTCCTCGACGCAATCTCATCTTCTTCTCCAAAGTATGGTTTCAAATCTACAATGTTTCAAATCTGCAATGTTTCAAATCTCTGCAGGAAGCTCAAGTTTATATGCATTATCATTCATTTTATCTAACACTTTAAAATGACCAACAGCACGTGGCATTAATTTAGACTTGCGCAAATCAGGAAAACGATCTTTGCGCAAATGCAACCAAACTAAATCTCCCACATCAAACACAATATGCTTGCGTCCTTTATCACCAGCAACTATATATTTAGCATTCATACGTTCTATATTTTCCTTAGTAATCCTATGCAACGTAAGAATCTGTTCAGCATGTTGTGTAGCATCAAAATTATGTTGCAACGAAGACGGAATAGGTAATAAATCAATAGGTGCACGAGGAACAAAACCATACACAATCTCAAAAGGACATAACTTAGTTGTAGAATGCATAGAACAATTGTAAGCAAATTCAATATGAGGTAAACAATCTTCCCACATTTTTAAGTTTGTCTTTAAAACAGCCCGTAACATGGTAGACAAAGTTCTATTAACGACTTCAGTTTGTCCATCAGTTTGGGGATGACATGTAGTACTAAACAACAACTTAGTCCCCAAATTAGCCCATAAAAATTTCCAAAAATGGCTAAGAAATTTAGTATCACGATCTGAAACAATAGTATTAGGCACACCATGCAAGCGAACAACATCGCGAAAGAATAATTCAGCAACATGAGCAGCAACATCACTCTTATGATAAGGAATAAAGTGTGCCATCTTAGAAAATCTATCCACGGCCACAAAAATACTATCCCTCCCCTTCTGTGTTCGAGGTAATCCTAAAACAAAGTCCATAGAAATATCCTACCAAGGTACACTAGGAACAGGAAGAGGCATATATAAACCATGTGGATTAAGGCGTGACTTAGCTTTTTGACATGTTGTGCAGCGAGCACTAAACCTCTCAACATCCCTTCGCATGCGTGGCCAAAAGTGTGTAGCAAGTACGTCTTCTGTCTTCTTTACTCCAAAGTGACCCATCAATCCTCCTCCATGCGTCTCCTATAACAACAAAAGATGAACTGAACCTTCTGGAATGCATAGTTTGTTAGCACGGAACACAAACCCATCGTTGAGGACGAATTTGTTCCAAGTTCTACCCTCTAGACAATGCTGCAAAACATCTCTAAAATCGGCATCTTTCATATATTGTTCTTTAATAGTTTCCAATCCAAAGATTTTGAAGTCAAGTTGAGATAACATGGTATAACGACGTGACAAAGCATCATCAATAATATTATCTTTACCCTTTTTGTGTTTAATAACATAAGGAAAAGATTCAATGAATTCAACCCACTTTGCATGACATTTATTCAACTTAGCTTGAATACGAATATGCTTCAAAGATTCATGATCAGAATGTATAACAAATTCTTTAGGCCATAAATAATGTTGCCAAGTTTGTAATGTCCAAGCAAGAGCATATAATTCCTTATCATAAGTAGAATAGTTCAAACTAGCTCCACTCAATTTCTCACTGAAATATGCAACAGGTTTTCCCACTTGTAACAACACTCCTCCGAAACCAATTCCACTAGCATCACATTCCAACTCAAAGGTCTTATTAAAATCAGGAAGTTGTAGTAAAGGAGCATGTGTAAGCTTATCTTTGAGTAGCATGAAGGCTTCTTGTTGTGCATCGCCCCAAACAAAGGGTACATCTTTCTTAGTAAGCTTGTTTAGCGGCGCTGCAATGGAACCAAAATCTTTGACAAAGCGCCTATAAAATCCAGCGAGGCCAAGGAAGCTCCTCACTTGTGTGAATGTTTTGGGTTGTGGCCAACTCGAAATAGCTTCAATCTTGGTGGGTCAACTTCCATACCCTATGCTGTAATAACATAGCCAAGAAAAGCAACTCTATCCGTGCAAAAGGTGCACTTCGCAATGTTACCAAACAAACGTGCATCACGTAAAGCATCAAAAATAGCACGTAAATGTTCCAAATGTTCTTCTACAATTTTGTTATATATCAATATATCATCAAAATAGACCACCACAAAATGTCCAATAAAAGCACGTAAAACTTCATTCATTAATCTCATGAAAGTGCTGGGAGCATTAGTTAAACCAAAGGGCATCACTAACCACTCATATAGGCCAAATTTAGTTTTAAATGCAGTTTTCCATTCATCTCCTAACTTCATATGAATCTGGTGGTAACCACTACGCAAATCAACCTTAGAGAATATGGTAGAGCCACTCAATTCATCAAGCATGTCATCTAAACAAGGAATAGGATGACGATATCGAATAGTAATATTATTGATTGCTCTACAATCAGTACACATGCGCGAAGAACCATCTTTCTTTGGTACCAAAATAATAGGAACAGCACATGGACTAAGAGACTCGCCAATATGACCCTTGTCAAGAAGTTCTTCAATTTGTCGCTGAATCTCTTTCGTCTCCTCCGGATTGGTACGATATGGCGCACGGTTGGGCAAAGATGCTCCAAGAATCAAATCAATTTGGTGCTCAATTCCACGAATAGGTGGCAGTCCTGGAGGTACATCTTGTGGGAAAACATCCTCATACTCCTGCAAAATGTTAGCAATAGCAGGTGGCAACGAAGGAGGAATCTCCTTAGCCGAAAACAACACTTCTTTGCAAATGATAGCATAACATGAAGTAGTACTCACATCAATTTCAGAAATATCAGATTTGCTAGCTAGAAAACAAGTACTTTTCAAACGAATTTCATTAGAATGTTTTGGATCAGATTTAGAAGTACTTGGAGATGCAATAAGTTCCTTAGCAACAATCTGATTTTTGCTCAGATTTTTCCCCTCATTATGTGCTCTACTAGCTCTAGCAAGATCATCTTTAAAAATACTTTCAGGAGACATGGGAAGTAACACAATTTTCTTATCATTATGAACAAGAGAATACTGATTTTTGCTACCATAGTGTATATAATTTGTATCAAATTGCCATGGTCTACCAAGTAAAAGAGCACATGCTTGCATAGGAACAACATCACACTCAACATAATTAGCATATGCAGCAATAGTAAAATGCACACGAACTGTACGTGTTACCTTAACCTTGCCGCTGTTATTAAACCATTGAATGTGATATGGACGAGGATGGGGTCATGTCGTGAGAGAAAGCTTTTCAACCATCTCCATGCTCGCCAAGTTGTTGCAGCTCCCTCCATCAATAATAATGCGAATACAGCGATCTTTAACCACACCCTTGGTATGGAACAGATTATGGCGCTGGTCAGACTCGGTCTTGGTAATTTGTGCACTCAAGACTCGCTGTGCAATTAAACTCGGGTATTTCTCCGCATGTTCCGCAGCCACATATTCAGAATCTTGCTCCGTGGGTGCTGCACCACATTGCTCATCATATGCAATAAGAGCCAAAGTATCTTCATCATAATCACTGGCGGAATCATATCCACCATCCTCAAGAGAAATCATCACACGAGAGGAGGCACAATCACGTGCAAAGTGACCAAGTCCACCACATTTGCGGCACTGAATTTGGCTGGACTTGCCCGTAGATGCCATGGAGGACGCATCACTCTGGGATGGTCCCATAGTAGTCTTGCGTGCAGCAAACGGAGGTGGTGTAGATGCTGCAGATCGCGTGGATGTGGTTGCTGGAGGTGTAGGTGCAGTAGCCCATGACGCCGAATTCGGTGATATCCAAGTAGAACGCCCTGCAGAATAATTAGTTCATATCGCCTCGCGTCGATCCCGTACTTCACATTCAGCATTGCAAGCAAGATGGAACAAACGGGTAATAGTGTGATAAGATTTATATCGAAGAATGGTCTGAATTTCCTTATTTAACCCACCTATGAATCGTGCCATTAATGCTTCATTATTCTCCTCTATACCACAACGTAGCATGCCAGTTTGCAAGTCTGGATCATAATCCTCTACAGAATTTTTGCCTTGATCTAGATGTGCTAATTTGGTAAGCATGGAACGCTGATAATATGGTGGAACAAAACGAATACGCATAGCATATTTTAAAGCATCCCACGTAGTGATTGGATTAGCATGATTAGCACGACAATATTCAAACAACCATATGGAACAAAACTAGTGAACTCACAAGTAACAAAACTAACACGTCTATCCTCGGGATAATTTAAGCATGCAAAACGCTGGTCTAATTCTAATTCCCAAGAGAGGTATGCATCAGTATTATAGCGACCATTAAACGTAGGAACATTTAATTTCAGTTTAGCAACATGGTCATCATCATGTACCAACGGAAAAGGGGGTGGCGGGCGAATGTGGGGATTGTATTGCCTAGGATGACCAGCTTGCTGATCAACTGTGAAGTCGTCCGCGTACTCGCCCTCGTCCTCATCTTCCCCGTAATAATCATCCAACTGAGCATCACGGGCCCGTGTGACGCCCGTAGCTCCTGCAATGTCAGCAGCAGCAGTGCCCGCGGCAGCAGCAGCACCCACGGCCGTAGTTTGTGTCGGATGTTTGAGAATGCGCTGTGCACATCCCAACAAGTGAGGTGTAGGAGCCCCACGAGTCGGCTGTGGAGGAGGCGCGCGAGCCGTCGGTGGTGGAGGTAAGCGTGCTAGCACCTCCTGGAATTTAGCATCGAGTTTGGTGGTGAAGGCGGTCTCAAGTCCCTCGAGTTGCTCCATCGTGTCAGTAAAACGCTTGTCCACATCCTGCATATGGTCAGCCAAAAGTGTGGTGACGTGAGCCTGCAAGGCTTCACCCTCCAGTGGTTGTGTCTCGGTGTTTTCTGGTGGCATGATTAGTACGCAAAAAGCATAGGTATATAATAGAGATACAACAGGAACAGTGGTGGAAAGCGCTTAATCTGTCAAGCAAACCAAGACTCTTACCCGTTCTTACCCTGCACCAGGTGGTCAGCAGCAACCGTCATGATCAAGCTTCAGGAAGATTGAATAGAGAGATTGCCAGGTGGTGTCAATGCACGGTGTAGGAATATGTTGAGTTCTAGGTGGCTGCAATATCTGTAGACACAATTTCAAAACAACAATGCAAGGTTGAATAACAGCTCAACAACGGTACTGTGCTGGTCCTAGACTATCCCAAGCTAGAGACGCGAGCCTAGAACACTACGAGTCACGCCGCGACACCGAAAAGCAACAGGCACCAGTGCTCTGAACAGCGCGTGAATGAGGCGCAAATCACTAGTATGGAAAGTGTCTCAAAACGATCAGCAAAGTGGAATATCAGGATAGGCTCAAGAATTTTTTTTGAAATTTCCAAAAACTGCACGAAACTGCTCTGGAAAGCGTGTAGATGCCAATTTTTTTTCACTATAATGGCGTATAGCTCAAAACGATCCCAGAAGCCTAAAAATAGTATAGGCCGAATTTTTTTCCGGAGGAGTTTCTAGACTTTTTTGCTCTCCCCTCCTCTTCCCTTCTGGCTGAAACTTTCTAGAACTCGGATCAAGTTGCAACTCGGATCAGATCTACAATGATGGAAAGCACAAATAGGAAAACAAAAACAAACCTAACTGGACTGGAACAAGGATATGTGGTGGCGGAGGCGGTATGTGAGCGTAGGGTTGTAGCAAGTGTATGGCGGTGGTGATAGCGGAATCGGTGGTGATGGCGGAATCGGTGGTGGCGGTGGTGATGATTGTGACCAGAACTCGAAACTCTAAAGATCTAAATCTAAAACCAGCACTGGACGCGACGATGCAGACTAGAACTCAACAAAGTAAATACTGGAAAGAAACGATGCAATAGTCCCGAAAGTGTTTCTAGGGTACGGATCTAACCCTAATATGTTGGCTTTTGATGGTTTATAGGAAGAAGAACAGATGCAATCTAAACTACGAAAACTGTAAGATCTCACCGAGAAACCCGAAATCTGATACCACTTGATAGGGTAAAGGTGCCCGAACTTTCGATGAGACGATATCTGTTGATTATGGTGGAGGTCGACGTTGACGATCCGACTACAAACATGCGAGACGTTGCGCCTTAGCAATCGATACACCAACTTCCGAGGCTATTGATCACGCCGAAGCTAGATTAACCTGATCACGAGGATCAATCCCTGCAAGCAATCGAAGAACCAGCAAGAATTATAGATGCAATTAACATATTGCGAATATAGATGAAAGCTTTATTGAAGAGGTGGGATTATGTCTGTGCGTAGTACAAAAGGTCGGTTTGACACTTGTGCCTATGGCAAAGAGTAGCTCATGGCTAAGTTTTTACTAAACAAAATCCGAGTCTAAATGATGACCTAATGGGAGTATATATGGAGGAACAGAAGGGAATTTCGGCCAGCCTTGGGGAGGAGGTCGAAATCCATCTCTAGGATAGTTTCCTCCACTATACGGACTCTAAAAGTTCAGCCCCTTTATTTGGAAGAAAATTACATGGGCCTGGCCCATATTTAAAGGTGACACAACACCATCTAATCACATGGATGAAAATTTGAAGTGTGTAGCTCTCTAGTTCGTCCATGTCTTCATCTTTTCATTATGGTGGCTTCAAAGTTCTGAAATCTTCACTTGCAGCGTCATCCTAGATCCTCACACGATTGCTGCCATCATCTCCATGCATGATCATGCTCCAATGCTTGTCCCTCTCATCCATGCTAGGCCCAACATTCCTATGTAACATACACACATCTGATTTAGGCAGAATCATATTCTCATGAATATTAGGAATAGTTCCTAGAAACGAAAGTACCTAATAATTTAGTTGGCATCCACGAGCTCTTGTGAGAGGTCCTTGGAATTGTGGAACGTGAGGAAGTGAGGCTGTAGGTGCAATGGTTGTATCAACCGTAGGGATGTCTTCATCACATATATTTGTGCACAATTCTGGCGATCGAAGCTGCCGTGTGTGCCTGGTGGTCTGATCTACATGTTTTGTCAGATTGAAATAAATACTTGTGGAGATATGGGTTCATCAAGGTCTACACGTTTAACTGACAAGTCCGATGATGTATATCATGACTATATCAGTATCGTGGTCGGCTGTCAATTTGATGCATCTACAATTAAATGGAGATTGGACAGTACCGCAACGTTCATAGAATATGAGACTTGGGAATCTCACATGGTCGATGGTTTTGCATGATGTCGTACATGGGATAGCAAGTTTGGTGGTCATATGGAATATGTTATTGCCTACTGACGAGTGGATACAATGGTGTCTAGTTGGTGGTAGGAAGCAAGATCACTGAAAGGCATCACAAGTAAGACATCTAGTTGGGAGGATTTCAAGCAATTTCTGCGCACTAGGTTTTTGGAGAAGTCCATGGAGTTGGACAAGGTGGTTGTTTCTGAGGTACAAGCCAAGGTCGTTGTGTGCGCTGAAACTATAGCGGAAGATGTTGTACCATTGAGTGGGCTGAATTTGCAACTCAAGAAGGTAGAAGGCGATGCTTTCATGATACTTGACAAGGGCCAACGTCGGAACTTATTTCAGGCACAGTGTATGATCAAAGGAAAAGCATGCAAGTTGATTGTTGATGGAGGAAGCTGTACTAATGCCATTAGCAAGGCAATTGTGTCAGCGTTGGGGTTGTGCACATGGCGTATTCCTGAACCTAAGAATCTATAGTGGTTAAATAGCTGCGGTATGGTGAAGGTAACTCATAAGGTGCGTATGCCATTTACAGTTGGTGATTATGTTGATGAGATTCAGTGCGATGTGTTGCTGATGAGGATATACACAGGGATTATGATGATTCTGACTACTTGAACTGGAAGGAAATATTGAGTCAAATCAATAATGACTATCAGGTGAATTCATTCCTAGTAGACCAAGATGCTTTCATTTATAAGAAATTTATATTGCCTAAGTCTTTGTTCTATTGTATGATCAGGTACATGGGAGAAGAAGGCGTAGCACGGAGCGAGGAGCTGAAGCATTTGGAGCATGGCGTGTTGATCATTGAAGAATGCACGATGGAGGAGAGGGAGGAAGCGCAAGGAGCTACCAAGAAGAAGATCAACACATGGCAGTATCTCTGCCGCGGCAGAGAAACAACGCGTTTTCCTGCCACGACACAAAAATAGAGTCCCTTTCTACCACGGCAGGCTGCCGCGACAGAGAAACAGGCCCAAACTCTGCCACTACAGAACACTAAGACGAACCCAACTTTGGGTCGGTTTGTATCCTAGTTAGGTGGGACCAAGTCATCCCAAGATTAAGCCGCCGCCCCCCGAAGATTGGCACCACACAAGTTAGGTTTAGACCACGTTAAAATATTTTGGAGTTGTTTCTTTCATAGAACCTCTGGAATTACGCTGTGATCTATTTTACCAACTATAATTGAGTGTGATATGTTGTTCCACTAGGAATTAGTAGATTGCAAACTACCGTTCGTGGTCGACGGCTACGTGCACAAGAGTGTGGTGTTGTGAATATCCTACAAGGTTCGAGAGCTGTTGCATTGGCATCAGGGTTCGAGCGGGAGAGTTCATAGCTACATGCTAGTTATCTATCATCTACCATCATCATCGACAAGTGCTTGCTGAGAAGATCGGGCCACCCCATATCAGTTTACATTGGAGGTATGTGGGCTGTTGCTTGGATGTCCATGGCAGTATGATCGCAACGTTACACATGCTGGAAGAGCAAATACATATTCTTTTGTGCATGATGGCAAACAGCAGACTTTGAAGCCTATGCAATATTATCACATAAAGTCTGATGTAGAGCCGGTGGTACATAAGGAGAAGGTGCGCAAGGCTAAGACAAAATCTAGGCTAGCTAAGGTGCAGGATGGAGAGCATGATCCATAGTGTGGCAATGTTGATATTGCTTTAGCTATGCCTGTAGATGACAAGCCAGTGGAACTTGTTAGTGACAAGCCAATTGAACTACATCCTCTTATTACTAAGAGGAAGGATTTTGTAGCATGTGTTCAGAAGGTTGTTTGTGTTGACGCAGGTGTTTAGGCGGATGATAGTTGTGCTCCTGATGTTCTAGTGCATGTGGTGCAGCGGGGTAACAAGAGCAGTTTTGTTAGCACACCTGTGAGGCGTTTTGGAGGGAATGTTGTGCGGATGCATAGAGGCAATGATGGACATGTTTGACAGTTGTGTGGTCCAGGCATTACTCATCTTATGCCAGGTCATGCAAAGAAGGTCCATGTTCAACAACCACGGGTTCCAACAAGAGTTGAGAAGAAGAAGACGGTGGCGCCTAGGTCCAAGCTCGTATGGAGACACAAGGAGGTGTAGGCACGAAGGGATGTTTCAAGCCAAGAGGGAGGGTGCGGAGTGGAAGGCAAGCAAGACTTGAAGATGGCAAAGACGCGTGAAGCTATTGTTCATATCACACCACCTTTCCGACCCGACCCACACGCGTTGGGGACAACGCTTCTTGAAGGGGGGTGATGATATGGGCACAAAGGAGGAGGTAAAGCCTAATTTTAGGACTCCACCAAGCTAGGTGATGCGGGCGCATCCCATTGATGATTGGCATGCTAGGACAACCTAAGATATGTAATGATAAGTCTAAGGTTGTGTCAAATATTGTTGCTAAGTTATTGAGTCCGAGTCCAGGTTAGGTTCGAGTCCGTTTGTGTGTTCGATTTGGGTCTATCCAACCTACTAGTTGTAGGCCTCCTATATAAAGGAGCCAGCCGCCTAGGGTTTAGGGGAGTTCAGTTGTTTAGTCTAAAAACTATATTGTGCTCCACCGTGTATCATCCCTCCGGGGACGGCGATACCGTTTATCAGATTCTTATAGAGATTGCTACGGAGGTTCTTATGTGCATCAAGGATTATCGAGCTGTCGTTTGAGACATGTTGTTTATCAATACATTGCTTGCTAGATTGATTCCTCTTCTTCAGGTAACATTCATCGATGTTATTGGAAGTATTACTATCCGGGTTACTCATTGTGAATGCCCTGGCAAAACTCCTAGGATCATCGGCTTGATCCGTATCAGGTCATGATTCTATATTTTGTGGTAGTGGATAGATTCTCTAAAATGGCTCATTTTATTGCCCGCCACAAAAGCATCGATGCGTTGCATGTTGCTAACCTGTTTTTCAGGGACATCGTGAGATTACATGGAGTACCAAAGACGATTGTTTCTGACCGTGATGTTAAGTTCATGAGCTACTTTTGGAAAACCTTATGGGGGAAACTTGGGACGAAGTTGCTGTTCAGTACTACATGTCATCCCCAAATAGATGGTCAAATGGAGGTGGTGAATAGAACATTGTCACAATGATTGAGGACTATGATCAAAAAGAATCTGCGGGAGTGGGAAGAGTGTTTTCCACATGTTGAGTTTGCATACAATAGGGTTCTGCATTTGACTACTCAGCTTTGCCCTTTTGAGGTGGTGATGGGTTCAAGCCATGGACGCCACTTGATTTGTTGCCTCTGCCATTACATGGAGAGTTGATATGGAGGCATCAAAACATGCTGAATATGTGAAGAAAATTCATGAGAAGACTCGAGAAGCTATTGAGAAGAAAGTCAAGAACATTGCTACTGCAAGGAATCAAGCAAGAAAGGAGGTTTTCTTTAAGCCTGGTGATATGGTTTGGGTACATCTGCACAAGGATAGGTTTCCTCAGCTTCGGCAATCTAAATGGAAGCCCCGTGATGCTGATCCTTTGAAGCAACCTGTCCTATGGATGCTCCTACATCTACACCAACAGGTCCCCCAAGTGAACCTGTTATGGGGTAATCCCGTGGGTGGCCCGATCTTCACGGATCTCGTGGTCAAATCGATGGGAAAGCGAGGGTAAAGGGAGAAGGTAGAAGAAGCGGACGCACACCTCGCGAAGAACACGATGAACACACGCAAAACTCACATGATACAAGGCCGATTGCTCTCACCGGTGGCCACCGGTCCGATAGAATCCTCGCAAGGAAAGATCCGTCAACGTGCTCCCGTCAATCCCAAGCGGAGAGGGAAAAACACCTTGGAGAGGGTCTTGACGTCTTGGCAAAGGGACACCGATGCCAAGGCCTTGTACAACGAGGGAGACGCGATGCAAACTCCAATGAGGTGGTGACGATAGTCGATCCCCTTTGGTAGAAGGGGATGAGGCAAAACTAGAGATTCCACAAAGGGGGTTTTCTTTAGTCTATCATCTATGCCTAGGGGATACATGAGGGGTGGGGGCTCTATTTAGAGGCCATCCACTTACATAGGGGTAGTTTGGGCATAATACTAGGGTTGCACCGTAATAAGGGGGATACATGGGCTATGGCCCAACTTCTGTGCGCACAGGCACTGTCATGACCGGTACTACCAGACTTGATGACCGGTAGTACCGCGTGGGGGCGGTAGTACCGCAAGCTGATACCTGGACGTCCAGAGGCGATGGCGCTGGCATTAGTATTGGCCGGTAGTACCGGTCATGTCGGGAGGTAGTAACGGGGTGCGGTAGTACCGCTGACGGCAGCGGTAGTACCGCTGGCATGTGTCTTCCGCCATGTCCTCTTCCAAGCATCCGTCTTGTTGGGCTTGATGCTCCGGGCTTCCTCCCTTGCCTCCGTACTTGTTGGTGTGAACCTATCATGAATATGGGATGGAGTATGAAGTAGTATACCATTCCAAAATGGTAGGAAGTGGGCTCGCATAGAGGAAATGATTCACCTTTGGAGTCCATGACGACTTGGCATAAGTTGGAGACCTTGATGTGGTAACGACCATAGGTCGGGCTACATCATCTCCCCACTTCAAAAAGAGTCGTCCTCGAAGATAGTATATGGAAGTGGTAGGGGGGTTAGGGATGTAACGTCAAACCTTACTTTACCTTGGAAGATAGTATCGTGCAAGTGGCAACACTTGAGAGCAATCAAAACCAAGCAAAGTGAAGTTAACGCGGAACTCCAAAACCAACTAACCACTAAAACACACACACACACACAAAGCTTATGGTGGCGTGTCCAAGAACAATCCGAACTCAAGATGTTGTAATGGCAGGTAAAGAACCACGATGATCAGAAAGCAAAACAAGTCAATCCACAAGATAGGAATTATGTACAAGGAAACACACACGGTGGGATAAATGGGACTTGTGCGATGGAGAAAGTGAGCTAAGAACCAAATGATTACCTAGCGAAGACTATAAGCTCGTGTCGCACAAGTGCAAGGAGAGACGCTAGTTCGATTGCAATAAATTGGTGGGCTAAGATATGCACAATAAGTACCACCTATTTGATATTCATCGAGCTTGCGCTTCCTATTCTATGAGGCACTTGTTTCTTTTTTTCTTTATTTTTCTTCTTTTTCTTTTTATATTTTTTTCTTTCTTTTTTCACTTGCCCCATCCTTGTGCCAACAACTATACAAGATAACTATATGAGATAGCGCGCTCACAACTTTTGCTCCGAATTCTACAAGTATCAAATGTGCATAGCCCAAGAAATCATAGGAGTAACTAGTCTCAATAGGTGTTTGTTGAACGCAAAGATAGTGTAGCTCACAAAGGAATGCAAGTGGGGAGATGTCGCGGAATTTTTATACCTTTTGTCGCCGATCTTCACCCTTTATTGTTGGATTCCGCCTTCCTCACGGTATTTGGATGGAGTAGATAGCATGAACCACTTAGATGATGATGTAGAGCTCCTTCTCCTCTTCGAAACGAGCTAAAGAACACCAAAATCCAAGTTCGTATGCAAAAGTTATCCTCAAAACGGTGAGAGGCTGAAATCTGCAATCTGCTGATTCCTTTCTGGTCCGGGCGGTAGTACCGCTTTTTGGACCCCGGTAGTACCGGAAAAGTGCGGTAGTACGGATTTTTCGGCCTGGTAGTACCGGTTATACCTGGGACGTGCAGATTTGACGCGATTTTGCGATTTTGGGGCGATTTGGGTGGAAAGTCTTGAGGAAAAACACCAAATCGGAGGGGCAAATGATGGAATTAGGCCATGTGAACGCAGGGAAAGGTAGATCAACAAGTTTAGCAAGTAATACACGGATCAAAACCTACCAAAACGCACTCAAATCACAGATCGGTCCAAAACACGAATTGGGACTATTTTTGGTGGAATTTGCGAATTTATGGGAAAAAGACCAAATCGAGGAGAAATCCGTGGCAACCAAAAGCTGCTGATATCAGATGTTATGGGGTAACCCTGTGGGTGGCCCGATCTTCACGGATCTCGTGGTCAAATCGATGGGAAAGCCAGGGGAAAGGGAGAAGGTAGCGGAAGCAGACGCCCACCTCGCAAAGAACACGATGAACACACGCAAAACTCACACGATACAAGACCGATTGCTCTCACCGGTGGCCACCGGTCCGATAGAATCCTCGCAAGGAAAGATCCGTCAACGTGCTCCCGTCAATCCCAAGCGGAGAGGGAAGAACACCTTGGAGAGGGTCTTGACGTCTTAGCGAAGGGACACCAATGCCAAGGCCTTGTACAACGAGGGAGGCGCGATGCAAACTCCAATGAGGTGGTGACGATAGTCGATCCCCTTTGGTAGAAGGGGATGAGGCAAAACTAGAGATTCCACAAAGGGGGTTTTCTTTAGTCTATCATCTATGCCTAGGGGATACATGAGGGGTGGGGGCTCTATTTATAGGTCAGCCACTTACATAGGGGTAGTTTGGGCATAATACTAGGGTTGCACCGTAATAAGGGGGATACATGGGCTATGACCCAACTGCTGTGCGCATAGGCACTGTCACGACTGGTACTACCAGACTTGATGACCGGTAGTACCACGTGGGGGCGGTAGTATCGCAAGCTGGTACCGGGGCGTCCAGAGGCAATGGCGCTGGCTTCAATATTGGCCGGTAGTACTGGTCGTGTCGGGCGGTAGTACCGGGGCGTGGTAGTACCGCTGACGACAGCGGTAGTACCGCTGGCATGTGTTTTCCGCCATGTCCTCTTCCAAGCGTCCGTCTTGTCGGGCTTGATGCTCCGGGCTTCCTCCCTTGCATCCGTACTCGTCGGTGCGAACCTATCATGAATATGGGATGAAGTATGAAGTAGTATACCATTCCAAAATGGTAGGAAGTGGGCTTGCATAGAGGAAAGGATTCACCTTTGGAGTCCATGATGACTTCACATAAGTTGGAGACCTTGATGTGGTAACGACCATAGGTCGGTCTACATCTGGACTCATGACTCGTGCCCGAGCCAAACTCCTACAAGCTAAGGTGAACTTGCTCCTCTCCTCATGCCAATTTGATACATCCTTGGATGGTGTGCTACTTCATGCAACTACTCTGTGCATCATTAGGTACGAAGCCCCAACACATCACCAAGCACCCAAGGATGGAGAACAAGGAGCAGAGCATGAAGCAGAAGTCGCTGGAGCTGCTCAGACCGGAGTCTCTGGTCTACGCACACCGGATTCTCCGGCCTGCCAAAGTCTCCGGCCTGAAGACCCCGGAGACTCCGCCCCCCCCCTCCGGTCTGACCCCCTGAACCAGGCTCCGGGGCAATCTGTATGCCCCTCCGGAGGTTGGTCTGGAGGCTCCACCGGAATCTCCGGCCTAGACCGGAGTCTCCGGTCCGACCGACGCTAGGCATGTAAAAGGCCTTTGGGCCTTCGGCCCATGTACCCTCTAGTCCGTCCAGAACTTGTCTTTATTTCTAAAGTACCTCTGTTTAAGTGGCTGGCCTATATATAGTCCCCCACCTCCATTGTAAACCCTAGGTATGATATTTGGAATTAGTGGAAACCCATTGTGGATCTATCTACTTCTTGCCTCATGCTCCTTTGACAAAGCAGCACCAAATATCCCAAACCTCTTTGGAGTTTGCATTGTGCCTTCGCGTTGTACAAGGCCTAGGCATCGGAGTCCCTTTGCCTAGACGTCAAGATCTCACCGAGTTTCCCTTCTCCCCGTGCCGGTTCGAGGGAGAGTCCTCCGCCCGTCGCTGATCCTAGGGATTGCGCCGGACCGGTCACCGCCGGCGTGAGCTATTGGTGTGTATCGTGGTTTTGCGTGTGTGTGTTCATCACGTTCTTCGTGCGTGAGTTCGTTGTGTTCATCCTCCCCTGCTTTCCCCGCACTCCATCCTCGATTTGACTGGGATTCGTGAAAGATCGGGCCACCCTAGAGGTTTGTCCCCAACATATTGGTATCAAGAGCTTTGTTGCTCATGAATTCCCCCACAAATTTTTTCTATCCACCAAAAATTCAGAAATCCCCAAAAAACAACCCAAATTTTCCTTAGGATCGATCCCTTGATTTGGAGTGTTATTTGTGGTTTTGATCCAAGCAAACCTTGTCTTAGGAGTTGGTCCAGCTTTATCCTGCATTTTCCCAGCCCAATTTGGCCAATTTTTCGCGGATTTGAGGACCCAAGGCGTGGATTTCCGCTCAAGAACACGAGCAGTTCGCGGTCTAACTCAAGACGAGTCTCCGGCCTACACTGGAGTCTCCGGCCTATCCACACCGGAGTCTCTGGCCTATCCACACTGGAGTCTCCGACCTGGACGGGAGTTTTTGGCATGAACCCCTGCAGTCTCCGGCTCCTGACGCCTGATTTTGACAGTTTTGCCTCTAATCTTGCATTGGCTAATTTCCTCTTGTTTGTTTGTGCCCGTGTGCGTGTCGTCAACTAACAGCAAGCTTCCGCATCGACAACTTTTGCGCTCGTCGACACCATGGCCCACGAACATCATCCTGCACCACCGACGCCAAGTTCATCATCACCAACGAAGGTATAACTTGCGTCACCTTGTTAACCCCTATCTTATTTTATGTGTACCTATCCCTCGAGAGTGGCTCATCTTGTGTTTGCTTGAGCATTGTGTACTTGTCCTTCGATAGTGAGAGTGCAAGAGCAATAGCAAGATTGACTTGGTAGCATCAAGGGAAGCAAAAAAAAAAAGAAATAGATACAAAGCAAAAGAAAAAGAAAAATAGTCTCCCATCGCAAAAGAGAGTCTCAAATCTTGTAAGCAAGAGAGAAAGAAGAGCGCCCAAGGCAAGTGCACAAATCCATTGCTCATTTTTTCTTCTTTGCAAACGAGCCACGGTCTCTCCTTGCATTGGCACGACAACGAGCTTAGTCTTTGTTAGGACATTTTGTATGCTCATTTTCATAGTCGTGTCAATCCCAACAATCTCCACGTGTGTGTATATAGTCGTAGATTCCTGTCACCCCTTTGAGTTGTTAACCTTCACCTTGACTTGAGTTTTGTTGGATTTTACCCACTTTTGACTATCCCTTTTCTTTTGGTTGGTTATTTGGCATTCCACAACCCTAACCCACCACCAACAAGCTTTTGAGAGTTAGTTCTTTAGTGTGAGTTTTCTTTGCAATTCCACTTTGCACGCTTATAGCTATCACTTGTGGTTTCTAGTTTGGTGCAATCCCCAAGGTGAGGTACAAGGCTAACACCACCATATCCACTTCCATATACAATAGTTGTGTGTTTTGCATGATGGATAGGCACTGTGAGTGGAGCCAACCACCTCCCCAAGAAGAAGGTCAAGGACCGTACATGACACACGCAAGTCACTTCATCGTTCGACAAGAGTTCTATGAACGTTGCCAAGGCCTTGAGACGCGACAGGATGAACAATTTGCGAGACGCAAGCCGAGTTCAAGAACATCGACAACCACTTCGACGGCCTCGAACGACAAATGCATGCAATGCATCAAAACTTTGGCCACCAAAATGAAGCGCTTCAATGCTCCATCGCTGAAACAAATGACAATCTTCGACACCTCATCGACGGAATGGCAAGACCGCGTGCACGTGCTTCAAGCTCTTCAAGCTCTTCGCGTCGTCATGTTCCTCCTCAACAAGACCTTCATCCAAGTGCTCCAAGATGCAATGATGCCCCCGGGGTTGAATATGGAAGTTCTTCGAACTATGTACCTTCCCCACGACATGCCGTAGTGTCAAGCTATGATGGTTCACCATATAGTCATCCTCGGGAAGATTGAATTGGCAACATCTCAATGTTCCGTCACCTTCCATGAAGCCTACAAAGCTCACAACAAAAGCGAAGCAACACTCAAAGCGTAGCCAATTCATGAAGATTATAACACGAGTCATCAAGTAGAAGGAAGTCACCTTAGGTTGTAGAGATGGCTCATTGAACGGCAGCCATAGGTAACTCTCTTCGATTCCTCTTGTCAACTTATGGTCCATAGAGGTTGATGCGTAAGCAATTTTACCTTCACACAACAAAGACCAAGCAACATATGTTTATGTGTGATAGAGGAGCATGTCATTTGTGGCATGTCCATTTTTGTTCACAACACTATTAGCATAACTCAAGTATCGCAAACGAAATGCGTATGCTGTAGGGAAACGGGTAGGCTACACTAGCGTAAAATCAAAACTTTCTACCGCGTTAACCAGGAATACTATTTGTCATAAATCACGGGATTACCACTAGACGCGTAGTTGCGGGACTCGATGAAGCATGCCGGGGCAGTGTAGATGTTCTACGTCTTCTCCTCGTCCTCGTCCCACGAGCAGCTCCCCTTTGCGCGGCTCATCCAAGTGCTACAGATGTAGCACCTCCGAGGTATCCACACGTCCGGAGTGGAAGCCGTCACACACCAGACTGCTAGGTCTGCTCGTGCAACACAGGCGGAAGAGGAGTGGCGGCTGGGTGGAATGCTCAACCCTATTCAGCTCGCCTCACTCTCTCTTATATAGGCATCCCTGGTGGGTTTCTACATTAGTAGCCCATTAGCAGCCTAAGCCTGGTCTAATTTGGATCCAATCCTTATCAGGCTTCCAGCCCCTAAAGTGTGTGACCCTATAGGTTCATATACGTATAGACATGACACAAGTACACTTACTCTGTCAATAGTTGGTAGCGGCCTCTAGCAAGACGTGCCAACTCCTAAACGCATATAAAGATCATCCGGACGAATCATCACAAGGTTGAGTACATGTCTTTCCCTTTGCCTCATGATATTTTGTCTAGCTCCAAGCTGACCTCTCTTTCTCGATACTGTGATTCGGAATCCCTTTACTAGGTTAACTCTTAACCATATGTAGCACAACCATGCATTCCTGGATCCGATCACTCGAGGGGCCCAGAGATATCTCTCTCAAGTAGAGAGGGGCAAATCCCATCTTTATTGACCGATGCCTTGCAGCATGTATCAGGACAAACCCGAAAGCTACCTTTATAACTACCCAGTTATGGAGTAGTGTTTGATATCCCCAAGGTAGGTCGATCCACATCTCAAGTACATGCGACAATCTCAGGTCTAAGGAAAAAACGTACACGATGTGTAGAGAGAGCTGCAAGTATTATTGCTAGTCTCAAGTTGGGTCAGTCCAACCCCATGTTCATAACATGTGTCCACATCATTGGTTTGACATCTCCATGTCTATGACTTGCGAAACATAGTCATCAACCAATCGATGTGCTAGTCTAATATTCACGTGTGTCCTCACATGAACTCCGACTAGGGACAATTATTAGATAACCATACAAGTAAAGAGTTTCACAAACAATTCACATAATTGCCAATCAATACAAGTTGCCTGGTATATGGATATTCAAGGAACATTATAAAAACTCATGGATACACATGAAATACAATCATCTCTATGATTGCCTCTAGGGCATATTTCCTTCATATGCAAGGTCAAAGTGCATGGAAGTTAATTGAACATCATCCAAATATGGGAACTCGAAAACTCCATATAACGTCTTAGTGTGGCACTCAAAGCAATGGACTAAAATATTGGTCAACATCTTTGATGCAAGGATAGGAGAATTTGGCAAAAACACATGAAGAAAGATATCCAAAAGAACATCATTATGTGTGAAAGCCAACCATTAGAAAGAACAATTGTTCAATATCTTGGATGCCATACACATATCATCAAAAGCCAAAATCATGGGGGTATGAGTATCGCAAGCAGAAGCAAAAGCAACGTGTTTGCAAACAAACCATATGAAAGAGCAAGTGGTCCTTATGTTTGTTGCAACAACAATACGAGAGACTTGGAAACTCTCATGACAATACATGCTCAAAATGGCATTATGGTTGCACACAAAACATCGGACAGAGAAATTGTTCAACATTTTTGTGGCAACACACAAAGCATCAATATTCAATGGCAATGAAACATGATTGTCACAAGGTGAAAGAATACCATCAACATGCTTGCAAGCAAACCATAGGAAAGAGCAATTTTTCAACATGAAAGATGCAAAGCATGCAAAAGGTATCAAAGCTGGGTTTGATCTTGAACTCACTTGGGGGATGCTCTCTAGAGCTCTTTTTGTCAACTCGTGCTCAACCGAGGTTGACATTGGTGTTCGGGTACCTACACACATCATAGATAAAAGGAAGAACGTGTGTGCATGGTAGAGAAACACATCATCCATCATGACGTATCTCTTCTTGTGCACATCACCATTAGTGCCAAGCAAGTATGAAATATATGCATGGTGAGTATGCAAGTGGTGGACATGCTTATCATGGCATTTACCAAAATCTCCAAAAATTGAGAAAGCTATGGGGGCCATCTCAATAGAAAACATATTATCATTATTGTTGCAAGCAAAACAAGTGAAGGAGCAATTATTCAACTTATTGCAAGCAACGGGAGAAATTGTAAAACACTCATGACAAAGCATGGTTCGAGGGGTACCATTGGTAACATCATTGCAAGCAAAACATTGGAAAGAGCAATTGTTCAACAAAGTGCAAGAAATGATATCATCAACGTAACGTTTAGAACATGGCATGTCTATGGCAACATCATCACAATCAAATAATTTCACATGCTCAACATTATGCAAAGGCAAAGTATCACATGGACATATCAATGAAGCATATGTGATATCACAAACATCATCCATAGCATGCCAATCATCACAAGTCATCATGTCCACTAGTGGGATCATGGCATCATCAACACCCTTATTTTTACCTTGTTCATACCTCTCATATGAAGTAGGTGTTGTGGTAGCATTGGCCTCCATGTGGGCGACTTCTTCATCATGTATTGGGATGGCATCATCTTCATCCACCATGTATATCTTCTTGGTTGGAGGCGTCATCATCTCCAAGCTTGGTGCTTCTTGATCCATGGAACCTAGCACAACATGAGGAAACACACTAGAGGTAGAGGGTAAGTCATTAGAAATCAAAGTGGTCTCATATGACCTATCAACTACCACTCTCAGCTCACTCGGTGTATCATGCATGCCCTCCAAGTGGAATCACTCAATCTCACATATGGAGTCGCTCATCTCACTCTTGTTTTCACTCAAGTGGGCTAAGTGGCTCTCATACTCACATGGGATTGGTAGCACATCATCACTCAAGCATGTAGGGGTAGGCTCGGTTCTCTCAACTCCATGCGCCTCCTTTGGTGAAGGGAAAGTCCCATGCTCACCATTCTCGACCTTGTCGTCGCCATCTTGTGGTAGTGGTGGAAGTAGGCTCATGTTGTTATCGAGAGCATTGCTCAGATCGACTTCATCACATATGTGGCCTTGGCTTCCTCCATCTTGAAGTGTAGAATCTTGGCATGAAGCTTGATGGCGTGGAGGAGAGCTTTCTCTTGGTGCCCTTTTGGTGGTGGCACGAGTAGTTGAAGGCGCCTTATGATTGTGTCGAGGGAGGTCATTGGCGTGCCTTGCCAAAGGTTGATGTAGATGGCGCACTTGGTCATCCACATGACACTCACGACGATTCTCCTTTTCCTTGGCACTCTTCTTGGTGAGGCGTTGTAATGAGCGCAAAGCATCATTAGTCTTGGCCATCATGCTCATGGTTTTGGCGAAGTTGTTGTCCATGTATCTCTTGAAGTTGTTGAGGGAGCTTTCAAACTTGTCCATGTGATGGTGGACCTTGGCGCTCTCGAGGTGGGGGCTCCCTCTTGGTCGATGCGACTTGAGGAGCTTGTCGTTGTCGTTCTTGAAGTCTTCCATGCTTGGGGAGTTATTCTTGTTGTAGAACTCCATATCACCCAAGCATGTGGAGCCATTGTCGGTGTAGTGCTCCATCATGTCATCCATGCTTGTGGAGGCATATGCATGGTGGCTCATCGTGGATTCTTCATAGATATCATCCTCGGTTCCGAAGTCCCTAGACATGATTCACAAGACCAAGTAGTGTATATGGAAGTGGTCGGGGGCTTAGGGATGCAACGTCAAACCTTACTTTACCTTGGAAGATAGTATCGCGCAAGTGGCAACACTCGAGAGCAATCAAACCAAGCAAAGTGAAGTTAACGCGGAACACCAAAACCAACTAACCACTAAAAACACACACACACAAAGCTTATGGTGGATGGGTATGGAAGGTGGCGTGTCCAAGAACAATCCGAACTCAAGATGTTGTAATGGCAAGTAAAGAACCACGATGATCAGAAAGCAAAACAAGTCAATCCACAAGATAGGAATTATGTACAAGGAAACACACACGGTGAGATAAATGGGACTTGTGCGATGGAGAAAGTGAGCTAAGAACCAAATGATTACCTAGCGAAGACTATAAGGTCATGTCGCACAAGTGTAAGGAGAGACGCTAGTTCGATTGCAATAATTTGGTGGGCTAAGATATGCACAATAAGTACCACCTATTTGATGTTCATCAAGCTTACGCTTCCTATTCTATGAGGCACTTGTTTCTTTTTTCTTTCTTTTTCTTCTTTTTCTTTTTATATTTTTTTCTTTCTTTTTTCACTTCCCCTTCCTTGTGCCAACAACTATACGAGATAACTATATGAGATAGCATGCTCACAACTTTTGCTCGGAATTATACAAGTATCAAATGTGCATAGCCCAAGCAATCATAGGAGAACTAGTCTCAATAGGTGTTTTTTGAACACAAAGATAGTGTAGCTCACAAAGGAATGGAAGTGTGGAGAAGTCGCGGAATTTTTATACCTTTCGTCGCCGATCTTTACCCTTTATTGTTGGATTCCGCCTTGCTCACGGAATTTGGATGGAGTAGATAGCATGAACAACTTAGATGATTACGTAGAGCTCCTTCTCCTCTTCAAAACATGCTAAAGAACACCAAAATCCGAGTTCGTATGTAAAAGTTATTCTCAAAACGGTGAGAGGCTAAAATCTGGAATCTGCTGATTGGTTTCAGATCCGGGCGGTAGTACCGCTTTTTGGACCCCGGTAGTACCGGAAAAGTGCGGTAGTACCGCTTTTTCGGCCCGGTAGTACCGGTTATACCTGGGACGTGCAGATTTGACGCGATTTCGCGATTTTGGGACGATTTGGGCAGAAAATCTTGAGGAAAAACACCAAATCAGAGGGGCAAATGATGGAATTAGGCCATGTGAACGCAGGGGAAGGTAGATCAACAAGTTTACCAAGTAATCTACGGATCAAAACCTATCAAAACGCACTCAAATCACAGATCGGTCCAAAACATGAATTGGGGCTATTTTTGGTGGAATTTGCGAATTTATGGGAAAAAGACCAAATCGAGGAGAAATCCGTGGCAACCAAAAGCTGCTGATATCAGATGTTATGGGGTAACCCCGTGGGTGGCCCGATCTTCATGGATCTCGTGGTCAAATCGATGGGAAAGCGAGGGGAAAGGGAGAAGGTAGCGAAAGCGGATGCCCACTATAACTACCTCGGTGAATTACGCTCTTAGTTGCAAGCCTGGATGAGCGGAAATGGTTAAAATAGTACGGTGGGGCCAAATGCCACTCACAGGTAGACCTTTCGGCCGTCCTAACCATTTCCAAACATCGGGACAAGAACGAGCGGCGTAATCGACAGGCGAAGGGATCAACTACATACACAAATGAGTATGTATGCAAGCCACCATACAACAGTCCTCAGAGCCATTCCATCTAAAAAACAGAAATATTGCAACGCCATACGACAAGATCCAAATATCCTAGATAGATATAATAGTTTAGGATAGCTCCTCATACATCAAACATCAGAGTATCAGGCGGAAGCGGAAAACAAGATCCGAGTACGGACAAGAAGCAAATCGGCATAAGATGCCCCATAAATAAACACATCCCGCCCACAGATCTCACGGATCCCCGTTCCCGGAATCTCTACACCGAGTGATCGTTGCCAACATCGTCCGTCTCCTCCACCCAGTATCCATCTTGCGAGTTTACATGTTCATCTGAATCAAACAATTTATCGTGTGAGACCCTCGGGGTACTCAGCAAGTCTTTATGCCTCTAAAGGGGACACAACCTGGGGTGACGCAATTGCAGCAAAAGATAATACCTAACAATTCTATAGATACTCGCTAACCATCCGCCTAACCAAAGATAGACGGATGTCCGTGAATTAATAACAATAGTTATAACAGTAATATTAACAGATCCATCCTCCTCCTCGCTTACCAACGAGGAAGCGGACGAACAGCCCCCATCCGTTGGCAGTTTTATTATCCATTCCATGAGAGTTGCTCTATTTACTAGTCAGGTACTTAGTCAATTTAAAAGCGGTACTTTAGTTATACTTGTCTATGATCGAGAAATTGTGCTCCAAGTCGTCCATAACCGCGGACACGGCTTTCAGAAAGATTTACCCTGCAGGGGTGCACAAATAGCAACACACACTCGATCAACCTTGGAAAAACCAAATCAAAACCCAACGAGGCATTCACGACAAAGCGATCACAGGATTCAGAAATGTTTCAGGGGGCCACCCCATTAAGCTACCCGCAACGAAGTTGGACGGCTCCAAGACGGACTCAAGGTTTGCGTCAATGGCTGTAAACGACTAGGAACCCGAAAATGTGACTGGGCTTGTCGATACCGCGAAAACACTCCGCATCCAAAATAGTACAGGTGCTCCTCGCACAATCTTAAATAAAGCAGTAAAGCATGGCATAAGTACAAGATAGTAATAAAGCCCCAAACTACTTTGTGGCCCCAAGAAATAAGAATGAATCAAGCTCTGGCTCAGGGGGGTTCCTAAGCCTCCCGGATGTGGATAGCGCGAATATTCAAGGAACAGGAATCAAGTACTCGGGGTCCTGCGGGACACAAGTGAGCATGAAAAACCAAATAGCAGATATTGCTCACCGGTGCCACTTTCATTAGTTATCCCATTACTACTCAGGTTAAGTTGTTTAGGTACCTCGTTATCCATCAGACACTCACATACCCTACACATGCTGTTCTACGACCCGCATGGCTCAAACAACTCCTGTAGTAATGGCTCATGGGATGGAGGAACAAGCTTCGGTGGGGTTTAAAAGTAAGGCTATGCAGTATTTGGGATTCAGTTTAATGCAATCGCGACTCAATGATGCAAGAATAAGATAGAGGCAATAGGTACTATATGTATGCAAGCATGTGGTAGTGCTTGCCTAGCAGCTCAGTTGAAGCGAGAGAAGGATCTGGGTAGTGCTCCTGGGTTTCTTGATATATCCCCTGCTCAACGTCTATTCGAAGAAGAACCAAACAAACAAGGGCCAACATAAATAAAGTGCACAAGCATATGAATAAAATGCGACAAGCAAACAATCATGCCATGATGAATGATGCACAATTTGCATGGCAATAATGTAGCATGGCATGGGTGAGGTGTGGAGTACAAGAATAAAGCATTTTATGGCGTTTTAGTCACCTTTTATCCTCAAATAAGTTGCTGTATACTTTATATTTATATGATGCATGCTGCAATTCAGAACATGGCATGCATAGATAGAACGGGCTCGTCGAGCTGATCGATTTAGACATATTATTTGTCAAATTCGGAGTTATAAAACAAAAGTTATTAATTAATTAAGAAAAAGGACATTTTATTGTATTTTAATCACCTCGAAAATTTAAAGTGCTCAGAAAATATTTTGAAGGGCATATTTGAAAACCTCACATTTTTCTGATTCCTAAACATATATCATTTGTATTATTTGGTTTTAGAATTCAAAAGTTATTAAAAACAGATTTAAATTTATATTAAAACATATACTGAAATCATTTCATTAAAACAGAAAAGCAGGCGGCCCCTTTTCTACTCAGTCGCACCTAGCCCCAGTCACTGATGAGTAGGGCCAGTGCTAACTGGGCAGACAACGGCGCGCGGCGGTCTTTCTGCACCACGAGCTCAGCTAGCCCAGGTGACTGGCGAGTGAGACCAGCGGCGCGCAGGCCCACACGACAGCGAGCGAACTAGAGGATGCCACGTAGGGGATCTAGGGGCCGCGGGTTGACGAAAAGGAAGGGTGGGTCCCTTTTTGCAAAAACTCCACGGGAGGCTGACAAGTGGGCCTAGAGGGAGCGCGGGTTGATGCAAAAAGTGTGTGTGTGTGGGGGGGGGGTAACCGCAAGATTGACAGCGCTACTGTTTTTCTTCTCGTTAACTGATGAAACTAACGACGACTGATCGGTGTTCGACAGGGAGCGGTGCACGGGGGATCGAACCCGCGACCTAGCGGGCGCGCGCGGCGAGATAAGGGTTCCGCGACGCACAGCAAGAAGACGACGACGAACCCGCCGTGCACAGAGGGCGTTCGTCGCCGTGATCTGCTCGTCTAGGAAGAGAAAAACAACGGGAGGGTGCCAGAGAGGTGCAGCAGCTCACCGGGAGTGCGACAGTGGCGGTGGAACGGGCCGAGGTGCAGGGGATCGGCGACGGAGCTGGCGGCCGGCGGGGTTAGGGTTTTGGCTCGGCTCGTCGGCGTGCAACATAGATGGGCCGTCTCCTCCTCGACGTCGTGTACAGGGCTGATGCAGAGGACCTCCCCGACCTCGCCGACAACCTCCTGCTCGTCTACGCCTCCTGGATCGATGGGAGATGGTGTAGACCGGCGATGGTTGGCCGGGATTGGAAGGGATGGAGGAAGCAGGGGTAGGTGGGGAGAGGGCGGCGGCGCAGGGCCCTGGGAACCTAGGGATCTGGGAGAGGCGCAGGAGAGAGGGGGTAGATAAGGAGGGAAAAAGGGGGTGCACATGGGGTAGCTCGGGGTGGAAAGGTGATGCCACCTTTTTCCTCTTCTCTCTCGGGCAGGTGGGGGGTGTAGCGGGCTAGGGCGCCAGCAGGTGGGGCTGCAGCGTCGGTAGGGCCTGCCTGGCAGCTAGGGAGAGAGAGAAGGAGAGGGAGGGGAAGGGGATGGCTCGGCTAGGAGCAAGAGGGGATGGGGTGAACTCGGCCTAGGGTTAGGGGAAGGGGTGGTTAGGGTTAGGGTTTTAGAGAGAGGATTTAGAGAGAGGGGGTTTAGGGTAGGGTGTTTTTTATGATCACACTTGATCATGCAAGGGTGGTTTAGGGTCTTGTGGCGATCCACCAAGGTCAACTAAAAGTGGAAGATGATGGTGAGGTGAGGGGTTTATGGTGGAGCACAAGGTGTTGGTGAGGACAAACACAAGAGAGAGTGAGAGTTGGGGTTTATGGAAAAAGATCCCACATGATCATGCATAGATGGCGTGATGGATAAAGAGGGGGTAAGGTTTGATGGTAAGCAAAAGAATGGCCACCCTGAATTGATTCTCAAAGGACCATGCCCCACTTCCAAAAATACAAGAAAACCCAAAAGAAAGGGTATGGTGGTGAGATTTGCATGGCCCATGCAAAAGCTTTAAATGCCATGTTTTATTCTTGTGAAAAGAATAATAATGTATCATGGCATTATTAATATGCATTACCAAAATGTGGAGTAAAGGCCAAGCAAAAGAATTTAAATGAAGGTTCCAAGTGGAGTAGATGAAGATGCTCATGTTTTATTATAATTGGGACTTGCTAGTGTGTATATTCCACTAGATGTTTAATAGTCTCAAAAATATCCCAACATGAGCATACATCCATAATAATCCATATGAGAGCTAGTAAAAGGGGTACCACTCATAATGCATACAAAGGTGGCTCCACATATCAATAATGTGAATACAACATGATGCTAATATGAGAGCATGTGGAAATAGAAGTGGATCCATCCCAACCCACATGAGCTAGATTAAATTTCAAAAGAAAGCAAAAGCTCATAGGTAATTAGGATGGTGGAGTTATAAGGTGGTGACAAAGAAAGGTGATGGAGTTGAATAAAAGATATGCCCCCAACTCAACTTGGGCATCAAGCATTTATCAAGAACCAAATACAATATATCAAGAGTCAAAAACAATTAATAATGCATATGAGAGAAGAACCAAAGAAAGAGGGTTTTATATGATGCTCAAATGCAAGGAGGCATGATGACATGAGCATGATATAATTATGATGCAACAATTATATGTAGGAAGTAGCCATTATATTACTAGACCAAGTAGCATTACAACTGTTAGACAATTGGGATGCTACAACTCTCCCCCACTGAACAAGAATCTCACCCCGAGATTCTAGGAAGAAGAAGAAGACTCAAAGAGGGTAGGATACTTGGCACGGAGCTCATCTTCACGTTCCCAAGTGGCTTCATCAACGGAATGGTGCGACCACTGCACCTTGCAGAACTTGATGGACTTGTTGCGAGTCCTTCTTTCTGTGACTTCAAGGATTTTTGTGGGGTGTTCTTGATAAGACAAGTCTTCTTGGAGATTGATAAGCTCATGGTCCACGGTCCTGCCAGGATCCTTGAAGCACTTCTTGAGTTGAGAGATGTGGAAAACATCATGGACCTTGAGTTTTTCTGGGAGCTCAAGAGCATAAGCAACTTCTCCTCTTCTTCCACGAATTTTGTATGGACCGATGTATCTAGGAGCCAGATTTCCTTTGATACCAAAGCGGTGCGTGCCTCTCATGGGAGTGACACGAAGGTAAACAAGATCACCAGGGACATACTCCATGTCTGTGTGCTTTCTGTCATAATTGCTCTTCTGGCGACTTTGAGCAATCTTCAGATTTTCAAGAATGATGTGAACCTTCTCCTCCGCTTGAGTTACAATGTCGGGGCCAAACAATATTCTTTCTCCTCCACCCGACCAACCAATCGGAGTTCTGCATTTGCGACCATAGAGAGCCTCAAATGGTGCCATCTTTAGACTTTTCTGGAAGCTATTGTTGTAAGAGAATTCAGCATAAGGAAGACATTCTTCCCACTTCATGCCAAAAGAGATGACGCAAGCATGGAGCATATCTTCCAAAATCTGATTGATCCTTTCAACTTGTCCTTGCGACTGAGGGTGGTAAGCTGTGCTAAAGTTCAATTTTGTTCCCAAAGCATTTTGGAAAATTTCCCAGAACTTGGAAGTGAAGATGCTTCCACGGTCTGAACTGATCTCAAGAGGAACCCCATACAGAGAGACAATTCTGTTGATATAGAGCTCAGCCAACTGAATTGCAGAAATTGTTTCCTTGACGGGAAAGAAGTGAGCCACTTTAGAAAGCCTGTCAATGACAACAAAGATTGCATTGTTGCCATTCTGCGACCTTGGAAAACCAGTGATGAAGTCCATCTCTACTTTCTCCCATTTCCATTCCGGGGGTTTCAATGACTGAAGAACACCGGAAGGTTTCTGATGGACAGCTTTAACTCTGCGGCAGACATCACACTCCGAGACATACTTGGCACAATATCGTTTCAATCCCGGCCACCAATATTGTGTTTTCAAGTCCATGTACATCTTTGTGCTGCCAGGGTGGATAAAAAGAACAGAATCATGCGCCTCCTTGAGAACTTGCTCTCTCAAACCCGGGTAGTTCGGAACAAACATCCGGTGTTCAAAGAAAAGCGTGCCTTGGTCATCGACGTGGAAGGACTCATACTTCGGAAGCTGGATGTTGGAGATGATCTTTTTGGTGTATGGATCACCAAGTTGAATGGAGCGAACCTTTTCTTCCAAGAGAGGGGTTGCCAGAAGGTTCAGAAGATACCCTTGATCCACAATTTCAAGGTTGAGCTGACGGAATTCCTCGCACAAGAGAGGCTGTTGTTCTTCCACCATGAGGTTGCTGACATAAGCTTTGCGGCTGAGAGCATCGGCCATGACATTAGCTTTGCCCGGAGGTAGTTGATGGTCAAATCGAAATCATTGATTGCTTCAATCCACCTCCTCTGACGAAGTTTGAGATCAGGCTGTGTGAAGATATACTTCAGACTCTTGTGATCAGAAAAGATTTCACAACGGTTGCCCAACAAGTAATGCCTCCATACTTTCAAAGCAAAGACAACTGCTGCGAGTTCCAGGTCATGTGTAGGATAGTTGATCTCATGCGTCTTCAACTGTCGAGAGGCATAAGCAACAACTTGTTTTTCTTGCATAAGGACCGCACCCAATCCTTGCAAAGATGCGTCACAGAATATCTGGAAGGGCTTGGATGTATCTGGAGGAACCAAGACTGGTGTGGAAGTGAGCTTCTCTTTGAGTGTTTCAAAGCTTGCTTGACATGCAGGAGTCCAAAGGTATTTCTTGCCTTTCTTGAGGAGATCGGTAAGAGGCTTCGCTATCTTCGAAAAGTTCTGAACAAAGCGACGGCAATAACTAGCCAAACCAAGGAAGCTCCGGACTTCTTTGACATTTACAGGAGGAAGCCAGTCAACAATTGTCTTTACAGTTTCCGGGTTGACGAATGCCCTTGGCAGAGATGACGTGACCAAGATAGGTTACTTGAGGCAGCCAAAACTCACATTTGGAGAACTTTGCATACAGGCGGTTCTCACGAAGCTTGTTTAGGACACACCGAAGGTGTTCTTCATGTTCTTCCTTTGACTTAGAATAGACTAGGATGTCATCCAGATAGACCACAACGAACTTATCAAGATACTCCATGAAAACCGAGTTCATAAGCCTCGAGAAGGTGGCAGGTGCGTTGGTGAGACCGAAAGACATGACCGTGTACTCATACAGGCCATAGCGGGAGGTGAAAGCTGTTTTAGGAACATCTTCCTTGCGAATCTTGATTTGATGATAACCACTTCTCAAGTCAAGCTTAGAGAATACCACAGCTCCAGCTAGCTGATCGAAGAGATCATTAATCCGCGGAAGGGGAAATTTATTCTTGATGGTTTTAGCATTGAGAGCCCGATAGTCAACACAAAGTCTATCAGTCTTGTCTCGCTTCTTCACAAAGATGGTTGGGCTACCCCACGAAGAAGTACTGTGTTGAATGAAACCCAACTTCTCTTGTTCATCAAGCTGACGTTTGAGTTCAGCCAACTCAGCAGGACCCATTTTATAAGGCCGCTTGGAGATAGGAGCCGTTCCAGGTTCAAGCTCAATTACAAACTCAACCTCACGATCCGGAGGCATACCTGGCAACTCTTCAGGAAAGACATTTGGGAACTCACAGACCACCGGAACACTCTGAATAGCTTCCATAGCATCAGCATTCAGAGCCGCAAAAGAGAAAAGCTGAATAGCAGGAGTCAGACTTGGAGAATAGACTATATGGCCTTCAGGAATTTTCATAGAAACCGAGCGTTCAGCCCAATCAATCACAGCTGCATTTGCTGTCAGCCAATCCATGCCCAAGATAACATCAATGTCAGAACTGCCCAGAACAATTAAGGACGCCGAGAACAAAGAGCCACCAATCTCAATTTGGTTGCCATGGCTGATTTTAGAAGCCGCCATTGTTGCTCCAGGAGAAAGGACCATTAACCGCTTAAGGAGAGGATCCATAGCTAACTCATTCTCATTTGCAAATTTGTGAGAAACAAAAGAATGCGATGCACCAGAATCAAACAAAACTCGTGCAGGGACTGAGTTAACAGAAAGCATACCCATCACAACTCCAGGTGCATGCTCAGCTTGAGCGGCGTTGACACAGTTGGCACGAGCAACAGTAGACCCGGGCTTGGTGTTGATGTTGAGAGCCCGAGGTGGTGGTGCGCGAACCATAGGAGAGCTTGCCGCAGGTCTTGGAGGTGGTGGAGGAAGAGCTTTGTTGTTCATTGGACATTTCCAGTGTTGATGCCCAGTGTTTCCACAAGTGTAACAAGCACCAGGTGGACGTGGAGCAACGTAGCCAGGGACTCCGCCAGGCGCTCCAGGGTAGTGGTGGTTGTAGCCCCTGGGAGCAGCAGTGAGGAAGTTTGGTGGCCTTGCCGCGTAGCTTGAAGGTCTTGGTGGAGCCGGGAGCGACGGTGGGGTGTTAGGAACCCAGACACGACGCTTAGAAGGAGTTGACATAGCTGAAGAGCTTGCTGCATCGCGGTTGTGTTTCTTTGACTCCTCAAACACTGGCCTACTTGCTTCTTCCTGCAGAGTTGTATGCTGAAGTTCCAGAAAAGACGCCGGCCTTGCATGTGTGATTGCATATTTAATCGATGCATTGAGCCCTTGTCTGAACCTCTTTTGCTTCTTCTTGTCATTAGAGATCTCATCGCCACCATAACGAGAAAGGTTCATGAAGTTTCTGATGTAGGTATTGACATTGTCATTGCCCTGCTTGAGGTTGAGAAACACTTCCTTCATCCTCTCCATGACAATTTCTGACAGATACTGCTCTTTGAAAGCTCTAGTGAACTGTTCCCAAGTAGGCTGAAAACCAGTGTAGTTTGCCTTAAGGTAATTCTCCCACCACAGAGTTGCATCTCCCTTCAGAAGGTGAGTGGCACATTTTACCCATTCTTGCTCAGGAACATCAGCAGTCACCAGTAACCTTGACATCTCACGCAACCAATCATCAGCATCAAGTGGTTGATCGGACACATCAAATTGACGTGGGTTGAACTTCAGGAAGCTTTTGATGTCTCCTCGCTTGGGAGGTGGAGGTAGCGGAACAAACTCATTCCTCCTGACACTTTCTTCAAAACGCTGCTGGTTCTGCTGCATTGCTGCCAAGGCATTGGCGATGCTTGACAACGCGGCCCCCAGTTCAGGTTGTATGTCCTCCTCAGAACGGCGTGGTGGTGCCATCCTGAGATTGATATAAAACACAAGTCAGTACCATAATGGAGAATAATAATAATCCAAAATAGTACCAAGATGAATTAACCAAGATTAAAGGATACAATTTACTAAGATGATATTAAAATATCAACAAAGTTCAAATCACCTAGAAGATATTAAGCATATCGCACACGACTGAAAAGGAGTGTGGAAGCACAGATGTAACAAAGAAAATTTTTCCGCATTTTCGGCATTAAAATACCAATAGATGCGCAAAAACACTTAACGAATCAAGATTAGTGACTCTACCAATTCAATATACAAGAGCGAATGATAAAAGTAGTGGTATGGTCGCGACTCCATCCCGCACTCAAATCATTACTCCGCACATGAATAAGTAGAACACGTATCCCAACACCTTCTTCTCAAGATGAACCTAAAGATTAGTAACTACGGAAACGAACACCCCAAACAAGATAACGTCGGATAACAAAGAGTAAGACAGATCGTGACGGTAAACAACGAATCAGATAGACTGCGTCGGTTTGCAAAAGCCGGTCGGTATGGAATGTACCAACAGTTGATAACCAAAAGGCAGATAAAGATAACATGTTGGATGCAACAGATAGACAATGAATTACACACACACACACACACTTTCTATGGTACTACGGAAACCCAGAACACGTGAATCCTAGTTTGAATTTTAAGAAGAGGATTGAAAACGTTACACTTCCTTACCAGAAAAGGGTGGGTGGGTGGGTAAGAAGAAAAGTGGAAGCAGTCCTACTCTCGCGTTTTGTTTTTCCCTAGTATACATAGCTACCAAAATATTTGCTAGACTGACAACGACCATTTGGCTGAGACCCTGAAGGGCGGGATGGCTCTGATACCAATTGTAACTACCTCGGTGAATTACGCTCTTAGTTGCAAGCCTGGATGAGCGGAAATGGTTAAAATAGTACGGTGGGGCCAAATGCCACTCACAGGTAGACCTTTCGGCCGTCCTAACCATTTCCAAACATCGGGACAAGAACGAGCGGCGTAATCGGCAGGCGAAGGGATCAACTACATACACAAATGAGTATGTATGCAAGCCACCATACAACAGTCCTCAGAGCCATTCCATCTAAAAAAATAGAAATATTGCAACACCATACGACAAGATCCAAATATCCTAGATAGATATAATAGTTTAGGATAGCTCCTCATACATCAAACATCAGAGTATCAGGCGGAAGCGGAAAACAAGATCCGAGTACGGACAAGAAGCAAATCGGCATAAGATGCCCCATAAATAAACACATCCCGCCCACAGATCTCACGGATCCCCGTTCCCGGAATCTCTACACCGAGTGATCGTTGCCAACATCGTCCGTCTCCTGCACCCAGTATCCATCTTGCGAGTTTACCTGTTCATCTGAATCAAACAATTTATCGTGTGAGACCCTAGGGGTACTCAGCAAGTCTTTATGCCTCTAAAGGGGACACAACCTGGGGTGACGCAATTGCAGCAAAAGATAATACCTAACAATTCTATAGATACTCGCTAACCATCCGCCTAACCAAAGATAGACGGATGTCCGTGAATTAATAACAACAGTTATAACAGTAATATTAACAGATCCATCCTCCTCCTCGCTTACCAACGAGGAAGCGGACGAACAGCCCCCATCCGTTGGCAGTTTAATTATCCATTCCATGAGAGTTGCTCTATTTACTAGTCAGGTACTTAGTCAATTTAAAAGCGGTACTTTAGTTATACTTGTCTATGATCGAGAAACTGTGCTCCAAGTCGTCCATAACCGCGGACACGGCTTTCAGAAAGATTTACCCTGCAGGGGTGCACAAATAGCAACACACACTCGATCAACCTCGGAAAAACCAAATCAAAACCCAACGAGGCATTCACGACAAAGCGATCACAGGATTCAGAAATGTTTCAGGGGGCCACCCCATTAAGCTACCCGCAACGAAGTTGGCCGGCTCCAAGACGGACTCAAGGTTTGCGTCAATGGCTGTAAACGACTGGGAACCCGAAAATGTGACTGGGCTTGTCGATACCGTGAAAACACTCCGCATCCAAAACAGTACAGGTGCTCCTCGCACAATCTTAAATAAAGCAGTAAAGCATGGCACAAGTACAAGATAGTAATAAAGCCCCAAACTACTTTATGGCCCCAAGAAATAAGAATGAATCAAGCTCTGGCTCAGGGGGGTTCATAAGCCTCCCGGATGTGGATAGCGCGAATATTCAAGGAACAGGAATCAAGTACTCGGGGTCCTGCGGGACACAAGTGAGCATGAAAAAACCAAATAGCAGATATTGCTCACCGGTGCCACTTTCATTAGTTATCCCATTACTACTCAGGTTAAGTTGTTTAGGTACCTCGTTATCCATCAGACACTCACATACCCTACACATGTTGTTCTACGACCCGCATGGCTCAAACAACTCCTGTAGTAATGGCTCATGGGATGGAGGAACAAGCTTCGGTGGGGTTTAAAAGTAAGGCTATGCAGTACTTGGGATTCAGTTTAATGCAATCGCGACTCAATGATGCAAGAATAAGATAGAGGCAATAGGTACTATATGTATGCAAGCATGTGGTAGTGCTTGCCTGGCAGCTCAGTTGAAGCGAGAGAAGGATCTGGGTAGTGCTCCTTGTTTTCTTGATATATCCCCTTCTCAGCGTCTATTCGAAGAAGAACCAAACAAACAAGGGCCAACATAAATAAAGTGCACAAGCATATGAATAAAATGCGACAAGCAAACAATCATGCCATGATGAATGATGCACAATTTGCATGGCAATAATGTAGCATGGCATGGGTGAGGTGTGGAGTACAAGAATAAAGCATTTTATGGCGTTTTAGTCACCTTTTATCCTCAAATAAGTTGTTGTATACTTTATATTTATATGATGCATGCTGCAATTCAGAACATGGAATGCATAGATAGAACGGGCTCGTCGAGCTGATCGATTTAGACATATTATTTGTCAAATTTAGAGTTATAAAACAAAAGTCATTAATTAATTAAGAAAAAGGACATTTTATTGTAATTTTAATCATCTCGAAAATTTAAAGTGCTCAGAAAATATTTTGAAGGGCATATTTGAAAACCTCACATTTTTCTGATTCCTAAACATATATCATTTGTATTATTTCGTTTTAGAATTCAAAAGTTATTGAAAACAGATTTAAATTTATATTAAAACATATACTGAAATCATTTCATTAAAACAGAAAAGCAGGCGGCCCCTTTTCTACTCAGCCGCACCTAGCCCCAATCACTGATGGGTGGGGCCAGTGCTGACTGGGCAGACAACGGCGCGCGGCGGTCTTTTTGCACCACGAGCTCAGCTAGCCCAGGTGACTGGCGAGTGGGACCAGCAGCGCGCAGGCCCACACGACAGCGAGCGAACTAGAGGATGCCACGTAGGGGATCTAGGGGCCGTGGGTTGACGAAAAGGAAGGATGGGTCCCTTTTTGCAAAAACGCCACGGGAGGCTGACAAGTGGGCCTAGAGGGAGCGCGGGTTGATGCAAAAAGTGTGTGTGGGGGGTATCCGCAAGATTGACAGCGCTACTGTTTTTCTTCTCGTTAACTGACGAAACTGACGACGACTGATCGGTGTTCGACAGGGAGCGGCGCACGGGGGATCGACCCCGCGACCTAGCAGGCGCGCGCGGCGGCGGCTGCCGCTGCGGTGGAAGGGAGGTTGTTGCAGGGTTCGGCTACGCGGCGAGATAAGGGTTCCGCGACGCATAGCAAGAAGATGATGACGAACCCGCCGTGCACAGAGGGCGTTCGTCGCCGTGATCTGCTCGTCTAGGAAGAGAAAAACAACGGGAGGGTGCCAGAGAGGTGCAGCAGCTCACCGGGAGTGCGATAGTGGCGGTGGAACGGGCCGAGGTGCAGGGGATCGGCGACGGAGCTGGCGGCCGGCGGGGTTAGGGTTTTGGCTCGGCTCGTCGGCATGCAGCATAGATGGGCCGTCTCCTCCTCGACGTCGTGTACAGGGCTGATGCAGAGGACCTCCCCGACCTCGCCGACAACCTCCTGCTCGTCTACGCCTCCTGGATCGATGTGAGATGGTGTAGACCGGCGATGGTTGGCCGGGATTGGAAGGGATGGAGGAAGCAGGGGTAGGTGGGGAGAGGGCGGCGGCGCAGGGCCCTGGGAACCTAGGGATCTGGGAGAGGCGCAGGAGAGAGGGGGTAGATAAGGAGGGAAAAAGGGGGTGCACATGGGGTAGCTCGGGGTGGAAAGGTGATGCCACCTTTTTCCTCTTCTCTCTCGGGCAGGTGGGGGGTGTAGCGGGCTAGGGTGCCGGCAGGTGGGGCTGCAGCGTCGGTAGGGCCTGCCTGGCAGCTAGGGAGAGAGAGAAGGAGAGGGAGGGGAAGGGGATGGCTCGGCTAGGAGCAAGAGGGGATGGGGTGAACTCGGCCTAGGGTTAGGGGAAGGGGTGGTTAGGGTTAGGGTTTTAGAGAGAGGGGGTTTAGGGTAGGGTGTTTTTTATGATCACACTTGATCATGCAAGGGTGGTTTAGGGTCTTGTGGCGATCCACCAAGGTCAACTAAAAGTGGAAGATGATGGTGAGGTGAGGGGTTTATGGTGGAGCACAAGGTGTTGGTGAGGACAAACACAAGAGAGAGTGAGAGTTGGGGTTTATGGAAAAAGATCCCACATGATCATGCATAGATGGCGTGATGGATAAAGAGGGGGTAAGGTTTGATGGTAAGCAAAAGAATGGCCACCCTGAATTGATTCTCAAAGGACCATGCCCCACTTCCAAAAATACAAGAAAACCCAAAAGAAAGGGTATGGTGGTGAGATTTGCATGGCCCATGCAAAAGCTTTAAATGCCATGTTTTATTCTTGTGAAAACAATAATAATGTATCATGGCATTATTAATATGCATTACCAAAATGTGGAGTAAAGGCCAAGCAAAAGAATTTAAATGAAGGTTCCAAGTGGAGTAGATGAAGATGCTCATGTTTGATTATAATTGGGACTTGCTAGTGTGTATATTCCACTAGATGTTTAATAGTCTCAAAAATATCCCAACATGAGCATACATCCATAATAATCCATATGAGAGCTAGTAAAAGGGGTACCACTCATAATGCATACAAAGGTGGCTCCACATATCAATAATGTGAATACAACATGATGCTAATATGAGAGCATGTGGAAATAGAAGTGGATCCATCCCAACCCACATGAGCTAGATTAAATTTCAAAAGAAAGCAAAAGCTCATAGGTAATTAGGATGGTGGAGTTATAAGGTGGTGACAAAGAAAGGTGATGGAGTTGAATAAAAGATATGCCCCCAACTCAACTTGGGCATCAAGCATTTATCAAGAACCAAATACAATATATCAAGAGTCAAAAACAATTAATAATGCATATGAGAGAAGAACCAAAGAAAGAGGGTTTTATATGATGCTCAAATACAAGGAGGCATGATGACATGAGCATGATATAATTATGATGCAACAATTATATGTAGGAAGTAGCCATTATATTACTAGACCAAGTAGCATTACAACTGTTAGACAATTGGGATGCTACACCCACCTCGCAAAGAACACGATGAACACATGCAAAACTCACATGATACAAGGCCGATTGATCTCACTGATGGCCACTGGTCCGATAGAATCCTCGCAAGGAAACATCGGTCAACGTGCTCCCATCAATCCCGAGCGGAGAGGGAAGAACACCTTGGAGAGGGTCTTGAAGTCTTAGCAAAGGGACACCGATGCCAAGGCCTTGTACAACGAGGGAGGCGCGATGCAAACTCCAACGAGGTGGTGACGATAGTCGATCTCCTTTGGTGGAAGGGGATGAGGCAAAACTAGAGATTCCACAAAGGGGGTTTTCTTTAGTCTATCATCTATGCCTAGGGGATACATGAGGGGTGGGGGCTCGATTTATAGGTCAGCCACTTACATAGGTGTAGTTTGGGCATAATACTAGGGTTGCACCATAATAAGGGGGATACATGGGCTATGACCCAACTGCTGTGCGCATAGGCACTGTCACGACCGGTACTACCGGACTTGATGACTGGTAGTACCGCGTGGGGGCAGTAGTACCGCAAGCTGGTACCGGGGCGTCCAGAGGCGATGGCACTGGCTTCAGTATTGGCCGGTAGTACTGGTCATGTCGGGCGGTAGTACCGGGGCGCGGTAGTACCGCTGACGGCAGCGGTAGTACCGCTGGCATGTGTCTTCCGACATGTCCTCTTCCAAGCGTCCGTCTTGTCGGGCTTGATGCTCCGGGCTTCCTCCCTTGCCTCCGTACTCGTCGGTGTGAACCTATCATGAATATGGGAAGGAGTATGAAGTAGTATACCATTCCAAAATGGTAGGAAGTGGGATCGCATAGAGGAAAGGATTCACCTTTGGAGTCCATGATGACTTGGCATAAGTTGGAGACCTTGATGTGGTAATGACCATAGGTCGGGATACATCAAGACTTATGACTCGTGCCCGAGCCAAACTCCTACAAGCTAAGGTGAACTCGCTCCTCTTCGCATGCCAATTTGATACATCCTTGGATGGTGTGCTACTTCATGCAACTACTATGTGCATCATCAGGTACGAAGCCCCAACACATCACCAAGCACCCAAGGATGGAGAACAAGGAGCAGAGCGTGAAGCAGAAGTCGGTGGAGCTGCTCAGACCGGAGTCCCTGGTCTGCACACACCGGAGTCTCCGGCCTGCCAAAGTCTCCGGCCTAAAGACCCCGGAGACTCTGGCCCCCCTCCGGTCTGACACCCTGAACCAGGCTCCGGGACAATCTGTATGCCCCTCTGGAGGTTGGTCCGGAGGCTCCACCAGAATCTCCGGCCTAGACCGGAGTCTCCGGCCTGCACACCGGAGTCTCCGGTCCGATCGATGCCAGGCATGTAAAAGGCCTTTGGGCCTTCGGCCCATGTACCCTCTAGTCCGTCCAGAAATTGTCTTTGTTCCTAAAGTACCTCAGTTTAAGTGGCTGGCCTATATATAGTCCCCCACCTCTGTTGTTATCCCTAGGCATGTTATTTGGAATTAGTGGAAACCCCTTGTGGATCTATCTAGTTCTTGCCTCATGCTCCTTTGACAAAGGAGCACCAAATATCCCAAACCTTGTTGGAGTTTGCATCGTGCCTTCGCGTTGTACAAGGCCTAGGCATCGGAGTCCCTTTGCCTAGACGTCAAGATCTCACCGAGTCTCCCTTCTCGCTGTGTCGGTTCGAGAGAGAGTCCTCCGCCCGTCGCCGATCCTAGGGATTTCACCGGACCGGTCACCGCCGGCGTGAGCTATTGGTGTGTATCATGGTTTTGCGTGTGTGTGTTCATCGTGTTCTTTGTGCGTGAGTTCGTCGTGTTCATCCTCCCCTGCTTTCCCCGCACTCCATCCTCGATTTGAGTGGGATTCGTGAAAGATCGGGCCACCCTAGAGGTTTACCCCCAACATATTGGTATCAAGAGCTTTGTTGCTCACGAATTCCCCCACAAATTTTTCTTCTATCCACCAAAAATTCTAAAATCCCCAAAAAACAGCCCAAATTTGCCTTAGGATCGATCTCTTGATTTGGAGTGTTATTTGTGGTTTTGATCTGACCAAACCTTGTCTTAGGAGTTGGTCCAACTTTATCCTGCATTTTCCCAGCCCAATTTGGCCAATTTTTCGCAGATTAGAGGACCCAAGGCGTGGATTTCCGCTCAAGAACACGAGCAGTTCGTGATCTGACTCCAGACGAGTCTCCGGCCTATCCACACCGGAGTCTCCAACCTAGACGGGAGTTTCCGGCCTGAACCCCCGCAGTCTCCGGCCCTGACGCCTGATTTTGATATTTTGCCTCTAATCTTGCATTGGCTAATTTCCTCTTGTTTGTTTGTGCCCGTGTGCATGTCGTCAACTAACAGCAAGCTTCCGCATCGACAACACCCGCGCTCGTCGACACCACGGCCCACGAACATCATCCCGCACCACCGACGCCAAGTTCATCATCACCAACAAAGGTATAACTTGCGTCACCTTGTTAACCCCTATCTTCCTTTGTGTGTACCTATCCCTCGAGAGTGGCTCATCTTCTGTTTGCTTGAGCATTGTGTACTTGTCCTTGGATAGTGAGAGTGCAAGAGCAATAGCAGGAGTGACTTGGTAGCATCAAGGGAAAGCAAACAAAAGAAAAAAAAAGAAACAGATACAAAGCAAAAGAAAAAAGAAAAATAGTCTCCCATCGCAAAAGAGAGTCTCAAAGCTTGTAAGCAAGAGAGAAAGAAGAGCGCCCAAGGCAAGTGCACAAATCCGTTGCTCATTTTTTCTTCTTTGCAAACGAGCCACGGTCTCTCCTTGCATTGGCACGACAACGATCTTAGTCTTTGTTAGGACATTTTGTATGCTCATTTTCATAGTCGTGTCAATCCCAACAATCTCCACGTGTGTGTATATAGTCGTAGGTTCCTGTCACCCCTTTGAGTTGTTAACCTTCACCTTGACTTGGGTTTTGTTGGATTTTACCCACTTTTGACTATCCCTTTTCTTTTGGTTGGTTATTTGGCATTCCACAACCCTAACCCACCAGCAACAAGCTTTTGAGAGTTAGTTCTTTCTTTAGTGTGAGTTTTCTTTGCAATTCCACTTTGCACGCTTATAACTCTCACTTGTGGTTTCTAGTTTGGTGCAATCCCCAAGGTGAGGTACAAGGCTAACACCACCATATCCACTTCCATATAAAATACTTGTGTGTTTTGCATGATGGATAGGCACGGTGAGTCGAGCCAACCACCTGCCCAAGAAGAAGATCAAGGACCGTACATGACGCGCGCAAGTCACTTCATCGTTCGACAAGAGTTCCGTGAATGTTGTCAAGCCCTTGAGACGCGACAAGATGAACAATTTGGTGATACGCAAGCCGGGTTCAAGAACATTGACAGCCGCTTCGACAGCCTCGAACGACAAATGCATGCAATGCATCACAACTTCGGCCACCAAAATGAAGCGCTTGAATGCTCCGTCGCTGAAACAAATGACAATCTTCGACACCTCATCGACGGAATGGCAAGACCGTGTTCACGTGCTTCAAGCTCTTCGCGTCATCATGTTCCTCCTCAACAAGACCTTCATCCAAGTGCTCCAAGATGTAATGATGCCCCCGTGGTTGAAGATGGAAGTTCTTCGAACTATGTACCTTCCCCACGACACACTGCAATGTCAAGCTATGATGGTGATTTCTCTTGAAGACCACGAGCAAGGCAAGAAGCACGTAATCATCACGCAAGGGCATTGGTGATCCAACAAGTGATACGGATCAAGCCGATGATCCTCTAGTTTTGTCCCGATCTTTCACAGCGAGTAACCCGGATGATAATCCTTCCAATAACACCAATGAACGTCACCCGAAGAAGAGGAACGAATCCAGCAAGTAACGTGATGAAGATCACCACGCCTCCAACTTGAGCATGACAATCCTTGATGAACACAAGAACCTCCACAACAATAATATGATAAACGCTATCGTCGTTCCCGGAGGGATGATACAAGGTGGAGCACAATAAAGTTTTTAGACTAACAACTGAACTCCCCTAAACCCTAGGCGGCTGGCTCCTTTATATAGGAGTCCTGCAACTAGTCAGTTGGATAGACCCAAACCGAACACACAACAGACTCGAACCTAACCTAGACTCGTACTCAATAACATAGCAACAATATTTGACACAACTTAGACTTATCATTACATATCGTCGGTCTTCCTAGCGTGCCAATCATCAATGGGATGCGCCCGCATCACCTATATTGGTGGAGTCCTGAAATTAGGCTTCACATCCTCCTTCACGCCCATATGATCATCCCCCCTTCAAGAAGAGTTGTCCCCAACATGTTGAGGGCAAACCTCTAGGGTGGCCTGATCTTTCACGATTCCCTTTCAAATCGAGGATGGCGTGTGGGGAGAGGAGGGGAGGATGAACACGACGAACTCACGCACGAAGAAACAAAGAACACACACACACACAAAACCATGATACACACCAATAGCTCACACAGGCGGTGACCGGTCCGGCCCAATCCCTAGGATCAGCGTCGGGCGGAGGACTCTCTCTCGAACCGGCATGGCGAGATGGGAGACTCGGTGAGATCTTGACGTCTTGGCAAAGGGACACTGATGCCAAGGCCTTGTACAACACGGAGGCACGATGCAAACTCCCACAAGGTTTGGTGATATTGGTGCTCCTTGGTCAAGGAGCATGAGGCAAGAATTATATAGATCCACAAAGGGGTTTCCACTAATTCCAATATCAAGCCTAGGGTTTACAATGGAGGTGGGGGACTATATATATGCCAGCCACTTAAACATGGGTACTTTAGGAATAAAAGACAAGTTCTGGATGGACTAAGGGGTAGATGGGCCGCAGGCCCAAAGGGTTTTTCATGCCTGGCGACGGTCGGTCCGGAGACTCCGGTGTGGTGGACCGGAGACTCCGGTCTGGACCGGAGATTCCGGTCGGTCTTCGGACCGGAGATTCCGGTCAGTCTCCGGACCAGCCTTCGGAGGGGCCTTCAGATTGTCCCAGGGCTCGGTTCTGGGGGCAGACCGGAGGTGGGACTGGAGATTCCGGTGTCTTCAGGCCGAAGACTTTGGTGGATCGGAGACTCCAATGTGCGCAGACCGGAGACTCCGATCTGAGCAGCTCCAGCGGCTCCAGCTTCATGCGCTGCTCCTTGTTCTCCATCCTTGGGTGCTTGGTGATGTGTCGAAGCTTTGTACCTGATGATGCATAGGGTAGTTGCATGAAGTAGCATACCATCCAAGGAGGTATCAAATTGGTACGAGGAGAGGAGCGAGTTCACCTTATCTTGTAGGGGTTTGGCTCGGGCACGAGTCATGGGTCCACTTGTGGGACTTGTTGGTGTAGATGTAGGAGCATTGTAGGACGGGCCGCATCAGCTCTCCCCCTTGGGAAAGAATCATCCTCGACTCTTCATGGTTATCATCTTGAGCATCTCCATGGTAGCGTGAGAGATCCTTGACATTGAATGTATTGCTTGGAAGGTACTTGGAGGTCGGTATGTCGATGATGTGGGTGTTGTTGTTGATTCTTTTGATGACCTTGAAGGGACCATCTCCTCTTGGCTTGAGCTTGGAGTCACGTTCCTTGGGGAAGCGGTCTTTGCTTAGGTGTATCCACACAAGGTCACCTTCTTCAAAGATCATCTCCTTCTTGTCCTTGTTTAACCTTGAAGCTTGGCGAAGGACTTGTTGTTCGATATTAGCTCTTGTTTCTTCATGAAGTTTCTTCATAGCTTGTGCGTGTTTCTTGACGTCCATGTTCGTGCGCTCATGGAGAGGTAGTGGTAGGATATCGAGCACGGTGAGGGGCTCGAAACCATAGATGATCATGAATGGACTCATCTTGGTTGTTGAGTGCTTGGCTCTATTGTAGGCGAACTCGGCGTGTGGAATGCATTCCTCCCAATCCTTCAGGTTTTTCTTGATCAACACACGAAGGAGAGTTCCATGGCTTCGGTTGACAACTTTGGTTTGGCCATCAGTTTGAGGATGCGATGCGGATGAAAAGAGGAGCTTGACACCGAGCTTGGCCATGAGGGTATTCCATAAGTAGCTCATGAATTTGACGTCGCGGTCGGAGACGATTGTCCTTGGCACACCATGAAGACCGACGATTTCCATGAAAAACAGATTTGCAACATGTGGAGCATCGTCGGTCTTATGGCATGGTATGAAGTGTGCCATTTTGGAAAAACGATCCACAACAACAAATATAGAATCATGACCATGCTTAGATCTAGGCAATCGCAACACGAAATCTATGCTAATGTCGGACCAAGGGGTATGAGGAATAGGCAATGGCATATAAATACCATAAGGGTTAGCTTGCGACTTAGCTTGAACACATGTCGTGCATAGTTGAACGTAGCGCTCCACGTCACGCTTCATCTTGGGCCAAAAGTAGTGAGTGGAGAGCATGTACAATGTCTTCTTACGGCCAAAGTGACCCATGAGGCCTCCACCAGGAGATTCTTGGAGAAGCAAAAGTTGAAGCGACGACTTCGGAATGCATAGCTTGTTTTGTTTAAATAGAAAGCCCTCATGCAAATAGAAATCATCAACTCCTTTGGCATTGGAGCACTTTGCGAAAATTGGTTCAAAGAACGGATCGGAAGCATACAAAGATTTTATTTCCTCAAGACCCAACACGTTGATTTCAAGTCTCGTAAGAAGGCTTGTATGTTTCAGAGACAATGCGTCCGCAACTACATTATCTTTGCCCTTCTTATACTTGACAATGTATGGAAAAGACTCCATGAACTCAACCCACTTAGCGTGTCTCTTGCTCAAGTTAGCTTGGCCTTTGAGATATTTCAACGGCTCATGGTCGGAATGTATGATAAATTCCTTGTGCCAAAGGTAGTGTTGCCAAACTTGAAGGACACGGACTAAGGCAAAAGGCTCTTTGTCATAAGTCGGATAATTAAGGCGAGCACCATCAAGTTTCTCGCTATGGTAGGCTATAGGACGTCTGTTTTGCATAAGGACTCCTCCAATGCCAATACCACTAGCATCACACTCTATCTAAAAAGGTTTTGTGAAATCCGGTAACGCAAGGAGAGGTGCTTCGGTGAGCCTCTGTTTAAGTTCATCAAAAGCTTTTTGTTGTGCTTTGCCCCACACGAAGGTGACATTCTTTTTGGTCAATTCATTAAGGGGGGAAGCAATGGTTGAAAAGTCTTTCACAAAGCGACGATAGAAACCGGCCAACCCATGAAAACTTCGTAGTTCACTCACATTTGTTGCGAAGGACCAATGGCGAAGGAGACCGATACGGTATGCTTGATCTTTACGGACCCTTGGTCACTTAGCCATTGCACGTGGTAGGGGTGCTTGTGTGGATGGAGGGTGAGGTTGAGCTTCTCACACAACTCGATGCTAGCAAGGTTGTGGCAACTCCCTGCGTCAATGATCACCTTGATAGATTTGCCATTGATGCCGGCTCGTGTTTGGAAGATATTGGAGCATTGGTCTTCATGATCTTGTGCTTGAGTGGTCAAGATCCTTGTGACGACAAGCGATGGACTTGCGTCATGTTCACACATTAGGAGTTCTTGATCATCTTCCACTCGTTCCCTTGCCATTGCTTCCTTAACACGGGCATTAAACTCATCTTCACTCAAGTACTCTTCATCACCGTTGTCATGGATGAACAATACTTTCTTGTTTCCACATTCAGCCGACTTGTGTCCTTTACCTCCACACTTGTAGCATTCACCATTGAAAGGTGTATCACTCTTTGCTTGCTTGCCACTTGGGGGCAGTTTTCCTTGAGGAAGTGTGGGCTTGAAGGAAGGCTTGGAGGTACTTGAGGAACTTCCATTGAAAGTTATTGGTGTAGCGGTTGAAGCTTGCTTGTAGGTGAAATACGTCTTGCCTTGTTGTACTTGATGTCCTCTTGCACTTGACGTTCCGCCTTTGTTGCTATGTGCACAAGCTCAACCATGGTGTTGTATGTTTGGAACTTGACGATGCGCTTGATTGGGGGAATCAAGCCAATAAGGAAACGTGCCATTGTTTGTTCCATGCGTTCATCAATGTTGGCGCAAATCAAGTTGAGTTCCATTTCCTTGAAGTACTCTTCCACGGTCTCTGTCCCTTGACGAAGCGCTTGAAGGTTGTTGAAGAGGTCACGCGTGTAGTGCGTGGGGATGAACCGCGATCTCATGTGAGCCTTCATGTCATGCCAAGTTGTGATTGGCAGTTCTTGTCTTGCATCACGAGCAACTTGAAGTTGTTCCCATCAAAGGTTGGCGTAATCATCAAACTCAAGCGAAGCCATGGCGACCATCTTCTCGTTGCTATAGTTGTGGATGCGGAAGATCTTGTCGACTTTGAGTGCCCATGAGAGGTATTCTTTAGGGTCATTGGATCCGGTGAACTTGAGCTTGCCAAAAGTTTCTTCATCGTTGCGGTCACTACGACAAGCTTGGCGACCTTGTTGATGATCTTGTAGTTGGGGACGTGGAAGTTGGTTCTCGTGTCCTTGTTGCGGAGCTTTCTCTTGATATTGTTGTTGAGGAGCTTGCTCTTGCTCTTGGCGCGGTTGTTGACGTGGTTGAGGCGCTTGGGCCTCATGGTGGCAAGGGTGTGGAGCCTCTTGACACGGTTGATGCTGAAGAGGAGGCTCGTTCCTCGGTTGGTGATGTTGGTTAGGCACATGGGCCTCACGGCGAAGAACATGGTCATGAGCCTCTTGACATGGTAGGCGTCGCTCAACTTGTATCACTTGACGCTCCAAGTTTTGTTGAGGTGGAGGAGGCGCCTCGTGATGACCATGGTGTCGGTGCGGATGTTCATGACGTTGATGACAAGGAGGAGGATCTTGTAGAGCTTCACGTTGATGACGAGCTTGATTCTCCAAATTGGAGTCATCACTTGTTGTGTCAAGTACGTGTCGCGGTCGATGGTGGTAGACTTGCGGTTTCACTTGCGGTTGCGCTTGCGGTTGCGCTTGCGATTGCGCTTGTTGGATCACTAGTGCCCTTGCGTGATGACGGTGTGCTTCTTGCCTTGCTCGTGGCCTTGAAGAGAGGTCACCATCATATCTTGACATTGCGGCATGTCGTGGTGAAGGTACATAGTTCGAAGAGGTTCCATCTTCAACCACGGGGGCATCATTGCGTCTTGGACCACTTGGAGGTAGACCTTGTTGCAGAGGTGCATGACGACGTGAAGAACTTGAAGAGCTTGAAGCACATGAACACGGTCTTGACATTCCATCGATGAGGCATCGAAGATTGTCATTTGTTTCGGCGACGGAGCGTTGAAGAGACTCATTTTGGTGGCCGAAGTTGTGATGCATTGCTTGCATTTGACTTTTGAGGCCATCGAAGCGGTTGTCGATGTTCTTGAACTCGGCTTGCGTCTCACCAAATTGTTCATCTTGTCGTGTCTCAAGGGCTTGGCAACATTCACGGAACTCTTGGCGGACGATGAAGTGACTTGCGCGCGTCATGTACGGTCCTTGATCTTCTTCTTGGGGAGGTGGTTGGCTCGGCTCACCGTGCCTATCCATCATGCAAGATACACAAGTATTGTATATGGAAGTGGAATATGGTGGTGTTAGCCTTGTACCTCACCTTGGGGATTGCACCAAACTAGAAACCACAAGGGAGTGCTATAAGCGTGTAAAGTGGAAATGCCAAGAAAACTTACACTAAAGAAAGAACTAACTCTCAAAAGCTTGTTGGTGGTAGGTTAGGATTGTGGAATGCCAAAGGACCAACCAAAAGAAAAGGAATAGTCAAAAGTGGTTAAAATCCAACAAAACTCAAGTCAAAGGTGAAGGTCAACAACTCAAAAGGGGGACGGGAACCTATGACTATATACACACACATGGACAAAGTTGGGATTGACACGACTATGAAAATGAGCAAACAAAATGTCCTAACAAAGACTAAGCTCGTTGACATGCCAATGCAAGGAGAGACCATGGCTCGTTTGCAAACAAGGAAAATGAGGAACGGATTTGTGCACTTGCCTTGGGCGCTCTTCTTTCTCTCGTGCTTACAAGCTTTGAGACTCTCTTTGGCAATGGGAGACTATTTTTCTTTTGCTTTTTCTTTGTATCTTTTTCTTTCTTTTGCTTTTTTTGCTCTCCCTTGATGCTACCTAGTCACACTTGATATTGCTCTTGCACTCTTACTATCCAAGGACAAATGCACAATGCTCAAGCAAACACAAGATAAGCAACTCTCATAGGATGGGTACACACAAAGGAAGATAGGGGTTAACAAGGTTACGCAAGTTATACCTTCGTTGGTGATGATGAACTTGGCGTCGGTGGTGCGAGATGATGTTCGTGGGCCTTGGTGTCGATGAGCGCGGGTTTTGATGATGCGGAAGCTTGTTGTTAGTTGACGACACGCACACGGGAACAAACAAACAAGAGGAAATTAGCCAATGCAAGATTAGAGGCAAAACTGTCAAAATCAGGCGTCAGGCCGGAGACTCCGGGGTTTCAGGACGGAAACTCCGGTCCAGGCCGGAAACTCTGGTCCAGGCCGGAGACTCCGGTGTGGGTAGACCGGAGACTCCAGTGTGTAGGCCAGAGACTCCGGTCTGGAGTCAGATCACGAACTGCTCATGTTCTTGAGCGGAAATCCATGCCTTGGGTCCTCAAATCCATGAAAAATTGGCCAAATTGGGCTAGGAAAACGTAGGATAAAGATGGACCAACACCTAAGACAAGGTTTGGTCGGATCAAAACCACCAATAACACTCCAAATCAAGAGATTGATCCAAAGGCAAATTTGGGCTATTTTTTGGGGATTTTCGAATTTTTGGTGGATAGAACGAAATATTTGTGGGGGAAATCGTGAGCAACGAAGCTCTTGATACCAATATGTTGAGGGCAAACCTCTAGAGTGGCCCAATCTTTCACGATTCCCTTTCAAATCGAGGATGGAGTGCGGGGAGAGGAGGGGAGGATGAACACGGTGAACTCACACACGAAGAAACGAAGAACACACACACACAAAACCATGATACACACCAATAGCTCACACCGGCGGTGACCGGTCCGGCGCAATCCCTAGGATCGGCATCGGGCGGAGGACTCTCTCTCGAACCGGCACGGCGAGATGGGAGACTCGGTGAGCTCTTGACATCTTGGGAAAGGGACACTGATGCCAAGGCCTTGTACAACGCGGAGGCACGATGCAAACTCCAACGAGGTTTGGTGATATTGGTTCTCCTTGGTCAAGGAGCATGAGGCAAGAATTAGATAGATCCACAAAGGGGTTTCCACTAATTCCAATATCAAGCCTAGGGTTTACAATGGAGGTGGGGGACTATATATAGGCTAGCCACTTAAACAGGGGTACTTTAGGAATAAAAGACAAGTTCTGGACGGACTAAGGGGTACATGGGCCGCAGGCCCAAAGGCCTTTTCATGCCTGGCGACGGTCGGTCCGGAGACTCTGGTGTGGTGGACCAGAGACTCCGGTCTGGACCGGAGATTCTGGTCGGTCTCCGGACCGGCCTCCGGAGGGGCCTTCAGATTGTCCCAGGGCTTGGTTCTGGGTGCAGACCGGAGGTGGGACCGGAGACTCTGGTGTCTTCAGGCCGGAGACTTTGGTGGACCGGAGACTCCGGTGTGCGCAGACCGGAGACTCCGGTCTAAGCATCTCCAGCGGCTCCAGCTTCATGCTCTGCTCCTTGTTCTCCATCCTTGGGTGCTTGGTGATGTGTCGAAGCTTCGTACCTGATGATGCATAGGGTAGCTGCATGAAGTAGCATACCATCCAAGGAGGTATCAAATTGGCACGAGGAGAGGAGCGAGTTCACCTTAGCTTGTAGGAGTTTGGCTCAGGCACGAGTCATGGGTCCACTTGCGGGACTTGTTGGTGTAGATGTAGGAGCGTCCGTAGGACGAGCCGCATCACAACACTTGCGGGTCGGGTCAGAAAGTCGGCATGATATGAACAATCGCTTCACGTGTCTTCGCCATCTTCAAGTCTTGCTTGCCTTCCTCACCACATCCTTCCTCTTGGCCTGCTCGACTTGATACAACCCTTGGGGCCTGCAGCTCCTTCCGTCTCCATACGAGCTTGGAACTAGGCGCCATCGTCTTCTTCTTCTTCTCAACTCTTGTTGGAACCCGTGGTTGCTGAACATGGACCTTCTTTGTAAGACCTTGCATAAGATGAGTAATGCCTAGACCACACAACTGACAAACATGTCCATCTTTGCCTCTATGCATCCGCACAAGTATCCCAACAAAACGCCTCACAGGTGTGCTAACAAAACTGCTCTTGTTACCCCGCTGCACCACATGCACTAGAACATCAGAAGCACAACTATCATCCGTCTGAACACCTGTGTCCAGACAAACAACCTTCTGAACACATGCCGCAACATCCTTTCTCTCAGCAATAAGAGGATGCACTTCAACTGGCTTGTCACTAACAAGTTCCACTGTCTTGTCATCTACAACATAGCTGAAGTAATATCAACATTGTCGCACTGTGCACCATGCTCTCCATCCTGCACCTTAGCTAGCCCATATTTTGGCTTAGCCTTGCACACCTTCTCCTTATGTACCACCAGCTCTACATCAAACTTTATGTGATCATCCTACATAGGCTTCAAAGTCTGCTGTTTGCCACCATGCACAAAAGAATATGTATTTGCTCTTCCAGCATGTGTAACGTTGCGATCATACTGCCATGGACGACCAAGTAACAACCCACATACCTCCAACGGCAACACATCGCACTCAATCTCATCAACATAATCACCAACAGAAAATGGCACACGCACCTTATGAGTTACCTTCACCATACCGCAACTATTTAACCACTGTAGATGCTTAGATTCAAGAATCCGCCATGTGGACAACCCCAACGCGGCCACCATTGCCTTGCTAATACCATTAGTACAGCTTCCTCCATCAACAATCAACTTGCATGCTTTGCCTTTGATCATACACCGCGCCTAAAATAAATTCCAACGCTGGCCCTTGTCAACTGTCATGCAAGCATCACCTTGTACCTTGTTGCAAATTCAGCCCACTCAATGGTACAACATCCTCCACGACGTCCTTAACAACATCAGCCTTAACAACATCAATCACTAATGCTTCAGAAATCGTGGCTGCCACCTTGCTAACTGTCGGCAATGGAACAACTGTCAACTTCTCATGAGTAGTCACAACCATCGCGACCTTCAGTATAACAGCTATACTCTTGCCAACATCCACTATCCCATTCACAACCTTGGGCGGCTGCTCGTTTTCCTCCATATACGGTAATACGAAACCATTAAGGAGAAAACTTTTGTAGTCCTCCCAAGTTTGAGAAAAACTATCTATATCAACCGCCTCGTACCATCAACTGTCTAACTCCTTGTCCACATGCTGGTGAGCAAGAACATACCCATCATACCCACTAAACTTGCCATTGTATTTGCGACATCGATGGAAACCCCGTTCCGTGTGCCTTTCTAGTCTCGGTAGTCCTCAACTATCGCAAGTCTATGTAGGCACCAGCTAAGCTCGGATGCATCACGTGCCACTTCATTCGGGATGCCACGTGTACAACTCAAGCCCAAAGTATCTCCTGAAAAAGAATCCATCATGTGTTTCTACTGTTTCCGGGTATTCACTGATCCAATTCTTAGAGCAGCAGGTATAGAGAAAGAATTGCAACGCTCCTAACTAAACACACACCAGGCGTGGGGCGAGCAATATGGCTCGCTCAAGGGCAGACGCCCTCTATGGTCTAGCGAGGGGAACGAGCGGCAGGCATGGGCGAGCGCAGATGGGCTGGCCCGCCAGGAAAACAGCAGGCGACGCAACGAGACGTGGGCGTAGCGAGGCTGCCAGGCACGCGCGCGAGCGAGCGAGGACTCTGTCACTCTTTTTTTTAATTCCAGCAATCACCCGTACCAAACCGATCAGCTCAACTCGACGCTTGATGGAAAAAATCAAAACAACCTTGCCCGTTTCCTTTTTTCTGCTAGTATATGATACGAACCAGAGCGATCGGATCTTGGAATATGTAGCGATCGAGTCTTTTTTTTCTCTTAACGTACCTAGGACCAGTTTGCCTTTTCCTATTCACGTAAGGAAACTAGAGATCGATCCCGATCAATATGATCGGATCAGTTTACCAATCACACTATCGGATTTGCCTCCGATCGATTCCGATCTAGCTCAAGAACTCGCCTCCCAATCTCTTCTCCAAACAAACTGATCTGCAAACTGCTTGTAGAAAAATAGTCCACCGGTGATCCAAAAACACGCTGTGATCAACGAGAGCTCTGATACCACATGATACGGATGACGCCAATGATCCTTGAATTTTGTTCCGATCTTTCACAGCAAGTAACCCGGATGATAATCCTTCCAATAACACCGATGAACGTCACCTGAAGAAGAGGAACGAATCCAACAAGTAATGTGATGAAGATCACCACGCCTCCAACCTGAGCACGACAATCCTTGATGAACACAAGAACCTCCGCAGCAATAATATGATAGAAGGTATTGCCGTCCCCAGAGGGATGATACAAGGTGGAGCACAATATAGTTTTTAGACTAAACAACTGAACTCCCCCAAATCCTAGGCGGCTGGCTCCTTTATATAGGAGGCATGCAACTAGTCGGTTGGATAGACCCAAACCAAACACACAACGGACTCGAACCTTACCTAGACTCGGACTCAATAACATAGCAACAATATTTGACACAACCTTAGACTTATTACATATCATAGGTCGTCCTGGCATGCCAATCATCAATGGGATGCGCCCGCATCACCTAGCTTGGTGGAGTCCTGAAATTAGGCTTCACCTCCTCCTTCATGCCTATATCAACAAGAGCAACCACAAGAAGAACCGCAAGTGCAACCACAAGTCTACCACCATTGCCCGCGACACATACTTGACACAACAAGTGATGACTCCAATTTGGAGAACCAAGCTCGTCATCGACGTGAAGCTCTCCAAGATCCTCCTCCTCGCCATTATCGTCATGAACGTCCACACCGACACCATGGTCATCACGAGGCGCATCCTCCACCACACCAAAACATGGAGCATGAAGTGGTACAAGTTGAGAAACACCCACCACGTCAAGAAGCTCAAGACCATGATCTTCGCCGTAAGGCCCATGTGCCTAACCAACATCACCAACCGAGGAACAAGCCTCCTCTTCGTCATCAACCACGTCATGAGGCTCCACATCATCAACACCCTCATGAGGCCCAAGTGCCTCAACATCGTCAACAACCGCGCCAAGAGCAAGAGCAAGCTCCTCAACAACAATATCAAGAGCAAGCTCCGCAGCAAGGTCGCGAGAACCAAGTTCCACCGCATCAACCACAAGATCAACAACAAGGTCACCAAGCTCGTCGCAATGACGGCAATGATGAAGAAACTTTCGGCAAGCTCAAGTTCACAATGCCCAAGTTTACCAGATCCAATGACCCCGAAGAATACCTTTCATGGGCACTCAAAGTCGACAAGATCTTCTGCATGCACAATTATAGCAACAAGAAGATGGTCATCATGACTTTGCTTGAGTTTGATGATCATGCCAACCTTTAGTGGGAACAAGTTCAAGTTGCTCGTGACACAAGAAAAGAACCTCCAATCACAACTTGGCATGACATGAAGGCTCACATGAGATCCCGGTTTGTCCCCGCGCACTACATGCGTGACCTCTTCAACAACCTTCAATCGCTTCGTCAAGGGACAAAGACCGTGAAAGAGTACTTCAAGGAAATGGAACTCAACTTGATCTGCGCCAACATTGAAGAGCACATGGATCAAACTATGGCATGTTTCCTCATGGGCTTGAACCACCCAATCAAGCGCATCGTCGAGTTTCATACATACAACACCATGGTTGAGCTTGTGCACATCGCAACAAAGGCTGAACGTCAAGTGCAAGAGGACATCAAGTACAACAAGCCCAAGACGTATTTCACCTACAAGCAAGCTTCAACCGCTACGCCAACAAACCTCAATGGAAGCTCCTCAAGTACCCCCAAGCCTTCCTTCAAGCCCACACTTCCTCAAGGAAAACTGCCCCCAAGTGGCAAACAAGCAAATAGTGATACACCTTTCAACGGTGAATGCTACAAGTGTGGAGGCAAAGGACACAAGTCAGCCGAATGTGGAAACAAGAAGGTACTATTCATCCATGATAATGGCAAAGAAGAGTACTTGAGTGAAGATGAATTTGATGCCCGAGTCAAGGAAGTAATGGCAAGGCAACGAGTGGAAGATGACCAAGAACTCCTCATGTGTGAACATGACTCAAGTCCATTGCTTGTCGTCACAAGGATCTTGACCACTCAAGCACAAGAGCATGAAGACCAACGCTCCAACATCTTCCAAACACGAGCCTGCATCAATGGCAAATCTATCAAGGTGATCATTGACGGAGGGAGTTGCCACAACCTTGCTAGCACCGAGTTGTGTGAGAAGCTCAACCTCACCCTCCATCTGCATAAGCACCCATACCACATGCAATGTCTAAGTGACCAAGGGTCCGTGAAGATCAAGCATACCATATCAGTTTCCTTCCCCATTGGTCCGTACAAAGACACGGTGGAGTGCGATGTGGTTCCTATGACAGTTTGCCATATGCTTCTTGGTCTACCAAGGCAATTTGACAAGGCTTCTCTACATGATGGTCGCACCAATGTGTACACCTTCAAATGGCTCAACAAAACATGTGTTTTGCAACAAATGGCTCCTAGCCAAATAATTGTAGAAAATGCAAACGCTTTAGCGAGGGCGCAAAGCACAACACCTACTTGTGAGAAGAGTGGTGAGAGAGAGAACCACCTCATAGTGAGTGAGAGCCACAAGCCAAAATCGAGTGGAAAAACTAAGAGTGTTCTCCTTGCCACCAAAAGTGAGATGACAGATGTTCGGAACAACCCATCCATCTTGCATTATGTCCTCCTTTGCAAGGGACTAGCGCAAGGACTAATGAATTAACCAATGTTCCTCCATCTTTGATGATTGTTTTGCAGGAATTCAAGGATGTGTTTCCTGAAGAGCTCCCACATGGACTACCTCCTCTTTGTGGAGTCAAATATCGCATTGACCTCATCCCTGGCGCACCCCTTCCAAACCGAGCCGCCTACCGCACGAACCCGGAGGAGACAAAAGATATTGAATGTCAAATCAACCAACTCGTCTCCAAAGGTTTGATCCAAGTTAGCACTAGTCCAAGTGCCGTACCCGTGATACTTGTTCCAAAAACGGATGATACATTACGGTTATGCATGGACTGCCGTCCAATCAATGCTATCACCGTGCGTTATCGACATCCAATACCACGTATCAATGACATGCTTGATGAGTTATGTGGAGCCACTATTTTTTCGAAAATTGATCTTCGTAGTGGTTACCATCAAATACGCATGGCTGAAGGTAATGAGTGGAAAACCGCCTTCAAGACCAAACTTGGTCTCTATGAATGGTTGGATATGCCCTTTGGTTTATCTAATGCCCCATCTACCTTCATGCGCCTTATGAATCATATCTTGCGTTCTCTCATTGGAAAAAGTGTTTTTGTCTATTTCGATGATATACTTGTTTATAGTAAGTCACTTGAGGACCATATTACACATGTCACGGAAGTTTTGCAAATCCTTCGACATTAAAAGTTTTATGCTAATCTTCCCAAGTGCACTTTTGCTAAAGACAAGTTGATTTTTCTTGGACTTGTCATTTCTTCGAAGGGTATTCAAGTTAATGTGTCAAAGGTAAAGGACATACGATATTGGCCCATCCCAACAAATGTGAGTGAACTCCGAAGTTTTCATGGGTTGGCCAGTTTCTATCGTCACTTTGAAAGACTTTTCCACCATTGCTTGTCCTCTCAACGAGTTGATGAAAAAGAATGTCACCTTAGTGTGGAGCAAAGCACAACAAAAAGCTTTTCATGAACTTAAAAAGAGGCTCACCGAAGCACCTCTCCTTGCGTTACCGGATTTCACAAAAACTTTTGAGATAGAGTGTGATGCTAGTGGTATTGGCATTGGAGGAGTCCTTATGCAAAACGGACGTCCTATAGCCTACCATAGCGAGAAACTTGATGGTTCTCGCCTTAATTATCCGATTTATGACAAAGAGCTTTTTGCCTTAGTTTGTGTCCTTCAAGTTTGGCAACACTACCTATGGCCCAAAGAATTTATCATACATTCTGACCATGAGTCGTTGAAATATCTCAAAGGCTAAGCTACTTGAGTAAGAGACATGCTAAGTGGGTTGAGTTTATGGAGTCTTTTCCGTACATTGTCAAGTATAAGAAGGGCAAATATAATGTAGTTGCGGATGCTTTGTCTCGCAAGCACACAAGCCTTCTTACAAGACTCGAAATTAACATGTTGGGTCTTGAGGAAATAAAATCTTTGCATGCTTCCAACCCGTTCTTTGAACAATTTTTCGCAAAGTGCTCCATTGACAAAGGAGTTGATGATTTCTATTTGCATAAGGGCTTTGTCTTTAAACAAAACAAGGTTTGCATTCCGAAGTCATCCCTCCGACTATTGCTTCTCCAAGAATCTCATGGTGGAGGCCTTATGGGTCACTTTGGCCACGACAAGACATTGGACATGCTCTCCACTCACTACTTTTGGCCCAGGATGAAGCGTGACGTGGAGCGCTACGTTCAATGATGCACGACATGTGGTCAAGCTAAGTCGCAAGCTAACCCTTATGGTCTTTATATGCCATTTCCTATTCCTCATACACCTTGGTCCGATATTAGCATGGATTTTGTGTTAGGATTGCCTAGATCTCAGCATGGCCATGATTCTATCTTTGTTGTCGTTGATCGCTTTTCCAAAATGGCACCCTTCATACCGTGCCATAAGACCGACGATGCTTCACATGTTGCCAATTTGTTTTTCAGGGAAATCGTCCGTCTTCACGGTGTGCCAAGAACAATCGTCTCCGACCGCGACGTCAAATTCATGAGCTACTTATGGAAGACCCTCATGGCCAAGCTCGGCATCAAGCTCCTCTTCTCATCCGCATCGCATCCACAAACCGATGGTCAAACCGAAGCCTCGGGACTCTCCTTCGTGTGTTGATCAAGAAAAACCTCAAGGATTGGGAGGACTGCATCCCACACGCCGAGTTCGCCTACAACCGTGCCAAGCACTCAAAAACCAAGATGAGTCCCTTCATGATTGTCTATGGTTTCGAGCCCCTCACCGCGCTCGACATCCTACCACTACCTCTCCATGAGCGCACCAACATGGACGTTGAGAAGAGCACACAAGCTATGAAGAAGCTTCATGAAGAAACAAGAGCTACTATCGAACACGTTCTTTGCCAAGCTTCAAGGTTAAACAAGGACAAGAAGGAGATGATCTTTGAAGACAGTGACCTTGTATGGATACACTTGAGCAAAGACCGCTTTCCCAAGGAAAGAGATTCCATGCTTAAACCAAGAGGAGATGGCCCCTTCAAGGTCCTCAAGAGAATCAACAACAATGCCTACATCATCGATATTCTAGTCTCCAAGTATCTTGCAAGCAACACATTCAATGTCAAGGACCTCTCACCCTACCATGGAGATGTTTAACATGATACCCATGAAGAGTCGAGGATGACTCTTTCCCAAGGGGGAGCTGATGTAGCCCGTCCTACGGACGCTCCTACATCTACACCAACAGTCCCCTAAGTGGACCCATGACTCGTGCCCGAGCCAAACTCCTACAAGCTAAGGTGAACTCGCTCCTCTCCTCATGCCAATTTGATACATCCTTGGATGGTGTTCTACTTCATCCAACTACTCTGTGCATCATCAGGTACGAAGCCCCAACACATCACCAAGCACCCAAGGATGGAGAACAAGGAGCAAAGCGTGAAGAAGAAGTCGCTGGAGCTGCTCAGACCGGAGTCTCCGGTCTGTGCACACCAGAGTCTCCGGCCTGCCAAAGTCTCTGGCCTGAAGACCCCGGAGACTCCAGCCCTTCTTCCGGTCTAACCCCCTGAACCAGGCTCCAGGACAATCTGTATGCCCCTCCAGAGGTTGGTCCGGAGGCTCCACCAGAATCTCCGGCCTGCACACCGGAGTCTCATGTCTGACCAACGCCAGGCATTTAAAAGGCCTTTGGGCCTTCGGCCCATGTACCCTCTAGTCCGTCCAGAACTTGTATTTATTCCTAAAGTACCCCTGTTTAAGTGGCTGGCCTATATATAGTCCCCCACCTCCATTGTAAACCCTAGGCATGATATTTGGAATTAGTGGAAACCCCTTGTGGATCTATCTAGTTCTTGCCTCATGCTCCTTTGACAAAGGAGCACCAAATATCCCAAACCTTGTTGGAGTTTGCATCGTGCCTCAGTGTTGTACAAGGCCTAGGCATCGGAGTCCCTTTGCCTAGACGTCAAGATCTCACCGAGTCTCCCTTCTCGCTGTGTCGGTTCGAGAGAGAGTCCTCCGCCCGTCGCCGATCCTAGGGATTTCACCGGACCGGTCACCGCCGGCGTGAGCTATTGGTGTGTATCATGGTTTTGCGTGTGTGTGTTCATCGTGTTCTTTGTGCGTGAGTTCGTCGTGTTCATCCTCCCCTCCTTTCCCTGCACTCCATCCTCGATTTGAATGGGATTCGTGAAAGATCGGGCGACCCTAGAGGTTTGCCCCCAACATCCTTACAAGGCTTTAGCCAAGATTAATGATAATCCTACTCGATTGATATTCCTATTGCTGAGTTTGGTGGCGTTAGAAATAGTTTCAACTTTGCTGATTTGTCACCATATGATGGAGAAGTCCTTGGAGCGTCGAGGTTAACGCCTTTTGAAGGGGGGAGATGATGAGGACATCCCTACTGATTTGCTATCTCCAACTCCTAATAAAGATGTTGATGTTGCTATCAAGAATAAGTCCAATGAAATCAGGATTGGACCAATTACTAGAGCTCGTGCAAAGCTACTTGAACAACAAATGAATTCACTCCTAAATGAATCTGATGTTTATAAAAATGAGAACTTTATACTACCTAAGTCTATGCATGTATGTATGCTCAGGTTCACTAAGGAGACAAGCATGGCACGAGGAGGAGAAGGGCTGCGTTAAGAGGAGCCAGACATGATGATCATCTATGAAGGCTCGAGGGAGGAGAGGGAGGCAGGCGCACTACAAAGGAGAAGATCATCAAGAGGAGGAAGGAGACAACGGATAATCCGGCCTTTTTTGAACCGGATAATCCAGCCCCCGAGGCGAATTTCTGCTAAGGACTTGGGGCGCTTCGTGTATTATGGGGGAGGATAATCTGCCCCCCAGGGGAGGGTAATCCCGGGGGGCAGATAATCCGGCCCTACTGGGGTGGACAATCCGTCCATAAAAGTTTCCACCAGATCCGGATGGATCTGACTATATCATACACGTTTTCGTTTCGCGTTTTTCCGATGTTTCGGCTGCTATATAAGCCCTAGAACACCCTCTAGATTAGGTTAGACCACGTTAAAACTATTTTGGAGTTGTTTCTTATTAGAACCTCTAGAATTACCCTGTGATCGAATTATCTACTGCAATTGAGTGTGATTTGTTGTTCCACTAGGAATTAGTAGATTGCAAACTACCGTTCATGGTCGATGGCTATGTGCGCAAGAGCGTGGTGTTGTGAATATCCCATCAGGGTTCGAGCGAGAGAGTTCATAGCTACATGCTAGTTATCTATCATCCACCATCATCATCGCCAACTGCTTGCTGAGAAGATCGGTACACCCCATATCAGACCATGGAAGAGTACTTCAAGCAAATGGAGCTCAACATGATCCGCACCAACATTGAAGAGCGCAAGGAGCAAACAATGGCACGTTTCCTCACCGGCTTGAACCATCCAATCAAGCGCATCGTCGAGTTCCAAAAGTACAACGACATGGTTGAGCTTGTGCACATTGCAATAAAGGCCGAGTGCCATGTACAAGAGGACATCAAATACAACAAACCAAAGACATACTTCACTAACAAGCAAGCTTCAACCGCTACACCAACAACCTTCAATGGAAGCTCATCAAGTACCTCCAAGCCTTCCTTCAAGCCCACACTTCCTCAAGGAAAACTGCCCCCAAGTGGCAAGCACACAAAGGATGAACTGCCCTTCAACGACGAATGCTACAAGTGTGGAGGAAAAGGACACAAGTCGGCCAATTGTGGGAAAAAGAAAGTATTGTTCATCCAAGACAATGGCGATGAAGAATACTTGAGTGAGGATGGATTTGATGCTCGAGTCAAAGAGGCAATGACAAGGCAACATGTGGACATGACCAAGAACTCCTCATGTGTGAACATGCTGCAAGTTCATCACTTATCGTCACAATGATCTTGACCACGCAAGCACAACAGCATGAAGATCAACGATCCAACATCTTCCTAACACGTGCCGCATCAATGGGCAATCTGATGTAGCCCGTCCTACGGATGCTCCTACATCTACACCATCAAGTCCCCCAAGTGGACCCATGACTCGTGCCCGAGCCAAACTCCTACAAGCTAAGGTCAACTCGCTCCTCTCCTCATGTCAATTTGATACCTGCTTGGATGGTGTGCTACTTCATGCAACTACACTATGCATCATCAGGTATGAAGCCCCAACACATCACCAAGCACCCAAGGATGGAGAAAAAGGAGCAGAACATGAAGCAGAAGCCACTGGAGCTTCTCAGACCGGAGCCTCCGGTCTGCGCACACCAGAGTCTCCGGTCCACCAAAGTCTCCGGCCTGAAGACCCTAGAGACTCCGGCCCACCTCCGGTCTGACCTCCGAACCAGGCCCCAGGACAGCCAGATGGCCCCTCCAGAGACTCCACCGGACACCCCTCCAGAATCTCTGGCCTAGACCGGAGTCTCCGGACCATCCGACGCAAGGCATGTGAAAGGCCTTTGGGACTTTGGCCCATGTAACCCTTAATCCGTCCAGAACTTGTCTTTTATTCCTAAAGTACCCCTGACTGAGTGGCTAGCCTATATATAACCCCCCACCTCTATTGTAAACCCTAGGCATGATATTTGGAATTAGTGGAAACCCCTTGTGGATATATCTAGTTCTTGCCTCATGCTCCTTTGACAAAGGAGCACCAAATATCCCAAACCTCGTTGGAGTTTGCATCGTGCCTCCACGTTGTACAAGGCCTAGGCATTGGAGTCCCTTTGCCTAGACGTCAAGATCTCACCAAGTCTCCCATCTCGCCGTGCTGGTTCGAGAGAGAGTCCTCCGCCCGTCGCCGATCCTAGGGATTACGCCGGACCGGTCACCGCCGGCGTGAGCTATTGGTGTGTATCATCGTTTTGCGTGTGTGTGTTCATCACGTTCTTCGTGCGTGAGTTCATCCTCTCCTCCTTCCCCCGCACTCCATCCTCGATTTGAGTGGGATTCATGAAAAATCGGGCCACCCTAGAGGTTTTCCCTCAACATATTGGTAGCAAGAGCTTCGTTGCTCACGAATTCCCCCACAAATTTTTCTTCTATCCACCAAAAATTCGAAAATCCCCAAAAAACAAACAGCCCAAATTTGCCTTTGGATTGATCTCTTGATTTGGAGTGTTATTTGTGGTTTTGATTCGACCAAACCTTGTCTTAGGAGTTGGTCCAGCTTTATCCTGCGTTTTCCCAGCCCAATTTGGCCAATTTTTCGTGGATTTGAGGACCCAAGGCGTGTATTTCCGCTCAAGAACACGAACAGTTCGCGATCTGACTCCAGACCGGAGTCTCCGGCCTGGACCAGAGTTTCCGGCCTGAAACCCCGGAGTCTCCGGCCCTGATGCCTGATTTTGACAGTTTTGCCTCTAATCTTGCATTGGCTAATTTCCTCTTGTTTGTTTGTGCCTGTGTGCGTGTCGTCAACTAACAGCAAGCTTCCGCGTCAACAAACACCATGCTCATCGACACCACGGACCACGAACATCATCCCGCACCACCGAAGCCAAGTTCATCATCTTCAACGAAGGTATAACTTGCGTCACCTTGTTAACCCCTATCTTCCTTTGTGTGTACCTATCCCACGAGAGTGGCTCATCTTGTGTTTGCTTGAGCATTGTGCACTTGTCTTTGGATAGTGAGAGTGTAAAAGCAGTAGCAAGAGTGACTTGGTAGCATCAAGGGAGAGCAAATAAAATAATATATATATATATACGAAAGAAAGAAAAAGGTACAAAGCAATAGAAAAATAAAAATAGTCTCCCATAGGAAAAGAGAGTCTCAAAGCTTGTAAGAAAGAGAGAAAGAAAAGCGCCCAAGGCAAGTGCACAAATTTGTTGCTCATTTTTCTTCTTTGCAAATGAGCCACAGTCTCTCTTTGCATTGGCAGACAACGAGCTTAGTCTTCGTTAGGACATTCTATTTGCTCATTTTCATAGTCGTGTCAATCCCAACAATCTCCATGTGTGTGTATATAGTCATAGGTTCCCGACACCCCTTTGAGTTGTTGTCCTTCACCTTTGACTTGAGTTTTGTTGGATTTTACCCACTTTTGACTATCCCTTCTCTTTTGGTTGGTTCTTTGGCATTCCACAACCCTAACCTACCACCAACAAGCTTTTGAGAGTTAGTTCTTTCTTTAGTGTGAGTTTTCTTTGCAATTCCACTTTGCACGCTTATAGCTCTCACTTGTGGTTTCTAGTTTGGTGCAATCCCCAAGGTGAGGTACAAGGCTAACACCACGATATTCCACTTCCATATACAATACTTGTGTGTTTTGCATGATAGATAGGCACGGTGAGTTGAGCCAACCACCTCCCCAAGAAGAAGAAAAAGGACCGTACATGACGCGCGCAAGTCACTTCATCGTTCGACAAGAGTTCCGTGAACGTTGCCAAGCCCTTAAGACGCGACAAGATGAACAATTTGGTGAGACGCAAGCCGAGTTCAAGAACATCGACAACCGCTTCGACAACCTCAAACAACAAATGCATGCAATTCACCACAACTTCGGCCACCAAAATGCAGTGCTGCAATGCTCCGTTGCCGAAACAAATGACAATCTTCAACGCCTCATCGACGGAATGGCAAGACCATGTTCACGCGCATCAAGGTCTTCAAGTTCTTCTCGTCATCATGCACCTCTTCAACAAGATCTACATCCAAGTGCTCCAAGATGCAATGACGCCCCCGTGGTTGAAGATGGAAGTTCTTCGAACTATGTACCTTCCCCATGACACGCCGCATTGTTAAGCTATGATGGTGATTTCTCTTCAAGGCCACGACCAAGGAAAGAAGCACACCGTCATCACCCAAGGGCATTTGTGATCCAACAAGAGCAACCACAAGAAGAACCGCAAGTCTACCACCATCGTCCGCGACACGTACTTGACACAACAAGTGATGACTCCAATTTGGAGAACCAAGCTCATCATCGACGTGAAGCTCTCCAAGATCCTCCTCCTCGTTATCAACGTCGTGAACGTCCACACCGACAACACGGTCATCACGAGGTGCCTCTTCCACACCAAAACATTGAGTGTCAAGTGGTACAAGTTGAGCGACGCCCACCAAGTCAAGAGGCTCAAGACCATGATCTTCGCCGTGAGGCCCGTGTGCCTGACCAACATCACCAACCGAGGAACGAGCCTCCTCTTCGTCATCAACCACGTCATGAGGATCCACATCCTCAACAGCCTCATGAGGGCCAAGTGCCCCAACGTCGTCAACAACCGCACCAAGGGCAAGAGCAAGTGCCTCAACAACAATATCAAGAGCAAGCTCCGCAACAAGGTCGCGAGAACCAAGTTCCACCGCATCAACCACAAGATCATCAACAAGGTCACCAAGCTCGTCGCAATGACCGCAATGATGAAGAAACTTTCGACAAGCTCAAGTTCACAATGCCCAAGTTTACCGAATCTAATGACCCCGAAGAATACCTTTCATGGGCACTCAAAGTCGACAAGATCTTCCGCACGCACAACTATAGCAACGAGAAGATGGTCGCCATGGCTTCGCTTGAGTTTGATGATTATGCCTGATGAGGATATATACTGGGATTATGATGATTCTGACTGCCTGAACTGGAAGGAAATATTGAGTCAAATCAATAATGACTGTCAGGTGAATTCATTCCTAATTGAACCTGATGTTTTACTTAATGAGAACTTTATACTACCTAAGTCTATGCATCTTTGTATGATCAGGTTTATTGATAACACAAGCATTGCGCGAGGAGGAGAGTTGCAGCAACAAGGACAAGCGCTGATTTCCAATATCAACAAGTGCGCGAGGGAGGAGCGAGAGGCATGCACACTAGGAGGCAATGAGGAAATCACGTATGAGCAAGAGAGAGAGAGAGATGGCGCACCAAGAATTACATGTTTGAGGTGTTCCACGACATTTGGATTGCGTGCCAATAAGGCCGAACCCATATATGGGTCAGGATGTATTAGTTTGAGTCGAAGTGAGTCAGTTTGGGCCAAGATATGGCTGTTATTAGGCCCGTTTAGAGAGGAGGACGCCCCAGCCCTCATATAAACCTCCGTAGCCGTCACAAGTTAGGGTTTAGACCACGTTAAAATATTTTGGAGTTGTTTCTTTCATAGAACCTCTGGAATTACCCTGTGTTCGAATCTACCAACTATAATCGAGTGTGATCTGTTGTTCCATTGGGAATTAGTAGATTGCATACTACCGTTCGTGGTCACGGCTGCGTGCGCAAGAGCGTGGTGTTGTGAATATCCTACAAGGTTCGAGAGCTGTTGCATTGGCATCAGGGATCGAGCGGGAGAGTTCATAGCTACATGCTTGTTATCTATCATCCACCATCACCATCGACAAGTGCTTGCTGAGAAGATCGGGCCACTCCATATCATCTTTGTCAGGGGGATGATCCCCAGGTACCCCAACCGAATAAGAAACAAGACAGTCGGATCGCGTCCGGCTGACCAGATACAGCCGGACAGGGCAAGACAGGCCGGCTATCCCCTGATAGCCGGATCAGCAAGAGGCAGCCGGATACGGCGACGTAGCCGGACTCAATCAATGGGATAGGACGACGTGTGTATCAGCGCACGGTACGCCCTATACGGTGAAAACACTAGCAACTACCCGGCCATACCGAAGACTTTGCGTGGGTGACGCAGGAACAGTGGCTAGTGCTGACGACAGGCTCACACGGCGTCCACTGTGCCTACGACAGCCATGCCGCTCATACTCCGATAAGACAAGCCATACTGGATACTATAGATGACTAGTCGGCTGGGACCCGCCTGTGGGGCCCGCTAGCCGGACTAGCCAGTGATACCTTTGCCTCTCTGCCTATATAAGGAGAGGCAAGGCCTCAGTAGAAAGGGTTGGTCTCAGTGCATTTAAGGTAGTATCTAGAGAACACAGCTCAAGGAGCACTTGTAGTTCGTATATCCCTCATAGTCAGATCCGGCAGGAGTAGGGGCTTCACCTCACCGCGAGGGCCCCGAACCTGGGTACTTCTTGCGTCCCACTACGCTCGCTTGTATCCAATCCCACCTGCGGACGCCGTCGATAGCTTCCCTGCTAGTCCCCACACCTCTATCTAACCTTCTTAGGTACTGCCGTTCCCAATACAACGATAGTTGGCGCCCACCGTGGGGCGGATGGCTTCGAACGGAGTCACGTTCCGCATGGGACCCCGCACTTCAGCCGGTGAGCGCGTGGCCTCCGGCCTGGTGCTCACGCTTGGCAGGTTTGACTGCGTCATCGACAACGCCTCCTGTTTTGCCGGAACTTCCTTCCCAGCGAACGACACCGTCCTGCTATTCGGCGATCTCCCCGTCTATGTCGCCACCGTCCCGGAGCGTTTCCCTAGGGAAATCGTCTCTGTCGTGGAGCTGCCGCTCAGACGGCAGCACCTCCGTCGCACCTCGTGGCGTGGAGGTCATGATGGCCGGGTCCAGCTCGCATCCCCGCGAGCCGCGGGAGCGAGCCGCGGACGAGGTCGGAACTTTTGCTCCCCCGTAGCCTCGAAACCCGGTGGAGGATGCCATTGATCGGCTCCTGACGCCAGTTAGCTTCATGGATAACCCGGAGGAAGCGGAGGCCAACTTCACCATGGAGAGACAGATCCTCCTCCAGGAGGCCATGGAGCTGGCAGCAGCCCGCAAGCAACTTGAGATCGCTAGGCGCGAGTACGACCGCGCGCACGGCCTCACTCCGGCTACCGCGGAGCCGAGCCGGCGTAGCCAGGTACGGCGTCGGGGCGGTGAGCTGGGCGGTAGGATGGAAAAGGACGGCGAACCGGATCCCGCGCTTGCCCCCACACGGCCCACCTACAGCACGCCCATCAAGAACTGCGCGCGGCGCGAGCCGCGGTAGAGGAACTACCCACCCTAGAGGGCAAGGCGCGAGCCCGCCAGCATGCTCGCGTGCAGGAGCTCCTCTGCGTCGCGGACGAGCAGGCCGATGCCAACCGGCAGACGCAGGAAGACCTTAGCTACTCCAGAGGGAGCAAGCTACCTGCCAACAGTAGGGGCGCGCCACGCGACACCCAGCAGGCGTCCTTCCCTCAGCCGCCCAGGGCCCGCAGCAGGCGTCGTAGCTCGGGCAACAGGGGCCAGCCGCGCCAGGAGCAGACGGTGAACAGCAACCCGCCACCTCCCCCACCGCCAGCCGGAGCACCTAGACCAGCCGGTTCCCGTCTCTCGGGCTAGGTGGGAGTGCCAACCCCAGATTGTCCGGATGCCTGCGGCCGCATCGAGATCCTCGCTCAAGCGCGTGTCACGAAGGAGGAAGATTCGATCGGGCCGGTTTGTTTCAGACCCCGCATCCGGAACGAGCCATTTCCGGATAAATTCTCCCTGCCCAGGGACACCCCCAAGTACGACAGCAGCATGAAGCCGGAAGACTGGCTGACCGACTATGCCATGGCAGTCGGCATCGCCTACCGGAACAAGCGCACAGCCGTGCGCTACGTCCCCCTCATGCTAACCGGGTCGGCAAGGACATGGCTCAATAGCCTTGCGCCCAACAGCATCAACGCCTGGCCGGACTTCGTGAAGGTGTTCGTCCGCAATTTCAACGGCACGTACAAGCGTCCACGGAGCCCGCGCGACCTGGCCTTGTGCGTCCAGGGCGACCGCGAGACCGACCGCGAGTACCTCACCAAGTGGACGGAGCTCCGCAACACTTGCGAGGGCATCCTGGAGAGCCAAGCCATCAGCTTCTTCATCGAAGGATGCCGAGAGGGCACCATGCTTCGTCACCGGCTACTGTGTGATGAGCCGAAAACCATGGAGGACTCATGACGGTTGCGGACCAGTACACCACGGCGGACGCCGCCATGAAGAAACCCCTCTGAGTAAACGCAGACGGCCGTCCAACTCCCACGGAGCCGGCTCTCGACCGTCCGAGCAATCCGGCTGGTGAAGCCGGATCCTCCAGACGCCACGGCAACAACAACAACCGGTTCCATGGGGACCGCCAGGCCGGACAACAGAAGCCTCGCTACCACGCGCGGCAGGTCAACGCTGTGGAGGGTGCGCCCGATGCACCGGCTAATGAGGCAAGAAGGCAGAAGCCCCGTCTCACCTTTGACCAGATGATTGACGGCCCGTGCAAGTGGCACAACGGTCCCTTCAAACTGGCTACGCACACCACCCGGAACTGCAGCTGGACCCGCCAGCTAAAGGACCAGAGCAACCAGCCTCGTCTTCCGCCTCCCCCACTGGGTGGACCTCCACCACCGGCTAGGGGAGCCAGTAATGATGGTAACAGCGGCAACAGCGGCAACAACAACAACGGCTACCCACAGCCGCACACCGCCTACCACATCTTCGAGACGGAGCAGGATGACAAGCACAGCCGCAGGCGACGCTCCAAGGAGGTCAACGCCATCGTCTCTCCGGTCCCCCAGTACCTGAACTGGTCAGAAACCCCATCACCTGGAGCCGGGCAGACTAGACTGAGCATCTGCCGACTCCTGGGGGCTACGCCATGGTGCTCGACCCTCTCATTGTCTCCAACACGCGCACCTGCCGATTCTCGCACGTCCTCATCAACGGAGGCAGCAGCCTCAACCTCCTCTACCAGTCCTTGCTAGAGAAGCTGGGCATTCGCGAAAGCGACCTGCGCCCGACTACGACGACGTTCCATGGCGTTCTGCCAGGGCCAGCCTGCTCTCCGCTGGGGAAAATCCAGCTGGACGTCATCTTCGGGACCGAGGAGAACTTCCGCCGCGAACCAATCTGGTTTGAGGTCGTAAATCTAACGAGCTCCTACCATGCTCTCCTCGGGCACCCCGCCCTCGCCAAGTTCATGGCCATCCCCCACTACGCGTACCTCAAGACGAAGATGCCGGGACCCCATGACGTGATCACCATCACCGGCTGCTTCAGGCGATCGATGGACTTCGCCTCAGCCGGTTCCAAACTGGCAGAGGCCCTCATCATAGCCGAGGAAAAACGTGCGATCATGCGCAATGTCGCCATGGCCCAGCAGGACATTCCGGCTAGCAGCAAACCGACTGGAGAAGGAGCTTTCCAGCCGGCAAAGGAGAAGAAGAGGATCCTGCTCGACCCCTCCGATCCGACTAAGTTCGTCACCATTGTTGTCGACTTGGACAGCAAATAGGAAGGCGCTCGTCGACTTCCTCCGTGAGAATCGGGACATCTTTGCATGGTCTCCCAAGGACATGCCGGGTGTGCCAAGGGAGTTCGCCGAGCACTCACTTCATGTGCGTCTGGATGCCAAGCCGGTCAAGCAACCTCTGCGCCTTTTCACAGAAGAGAAGAGAAAGATAATCGGTGACGAGATCACCCGGCTCCTTGCAGCCGGGTTCATCATGGAGGTGTACCACCCAGATTGGTTGGCAAACCCAGTCTTGGTGTTGAAGAAGAACAAGACCTGGCGCATGTGTATCAACTACACCAGCCTGAACAAGGCGTGCCCGAAAGACCCCTTCGCCCTGCCACGCATCGATCAAGTCATCGATTCCACGGCCGGCTGTGTTTTGTTGTCTTTTCTAGATTGTTATTCCGGGTACAATCAGATCCGGCTAAACCCGGCTGATCAGATTAAGACATCATTTATCACCCCCTACGGGTCTTTCTGCTATGTAACCATGCCTTTCGGCCTAAAGAACGCAAGCGCCACCTATCAGCGATGTATGCAGAAATGCTTGCACTCGCAGATAGGCCGAAACATGCATGCTTACGTGGATGACGTGGTCATCAAGACCAATGAAAAGCGCACCCTCCTCGAGGATCTGAGAGAAACATTTGGCAACCTCCGCTAGTACCAGATGAAGCTGAACCCAGAGAAGTGCGTCTTCGGAGTACCATCTGGTCAGCTACTCGGTTTCCTCGTATCATAGCGAGGTATCGAGGCGAATCCGGAGAAAATCGCGGCCATCGAGAGGATGCAGCCGCCCAAGAACCTGCTTGGAGTCCAGAAGTTCACTGGATGCCTGGCTTCCCTCAACTGTTTCGTAAGCTGGCTAGGGGAGAAGGCACTCCCGCTATACCAGCTGATGAAGAAGACGGACAAGTTCTCCTGGACTTCGCAAGCCGACGCCGCATTTCACGACCTCAAGCGCATGCTATCCACATCACCGGTTCTAGCCATGCCGGCTAGCAATGAGCCGATGTTGCTCTATATAGCAGCCATCAGCCGGGTCGTCAGCGTCGTCCTGGTGGTGGAGCGCCCCGAGGAAGGCAAGGCTCAGCCGGTTCAGAGACCCGTCTACTACCTCAACGAGGTTCTCTCCCTCTCCAAGCAGAACTACCCCCACTACCAAAAGATGTGCTACGGTGTGTACCTGGCATGCAAGAAGCTCAAGCACTACTTCCAGGAGCACCCGATCAAGGTCGTGTGCACTGCACCCCTTTCGGAAATCATCGGCAACAAGGACGCCACCGGCCGAATCACCAAGTGGGCCATCGAGCTCACCGCTTACTCCATCCAGTACGAGCCCTGGCTCACGATCAAGTCACAGGCGTTGGCGGACTTCCTCGTCGACTGGGCCGAGACCCAGTACCTCCCACCGGTTCTGGATTCGGACCACTGTCGGATGCACTTCGACGGGTCAGAGATACTCGGGGGCTTGGGAGCCGGCATCATGCTCACCTCGCCCAAAGGAGACCGGGTGGAGTACGTGCTGCAGATCCACTTCAAGGCCTCCAACAACATAGCCGAATACGAGGCACTGGCGCACGGGCTCCGGCTGGCCAAGGAGATCGGCGTCAACCGAATCCTGTGCTTCGGTGATTCGGACTTGGTGGTGCAACAGGTGTCCGAGGAATGGGACGCCAGAGATGCAAACATGGATCTCTACCGGTTCCACATCCAGAAGCTCAGCGCCTCCTTCGACGGATGCGAATTTCACCACGTCCCCTGCACCAATAACGAGGCAGCCGATGCGCTCTCCCACTAGGGGTCTCCTTGGAGCATCTGCGCAAGCCATCCATCAACCCGTCGCCGGAGTCAGACTCCATTGTCTGGGCGGGAAGTGTTCCGGCTGGCGGAACAGCCGAAATGGAGCCGGCAGAACCACCAAAGAAGAAAACCCGCACCAATTCCGGCCAGGCAGTGCCCTCCGGCTTGCAAGACCCGGGGGCTGCCGGCCCGGGTACTCCACCCGGACGACCCCCTGACATCCGTCATCCGGAGGACAGGAGCGTCCTCATCATCGGGGAAGTGCCATCCTGGGCACAGCCCTTCATGAACTACATCGCCAATGAAGAACTCCCGGACGACGAGGTAGAGGCCAGGAAAATCTGGCTTCACGCGCATACATACACCATCATAAACGGCGAGCTGTACAAGCGTAGTGTATCTGGTATCTTCCAAAGATGTGTCGATGTGGACACGGGCTACCGGCTACTCAAGGATATCCACCAGGGCGAGTGCGGGCACCATGCTTCGTCAAGGGCGATAGTCACCAAGGCATTCCACCATGGTTTCTATTGGCCCACCGCCCTCGAGGATGCCGAGCAGCTGGTCTGCGCGTGCAATGGGTGTCAGCGCTTCGGGCAGCTCAGGCACATGCCAACCTCGGTACTCAAGACCATACCGATCACCTGGCCCTTTGCAGTTTGGGGCCTCGACATGGTCGGTCCCTTCAAGCGAGCCTGCACGAGAATGACCCACCTGCTGGTAGCGGTGGACAAGTTCACGAAGTGGATCGAGGCCAAGCCTATCCGGAAGCTGGATGGAGCGACGATTGTTACCTTCTTCACCGACATCATCAACCGCTTCGGCTACCCCAACAGCATCATCACCGACAATGGCACGAAATTCGCCAAGGGGGCCTTTGCCCGGTTCTGCAGCAACAAGGGCATCCGACTGGACCTCGCCTCTGTTGCACACCCGCAGTCCAACGGGCAGGTTGAACGAGCAAACGACTTGGTGCTAGCCGGCATCAAGCCACGACTCATCGAGCCGTTGGAGCGGTCACCCAGATGTTGGATCGAAGAACTTCCGGCTGTGCTGTGGAGCCTCGCACCACACCGAATAGGTCAACCGGCTACACGCCATTCTTCCTGGTCTACAGATCGGAAGCCGTCCTCTCCGCTGACATCGAATTCGACTCCCCTCGCAAGCTCCTGTACAACGAGAAAGCCAACAAGGAAGCACGGGAGAACGGGGTGGACCTCCTGGAGGAGGCCCGCGAGCTGGCCCTGTCCAGATCTGCCTTGTACCAGCAGCGACTACGTCGCTACCATTCAAGCCGGATTCGCCCAGTCGCATTCCGCGAGGGCGACCTGGTTCTCCGGTTGGTGCAAGACATGAAGGGCATGCACAAGCTGTCACCACCCTAGGAGGGCCCCTTCATCATCAGCCGGGCGCTGCCCAACGACTCCTACTACCTCATCGACGCGCAGCAGCCGCGCAAGAACAAGATGGACAAATCAGACGAGGAGACCCAGCGTCCCTGGAACGCGGCCTTGCTGCGCCCGTTTTACACCTAGTCGCGAGACAATGTATGTATCCCGAAAACCCTATGAATGAAAATGCGGACCCCCACGAGAATCTTGGGGGCTCCTTCTAGAAATGTGTGTGCACCTGTGTTCCGGTTCAAATTTTCCAGCTCCGGCAACCCCTACCCGGGGGCTCGCCGCCTGGCCCGGCCTGCCAAGTCAACAAACCGGCTGAGTAGTGTGCGACGATGCCAGAGGCCCACTCTTCGTCTCAGCTACAGACCGCAACCCGGCTGTCCGGCTAGCAAGAGCAAAAGCCCGAGGCATCCCACACAAAAAACAGGGAGGAGACGCGACAGATCGGGCGTACCGGCCCTGCAACTAGCTCGAACCAATCCAGCTGCTAAGCCACTAGTACCGTGCGTAATGTACTGTCAGCTCCCTTCGATTCCGGCTGTAGACCGCAACCCGGCTGCCCACCAAGGACGCAGCAAAAACAGCAGAACACACGAGAAGGCGACTAAGTGTCTAGAAAGGAGCAAGCCAGTTTTCGAAAAAACAAGCCATTTTCCGGCTACGATTTGACAGACTAACCTATTAACCTGTGAAGATGTATGTGTGTGCATATGTGCATTCTTGTCCGACTACCTTGAGTCGGAACTCAGGAGAAGGAAAGAAGATTCGAAGTCCTTGCCTTCATCAAGCGTTCCGAATCTCGGGGGCTACACCCACTGGGGGCGCTCACGCGCCCCCAGTGGAATCTTGTAGTTCCTGACCGGCTAAGGGAGTTTAGCCGGCCGTTCGGAGCCCAGGTGAGGGCAAGGGAGGGAGCAAGAAAAGACAAGAAAGATTTGAAGCACCTGGATACGCCAGCTACTCCGAATCTCGGGGGGCTACACCAAGTGGGTGCACTCGCGCGCCCCCACTAGAATGTTAGTTCCCCCGGCTGAAGGCGTTCAGCCGACGAAAGCGGCCGACTGGGACGAGGCCAGTCAGATAAAGATAGAAGACTTGGGAGAAATAAGAAAGATTCGAAGCACCTGGCTACGCCAGCTACTCCGAATCTCGGGGGCTACACCCAGTGGGTGCGCTAGCACGCCCCCACTGGAGGTGTAGGTCGCCCGGCTAAAGGTGTGTAGCCGGATGAGGTTAGCCGGAAATATGCAAAAGGAAAGCTCAATGCACAAGGTAGATTCAAGAATTTTAATAATAATAAACAAAAAGGAGACAAAGCTCCCATAAGTTACCCGGCATCAAAGACAGCCGGTACAAACGGACAAGGTTCACGAACATGTAAGACAAGACAAATACACCTGGCATCCCGGGGCAATAACTAGACGGCAGGACACTTGCCGTGCGGGGGATCTTGGCCGACAGAAGATTCAGGCGGTGGAGGAGGCGCGAAGCTTGATCCGGTTTCTGCGCCTGCGGGTGGCGGCATCGAGCCCTCCGCATCGGGAGTACCGACGGACTCCAAGTCGGTGAGAACCTCGTCAGGGTCCACGTAATTGGCGATCTTGATGGCGGACCCGTGGAGTTCCGGATGAGCTTGGCGGATGGCGGCAAGGTCGCTTCCGGCACGGAAGCCACCATCGATCTTCTCGACGCGGGCGTCCTTGTACCAGGAAAGCATGAGGGCCAGAGCCATCTCCGCTCCGGCCCGTGCCGCCAAGTCGTGCAGCCGATCCACCACAGCCGGCACCTCTCCCACCTTCGCCGCCAGCTGCGCCATCGTCTCTGGAACCGGAGCCTCCGGCCACATGAAGGAGAAGACGTCCCGCGCCGCCTGACGAAGCTTCGCAGCTTCCTCGCCAAGAAGGATGACGAGCTCCTGGGCCGTCGGCTGCGCTCTCGGCCAGTTCTCCTACAGCCGGTTGTAGGCCAGTAGGTCTATGCCGGGGTAAAAAGCTGTCAGAAAAGAGGAGTCAGATCCGGCTACCGGATCCGGAAAGAAAGGAAGGCGGAAGAAGGAACTCACCCTTGGCAGTGTGGCCAACCTGCATCAGCTCCTCCACCAGCGCCTTCTCCTTGACCGCTAGCCGTTTTATCTCCTTCTCTTGGTCCTTGTTCTGGGCCTCGAGAAGGGAGAAGGCTTTGGCCCGGCTAGCGAGCGAGGCGTCGTGCTCCTTGACGGTGGCCTCCAAACCATCTACCCGCGCGTGCCAATCCTTGTTCTGCAGCCGCAGAGTGGAGTTGGACCTGCTCAGCCAGTCGTTCACTTTCTTCAAGTGATCGATCTCGCGCTGAGCGCACACGAGGATGGCTGCAACGAAACCGGCTATTAGTAAAAAAAAAAGAGCGAGCCGGGTGAAGCGAACTTACTGTAGGAAGTCCCGTTGTTGGCAGCAAGCTTCTGCTCCAACGTCCGGTTCCCGTCGGCTGCAGCCTCCAGCAGCCGGATCTCTTTCACCGCCAGCTCCAGCGTGGCGGCAAGGTCCGACAGCGAGGCGGCCGAGGAAGCATCGTCGTCCACGGCGTTGACGGCCAAGGACTCCTTCGCCGTGACCACCACCGTTCGCCACTCCTCCTCGAGCTCCTCGTTAGAGTTGTCATCGCCAACAACGACGAGCTCCTTGCCGGCAGCCCCCCACGCACCCGCGGAAGAGCCTTCCGGCTGGGAGGGCTCCGCTTCTGGCTGGGGACCCTCCGGCTGGGCGGAGGAAGCCGGTTCAGCCCGAGGGGGAGACAGAGGCTGAGAGGCGCCGGTTGGCGCAGCCGGGGCACGGGGCGGTGACCGGTCGGCGCTCGCGCCGGGCTCGCAGCTCTGAAAGAGACCAACGCACTAAAGAGAAGGAGCAAAAGGCAAAAGCAAAATAAGCCAAAGTCAGAAAAACAAGAAGGAGGGCAAGTAGAGAGAAAGCATCGAAAGATAGAAGGGGAGAGGAAAAACGTACCCCGGCACAACCGGGGGCGGCCCTTTCTTCCGGCCAAGGCGGCTCGGCGGTAGGGCGCCGGACCGACTCCTCTTGGGAGCCGGCTCCTCCGCCGCAGGCCGGCGGGAGCTGGAACGGCTGGAGCCGCTCCCGCCTGCTTCGCCGTCCATCGCGGAGCACGTCACCAGCTCCGCGGTCGGCCCAGCCTCCTCCTCCTCGTGCACCTCCGCGTGCGGGTCGGCAGCCGGCTCGTCGTTCCAGCTAGGGAAGGCGTCGCCGTCCCTATCCGATTCCTCGCCGGACCGCCGAGCGCGCGGCTCGGGCAAGTCGGGCGTGAATGCCTCGAGGGGAGCCTTGCCCTCCTCGCGAAGGATGCAGGCGAAGATCTGTCGGATGCAAGAAGTCAATCAGACAGAACAAGGAAATAACACAGAAAGAGTGAGCAAAATTTCCGGCTACAAGAACTTACCCGAGGCGCACGCTTCTCCTGGCTGTAGGGCGCCAGACTGAACTTCTAGTTCTCCGGCAGCCACTCCTTGCTGATCGTCCACAACCACTCCTTCAAGTTGTGGTAGCGGGGATCGCGGCGCGATATCTGGGTCGGGTGCAGCCGGCCAGAGTAGTAGCACATCTTGTGCGCCTGCTGCTGCATCGGCATCATCAGCGGGGACATCCAGCTAAGAGTGATGTCGCGGCCGGTTATCTGGTAGGTGACGAGGGAGCGCATGAGTGCCAGCATCGCGTCCGTCTCCGCCTTGTCGCCGTGGATCTTCAGGTCCCAGTTCTGCCGGCTGGACTCGACGTCTTGAAAGGCCAGAAGGTTTATCCGGTCGATGTTGGTGAGGTTCTTGACGTAGAAGTACGACTGCTGCCACAGCCGTACCATGTCCTGGAGCAAGAACTTTGGGTAGCTGGATTGGGTGCAGGAGTAGATGGAGGCGCCGCCGCAGACGACTAGCGGCCCCTTCGTGTACTGCACCTGCGGCCGGACTCGGAAGACCCGGCAGAAGAGCCCGAGATCCGGCTGGATCCTGAGATAACTCTCGCAGAACGCCATGAAGTGCGCCAGCGTTCCGATTGCGTTGGCGCCGAGATGGTGGAGACGGAGGTCGAAGAAGGCCAAGAACGTGAGGAAGAATGGGTCCACCGGATGGGCGAACCCGCGTGCCAGGTGGGAGAGGAAGATGACGCGCTCCCCCTTCGCCGGGTGCAGCGACATCTCCCCCGCCGGTGGCAGCCGCACCGCCACCTCCTCCGTCGGCGGGAGGACGGGGGTGGCATGGTACTTCGCGATTTGGTCCTCGCTGACGGCGGAGCCCACCAAGCCCCACGGTCGGTGGCCATCTCCGGTTGACGAGGGGGAGCGGCGACAGAAGATTGACGGTGGCCCGTAGCATCGACGACGGCGAGCGGGCGGTGCAAAGGGCAAAGGCGTAGGAGCAGAAGCAGCGAGAGAGAAGGAAACTACAGCGGGGGAGCGAAGGAAAGAAATTGCCTCCCCCGCGGCATCCCTTTAAAGGACCAGAAGGGCAACCGTCGACGGGGCACGTGGCGCGCATCCGGGCAACCCACACCCCAACCGCCACCTAGATCCCGTGTGCCAGAGCAGGATGCGCAGAAGATCCTGGAGCAAGAACCGAAGCGCCGGACAGCAGTTTCCCGAGGCAGAGTAATGATGGCGCGTGCACGCGTGGCCCGCGTCAGCACTGACGTCAGGGGTAACGCAACCGCCAAGCTCAGCCAGACACAAATTCAAAGGCAAGAGGAAGTGCGCGCACATTTCGCCTAAGGGCGGAATCCACACGCGCTCGGGGGCTAGTGTCAGGGGGATGATCCCCAGGTACCCCCAACCGAATAAGAAACAAGACAGTCGGATCGTGTCCGGCTGACCAGATACAGCCGGACAGGGCAAGACATGCCGGCTATCCCCTGATAGCCGGATCGGCAAGAGGCAGCCGGATATGGCGACGTAGCCGGACTCAATCAATGGGACAGGACGACGTGTGTATCAGTGCACAGTACGCCCTGTACGGTGACAAGACTGGCAACTACCCGGCCATACCAAAGACTTTGCGTGGGTGACGCAGGAATAGTGGCTGGTGCTGACGACAGGCTCACACGGCGTCCACTGTGCCTACGACAGCCATACTGCTCATACTCCGATAAGACAAGCCATACTGGATACTTTAGATGACTAGTCGGCTGGGACCCGCCTGTGGGGCCTGCCAGCCGGACTAGCCAGTGAGACCTTTGCCTCTCTGCCTATATAAGGAGAGGCAAGGCCTCAGTAGAAAGGGTTGGTCTCAGTGCATTTAAGGCAGTAGCTAGAGAACACAGTTCAAGGAGCACTTGTAGTTCGTATATCCCTCATAGTCAGATCCGGTAGGAGTAGGGGCTTCACCTCACCACGAGGGCCCCGAACCTGGGTACTTCTTGCGTCCCATTCGCTTGTATCCAATCCCGCCTGTGGACGCCGTCGATAGCTTCCCTGCTAGTCCCCACACCTCTATCTAACCTTCTTAGGTACTGTCGTTCCCAGTACAACGACAATCTTGGTATTAGAGCTCCAGTGTTGCCTCGGTAAGCATCCACAAATCCATCCATAAATTAGTTGTTTTTGTCCTATACAGAAAAAGCCACAAAAAAATATTAGGGTTCATAGTTCATTGCCATAGCCTAGATAACACTGTTCGTGAGTTCGTGAGTTGTTGATCGTAATCCTTTTGTGTAGCCTTTCTTCTAAATCTGAGTCGTAGTTTTTTGTCTAGTTTTCGTCTATTTTTGATCCATTGTCGGAGTCCCTAGCTATTTCTAGACTGTTCATCGTGTTCTTGAGTCTTAGATCTATTAGGTGTGTTTTCTTTTAGTCTGGAGTAGTAGATCCGTTTGAAACAAGGATAAAAAACGATCTAGCCAGATCAATCCTAACTCCGTACGTGAAAAAAGTCCAGATCGTAGCTGACTTGGTGTACGTGAGCCTTCACATGAAGTAGGGAAAAAAATTCGGCTCGCTACCTCACGCCTGACCGCAGACGACTTCTGTTCTCCAGCGTGAAAGCAAAAAAAAAATCGGCTCGCTGCCTCACGCCTGACCGCAGACGACTTCTGTGCTCCAGCGTGAAAGCAAAGCAAAAAAAAATCGGCCGCACGCCAGACCTCAGACTGGTCTATGGTCGTACGTGAATTTTTTGTGTCTGCCGACATCCTGCCGCGGCAGGATTTCGGGCTTTTTTTCTGCCATGGCAGAGACCAATTCTCAGGTCAATTTTTTTTCTTTTTTTGTTTATATAAACATATACTTTGCGTACATGTTGTTCTTTTTGTTTCTTCCACTTTCATCTTACCTAAAGCCGAGGACGGCTTTTTATGAAGAAAGGGAGGATGATGAGGATATATATAGGGATTATTTTGATTCTGACTGCCTGAACTAGATGGAAATATTGAGTCAAATCAATAATGACTATTAGGTGAATTGATTCCTAATTGAACCTGATGTTTTAATTAATGAGAACCTTATACTACCTAAGTCAATGCATCTTTGTATGATCAGGTTTATTGATAACACAAGCGTTGCGCGAGGAGGAGCAGAGTTACAGCAAGAAGGATAAGCGCTGATTTCCAATATCAACAAGTGCGCGAGGGAGGAGCGGGAGGCATGCGCACTAGGAGACAATGAGGAAATCACGTATGAGCAAGAGAGAGAGATGGCGCACCAAGAATTACATATTTGAGGTGTTCCACGATGTTTGGACTGCGTGACAATAAGGCCGAACCCATATATGGGTCGGTATGTATCAGTTTGAGTCGAACCGAGTCAGTTTGGGCCAAGATATGGCTGTTTTTAGGCCCGTTTAGAGGGGAGGACACCCCAGCCCTCATATAAACCTCCGTAGCCGTCACAAGTTAGAGTTTAGACCACGTTAAAATATTTTGGAGTTGTTTCTTTCATAGAACCTCTGGAATTACACTGTGTTTGAATCTACCAACTATAATTGAGTGTGATCTGTTATTCCATTGGGAATTAGCAGATTGCATACTACCGTTCGTGGTCACGGCTGCGTGCGCAAGAGCGTGGTATTGTGAATATCCTACAAGGTTCGAGAGCTGTTGCATTGGCATCAGGAATCGAGCGGGAGAGTTCATAGCTACAGGCTAGTTATCTAACATCCACCATCATCACCGCCATCCGCTTACTGAGAAGTTCGGGCCACCCCATATCATTGATGATGCCATGATCCCACTAGTGGACATGATAATTTGTGATGACTTGCATGCTATGGATGATACTTGTGACATGACATATGTTCCACTCTTATTCCCATGTGTTAATCTTGCTATGCATCATGATGACCATGTGGATTCCCTTTATTGTGATGATGTTGCCATAGACATGCCATCCTCTAAACATTACGTTGATGTTGCTTGCACTTTGTTGAACAATTGCTCTTTCCAATGTTTTGCTTGCAATGGTGTTACCAATGGTAACCCTCAAACCATGCTTTGTCATGAATGTTTTACAATCTTTCCCGTTACTTGCAATAAGTTGAATAATTGCTCTTTCACTTGTTTTGCTTACAACAATAATTCTCCTATGGTCTCTATTGAGCCCATAGCTTTCTCAAATTTTGGAGATTTTGATGATTTCCATGATAAGCATGTTCCCCACTTGCATACTCACCATGCACATTTTTCATACTTGATTGACACTAATGGTGATGTGCACAAGAAGAGATACGTCATGATGGATGATGTGTTTCTCTACCATGCACACCCGTTCTTCCTTTTGTGTTTGATGTGTGTAGGTACACGCATAAGAATGTCAACCTCGGTTGAGCACGAGTTGACAAAAAGAGCTCTAGAGAGCATCCCCCAAGTGAGTTCAAGATCGAACCTAGCTCTGATACCTTTTGCATGCTTTGCATCTTTCATGTTGACAAATTGCTCTTTCCTATGGTTTGATTGCAAGCATGTTAATTGTATTCTTTCACCTTGTGACAATCATGCCTCGTTGCTATTGGATGTTGATGCTTTGTGTGTTTCCACAAAAATGTTGAACAATTTCTCTTTACGATGTTTTGTGTGCAACCATAATGCCATTTTGAGCATGATTGTCACGAGAGCTTCCAAGTCTCTTGTATTATTGTTGCAACAAACATAAGGAACACTTGCTCTTTCATTTGGTTTGTTTGCAAACATGTTGCTTGTGTTTCCGCTTGCGATATGCATACTCCCATGATCTTTGAGTTTGATGATATGTGTATGGCATCCAACATATTGAACAATTGTTCTTTCCAATGGTTGGTTTGCACACATAATGACATTGGTTTGGATATTCTTCCTCATGTGTTTTTGCCGAATTCTCCTATCCTTGCATCAAATATGTTGATCAATACCTTAGTCAATTGCTTTGAGTGCCACACTAAGATGTTATATGGAATTTTTGAGTTCCCACATTTGGATGAATTTCAAACAATTTCCATGCACTTTGACCTTGCATATGCATTTTGTTTGCTATACTTGAGTTGTGCTAATAGTGTTGTGAACAAGAATGGACATGTCACACATGACATGCTTCTCTATCACGTACAAACATTGCTTGGTCTTTGTTGTGTGAAGGTAAAATTACTTGCGTGTCAACATCTATGGATCAAGAGTTGACAAGAAGAACCATAGAGAGTTACCTTTGGCTTCTCCTCAACGAGTTATCTCTACATCCTAAGGTGAAGGACCTATGACACATACTATAATCTTCATGAATTGGCTATGCTTTGAGTGTTGCTTCACTTTTGTGGTGAGATTTGTAGGCTTCATTGAAGGTGAAGGAACATTGAGGTGTTGTCAATTCAATCATTCCGAGGACGACTATATGGTGAACCCTAGGATCAAGAAGGTCTCTTGACATCTTCTACTTTGTGATGAGCGTGTTCAGTCGAGGACAACTCTTTTTGAAGGGAGGGGAGATGATGTAGCCCGACCTTTGGTCATTAAGACATCATGGTCTCCAACTTATGCCAAGTCGTCATGGACTCCAAAGGTGAATCCGTTCCTCTATGCGAGCCCACTTCCTACCCTCTTGAATGGTATACTACTTCATACTCCGTCATGTATTCATGATAGGTTCATACCGACAAGTATAGAGGCATGGGAGGAAGCCTGGAGCACGAAGCCCGACAATACGGAGGCTTGGAAGAGAAGACGGAAGAAGCAGCAGCTGGAGCACCGGAGTCTCCGGCCACACCGGAGTCTCCGGCCTGAAGACACTGGAGTCTCCGGCCTACAGACCCCAGAGTCTCCGGATCCATCTCCGGACTGACCTCCAGATCGAGATCGAGGACAGCCAGAAGGCCCCTCCGAAGATGACACCGGAGATAGAACGAAGTCTCTGGCCCACACCGAAGTCTCCGGACCCCACACCGGAGTCTCCGGCCTGAGCGTTTGCGCCTGCGTGCCGCCAGCTAGGCCTTTGGCCCATGTACCCCTTAGTCCGCCCAGACATTCCCCTTTTATTCCTAAAGTACCCTTGAACAAGTGGCTGGCCTATATATAGTGCCCCCACCCCCTCATGTAACCCTAGGCATAAATGATAGACTAAAGAAAACCCCCTTTGTGGAATCTCTAGTTTTGCCTCATCCCCTTCTACCAAAGGGGATCGACTATCGTCACCACCTCGTTGGAGTTTGCATCGCGCCTCCCTCGTTGTACAAGGCCTTGGCATCAGTGTCCCTTTGCCAAGACGTCAAGACCCTCTCCAAGGTGTTCTTCCCTCTCCGTGTGGGATCGAGGGAGCATGTTGACCGATCTTTCCTTGCGAGGATTCTATCCGACCGGTGGCCACCGGTAAGAGAAATCGGCCTTGTATCGTGTTCGTTTTGCGTGTGTTCATCGTGTTCTTTGCGATGTGTGCATCCGCTTCTGCTACCTTCTCCCTTTCCCCTCGCTTTTCCATCGATTTGACCACGAGATCCGTGAAGATCGGGCCACCCACGGGGTTACCCCATAACAGTTTTCCACTCATCTCCTTCTTTCATCTTAATTTGATGATAACCACTATGCAAGTCAATTTTAGAGAAAACAACAGCACCACTCAATTCATCTAGCATATCCTCTAATCGTGGAATAGGATGACGATATCAAATAGTGATGTTATTAATCGCTCTACAATCTACACACATGCGCCATGTACCATCTTTCTTAGGCACTAAAATAACAGGAACAACACAAGGGCTAAGAGAAACACGAATGTACCCTTTATCCAGCAACACTTGTACTTGCTTTTGTATTTCCTTAGTTTCTTCGGGATCGGTCCTGTAGGGTGCATGGTTGGGAAGTGTGGCACCAGGAATCAAGTCCAATTGGTGTTCTATACCATGCAATAGAGGAAAGCCTGCGGGTACATCTTATGGAAACACATCCCCCAAATCCTGGAAAATAGAAGAGACATCAAGAGAAACAGGGGTCATGTCGTTAGAAACCAATACCTCGCCCTTATACATGAGCACAAGTGGCATGGCTGTAGGATCCTCACGAAATTCTCTCATATCTTCCTTGGTGGCTAATACCAATAAACCAGGCACTCTCTCACTTTTTGTTATATCACTCAATTAAGGCTCCATTACATCAAGAACAGCTGTCACACAATCTCGCCGAGCTATATGATCTTCCTCCAAATTCACCTTTATCTTCTGGCGAGAGTCATTCACAATATCTTGTGGTGTCATTGGCTGCATAGTAATCTTCTTCCCTTTGAATTCCAAGTGATATGTATTGGGTCGGCCATTGTGTTGCACATGGCGATCATAAAGCCAAGGCCGACCCAATAGTAGATGACAAACAGTCATAGGAACCACATCAAAGTCAATAGAATCTTTGTATGGCCCTATTTGAAAATTCACACATACCATATGATTTACCTTCATCTCACCATTGTTGCTCAACCATTGTATGTAATATGGCTTCGGATGAGGCAAATATGTCAAATTCAGCTTGGCACATAATTCCTTACTTGCAAGATTTCTGCAGCTACCTCCATCAATAATTACCTTGCAAGCTTTGTTAGGTCCAACTAGAGCTTTTGTTTGGAACAAGTGGCAACACTGAGACTCATCAATCAGTTGCACACTAAGTATACATGAAGATACGACAATAGTTGGTGCACGCTCAGGATAAGCATCGACACCATCCTCATCAGCTTCATCTCCACTCTCTACCTCACCTTGTTCGTTGATAAACATAACCTTGCTGTTTGGACAATCCTTCTTGTAGTGCCATCTACCTCCACAAGTATGGCACACACATCGCGAGTACGCGCAGTAGACATATTGGAACCTGAGCTAGCAGCAGGAGCAGCGGGATTCCGAGCATTAGAACCAAACGAAGAAGTTCTTGCTGGTTTGGCCAATGGTGTAGGAGGACTAGCAGCAGGTGGCGCTACACTAGAAGGTGTAGATCTGGCCGAAAAAGGATGGAGGATGGAAAACGAGCACGTGACTTCGCCTCTTTAGCCAACTGGGATTCAGCCTCTCTAGCATGCTGTAATAGCTCGTTCATTGTCTTATACTTGTGATAACGCACAATGCTCTTGATTTGAAGATTCAAATTGTTGAGGAAACGCTGCATTGTCATCTCTCGTGATTCATGAACATTAGCACGCTGCATAAGCATCTCCATCTCCATGTAGTACTCATCAACTATCATTGTGCCTTGCCTCAACTGTGTAAGCTTGTCAAACACTATTCACAAGTAATTGGAGGGGACAAAACGATCCGTCATAATGGCTTTCATCTCAAGCCATTCATCACAGGAAGTTGATTATCGTTCCGTCTATTCTGCACAATAGCATGCCACCAACGCAAAGCATAACCATCAAACTCGAATGCTACAAGCTTGACCTTCTTGACTTCTGGATAATCAAACAAATGCCAGAGCTTCTCAATCTTCAGCTCCCAAGTAATATAATCCTCAGGATCAAGCGAGCCACTGAAAGAGGGAATTGAGAACTTGGGCTTGCCCAAACTATCATTAGCTGGAGCGTAAACACGTTGGGCACGTCCAACAGGAGCATACCCATGGCCATGAAGAGGGGAAGCCGCAGGTGCAGGGGGATTGGCACGTCCCCTGCCACGATGTGGGGCACTATCAGCCGCACGACCCTCATCAAGTCCTCAAACGCATCATCATGTTGATGTGCGTGTCCTGGCTGGAGTGTCGCTTGAATAGCCCCAATTCAGCGTTGTAAAGTGGCAAAGTTGACATTGATTGTCGTCAGCTGCGTCTGAATATTATTGATTGCCCCAGTATTATTCTCCATAACATCTTGTATGTCGGTGATATTCCTATCAATAGACTCACGCCAAGTAACAAGCTCCTCAAGCTGTTTTTTCTATGACACAACTTCGTCATCACTCAAAGACATGATTAGTAGGTTAGTGCAAAAATCAAAATCAGTATGGTGGAAACTCTCACAACTGACAAGAAAGAAGATCTTACCGTTCCAAAGTGAATAGAGATGCTCTACCAAACAAAATCAAAGACTAATGTAGGATGTGATGAAGTGAATATCAAAGGTATAGAGAACGATCGCAGGGCACACAAGTTATTTATGGTGGAGCTATAGGTATGGTATCCTATCTACACCACAAACAAGTTCTAGTGTTGATCATACAAAAACCCAAGAAACACACATGTGGAGAAAAACGTGGCAATGCAACTATGAAGGGTGTTGCACTACTCGCGAGAGACACTAGCAAAGCTCAAAGTAAACAGGCACAAGATTGTTCAATCTACTGGTGCACAAAGATATCACTAGGCCTCTTGCTCAAATTCTCTTTTTTTCACTATTTTTCTTTTTCTTTTGTATAGCTCTTTTTGCTTTTTCTTGTGCTATATTGCTTTTTTTCTCTTTTTTTTATATATAGATCACACACGGCCAAATTACAAAGAACATCACCAAAATCCTAAGAGCAGCCTATAGGAGCGGAAACTAGTCCCAATGGGCAAGGTCCTATACCTATGTAATAGAATGGCTGTGGCTAAGGTTGAAGGAAAAGTGCAAATTCAAACTTTGTAAAATTTCCTGTTGTGGCAGAAAAACTGGCAAAAATCGTGTCGTGGCAGAAAATCCTGCCGCGGCAGAAAATCACGTAAAAAACGAGCCGCGGCAGCGAATCCGAATCGTGGCAGAACAGGACTCGCGGCAGGAAAACAGGCCGTTTCCGTGTCGCGGCAGAGTCGGTAGGAAATTTGTTTTAATGCTGACTCGGCTAAGAGTAAACAACTAGGACTCTTAGATTAGATCAGATCTTACCTTATGGTGGCGGAAACAATGGTGGATTCGGCTAGAACAAAACTAGAAAGATGATAAATCTACGAAGAACAGATCTAGATCTAAACTAAAGGATGAACATGAGCAGCAACTATTACTCGTCTACGATGCAATCTAGTCTATGGCAACTCTTTTTGTGGGGCTTTTTCTGTATAGGACAAAAAACACGCTCTAATCTATGGATGGATTCTGGATTGCTTACCGATGCAACGAGGAAATCTGATACCAAGATGATATGGGGAGGCCCGATCTTCTAAGAAAGCACTTGTTGATGGTGATGGTGGATGATAGATAACTAGCCTGTAGCACTAATTCTAAGAAAGCACTTGTCGACCACGAACGGTAGTATGCAATCTACTAATTCCTAGTGGAACAACATATCACACTCAATTGCAGTTGTTAGAATTCGATCACAGGGTAATTCTAGAGGTTCTATAAAAGAAACAACTCCAAAATAATTTTAACGTGGTCTAAACCAAGATAGTAGTGCGCCCCCATCTATTTAAGAGTCTGGGGGGAGGTGGCCTAAGGGTGGATCCGAGTTGGTCCCACCCAACTAAGGGTACAAACCGACCCAAAGTGGGTTCGGTTCAGGTTTCTGCCGTGGCAGAATTCAGGTTTGTGTGCCGCGGCAGCCTGCCTTGGCAGAGAAAAGTGGCATTTCTCTGCCGCAGCAGAGATTGTCCACAAAGTGTTGATCTTCAAGCGTGTGTGCTCCTTGCGCTTCCTCCCTCTCCTCCCTCACGCATTCTTAATTGATCAACATGCCTTGTTCCATTAGCTCCTCGCTCCGTGCTACGCCTTCTTCTCCTAAGTACCTGATCATGCAATAATTCAAAGACTTTGTTGAGGGCAAACCTCTAGGGTGGCCCGATCTTTCACGATTCCCTTTCAAATCGAGGATGAAGTGTGGGGATAGGAGGGGAGTATGAACACGACGAATGCACGCAAGAGGAACACGATGCACACTCACACACAAAACCACGATACACACCAATAGTTCAGGCCGGCGGTGACCGGTCGGGTGCAATCCCTAGGATTGGCGTCGGGCGGAGGACTCTCTCTCGAACCGGCACGGCGAGATGGGAGACTCGGTGAGATCTTGACGTCTTGGCAAAGGGACACCGATGCCAATGCCTTGTACAACACGGAGGCACGATGCAAAATCCAACGAGGTTTGGGGATATTGGTGCTCCTTGGTCAAGGAGCATCAGGCAAGAATTAGATAGATCCACAAAGGGGTTTCCACTAATTCCAATATCATGCCTAGGGTTTACATTTGAGGTGGGGGACTATATATAGGCCAGCCACACAGTCAGGGATACTTTAGGAATAAAAGACAAGTTCTGGACGGACTAAGGGGTACATGGGCCGCAGGCCCAAAGGCCTTTTCATGCCTGGCGACGGTCGGACCGGAGACTCCGGTGTGGTTGATCGGAGACTCCGGTCTAGACCGGCCTCTAGTCGGGCCTTCAGATTGTCCCAGGATCCTGTTCTGGGGGCAGACCCGAGGTGGGGCCGGAGACTCCGGTGTCTTCAGACCGGAGACTTTGGTGGACCGAAGACTCCGGTGTGCATAGACCGGACACTCCGGTCTGAGCAGCTCCACCGGCTCCTGCTTCATGCTCTGCTCCTTGTTCTCCATCCTTGGGTGCTTGGTGATGTGTCGAAGCTTTGTACCTGATGATGCATAGGGTAGTTGCATGAAGTAGCATACCATCCAAGGAGGTATCAAATTGGCACGAGGAGAGGAGCTAGTTCACCTTAGCTTGTAGGAGTTTGGCTCGGGCACGAGTCATGGGTCCACTTGGGGGACTTGTTGGTGTATATGTAGGAGCGTCCGTAGGACGGGCCACATCAGCTCCCCCCCTTGGGAGAGAGTCGTCCTCGACTCTTCATGGTTGTCATCTTGAACATCCCCATGGTAGGATGAGAGATCCTTGACATTGAATGTATTGCTTGCAAGGTACTTGGAGGTCGATATGTCGATGATGTAGGCGTTGTTGTTGATTCTTTTGAGTACCTTGAAGGGACCATCTCCTCTTGGCTTAAGCTTGGAGTCACGTTCCTTGGGGAAGTGGTCTTTGCTTAGGTGTATCCACACAAGGTCACCCTTCTTCAAAGATCATCTCCTTCTTGTCCTTGTTTAACCTTGAAGCTTGGCGAAGGACTTGTTGTTCGATATTAGCTCTTGTTTCTTCATGAAGTTTCTTCATAGCTTGTGCGTGTTTCTCGACGTCCATGTTCGTGCGCTCATGGAGAGGTAGTGGTAGGATATCGAGCGCGGTGAGGGGCTTGAAACCATAGACGATCATGAATGGACTCATCTTGGTTGTTGAGTGCTTGGCTCGATTGTAGGCGAACTCGGCGTGTGGAATGCATTCCTCCCAATCCTTCAGGTTTTTCTTGATCAACACACGAAGGAGAGTTCCAAGGCTTCGGTTGACAACTTTGGTTTGGCCATCAGTTTGAGGATGCGATGCAGATGAAAAGAGGATCTTGACACCGAGCTTGGCCATGAGGGTCTTCCATAAGTAGCTCATGAATTTGACGTCGCGGTCGGAGACGATTGTCCTTGGCACACCATGAAGACGGACGATTTCCATGAAAAACAGATTTGCAACATGTGGAGCATCGTCGGTCTTATGGCACGGTATGAAGTGTGCCATTTTGGAAAAACGATCCACAACAACAAATATAGAATCATGACCATGCTTAGATCTAGGCAATCGCAACACGAAATCTATGGTAATGTCAGACCAAGGGGTATGAGGAATAGGCAATGGCATATAAATACCATAAGGGTTAGCTTGCGACTTAGCTTGAACACATGTCGTGCATCGTTGAACGTAGCGCTCCACGTCACGCTTCATCTTGGGCCAAAAGTAGTGAGTGGAGAGCATGTACAATGTCTTCTTACGGCCAAAGTGACCCATGAGGCCTCCACCAGGAGATTCTTGGAGAAGCAAAAGTTGAAGCGACGACTTTGGAATGCACAGCTTGTTTTGTTTAAATAGAAAGCCCTCATGCAAATAGAAATCATCAACTCCTTTGGCATTGGAGCACTTTGCGAAAATTGGTTCAAAGAACGGATCGGAAGCATACAAACATTTTATTTCCTCAAGATCCAACACCCGTTGATTTCAAGTCTCGTAAGAAGGCATGTATGTTTGCGAGACAATGTGTCCGCAACTACATTATCTTTGCCCTTCTTATACTTGACAATGTACAAAAAAGACTCCATGAACTCAACCCACTTAGCGTGTCTCTTGCTCAAGTTAGCTTGGCCTTTGAGATATTTCGATGACTCGTGGTCAGAATGTATGATAAATTCCTTGGGCCAAAGGTAGTGTTACCAAACTTGAAGGACACGAACTAAGGCAAAAAGCTCTTTGTCATAAATCGGATAATTGAGGCGAGCACCATCAAGTTTCTTGCTATGGTAGGATATAGGACGTCCGTTTTGCATAAGGACTCCTCCAATGCCAATACCACTAGAATCACACTCTATCTCAAAAGTTTTTGTGAAATCCGGTAACGCAAGGAGAGGTGCTTCAGTGAGCCTCTTTTTAAGTTCATCAAAAGCTTTTTGTTGTGCTTTGCCTCACACGAAGGTGACATTATTTTTGGTCAATTAATTAAGGGGGCAAGCAATGGTTGAAAAGTCTTTCACAAAGCGACGATAGAAACCGGCCAACCCATGAAAACTTCAGAGTTCACTCACATTTGTTGGGATGGGCCAATCTCGTATGTCCTTTACCTTGGAAACATCAACTTCAATTCCCTTTGAAGAAACGACAAATCCAAGAAAAATCAACTTGTCTTTAGCAAAAGTGCACTTGGGAAGATTAGCATAAAGCTTTTCAAGTCGAAGGATTTGCAAAACTTCCTTGACATGTGTTATATGGTCCTCAAGTGATTTGCTATAAACAAGAATATCATCGAAATAGACAACAACACTTTTTCCAATGAGAGGATGCAAGATATGATTCATTAGGCGCATGAAGGTGGATGGGGCATTAGACAAACCAAAGGGCATAACCAACCATTCATAGAGACCAAGTTTGGTCTTGAAGGCGGTTTTCCACTCATCACCTTCAGCCATGCGTATTTGATGGTAACCACTACGAAGATCAATTTTTGAAACAAATAGTGGCTCCACACAACTCATCAAGCATGTCATCGAGACGTGGTATGGGATGTCGATAACGCACGGTGATAGCATTGATTGGACGGCAGTCCATGCATAACCGTAACGTATCATCCGTCTTTGGAACAAGAATCACGGGTACGGCACTTGGACTAGTGCTAACTTGGATCAAACCTTTGGAGACAAGTTGGTTGATTTGACGTTCGATCTCCTTCGTCTCCTCCGGGTTCATGCGGTAGGCGGTGCGGTTGGGAAGTGGTGCACCGGGGAAGAGGTCAATGCGATGTTCAATGCCGCGAAGAGGAGGTAGTCCATGTGGGAGCTCTTTGGGGAACACATCCTTGAATTCCTGCAAACCACTCATCAAAGATGGAGGAACATTGGTTAATTCATTAGTTACTTGCGCTAGTCCCTTGCAAAGGAGGACATAGTGCAAGATGGATGGGTTGTTCCGAACATCTCTCATCTCACTTTTGGTGGCAAGGAGAACACTCTTAGTTTTCCACTCGAGTTTGGATTGTGGCTCTCACTCACTATGAGGTGGTTCTCTATCTCACCGCTCTTCTCACAAGTAGGTGTTGTGCTTTGCACCCTTGCTAAAGCCTTTGCATTGTCCGCAATTATTTGGCTAGGAGTCATCGGTTGCAAAACACATGTTTTGTTGAGCCATTTGAAGGTGTATACATTGGTGCGACCATCATGTTGAGTAGCCTTGTCAACTTTCCACGGTCGACCAAGAAGCATGTGGCAAACTGTCATAGGAACCACATCACACTCCACCGTATCTTTGTAAGGACCAATGGCGAAGGAGACCGATACGGTATGCTTGATCTTCACGGACCCTTGGTCACTTAGCCATTGCACGTGGTAGGGGTGCTTGTGCAGATGGAGGGTAAGGTTGAGCTTCTCACACAACTCGGTGCAAGCAAGGTTGTGGCAACTCCCTGCATCAATGATCACCTTGATAGATTTTCCATTCATGTCGGCTCGTGTTTGGAAGATATTGGAGCGTTGGTCTTCATGCTCTTGTGCTTGAGTGGTCAAGATCCTTGTGACGACAAGCGATGGACTTGTGTCATGTTCACACATGAGAAGTTCTTGGTCATCTTCCAGTCATTGCCTTGCCATTGCTTCCTTGACTCGGGCATCAAACTCATCTTCACTCAAGTACTCTTCATCACCATTGTCATGGATGAACAAGACTTTGTTGTTTCCACATTCGGCCGACTTGTGTCCTTTATCTCCACACTTGTAGCATTCACCGTTGAAAGGTGCATCACCCTTTGCTTGCTTGCCACTTCGAGGCAGTTTTCCTTGAGGAAGTGTGGGCTTGAAGGAAGGCTTGGAGGTACTTGAGGATATTCCATTGAAAGTTGTTGGTGTAGCGGTTGAAGCTTGCTTGTAGGTGAAGTACGTCTTGGGCTTGTTGTACTTGATATCCTCTTGCACTTGACATTCAGCCTTTGTTGCGATGTGCACAAGCTCAACCATGTTGTTGTATGTTTGGAACTCGACGATGCGCTTGATTGGGTGATTCAAGCCAATAAGGAAACGTGCCATTGTTTGCTCCATGCGGTCATCAATGTTGGTGTGAATCAAGTTGAGTTCCATTTCCTTGAAGTACTCTTCCACGGTCTTTATCCCTTGACGGAGCGCTTGAAGGTTGTTGAAGAGGTCACACGTGTAGTGCGCGGGGACGAACCGGGATCTCATGTGAGCCTTCATGTCATGCCAAGTTGTGATTGGCGGCTCTTGTCTTGCATCATGAGCAACTTGAACTTGTTCCCACCAAAGGTTGGCGTAATCATCAAACTCAAGCGAAGCCATGGCGACCATCTTCTCATTGCTATAGTTGTGCATGCGGAAGATCTTGTCGACTTTGAGTGCCCACGAGAGGTATTCTTCGGGGTCATTGGATCCGGTGAACTTGGGCATTGTGAACTTGAGCTTGCCAAAAGATTCTCCATTGTTGCGGTCATTGCGACGAGCTTGGTGACCTTGTTGATGATCTTGTAGTTGGGGAGGTGGAACTTGGTTCTCGCGTCCTTGTTGCGGAGCTTGCTCTTGATATTGTTGTTGAGGAGCTTGCTCTTGCTCTTGGCGCGGTTGTTGACGTGGTTGAGGCGCTTGGACCTCATGGTGGCGAGGGTGTGGAGCCTCTTGACGCGGTTGACGACGAAGGGGAGGCTCGTTTCTCGGTTGGTCACGTTGGTTAGGCCCATGGACCTCATGGAGAAGAACATGGTCATGAGCCTCTTGACATGGTGGGCGTAGTTCAATTTGTATCACTTGACGCTCCAAGTTTTGTTGAGGTGGAGGAGGCGCCTCGTGATGACCATGGTGTCGGTGTGGACGTTCATGACGTTGATGACGAGGAGGATCTTGGAGAGCTTCACGTCGATGATGAGCTTGATTCTCCAAATTGGAGTCATCACTTGTTGTGTCAAGTATGTGTCATGGTCGATGGTGGTAGACTTGCGGTTGCACTTGCGGTTCCTCTTGTGGTTGCTCTTGTTGGAGCACTAATGCCCTTTCGTGATGACGGTGTTCTTCTTGCCTTGCGCGTGGCCTTGAAGAGAAATCACCATCATAGCTTGACGTTGCAGCGTGCCATGGGGAAGGTACATAGTTCGAAGAACTTCCATCTTCAACCACGGGGGCATCATTGCGTCTTGGAGCACTTGGAGGTAGATCTTGTTGTGGAGGTGCATGACGACGCGAAGAACTTGAAGAGCTTGAAGAACGTGAACGCGGTCTTGACATTCCGTCGATGAGGCGTCGAAGATTGTCATTTGTTTCGGCGACGGAGCATTGAAGCGACTCATTTTGGTGGCCGGAGTTGTGATGAATTGCTTGCATTTGCCTTTCAAGGCCATCGAAGCGGTTGTCGATGTTCTTGAACTCGGCTTGCGTCTCGCCAAATTGTTCATCTTGTCGCGTCTCAAGGGCTTGGGAACGTTCACGGAACTCTTGGCGGACGATGAAGAGACTTGCACGCGTCATGTACGGTCCTTGATCTTCTTCTTGGGGAGGTGGTTTTCTCGGCTCACCGTGCCTATCCAGCATGCAAGATACACAAGTATTGTATATGGAAGTGGAATATGGTGGTGTTAGCCTTGTACATCACCTTGGGGATTGCACCAAACTAGAAACCACAAGTGAGAGCTATAAGCGTGTAAAGTGGAAATGCAAAGAAAACTCACACTAAAGAAAAAACTAACTCTCAAACGCTTGTTGGTGGTAGGTTAGGATTGTGGAATGCCAAAGAACCAACCAAAAGAAAAGGGATAGTCAAAAGTGGGTAAAATCCAACAAAACTCAAGTCAAAGGCGAAGGTCAACAACTCCAAACGGTGACGGGAACCTACGACTATATACACACACGTGGAGAAAGTTGGGATTGACACGACTATGAAAATGAGCAAACAAAATGTCCTAACAAAGACTAAGCTCGTTGTCATGCCAATGCAAGGAGAGACAGTGTCTCGTTTGCAAAGATGGAAAATGAGCACCGGATTTGTGAACTTGCCTTGGGCGCTCTTCTTTCTCTCTTTCTTACAAGCTTTGAGACTCTCTTTGGCAAAGGGAGACTCTTTTTTTTTGCTCTCCCTTGATGCTACCTAGTCACACTTGATATTGCTCTTGCACTCTCACTATCCAAGGACAAATGCACAATGCTCAAGTAAACACAAGATGAGCCACTCTCATAGGATAGGTACACACGAAGGAAGATAGGGGCTAACAAGGTGACGCAAGTTATACCTTCGTTGGTGATGATGAACTTGACATCGATGGTGCAAGATGATGTTCGTGGGCCGTGGTGTCGATGAGCGCGGGGTTTGTTGATGCGGAAGCTTGTTGTTAGTTGACAACATGCACACGGGCACAAACAAACAAGAGGAAATTAGCCAATGCAAGATTAGAGGCAAAACAGTCAAAATCAAGCGTCAGGCCGGAGACTCCGGGGTTTCAGGCCGAAAACTCCGGTTAAGGCCGGAGACAACGAGGTGGGTAGGCCGGAGACTCCGGTGTGCAGGCCGGAGACTCCGGTATGGAGTCAGATCGCGAACTGCTCGTGTTCTTGAGCAGAAATCCACGCCTTGGGTCCTCAAATCCGCGAAAAATTGGCCAAAATGGGCTAGGAAAACACAGGATAAAGCTGGACCAACACCTAAGACAAGGTTTGGTCGGATCAAAACCACAAATAACACTCCAAATCAAGAGATCGATCCAAAGGCAAATTTGGGCTGTTTTTTTTGGGGATTTTCGAATTTTTGGTGGATAGAAGAAAAATTTGTGGGGGAAATCGTGAGCCACGAAGCTCTTGATACTAGTATGTTGAGGGAAAACCTCTAGGGTGGCCCGATCTTTCACGATTCCCTTTCAAATCGAGGATGGAGTGTGGGGAGAGGAGGGGAGGATGAACACGATGAACGCACGCAAGAGGAACGCGATGAACACTCACACACAAAACCACGATACATACCAATAGCTCACGCTGGCGGTGATCGGTCCGGCGCAATCCCTAGGATCGGCGTCGGGCGGAGTACTCTCTCTCAAACCGGCACGGCGATATGGGAGACTCGGTGAGATCTTGACGTCTTGGCAAAGGGACATCGATGCCAAGGCCTTGTACAACACGGAGGCACGATGCAAACTCCAACGAGGTTTGGGGATATTGTTGCTCCTTGGTCAAGGAGCATGAGGCAAGAATTAGATAAATCCACAAAGGGGTTTCCACTAATTCCAATATCATGCCTAGGGTTTACAATAGAGGTGGGGGATTACATATAGGCCAGCCACACAGTCAGGGGTACTTTAGGAATAAAAGACAAGTTCTGGACGGACTAAGGGGTACATGGGCCGTAGGCCCAAAGGCCTTTTCATGCCTGGCGACGGTCGGACCGGAGACTCCGGTGTGGTGGACCGGAGACTCCGGTCTGGACCGGAGATTCCGGTCGGTCTCCGGACCGGCCTCCGGAGGGGCCTTTAGATTGTCCCAGGGCCTTATTCTGTGGGCAGACCAGAGGTGGGGTCGGAGACTCCGGTGTCTTCAGACCGAAGACTTTGGTGGACCGGAGACTCTGGTCTGCACAGACCGGAGACTCCGGTCTGAGCAGCTCCAGTGGCTTCTGCTTCATGCTCTGCTCCTTGTTCTCCATCCTTGGGTGCTTGGTGATGTGTCGAAGCTTCATACCTGATGATGCATAGGGTAGTTGCATGAAGTAGCATACCATCCAAGGAGGTATCAAATTGGCACGAGGAGAGGAGCGAGTTCACCTTAGCTTGTAGGAGTTTGGCTCGGGCACGAGTCATGGGTCCACTTGGGGGACTTGTTGGTGTAGATGTAGGAGCGTCCATAGGACGGGCCGCATTAGACTTAGGTAGTATAAAAATCTCATTAATTAAAACACCAGGTTCATTAAGAAACAAGTTCACCTGTTGTTCTAGTAGCTTAGCACGATCTCTTGTGATTGGTCCAATCCTTATCTCATTGGATTGATCTTTCTTTGCAATTGGAACATCATCCTTAGCAATTGGGGTAGGTGTAACTGTAGGGATGCCCTCATCAAGTAATGCATATGCTTCCCCTCGGAGTGCCGTCATGTAGACCAGAAGCGTATCAGGAGGTGGCGAATACAATCCTTCTCCAAACGATTCATTGATTTGCCCTGTTGGGGTGCTATCATCGGCCCATGCAATATGATCTGGATAATCTATGCAAACGAACACCATCGTTGGGGACTTCGTCACGATGACAGATTGCAGAAGATCAGATGGTATGTGTGCTTGAAACTCAGTGTTAGACATATGAGTGATTGGGCTCAGAAGCCGATTCTGCTACGGCTCCACCATCTGAGCAAGCACGATGACGCCACGAGAAACACCGACGAAGTAGAATCTTTTGGAAGAAGAGGGCATCAGTTAGCACTAAGATGTTTACAACGGAAAATGCAAATAAATGAATGTTATATATATATCAGATGTGAATGTGAACTTGCGATGGACGTCCATTAGATTCATCTTGAAGCAACGACCAGTGGTGAGGTTGAGGAAGGTGAATCTACCAACGTCTGGAAGTGTGTGATCTATCATGATCCAGTTGTTGAGATGGAATTCGGGCACCTTTAAAGTGCGGCGCCAATCGGTGCAGACTTCCCGACAAGAAGCATTGGTGTCGACATACTCCTCTTTCTCTAGCAAGTAGTCGGCGATCTTGGGAAGTGGGTCACCGGGAGATCGGACCAGTTCCTCTTCATCCGGATACTATCCATGGCTTACGTGTGGGAATGTTTTGATTGAGGAAGAAAGAAGAACTACCACTACGAGGAGAAGAAGAAGAGGAGAACAGACGAGGGAGACGAAGCTAAACTGCCACTGTGAGGAGACGAGGAGATGAGGGAGAAGAAGCAGAACTGGCACTTCAAGTTTCGGAACAGGCTTTTTCGGAACTAGCGGGTGAACTAGCCATGCACTGCATGCAAGTTTTGATCAAACAGACTGACATGTGGGACCGACTAATAAATTCCGTGAAGTGCAACTGTGCATAGTGCGCTGATAGGTGGGGTTGAAGCACGGAGGAGACGGTCGATGGGAAAAGAGTGTTGAATATGTGCCGTGACGAATTCCACAACGAATTTTGCACCAGACGAAATCTGCGATGAATTTGCCACGACGAAAACAAGGAACGTCATGGATAACCAGGCTGGAGGGGCTTGGAGCTTGTTACGACAAAACGTTCTAGAACGTCAAGAATCCGTGACGTTTTTAGGTTGCGTCATAAAAAACGTCACAGATTGTCCAGATTCTTGTAGTGTCTACTAATCCCATGTGGAACAACAGATCACACTCAAATGTAGTTGATAATTCGATCACAAGTAATTCCAGAGGTTCTAAAGAGAAAAAACTCCAAAATAATTTGAATGTGGTCTCACCTAAACTAAGATACAAACTAATCCATAGTGGGTTCGGCACATGGCTCTGCCGTGGCAGACTTTGGCGCGGTTTCTATGCCACGACAGCCTGTCATGGCAGCGAATCATGCTATTTCTGTGCCGCGGCAGCCTGCCGTGGCAGAGAACAGTGGCTTTTCTCCGCCGTGGCAGAGATCTTCCACCAAGTGTTGATCTTCACTCTTGTCAGCTCCTTGCGCTTCCTCCCTCTCCTCCCTCACGCATTCTTGATTGATCAAGATGTCATGCTCCATATGCTTTAGCTCCTCGCTCCATGCTACACCTTCTTCACCCATGTACCTAATCATACAATAGCACAAAGACTTAGGTAGTATAAAATTCTCATTAATTAGAACATCGGGTTCATTAAGAAACAAGTTCACCTGTTGTTCTAGTAGCTTAGCATGAGCTCTTGTAATAGGTCCAATTCTAATCTCATTGGACTGATCCTTCTCTGTAGCAGCTGGAACATCTTTAGTAGTAATTGGGGTAGGTATAATTGTAGGGATGCCCTCATCACTATAGCTAAGTTGCCACAAAGGTACGCTATGTGGACTCGGATAACTAAAAGTAAACTAAGTGGAAAATGATGATGAACGACTCAAAATCAAAGAACAAAAGAAAATAACGACGAAACCCTTGACACTACAACTTGTACTGGAAGAGATCAGATCAAATACATGACAACAACCAGCAACTAAGAGTGAACTTCAATGCAGTCTAGGCTATGGCAAAGACAAACCCTACCCCTAATATTTTTGTATGAATTTTTTTGTATAGGACGAAAAACACTAAACTATGGTTGGATTTGTGGATACTTACCGAGGCAATGCTGGAAATCTAATACCAAGATGATAAGGTGTGGCCCGATCTTCTCAGTAAGCACGGTGGATGTATGATGATAGTGGGTGGAGATAACTTGTATGTCGCTCACGAACCTCTCGATCGATCCCTGATGCCAATGCAACAACTCTCAACCCTTGTAGATATTCGCAACTTCAGACACTTGCGCACGTAGCCGCTGACCATGAAGCTGCTTGCAATCTTCTAATTCCCAATGGAACAGCATATCACACGAAACTTCCAATTGGCTAAATCCTAATGGATCAACTAATCACACTTGATTGATAGTAGCAAATACGAATTGGCGCAGGGGTTCAATTGGGTGCAAGTAGCAACTCAACGAATCTAGGGTTTATTTTAAACATCGTCTAATCTAAGCTAAGGGGGCATCCCAGGGCTTATAAGGGCGGCCATGACGTCCAAAAAACAAAAACAAGATGTGTTCGACTCAAACTGATACAAGCCGACTCGGACCAGATTTGGTAGGCAGCCGGACATTCCGGGTGGACCGAACACTCCGGGTGGAGTGTGCCCGACAGTCCGGCTGTGGTAGAAACTTTAGAGTTTCCGGTTGGATTCCGGGTGGCTTCCGATTTGTTGTACTGAATGGACGCCACCTCGACCCTTCTTCAGGTAGGACGGAGTGTCCGTGTGATGTAGGCCGAACGTTCCGGTTCTTCCAAGAACTTTTGCATTTCTTCTCGATGGTATCCTCCTTGTCTCATGCGCCTGCCTCCCGCTCGTCCCTCAAGCATCCTTGGATGATCATGATGTCGGGATCCTCTTGCATTGACCCTTCTACTCCTCGCTCCATGCTTGTCTCTTCAACGAACCTGATCATACATAAGTGCAAAGACTTAGGAAGTATAAAATTCTCGTCAATAAGAACATCATATTAGTTTAAGAGTGAATTCACCTGTTGTTCAAGTAGCTTGGCATGAGCTCTAGTAATGGGTCCAATCTTGATCTTGTTGGACTTGGTCTCGGTAACAACGTCGACAACTTCATTATGAGTTGGAGATAGCAAATCAGTAGGGATGTCCTCATCATCTCCCCAACCTTCAAAAGGTGGCAACCTCAACGCTCCAAGGTCTTCTCCATCAAATGGTGCCAAATCAGCAACATTGAAACTAGAACTGACACCTCCAAATACATCTTGAGGAATATTTATCTTGTAGGCATTATCATTCATCTTGGCAAGCACTTTGTAAGGACCAGCACCACATGGAAGTAACATGGACTTACATAACTCCGGAAATCTATCCTTGCAAAAGTGTACCCAAACCATATCTCCGGGCTAAAACAACACCTCCTTGCGCTTCTTATTATCTCTTTCAGAATTGTTCATGACCTTCTTTTCAATAGCCTCTTTAGTCTTCACATGTATCTTCCTCACAAAATCTTCTCTCTTCGATGCTTCCATGTTGACTCTTTCTTGTATAGGAAAAGGCATCAAATCAATTGGTGTAATGGGTTTGAAACCATAGACCACCTCAAAAGGACAAAGCTGTGTGGTAGAAGAAAACTCCACATGCGGCAAACACTCCTCTCATTTAGTAAGATTCTTCTTGATCATGGCCACACGTCGAAAGTGTTCGGTTCACCACCTCCATTTGACCATCAGTTTGGGAATGACAAATTGTGCTAAATAGCAACTTTGTCCCCATCTTTCCCCAAAGTGTCTTCCATAAGTAGCTCATGAACTTCACATCACTGTTAGAAACAATCGTCTTTGGTACTCCATGTAAATGCATGATGTCCCTGAAAAACAAGTTAGCAATATGTGATGCATCGTCGCTTTTGTGGCAGGCAATAAAGTGTGACATCTTAGATAATCTATCCACTACCACAAAAATTGAATCATGGCCTCTTTTAGTTCTAGGCAAACCTAATATATAATCCATGCTTATATCTTCCCATGGTGTAGTAGGTGCAGGTAAAGGCGTATACAAATCATGAGGCTTCAACTTGGACTTTGACTTGTTGCAAGTAATGCATATCTTGACTAACATGTCCGCATCACGCCTCATCTTAGGCCAATAAAAATGATCAGCAAGCATGAGTAGCGTATTCTCACGGCCAAAGTGACCCATCAATCCTCCAGCATGTGATTCTTGTAGCAACAACAAACGCATAGATGAATCTAGAACACATAGTTTGTTAGCACGAAACAAATGCCCATTATGAATGTGAAATTTATCCCATGACTTCCCAATAGTACATAAACAATATAGTTCATCAAAATCATGGTGAGTTGGATACAAAATCACATAAACTCTCTAACCCAGGAACTTGGATATCCAATTATGTTAATAACATGTTCTTCCTAGATAGAGTATCAGCAACAACATTATCTTTTCCCTTCTTATGTTTAATGATGTATGGAAAAGACTCAATGAACTCAACCCACTTAGCAAGATGCCTATGCAAGTTAGATTGAGCTTTCAGATATTTTAAAGCTTCATGATCAGAATGTATGATAAATTCCTTTGGCCACAAATAATGTTGCCAAACCTCAAGAACTCTAACAAGCACATACAATGCTTTAGCATAGATAGGATAGTTTAACTTTGCACCAGAAAGTTTCTCAGAAAAATATGCAATAGGACGACCCTCTTGCATTAACACACCACCAATTCATATGCCACTAGCATCACATTCAATTTAAATTTGCTTAGAAAAATCTGGTAGTGCAAGCAAAGGTGCAGTAGTTAACAATTGTTTTAGTTCATCAAAGGCATAATCTTGGCCTATGCCCCACTCAAAGGTACACCTTTCTTAGTTAATTCATTCAAAGGTGCAACAATAGTACTAATGTCTTTCACAAAACATCTGTAGAAACCAGCTAGGCTGTGAAAACATCTTGGGCCTTGTCTCGTGTGCCTGCCTCCCGCTCCTCCCTCGCGCATCCTTGGATGATCATCACGTCAGGATCCTCTTGCATCAGCCCTTCTCCTCCTCGTGCCATGCTTGTCTCTTCAACGATCCTAATCATACATAAGTGCAAAGACTTGTGAGATTCGGCAAAGATCCTCTACATGATGGTCACAATGTATACACCTTCAAATGGCTTAGCAAGAAATTTGTTTTGCAACCGATGACTCCTAGCCAAATAATTGCGGAAAATGCGAAGGCTTTAGCGAGGGCGCAAACCACAACACAACTGTATGAGAAGAGTGGTGAGCGAGAGAACCACCATATAGCGAGTGAGAGCCACAAGCCAAACTTGAGTGGAAAAACTAAGAGTGTTTTCCTTGCCACCAAAAGTGAGATGAGAGATGTGAGGAATAACCCATCCATTTTGCACTATGTCCTCATTTGCAAGGGACTAGCGCAAGGAACTAATGACTTCAAAAATATTCCTCCCTCTTTGATGGCTACTTTGCAGGAATTCAAGGATGTGTTCCCGAAGAGCTCCCTCATGGGCTACCCCCTCTTCGGGGAATCGAGCACCGCGTCAATCTCATACCTAGCGCACCTCTTCCAAACCGTGCTGCCTACCACAAGAACCCGGAGGAGACGAAGGAGATCAAATGACAAATCAACCAACTCATCTCCCAAGGTTTGATCCAAGTAAGCACTAGTCCAAATGCGGTACCCATGATTCTCGTTCCAAAACCGGATGATACGTTGCGGTTACGCATGGATGGCCGTCCAATCAGTGTTATCACCGTATGTTATAGACATCATATACCACATCTTGACGACATGCTTGATGAGTTGTGTGGAGCCACTATTTTCTCGAAAATTGATCTCCGTAGTGGTTACCATCAAATACTCATGGCGGAAGGTGATGAGTGGAAAACCGCCTTCAAGACCAAACTTGGTCTGTATGAATGGTTGGTCATGCCTTTTGTCTTATCTAATGCCCCACCCCCTTCATGCGCCTTATGAATCATATTTTGCATTCTCTCATTGGAAAGAGTGTTGTTGTCTATTCTTATGATATTATTTTTTTATAGCAAGTCGCTTGTGGAACATGTTACACATGTAAAGGAGGTTTTACAAATCCTTCGAAATGAAAAGCTATATGCTAATATTCCCAAGTGTACTTTTGCTAAAGACAAGTTAATTTTCCTTGGTTTTGTTGTTTCTTGCAATGGCATTGAAGTCGATGTTTCTAAAGTCAAAGACATACGTGGTTGGCCCATTCCCACAAATGTGAGTGAACTTCGAAGTTTTCATGGGTTGGCCAGTTTCTATCGTTCTTTTGTGAAAGTATTCTATACCATTGCTTGTCCTCTCAACAAGTTGAGCAAAAAGATGTCACCTTCATGTGGGACAAAGCATAACAAAACGCTTTTGATGAACTTAAAAAGAGTCTCACCGAAGCACCTCTTCTTGTGTTACCAGATTTCCCAAAATCTTTTGAGATAGAGTGTGACGCTAGTGATATTAGCATTGGAGTAGTACTCATGTAAAATGGGCGTCCTATGGCTTACCATAGGGAGAAACTTGATGGTGCTTGCCTTAACTATCCGATTGATGACAAAGAGCTTTTTGCCTTAGTTTGTGTTCTTCAAGTTTGGCAACATTATCATTGGCCTAAGGAATTTGCCATACATCACGACCATGAGTCATTGAAATATCTCAAAGGCCAAGCAAATTGAGAAAAAGGCACACACTTAGGTTGAGTTCATTGAGTCTTTTCCTTACATCATCAAGTATAAGAAAGGCAAAGACAATCTAGTTGCGAACACTTTGTGCAAAGTGCTCCATTGACAAAGGAGTTGATGATTTCTATTTGCATAAGGGCTTTCTATTTAAACAAAACAAGCTTTGCATTCTGAAGTCGTCTCTCCAAATTTTTCTTCTCCAAGAATCACATGCTGGATGCCTCATGGGTCACTTTGGCCGTGACAACACATTGGACATGCTCTCCACACATTACTATTATCCCAAGATGAAGCGAGACATGGAGCGCCATGTCCAACAATGCACTACATGTGATAAAGCTAAGTCTAAGTCTAACCCCTTTGGTCTTTATATGCTATTGCCTATTCCTTCTGCACCTTGGTCAGACATTAGCATGGACTTAGTGTTAGGGTTGCCTAGGTCTAAGCATGCTCATGATTCTTCAATTTTTCGTAATGGATCGCTTTTTCCAAAATGGCACACTACATTCCATGCCATAAGACCAACCATGCTTCACATGTTGCAAATTGTTTTTCAGGGAAATCATCGGACTTCACGGTGTGCCAAGAACAATCAACTCTGATCGCGACGCCAAATTCATGAGCTACTATGGAAGACACGTATGGCTAAGCTTGGTGTCAAGCTACTCTTCTCATCCGCATCGCATCTGCAAACCGATGGCCAAACCGAGGTCGTCAACCGAAGCCTCGACACTCTACTTCGTGTGTCGATCAAGAAAAACCTCAAGGATTGGGAGGAATGCATTCCCCACACCGAGTTCTCCTACAATCGCACCAAGAACTCTACAAGAAATATGAGCCCCTTCATGACCTTCTATGGTTTCGAGCCCCTCACCACGCTGGACATTTTACCACTTCCTCTCCATGAGCGCACCAACATGTACGTTGACAAGTGCACCCAAGCTATGAAGAAGATTCATGAAGAAACAAGATCTACTATCGAGCAACAAGTCCTTCACCAAGCATCAAGGATAAACAAGGAAAAGCAGGAGATGATCTTTGATGAAGGCGATCTTATGTGGATACACTTGAGAAAGGACCGTGTCCCCAAGGAACTTGATTCCAAGCTCAAACCAAGAAGGGATGGGCCCTTCAAGGTTATCAAGAGAGTCAATAACAACGCCTACATCATCGACATCCCGACCTCCAAGTACCTTGTGAGCAATATGTTCAACATCATGGACCTTTCACTTTTCCATGGAGATGTTCAAGATGATAAGCATGAAAAGTAGAGGACGACTCTTTCCAAAGGGGGGTGCTGATGTAGCCCGTCCTACGGACGTCCCTAGATCTACACCACCAAGTCCCTTAGGGATTGTTTGTTTGCAGCCTGAAAGTTTATGGGCAAGTGCATGGCGGTACCCAAGTTCCCTGTAATTGCCGCGTTTCGTAAAATTGTGTTGCCAACTACTAAGAGGGGCCATTTCGAGGCAAACTCATCTCACCCCTGCCAAATTCAAACATTCCATTAAACTGCCCCGTGAAGTAGACGGTCGGGACCCACATGTCGGTCATATATCCGCGACGTGAGCGCGAACACGGCAACCTCTTAGGCAAATCGAGGAACTAAGTGGATTGGATGCGTTGACCAATCCATTCCCTCCTTTCCCTAGAACCGGCAGCGTCGAAATCCACCCTCTAGGCAAGACGATCCCTTCGGACATTTGACTTCTGGTGCCAAGTTGCTGCACCCAGTCGCTGATCCCGAGCTCCAATGGCGCATGCCGTAGCCGCTGTTGCGAGGCTCTAGCCCGCCTCCGCCGCCGACGAGCCGAGCAGCTCGGAGGATGGTAGATCCTACTACCAAGGAAGAAGAAGTTCTGGCTACATGTGGGTGAGCTACCCTTATCTTTGCTATTCGCACTAATTATAACTGCTAGCTAGCTACTGAACCTAAAATTGTTTGTTAGCCCAACGCTGACAAACATATTTTATCCACAGTTTTCTGTCAAGTGGGATCTCTACGGACCACCCTTACTTGGTTATGGTAGTCCTATTTCAGGTACGACTCAAAATCAGCAAGGGTGAAGGGCAAGTGGTATGGACACCATTGTATCACGATGGAAGAAGCGCCTGCTCAGATCTGCACTATATCTGGTATGGTTGCTGCTCTGCGTAATCATGATGAATTATGGCCGAACCATACTGCAAAGTTCAGCTTCATGGATGAACGTGGCATCATGGTTCCTCTAACGTGTGACAGTCAGCTAATTGGGTTGATGAAAAGGTATGCTTCGGCTTGCATGTTTGAGCTGAACTTTGATGTACTAGATGTTGAACCTGCTGCAACTAGGAGTCGCCCTTTTATTCTTGGACAGGATGGTCACTCGAACCCAGTTAGCTCCTGGTAAGCAAAAGTCTCTTGGGGTTCGCATATTTGTGCTGAATTGTAATTTTTGCAAGTATTTACTCTGTAGATATTGGGCAGTTATGCAACAGTCTTGTTTCTTTGATAGGAAGCGCCGCAAGGTTAGAAACATGACAGCTGGGTCAGTCATTTTGCTGCCCGAAGAAGGTAAAAATGAGTGGAAAGATGATGCTGGACACGATTCATGCGCTGATTGTCCCAGGGATGCAGAGTACGTGAAGCTAAGAAAAATGGCATCGAGGAAGAGGAAGAAGGCGGGAAATCAAGAAGCCAGTGGACATGAAGGCTTGGCACCTAGGCTGCAGAAGAAGGCTGCTGGCAATGAAGATGCATAGTAATGTGTTGAACTTGAACCTATATATGTAATTCGGTTAAATTCTGGAGCTCTGTGTGTGGAACTTTGCTGGGCAAAACAATCTACCCACATTCTCGGAGTAAAATGTACCGCGACTTCGGGTTTGGAAATGCCTGAGTCAGTAGTTGAATCTGAAATTGTGATTATGCCACTACTATCTGAAAACACGCAGCACCGGTTCCACGATTACTGAGGGGCAGGAGGTCTCCAAATTCGATGGAATGTAAGTGGCACAGAAATAAATTATTTATGCTGCTACACTCCATGAAGCAGCAACTTATTTCAGATGCTGCACAACAACATGGAAACATAAATAGCAATGGCAATCGATAATGCCTAGATGAGGAGGAAATCGGTACCACTTTGTGGCCTAATCTTGAGCCCATCTATCTCACTGCCTCCCTGCTCCTGCATCCCCTGCATCTGGTGAAGCTCCCAGATCTCCATTAACCAGGTGTACATGCTTCCACTTTATAAATTGTGGTTGTGCCATTTGCATGCGGCACAATCCACGTAGATTACGTTTAAGCAAACCACCAATGTCAGAATACCACCATGATCAGACAAAAGGAAGTAATGCAGGGTTAGGACAAATTAACGGGAGACCAATTTTTATCCTCCCAGGACTCCGGGACCACTAGTTCAGACCGCTAGGTCAACAAGTACTACTATTACAACTTAAAAAGGCACGGAGCTCAAGCTATATAGAACTATTTATCACACATCTCCTTGATCTTCCTAATCTTAGCCCGGTGCACATCTTCCTGTGAGAGCAAGGATCGAATCGTTTGCTCCTTCCTTTTAGCATCTTCCTTGCACAGCTTCAATTGTTTCTCTGCATTTTTCCTCATGCACTTGTCAATACTCATAGTTGTGAACTACAGGACTTTGGCCTGGTGAAGATCATTCCTTGCTTGAGTCAGTTCTTGCTCTGCTTTAGCCTTCAGGGCCAACGCCACGTCCCTCTCCTTCTCGACTTTGCTAACCTTATCTTGCACCCTCCTGAGATCTCGGTTAAGCTTGGTCGTGTCAACTGGGTCGCATAGCTTCATCTCAACACTATCAAGAAGTGAGCTGACTACGGATTCTTTCAACTCAACAGTCATATCCCATAGTTTGTCCAGCGTTTTCTACATCGATTGGGGCCACTCTAGATCTACCCATTTGACAACACCACAACTTCCGCCTTGCATCATTGCACGATGTCCTTGACACCGTAAAAACCTCCTGCCTGTGTTTCGTCCTTTGAATTCTACAAATTTAACGAGCACATATCCATGTTTACATAGCAGAGGACTGTCTTCATCCGCTAAACTGTGATAGTCAGAGTCATACATCGTCTGGTTGGCCTAACACATCATACGTGCATAAGTAAACAGAGTAGATCTAGCTCAAAATAGATAACTGTCCATAGATGATAGAGATAGAGATGAGACGACTCACATCGAAATCACCATCCCTATCGTCATGACGCGTGTCCTCACCGTCTCCCCTTGAACCCATGGCGAGAGAGAGAGGGGGGAATGGGGTGGCTGCCGGAGAGATAGCTGGAGGCGCCGTCGGCCCGCGGCTACGGCAGGATGGGAGAGAAGTGGGGAAACTGGCTTCAAGGGGAAGGAAGAGAAGTATGGGAAGGAATAGAAGTAATGGGGACGTGACACTGGCATATGGCCCACTGAACTCGTGAGTCGTGACACTCACAAATGGGGAGCGCCCGGTGTTGCCACTTTGTCCAGAGCAAGTGGGCAGCAAGCGTGGCCAATCATGCCGCAGAACAGACTACTCGCGGATCTCTCTCACGACGACCATCCCAATCGTCCAAGCACCCCGATCGAACGGTAAGTAACAATCGTCATGCAGAACAACTGTGTTAGGGCTTGCCTTCTAGAAGACTTCGTGTAACGGCCACCATTAGGGGGCTTAGGTTAGGGCTCTCCTAAGGTTAGGATCCATATGTGGTTTATGAGAAGAACACACATGCAATGACACAGGTGATATGTGGTTTGTGAAAAGAACACACATGCCATGACTCTAACTATGCATTGTGAAAAGAACAGGCAATACAATTACTCTCGTGGATCCATGTGTGGTTTGTGAAAGAACAGACATTCACTGACTCTAGTTGTGGTTCATGAAAAGAACACACATGCAATGACTCTAGATATGGTTTGTGAGAAGAACAACATTCAATGACTCTAGCTGTGGTTAATGAAAAGAACACACATGCAATGAACTCTGGTGGATCCATATGTGGTTTGTGAGAAGAACATACATGCAATGACTCTAGATGTGGTTTGTGAAAAGAACAGACATGCAATGAACTCTGGTGGATCCATACGTGGTTTGTGAGAAGAACACACATGCAATGACTCTAGATGTGGTTAATGAAAATAACACACATGCAATGACTCTAGTTGTGGTTTGTGAAAAGAACACACATGCAATGACTCTAGCTGTGGTTTGTGAAAAGAACACACATGCAATGACACTGGTGGATCCATATGTGGTTTGTGAAAAGAACAGACATGCAATGACTCTAGCTGTGGTTAATGAAAAGAACACACATGCAATCACATTGGTGGATCCATATGTGGTTTGTGAAAAGAACACACATGCAATGACTCTAGATGTGGTTTGTGAAAAGAACACACATGCAATGACACTGGTGGATCAATATGTGGTTTGTGAAAAGAACATACATCCAATGACTCTAGATGTGGTTTCCGAAAAGAACACACATGCAATGACACTGGTGGATCCATTTGTGGTTTGTGAGAAGAACAGACATGTAATGACTAGCTATGGTTTGTGAAAAGATCAGACACGCAATGAACTCTGGTGGATCCATATGTGGTCTGTGAGAAGAACACACATGCAATGACTCTAGATGTCGTTTGTGAGAAGAACACACATGTAATGACTGTAGTTGTGTTTTGTGAGAAGAACAGAGATGCAATGACTCTAGATGTGGTTAATGAAAAGAACACACATGCAATGACTCTAGTTGTGGTTTGTGAAAAGAACACACATGCAATGGCACTGGTGGATCCATATGTGGTTTGTGAAAAGAATAGACATGCAATGACTCTAGCCGTGGTTAATGAAAAGAACACACATGCAATGAACTCTGGTGGATCCATATGTGGTTTGTGAGAAGAAAAGACATGCAATGACTCTAGATGTGGTTTGTGAAAAGAATAGACATGCAATCAACTCTGGTGGATCCATATGTGGTTTGTGAGAAGAACACACATGCAATGACTCTAGATGTGGTTTGTGAAAAGAACACACATGCAATGTGATGACGACATCCCTACAATTACACCTACGCCAATTGATAATGAAGATGTTCCAATTACAAAGAAGAATCAATCCAATGGGATAAGGATTGGACCAATCACAAGAGCTCGTGCTAAGCTACTAGAACAGCATGTGAACTTGTTTCTTAATGAACCTAGTGTTTTAATCAATGAGAATTTTATACTACCTAAGTCTTTGAATTATTTCATGATCAGGTACTTAGGAGAAGAAGGCATAGCAACGAGCGAGGAGTAAATGGAACAAGGCGTGTTGATCAATGAAGAATGCGCGAGGGAGGAGAGGAGGAAGCGCAAGGAGCTGTTCAAGACAAAGATCAACAAGAGGAGGGAGTTCTCTGCCGTGACAGAGAAAAGGCCCGTTTCTCTGCCACGGCAGGCTACCGTGGCAGGAAAACCGAGTCCGGATCTGCCACGGCAGGCTACCGCGATAGAGAATCGGTGTGAAAGTCTGCCACGGCAGAACTTGTGGCCGAGCCACTTTGTGGCCGGTTTGTATCCAGTTTGGGTGGACCAAACTCGGGTTCCACCATAGGCCGCCACCCACTGGAGTCATAAATAGATGGGGCGCTGTAGTTAGGGTTTTAGTCCACGTTAAAATATTTTGGAGTTGATTCTTTCATAGAACCTCTAAAATTACCCTGTGGTCGAATTCTACAACTATAATTGAGTGTGATTTGTTGTTCCATTGGGAATTAGTAGATTGCATACTACCGTTCGTGGTCACGGTTGTGTGCGCAAGAGTGTGGTGTTGTGAATATCCTACAAGGCTAGAGAGCCATTGCATTGGCATCAGGGATCGAGCGGGAGAGATCATAGCTACGCACTAGTTATCTATCATCCACAATATCACCATCGACAAGTGCTTGCTGAGAAGATCGGGCCACCCCATATCATCTTGGTATCAGATTTCCTCGTTACCTCGATAAGCAATCTGCAATCCATCCATAGATTAGAGAGTGTTTTCATCCTATACAGAAAATAGCCCCACAAAAAGATTCGCCATAGCCTAGATTACATTGTAGACGAGTAATAGTTGCTGGTCGTGTTCATCAATTAGTCTAGATCTATTTTTGTTTCATCGTTTTCTTCTTTCTAGTCGTGTTCATCGTCTATCTTCCGCGCCATCTAGTAGATCTGATCTAGGTTGAGAGTCCCTGTGTGTTACTCTAGGCCGAGTCGGTTTGCATTAATAAAAAAAGTCCTTACCGATTCTGCTGCGGCACGGAAAAGCCCACTTCCCCTGCCGCGAAACCGAGTCCGACAGCGACTCTGCCGCGACACCCTATTTCTGCCGCGTGCTACCGCTGCTCTGCCACGGTGCGTTTTCTGCGCGTTTCTCTGTTGCATGCTGCCGCGGCACGATTTCCGCCTATTTTGCTGCCGCCGCTCTGCCACGGCAGGATTTTTGCTTCGTTTTCTGCCACAGCAGGATTTTCAGCTGTTTTTCTGCCATGACACCATAATTACAAAGTGTGATCAATTTGCACTTTTCCAAAACCCTTAGCCACAGCCAATGTACTACATAGGTGTAGGAACTTGCCTATTGAGACTAGTTTCTGCTCCTACAGGCTGCTCTTAGGATTTTTTGGTGTTGTACTTTGTAATTGGCCGTGTGTTAGCTATAAAATCAAAAAAAAGAGAAAAAGCAAGATAGCAAAAGAAAAATTATAAAAAAAGAGAGCTATACAAAAGAAAAAATTGTGGAAAAAGAGAATTTGAGAAATAGGCCTAGTGATATCTTTGTGCACCGGTAGATTGAGCAATCTTGTGCCTATTTACTTTGAGCTTTGCTAGTGTCTCTCGAGCATAGTGCAACACCCTTCATAGTTGCATTGCCACGTTTTCTCCACATGTGTGTTTCTTGGGTATTTGTACGATCAACACTAGGACTTGTTTGCGGTGCAGATAGGATACCATACCTATAGGTCCACCATAAATAACTTGTGTGACCTGCGATTGTTCTCTATAGCTTTGATATTCACTTCATCACTTTAGTGCATCAGTCATTGATCTTGTTTGGTAGAGTATCTCTATTCACTTTGGAACGATAAGATCTCCTTTCTTATTAGTTGTGAGTGAGTTGTGAGAGTTTCCACCATACAAATTTTGATTTTTGCACTAACCTACTAATCATGTCTACTAGTGATGGTGATGTTGTGTCGCAGAAAGAGAAGGATGAGGAGCTTGTCAATTGGCATGAATATGAGGCTTTAAGGTCTCATTTGACACTTGTGTTTACTAACACCACAAATGGAATTGACAAGAATCTCCAGGACATAAATATGAGGCTAGATCAGAATATTGGAGCGATTGATATTATCCAAATGCAAGTGGCTACACTCACTGCCAACTTTGCCACTTTGCAACATTCCATTGTGGGTTTGACAGCCGCCATACATAGAAGGCAAGAGCATCAACCTGATGATGCCTTTGATGAGTTTGATGAGGGTAGCGCTGTGGATGCTGCTCCACATGTTGGCAGGGGACGTGCTATTCCCCCTGCCTATGCACCTGCTCATGGCCGTGGGCTTGCCCCTCTTGGGCGTGCTCTGCGTGTGCTCAACCAACCTGCTGATGATGGTTTGGGCAAGCCAAAATTCTCAATTCCCAAGTTTGATGGTTCCATTGATCCTAAATATTACCTCACATGGGAGTTAAAGATTGAGAAACTCTGGTGTTTATTTGACTATCCAGAAGATAAGAAGGTAAAGCTTGCAGCATCTGAATTTGATGGTTATGCTTTGCATTAGTGGGATTCTCTTGTGCAACATAGGAGGGAGGACAATGAACTTCCTGTTATGGATTGGTGCGAGATGAAGCAAATCATGAAGTCTCGTTTCGTACCAACCAACTACTTGCGATCAGTTTTTGATAAATTGACGCAATTGAAGCAAGGCACCATGACGGTTGATGAGTACTACATGGAGATGGAGTTGCTTATGCAGCGTGCTAGAATTCGTGAGTCCATTGAGATGACCATGCAGCGATTCCTAAACAATCTGAAGTTGCCAATCAAGAGCATAGTTCGTCATCACAAGTGTGAGACCATGAATGAGCTATTTCACCATGCTAGAGAGGACGAACCCCAGTTGGCAGAAGAGGCGAAGTCACGCGCTCGTTTTCCATCCTCCAGCAGATTTTTGGCCAGATCTACTCCTCCTACAGTTGCGCCACCAACTGCTGCTCCGTTTACACCATCGGCCAAACCAGCAAGTACACTTTCGTTTGGTTCTAATGCTTGGAAACCCGCTGCTCCTGCTGCGAGCTTGGGTTCCAACATGTCTACGGCACGTACTCGTGATGTGGTGTGCCATACTTGTGGAGGTAGAGGTCACTACAAGAAGGATTGTCCAAACAGCAAGGTTATGTTTGTCAACGAACAAGGAGAAGTAGAGAGTGGAGATGAAGCTTATGACGATGATATTGATGATGGCGAGGATGGTGCTGATGCATATGCTGAGCGTGCACCAACTATTGTCGTATCTTCACATGTATTTAGTGTGCAACCGGTTGAGGAATCCCAGCATTGCAACTTATTCCAAACAAAATCTCTAGTTGGACCTAACAAAGCTTGCAAGGTAATTATTGATGGAGGTAGCTGCAGAAATCTTGCAAGTGAGGAACTATGTGCCAAGCTGAATTTGACATACTTACCTCATCCCAAGCCATACTACATACAATGGTTGATCAACAATGGTGAGATGAAGGTAAATCATATGGTACGTGTGAATTTTCAAATAGGTCCATACAAAGATTCTATTGATTTTGATGTGGTTCCTATGACTGTTTGTCACCTACTATTGGGTCGGCCTTGGCTCTATGATCGCCATGTGCAACACAATGGCCGAGCCAATACATATCACTTGGAATTCAAAGGGAAGAATATTACTATGCAGCCAATGACACCACAAGAGATTATGAATGATTCTCGCCAGAAGATAGAGGTGAACTTGAAGGAAGATTCTACCACTCGGCGAGATTGTGTGACAGCTATTCCTGATGTAATTGAGCCTAAATTGAGTGATATAACGAAAAGTGAGAGAGTTCCTGGGTTATTGATACTAGCCACCAAGGAGGATATGAGAGACTTTCGTGAGGATCCTACAGTCATGCCACTTGTGCTCATGTATAAGAGCGAGGTATTGGTTTCTAACAACATGACCCTTATTTCTCTTGGTGTCTCTTCTGTTTTGCAGGACTTTGGGGATGTGTTTCTAGAAGATGTACCCGCAGGTTTACCTCCATTGCGTGGTATAGAACATCAAGTGGATTTGTGTGGCGCCCCGCAAAAACCACTACTAGAAAATCGCGGTGTTTTTGTGCATTGCATCATCATGACCGCATGCTCATGTCATCATGCCACATTGCATTTGAGCATCGTCATCATCATGCATGGTTTTGTCTAAAACTATTTTCGAAAAGTCTATTATTGTTTTCTAAATACCCCGTCTTTAATTCAAATCAAAAACACCGGGCTTGTCCGAAATATTTTGTTTCGTCTACCAACGGTTTACAAATGCCTCGTTTTTAATAAATAAAGTATTTAAATTATTTTTGGGAGGCAGCCAGCCAGGCCCGAAAGCCTAGTCGGCCACCTCCAAATTAAAAATCCTAATTTGTCTAACCCCACACCCTTTTCTACCCAACCCTAGTCTACCCAGCCCCCCTCCACCTCACCCCATCCAATCTCCTCCCTCCACCTCACCAACCCCATCCCTTTTCCTCCACCTCACCCCAGCCAGCCACCACACCCTTGCCGCCTCCTTCTCCCTGCCACTGGGCCCCACCGCCACCTATTCCCTCACCTAGTCCTGCTCACACCCGCCTACCACCTGGTCTACCCGACCAGGCGGGCCACCGCCACCTGCCTGGCCCCACCCCGCACTGGACAGCCGCCCCTGCACGCAAACCCCCACCTGCCCCGGTCCCAGCCTGTCCCCGTCCCACCTCACACCCCGCACGCCATCTCTCCCTCTCCAGCCCCACGTTCCCCCACCAACCCCCCGACGCGCCGCCCCCACCTCGGCTCCCTCCCTGAGCCCCTGTAACCTCTCCCTCTCCGGCCACCCTCGCCGCCGTGCGGCCGTTCCTCTCGCCGCCATCCTCCTCCCCGTGCTTGCAGCCGACAAGCTCTCCATCGCCTCTCCTTCCGCGTTGCTCTCCCCTTCGCTCTGGTAGCCGTCACCTCCGGCCCCGAGCCGCCGCCGCAGCGCTCCCTCCGCCCCGCCGCCGGGCCTCCCCGCCCTCCTCTCGCCTCTCTCCTCGCGTGGAGGTCCTCGCCACCTTCTCCCCGCCTCTGCACCTCCGCCCGCTCCGGCCCCACCCTGTGCCTGTCTCCCTCCCGCTCGTCCCCCACGCCCGTCTCCGCTCTCCACCTCCACCTTCCTTCTCTGGCCGCTGCTCGGTCGCCCTCGCCTTCCGCCGGCCTTGTCTCCTGGGCGCCTCCTTCACCTACCGCCGTCGTCCTGCCGCGCCTCCCCGGTGCAAGCTCCTCACCGGCGCCGCCGGCCTCGTCCATCTTCCCCCCACCCGAGCACCTCGCCACGTATCATCAACTCCCGTTCCCCGCCGCTACCACTGCGGGACGCTCGTCCGTCCCCTCCCCGTCCCCGTGCTCGGCTTCGGCCGCCACCGCTCACCCCGCCTTTCTCCCGCCGCCTTCCACGCCCCGCCCCGCCTCTTCCTCTCGTCGCGCGGACCCTCTACCGCCGCCGCGAGCGACCCGCCACCACGGCCCTCCTTCCCTGGCTCTGGCCGCACCTCGCCAGCGCCATTTCCTCGGCCCGCGGGCTCCGTTTCTCGCCGGTGAGGTCGTCGTGCTCGTTCCCGGCTTGGGCCATCCCCGTCGTTCGCCGGCCCATCCCTGCAGCGTGATGCCTGCCCTGCCGCCAGCGTTCTCCTCTAGCAGGCAGCACCACCCGCCGCTATGGCCCGTGCCATTTCTCCTCCCTGAGTCAGAGCTTGATTCATTTCTATTTCTTGGGGCCACAAGTAGTTTGGGGCTTTATTACTATCTTGTACCTATGGCATGCTTTACTGCTTTATTTAAGATTGTGCGTGGAGCACCTGTACTGTTTTGGATCGCGGCACGATTTCGCGGTATCGACAAGCCTAGTCACACTTTGGGGTTCCCAGTCATTTACAGCCGTTCTCGCAAACCCTGGGTCCGTTCCGGAGCTGGCCAACTTCGTTGCGGGTAGCTTAGTGGGGTGGCCCCCTAAAATATTTCATGAATCCTGTGATCGCTTTGTCGTGAAAGCCTCGTTGGGTTTTGAGTTGGTTTTTCCGAGGTTGATCGAGTGTGTGTTGCTATTTGTGCACCCCTGCAGGTTAAAACTTTCTGAAAGCCGTGTCTGCGGTTATGGACGACTTGGAGCACAGTATCTCGATCATATACAAGCATAACTAAAGTAGTGCTATAAATTTGAGTTAATATGTGACTAGTAATTCAGCTTCACTAGAATGGAATGGATAATAAAAATGCCAACAACTGGTGGATCTGTGGTGATCTGTGTCATACTATACCTGCCTAGTAAGTATTGCAACTCCAATGGAAGGTGATAAAAGTGCCAACAACTGCTGGGTTTTGGGATTCCTCAGGACAATTATATCTGACTAGTTAATGTTCCAACTACCACGGAATTTTAACTAAAACTGCCCACTACTTATGCTATCAGGATGACTCATGTTATCTATATCTGATTAGTAATTGCTGCAACTATAATGGAATGAATAAAATTGCCAACGGTGTGAGTTCCTTGGTCCGACTTCCTCGTTTGGTCTCGAGGGGGAAATACCAGGATGGGTTTGTTTGGTGTTAGCTTCAGGTTGGATCCGAATAGGTCTTTCTTACGCCTCTCTGATAATCGCCAGTTGTATCGAGTCTCTATAGGTTGTTTAGTGCCGCTGCGCTGCCGCTTCAGCCCACCATACCTATGTAGGCGAGAGCAGCTGAATTCTAGTCTCGCCGTGTACTGGCCTCAGTACTGACGCTCCTCTTTTTCCTTTGCCCTTTGTCGGCACCCCTTTTTGTTTAGCAGGTTTGAGATTGACGTCATTAGCAGGGTTACCCTTCCGGCTTGGCCTGGGCAGGGTTATGGATGCCATTGGTTATTCTTCAGGGCTATTAGCCCCATTTGCATCTTGTCCGTAGTCGGATGCTCTATCGTTTTCAAGGTGATTTGGGTCTTTGTTTATTATATCTGTATTGTTGACTCGCTGAGTCGCTGTTATATATATATATCTGTTTTGTGGGTCCCATCGAGGACTGTTGTGTAATGTTATTACTTTGTTTTCCACCCACACGAAAGTGCCTGGTGGGCGTCCTTGACTCGTTTCTATGCGGGTTTGGCGGAAAGGGCTAAAACTTGCATAGGGCCGATTCGAGGTTGTTACAGAGTGGTATCAGAGCTCAGTAGTTGCGATACCCCACAAGTCCAGCCTGTAGGATAACCTAGCTAACGGCCGAAGTAGAGTATCAAAACTATTTTTGCAAAATCGGTTGGATAGATCTGATTAGGTCTGATTTTACTCCTTACCCCTCTGCTATTCTCCTCTTACCTCTGCGTGTTTTGATTCTACTCTTTTATCTTTTCTTGGAGTCCAGGAATTCTCGTGGTTGGGTTTCCGTCGAACCTTCAGGGTTTCGCTTCCTCCTTTGGTAACGGTGTTTCTACCTCCGGACTTCATGCTATCTAGGTGATCCTTTATCTGTGGTACCATTCTTTGTTCCTTGGTTGTGCCTTCCGGTGTTTTCGACGCGACGACATCATCTACGCCAGATCCAATGTAGAGTGTGCCTCACTCCTTGTTTCCAAATCTCATTTGTCGAGATCTTCAGTCTAATTCCGAGAGTTGGTTGCATAAATCCCCTATTCATATGCAGAGTAATGGTTTGGGTGCGCGATGGACTGATCACCATCCGACTACTCTTATCATTCGCTTTTGTATATTGAATCGGTGGATCCAGCAATTTTACTCCGTCCACGGAAGCTAGAGGAGGCTTTATTTGTTGATACCTCTACCTTCGCCTTTGTTCCCGGAGTGTTCTATCGATGATCACGGACAACGACACCTTGTTGGTGGTGTCGCCGATTTCAAGATGGATCAAGAACCTTTGTTAGTGGTGTCGCGAGGATCTACACGAAGCGAGAAGATTCAGATCACCGACCTTCTTTCCGGTACCATGAGGCGGATCTTGAGGGCGAGATCCATTGTTAGTGGTGTCGAATTGTGGCGCCCCGCAAAAACCACTACTAGAAAATTGCGGTGTTTTTGTGCATTGCATCATCATGACCGCATGCTCATGTCATCATGCCACATTGCATTTGAGCATCGTCATTATCATGCATGGTTTTGTCTAAAACTATTTTCGAAAAGTCTATTAATGTTTTCTAAATACCCCGTGTTTAATTCAAATCAAAAACACCGGGCTTGTCCGGAATATTTTGTTTCGTCTACCAACGGTTTACAAACGCCTCGTTTTTAATAAATAAAATATTTAAATTATTTTTGGGAGGCAGCCAGCCAGGCCCGAAAGCCTAGTCGGCCACCTCCAAATTAAAATTCCTAATCTGTCTAACCCCAAACCCTTTTCTACCCAACCCTAGTCTACCCAGCCCCCCTCCACCTCACCCCATCCAATCCCCTCCCTCCACCTCACCAACCCCATCCCTTTTCCTCCACTTCACCCCAGCCAGCCACCACACCCCTGCCGCCTCCTTCTCCATGCCCCTAGGCCCCACCGCCACCTATTCCCTAACCCAGTCCCGCTCACACCCGCCCACCACCTGGTCCACCCGACAAGGAGGGCCACCGCCACCTGCCTGGCCCCACCCCGCACTGGACAGCCGACCCCTGCACGCAAACCCCCACCTGCCCCGGTCCCAGCCTGTCCCCATCCCACCTCACACCCCGCACGCCATCTCTCCCTCTCTAGCCCCACGTTCCCCCACCAACCACCGACGCGCCGCCCCCACCTCGGCTCCCTCCCCGAGCCCCTGTAACCTCTCCCTCTCTGGCCACCCTCGCCGCCGTGCGTCCGTTCCTCTCGCCGCCATCCTCCTCCCCGTGCTCGCCGACAGCGGCTCTCTATCGCCTCTCCTTCCGCATCGCCGTCCCCTTAGCTCCGGTCGCCGTCACCTCCGGCCCCGAGCCGCCGCCGCAGCGCTCCCTCCGCCCCGCCGCCGGGCCTCCCCGCCCTCCTCTCACCTCTCTCCTCGCGTGGAGGTCCTCGCCACCTTCTCCCCGCCTCTGCACCTCCGCCCGCTCTGGCCCCACCCCTGCGCCCGTCTCCCTCCCGCTCGTCCCCCACGCCTGCCTCGGCTCTCCACCTCCACCTTCCTTCTCCGGCCCCCGCTCGGTCGCCCACGTCTTCCGCCGACCTCGTCTCCCGGGCGCCTCCTCCACCTACCGCCGTCCTCCTGCCGCGCCTCCCGGTGCAAGCTCCTCGTCGGCGCCGCCGGCCTCGTCCGTCTTCCCCCCCCCTCCCGAGCACCTCGCCGCGTCTCCTCAACTCCCGCTCCTCGCTGCCGCCGCTGTGGGATGCTCGTCCGTCCCCTCCCCATCCCCGTGCTCGGCTCCGGCCGCCACTGCTCACCCCGCCTTCCTCCGGCCGCCTTCCACGCCTCGCCCCGCCTCTTTCTCTCCTCGCGCGGATCCTCTGCCACCGTCACGAGCGACCCGCCACCACGACCCTCCTTCCCTGGCTCCGGTCGCCCCTTTCCAGCGCCGTTTCCTTGGCTCGCTGGCTCCGCCTCTCGCTGGTGAGGTTGTCATGCTCGTTCTCGGCCCGGGCCCTCCCCGTCGTTCGCCGGCCCGTCCCGGCAGCGCGATGCCTGCCCCGCCGCCAGCGTTCTCCTCCAGCAGGCAGCACCACCCACCGCTGTGGCCCGTGACATTTCTCCTCCGCGCACTGCATCTCTCTGCCGCCACCACCCTGGACGTTCCAGTCCACATCGCCGCATCGAGCATGCCGGCCTCCTGATGCTTCTTTTGTTGGAGACCAAGTGGGGTTGGTCGTCTGGTCGTGTGATGCAAGAGTACAATCTCGGTGGGATGTTGTTGTAGAAGACCCAAGTCCCCATCGGTGATTGGAGTTGGCCCTGATGCACTATTGGAGTGTCACCCGAGAACAAGATCATAGTCTGATGTGGTGCTGGTGTGCTCGCCAAGATGCCACTGTGACTGTGTTGTCACTATCCATCCGAACACTCGTGTTTGGTGTCTGATCCCCGCCTTCCAAGACCGACATAAGACGGGACCCGGAGGACTACACCAGGCCATCAGCGCCGAACCCGAGTCCGACGCTCAAGCACTTCGACAAGGATGCCAAGTACTCCTTCCCGGCGGCCCGCCAAGTTCGCCTACCCGGACACCGTGTGACAAGATCTTCTTCACGGATCCGAAGACCCCCGGTACCCGATCTACTCAAGTTCGCCATCGACGAGAAGATCGACATCGATCGGGGCGAATCCGATGCGCCCCGACACCAAACCAAGTCCTTCGTCTCGAAATGCCAAGATCTACTCCGTTGTCCGAGAACATTCTCGCCGAGATCGATCCCCGTCGAACCCTGGATCCCTGAGACCCGATCCCGAACCCCCAGAACCCAAGATTTTCCGAACCCAAATGTGTGAACCTTTTTCCTGAGCCCCTATTTTATAAATGCTATATATAAAACTTGTTGCATATTAATTGTTCATGCATGCATATCTGTCTATGGTTGGGGTATTTTGTCGACTCACCTAATAATTAAATATGGAGTCTATATGCGGGTTATTCTAGTCTTATTCCGGACTCCATTTAAATTGGTGTAGCGAACCGATGCCATGTTTCGCCCTGTTAATACAACATTTAAATTGCGGGGGTTCAAAACAACTTGAACCTATTAATTAATTATCGGGACCCCGGTTCCGCTTAATACTGCCTAATTGCACTACATCTTTGCCTGGCCATGCATCATATCATAAGCATGCCGGATCTTCTGCCGTAGTATTAAATATTGCATCCGGTGTTTGTTCTAGTGTTTGCTTCTTCGCGGATTAGGCCGATGAGTTGATGCGAGTATCGACAAGTTCTCCGGATATGATCATTCGGCAGTGTTTCCCAGGCGAGCATCTCCCCCCTTCTACCTATTTTGCATTTATAGTCTTTACTTCCTCCTGATGATCTATTGCTATCCGTGTCGCGATGCTTTAGTTCCGTACCCGATATATTCCGTGCAGACGATATATTGCCTTGGACACCTCCTATTACCTGTTGTTTGGTAGGTAGCAGGCCTTGCGAGTCGTAGTTGCCTGCTCAGGTGCGATCTCATGTTGTCGAGTACCACAGTTGTTGGAATGCTGGCAGATGTTTATGGTGGAGATGATCATGTCTTTAATTACAACTATTAAAATGCTAGATATAACTAATGCAGAGGCATCGGTGGGCAATAGATGTTATTTGGTTCTTCCACGCTCACTTGTGTCACGTAGGACCCCGAGTACTTGATACCTGTTCCTTGACTATTCGCACTATCCACATCCGGGAGGCCTTATGGACCCCCCTGAGTCAGAGCTTGATTCATTTCTATTTCTCGGGGCCACAAGTAGTTTGGGGCTTTATTACTATCCTGTACCTATGCCATGCTTTACTTCTTTATTTAAGATTGTGCGTGGAGCACCTGTACTGTTTTGGATCGCGGCACGATTTCGCGGTATCGACAAGCCCAGTCACACTTTGGGGTTCCCAGTCATTTACAGTCGTTCTCGCAAACCCTGGGTCCATTCCGGAGCTGGCCAACTTCGTTGCGGGTAGCTTAGTGGGGTGGCCCCCTGAAATATTTTATGAATCCTGTGATCGCTTTGTCGTGAAAGCCTCGTTGGGTTTTGAGTTGGTTTTTCCGAGGTTGATCGAGTGTGTGTTGCTATTTGTGCACCCCTGCAGGTTAAAACTTTCTGAAAGCCGTGTCCGCGGTTATGGACGACTTGGAGCACAGTATCTCGATCATATACAAGCATAACTAAAGTAGTGCTATAAATTTGAGTTAATATGTGACTAGTAATTCAGCTTCACTAGAATGGAATGGATAATAAAAATTCCAACAACTGGTGGATCTGTGGTGATCTGTGTCATACTATACCTGCCTAGTAAGTATTGCAACTCCAATGGAAGGTGATAAAAGTGCCAACAACTGCTGGGTTTTGGGATTCCTCAGGACAATTATATCTGACTAGTAAATGTTCCAACTACCACGGAATTTTAACTAAAACTGCCCACTACTTATGCTATCAGGATGACTCATGTTATCTATATCTGATTAGTAATTGCTGCAACTATAATGGAATGAATAAAATTGCCAACGGTGTGAGTTCCTTTGTCCGACTTCCTCGTTTGGTCTCGAGGGGGAAATACCAGGATGGGTTTGTTTGGTGTTAGCTTCAGGTTGGATCCGAATAGGTCTTTCTTACCCCTCTCTGATAACCGCCAGTTGTATCGAGTCTCTATAGGTTGTTTAGTGCCGCTGCACTGCCGCTTCAGCCCACCATACCTATGTAGGCGAGAGCCGCCGAATTCTAGTCTCGCCGTGTACTGGCCTCAGTACTGACGCTCCTCTTTTTCCTTTGCCCTTTGTCGGCACCCCTTTTTGTTTAGCAGGTTTGAGATCGACGTCGTTAGCAGGGTTACCCTTCCGGCTTGGCCTGGGCAGGGTTATGGACGCCATTGGTTATTCTTCAGGGCTCTTAGCCCCATTTGCATCTTGTCCATAGTCGGACGCTCTATCGTTTTCAAGGTGATTTGGATCTTTGTATATTATATTTGTATTGTTGACTCGCTGAGTCGCTGTTATATATATATATATATATATATATATATATATATATATATATATATATATATCTGTTCTGTGGGTCCCATCGAGGACTGTTGTGTAATGTTATTACTTCGTTTTCCACCCGCACGAAAGTGCCTGGTGGGCATCCTTGAATCGTTTCTATGCGGGTTTGGCGGAAAGGGCTAAAACTTGCATAGGGCCGATTTGAGGGTGTTACAATCTGATTCCTAGCGCCACACTTCCCAACCATGCACCATACAGGACTAATCCCAAAGAAACTAAGGAAATTCAGAAGCAAGTACAAGCATTGCTGGATAAAGTGTACATTCATGTTTCTCTTAGCCCTTGTGTTGTTCCTGTTATTTTAGTTCCTAAGAAAGATGGTACATGGCGCATGTGTGTAGATTGTAGAGCGATTAATAACATCACTATTCGATATCGTCACCCTATTCCACGCTTAGAGGATATGCTAGATGAATTGAGTTGTGTTGTTGTTTTCTCTAAGATAGACTTGCGTAGTGGTTATCATCAAATTAGGATGAAAGAAGGGGATGCATGGAATATTGCTTTCAAAACTAAATTCGGCTTGTATGAGTGGTTAGTCATGCCGTTTGGTCTTACTAACGCACCTAGTACTTTCATGCGTTTGATGAATCATGTTTTGAGAGAGTTTATTGGTCGTTTTATGGTTGTTTACTTTGATGATATACTCATATACAGCCACACCGAATCTGAACATTGCACTCATATTCGACAAGTTTTGCAAGTGTTACATGATAATAAACTGTATGCTAATCTTGAGAAGTGTACATTTGCAAAAGATAAGGTCATATTCCTAGGATTTGTTGTTTCTAAGCATGGAGTAGAGGTAGATCAATCTAAAATTGAATCAATTCAGAATTGTCCTACTCCAATGAATGTAAGTCAAGTGCATAGTTTCCACGGTCTCGCTGGTTTCTATAGGCGCTTTGTGAAAGATTTTAGCACCATTGTTGCACCATTAAATGATTTGACAAACAAAGGTGTTCCTTTTGTATGGAGCGCGGCCCAAACATTGCATTTGATACATTGAAACGTTTGCTTACTTTTGCACCATTGCTTGCATTACCTGATTTTTCGAAGCAATTTGAAGTTGAATGTGATGCTAGTGGTATAGGCATAGGTGGAGTTTTGATGCAAGAGGGTCGGCCTATAGCTTATTTTTCTGAGAAATTGACTGGTGCTCGCTTGAATTATTCAATCTATGATAAAGAATTGTATGCACTTGTTAGAGTACTTGAGGTTTGGCAACATTATTTGTGGCCAAAGGAATTCATCATACATTATGATCATGAAGCATTGAAATACTTGAAAGCTCAATCAAACTTGCATAGAAGATTAGCTAAATGGGTTGAGTTCATTGGGTCTTTTCCTTACATCATTGACTATAAGAAGGGAAAAGAGAATGTTGTTGCTGATGCTCTATCTAGGAAGAATATGCTATTAACCAATCTTGATGTTAAAATTCCTGGATTAAAAGCTATTTGTGCACTTTATGCAACTGACCATGATTTTTCTGAACCATATCGTTTGTGTGCTATTAGAAACGTATGGGATAAGTACCATATCCATGATGGCTATTTGTTTCGAGCTAATAAAGTATGTATTCCAGAATCGTCATTGCGTTTGTTCTTAGTGCAGGAATCACATGCTGGTGGTTTGATGGGTCACTTTGGGCGTGAGAAGACGTTGCTCATGCTTGCTGATCACTTCTGTTGGCCCAAGATGAGGTATGATGTGTACAGATTTGTGAGCCGATGCATTACTTGCCACAAGTCGAAATCCAAGCTGAAGCCTCATGGTTTGTATACACCTCTCTCTACACCTACTACTCCATTGGAAGACATTAGTATGGATTTTGTGCTAGGTCTACCTAAAACTCAGAGAGGTCATGATTCTATATTTGTGGTAGTGGATAGATTCTCTAAGATGGCTCATTTTATTGCCTGCCATAAAAGTGACGATGCATCACATGTTGCTAACCTGTTTTTCAGGGACATCGTGAGATTACATGGAGTACCAAAGACGATTGTTTCTGACCGTGATGTGAAGTTCATGAGATACTTTTGGAAGACCTTATGGGGGAAGCTAGGAACAAAGCTGCTGTTCAGTACTACATGTCATCCCCAAACAGATGGTGAAACGGAGGTGGTGAATAGAACATTGTCACATCTGCTAAGGATGATGATTAAAAAGAATCCGTGGGAGTGGGAAGAGTGTTTGCCACATGTTGAGTCCGCTTACAACAGGGCTGTGCATTCAACTACTCAGCTTTGTCCTTTTGAGGTGGTGTATGGCTTCAAGCCATTGACTATATGTTGCCTCTGCCATTACATGAGAGAGTTGATATGGAGGCATCAAAACATGCTGATTACGTGAAGAAAATGTTGGGAATATGCCCTAGAGGCAATCATGTATGATGTTATTTCCAATGTATTCATAAAGTTATTGTCCATGTATGAACTACTGATATATATCATTGAATATGTGATTCGATTATGGAACTACATATTCATGTTGTTTATACTGATTGTCCTTGGTTGTTGAGGTTGTGCTGGACACACAACTTAGACTAATGTGAAAGTCGGCTGATGACTCGGTTCCACTTGTCATGGGCATAGAGATGCTATTCCGACTTACACGGATTCGGCTAAAGAGTTTAGCGAGTCGGACTGGCCCATATTGAGATACAACGAGTAAGTTGTCATTTGTATATCTCAATCAATGTAATCCTTAGACCTGAGGTTATTGCACAATCCGAGTTGAGGATCACCGACTTAGGTTCTGTCAAACGTTGTTCCGTCACTGGGAAGTTATAAAGGCGGAATTCGGGTCGACTGAGAATCAAGCTGCGTGATGTGAAAATATATGAGAAGACTAGAGAGGCAATTGAGAAGAAAGGCAAGAACATTGCTGCTGCAAGGAATCAAGCAAGGAAAGAAGTGTTGTTCGAGCCTGGAGATATGGTTTGGGTACATCTGCGCAAGGACAGATTTCCACTACTTCGCAAGTCCAAATTGAAGCCACGTGGTGCTGGTCCTTACAAGGTGCTAGCCAAAATTAATGATAATGCTTACTCAGTTGATATACCTATTGAGGAGTTTGGTGGCGCTAGCAACAGCTTCAACGTTGCTGATTTGTCACCATATGTTGGAGAAGACCTTGGAGCGTCGAGGTCGACGCCTTTTGAAGGGGCTTGTTCGTCTGTGGTACCAAAGTTAGCAGGCCAGCGCATGGCGGTACCTAAGTTGCCTGAAATTACCGCGTTTCGAAAAGCTGGGCCGCCAACTATCGAGAGGGGCCATTTCGATGCAAACTCGTCTCACCCCTACCAAATCCAAACATGCCGTGAAATTGCCCCGTGAAGTAGACGGTCGGGACCCTCATGTCAGTAATATTTCCGTGACGCGAGTGCCAACGCGGCAACCACGTAGGCGAAACAAGATACTAAAGGAGCATCGTGCGTTGACCAAATTGACAAATCCACTCCCTCCCTCCTTTCGCATGAACCCTAGCACCAGCGGCGTCGAAATCCCCTCTCCAACGAGAATGATCTCTTCGGGCATTTGACTTCCGGCACCAAGTTGCTGCGCCTACTCACTGCTACCAAGCTCTAATGCCGAATGCCGTGCCAGCCATTGCGGCGATCTAGCCCGCCTCTACCGCCGACGAGCTGAGCAGCGCGAAGGATAGCAGATCCATTTGCCGAGGAAAAAGTACTTCTGGCTAATTTCAGGTGAGCTATTCTTCTCTTTTCTATTCGCACTACCTATAACTGCTAGCTGGCTATTGGCATTACAAAGATATATCGAACATAGAATTGTTTGCTAGCACGACGCTGACAAACAATTCTTATCTTTTGTCTCCAATTTTCTGTCAACTAGGATCTCCGCTGAACCCAAATACATGGTTCTGGTGAGCATCTATGGCTACCTCATTAAATTAGCACATGGGAAGAGCACGTGGAAACAGGCTCGGAGTCTGAAGATGGAAGTAGCGTCTATGCAGTTATGCACTGTCCCTAGTTTGGTTGCTGCTGTGCGTGAACATGCTGAAATGAGGCCAGAGGAGACTGCACGGTTCAGCATCGTTGATGAACGAGGCTTCATGGTTCCTATAGCGTGTGACAGTCAGCTAATTGGGTTGATGAAACAACATGTTAGGCTTCGCGTGGTTACGCTAGTGTGTAACATAGTGGATGAGGAAGCTCCTGCTACTGGGAGTCGCCCAGCAATTATTGGACAGGGAGGTCTAACTCGAACCCCTTCTGTTGTTGAGCAAAATGTGGTTCCTCGTCCGCGACATGCTTATGTCAGGCAACCTCCTCGTAGGAGTCCCCGTATTGCCGTTGTTGAAAAGTCTGCTCTGGAATATGTTGGTACTGGTCGACCCTGTCCACGTGCCCGTGTTTCTACGGCTGCTGCTCACCCAATCCATGCCACTGTTGAGCAAACTAAGGCGTCTGGAGGCTGCCCCGCTGTTGTTGCCAAGACCACCACCTTGTGTGCTGCTCCTCCTTGAAACCGTCCTCAAGTTGTGCGAACCCGTGCTCTGGAATCTGCTGGTACTGGCCGTCCTCGTGTTGTTGTTGATCTGGACACTATTGACCCAATCCCTATCGTTGTTGAGCAAACTAAGGCTTCCGGAGGCTGCCCCACTGTTGTTGCAAAGACTGATGCCTTGTCTCCTCCTCGAACCCGTACTCGGGTTCAGCGAGCTGCTGGTCTGAAGCTAGCTCATGGTCTGGACTTTGCTAGCACTCGAAACACTGTTGTTGTGGGAACTGCTCTTGATCGTTGAGGTGGCATGGCAGCAGCTGATCCTATTGTGGCTGCCGTTAGAAGGGGCCCTACCTGTCCACCATGTAATGTAGCTCCCGCTGCTAAGGGCCCTTGCCTTGCTCCTGGTCCTGGTACTTCCACCGAGGTTGATACAGCTAATGATGACGCTGGTGATGGCGGCGGTGGCATTGGGGCTGGGTCTGATGGTGCCACTCCATCTCTCGAACCTCTCGGAAGTTTCTATCCTGAAGAACCTGACGATGGCAAATTAATCGTTCGTATCGGTGTCACGGATTATACTGCAAAATTAGATGATGGCACAGAAAATTCTATGACGAGTTTGATGTAATCCTTGGCAGATACGACCCTGAAGTGGTAGAGTTATCTGACCTGATGGCATCTTTACGTGCGAAGGTGCTGTGGGGGTCCTCCCAGGAAGCACGTTTGTTACATTATGGTTACAGGAGCAAAAAGGCTATCAAAGTGAAAGATACCAGGGATTTAGTCATACCGTTTACATGGAAACATTATAGAGGTGAAGTTTAATTCCACTTGGTAGTGCTCACGGTTGGAGAGGAATTGGAACTCGACAATAGAGATGATGGAATTTTAGAAGGCATGTGTGACCTGATCCATGGCATCACTAGGGCTGGTGCGACTGAGGGTGGCTTCGAACAGAGGAGAGTCTTACAGAGGAGCGTCATAAAGAGGAGCAGGAAGAGCATCACCAGAAAGGGCACCCCGAAGAAGAACGTCACCAATGAGACCATGCAAGAGAAGAGGATGCCCAAGAGTCGTACGACAAAAGGCACCACGCCCAGAGTACACCCCTGAGATCCAGTCAAAATGCCACACCGAACGGTAGCAGCAAAAACGCTAAGAGGGATAGCACGGTGGTGAACACTCCCAGGAGTGGTAGCAAAGAGGCGAAGATGGCCAGCACGGAGGCTACCACACCAAGTGGGAGCAGAAAAAACACTAATTTGGAGCGGAACACACCACAGTCAAGGAATTATGCCAGCACGAAGGAGAACACGCCCAATAGTAGCAGCAAAAGGGCTAATTTGGAGCTGAACACGCCGCTGAGGTCAGGCAATAATGCTAGCACGAAGGAGAAGACGCCCAATAGTAGCAGCAAAAGGGCTAATTTGGAGCGAAACACACCGCTGGGGTCAGGCAATAATGCCAGCATGAAGGAAAACACGCCCAATAGTAGCAGCAAAAGGGCTAATTCGAAGAAGGACACGCCGCAGAGGTCAGGCAATAATGCCAGCACCCTGGAGCCAACACCCGTGAGGGTAGGCAGTAAGGAGATCACAGCCAATAGCCACAGCAAAAGGCCTAGTTCGATGGGGAATGGAACGCGGATGTCATGCCCTACTGATACCATCAGGAAAGATTACATCGGGAAGGAGGATGTACACAGGAAGAGCAAGAGGGTTCTGTACACTCAAGATGAAATTGATTCTAACTGTTGTTTGTCCACTGAAGTACCTGGGATGCGTGTAAACGTAAGACCACCCCATGTGGTTGTAACAGAACCAACCGAGTGTCTTGGAGAAAACAGAGTTACCGGTGAGGTGGACTGGGGCAATGTTCCTGTCCATCCGGGTGGAGACGATGGTGCAGCCCCACCCATGGGAGTCAATATGATGTGTGCAGTACTAGGCATTAGAGACGATGGCGAAGATTCTGAATCAGATGAAGAAGAAGGAACTGTAGAGGATCAAGAATCTGGTGATGATGAAATAGACGAGAAACTTAACGATGAGGCTGGTATTCCAGTCGATGATTTGGGTGTTGAAGTAGAAGAAATGAAACATGACCACAAGTATCCTATAATTTCGGTCGGCACCGAGTTCAGGAGCATGCATGAGTTCAGGATGTCGTTCCGGCATTTTTGTATCAAGGGAGAGTTCGACGTTTATCGACTGAAGAACTCTGCCGAGAGGTATGAGCCGTTTGCAAGTTAACATGGATGAATGGACGGGCCGAGGTACATTGTCCATGGAGGATCATAGCAAGATCCTTACCTGCGTCGACTGCAATTAGGGTATTGGGGCAATGAATGCAGCAAACCATTAGAACTCTCTCTCTCTCTCTTTTCACTCTATAACTATAATTGATGTGCGATATCTTTCTGGCAACTAGTCGACTCCGCTTATCTTTTAAATGAATCTGTGTTGCAGGTGAACAAAATGGGCCCTCCACACATGTGTCCGACAGGTAGCAAACTGAAATCCTCAATGGCTGATACGGAGTGGGCGGCTATGCAATCTATGTCCATACTAAAGGATAACCCTAAGGAGACCACGAAGAATATTCAGACTAGCCTCGGTTCTAAATACAACATTGTCCTTCTATATTACACGGTTTGGAAAGATAAAGAGAAAGCTCTGGGGGTCTTGCACGGGGATTGGACCAATAGCTTCAGGATGCTGTACAACTTCAATGCGGAGGTACAAGCTAGGTGTCCGGGGAGTGTTGTGGAGATTGACACCGAATTAGAAGGTGGTAAAATATATTTCAAAAGATTTTTCATGGCGCTTAAACCTTGCATCCAGGGTTTCAAGGACGGCTATAGGTCGTATCTGAGTGTAGACAGCACTGTCCTAACTGGCAAATGGAAAGGCTGCCTGCCATCTGCCACAGCACTTGATGGTCACAACTGGATGTTCCTAGTGGCATTCGGGTTGTTTGAAACAGAAACGGAGGAAAACTAGGTCTGGTTTATGAGGCAGCTCAGGGGATCAATAGGCCACATGGATCCATTGGCTATATCCACGGATGCATGCAAAGGGCTGACGAATGCAGTGAAGGAGGTGTTCCCGCAAGCTAAAGGTAGAGAATGCCATGCCCATATGATTCTCAACTTGTACTCACACTACGCAGGCAGTGTATTTCGTTACATGTTTCCTGCTGCTAGAGTTTACAAACCTAGTTAATTCAACCCTGACATCATTTTTGCCGAAGCCCCTAAACTTCCAGAGTACTTAGCCATCCATCATTCGCAGCTATGGAAGAGGAGTCAATTAAACCCTAACATCAAAGTTGATTACATAAACAACAACCTTGCAGAATGCCTGAATAACTGGGTGAAGGACATAAAAGTGCGTCATGTTCATATCTTGATGGACAGCATACGTGGTATGATCATGAAGCTATTAAATATAAGGAGAGAGATCGGTAGGAGACTTAGAGGACATATGCTACCACCAGTTGTACAGCAACTGCACAAGAGAAGCCGAGGACTTGCTCATCTTAAGGTTCTCCCGTCAACCAGCAGAAGCTGTGAGGTGGTCGATATGTCCAAGAGTGGCAAAAGGGATGTTGTGAACATCCAGCTGCGAGAATGCACCTGCTTAGAGTGGCAGCATACCGGGAAACCTTGCGACCACGCCTTGGCCTTCTTGGTGAAGAAAAGAACTCTACCTCATTTGGATCAGTATTTGTCAGCTACTACTCTATGGAAAAGTTCAGAGTTGCGTATGCTAGATCCGTCGAGCCATGTACAGACCCATCTCAGTGGCCTCAAGTCCAACTGTCGTTCGAGCTTTGCCAGCCAGTTACAAAAAGGGGCAGAGGAAGACCCTAGGTGAATAGGTTTAAGAATTTTCTTGAGAAGAAGTGTTCAGCTTTCTGTGCTACAAAGAAGGGCAAAAATAGATGCAAGACCTGCTATCTTATAGGCCATAGAGCAGCTGGATGTCCCCTTAATGCTCCCAAACCTAGGTATGAGATGGCACATTCACAAAAAAAAATTGTTTATAGTCTGTAGATATAAGGTAGTAATCCATGTACTGTTTTTTATAGGAAGTGCAAGGTAAGAAACAAGACAGCCGACTCAGTGATTTTGCTGCGGGAAGAAAACCAAAACGAGTGGAGTGATGATGCCGGAAAAGATTCTTGTGCTGATTGGCCTGACTTCCCTCGGCCCGGACATGCAGGGTACGTGAAGGTAAGAAAATTGGCACCCAGGAAGAGGAAGAAGGCAGGAGATGAAGAAGCCAGTGGACGTGAAGGAAAGAGGAAGAAAGTTGGCACCCAAGCAGAGAAAGAGGGCTAGCAGTGTAGCAGCCTAATGATGTATTGAACTTGAACCTATATATGTAGTTCGGTTAAACTCTGGAGCTGTGTGCGTGGAACTTGTCCGGCGAAACAATCTGCCTCCCATACTCAGAGTAAAATGTATCGCATCTTTAGGATTTGATACGGCCGAGGCCACTAGTTGAATCCAAAACAGTGACTGTGCCACTACTATCTGAACAATTTCTGGGCTGGATAACAATTATGATAAGTTTCTAGGCTGGAAAACAATTTCTTAAGCTGGCTGCTACACTCCACGAAGCAGCAACTTATTTCAGCTGCTGGACAACGACATGGCAAAATAAACTACAAATGCAACAGATAATGCCCAGATAATGAGGAAATTGTGTCCACTATCTGGCCTAATCTTGAGCCCGTATGTCTCACCACCTCCCTGCCCCTGCCTCCCCTGCACCTGGCGAAGCTCCCGCTCTCTTGCTCCATCGCACGAATCTCCTCTTTCTTGTCCCACACAGCATCACGCAGATCCTGAACAAGCTCTTTGTGAAAACCTGTCAGTGGCTTTTTGATCCACACAAACTTGTCACAGCCAGTCCCCCTCCCTTCCTATGTAGTAGATCGAAGGAAACAAAAAAAAGAATTACATTATGCTTTCCGGATCCGGGTTACCATTGTACCTACAGTAGGAACTTACCGCTCTGATGCTGCAGTTGCTGAATTTTCCTGCAGTATTTTCGTCGGTCCACAAAATCCATCTCGACATCTTCTCACCGCACAAACATAGCATATCGGGGTAGTAATCGTAGGGAGCCCTCTGGTACCTGATGGGGGCACCCGCCTAACGGTGTTGAGCCGACCCTGATTCCGCCCGGGACGAACTGCATGAGCTGCGAGCCATGAGCGAGGGGAGCGAGAGCAGAGGAAAGAGGAGCCTTTGGATGTCAGGGTAGTGGTGAAGCGTGATTTATCCCTACTTAATAACTCGGGCAGAATCCTACAGTCCACATTCGGCTGACAGGTAGGGGACCTAGCGTGTGGACTTGTCAAAAAAACTCACGCCTTCGTGGTTCAAAAGCCCTCTCGCGCGCATTGGACGAAATTTTTTGGTACCTTGCCCACGTACATATCACTAGGAGGCCTTGCTCAGGAACCAGACACGCCTGGCCCACAATCTTACTCCCTCCTAGGAACTTGTCATGGCTCGCGCCGGCAGATCCATCTGCTCCACCGCTTCTGGTAGGGCTCGCCGCGGCGGATCCATAGAGGAGCGACGACGCTAATATGCGAGCTTGGCCCCTACTACCTGTAGAAGGACTGATGCGGCATCGATCTCGAGCAGGAGCCGCTAGGCGCGACGACGCTCGGTCCATGCCAACCCCGTCACCTTCGTCATTGTCGATTCTGATGTGGAGGACGACGGGGACGAAGCTGTGCAGAACGCCATTGTTGCCTCCTTGGCGAAGGGCAACCACGGGCGGGAGTGGATGTCGCCGGGAAGGGCACGGCGGTGTCACCAATCGAGGTGGACTCCGACGACAGCGATGTGATGTGGGTTTAGATGTTGTTTAGGATGGTTGCAATTTCGGTTGTGTTTAATGTGAGTACAATTATTGTAATGGGTTTGTCGAGCTATATTGAGAAATATGTGCAATAGCAGCGTGTGAGTGCTTCCACTTCAGAAATTATGTCTGTGCCATTTGCATGTTGCATTATCAACATAGATTACTTGTAAACAATCCAACGAAAATCATCAGATTACAACCATCGGACGGGAGTGGCAGGATGGAAGAGAAGTTGGGACAGTGGCTTAGAGGGGAAGGAAGAGGAGGGGGCGTGACACTAGTAGGTGGCCCCTCGGAACACGTGACACTAACATGCGGGAGCAGGAGCACACGGTATTGCCGGTCTGTCCAGAGCAAGCGGACTTTGCAACGTGACAACAGCAAGCTGATTGGACCAATATAATAACTCATCGAAGTATTAAGGAGTACTGAAAACTACAACTGGGGTACATTCGCACAACACGTATGCTCTAAGCACCTGAGAAGCATCACTTAAGTCTAACAGTAACGACAGCACAAGTACTACCATTTGCCTGTCGATCTTCTCGATACAAATGTAGAAATGCATCTGCCTGTTCGGTCCAGCACCGACAAGGTACTGAGATGGCACGCATAGGATCGACCTTAGGTCCACATACTCTACCTCACATGTGCACCGTGTATATGTGCCAGGCGCACGAGACCGACCTGACGCATACGGCACCCATGACGGTGGGCCCGACTCTGGTTCCCGGAACACCGGCGGTGATGGTCAGGACAAAAACAGAGTTGCCCCCCTGGAAAATTAGTAGGTGGCGTGCCGAGTTAGTGAACGGCACCTGCTCTTGGAGAAGTTGGGCTTGCCCGTACGAGATCCTAATCACTTCGATCAAGTTCCCCTCTGCAAGGTGGACGACAAGGTCTGCCGGCGGGCCGGTGTAGTTGCAGTCCGGCTCCGTGCAGGAGCATGAGCCATGCAGGCACGCGAGCTCGTGGAGCGGGAGATCGTGGTAGGAGTAACGGCGAAAGCATCCTAGGTGGGAGCACACGAGCGGGAACATCGCCGCAAAGTTGCGGGCGAGGATCTCCAGATTCTTGGGCTGCAACATTTGCCACATCTGAAGTTCGTCGAGAAATCGGAAAAAAGATCAGCAGTTAGATTGGCGAATAGCAGGAATATGTAGGATAAGGTCAAAAGCTTGTAAAATAATTTCTTACCATGAAGGTAGCGACCGGAAAATTGGCGGATGACGTCAGCTTGCGGCTACGGCAGGATGGAAGTGAAGTGGGGAAAGTGGCTTCGAGAGGAAGGAAGAGCAGTACGGGGAGGAAGAGAAGTAACGGGGACGTGACACTGGGATATGGCCCACTAAACTCGTGAGTCGTAACACTCGCAACATGCCAGTTTGTCCAGAGCAACCGTGGCCAATCATGCCGCAGAACAGCCTACTCCAGGATCGCTCTCGCAAAGACCATCCCAATTGTCCAAGCGCCCCAATCGAACGGTATGTAACAATCGTCAAGTAGAACAACTATGTTATGGCGTGCCTTCTAGAAGACTCGGTCTAACGGTGGATCCATTGGGGGGCAGTGCTAGTTTTAGTATAACACCAAGCATGAAATGACTCAAATGGATCCATATGTGGTTTGTGGAAAGAACACACATGCAATGACACTGGTTGATCCATGTGTGGTTTGTGTAAAGAACACACATGCAATGACTCTAGTGGTTGATCCATGTGTGGTTTGTGGAAAGAACACACATGCAATGACACTGGTGGATCAATAGGTGGATTGTGAAAAGAGCACGCATGCAATGACACCGGTGGATCCATATGTGGTATGTGAAAAGAATACACATGCAATGACTCCAGTTGTTGTTAGTAAAAAGAACACACATGCAATGACACTGGTGGATCCATGTGTGGATTGTGAAAAGAACACACATGCAATGACACTGGTGGATCCATATGTGGTATGTGAAAAGAACACACATGCAATGACTCTGGTTGTTATTAGTAAAAAGAACACACATGTAATGGCACTGGTGGATCCATGTGTGGTCTCTGAAGAGAACACACATGCAATGATTCTAGTGGGTTCACATGTGGTTTGTGAAAAGAACACACAAGCAATGACCACTGGTTGATCCATATGTGGTTTGTGAAAAGAACACACATGCAATGACCACTGGTTGATCCATATGTGGTTTGTGGAAAGAACACACATGCAATGACACTTCTTGATCCATGTGTAGTTTGTGGAAAAGAACACACATGCAGTGACTCTAGTGCTAGTTTTAGTATAAGAACACACATACAATGACTCTAGTGGGTCCACATGTAGTTTGTGAAAAGAACACACATGCAATGACCACTGGTTAATCCATAAGTTGTTTGTGGAAAAGAACACACATGCAATGAGTCTAGTGGATCCATGTGTGGTTTGTGGAAAAGAACACACATGCAATGAGTCTAGTGCTGCTTTTAGTATAAGAACACACATGCAATGACTCTAGTGGGTCCACATGTGGTTTGTGAAATGAACACATATGCAATGACCACTGGTTGATCCATATGTGGTTTTTGGAAAAAAACACACATGCAATGAACACTAGTGGATCCATGTGTGGTTTGTGGAAAGAACACACATGCAATGACTCTAGTGCTGGTTTTAGTATAAGAACACACATGCAATGACTCTAGTGGGTTCATATGTGATTTGTGGAAAGAACACAAATGCAATGACACTGGTTGATCCATGTGTGGTTTGTGGAAAGAACACACATGCAATGACTCTACTGGTTGATCCATGTGTGGTTTCTTGAAATAACGCACATGCAATGACTCGAATGGATCCATAAGTGGTTTGTGGAAAAGAACAAACGTGCAATGACCACTAGTTGATCCATATGTGGTTTTTGGAAAAGAACACACATGCAATGAACACTGGTGGATCCATAAGTGGTTTGTGGAAAGAACACACATGCAATGACACTGGTTGATCCATATGTGGTTTGTGGAAAGAACCCACGTGCAATGACTCTAGTGCTGGTTTTAGTATAAGAACACACATACAATGACTTTAGTGGGTCCACATGTAGTTTGTGAAAAGAACACACATGCAATGACCACTGGTTGATCCATAAGTTGTTTGTGGAAAATAACACACATGCAATGACTCTAGTGGTTAATCCATAAGTGGTTTGTGCAAATAACACACATGCAATAGCCACTGGTTGATCCATAAGTGGTTTGTGGAAAGAACACACATGCAATGGCCACTAGTTGATGCATAAGTTGTTTCTGGAAAGAACACACATGCAATGAGTCTAGTGGATCCATGTGTGGTTTGTGGAAAAGAATACACATGCAATGAGTCTAGTGCTGGTTTTAGTATAAGAACACACATGCAATGACTCTAGTGGGTCCACATGTGGTTTGTAGAAAGAACACACATGCAATGACTCTGGTTGTAATTAGTAACAAGAACACACATGCAATGACACTGGTGGATCCATGTGTGGTCTCTGAAGAGAACACACATTTCAATGACTCTGGTTGTTAGTAAAACGAACACACATGCAATGACACTGGTGGATCCATAGGTGGATGGTGAAAAGAACACATGTGCAATGACACTGGTGGATCCATATGTGGTATGTAAAAAGAACACACATGCAATGACTTTGGTTGTTGTTAGTAACAAGAACACACATGCAATGACACTGGTGGATCCATGTGTGGTCTCTGAAGAGAACACACATTTCAATGACTCTAGTGGGTCCACATGTGGTTTGTGAAAAGAACACACAGGCAATGACCACTAGTTGATCCATATGTGGTTTGTGGAAAGAACACACATGCAATAGCTACTGGTTGATCCATAAGTGGTTTGTGGAAAGAACACACATGCAGTGACCACTGGTGGATCCATATGTTGTTTGTGAAAAGAACACACATGCAATGAACACTGGTGGATCCATAAGTGGTTTGTGGAAAGAACACACACGCAATGACTCTAGTGCTAGTTTTAGTATAAGAACAAACATGCAATGACTCAAATGGATCCATATGTGGTTTGTGGAAAGAACACACATGCAATGACACTGCTTGATCCATGTGTGGTTTGTGGAAAGAACACACATGCAATGACACTGGTTGATCCATGTGTGGTTTGTGGAAAGAACACACATGCAATGACTCTAGTGGTTGATCCATGTGTGGTTTGTGTAAATAACACACATGCAATGAATCTAGTGTTGGTTTTAGTTTAAGAACACACATGCAATGACTCTAGTGGGTTCACATGTGGTTTGTGAAAAGAACACACATGCAATGACCGGTTGATCCATATGTGGTTTGTGAAAAGAACACACATGCAATGACCACTGGTTGATCCATATGTGGTTTGTGGAAAGAACACACATGCAATGACACTGCTTGATCCATGTGTGGTTTGTGGAAAAGAACACACATGCAATGACTCTAGTGCTAGTTTTAGTATAAGAACACACATACAATGACTCTAGTGGGTCCACATGTAGTTTGTGAAAAGAACACACATGCAATGACCATTGGTTGATCAATATGTGGTTTGTTGAAAAGAACACACATGCAATGAGTCTAGTGGATCCATGTGTGGTTTGTGGAAGAGAACACACATGCAATGAGTCTAGTGCTGGTTTTAGTATAAGAACACACATGCAATGACTCCAGTGGGTCCACATGTGGTTTGTGAAAAGAACACACATGCAATGACCACTGGTTGATCCATATGTGGTTTTTAGAAAAAGAACACACATGCAATGAACACTGGTGGATCCATGTGTGGTTTGTGGAAAGAACACACATGTAATGACTCTAGTGCTGGTTTTAGTATAAGAACACAAAAACAATGACTCTAGTGGGTCCATATGTGATTTGTGGAAAGAACACACATGCAATGACACTGGTCGATCCATGTGTGGTTTGTGGAAATAACACACATGCAATGACTCTAGTGGTTGATCCATGTGTGGTGTGTGGAAATAACACACATGCAATGACTCTAGTGTTGGTTTTACTTTAAGAACACACATGCAATGACTCTAGTGGGTTCACATGTGGTTTGTGAAAAGAACAAACATGCAATGACCGGTTGATCCATATGTGGTTTGTGAAAAGAACACACATGCAATGACCACTGGTTGATCCATATGTGGTTTGTGGAAAGAACACACATGCAATGACACTGCTTGATCCATGTGTGGTTTGTGGAAAAGAACACACATGCAATGACTCTAGTGCTAGTTTTAGTATAAGAACACACATACAATGACTCTAGTGTGTCCACATGTAGTTTGTGAAAAGAACACACATGCAATGACCATTGGTTGATCAATATGTGGTTTGTTGAAAAGAACACACATGCAATGACTCTAGTGGATCCGTGTGTGGTTTGTGGAAGAAAACACACATGTAATGAGTCTAGTGCTGGTTTTAGTATAAGAACACACATGCAATGACTCCAGTGGGTCCACATGTGGTTTGTGAAAAGAACACACATGCAATGACCACTGGTTGATCCATATGTGGTTTTCAGATAAGAACACACATGCAATGAACACTAGTGGATCCATGTGTAGTTTTTGGAAAGAACACACATGTATTGACTCTAGTGCTGGTTTTAGTATAAGAACATAAGAGCAATGACTCTAGTGGGTCCTTATGTGATTTGTGGAAAGAACACACATGCAATGACGCTGGTCGATCCATGTGTGGTTTGTGGAAAGAACACACATGCAATGACTCTAGTGGTTGATCCATGTGTGGTTTGTGGAAATAACACACATGCAATGACTCTAATGGATCCATAAGTGGTTTGTGGAAAAGAACACACGTGCAATGACCACTGGTTGATCCATATGTGGTTTTTTGAAAAGAACACACATGCAATGAACACTGGTGGATCCATAAGTGGTGTGTGGAAAGAACACACATGCAATGACACTGGTTGATCCTTATGTGGTTTGTGGAAAGAACACACGTGCAATGACTCTAGTGCTGGTTTTAGTATAAGAACACACATACAATAACTCTAGTGGGTCCACATGTAGTTTGTGAAAAGAACACACATGCAATGACCACTGGTTGATCCATAAGTTGTTTGTGGAAAAGAACACACATGCAATGAACACTGGTGGATCCATGTGTGGTTTGTGGAAAAGAACACACATGCAATGACACTGGTGGATCCATAGGTGGATTGTGAAAATAACACACATGCAATGACACAGGTGGATCCATATGTGGTATGTGAAAAGAACACACATTTCAATGACTCTAGTTGTTGTTAGTAAAAAGAACACACATGCAATGACACTGGTGGATCCATAGGTGGATTGTGAAAAGAGCACACATGCAATGACACCAGTGGATCCATATGTGGTATGTGGAAAGAACACACATGCAATGACTCCAGTTGTTGTTAGTAAAAAGAACACACATGCAATGACGCTGGTGGATCCATGTGTGGATTGTGAAAAGAACACACATGCAATGATACTGGTGGATCCATATCTGGTATGTCAAAAGAACACACATGCAATGACTCTGGTTGTTATTAGTAAAAAGAACACACATGCAATGACACTGGTGGATCCATGTGTGGTCTCTTAAGAGAACACACATGCAATGACTCTAATGGATCCATAAGTGGTTTGTGGAAAAGAACACACATGCAATGACCACTGGTTGATCCATATGTGGTTTGTGGAAAGAACACACATGCAATGGCTACTGGTTGATCCATAAGCGGTTTGTGGAAAGAACACACATGCAGTGACCACTAGTGGATCCATATGTTGTTTGTGAAAAGAACACACATGCAATGAACACTGGTGGATCCATAAGTGGTTTCTGGAAAGAACACACATGCAATGACTCTAGTGCTAGTTTTAGTATAAGAACAAACATGCAATGACTCAAATGGATCCATATGTGGTTTGTGGAAAGAACACACATGCAATGACACTGGTTGATCCATGTGTGGATTGTGGAAAGAACACACATGCAATGACTCTAGTGCTGGTTTTAGTATAAGAACACACATGCAATGACTCTAGTGGGTTCACATGTGGTTTGTGAAAAGAGCACACATGCAATGACCACTGGTTGATCCATATGTGGTTTGTGAAAAGAACACACATGCAATGACCACTGGTTGATCCATATGTGGTTTGTGGAAAGAACACACATGCAATGACACTTCTTGATCCAAGTGTGGTTTGTGGAAAAGAACACACATGCAACGACTCTAGTGCTAGTTTTAGTATAAGAACACACATACAATGACTCTAGTGGGTCCATATGTAGTTTGTGAAAAGAACACACATGCAATGACCATTGGTTGATCCATATGTGGTTTATGGAAAAGAATACACATGCAATGAGTCTAGTGGATCCATGTGTGGTTTGTGGAAGAGAACACACATGCAATGAGTCTAGTGCTGGTTTTAGTATAAGAACACACATGCAATGAGTCTAGTGGGTCCACATGTGGTTTGTGAAAAGGACACACATGCAATGACCACTGGTTGATCCAGATGTGGTTTTTGGAAAAGTACACACATGGAATGAACACTGGTGGATCCATGTGTGGTTTGTGGAAAGAATACACATGCAATGACTCTAGTGCTGGTTTTAGTATAAGAACACACAAGCAATGACTCTAGTGGGTCCATATGTGATTTCTGGAAAGAACACACGTGCAATGACACTGGTCAATCCATGTGTGGTTTGTGGGAAGAACACACATGCAATGACTCTAGTGGTTGATCCATGTGTGGTTTGTGGAAATAACACACATGCAATGACTCTAATGAATCCATAAGTGGTTTATGGAAAAGAACACACGTGCAATGACCACTGGTTGATCCATATGTGGTTTTTGGAAAACAACACACATGCAATGAACACTGATGGATCCATAAGTGGTGTGTGTGGAAAGAACACATGCAATGACACTGGTTGATCCTTATGTGGTTTGTGGAAAGAACACACATGCAATGACTCTAGTGCTGGTTTTAGTATAAGAACACACATACAATGACTCTAGTGGGTCCACATGTAGTTTGTGAAAAGAACACACATGCAATGACCACTTGTTGATCCATAAGTTGTTTGTGGAAAAGAACACACATGCAATGAACACTGGTGGATCCATGTGTGGTTTGTGGAAAAGAGCACACATGCAATGATACTGGTGGATCCATAGGTGGATTGTGAAAAGAACACACATGCAATGACACAGGTGGATCCATATGTGGTATGTGAAAGAACACACAATTCAATGACTCTGGTGGATCCATAGGTGGATTGTGAAAAGAGCACACATGCAATGACACCGGTGGATCCATATGTGGTATGTCAAAAGAACACACATGCAATGACTCAAGTTGTTGTTAGTAAAAAGAACACACATGCAATGACGCTGGTGGATCCATGTGTGGATTGTGAAAAGAACACACATGCAATGACACTAGTGGATCCATATGTGGTATGTCAAAAGAACACACATGCAATGACTCTGGTTGTTCTTAGTAAAAATAACACACATGCAATGACACTGGTGGATCCATGTGTGGTCTTTGAAGAGAACACACATGCAATAACTCTAATGGATCCATAAGTGGTTTGTGGAAAAGAACACACATGCAATGACCACTGGTTGATCCATATGTGGTTTGTGGAAAGAACACACATGCAATGACACTGGTTGATCCATGTGTGGTTCGTGAAAACAACACACATGCAATGCCACTGGTTGATCCATGTGTGGTTTGTGGATAGAACACACATGCAATGACTCTAGTGCTAGTTTTAGTATAAGAACACACATACAATGACTCTAGTGGGTCCACATGTAGTTTGTGAAAAGAACGAACATGCAATGACCACTGGTTGATCCATAAGTTGTTTGTGGAAAACAACACACATGCAATGAGTCTAGTGGATCCATGTGTGGTTTGTGGAAAAGAACACACATGCAATGAGTCTAGTGTTGCTTTTAGTATAAGAACACACATGCAATGACTCTAGTGGGTCCACATGTGGTTTGTGAAATGAACACACATGCAATGACCACTGGTTGATCCATATGTGGATTTTGGAAAAGAACACACATGCAATGAACACTAGTGGATCCATGTGTGGTTTGTGGAAATAACACACATGCAATGACTCTAATGGATCCATAAGTGGTTTGTGGAAAAGAACACACATGAAATGACCACTGGTTGATCCATATGTTGTTTTTGGAAAAGAACTCACATGCAATGACACTAGTGGATCCATGTGTGGTTTGTGGAAAGAACACACATGCAATGACTCTAGTGCTGGTTTTAGTATAAGAACACACAAGCAATGACTCTAGTGGGTCCATATGTGATTTGTGGAAAGAACACACGTGCAATAACACTGGTCGATCCATGTGTGGTTTGTGGAAAGAACACACATGCAATGACTCTAGTGGTTGATCCATGTGTGGTTTGTGGAAATAACACACATGCAATGACTCTAATGGATCCATATGTGGTTTTTGGAAAACAACACACATGCAATGAACACTGGTGGATCCATAAGTGGTGTGTGGAAAGAACACAGATGCAATGACACAGGTTGATCCTTATGTGGTTTGTGGAAAGAACACACGTAAAATGACTCTAGTGCTGGTTTTAGTATAAGAACACACATACAATGACTCTAGTGGGTCCACATGTACTTTGTGAAAAGAACACACATGCAATGACCACTTGTTGATCCATAAGTTGTTTGTGGAAAAGAACACACATGCAATGAACACTGGTGGATCCATGTGTGGTTTGTGGAAAAGAACACACATGCAATGATACTGGTGGATCCATAGGTGGATTCTGAAAATAACACACATGCAATGACACGGGTGGATCCATATGTGGTATGTGAAAAGAACACACATTTCAATCACTCTGGTTGTTGTTAGTAAAAAGAACACACATGCAATGACACTGGTGGATCCATAGGTGGATTGTGAAAAGAGCACACATGCAATGACACCGGTGGATCCATATGTGGTATGTGAAAAGAACACACATGCAATGACTCCAGTTGTTGTTAGTAAAAAGAACACACATGCAATGACGCTGGTGGATCCATGTGTGGATTGTGAAAAGAACACACATGCAATGACACTGGTGGATCCATATGTGGTATGTCAAAAGAACACACATGCAATGACTCTGGTTATTGTTAGTAAAAACAACACACATGCAATGACACTAGTGGATCCATGTGTGGTCTCTGAAGAGAACACACATGCAATAACTCTAATGGATCCATAAGTGGTTTGTGGAAAAGAACACACATGCAATAACACTGGATGATCCATGTGTGGCTTGTGAAAAGAACACACATGCAATGCCACTGGTTGATCCATGTGTGGTTTGTGGATAGAACACAAATGCAAAGACTCTAGTGCTAGTTTTAGTATAAGAACAAACATACAATGACTCTAGTGGGTCCACATGTAGTTTGTGAAAAGAACACACATGCAATGACCACTGGTTGATCCATAAGTTGTTTGTGGAAAACAACACACATGCAATGAGTCTAGTGGATCCATGTGTGGTTTGTGGAAAAGAACACACATGCAATGACACTGGTGGATCCATATGTGGTATGTAAAAAGAACACACATGCAATGACTCTGGTTGTTGTTAGTAACAAGAACACACATGCAATGACACTGGTGGATCCATGTGTGGTCTCTGAAGAGAACACACATTTCAATGACTCTAGTGGGTCCACATGTGGTTTGTGAAAAGAACACACATGCAATGACCACTGGTTGATCCATATGTGGTTTGTGGAAAGAACACACATGCAATGGCTACTGGTTGATCCATAAGTGGTTTGTGGAAAGAACACACATGCAGTGAGCCCTGGTGGATCCATATCTTGTTTGTGAAAAGAACACACATGCAATGAACACTGGTGGATCCATAAGTGGTTTCTGGAAAGAACACACATGCAATGACTCTAGTGCTAGTTTTAGTATAAGAACAAACATGCAATGACTCAAATGGATCCATATGTGGTTTGTGGAAAGAACACAAATGCAATGACACTGGTTGATCCATGTGTGGATTGTGGAAAGAACACACATGCAATGACTCTAGTGGTTGATCCATGTGTGGTTCGTGGAAATAACACACATGCAATAAGTCTAGTGTTGGTTTTAGTATAAGAACACACATGCAATGACTCTAGTGGGTTCACATGTGGTTTGTGAAAAGAACACACATGCAATGACCACTGGTTGATCCATATGTGGTTTGTGAAAAGAACACACATGCAATGACCACTGGTTGATCCATATGTGGTTTGTGGAAAGAACACACATGCAATGACACTTCTTGATCCAAGTGTGGTTTGTGGAAAAGAACACACATGCAATGACTCTAGTGCTAGTTTTTAGTATAAGAACACACATACAATGACTCTAGTGGGTCCATATGTAGTTTGTGAAAGGAACACACATGCAATGACCATTGGTTGATCCATATGTGGTTTATGGAAAAGAATACACATGCAATGAGTCTAGTGGATCCATGTGTGGTTTGTGGAAGATAACACACATCCAATGAGTCTAGTGCTGGTTTTAGTATAAGAACACACATGCAATGAGTCTAGTGGGTCCACATGTGGTTTGTGAAAAGAACACACATGCAATGACCACTGGTTGATCCATATGTGGTTTTTGGAAAAGAACACACATGCAATGAACACTGGTGGATCCATGTGTGGTTTGTGGAAAGAACACACATGCAATGACTCTAGTGCTGGTTTTAGTATAAGAACACACAAGCAATGACTCTAGTTGGTCCATATGTGATTTGTGGAAAGAACACACGTGCAATGACACTGGTCGATCCATGTGTGGTTTGTGGAAAGAACACACATGCAATGACTCTAGTGGTTGATCCATGTGTGGTTTGTGGAAATAACACACATGCAATGACTATAATGGATCCATAAGTGGTTTGTGGAAAAGAACACACGTGCAATGACCACTGGTTGATCCATATGTGGTTTTTGGAAAACAACACACATGCAATGAACACTGGTGGATCCATAAGTGGTGTGTGGAAAGAACACACATGCAATGACACTGGTTGATCCTTATGTGGTTTGTGGAAAGAACACACGTGCAATGACTCTAGTGCTGGTTTTAGTATAAGAACACACATACAATGACTCTAGTGGGTCCACATGTACTTTGTGAAAAGAACACACATGCAATGACCACTTGTTGATCCATAAGTTGTTTGTGGAAAAGAACACACATGCAATGAACACTGGTGGATCCATGTGTGGTTTGTGGAAAGGAACACACATGCAATGATACTGGTGGATCCATAGGTGGATTGTGAAAAGAACACACATGCAATGACACGGGTGGATCCATATGTGGTATGTGAAAAGAACACACATTTCAATGACTCTGGTTGTTGTTAGTAAAAAGAACACACATGCAATGACACTGGTGGATCCATAGGTGGATTGTGAAAAGAGCACACATGCAATGACACCGGTGGATCCATATGTGGTATGTGAAAAGAACACACATGCAATGACTCCAGTTGTTGTTAGTAAAAAGAACACACATGCAATGACGCTGGTGGATCCATGTGTGGATTGTGAAAAGAACACACATGCAATGACACTGGTGGATCCATATGTGGTATGTCAAAAGAACACACATGCAATGACTCTGGTTGTTGTTAGTAAAAACAACACACATGCAATGACACTAGTGGATCCATGTGTGGTCTCTAAAGAGAACACACATGCAATAACTCTAATGGATCCATAAGTGGTTTATGGAAAAGAACACACATGCAATGACCACTGGTTAATCCATATGTGGTTTGTGGAAAGAACACACATGCAATGATACTGGATGATCCATGTGTGGCTTGTGAGAAGAACACACATGCAATGCCACTGGTTGATCCATCTGTGGTTTGTGGATAGAACACAAATGCAAAGACTCTAGTGGTAGTTTTAGTATAAGAACACACATACAATGACTCTAGTGGGTCCACATGTAGTTTGTGAAAAGAACACACATGCAATGACCATTGGTTGATCCATATGTGGTTTGTGGAAAAGAACACACATGCAATGAGTCTAGTGGATCTATGTGTGGTTTGTGGAAAAGAACACACATGCAATGAGTCTACTGCTGGTTTTAGTATAAGAACGCACAAGCAATGACTCTAGTGGGTCCATATGTGATTTGTGGAAAGAACACACATGCAATGACAGTGGTTGATCCATGCGTGGTTTGTGGAAAGAACAAACATGCAATGACTCTAGTAGTGGATCCATGTGTGGTTTGTGGAAATAACACACATGCAATGACTAATGGATCCATAAGTGGTTTGTGGAAAAGAACACACATGCAATGACCACTGGTTGATCCATATGTGGTTTTTGGAAAAGAACACACATGCAATGACACTGGTGGATCCATGTGTGGTCTCTAAAGAGAACACACATTTCAATGACACTGGTGGATCCATATGTGGTATGTGAAAAGAACAGTCATGAAATGACTCCAGTTGTTGTTAGTAAAAAGAACACACATGCAATGACACTAGTGGATCCATAGGTGGATTGTGAAAAGAACACACATGCAATGACACTGGTGGATCCATATGTGGTATGTAAAAAGAACACACATGCAATGACTCTGGTTGTTGTTAGTAACAAGAACACACATGCAATGACACTGGTGGATCCATGTGTGGTCTCTGAAGAGAACACACATTTCAATGACTCTAGTGGGTCCACATGTGGTTTGTGAAAAAAAACACATGCAATAACCACTGGTTGATCCATATGTGGTTTGTGGAAAGAACACACATGCAATGGCTACTGGTTGATCCATAAGTGGTTTGTGGAAAGAACACACATGCAGTGAGCACTGGTGGATCCATATGTTGTTTGTGAAAAGAACACACATGCAATGAACACTGGTGGATCCATAAGTGGTTTCTGGAAAGAACACAAACGCAATGACTCTAGTGCTAGTTTTAGTATAAGAACAAACATGCAATGACTCAAATGGATCCATATGTGGTTTGTGGAAAGAACACACATGCAATGACACTGGTTGATCCATGTGTGGATTGTGGAAAGAACACACATGCAATGACTCTCGTGGTTGATCCATGTGTGGTTCGTGGAAATAACACACATGCAATGAGTCTAGTGTTGGTTTTAGTATAAGAACACACATGCAAGGACTCTAGTGGGTTCACATGTGGTTTGTGAAAAGAACACACATGCAATGACCACTGGTTGATCCATATGTTGTTTGTGAAAAGAACACGCATGCAATGACCACTGGTTGATCCATATGTGGTTTGTGGAAAGAACACACATGCAATGACACTGCTTGATCCATGTGTGGTTTGTGGAAAAGAACACACATGCAATGACTAGTGCTAGTTTTAGTATAAGAACACACATACAATGACTCTAGTGGGTCCACATGTAGTTTGTGAAAAGAACACACATGCAATGACCACTGGTTGATCCATATGTTGTTTGTGAAAAGAACACACATGCAATGACCACTGGTTGATCCATATGTGGTTTGTGGAAAGAACACACATGCAATGACACTGCTTGATCCATGTGTGGTTTGTGGAAAAGAACACACATGCAATGACTCTAGTGCTAGTTTTAGTATAAGAACACACATACAATGACTCTAGTGGGTCCACATGTAGTTTGTGAAAAGAACACACATGCAATGACCGTTGGTTGATCCATATGTGGTTTGTGGAAAAGAACACACATGCAATGAGTCTAGTGGATCCATGTGTGGTTTGTGGAAAAGAACACACATGCAATGAGTCTAGTGTTGGTTTTAGTATAAGAACACACATGCAATGACCACTGGTTAATCCATATGTGGTTTGTGGAAAGAACACACATGCAATGATACTGGATGATCCATGTGTGGCTTGTGAAAAGAACACACATGCAATGCCACTGGTTGATCCATGTGTGGTTTGTGGATAGAACACAAATGCAAAGACTCTAGTGGTAGTTTTAGTATAAGAACACACATACAATGACTCTAGTGGGTCCACATGTAGTTTGTGAAAAGAACACACATGCAATGACCATTGGTTGATCCATATGTGGTTTGTGGAAAAGAACACACATGCAATGAGTCTAGTGGATCTATGTGTGGTTTGTGGAAAAGAACACACATGCAATGAGTCTAGTGCTGGTTTTAGTATAAGAACGCACAAGCAATGACTCTAGTGGGTCCATATGTGATTTGTGGAAAGAACACACATGCAATGACAGTGGTTGATCCATGCGTGGTTTGTGGAAAGAACAAACATGCAATGACTCTAGTAGTGGATCCATGTGTGGTTTGTGGAAATAACACACATGCAATGACTAATGGATCCATAAGTGGTTTGTGGAAAAGAACACACATGCAATGACCACTGGTTGATCCATATGTGGTTTTTGGAAAAGAACACACATGCAATGACACTGGTGGATCCATGTGTGGTCTCTAAAGAGAACACACATTTCAATGACACTGGTGGATCCATATGTGGTATGTGAAAAGAACAGTCATGAAATGACTCCAGTTGTTGTTAGTAAAAATAACACACATGCAATGACACTAGTGGACCATAGGTGGATTGTGAAAAGAACACACATGCAATGACACTGGTGGATCCATATGTGGTCTCTGAAGAGAACACACATTTCAATGACTCTGGTTGTTGTTAGTAACAAGAACACACATGCAATGACACTGGTGGATCCATGTGTGGTCTCTGAAGAGAACACACATTTCAATGACTCTAGTGGGTCCACATGTGGTTTGTGAAAAAAAAACACATGCAATAACCACTGGTTGATCCAAATGTGGTTTGTGGAAAGAACACACATGCAATGGCTACTGGTTGATCCATAAGTGGTTTGTGGAAAGAACACACATGCAGTGAGCACTGGTGGATCCATATGTTGTTTGTGAAAAGAACACACATGCAATGAACACTGGTGGATCCATAAGTGGTTTCTGGAAAGAACACACACGCAATGACTCTAGTGCTAGTTTTAGTATAAGAACAAACATGCAATGACTCAAATGGATCCATATGTGGTTTGTGGAAAGAACACACATGCAATGACACTGGTTGATCCATGTGTGGATTGTGGAAAGAACACACATGCAATGACTCTCGTGGTTGATCCATGTGTGGTTCGTGGAAATAACACACATGCAATGAGTCTAGTGTTGGTTTTAGTATAAGAACACACATGCAAGGACTCTAGTGGGTTCACATGTGGTTTGTGAAAAGAACACACATGCAATGACCACTGGTTGATCCATATGTTGTTTGTGAAAAGAACACGCATGCAATGACCACTGGTTGATCCATATGTGGTTTGTGGAAAGAACACACATGCAATGACACTGCTTGATCCATGTGTGGTTTGTGGAAAAGAACACACATGCAATGACTAGTGCTAGTTTTAGTATAAGAACACACATACAATGACTCTAGTGGGTCCACATGTAGTTTGTGAAAAGAACACACATGCAATGACCACTGGTTGATCCATATGTTGTTTGTGAAAAGAACACACATGCAATGACCACTGGTTGATCCATATGTGGTTTGTGGAAAGAACACACATGCAATGACACTGCTTGATCCATGTGTGGTTTGTGGAAAAGAACACACATGCAATGACTCTAGTGCTAGTTTTAGTATAAGAACACACATACAATGACTCTAGTGGGTCCACATGTAGTTTGTGAAAAGAACACACATGCAATGACCATTGGTTGATCCATATGTGGTTTGTGGAAAAGAACACACATGCAATGAGTCTAGTGGATCCATGTGTGGTTTGTGGAAAAGAACACACATGCAATGAGTCTAGTGCTGGTTTTAGTATAAGAACACACATGCAATGACTCCAGTGGGTCCACATGTGGTTCGTGAAAAGAACACACATGCAATGAACAATGGTGGATCCATGTGTTGTTTGTGGAAAGAACACACATGCAATGACTCTAGTGATGGTTTTAGTATAAGAACACACAAGCAATGACTCTAGTGGGTCCATATGTGATTTGTGGAAAGAACACACATGCAATGACAGTGGTTGCTCCCTGTGTGTTTTGTGGAAAGAACACAGATGCAATGACTCTAGTGGTTGATCCATGTGTGGTTTGTGGAAATAACACACATGCAATGACTCTAATGGATCCATAAGTGATTTGTGGAAAATAACACACGTGCGATGACCACTTGTTGATCCATATGTGGTTTTTGGAAAAGAACACACATGCAATGAACATTGGTGGATCCATAAGTGGTTTGTGGAATGAACACACATGCAATGACACTAGTTAATCCTTATGTGGTTTGTGGAAAGAACACACGTGCAATGACTCTAATGCTTGTTTTAGTATAAGAACACACACACAATGACTCTAGTGGGTCCACATGTAGTTTGTGAAAAGAACACACATGCAATGACCACTGGTTGATCCATAAGTTGTTTGTGGAAAAGAACACACATGCAATGAACACTGGTGGATTCATGTGTGGTTTGTGGAAAAGAACACACATGCAATGTCACTGGTGGATCCATAGGTGGATTGTGAAAAGAACACACATGCAATGACACGGGTGGATCCATATGTGGTAGGTGAAAAGAACACACATTTCAATGACTCTGGTTGTTGTTAGTAAAAAGAACACCCATGCAATGACACTGGTGGATCCATAGGTGCATTGTGAAAAGAGCACACATGTAATGACACCAGTGGATCCATATGTGGTATGTGAAAAGAATACACATGCAATGACTCCAGTTGTTGTTAGTAAAAAGAACACACGTGCAATGACACTGGTGTATCCATGTGTGGATTGTGAAAAGAACACACATGCAATGACACTGGTGGATCCATATGTGGTATGTGCAAAGAACACACATGCAATGGCTCTGGTTGTTGTTAGTAAAAAGAACACACATGCAATGACACTGGCGGATCCATGTGTGGTCTCTGAAGAGAACACACATGCAATGACTCTAATGGATCCATAAGTGGTTTGTGGAAAAGAACACACATGCAATGACCACTGGTTGATCCATATGTGGTTTTTGGAAAAGAACACACATGCAATGACACTGGTGGATCCATGTGTGGTCTCTAAAGAGAACACACATTTCAATGATACTGGTGGATCCATATGTGGTATGTGAAAAGAACAGTCATGAAATGACTCTAGTTGTTGTTAGTAAAAAGAACACACATGCAATGACACTAGTGGATCCATAGGTGGATTGTGAAAAGAACACACATGCAATGACACTGGTGGATCCATATGTGGTATGTAAAAAGAACACACATGCAATGACTCTGTTTGTTGTTAGTAACAAGAACACACATGCAATGACACTGGTGGATCCATGTGTGGTCTCTGAAGAGAACACACATTTCAATGACTCTAGTGGGTCCACATGTGGTTTGTGAAAAAAAACACATGCAATAACCACTGGTTGATCCATATGTGGTTTGTGGAAAGAACACACATGCAATGGCTACTGGTGGATCCATAAGTGGTTTGTGGAAAGAACACACATGAAGTGAGCACTGGTGGATCCATATGTTGTTTGTGAAAAGAACACACATGCAATGAACACTGGTGGATCCATAAGTGGTTTCTGGAAAGAACACACATGCAATGACTCTAGTGCTAGTTTTAGTATAAGAACAAACATGCAATGACTCAAATGGATCCATATGTGGTTTGTGGAAAGAACACACATGCAATGACACTGCTTGATCCATGTGTGGATTGTGGAAAGAACACACATGCAATGACTCTAGTGGTTGATCCATGTGTGGTTCGTGGAAATAAGACACATGCAATGAGTCTAGTGTTGGTTTTAGTATAAGAACACACATGCAATGACTCTAGTGGGTTCACATGTGGTTTGTGAAAAGAACACACATGCAATGACCACTGGTTGATCCATATGTTGTTTGTGAAAAGAACACGCATGCAATGACCACTGGTTGATCCATATGTGGTTTGTGGAAAGAACACACATGCAATGACACTGCTTGATCCATGTGCGGTTTGTGGAAAAGAACACACATGCAATGACTAGTGCTAGTTTTAGTATAAGAACACACATACAATGACTCTAGTGGGTCCACATGTAGTTTGTGAAAAGAACACACATGCAATGACCACTGGTTAATCCATAAGTTGTTTGTGGAAAAGAACACACATGCAATGAGTCTAGTGGATCCATGTGTGGTTTGTGGAAAAGAACACACATGCAATGAGTCTAGTGCTGCTTTTAGTATAAGAACACACATGCAATGACTCTAGTGGGTCCACATGTGGTTTGTGAAATGAACACATATGCAATGACCACTGGTTGATCCATATGTGGTTTTTGGAAAAAAACACACATGCAATGAACACTAGTGGATCCATGTGTGGTTTGTGGAAAGAACACACATGCAATGACTCTAGTGCTGGTTTTAGTATAAGAACACACATGCAATGACTCTAGTGGGTTCATATGTGATTTGTGGAAAGAACACAAATGCAATGACACTGGTTGATCCATGTGTGGTTTGTGGAAAGAACACACATGCAATGACTCTACTGGTTGATCCATGTGTGGTTTCTTGAAATAACGCACATGCAATGACTCGAATGGATCCATAAGTGGTTTGTGGAAAAGAACAAACGTGCAATGACCACTAGTTGATCCATATGTGGTTTTTGGAAAAGAACACACATGCAATGAACACTGGTGGATCCATAAGTGGTTTGTGGAAAGAACACACATGCAATGACACTGGTTGATCCATATGTGGTTTGTGGAAAGAACACACATGCAATGACACTGGTTGATCCATGTGTGGTTCGTGAAAACAACACACATGCAATGCCACTGGTTGATCCATGTGTGGTTTGTGGATAGAACACACATGCAATGACTCTAGTGCTAGTTTTAGTATAAGAACACACATACAATGACTCTAGTGGGTCCACATGTAGTTTGTGAAAAGAACGAACATGCAATGACCACTGGTTGATCCATAAGTTGTTTGTGGAAAACAACACACATGCAATGAGTCTAGTGGATCCATGTGTGGTTTGTGGAAAAGAACACACATGCAATGAGTATAGTGTTGCTTTTAGTATAAGAACACACATGCAATGACTCTAGTGGGTCCACATGTGGTTTGTGAAATGAACACACATGCAATGACCACTGGTTGATCCATATGTGGATTTTGGAAAAGAACACACATGCAATGAACACTAGTGGATCCATGTGTGGTTTGTGGAAATAACACACATGCAATGACTCTAATGGATCCATAAGTGGTTTGTGGAAAAGAACACACATGAAATGACCACTGGTTGATCCATATGTTGTTTTTGGAAAAGAACTCACATGCAATGACACTAGTGGATCCATGTGTGGTTTGTGGAAAGAACACACATGCAATGACTCTAGTGCTGGTTTTAGTATAAGAACACACAAGCAATGACTCTAGTGGGTCCATATGTGATTTGTGGAAAGAACACACGTGCAATAACACTGGTCGATCCATGTGTGGTTTGTGGAAAGAACACACATGCAATGACTCTAGTGGTTGATCCATGTGTGGTTTGTGGAAATAACACACATGCAATGACTCTAATGGATCCATAAGTGGTTTGTGGAAAAGAACACACATGCAATGACCACTGGTTGATCCATATGTGGTTTGTGGAAAGAACACACATGCAATGGCTACTGGTTGATCCATAAGCGGTTTGTGGAAAGAACACACATGCAGTGACCACTAGTGGATCCATATGTTGTTTGTGAAAAGAACACACATGCAATGAACACTGGTGGATCCATAAGTGGTTTCTGGAAAGAACACACATGCAATGACTCTAGTGCTAGTTTTAGTATAAGAACAAACATGCAATGACTCAAATGGATCCATATGTGGTTTGTGGAAAGAACACACATGCAATGACACTGGTTGATCCATGTGTGGATTGTGGAAAGAACACACATGCAATGACTCTAGTGCTGGTTTTAGTATAAGAACACACATGCAATGACTCTAGTGGGTTCACATGTGGTTTGTGAAAAGAGCACACATGCAATGACCACTGGTTGATCCATATGTGGTTTGTGAAAAGAACACACATGCAATGACCACTGGTTGATCCATATGTGGTTTGTGGAAAGAACACACATGCAATGACACTTCTTGATCCAAGTGTGGTTTGTGGAAAAGAACACACATGCAACGACTCTAGTGCTAGTTTTAGTATAAGAACACACATACAATGACTCTAGTGGGTCCATATGTAGTTTGTGAAAAGAACACACATGCAATGACCATTGGTTGATCCATATGTGGTTTATGGAAAAGAATACACATGCAATGAGTCTAGTGGATCCATGTGTGGTTTGTGGAAGAGAACACACATGCAATGAGTCTAGTGCTGGTTTTAGTATAAGAACACACATGCAATGAGTCTAGTGGGTCCACATGTGGTTTGTGAAAAGGACACACATGCAATGACCACTGGTTGATCCAGATGTGGTTTTTGGAAAAGTACACACATGGAATGAACACTGGTGGATCCATGTGTGGTTTGTGGAAAGAATACACATGCAATGACTCTAGTGCTGGTTTTAGTATAAGAACACACAAGCAATGACTCTAGTGGGTCCATATGTGATTTCTGGAAAGAACACACGTGCAATGACACTGGTCAATCCATGTGTGGTTTGTGGGAAGAACACACATGCAATGACTCTAGTGGTTGATCCATGTGTGGTTTGTGGAAATAACACACATGCAATGACTCTAATGAATCCATAAGTGGTTTATGGAAAAGAACACACGTGCAATGACCACTGGTTGATCCATATGTGGTTTTTGGAAAACAACACACATGCAATGAACACTGATGGATCCATAAGTGGTGTGTGTGGAAAGAACACATGCAATGACACTTGTTGATCCTTATGTGGTTTGTGGAAAGAACACACATGCAATGACTCTAGTGCTGGTTTTAGTATAAGAACACACATACAATGACTCTAGTGGGTCCACATGTAGTTTGTGAAAAGAACACACATGCAATGACCACTTGTTGATCCATAAGTTGTTTGTGGAAAAGAACACACATGCAATGAACACTGGTGGATCCATGTGTGGTTTGTGGAAAAGAGCACACATGCAATGATACTGGTGGATCCATAGGTGGATTGTGAAAAGAACACACATGCAATGACACAGGTGGATCCATATGTGGTATGTGAAAGAACACACAATTCAATGACTCTGGTGGATCCATAGGTGGATTGTGAAAAGAGCACACATGCAATGACACCGGTGGATCCATATGTGGTATGTCAAAAGAACACACATGCAATGACTCAAGTTGTTGTTAGTAAAAAGAACACACATGCAATGACGCTGGTGGATCCATGTGTGGATTGTGAAAAGAACACACATGCAATGACACTAGTGGATCCATATGTGGTATGTCAAAAGAACACACATGCAATGACTCTGGTTGTTCTTAGTAAAAATAACACACATGCAATGACACTGGTGGATCCATGTGTGGTCTTTGAAGAGAACACACATGCAATAACTCTAATGGATCCATAAGTGGTTTGTGGAAAAGAACACACATGCAATGACCACTGGTTGATCCATATGTGGTTTGTGGAAAGAACACACATGCAATGACACTGGTTGATCCATGTGTGGTTCGTGAAAACAACACACATGCAATGCCACTGGTTGATCCATGTGTGGTTTGTGGATAGAACACACATGCAATGACTCTAGTGCTAGTTTTAGTATAAGAACACACATACAATGACTCTAGTGGGTCCACATGTAGTTTGTGAAAAGAACGAACATGCAATGACCACTGGTTGATCCATAAGTTGTTTGTGGAAAACAACACACATGCAATGAGTCTAGTGGATCCATGTGTGGTTTGTGGAAAAGAACACACATGCAATGAGTCTAGTGTTGCTTTTAGTATAAGAACACACATGCAATGACTCTAGTGGGTCCACATGTGGTTTGTGAAATGAACACACATGCAATGACCACTGGTTGATCCATATGTGGATTTTGGAAAAGAACACACATGCAATGAACACTAGTGGATCCATGTGTGGTTTGTGGAAATAACACACATGCAATGACTCTAATGGATCCATAAGTGGTTTGTGGAAAAGAACACACATGAAATGACCACTGGTTGATCCATATGTTGTTTTTGGAAAAGAACTCACATGCAATGACACTAGTGGATCCATGTGTGGTTTGTGGAAAGAACACACATGCAATGACTCTAGTGCTGGTTTTAGTATAAGAACACACAAGCAATGACTCTAGTGGGTCCATATGTGATTTGTGGAAAGAACACACGTGCAATAACACTGGTCGATCCATGTGTGGTTTGTGGAAAGAACACACATGCAATGACTCTAGTGGTTGATCCATGTGTGGTTTGTGGAAATAACACACATGCAATGACTCTAATGGATCCATATGTGGTTTTTGGAAAACAACACACATGCAATGAACACTGGTGGATCCATAAGTGGTGTGTGGAAAGAACACAGATGCAATGACACAGGTTGATCCTTATGTGGTTTGTGGAAAGAACACACGTAAAATGACTCTAGTGCTGGTTTTAGTATAAGAACACACATACAATGACTCTAGTGGGTCCACATGTACTTTGTGAAAAGAACACACATGCAATGACCACTTGTTGATCCATAAGTTGTTTGTGGAAAAGAACACACATGCAATGAACACTGGTGGATCCATGTGTGGTTTGTGGAAAAGAACACACATGCAATGATACTGGTGGATCCATAGGTGGATTCTGAAAATAACACACATGCAATGACACGGGTGGATCCATATGTGGTATGTGAAAAGAACACACATTTCAATCACTCTGGTTGTTGTTAGTAAAAAGAACACACATGCAATGACACTGGTGGATCCATAGGTGGATTGTGAAAAGAGCACACATGCAATGACACCGGTGGATCCATATGTGGTATGTGAAAAGAACACACATGCAATGACTCCAGTTGTTGTTAGTAAAAAGAACACACATGCAATGACGCTGGTGGATCCATGTGTGGATTGTGAAAAGAACACACATGCAATGACACTGGTGGATCCATATGTGGTATGTCAAAAGAACACACATGCAATGCCTCTGGTTATTGTTAGTAAAAACAACACACATGCAATGACACTAGTGGATCCATGTGTGGTCTCTGAAGAGAACACACATGCAATAACTCTAATGGATCCATAAGTGGTTTGTGGAAAAGAACACACATGCAATAACACTGGATGATCCATGTGTGGCTTGTGAAAAGAACACACATGCAATGCCACTGGTTGATCCATGTGTGGTTTGTGGATAGAACACAAATGCAAAGACTCTAGTGCTAGTTTTAGTATAAGAACAAACATACAATGACTCTAGTGGGTCCACATGTAGTTTGTGAAAAGAACACACATGCAATGACCACTGGTTGATCCATAAGTTGTTTGTGGAAAACAACACACATGCAATGAGTCTAGTGGATCCATGTGTGGTTTGTGGAAAAGAACACACATGCAATGACACTGGTGGATCCATATGTGGTATGTAAAAAGAACACACATGCAATGACTCTGGTTGTTGTTAGTAACAAGAACACACATGCAATGACACTGGTGGATCCATGTGTGGTCTCTGAAGAGAACACACATTTCAATGACTCTAGTGGGTCCACATGTGGTTTGTGAAAAGAACACACATGCAACGACCACTGGTTGATCCATATGTGGTTTGTGGAAAGAACACACATGCAATGGCTACTGGTTGATCCATAAGTGGTTTGTGGAAAGAACACACATGCAGTGAGCCCTGGTGGATCCATATCTTGTTTGTGAAAAGAACACACATGCAATGAACACTGGTGGATCCATAAGTGGTTTCTGGAAAGAACACACATGCAATGACTCTAGTGCTAGTTTTAGTATAAGAACAAACATGCAATGACTCAAATGGATCCATATGTGGTTTGTGGAAAGAAAACAAATGCAATGACACTGGTTGATCCATGTGTGGATTGCGGAAAGAACACACATGCAATGACTCTAGTGGTTGATCCATGTGTGGTTCGTGGAAATAACACACATGCAATAAGTCTAGTGTTGGTTTTAGTATAAGAACACACATGCAATGACTCTAGTGGGTTCACATGTGGTTTGTGAAAAGAACACACATGCAATGACCACTGGTTGATCCATATGTGGTTTGTGAAAAGAACACACATGCAATGACCACTGGTTGATCCATATGTGGTTTGTGGAAAGAACACACATGCAATGACACTTCTTGATCCAAGTGTGGTTTGTGGAAAAGAACACACATGCAATGACTCTAGTGCTAGTTTTTAGTATAAGAACACACATACAATGACTCTAGTGGGTCCATATGTAGTTTGTGAAAGGAACACACATGCAATGACCATTGGTTGATCCATATGTGGTTTATGGAAAAGAATACACATGCAATGAGTCTAGTGGATCCATGTGTGGTTTGTGGAAGATAACACACATCCAATGAGTCTAGTGCTGGTTTTAGTATAAGAACACACATGCAATGAGTCTAGTGGGTCCACATGTGGTTTGTGAAAAGAACACACATGCAATGACCACTGGTTGATCCATATGTGGTTTTTGGAAAAGAACACACATGCAATGAACACTGGTGGATCCATGTGTGGTTTGTGGAAAGAACACACATGCAATGACTCTAGTGCTGGTTTTAGTATAAGAACACACAAGCAATGACTCTAGTTGGTCCATATGTGATTTGTGGAAAGAACACACGTGCAATGACACTGGTCGATCCATGTGTGGTTTGTGGAAAGAACACACATGCAATGACTCTAGTGGTTGATCCATGTGTGGTTTGTGGAAATAACACACATGCAATGACTATAATGGATCCATAAGTGGTTTGTGGAAAAGAACACACGTGCAATGACCACTGGTTGATCCATATGTGGTTTTTGGAAAACAACACACATGCAATGAACACTGGTGGATCCATAAGTGGTGTGTGGAAAGAACACACATGCAATGACACTGGTTGATCCTTATGTGGTTTGTGGAAAGAACACACGTGCAATGACTCTAGTGCTGGTTTTAGTATAAGAACACACATACAATGACTCTAGTGGGTCCACATGTACTTTGTGAAAAGAACACACATGCAATGACCACTTGTTGATCCATAAGTTGTTTGTGGAAAAGAACACACATGCAATGAACACTGGTGGATCCATGTGTGGTTTGTGGAAAAGAACACACATGCAATGATACTGGTGGATCCATAGGTGGATTGTGAAAAGAACACACATGCAATGACACGGGTGGATCCATATGTGGTATGTGAAAAGAACACACATTTCAATGACTCTGGTTGTTGTTAGTAAAAAGAACACACATGCAATGACACTGGTGGATCCATAGGTGGATTGTGAAAAGAGCACACATGCAATGACACCGGTGGATCCATATGTGGTATGTGAAAAGAACACACATGCAATGACTCCAGTTGTTGTTAGTAAAAAGAACACACATGCAATGACGCTGGTGGATCCATGTGTGGATTGTGAAAAGAACACACATGCAATGACACTGGTGGATCCATATGTGGTATGTCAAAAGAACACACATGCAATGACTCTGGTTGTTGTTAGTAAAAACAACACACATGCAATGACACTAGTGGATCCATGTGTGGTCTCTAAAGAGAACACACATGCAATAACTCTAATGGATCCATAAGTGGTTTGTGGAAAAGAACACACATGCAATGACCACTGGTTAATCCATATGTGGTTTGTGGAAAGAACACACATGCAATGATACTGGATGATCCATGTGTGGCTTGTGAGAAGAACACACATGCAATGCCACTGGTTGATCCATGTGTGGTTTGTGGATAGAACACAAATGCAAAGACTCTAGTGGTAGTTTTAGTATAAGAACACACATACAATGACTCTAGTGGGTCCACATGTAGTTTGTGAAAAGAACACACATGCAATGACCATTGGTTGATCCATATGTGGTTTGTGGAAAAGAACACACATGCAATGAGTCTAGTGGATCTATGTGTGGTTTGTGGAAAAGAACACACATGCAATGAGTCTACTGCTGGTTTTAGTATAAGAACGCACAAGCAATGACTCTAGTGGGTCCATATGTGATTTGTGGAAAGAACACACATGCAATGACAGTGGTTGATCCATGCATGGTTTGTGGAAAGAACAAACATGCAATGACTCTAGTAGTGGATCCATGTGTGGTTTGTGGAAATAACACACATGCAATGACTAATGGATCCATAAGTGGTTTGTGGAAAAGAACACACATGCAATGACCACTGGTTGATCCATATGTGGTTTTTGGAAAAGAACACACATGCAATGACACTGGTGGATCCATGTGTGGTCTCTAAAGAGAACACACATTTCAATGACACTGGTGGATCCATATGTGGTATGTGAAAAGAACAGTCATGAAATGACTCCAGTTGTTGTTAGTAAAAAGAACACACATGCAATGACACTAGTGGATCCATAGGTGGATTGTGAAAAGAACACACATGCAATGACACTGGTGGATCCATATGTGGTATGTAAAAAGAACACACATGCAATGACTCTGGTTGTTGTTAGTAACAAGAACACACATGCAATGACACTGGTGGATCCATGTGTGGTCTCTAAAGAGAACACACATTTCAATGAGTCTAGTGGGTCCACATGTGGTTTGTGAAAAAAAACACATGCAATAACCACTAGTTGATCCATATGTGGTTTGTGGAAAGAACACACATGCAATGGCTACTGGTTGATCCATAAGTGGTTTGTGGAAAGAACACACATGCAGTGAGCACTGGTGGATCCATATGTTGTTTGTGAAAAGAACACACATGCAATGAACACTGGTGGATCCATAAGTGGTTTCTGGAAAGAACACAAACGCAATGACTCTAGTGCTAGTTTTAGTATAAGAACAAACATGCAATGACTCAAATGGATCCATATGTGGTTTGTGGAAAGAACACACATGCAATGACACTGCTTGATCCATGTGTGGATTGTGGAAAGAACACACATGCAATGACTCTCGTGGTTGATCCATGTGTGGTTCGTGGAAATAACACACATGCAATGAGTCTAGTGTTGGTTTTAGTATAAGAACACACATGCAAGGACTCTAGTGGGTTCACATGTGGTTTGTGAAAAGAACACACATGCAATGACCACTGGTTGATCCATATGTTGTTTGTGAAAAGAACACGCATGCAATGACCACTGGTTGATCCATATGTGGTTTGTGGAAAGAACACACATGCAATGACACTGCTTGATCCATGTGTGGTTTGTGGAAAAGAACACACATGCAATGACTAGTGCTAGTTTTAGTATAAGAACACACATACAATGACTCTAGTGGGTCCACATGTAGTTTGTGAAAAGAACACACATGCAATGACCACTGGTTGATCCATATGTTGTTTGTGAAAAGAACACACATGCAATGACCACTGGTTGATCCATATGTGGTTTGTGGAAAGAACACACATGCAATGACACTGCTTGATCCATGTGTGGTTTGTGGAAAAGAACACACATGCAATGACTCTAGTGCTAGTTTTAGTATAAGAACACACATACAATGACTCTAGTGGGTCCACATGTAGTTTGTGAAAAGAACACACATGCAATGACCGTTGGTTGATCCATATGTGGTTTGTGGAAAAGAACACACATGCAATGAGTCTAGTGGATCCATGTGTGGTTTGTGGAAAAGAACACACATGCAATGAGTCTAGTGTTGGTTTTAGTATAAGAACACACATGCAATGACCACTGGTTAATCCATATGTGGTTTGTGGAAAGAACACACATGCAATGATACTGGATGATCCATGTGTGGCTTGTGAAAAGAACACACATGCAATGCCACTGGTTGATCCATGTGTGGTTTGTGGATAGAACACAAATGCAAAGACTCTAGTGGTAGTTTTAGTATAAGAACACACATACAATGACTCTAGTGGGTCCACATGTAGTTTGTGAAAAGAACACACATGCAATGACCATTGGTTGATCCATATGTGGTTTGTGGAAAAGAACACACATGCAATGAGTCTAGTGGATCTATGTGTGGTTTGTGGAAAAGAACACACATGCAATGAGTCTAGTGCTGGTTTTAGTATAAGAACGCACAAGCAATGACTCTAGTGGGTCCATATGTGATTTGTGGAAAGAACACACATGCAATGACAGTGGTTGATCCATGCGTGGTTTGTGGAAAGAACAAACATGCAATGACTCTAGTAGTGGATCCATGTGTGGTTTGTGGAAATAACACACATGCAATGACTAATGGATCCATAAGTGGTTTGTGGAAAAGAACACACATGCAATGACCACTGGTTGATCCATATGTGGTTTTTGGAAAAGAACACACATGCAATGACACTGGTGGATCCATGTGTGGTCTCTAAAGAGAACACACATTTCAATGACACTGGTGGATCCATATGTGGTATGTGAAAAGAACAGTCATGAAATGACTCCAGTTGTTGTTAGTAAAAATAACACACATGCAATGACACTAGTGGACCATAGGTGGATTGTGAAAAGAACACACATGCAATGACACTGGTGGATCCATGTGTGGTCTCTGAAGAGAACACACATTTCAATGACTCTAGTGGGTCCACATGTGGTTTGTGAAAAAAAAACACATGCAATAACCACTGGTTGATCCAAATGTGGTTTGTGGAAAGAACACACATGCAATGGCTACTGGTTGATCCATAAGTGGTTTGTGGAAAGAACACACATGCAGTGAGCACTGGTGGATCCATATGTTGTTTGTGAAAAGAACACACATGCAATGAACACTGGTGGATCCATAAGTGGTTTCTGGAAAGAACACACACGCAATGACTCTAGTGCTAGTTTTAGTATAAGAACAAACATGCAATGACTCAAATGGATCCATATGTGGTTTGTGGAAAGAACACACATGCAATGACACTGGTTGATCCATGTGTGGATTGTGGAAAGAACACACATGCAATGACTCTCGTGGTTGATCCATGTGTGGTTCGTGGAAATAACACACATGCAATGAGTCTAGTGTTGGTTTTAGTATAAGAACACACATGCAAGGACTCTAGTGGGTTCACATGTGGTTTGTGAAAAGAACACACATGCAATGACCACTGGTTGATCCATATGTTGTTTGTGAAAAGAACACGCATGCAATGACCACTGGTTGATCCATATGTGGTTTGTGGAAAGAACACACATGCAATGACACTGCTTGATCCATGTGTGGTTTGTGGAAAAGAACACACATGCAATGACTAGTGCTAGTTTTAGTATAAGAACACACATACAATGACTCTAGTGGGTCCACATGTAGTTTGTGAAAAGAACACACATGCAATGACCACTGGTTGATCCATATGTTGTTTGTGAAAAGAACACACATGCAATGACCACTGGTTGATCCATATGTGGTTTGTGGAAAGAACACACATGCAATGACACTGCTTGATCCATGTGTGGTTTGTGGAAAAGAACACACATGCAATGACTCTAGTGCTAGTTTTAGTATAAGAACACACATACAATGACTCTAGTGGGTCCACATGTAGTTTGTGAAAAGAACACACATGCAATGACCATTGGTTGATCCATATGTGGTTTGTGGAAAAGAACACACATGCAATGAGTCTAGTGGATCCATGTGTGGTTTGTGGAAAAGAACACACATGCAATGAGTCTAGTGCTGGTTTTAGTATAAGAACACACATGCAATGACTCCAGTGGGTCCACATGTGGTTCGTGAAAAGAACACACATGCAATGAACAATGGTGGATCCATGTGTTGTTTGTGGAAAGAACACACATGCAATGACTCTAGTGATGGTTTTAGTATAAGAACACACAAGCAATGACTCTAGTGGGTCCATATGTGATTTGTGGAAAGAACACACATGCAATGACAGTGGTTGCTCCCTGTGTGTTTTGTGGAAAGAACACAGATGCAATGACTCTAGTGGTTGATCCATGTGTGGTTTGTGGAAATAACACACATGCAATGACTCTAATGGATCCATAAGTGATTTGTGGAAAATAACACACGTGCGATGACCACTTGTTGATCCATATGTGGTTTTTGGAAAAGAACACACATGCAATGAACATTGGTGGATCCATAAGTGGTTTGTGGAATGAACACACATGCAATGACACTAGTTAATCCTTATGTGGTTTGTGGAAAGAACACACGTGCAATGACTCTAATGCTTGTTTTAGTATAAGAACACACACACAATGACTCTAGTGGGTCCACATGTAGTTTGTGAAAAGAACACACATGCAATGACCACTGGTTGATCCATAAGTTGTTTGTGGAAAAGAACACACATGCAATGAACACTGGTGGATTCATGTGTGGTTTGTGGAAAAGAACACACATGCAATGACACTGGTGGATCCATAGGTGGATTGTGAAAAGAACACACATGCAATGACACGGGTGGATCCATATGTGGTAGGTGAAAAGAACACACATTTCAATGACTCTGGTTGTTGTTAGTAAAAAGAACACCCATGCAATGACACTGGTGGATCCATAGGTGCATTGTGAAAAGAGCACACATGTAATGACACCAGTGGATCCATATGTGGTATGTGAAAAGAATACACATGCAATGACTCCAGTTGTTGTTAGTAAAAAGAACACACGTGCAATGACACTGGTGTATCCATGTGTGGATTGTGAAAAGAACACACATGCAATGACACTGGTGGATCCATATGTGGTATGTGCAAAGAACACACATGCAATGGCTCTGGTTGTTGTTAGTAAAAAGAACACACATGCAATGACACTGGCGGATCCATGTGTGGTCTCTGAAGAGAACACACATGCAATGACTCTAATGGATCCATAAGTGGTTTGTGGAAAAGAACACACATGCAATGACCACTGGTTGATCCATATGTGGTTTTTGGAAAAGAACACACATGCAATGACACTGGTGGATCCATGTGTGGTCTCTAAAGAGAACACACATTTCAATGATACTGGTGGATCCATATGTGGTATGTGAAAAGAACAGTCATGAAATGACTCTAGTTGTTGTTAGTAAAAAGAACACACATGCAATGACACTAGTGGATCCATAGGTGGATTGTGAAAAGAACACACATGCAATGACACTGGTGGATCCATATGTGGTATGTAAAAAGAACACACATGCAATGACTCTGTTTGTTGTTAGTAACAAGAACACACATGCAATGACACTGGTGGATCCATGTGTGGTCTCTGAAGAGAACACACATTTCAATGACTCTAGTGGGTCCACATGTGGTTTGTGAAAAAAAACACATGCAATAACCACTGGTTGATCCATATGTGGTTTGTGGAAAGAACACACATGCAATGGCTACTGGTGGATCCATAAGTGGTTTGTGGAAAGAACACACATGAAGTGAGCACTGGTGGATCCATATGTTGTTTGTGAAAAGAACACACATGCAATGAACACTGGTGGATCCATAAGTGGTTTCTGGAAAGAACACACATGCAATGACTCTAGTGCTAGTTTTAGTATAAGAACAAACATGCAATGACTCAAATGGATCCATATGTGGTTTGTGGAAAGAACACACATGCAATGACACTGCTTGATCCATGTGTGGATTGTGGAAAGAACACACATGCAATGACTCTAGTGGTTGATCCATGTGTGGTTCGTGGAAATAACACACATGCAATGAGTCTAGTGTTGGTTTTAGTATAAGAACACACATGCAATGACTCTAGTGGGTTCACATGTGGTTTGTGAAAAGAACACACATGCAATGACCACTGGTTGATCCATATGTTGTTTGTGAAAAGAACACGCATGCAATGACCACTGGTTGATCCATATGTGGTTTGTGGAAAGAACACACATGCAATGACACTGCTTGATCCATGTGCGGTTTGTGGAAAAGAACACACATGCAATGACTAGTGCTAGTTTTAGTATAAGAACACAGATACAATGACTCTAGTGGGTCCACATGTAGTTTGTGAAAAGAACACACATGCAATGACCACTGGTTGATCCATATGTTGTTTGTGAAAAGAACACACATGCAATGACCACTGGTTGATCCATATGTGGTTTGTGGAAAGAACACACATGCAATGACACTGCTTGATCCATGTGTGGTTTGTGGAAAAGAACACACATGCAATGACTCTAGTGCTAGTTTTAGTATAAGAACACACATACAATGACTCTAGTGGGTCCACATGTAGTTTGTGAAAAGAACACACATGCAATGACCACTGGTTGATCCATAAGTTGTTTGTGGAAAAGAACACACATGCAATGAACACTGGTGGATTCATGTGTGGTTTGTGGAAAAGAACACACATGCAATGACACTAGTGGATCCATAGGTGGATTGTGAAAAGAACACACATGCAATGACACGGGTGGATCCATATGTGGTAGGTGAAAAGAAGACACATTTCAATGACTCTGGTTGTTGTTAGTAAAAAGAACACCCATGCAATGACACTGGTGGATCCATAGGTGCATTGTGAAAAGAGCACACATGTAATGACACCAGTGGATCCATATGTGGTATGTGAAAAGAATACACATGCAATGACTCCAGTTGTTGTTAGTAAAAAGAACACACGTGCAATGACACTGGTGTATCCATGTGTGGATTGTGAAAAGAACACACATGCAATGACACTGGTGGATCCATATGTGGTATGTGCAAAGAACACACATGCAATGGCTCTGGTTGTTGTTAGTAAAAAGAACACACATGCAATGACACTGGCGGATCAATGTGTGGTCTCTGAAGAGAACACACATGCAATGACTCTAATGGATCCATAAGTGGTTTGTGGAAAAGAACACACATGCAATGACCACTGGTTGATCCATAAGTGGTTTTTGGAAAAGAACACACATGCAATGACACTGGTGGATCCACGTGTGGTCTCTAAAGAGAACACACATTTCAATGACACTGGTGGATCCATATGTGGTATGTGAAAAGAACAGTCATGAAATGACTCCAGTTGTTGTTAGTAAAAAGAACACACATGCAATGACACTAGTGGATCCATAGGTGGATTGTGAAAAGAACACACATGCAATGACACTGGTGGATCCATATGTGGTATGTAAAAAGAACACACATGCAATGACTCTGTTTGTTGTTAGTAACAAGAACACACATGCAATGACACTGGTGGATCCATGTGTGGTCTCTGAAGAGAACACACATTTCAATGACTCTAGTGGGTCCACATGTGGTTTGTGAAAAAAAACACATGCAATAACCACTGGTTGATCCATATGTGGTTTGTGGAAAGAACACACATGCAATGGCTACTGGTGGATCCATAAGTGGTTTGTGGAAAGAACACACATGCAGTGAGCACTGGTGGATCCATATGTTGTTTGTGAAAAGACCACACATGCAATGAACACTGGTGGATCCATAAGTGGTTTCTGGAAAGAACACACATGCAATGACTCTAGTGCTAGTTTTAGTATAAGAACAAACATGCAATGACTCAAATGGATCCATATGTGGTTTGTGGAAAGAACACACATGCAATGACACTGCTTGATCCATGTGTGGATTGTGGAAAGAACACACATGCAATGACTCTAGTGGTTGATCCATGTGTGGTTCGTGGAAATAACACACATGCAATGAGTCTAGTGTTGGTTTTAGTATAAGAACACACATGCAATGACTCTAGTGGGTTCACATGTGGTTTGTGAAAAGAACACACATGCAATGACCACTGGTTGATCCATATGTTGTTTGTGAAAAGAACACGCATGCAATGACCACTGGTTGATCCATATGTGGTTTGTGGAAAGAACACACATGCAATGACACTGCTTGATCCATGTGTGGTTTGTGGAAAAGAACACACATGCAATGACTAGTGCTAGTTTTAGTATAAGAACACACATACAATGACTCTAGTGGGTCCACATGTAGTTTGTGAAAAGAACACACATGCAACGACCACTGGTTGATCCATATGTTGTTTGTGAAAAGAACACACATGCAATGACCACTGGTTGATCCATATGTGGTTTGTGGAAAGAACACACATGCAATGACACTGCTTGATCCATGTGTGGTTTGTGGAAAAGAACACACATGCAATGACTCTAGTGCTAGTTTTAGTATAAGAACACACATACAATGACTCTAGTGGGTCCACATGTAGTTTGTGAAAAGAACACACATGCAATGACCATTGGTTGATCCATATGTGGTTTGTGGAAAAGAACACACATGCAATGAGTCTAGTGGATCCATGTGTGGTTTGTGGAAAAGAACACACATGCAATGAGTCTAGTGCTGGTTTTAGTATAAGAACACACATGCAATGACTCCAGTGGGTCCACATGTGGTTCGTGAAAAGAACACACATGCAATGAACAATGGTGGATCCATGTGTTGTTTGTGTAAAGAACACACATGCATGACTCTAGTGATGGTTTTAGTATAAGAACACACAAGCAATGACTCTAGTGGGTCCATATGTGATTTGTGGAAAGAACACACATGCAATGACAGTGGTTGCTCCATGTGTGTTTTGTGGAAAGAACACAGATGAAATGACTCTAGTGGTTGATCCATGTGTGGTTTGTGGAAATAACACACATGCAATGACTCTAATGGATCCATAGGTGATTTGTGGAAAATAACACACGTGCGATGACCACTTGTTGATCCATATGTGGTTTTTGGAAAAGAACACACATGCAATGAACATTGGTGGATCCATAAGTGGTTTGTGGAATGAACACACATGCAATGACACTAGTTGATCCTTATGTGGTTTGTGGAAAGAACACACGTGCAATGACTCTAGTGCTTGTTTTAGTATAAGAACACACATACAATGACTCTAGTGGTTCCACATGTAGTTTGTGAAAAGAACACACATGCAATGACCACTGGTTGATCCATAAGTTGTTTGTGGAAAAGAACACACATGCAATGAACACTGGTGGATTCATGTGTGGTTTGTGGAAAAGAACACACATGCAATGACACTGGTGGATCCATAGGTGGATTGTGAAAAGAACACACATGCAATGACAGGGGTGGATCCATATGTGGTAGGTGAAAAGAACACACATTTCAATGACTCTGGTTGTTGTTAGTAAAAAGAACACCCATGCAATGACACTGGTGGATCCATAGGTGCATTGTGAAAAGAGCACACATGTAATGACACAAGTGGATCCATATGTGGTATGTGAAAAGAATACACATGCAATGACTCCAGTTGTTGTTAGTAAAAAGAACACACGTGCAATGACACTAGTGTATCCATGTGTGGATTGTGAAAATAACACACATGCAATGACACTGGTGGATCCATATGTGGTATGTGCAAAGAACACACATGCAATGGCTCTGGTTGTTGTTAGTAAAAAGAACACACATGCAATGACACTGGCGGATCCATGTGTGGTCTCTGAAGAGAACACACATGCAATGACTCTAATGGATCCATAAGTGGTTTGTGGAAAAGAACACACATGCAATGACCACTGGTTGATCCATAAGTGGTTTTTGGAAAAGAACACACATGCAATGACACTGGTGGATCCACGTGTGGTCTCTAAAGAGAACACACATTTCAATGACACTGGTGGATCCATATGTGGTATGTGAAAAGAACAGTCATGAAATGACTCCAGTTGTTGTTAGTAAAAAGAACACACATGCAATGACACTAGTGGATCCATAGGTGGATTGTGAAAAGAACACACATGCAATGACACTGGTGGATCCATATGTGGTATGTAAAAAGAACACACATGCAATGACTCTGTTTGTTGTTAGTAACAAGAACACACATGCAATGACACTGGTGGATCCATGTGTGGTCTCTGAAGAGAACACACATTTCAATGACTCTAGTGGGTCCACATGTGGTTTGTGAAAAAAAACACATGCAATCACCACTGGTTGATCCATATGTGGTTTGTGGAAAGAACACACATGCAATGGCTACTGGTGGATCCATAAGTGGTTTGTGGAAAGAACACACATGCAGTGAGCACTGTTGGATCCATATGTTGTTTGTGAAAAGAACACACATGCAATGAACACTGGTGGATCCATAAGTGGTTTTTGGAAAGAACACACATGCAATGACTCTAGTGCTAGTTTTAGTATAAGAACAAACATGCAATGACTCAAATGGATCCATATGTGGTTTGTGGAAAGAACACACATGCAACGACACTAGTTGATACATGTGTGGATTGTGGAAAGAACACACATGCAATGACTCTAGTGGTTGATCCATGTGTGGTTCGTGGAAATAACACACATGCAATGAGTCTAGTGTTGGTTTTAGTATAAGAACACACATGCAATGACTCTAGTGGGTTCACATGTGGTTTGTGAAAAGAACACACATGCAATGACCACTGGTTGATCCATATGTTGTTTGTGAAAAGAAACGCATGCAATGACCACTGGTTGATCCATATGTGGTTTGTGGAAAGAACACACATGCAATGACACTGCTTGATCCATGTGTGGTTTGTGGAAAAGAACACACATGCAATGACTAGTGCTAGTTTTAGTATAAGAACACACATACAATGACTCTAGTGGGTCCACATGTAGTTTGTGAAAAGAACACACATGCAATGACCACTGGTTGATCCATATGTTGTTTGTGAAAAGAACACACATGCAATGACCACTGGTTGATCCATATGTGGTTTGTGGAAAGAACACACATGCAATGACACTGCTTGATCCATGTGTGGTTTGTGGAAAAGAACACACATGCAATGACTCTAGTGCTAGTTTTAGTATAAGAACACACATACAATGACTCTAGTGGGTCCACATGTAGTTTGTGAAAAGAACACACATGCAATGACCATTGGTTGATCCATATGTGGTTTGTGGAAAAGAACACACATGCAATGAGTCTAGTGGATCCATGTGTGGTTTGTGGAAAAGAACACACATGCAATGAGTCTAGTGCTGGTTTTAGTATAAGAACACACATGCAATGACTCCAGTGGGTCCACATGTGGTTCGTGAAAAGAACACACATGCAATGAACAATGGTGGATCCATGTGTTGTTTGTGTAAAGAACACACATGCATGACTCTAGTGATGGTTTTAGTATAAGAACACACAAGCAATGACTCTAGTGGGTCCATATGTGATTTGTGGAAAGAACACACATGCAATGACAGTGGTTGATCCATGCGTGGTTTGTGGAAAGAACAAACATGCAATGACTCTAGTAGTGGATCCATGTGTGGTTTGTGGAAATAACACACATGCAATGACTCTAATGGATCCATAAGTGATTTGTGGAAAAGAACACACGTGTGATGACCACTTGTTGATCCATATGTGGTTTTTGGAAAAGAACACACATGCAATGAACATTGGTGGATCCATAAGTGGTTTGTGGAATGAACACACATGCAATGACACTAGTTGATCCTTATGTGGTTTGTGGAAAGAACACACGTGCAATGACTCTAGTGCTTGTTTTAGTATAAGAACACACATACAATGACTCTAGTGGGTCCACATGTAGTTTGTGAAAAGAACACACATGCAATGACCACTGGTTGATCCATAAGTTGTTTGTGGAAAAGAACACACATGCAATGAACACTGGTGGATCCATGTGTGGTTTTTGGAAAAGAACACACATGCAATGACACTGGTGGATCCATAGGTGGATTGTGAAAAGAACACACCTGCAATGACACTGGTGGATCCATATGTGGTAGGTGAAAAGAACACACATTTCAATGACTCTGGTTGTTGTTAGTAAAAAGAACACCCATGCAATGACACTGGTGGATCCATAGGTGCATTGTGAAAAGAGCACACATGTAATGACACCAGTGGATCCATATGTGGTATGTGAAAAGAATACACATGCAATGACTCCAGTTGTTGTTAGTAAAAAGAACACACGTGCAATGACACTGGTGTATCCATGTGTGGATTGTGAAAAGAACACACATGCAATGACACTGGTGGATCCATATGTGGTATGTGCAAAGAACACACATGCAATGGCTCTGGTTGTTGTTAGTAAAAAGAACACACATGCAATGACACTGGCGGATCCATGTGTGGTCTCTGAAGAGAACACACATGCAATGACTCTAATGGATCCATAAGTGGTTTGTGGAAAAGAACACACATGCAATGACCACTGATTGATCCATATGTGGTTTGTGGAAAGAACACACATGCAATGACACTTCTTGATCCAAGTGTGGTTTGTGGAAAAGAACACACATGCAATGACTCTTGTCCTAGTTTTAGTATAAGAACACACATACAATGACTCTAGTGGGTCCATATGTAGTTTGTGAAAAGAACACACATGCAATGACCATTGGTTGATCCATAAGTGGTTTATGGAAAAGAATAGACATGCAATCAGTCTAGTGGATCAATGTGTGGTTTGTGGAAGAGAACACACATGCAATGACACTGGTTGATCCATGTGTGGATTGTGGAAAGAACACACATGCAATGACTCTAGTGGTTGATCCATGTGTGGTTCGTGGAAATAACACACATGCAATGAGTCTAGTGTTGGTTTTAGTATAAGAACACACATGCAATGACTCTAGTGGGTTCACATGTGGTTTGTGAAAAGAACACACATGCAATGACCACTGGTTGATCCATATGTTGTTTGTGAAAAGAACACGCATGCAACGACCACTGGTTGATCCATATGTGGTTTGTGGAAAGAACACACATGCAATGACACTGCTTGATCCATGTGTGGTTTGTGGAAAAGAACACACATGCAATGACTAGTGCTAGTTTTAGTATAAGAACACACATACAATGACTCTAGTGGGTCCACATGTAGTTTGTGAAAAGAACACACATGCAATGACCACTGGTTGATCCATATGTTGTTTGTGAAAAGAACACACATGCAATGACCACTGGTTGATCCATATGTGGTTTGTGGAAAGAACACACATGCAATGACACTGCTTGATCCATGTGTGGTTTGTGGAAAAGAACACACATGCAATGACTCTAGTGCTAGTTTTAGTATAAGAACACACATACAATGACTCTAGTGGGTCCACATGTAGTTTGTGAAAAGAACACACATGCAATGACCATTGGTTGATCCATATGTGGTTTGTGGAAAAGAACACACATGCAATGAGTCTAGTGGATCCATGTGTGGTTTGTGGAAAAGAACACACATGCAATGAGTCTAGTGCTGGTTTTAGTATAAGAACACACATGCAATGACTCCAGTGGGTCCACATGTGGTTCGTGAAAAGAACACACATGCAATGAACAATGGTGGATCCATGTGTTGTTTGTGGAAAGAACACACATGCAATGACTCTAGTGATGGTTTTAGTATAAGAACACACAAGCAATGACTCTAGTGGGTCCATATGTGATTTGTGGAAAGAACACACATGCAATGACAGTGGTTGCTCCCTGTGTGTTTTGTGGAAAGAACACAGATGCAATGACTCTAGTGGTTGATCCATGTGTGGTTTGTGGAAATAACACACATGCAATGACTCTAATGGATCCATAAGTTATTTGTGGAAAAGAACACACGTGCGATGACCACTTGTTGATCCATATGTGGTTTTTGGAAAAGAACACACATGCAATGAACACACGTGCAATGAACATTGGTTTGTGGAATGAACACACATGCAATGAAACTAGTTGATCCTTATGTGGTTTGTGGAAAGAACACACGTGCAATGACTCTAGTGCTTGTTTTAGTATAAGAACACACATACAATAACTCTAGTGGGTCCACATGTAGTTTGTGAAAAGAACACACATGCAATGACCACTGGTTGATCCATAAGTTGTTTGTGGAAAAGAACACACATGCAATGACAGTGGTTGATCCATGTGTGGTTTGTGGAAAGAACACACATGCAATGACTCTAGTGGTTGATCCAAGTGTGGTTTGTGGAAATAACACACATGGAATGACTCTAATGGATCCATAAGTGGTTTGTGGAAATGAACACACATGCAATGACTCTGGTTGTTGTTAGTAAAAAGAACACCCATGCAATGACACTGGTGGATCCATAGGTGGATTGTGAAAAGAGCACACATGTAATGACACCAGTGGATCCATATGTGGTATGTGAAAAGAATACACATGCAATGACTCCAGTTGTTGTTAGTAAAAAGAACACACATGCAATGACATTGGTGTATCCATGTGTGGATTGTGAAAAGAACACACATGCAATGACACTAGTGGATCCATATGTGGTATGTGCAAAGAACACACATGCAATGGCTCTGGTTGTTGTTAGTAAAAAGAACACACATGCAATGACACTGGCGGATCCATGTGTGGTCTCTGAAGAGAACACACATGCAATGACTCTAATGGATCCATAAGTGGTTTGTGGAAAAGAACACACATGCAATGACCACCTGTTGATCCATATGTGGTTTGTGGAAAGAACACACATGCAATATCACTGGTTGATCCATGTGTGGTTTGTGAAAAGAACACACATGCAATGACTCTAGTGGTTGATCCATGTCTCGTTTGTGGAAATAACACACATGCAATGACCACTGGTTGATCCATATGTGGTTTGTGGAAAGAACACACATGCAATATCACTGGTTGATCCATGTGTGGTTTGTGAAAAGAACACACAGGCAATGCCACTGGTTGATCCATGTGTGGTTTGTGGATAGAACACACATGCAATGACTCTAGTGCTAGTTTTAGTATAAGAACACACATACAATGACTCTAGTGGGTCCATATGTAGTTTGTGAAAAGAACACACATGCAATGAGTCTAGTGGATCCATGTCCGGTTTGTGGAAAAGAACACACATGCAATGAGTCTAGTGTTGTTTTTAATATAAGAACGCACAAGCAATGACTCTAGTGGGTCCATATGTGATTTGTGAAAAGAACACACATGCAATGACAGTGGTTGATCCATGTGTGGTTTGTGGAAATAACACACATGCAATGACTCTAGTGGTTGATCCATGTGTGGTTTGTGGAAATAACACACATGGAATGACTCTAATGGATCCATAAGTGGTTTGTGGAAATGAACACACATGCAGTGACCACTTGTTCATCCATATGTGTTTTTTGGAAAAGAACACACATGCAATGAACACTGCTGGATCCATAAGTGGTTTGTGGAAAGAACACACATGCAATGACACTGGTTGATCCTTATGTGGTTTGTGGAAAGAACACACGTGCAATGAATCTAGTGCTGGTTTAAGTATAAGAACAGACATACAATGACTCTAGTGGGTCCACATGTAGTTTGTGATGAGAACACACATGGAATGACCACTGGTTGATCCATAAGTTGTTTGTGGAAAAGAACACACATGCAATGAACACTGGTGGATCCATGTGTGGTTTTTGGAAAAGAACACACATGCAATGACACTGGTGGATCCATAGGTGGATTGTGAAAAGAACACACATGCAATGACACTGGTGGATCCATAGGTGGATTGTGAAAAGAACACACATGCAATGACACTGGTGGATCCATATGTGGTATGTGAAAAGAACACACATTTCAATGACTCTAGTTGTTGTTAGTAAAAAGAACACACATGCAATGACACTGGTGGATCCATAGGTGGATTGTGAAAAGAGCACACATGCAATGACACCGGTGGATCCATATGTGGTATGTGAAAAGAACACACATGCAATGACTCTAGTTGTTGTTAGTAAAAATAACACACATGCAATGACACTAGTGTATCCATGTGTGGATTGTGAAAAGAACACACATGCAATGACACTGGTGGATCCATATGTGGTATGTGCAAAGAACACACATGCAATGACTCTGGTTGTTGTTAGTAAAAAGAACACACATGCAATGACACTGGTGGATCCATGTGTTGTCTCTGAAGAGAACACACATGCAATGACTCTAATGGATCCATAAGTGGTTTGTGGAAAAGAACACACATGCAATGACCACTGGTTGATCCATATGTGGTTTGTGGAAAGAACACACATGCAATATCACTGGTTGATCCAGGTGTGGTTTGTGAAAAGAACACAAATGCAATGCCACTGGTTGATCCATGTGTGGTTTGTGGATAGAACACACATGCAATGACTCTAGTGCTAGTTTTAGTATAAGAACATACATACAATGACTCTAGTGGGTCCACATGTAGTTTGTGAAAAGAATACACATGCAATGACCACTGGTTGATCCATATGTGGTTTGTGGAAAAGAACACACATGCAATGGGTCTAGTGGATCCATGTCCGGTTTGTGGAAAAGAACACACATGCAATGAGTCTAGTGCTGTTTTTAATATAAGAACGCACAAGCAATGACTCTAGTGGTCCATATGTGATTTGTGGAAAGAACACACATGCAATGACAGTGGTTGATCCATGTGTGGTTTGTGGAAAGAACACACATGCAATGACTCTAGTGGTTGATCCATGTGTTGTTTGTGGAAATAACACACATGGAATGACTCTAATGGATCCATAAGTGGTTTGTGGAAATGAACACACATGCAATGACCACTGATTGATCGATATGTGTTTTTTGGAAAAGAACACACATGCAATGAACACTGGTGGATCCATAAGTGGTTTGTGGAAAGAACACACATGCAATGACACTGGTTGATCCTTATGTGGTTTGTGGAAAGAACACACGTGCAATGAATCTAGTGCTGGTTTTAGTATAAGAACAGACATACAATGACTCTTGTGGGTCCACATGTAGTTTGTGAATAGAACACACATGCAATGACCACTGGTTGATCCATAAGTTGTTTGTGGAAATGAACACACATGCAATGAACACTGGTGGATCCATGTGTGGTTTGTGGAAGAGAACACACATGCAATGACACTGGTGGATCCATAGGTGGATTGTGAAAAGAACACACATGCAATGACACTGGTGGATCCATATGTGGTATGTGAAAAGAACACACATTTCAATGACTCTAGTTGTTGTTAGTAAAAAGAACACACATGCAATGACACTGGTGGATCCATAGGTGGATTGTGAAAAGAGCACACATGCAATGACACCGGTGGATCCATATGTGGTATGTGAAAAGAACACACATGCAATGACTCTAGTTGTTGTTAGTAAAAAGAACACACATGCAATGACACTGGTGGATCCATGTGTGGATTGTGAAAAGAACACACATATAATGACACTGGTGGATCCATATGAGGTATGTGAAAAGAACACACATGCAATGACTCTGGTTGTTGTTAGTAAAAAGAACACACATTCAATGACACTGGTGGATCCATGTGTGGTCTCTGAAGAGAACACACATGCAATGACTCTAATGGATCCATAAGTGGTTTGTGGAAAAGAACACACATGCAATGACCACTGGTTGATCCATATGTGGTTTGTGGAAAGAACACACATGCAATATCACTGGTTGATCCATGTGTGGTTTGTGAAAAGAACACAAATGCAATGCCACTTGTTGATCCATGTGTGGTTTATGGATAGAACACACATGCAATTACTCTAGTGCTAGTTTTAGTATAAGAACACACATACAATGACTCTAGTGGGTCCACATGTAGTTTGTGAAAAGAATAAACATGCAATGACCTTTGGTTGATCCATATGTGGTTTGTGGAAAAGAACACACATGCAATGAGTCTAGTGGATCCATGTCCGGTTTGTGGAAAAGAACACACATGCAATGAGTCTAGTGCTGTTTTTAATATAAGAACGCACAAGCAATGACTCTAGTGGTCCATATGTGATTTGTGGAAAGAACACACATGCAATGACAGTGGTTGATCCATGTGGTTTGTGGAAAGAACACACATGCAATGACTCTAGTGGTTGATCCATGTGTTGTTTGTGGAAATAACACACATGGAATGACTCTAATGGATCCATAAGTGGTTTGTGGAAATGAACACACATGCAACGACCACTGATTGATCGATATGTGTTTTTTGGAAAAGAACACACATGCATTGAACACTGGTGGATCCATAAGTGGTTTGTGGAAAGAACACACATGCAATGACACTGGTTGATCCTTATGTGGTTTGTGGAAAGAACACACGTGCAATGACTCTAGTGCTGGTTTTAGTATAAGAACACACATACAATGACTCTAGTGGGTCCACATGTACTTTGTGAAAAGAACACACATGCAATGACCACTTGTTGATCCATAAGTTGTTTGTGAAAAGAACACACATGCAATGACCACTGTTTGATCCATATGTGGTTTGTGGAAAGAACACACATGCAGTGACACTGCTTGATCCATGTGTGGTTTGTGGAAAAGAACACACATGCAATGACTCTAGTGCTAGTTTTAGTATAAGAACACACATACAATGACTCTAGTGGGTCCACATGTAGTTTGTGAAAAGAACACACATGCAATGACCATTGGTTGATCCATATGTGGTTTGTGGAAAAGAACACACATGCAATGAGTCTAGTGGATCCATGTGTGGTTTGTGGAAAAGAACACACATGCAATGAGTCTAGTGCTGGTTTTAGTATAAGAACACACATGCAATGACTCCAGTGGGTCCACATGTGGTTCGTCAAAAGAACACACATGCAATGAACAATGGTGGATCCATGTGTTGTTTGTGGAAAGAACACACATGCAATGACTCTAGTGATGGTTTTAGTATAAGAACACACAAGCAATGACTCTAGTGGGTCCATATGTGATTTGTTGAAAGAACACACATGCAATGACAGTGGTTGCTCCATGTGTGTTTTGTGGAAAGAACACAGATGCAATGACTCTAGTGGTTGATCCATGTGTGGTTTGTGGAAATAACACACATGCAATGACTCTAATGGACACGTGCGATGACCACTTGTTGATCCATATGTGGTTTTTGGAAAAGAACACACATGCAATGAACATTGGTGGATCCATAAGTGGTTTGTGGAATGAACACACATCTAATGACACTAGTTGATCCTAATGTGGTTTGTGGAAAGAACACACGTGCAATGACTCTAGTGCTTTTTTTAGTATAAGAACACACATACAATGACTCTAGTGGGTCCACATGTAGTTTGTGAAAAGAACACACATGCAATGACCACTGGTTGATCCATAAGTTGTTTGTGGAAAAGAACACACATGCAATGAACACTGGTGGATTCATGTGTGGTTTGTGGAAAAGAACACACATGCAATGACACTGGTGGATCCATAGGTGGATTGTGAAAAGAACACACATGCAATGACACTGGTGGATCCATAGGTGGATTGTGAAAAGAACACACATGCAATGACACTGGTGGATCCATATGTGGTATGTGAAAAGAACACACATTTCAATGACTCTAGTTGTTGTTAGTAAAAAGAACACACATGCAATGACACTGGTGGATCCATAGGTGGATTGTGAAAAGAGCACACATGCAATGACACCGGTGGATCCATATGTGGTATGTGAAAAGAACACACATGCAATGACTCTAGTTGTTGTTAGTAAAAAGAACACACATGCAATGACACTGGTGGATCCATGTGTGGATTGTGAAAAGAACACACATATAATGACACTGGTGGATCCATATGAGGTATGTGAAAAGAACACACATGCAATGACTCTGGTTGTTGTTAGTAAAAAGAACACACATTCAATGACACTGGTGGATCCATGTGTGGTCTCTGAAGAGAACACACATGCAATGACTCTAATGGATCCATAAGTGGTTTGTGGAAAAGAACACACATGCAATGACCACTGGTTGATCCATGTGTGGTTTGTGGAAAGAACACACATGCAATATCACTGGTTGATCCATGTGTGGTTTGTGAAAAGAACACAAATGCAATGCCACTTGTTGATCCATGTGTGGTTTGTGGATAGAACACACATGCAATTACTCTAGTGCTAGTTTTAGTATAAGAACACACATACAATGACTCTAGTGGGTCCACATGTAGTTTGTGAAAAGAATAAACATGCAATGACCTTTGGTTGATCCATATGTGGTTTGTGGAAAAGAACACACATGCAATGAGTCTAGTGGATCCATGTCCGGTTTGTGGAAAAGAACACACATGCAATGAGTCTAGTGCTGTTTTTAATATAAGAACGCACAAGCAATGACTCTAGTGGTCCATATGTGATTTGTGGAAAGAACACACATGCAATGACAGTGGTTGATCCATGTGGTTTGTGGAAAGAACACACATGCAATGACTCTAGTGGTTGATCCATGTGTTGTTTGTGGAAATAACACACATGGAATGACTCTAATGGATCCATAAGTGGTTTGTGGAAATGAACACACATGCAACGACCACTGATTGATCGATATGTGTTTTTTGGAAAAGAACACACATGCATTGAACACTGGTGGATCCATAAGTGGTTTGTGGAAAGAACACACATGCAATGACACTGGTTGATCCTTATGTGGTTTGTGGAAAGAACACATGTGCAATGACTCTAGTGCTGGTTTTAGTATAAGAACACACATACAATGACTCTAGTGGGTCCACATGTACTTTGTGAAAAGAACACACATGCAATGACCACTTGTTGATCCATAAGTTGTTTGTGAAAAGAACACACATGCAATGACCACTGTTTGATCCATATGTGGTTTGTGGAAAGAACACACATGCAGTGACACTGCTTGATCCATGTGTGGTTTGTGGAAAAGAACACACATGCAATGACTCTAGTGCTAGTTTTAGTATAAGAACACACATACAATGACTCTAGTGGGTCCACATGTAGTTTGTGAAAAGAACACACATGCAATGACCATTGGTTGATCCATATGTGGTTTGTGGAAAAGAACACACATGCAATGAGTCTAGTGGATCCATGTGTGGTTTGTGGAAAAGAACACACATGCAATGAGTCTAGTGCTGGTTTTAGTATAAGAACACACATGCAATGACTCCAGTGGGTCCACATGTGGTTCGTCAAAAGAACACACATGCAATGAACAATGGTGGATCCATGTGTTGTTTGTGGAAAGAACACACATGCAATGACTCTAGTGATGGTTTTAGTATAAGAACACACAAGCAATGACTCTAGTGGGTCCATATGTGATTTGTGGAAAGAACACACATGCAATGACAGTGGTTGCTCCATGTGTGTTTTGTGGAAAGAACACAGATGCAATGACTCTAGTGGTTGATCCATGTGTGGTTTGTGGAAATAACACACATGCAATGACTCTAATGGACACGTGCGATGACCACTTGTTGATCCATATGTGGTTTTTGGAAAAGAACACACATGCAATGAACATTGGTGGATCCATAAGTGGTTTGTGGAATGAACACACATCTAATGACACTAGTTGATCCTAATGTGGTTTGTGGAAAGAACACACGTGCAATGACTCTAGTGCTTTTTTTAGTATAAGAACACACATACAATGACTCTAGTGGGTCCACATGTAGTTTGTGAAAAGAACACACATGCAATGACCACTGGTTGATCCATAAGTTGTTTGTGGAAAAGAACACACATGCAATGAACACTGGTGGATTCATGTGTGGTTTGTGGAAAAGAACACACATGCAATGACACTGGTGGATCCATAGGTGGATTGTGAAAAGAACACACATGCAATGACACGGGTGGATCCATATGTGGTAGGTGAAAAGAACACACATTTCAATGACTCTGGTTGTTGTTAGTAAAAAGAACACCCATGCAATGACACTGGTGGATCCATAGGTGCATTGTGAAAAGAGCACACATGTAATGACACCAGTGGATCCATATGTGGTATGTGAAAAGAATACACATGCAATGACTCCAGTTGTTGTTAGTAAAAAGAACACACGTGCAATGACACTGGTGTATCCATGTGTGGATTGTGAAAAGAACACACATTAAATGACACTGGTGGATCCATATGTGGTATGTGCAAAGAACACACATGCAATGGCTCTGGTTGTTGTTAGTAAAAAGAACACACATGCAATGACACTGGCGGATCCATGTGTGGTCTCTGAAGAGAACACACATGCAATGACTCTAATGGATCCATAAGTGGTTTGTGGAAAAGAACACACATGCAATGACCACTGATTGATCCATATGTGGTTTGTGGAAAGAACACACATGCAATGACACTTCTTGATCCAAGTGTGGTTTGTGGAAAAGAACACACATGCAATGACTCTAGTCCTAGTTTTAGTATAAGAACACACATACAATGACTCTAGTGGGTCCATATGTAGTTTGTGAAAAGAACACACATGCAATGACCATTGGTTGATCCATAAGTGGTTTATGGAAAAGAATACACATGCAATCAGTCTAGTGGATCCATGTGTGGTTTGTGGAAGAGAACACACATGCAATGACACTGGTTGATCCATGTGTGGATTGTGGAAAGAACACACATACAATGACTCTAGTGGTTGATCGTTGTGTGGTTCGTGGAAATAACACACATGCAATGAGTCTAGTGTTGGTTTTAGTATAAGAACACACATGCAATGACTCTAGTGGGTTCACATGTGGTTTGTGAAAAGAACACACATGCAATGACCACTGGTTGATCCATATGTTGTTTGTGAAAAGAACACGCATGCAATGACCACTGGTTGATCCATATGTGGTTTGTGGAAAGAACACACATGCAATGACACTGCTTGATCCATGTGTGGTTTGTGAAAAGAACACACATGCAATGACTAGTGCTAGTTTTAGTATAAGAACACACATACAATGACTCTAGTGGGTCCACATGTAGTTTGTTAAAAGAACACACATGCAATGACCACTGGTTGATCCATATGTTGTTTGTGAAAAGAACACACATGCAATGACCACTGGTTGATCCATATGTGGTTTGTGGAAAGAACACACATGCAATGACACTGCTTGATCCATGTGTGGTTTGTGGAAAAGAACACACATGCAATGACTCTAGTGGGTCCACATGTAGTTTGTGAAAAGAACACACATGCAATGACCATTGGTTGATCCATATGTGATTTGTGGAAAAGAACACACATGCAATGAGTCTAGTGGATCCATGTGTGGTTTGTGGAAAAGAACACACATGCAATGAGTCTAGTGCTGGTTTTAGTATAAGAACACACATGCAATGACTCTAGTGGGTCCACATGTGGTTCGTGAAAAGAACACACATGCAATGAACAATGGTGGATCCATGTGTTGTTTGTGGAAAGAACACACATGCAATGACTCTAGTGATGGTTTTAGTATAAGAACACACAAGCATTGACTCTAGTGGGTCCATATGTGATTTGTGGAAAGAACACACATGCAATGACAGTGGTTGCTCCATGTGTGTTTTGTGGAAAGAACACAGATGCAATGACTCTAGTGGTTGATCCATGTGTGGTTTGTGGAAATAACACACATGCAATGACTCTAATGGATCCATACGTGATTTGTGGAAAAGAACACACGTGCGATGACCACTTGTTGATCCATATGTGGTTTTTGGAAAAGAACACACATGCAATGAACATTGGTGGATCCATAAGTGGTTTGTGGAATGAACACACATGCAATGACACTAGTTGATCCTTATGTGGTTTGTGGAAAGAACACACGTGCAATGACTCTAGTGCTTGTTTTAGTATAAGAACACACATACAATGACTCTAATGGGTCCACATGTAGTTTGTGAACAGAACACACATGCAATGACCACTGGTTGATCCATAAGTTGTTTGTGGAAAAGAACATACATGCAATGAACACTGGTGGATTCATGTGTGGTTTGTGGAAAAGAACACACATGCAATGACACTGGTGGATCCATAGGTGGATTGTGAAAAGAACACACATGCAATGACATGGGTGGATCCATATGTGGTAGGTGAAAAGAACACACATTTCAATGACTCTGATTGTTGTTAGTAAAAAGAACACCCGTGCAATGACACTGGTGGATCCATAGGTGGATTGTGAAAAGAGCACACATGTAATGACACCAGTGGATCCATATGTGGTATGTGAAAAGAATACACATGCAATGACTCCAGTTGTTGTTAGTAAAAAGAACACACATGCAATGACATTGGTGTATCCATGTGTGGATTGTGAAAAGAACACACATGCAATGACACTGGTGGATCCATATGTGGTATGTGCAAAGAACACACATGCAATGGCTCTGGTTGTTGTTAGTAAAAAGAACACACATGCAATGACACTGGCGAATCCATGTGTGGTCTTTGAAGAGAACACACATGCAATGACTCTAATGGATCCATAAGTGGTTTGTGGAAAAGAACACACATGCAATGACCACTTGTTGATCCATATGTGGTTTGTGGAAAGAACACACATGCAATATCACTGGTTGATCCATGTGTGGTTTGTGAAAAGAACACACATGCAATGACTCTAGTGGTTGATCCATGTGTGGTTTGTGGAAATAACACACATGCAATGACCACTGGTTGATCCATATGTGGTTTGTGGAAAGAACACACGTGCAATATCACTGGTTGATCCATGTGTGGTTTGTGAAAAGAACACACAGGCAATGCCACTGGTTGATCCATGTGTGGTTTGTGGATAGAACACACATGCAATGACTCTAGTGCTAGTTTTAGTATAAGAACACACATACAATGACTCTAGTGGGTCCATATGTAGTTTGTGAAAAGAACACACATGCAATGACCACTGGTTGATCCATATGTGGTTTGTGGAAAAGAACACACATGCAATGAGTCTAGTGGATCCATGTTCGGTTTGTGGAAAAGAACATACATGCAATGAGTCTAGTGTTGTTTTTAATATAAGAACGCACAAGCAATGACTCTAGTGGGTCCATATGTGATTTGTGAAAAGAACACACATGCAATGACAGTGGTTGATCCATGTGTGGTTTGTGGAAAGAACACACATGCAATGACTCTAGTGGTTGATCCATGTGTGGTTTGTGGAAATAACACACATGGAATGACTAATGGATCCATAAGTGGTTTGTGGAAATGAACACACATGCAGTGACCACTTGTTCATCCATATGTGTTTTTTGGAAAAGAACACACATGCAATGAACACTGCTGGATCCATAAGTGGTTTGTGGAAAGAACACACATGCAATGACACTGGTTGATCCTTATGTGGTTTGTGGAAAGAACACACGTGCAATGAATCTAGTGCTGGTTTTAGTATAAGAACAGACATACAATGACTCTAGTGGGTCCACATGTAGTTTGTGATGAGAACACACATGGAATGACCACTGGTTGATCCATAAGTTGTTTGTGGAAAAGAACACACATGCAATGAACACTGGTGGATCCATGTGTGGTTTTTGGAAAAGAACACACATGCAATGACACTGGTGGATCCATAGGTGGATTGTGAAAAGAGCACACATGCAATGACACCGGTGGATCCATATGTGGTATGTGAAAAGAACACACATGCAATGACTCTAGTTGTTGTTAGTAAAAATAACACACATGCAATGACACTAGTGTATCCATGTGTGGATTGTGAAAAGAACACACATGCAATGACACTGGTGGATCCATATGTGGTATGTGCAAAGAACACACATGCAATGACTCTGGTTGTTGTTAGTAAAAAGAACACACATGCAATGACACTGGTGGATCCATGTGTTGTATCTGAAGAGAACACACATGCAATGACTCTAATGGATCCATAAGTGGTTTGTGGAAAAGAACACACATGCAATGACCACTGGTTGATCCATATGTGGTTTGTGGAAAGAACACACATGCAATATCACTGGTTGATCCATGTGTGGTTTGTGAAAAGAACACAAATGCAATGCCACTGGTTGATCCATGTGTGGTTTGTGGATAGAACACACATGCAATGACTCTAGTGCTAGTTTTAGTATAAGAACACACATACAATGACTCTAGTGGGTCCACATGTAGTTTGTGAAAAGAATACACATGCAATGACCACTGGTTGATCCATATGTGGTTTGTGGAAAAGAACACACATGCAATGAGTCTAGTGGATCCATGTCCGGTTTGTGGAAAAGAACACACATGCAATGAGTCTAGTGCTGTTTTTAATATAAGAACGCACAAGCAATGACTCTAGTGGTCCATATGTGATTTGTGGAAAGAACACACATGCAATGACAGTGGTTGATCCATGTGTGGTTTGTGGAAAGAACACACATGCAATGACTCTAGTGGTTGATCCATGTGTTGTTTGTGGAAATAACACACATGGAATGACTCTAATGGATCCATAAGTGGTTTGTGGAAATGAACACACATGCAATGACCACTGATTGATCGATATGTGTTTTTTGGAAAAGAACACACATGCAATGAACACTGGTGGATCCATAAGTGGTTTGTGGAAAGAACACACATGCAATGACACTGGTTGATCCTTATGTGGTTTGTGGAAAGAACACACGTGCAATGAATCTAGTGCTGGTTTTAGTATAAGAACAGACATACAATGACTCTTGTGGGTCCACATGTAGTTTGTGAATAGAACACACATGCAATGACCACTGGTTGATCCATAAGTTGTTTGTGGAAATGAACACACATGCAATGAACACTGGTGGATCCATGTGTGGTTTGTGGAAAAGAACACACATGCAATGACACTAGTGGATCCATAGGTGGATTGTGAAAAGAACACACATGCAATGACACTGGTGGATCCATATGTGGTATGTGAAAAGAACACACATTTCAATGACTCTAGTCGTTGTTAGTAAAAAGAACACACATGCAATGACACTGGTGGATCCATAGGTGGATTGTGAAAAGAGCACACATGCAATGACACCGGTGGATCCATATGTGGTATGTGAAAAGAACACACATGCAATGACTCTAGTTGTTGTTAGTAAAAAGAACACACATGCAATGATACTAGTGGATCCATGTGTGGATTGTGAAAAGAACACACATATAATGACACTGGTGGATCCATATGAGGTATGTGAAAAGAACACACATGCAATGACTCTAGTTGTTGTTAGTAAAAAGAACACACATTCAATGACACTGGTGGATCCATGTGTGGTCTCTGAAGAGAACACACATGCAATGACTCTAATGGATCCATAAGTGGTTTGTGGAAAAGAACACACATGCAATGACCACTCGTTGATCCATATGTGGTTTGTGGAAAGAACACACATGCAATATCACTGGTTGATCCATGTGAGGTTTGTGAAAAGAACACAAATGCAATGCCACTGGTTGATCCATGTGTGGTTTGTGGATAGGACACACATGCAATGACTCTAGTGCTAGTTTTAGTATAAGAACACACATACAATGACTCTAGTGGGTCCATATGTGGTTTGTGGAAAAGAACACACATGCAATGAGTCTAGTGGATCCATGTCCGGTTTGTGGAAAAGAACACACATGCAATGAGTCTAGTGGATCCATGTCCGGTTTGTGGAAAAGAACACACATGCAATGAGCCTAGTGCTGTTTTTAATATAAGAACACACAAGCAATGACTCTAGTGGTCCATATGTGATTTGTGGAAAGAACACACATGCAATGACAGTGGTTGATCCATGTGTGGTTTGTGGAAAGAACACACATGCAATGACTCTAGTGGTTGATCCATGTGTTGTTTGTGGAAATAACACACATGGAATGACTCTAATGGATCCATAAGTGGTTTGTGGAAATGAACACACATGCAATGACCACTGATTGATCAATATGTGTTTTTTGGAAAAGAACACACATGCAATGAACACTGGTGGATCCATAAGTGGTTTGTGGAAAGAACACACATGCAATGACACTGGTTGATCCTTATGTGGTTTGTGGAAAGAAGACACGTGCAATGAATCTAGTGCTAGTTTTAGTATAAGAACAGACATACAATGACTCTTGTGGGTCCACATGTAGTTTGTGAAGAGAACACACATGCAATGACCACTGGTTGATCCATAAGTTGTTTGTGGAAATGAACACACATGCAATGAATACTGGTGGATCCATGTGTGGTTTGTGGAAAAGAACACACATGCAATGACACTGGTGGATCCATAGGTGGATTGTGAAAAGAACACACATGCAATGACACTGGTGGATCCATATGTGGTATGTGAAAAGAACACACATTTCAATGACTCTAGTTGTTGTTAGTAAAAAGAACACACATGCAATGACACTGGTGGATCCATAGGTGGATTGTGAAAAGAGCACACATGCAATGACACCGGTGGATCCATATGTGCTATGTGAAAAGAACACACATGTAATGACTCTAGTTGTTGTTAGTAAAAAGAACACACATGCAATGACACTGGTGGATCCATGTGTGGATTGTGAAAAGAACACACATATAATGACACTAGTGGATCCATATGAGGTATGTGAAAAGAACACACATGCAATGACTCTGGTTGTTGTTAGTAAAAAGAACACACATTCAATGACACTGGTGGATCGATGTGTGGTCTCTGAAGAGAACACACATGCAATGACTCTAATGGATCCATAAGTGGTTTGTGGAAAAGAACACACATGCAATGACCACTCGTTGATCCATATGTGGTTTGTGGAAAGAACACACATGCAATATCACTGGTTGATCCATGTGTGGTTTGTGAAAAGAACACAAATGCAATGCCACTGGTTGATCCATGTGTGGTTTGTGGATAGAACACACATGCAATGACTCTAGTGCTAGTTTTAGTATAAGAACACACATACAATGACTCTAGTGGGTCCACATGTAGTTTGTGAAAAGAATACACATGCAATGACCACTGGTTGATGCATATGTGGTTTGTGGAAAAGAACACACATGCAATGAGTCTAGTGGATCCATGTCCGGTTTGTGGAAAAGAACACACATGCAATGAGTCTAGTGCTGTTTTTAATATAAGAACGCACAAGCAATGACTCTAGTGGTCCATATGTGATTTGTGGAAAGAACACACATGCAATGACAGTGGTTGATCCATGTGTGGTTTGTGGAAAGAACACACATGCAATGACTCTAGTGGTTGATCCATGTGTTGTTTGTGGAAATAACACACATGGAATGACTCTAGTTTTGGTTTTAGTATAAGAACACACAAGCAATGACTCTAGTGGGTCCATATGTGGTTCGTGGAAAAGAACACAAATGCAATGACCACTGATTGATCCATAAGTGGTTTGTGGAAAGAACACATATGCAGTGAACACTGGTTGATCCATGTGTGGTTTGTGAAAAGAACACACATGCAATGCCATTGGTTGATCCATATGTGGTTTGTGGAAAAAACACACATGCAATGACACTGGTTGATCCAAAGGTGGTTCATGACAGGAACACACATGCAATAACTGTTGTGGATACATATGTGGTTTGTGGAGAGAAGACACATGCAATGAACTCTAGTGGATCTATCTTGGCATAATTTGATGTATGCCATGATGCATTTCATTGTAAAAGACACCCAGTTTCCATTTTTATACTACTTAGCTTTGCCCTTTGTTTTTTGATACTACCCAGTTTTGCCCCCCCCTCTCTCTTGCTCTCTCTCTTTCGTAGAAGCCTAAACCTGTGCCCACTCTGTCTGCTACACCCTGATTGGTTGTCATAGTTGTCACGCGGATCGTGCGCACCAACCGTTGATCCTGTGTGATCCAACGAGGCTCGTTGCACACGTCGTGCCCTTCACAGGACAACGCGAGACAGCACGGACGTCTCCCTCAACGAGAATTCTACAAGAAGGAACACGATGCCGTCCATGGAAAAAGTCGTCGAGTGGTCATGTCATGTTTAATCTAGTCTGCAAAGGCTACAAGTCTACTGCACGACAACTGGTCATCCACGGACCACCGGCTATACCATTTTTATTATGCAGTGCGGCTGCACTCTCACTTTAGTTAGGCCCCCACCACACGAACCTTCCACGCGGCAGCCGCAGCTGGAAGAGCTGCCAACCGGGGCCCTCGAGGAGGCCTAAACATCCCCGCATTAAAAACCCAGCCTATCGGGTCCTCCATTCGCACTCATCCACTACTCTCTCTTTCCTATCCAGAAAAACCCCACAATCTTGAACGTACTTGCACGAACCTTCTCCATGAAACCAGTGCGTGGGGGTGAGTGTCCGGGCATCGCCGCGGGGTGGTGCTTCACGCGGCAGATCTGGAGGAGCATCACGCAGCACAGACCGAGGAGGACGTGCAGTTCAACCCCTTGGGGGACCATGTGCACGCCGGTGCTGACGACTTCGGAGGCGCCGATGAGGGCGTGGAGTTCGACGAACACGCTCCGCTCGTGTACCCGGAGGTACATCTATTTCTACATGTTTCATATTTTCTGCTCGAGCTTAATCTATCTTGGCATCATAAAAAAATCTAGTCCTAATGATTAGATGCAACATACGAACCGTTAAATTGAGAGATCTAGTCTATTCTGAATGAATCCATATTATTTATTTATTAATAAGTTACCAAGAACACAAACCACATTAATTTAGGAGCGAGTTGGGGAGACAGCCGTAAGGAACTGCTAAACCTGTATAGACATGTTATTGCATCGAAAGTAACTTGGAATGGTGGAAGGAATATATATTTATTATTTTTCTCATTTCGGTTTGTATTCCATACATTACAGGTGTATTCAAGTGAGATGGACTCTGACAAGGAGACCAGGGACAACAAGAGCCGCCATGTCATGAAGAAGCTCAAGAGCGGGATAATCCCTTTCCGCACTCGACTTGGGGAGCTCAGGTGCCCTTTCTGTAAGAAAGGAGTCAACCCGAGGATTGCCAGCTTGATTTCGCATGCGGTTGGCATCGGTAAAAGCCCGGCTAGTAAACACAAGTCGGCAACCAAGGATAAGCACGCTGCTTATGACATGTTCCTGAGGGAGTATGTCAAGACCGGCCCAGTGTCCCCTTACTTAGGAATTAGCAACTTCTAGCCAACCAACCTCACCACTGTGCTAGCCCGGCCACTAATAATATTTAGTTCTCTTACCGTATCTAGACCCTTAAACTATGGGGATTTCTATTTTCGTACCCTTCAAAATATATTCAAGTTCATTTGTTTATGTTGTTAAAGTTCCGGTGGCATACTCGTTATTTTGCATGGATAGAGGGGTGCCCCCGACAGATATAAGGGTTATCCTGTCCGCTAGATCATAGAGGATCAACGGTTGGTGGGCAAAACTGAGTACAACTGAATCGCCATGGTTAGACACGAGGGAAAAAATGTGACTCACGGTACGCGTGTGCGGTGCACAGGGTGGTAGCGGACACGTGTGGCCGTGCACGGTGCATTAGCGTACGCGATGCATGGTAGTGCAACAAAACGTCGCTTCCCTTATCCTTTAATAGAGGCCTCCCCACTCCCACTCATCATGCACTCGCTCACTCAACCGTCTCCACTATCCCATCACCTTCTGCAAATTCCCAACAAAACCCCAACCACGCCGGCGATGGAGAAGATCGGCGTGGTGGCCATCGGCGCCTCCAAGGCCGCTGGCGACGAGCCCCCGGTCCCCGTCCCTGCATCCTCCATAGCCGCCGGCGAGGAGGCCCCTGCCGGTCTCGGACAGATCCCTCTCGACTAGGACCCCTACGAGGAGGTTGTCTACATAAGGCCGGAGAACCCCTACGACACCAGCATCGCCGACCTGTGGTCTGAGGTAACAGGGTTTTCTCCCCTTCCCTTGTTCTTCCCTCGTTCCCATTGTTGGATGCTAGATCGTATGTTATTAGGGCTTGGCTGTTCGTATTTTTTACAGTAGCTAATCCTATTGTGTTAGATCTCGATTTTTGATGAATCCCCATGTTCGTAGTTGGGATCAGTATTCGATTTCGTTTGAGATTTGGGGAATAATCGGGAGATCTCATTCGGTTAATTTATGCAAAAAAATCAATCCCGATAATCAAAGTATCTCAATCATGTCCTTATTTCACTCTACTGTTTTTTCCAACAGGAGGATAGCAGCGACCTCCGCAGTGACGACGAGGCCAAGGATACCAAGACTCGTCATGTGCTAAGGAGGCTAAAGTCCGGTCAGTACAACAACTTCTTCGCCGGTGACGTGTACAGGTGCCCCTTCTGCCCCACCAGGAGGCTCCGCGGCATGGACTTCAACTCCCTCGTGAAGCATGCTGAGGACGTGAGGACCTGCAGCGAGTCCGTGAACGTCCATGGCTTCAGGGCCAAGCACCAGGCGCTCGATCTTCACCTCCTCAACCTCCAGAAGGTGGCTATCGAGGAGGGTCGCATGCCCCCAATCAGACCCAAGGTGCCCAAGGTCAAGGGGCTGGGCAGCAAGAAGTGGAGGAGGCGCCAGAGGGAGGAGGCGGATGCCCTCCTGGCAGAGGTCACGAGGGGCCACTGATCAGCTGCTGCTGCTGTAAAGCAGTTTCTTTTGTCTTGTCTGTGTTGAAGCAGTCCGCTGCTGCTGCTCTTGAGCAGCCTAATTGCCGAACCTCGTTAAGTACCATACTATATAACATATATTAGCTGCTTTATCTATATCTGCTCTGTTTACTGAATTTATTTATGGTGCTGGTTTGTTTTGCTGCTCTAGATTTGCTACCAGATTGGGGAAAAAAGATCACAAAAGGAACAATGAATGAAGAGAGAAGCTTCTCTAGATTCCCTACCTTTTTGGGCAAAAAAAACACAATTGTTAGAGAGAGAGGGGAAAAGGCGCTCTTCAAAAGACTAAATAACAAAAAAAACTTCCACTTTAGGCGTCATGGCGCACGTAACGGCCAAGCCTTTGACCAGACGGCACCCTCCTCCGAGCGCATGTGAGGGGTTCGGAATATCGGGAGGGCAAAAGTGAGGACAAACGAGACAAAATGTTGCTATAGCTAAATTTGACAAAAAGCTGAATTTGGCTTTACCATGCAATTTGGCTAGAGCTCCACAATGTAGCTATTCTAAATCCCTAAACTATGTGGTGCGTCGAAACCTAATGCTTTTCCACCGACACGTGTGTTGCAAAGTTGCTTGATCGTGCATGCTTACACAAGTGGCCTACAGGGAAACCTATAGAAGCATGGGCAAACGAGCTTCATTTTGGCAAATTCTGGACAAGCTTTGCGATCTGCCACAGGCCTGATCGGCTGGGTGGCTGTTCCGGGGTGCAGGGATGCTAGGTCCATGTCTATCTTACACTTCTTAAGAAATTAATAATAAATGTACACTTCCTTCTATCCTGTCACGTTACGTTGTGTCAGCACCACGCACTCGCTGCGGATCGGCAACGGGATGGTGGTCTACATGACCGGTCTCTGCCACGCCAAAGCCACGTCGCACACCCGTCCCATCGCCTACTGGGATAGACACGAATTTAATCGCTAGGATTGGAAACCATCGGTGCTCGCCTGGTCAAACTTGCTTCCGCATGGGTATGAGCGGAATATTGGTAAACGGAATTTAAGCATCGCCTTCCGTCTCCTCAGCACATCACTGTGCAAAAATCCCCAACTCATTCCTTCCGCCGGCACCGCCATAGCACATCACTGTGCAAAAATCCCCAACTCATTCCTTCCGCCGACGCCTCCACCTGGCCATACCACCGCAACAGATCACTCCACCTCCATGCCTAGTCCCATCCACCGCTACCGACCCTAGGCCACCGCCGCCGCATTAGCTGCTGCCATGGACGCAGAGTACGGCGTGTTCGGCGACGGGAGAAACTACACCGACGAGTACACTATCACCTCCCATGGCACCACCAAGCTGACGGTCGTCCACACAAATGCGTCAGCGGAGGTGGCTAAGGTCATCGCAATGTACGAGCGGTGGCTACAGGAGCCGATGGACAGGTACAAGATCGTCGGCCTTGACCTCAAGTATACCAGAGATAGGAAGAGGACGGCGCTTTTGCAGCTGTCCATGCGCAACCACTGCCTACTATATCACGTATGTAGGGCCAAATCTGTATGCCCGGAGCTTCACGAGTTCCTACACAGGAGGGAGATCTACTTCGCCAACGTCGACATCAAGAACGACACTCCGAAGCTAGAACGGGATCTCCTCGTTCATGTCGTCAATCACGTCGATCTCCAACGTTTGTGGAGGTACCTGGATGGCGGTACCGGGAAAGCCGGCATGGCTAGAATCGCTTCCGACATCATCGACCGCGAGTACGCCGGCATGAAAATTGAGTTCCCGAAGTACCTGCACGAGCGATGGGAGTGGAGGCACTTGGATTACGATGCGATCAAGTACGCAGCCAGGGACGCTTATGTCTGCTACGAGATGCTCAACAGGATCTGGCGGGTGGGTGAGTGTGCTGTTTACCACTACTAGTTTCGCATTTCGTTCCTTGTTTTATCTCGCCTGTATTTTATCTCGCATGTATTTTCTAAGCATTCTGTGTGTAAGAACCAAGCTCGTATGATCCCTGTGCTATTAGCTACTTAACCTATATGAATTACATTCCCCCTTTTGTATGCTCAACATTAATTCTTACAAATTCTGTCTGTGCCATTTGCATGCGGCAGAATGCAGGACATGACATGCATAAGGTGTGATACAGTCATAAGTCATAACCAAACCCAGCTTATAGAGAAGGATACAGTCATAAACCAGATTATAGTTTGACAAAGGTAATGCACAGCAGTTCGTAATTGCTCACATAGTGTACTTATGAAATAACATGTTTTCATAAACACAACAATCATGCACTAATAGTCTACATCCCAGCCTGTTGGAGAAGGCAACCGATCCCAGGATGCCTTCGGTCGCTTGCCCAGGTTTGTAGATTCATCTACACTCCGGCATCTGGGACAAACAACCTGCCTTGGTGGTGGTTCAATGATGCGATGCCTGGAACGAGATTTTACAATTTGGCGGTATAGCTCGTGGCTAACATACCCGTCAATTGTAGCGTACTTCAGATTAGGTTCAGAAAGTGGCTTATCCTCCCAGTAATCGTGCCCTAAACGCCTCCACAAACATCTCGGCAATCTGTCCTTCATGTCAGCGTACCACGGGTCGATGAGTTCGGAGGCAAGAGCGGCCATCCCAGTCTTACCGCCCTCCATCCCTGGGATCCAGTAAATTTCCTGGATGTCCACTCTGCACTCCTTCGGGATTCTAATGTTGACCGTCGGGCTTTCAAGCAGTTTACTGTCATTCGTGATGTCAACACTGGTAAATGTTATGTGCTGGTTCACGAGAAAGTCATGAAACAGATCCTTAATGCTTTCGCCCCACCTGCATGAAAATGAATTCAGACAAATAATATAGCAATAACTTTTGCAAATAGACGGTTCAGAAACAAAAAGACAGCAAAGTCTACCAGATCCCGTCAGCCCCCTTCTCGCAAAAAGGCTGGTATACGAGGACGTGCCCCTTCATGGAGAGTTGCACCACGGCGATCCTATGGTGATCGCGGCTGTACTCGAGGTCGAACCTGTTTTCTTCGAACTGCAGCCAACTCGTGTAATTATTCAGAGTGTTCCTCACCGTCCGAGGGTCAGTGGTGTAGACGACATCGATCTTCTTCCCGCCATGTACTTCAATGTCGAAGTGTGCAGTTTCTTGCCTGCCATCGTTTCGGACATCCGGAGCATCCATGACTACATGCAAGAGGGAAAGGATACAGAGGAAGAGGGTGATGCGGTGGTGGAGGAAATGGATGAGGCCGTGTAGGAGAACGACGATGAGGCCGTGCAGGAGGAAATGAGACGGAGAAGTGAAAGATTGGAACTGCCCTTACCAATATCTGGAATGGTACACGACTGTTCGTAGTAGGGTGAAGGTGGCGAAAAACGGCGGTTTTACACCTCGACGCTAGCACTTCCTAAAATTTGTTCTGCGCCACTTGCATGCGGTGGAATCAATTCAAACGTAGGCACGTTTGCGTGTGCCGACCTTCACTCACTGACAGGCGGGCCACACATTTCCCTTTTACGTTTTATTTTTTCACTTCCTCTAGACGGTTCTGGTGCCCGCCCTCAATGATTACGCCCCCTTCTTGTCTTCCACGTGGACGAGAACCGGTGGCGGCGGTGGTTCCTTGCAGATTCACTCTGCACTTGAACAACTGCCCCCATCCCTGATTCCACCCCCTCTCGAATCCATCTGCCTCCTTGTGACAACGCCTCCATTAATCTACCGGATTCCAGACTCCATTTGCCACTATGGGTAGAGCTTGGGGTAGCAGCAGGCTGAAGCGAAAGGCATGCGACGACGACGCGGATGGCCAGGGCGACCTCTACCGCGAGGATTGGGGATGGCCAAACCTTAGCACCGCGAACGTGCATAGGATCGCCTCGGCGTTGGACATCATCTCAGTCGGCCGCCTCGCTTGTTGCATCCCTGGCTACCGCGTGACGATGCGGAACATGGACGAACAACCGTTCGGCACACCAGGCCTTCTTTACCCCGATAACAACAAATGGCCAGACGACCGCGATGGCCACGTAAGTTCCAGTATCTAGCTTATTCGTTCAGTCATATCGTTGATTCATATGTGCTGAACTCTCATCGGAATCCTATGTTCCTTTCGTCGAATGTGTTGTGTGCACGCGCGGTTTGAACAAATCGAACCATTTAAGACTATTCTGTACAACGGAAGCTCTGCTCGTACCTGATATTCTGGTATTTTCGTAATGACACAGTCTTACTTTAGGTGATAGACGAGTTGTCAATTTCGATTTTGCAATGGAATGCCTGCTAGGTGATATTCTGTTTCCTAAAATAAAAACAAGCAGATTAGACGATTTAAGGCTATTATGCCCCAAGCTGTTTAATTATGATCATCGTCAGGAGTTTGTTCTGGGGGCTCTGCTACTACTCCATATATTTAGTATCTTCGTAGTGACGGAGGCACAATTTAGGCGATATCTGAGGAGACACTCGTATTTAGGCGATATTTTGTGTACTTTAATATGAAGGCCCAGTTGTCAAATTGTCTCTGCAATGGAATCCATGCTAGTTTATTGTACCAACTGACAACAAACTCTGCAGAATATTCATGCAAAACTGATGCTGCTAGATAAGTGGTCCGAATCATTAGTGGTGAATATCAAGGAAGAAGAAGAGACGGAAATGGAAGATGACCAGAACTGGGTGGGTGGCAACAGCGAGTGGCTGGTCCTTTTATCACAGGATGGTTGTACTTGGACTCTAAAAAATGGCTACAGATCGGTGAGACTTGTAGTGCCATCTTTGAAGGGTGTCGGCATTACTGCATTCAATAGCGGGCGGCCGCCGCCCATTTCCGAATTCGCTTACAGGTTCAACATGGTAGAACTTGACATCGTGAAGGTACAACTCCCACATGGACCGCGGGAGAGGGCGTGGAAGAACTGGGAGTACGACTTCTTAGCGGTGTTCGACAAGGCGATCACATTCATAGATGCCCAGAAGACAAGGAATGGACAGTCGTGCGCGATGACTTCCTGCAGCCGGAGAAGTATGTCGACGCTGTCTTCACCTACGTCTACTCTTCGTACAGACCGCAACGCATTTATGCGGTCACTGAACCTAGCGGCGACGTGCGTGTTTGGGAGCCGTCCATTTGGGGTGAGTCATGGTGTCATATAGCATGTAAAATCCCATTCAAAATTCTGCTTACTGACTGTTAGTAACACGCAGGTACCCACACAGCCCCGCGCATCATTCCAGCTCTAGTCATTGCATCTGCTACTAGCAGATGCTGAACTTGGGACACGGCGCTGGTTCCTGGCACCTCTCGGAGACAACACGGAATAGGATGATGAACACTTATGGATTCATATCAGGGGAGCACTAAACAGTGTTGGTGATACAATAGAACATATGGGGACACAACTTTCTTCATACCCATCGCTGCGGTGTCACGTTTTCTCGAAGTCCGCATGCCCATCCGAAGACCCGGTAGAGCAAGTCTGGAGCAGAGTCAACAATTGAAGGGACAATCTGTGTTTCTTGGGATCAACTACCCTTTCTTTGTCGGAGCCCCTGGAGCTGTTGAACCTGTAATTGCTCAGGCAACCCTGGCCCCTGATGCTGCTGCTGCAGGTGGTGGTGTTGGTGGTGGTGGAGCTGACGAAGAACTAGATGCTGCTGCTCCTGGTGAAGCTGACGAAATACTTGGTGATGCTGCTGCTGGTGAAGCTTACGAAATACTTGCTAATGCTGCTGCTGGTGAAGGTGACAAAATACCTGCTGAGGCTACTGCCGGAGTCCAGGAAGAACATGCTGGTGTTGTTGCTGATGTGCCAGCACTTCTAGTGTTGATAGCAGACTGTGTGTTTGTTGCACACTCACGCGCCTATCATGTTGACACTCCAGATCCGACCTGGAGCCGAATCCACATCGAGGGAGGGGGCCTACAATTGTCTCATCAGTGGGGTCGTACTATTTGAAGGAGAATGAAAGACGGCCAAACGCAGCATTCTGGTTTGTTCCGACGATACCACCAGCTCTAGGGACCTAGTGCTCATACTGGCAGATCCGATGAACCATTTGTCTTTATATTTATCATTAGTTACGCTTATGTGTGTAAAGACTAAGCTGTGCTTATTTGTGTAAGACTAAGTTAGGCCTAACTGCGTAATATTCAGTGAAGCCCAGCTTTTCTTTCCACGCCCATAACAACAGAATTGCAACATAGAACATACAAATGTAATGTGCATACCAGGAATTTTTTCTCAGGATAACAACCACTTCAAGCAAATGATACATCGTGTACGCATTTGAACGCATCACTAGAATGTGCCACCTATTGATGATTGATGAAATGGATCTAGCTTTTTTGTGCTTATTTGCATTGAATCGCTCATTGATTTGTTCACATATTTTTTGGCAATGGCTGATGAACTCCACTCTCTTGGTAACTTGCTTTGTCAGCGAGCACTTGTTGATGAAATGCAAAGTACAAAACATGGTCATCATTGTCATTCCATTTAGGTTCTCTATGTTTTGTCATCACGGAGCTACTAATTTCAAATGAAAATCTAGTAAACAATATATGTGTACATTGTTAGAGTATGCTACGGCCACGGTACATACATTTTTCTACAATCACAAGAAGAAAACTTGATGCATTTTCACCTTGTTGGCATTGTGCCGAACTGGGTGGACGTGGCTTTGGGGTTCGGAGAGGAAGGCACCGTGGCTGGTGCGTGTGCGACCACGGCGACGGCGAGCTCGGATTTTGGAGCAGACCAATAGGACCGAGCATGGTCGGCATGGTGATAGATCTCACCCGGGAATGAATTCCCGTCCCCGCGCCATGCCAATGGTGCGGTCATGGTGACGGCGAGCTCCGATTCGGGATGGGGAGGAGAACGGGCCGAGCAGGTTTGTCCAAGTCCTAGCTCCGCGCCATGGCCGTGACCATAGATTGTCGCCCCGGAGGAAGAACACGCGTAAAGGATGCATGCGCCAACGCAACTTTCGGGCCGCAAAATGATATTCTCCTTTTGAAGGGGGGAGATGATAAGGACATCCCTACAATTACACCTACCCCAATTGATAATGAAGATGTTCCAATTGCAAAGAAGGATCAATCCAATGAGATAAGGATTGGACCAATCACAAGAGCTCGTGCTAAGCTACTAGAACAATAGGTGAACTTGTTTCTTAATGAACCTGGTGATTTAATCAATGAGAATTTTATACTACCTAAGTCTTTGAATTATTGCATGATCAGGTACTTAGAAGAAGAAGGCATAGTAAGGAGCGAGGAGCGAATGGAACATGGCGTGTTGATCAATGAAGAATGCGCGAGGGAGGAGAGGGAGGAAGCGCAAGGAGCTGTTCAAGACAAAGATCAACAAGAGGAGGGAGTTCTCTGCCGCGGCAGAGAAAATGCCCGTTTCTCTGCCACAGCAGGCTGCCGCGGCAGGAAAACCGAGTCCAACTCTGCCACGGCAGGCTGTCGCGATAGAGAATCAGCGTGAAAGTCGGCCACGGTAGAACTTTTTGCAGAGCCACTTTGTGGCCGGTTTGTATCCAGTTTGGGTGGACCCAACTCGGGTTCCACCATAGGCCGCCACCCCCTAGACACATAAATAGATGGGGGCGCCCGTAGAATAGGGTTTTAAACCACGTTAAAATATTTTGGAGTTGATTCTTTCATAGAACCTTTGAAATTACCCTGTGTTCGAATTCTACAACTATAATTGAGTGTGATATGTTGTTCCATTGGGAATTAGTAGATTGCATACTACCGTTCGTGGTCACGGCTGCGTGCGCAAGAGTGTGGTGTTGTGAATATCCTACAAGGTTCGAGACCTATTGCATTGGCATCATGGATCGAGCTGGAGAGATCATAGCTACGCACTAGTTATCTATCATCCACCATATCACCATCGACAAGTGCTTGCTGAGAAGATCGGGCCACCCCATGTCACAATGACTCTACCTGTGGTTTGTGAAAAAACACACATGCAATGACTCTGGTGGATCCTTATGTGGCTTGTGAGAAGAACATACATGCAATTACTCTAGCTGTGGTTTGTGAAAAGAACACACATGCAATGAACTCTGGTGGATCCATATGTGGTTTGTGAGAAGAACAGACATGCAATGACTCTAGATGTGGTTTGTGAAAAAAATAGACATGCAATGAACTCTCGTGGATCCATATGTGGTTTTTGAGAAGAACACACATGAATGACTCTAGATGTGGTTTGTGAGAAGAACACACATGCAATGACTCTAGCTGTGGTTTGTGAGAAGGACACACATGCAATGACTCTAGATGTGGTTTGTGAGAAGAACACACATGCAATGACTCTAGATGTGGTTAATGAAAATAACACACATGCAATGACTCGAGCTGTGGTTTGTGAAAGAACACACATGCAATGACACTGGTGGATCCATAAGTAGTTTGTGAAAAGAACAGACATGCAATGACTCTAGCTATGGTTAGTGAAAAGAACACACATGCAATGAACTCTAGTGGATCCATATGTGGTTTGTGAGAAGAACAGACATGCAATGACTCTAGATGTGGTTTGCGAAAAGAACAGACATGCAATGAACTCTAGTGGATCCATATGTTGTTTGTGAGAAGAACACACATGCAATGACTCTTGATGTGGTTAATGAAAATAACACACATGCAATGACTCTAGCTGTGGTTTGTGAAACGAACACACATGCAATGACACCGGTGGATACATATGTGGTTTGTGAAAAGAACAGACATGCAATCACACTGGTGGATCCATATGTTATTTGTGGAAAGAACATGCATGCAATGACTCTAGCTGTGGTTAATGAAAAGAACACACATGCAATCACACTGGTGGATACATATGTGGTTTGTGGAAAGAACACACATGCAATGACACTGGCTGTGGTTTGTGAGAAGAACACACATGAATGACTCTAGATGTGGTTTGTGAGAGGAACACACATGCAATGACTCTAGCTGTGGTTTGTGATAAGAACACACATGCAATGACTCTAGATGTGGTTAATGAAAACAACACACATGCAATGACTCTAGTTGTGGTTTGTGAAAGAACACACATGCAATGACACTGGTGGATCCATATGTCGTTTGTGAAAAGAATAGACATGCAATGACTCTAGCTATGGTTAGTGAAAAGAACACACATGCAATGAACTCTAGCGGATCCATATGTGGTTTGTCAGAAGAACAGACATGCAATGACTCTAGATGTGGTTTGTGAAAAGAACAGACATGCAATGAACTCTGGTGGATCCATATGTGGTTTGTGAGAAGAACACACATGCAATGACGCTTGATGTGGTTAATGAAAAGAACCCACATGCAATGACTCTAGCTGTGGTTTGTGAAAACAAAACACATGCAATGACACCGGTGGATACATATGTGGTTTGTGAAAAAAACAGACATGCAATGACTCTTGCTGTGGTTTGTGAAAAGAACACACATGCAATGACACTGGTGGATCCATATGTGGTTTGTGAAAAGAACATACATGCAATGACTCTAGCTGTGGTTAATGAAAAGACCACACATGCAATGAACTCTGGTGGATCCATATGTGGTTTGTGAGAAGAACAGACATGCAATGACTCTAGATGTGGTTAATGAAAAGAACACACATGCAATGACTCTAGTTGTGGTTTGTGAAAAGAACACACATGCAATGACACTTGTGGATCCATATGTGGTTTGTGAAAAGAATAGACATGCAATGACTCTAGTTGTGGTTAATGAAAAGAACACACATGCAATCACACTAGTTGATCCATATGTGGTTTGTGAAAAGAATACACATGCAATGAATGTAGATGTGGTTTGTAAAAAGAACACACATGCAATGACACTGGTGGATCTATATGTGGTTTGTGAAAAGAACATACATCCAGTGACTCTAGCTGTGATTTATGAAAATAACAGACATGCAATGACTCTAGATGTGGTTTGTGAGAAGAACACACATGCAATGACTCTAGATGTGGTTTGTGATAAGAACACACATGCAATGACTCTAGTTGTGGTTTGTGAAAAGAAGACACATGCAATGACTCTGGTGGATCCTTATGTGGTTTGTGAGAAGAACATACATTCAATGACTCTAGCTATGGTTTGTGAAAAGAACAGACATGCAATGAACTCTAGTGGATCCATATGTTGTTTGTGAGAAGAACACACATGCAATGACTCTAGATGTGGTTTGTGAATAGAACACACATGCAGTGACACTGTGGATCCATATGTGGTTTGTGAAAAGAACAAACATGCAATGACTCTAGATTTGGTGATAAAAAGAACACACATGCAATGACTCTAGCTATGGTTTGTGAAAATACACACATGCAATACACTGGTGGATCCATATGTGGTTTGTGAAAAGAACAGACATGCAATGAATCTTGATGTGATTAATGAAAAGAACACACATGCAATCACACTAGTGGATCCATATGTGGTTTGTGAAAAAAACACATGCATTGACTCTAGATGTGGTTTGTGAAAAGAACACACATGCAGTGACACTGGTGGATCAATATGTGGTTTGTAAAAAGAACATACAACCAATGACTCTAGACGTGGTTTGTGAAAAGAACACACATGCAATAGCACTGGTGGATCCATGTGTGGTTTGTGAGAAGAACAGACATGCAATGGCTCTAGCTATGGTTTGTGAAAACAACAGACATGCAATGAACTCTGGTGGATCCATATGTTGTTTGTGAGAAGAACGCACATGCAATGACTCTAGATGTGGTTTGTGAGAAGAACACACATGCAATGACTCTAGCTATGGTTTGTGAGAAGAACACACATGCAATGACTCTAGTTGTGGCTTGTGAAAAGAACACACATGCAATGACACTGGCTGTGGTTTGTGAAAAGAACACACATGAAATCACATTGGTGGATCCATATGTTGTTTGTGGACAGAACTGACATGCAATGACTCTAGCTGTGGTTAATGAAAAGAACACACATCCAGTGACACTGGTGGATACATATGTTGTTTGTGGAAAGAACAGACATGCAATGGCTCTAGCTATGGTTGATGAAAATAACACACATGCAATGAATTGGATGGATCCATATGTGGTTTGTGCAAAGAACACACATGCAATGACACTGGCAGTGGTTTGTGAAAAGAACACACATGCAATCACCCTGGTGGATCCATATGTTATTTGTGGAAAGAACATGCATGCAATGACTCTAGCTGTGGTTAATGAAAAGAACACACATGCAATCACACTGGTGGATACATATGTGGTTTGTGGAAAGAACACAAATGCAATGACACTGGTTGTGGTTTGTGAGAAGAACACACATGAATGACTCTAGATGTGGTTTGTGAGACGAACACACATGCAATGACTCTAGCTGTGGTTTGTGAGAAGAACACACATGCAATGACTCTAGATGTGGTTTGTAAGAAGAACACACATGCAATGACTCTAGATGTGGTTTGTGAGAAGAACACACATGCAATGACTCTAGATGTGGTTAATGAAAACAACACACATGCAATGACTCTAGTTGTGGTTTGTGAAAGAACACACATGCAATGACACTGGTGGATCCATATGTAGTTTGTGAAAAGAATAGACATGCAATGACTCTAGCTATGGTTAGTGAAAAGAACACACATGCAATGAACTCTAGTGGATCCATATGTGGTTTGTGAGAAGAACAGACATGCAATGACTCTAGATGTGGTTAATGAAAAGAACACACATGCAATGACTCTAGCTGTGGTTTGTGAAAAGAACACACATGCAATGACACTTGTGGATCCATATGTGGTTTGTGAAAAGAACACACGTGCAATGACTCTAGATGTGGTTTGTGAAAAGAACACACATGTAGTGACACTGGTGGATCAATATGTGGTTTGTAAAAAGAACATACATCCAATGACTCTAGATGTGGTTTGTGAAAATAACACACATGCAATAACACTGGTGGATCCATGTGTGGTTTGTGAGAAGAACAGATATGCAATGACTCTAGCTGTGGTTTGTGAAAAGAACAGACATGCAATGAACTCTAGTGGATCCATATGTGGTTTGTGAGAAGAACACACATGCAATGACTGTAGATGTGGTTTGTGAGAAGAACACACATGCAATGACTCTAGCTGTGGTTTGTGAGAAGAACACACATGCAATGACTCTAGCTGTGGTTTGTGAGAAGAACACACACGCAATGACTCTAGTTGTGGTTTGTGAGAAGAACACACATGCAATGAAACTGGCTGTGGATTGTGAAAAGAACACACATGAAATCACATTGGTGGATCCATATGTTGTTTGTGGAAAGAACTGACATGCAATGACTCTAGCTGTGGTTAATGAAAAGAACAGACATCCAGTGCCACTGGTGGATACATATGTTGTTTGTGGAAAGACCAGACATGCAATGGCTCTAGCTGTGGTTGGTGAAAATAACACACATGTAATGAACTGGATGGATCCATATGTGGTTTGTGCAAAGAACACACATGCAATGACACTGGTTGTGGTTTGTGAAAAGAACACACATGAAATCACATTGGTGGATCCATATGTTGTTTGTGGAAAGAACTGACATGCAATGACTCTAGCTGTGGTTAATGAAAAGAACACACATCCAGTGCCACTGGTGGATACATATGTTGTTTGTGGAAAGAACAGACATGCAATGGCTCTAGCTGTGGTTGATGAAAATAACACACATGGAATGAACTAGATCGATCCATATGTGGTTTGTGCAAAGAACACACATGCAATGACACTGGCTGTGGTTTGTGAAAAGAACACACATGCAATCACACTGGTGGATCCATATGTTGTTTGTGGAAAGGACATGCATGCAATGAGTCTAGTTGTGGTTAATGAAAAGAACACACATGCAATCACACTGGTGGATACATATGTGGTTTGTGGAAAGAACACACATGCAATGACACTGGCTGTGGGTTGTGAAAAGAACACACATGCAATCACACTGGTTGATCCATATGTTGTCTATGTAAAGGACAGATATGCAATGACACTGGTGGATCCATATGTGGTTTGTGGAAAGAACAGACATGCAATGACACTGGTTGTGGTTTGTGAAAAGAGCAAACATGCAATGACACTGGTGGATCCAGATGTGGTTTGTGGAAAGAGTAGACATGCGATGACACTGGTTGTGGTTTGTGAAAAGAACACACATGCAATCACACTGGTGGATCCATATGTTGTTTGTGAAAAGAACAGAGAAGCAATTACTATAGATGTGGTTAATGAAAAGAACACACATTCAATGTAATGCGGCCTATCCTACGGACGCTCCTACATCTACACCACCGAGTCCCCAAAGTGGACCGATGACCCGTGCCCGAGCCAAGCTCCTTCAAGATAAGGTGAATTCGCTCCTCTCATCATGTGACTTTGACATACACCTAGATGGCTTGCTACTTTATACCACTACTCTTTGCATCATCAGGTACGAACCCCTGTCGCGTCGACCCACGAGCCCTGAAGCTGCACCTGTCCTGAAGCTGACTGAGCTAGAGTGTCCGCTCGGAACCAGCCGGAGTGTCCGGCGCAGCCGGAGTGTCCAGCGCGACTCGGCCGGAGTGTCTGGCCTGCCCCAGCCCCAACCTGGCGTGGACATTCAGAAGACCAGTTCGGACACTACCCGGAGTGTCCGGTTACCCCGGACTATCCGATCACTCTGACCCAGACTGTCCGGCCTAAGTGATGGGCCTACGAGCCAACATCTAGGACCTTGGCCCATGTACCCCTCTATTTCGCACCAACCCCTAGTTTTATGCCCAAACTACCCCTGAACTTATGGCTGGCCTATAAATAGAGCCCCCACCCCTCATGTATCCCTTAGGCATAGATGATAGACTAAAGAAAACACCCTTTGTGGAATCTCTAGTTTTGCCTCATCCCCTTCTACCAAAGGGGATTGACTATCGTCACCACCTCGTTGGAGTTTGCATCGCGCCTCCCTCGTTGTACAGGGCCTTGGCATCGGTGTCCCTTTGCCAAGACATCAAGACCCTCTCCAAGGTGGGTCTTCCCTCTCCGCGTGGGATCGAGGGAGAACGTTGACCGATCTTTCCTTGCGAGGATTCAATCGGACCGGTGGCCACCGGTGAGAGCAATCGTCCTTGTATCATGTGTGTTTTGCGTGTATTCATCGTGTTCTTCGCGAGGTGTGCATCCGCTTCCGCTACCTTCTCCCTTTCCCCTCACTTTCCCATCGATTTGACCACGAGGTCCGTGAAGATCGGGCCACCCACGGGGTCACCCCTAACACAATGACTCTAGTTGTGGTTTGTGAAAAGAACACACATGCAATCACACTGGTGGATCCATATGTGGTTTGTGAAAAGAACAGACATGCAATAACTCTAGCTGTGGTTAATGAAAAGAACACACATGAAATGAACTCTGGTGGATCCATATGTGGTTTGTGAGAAGAACAGAAATGCAATTGCTCTAGATGTGGTTTGCGAAAAGAACAGACATGCGATGAACTTTGGTGGATCCATATGTGGTTTGTGAGAAGAACACACATGCAATGACTCTAGATGTGGTTTCTAAAAAGAACATACATGCAATGACTCTAGCTGTGGTTTGTGAAAAGAACATACATGCAATGACATTGGTGGATTAATATGTGGTTTGTGAAAAGAACATACATCCAATGACTCTAGTTGTGGTTAATGAAAAGAACACACATGCAATCACACTGGTAGATCCATATGTGGTTTGTGAAAAGAATACATATGCAATGACTCTAGATGTGGTTTGTGAAAAGAACACACATGCAATGACACTGGTGGATCAATATGTGGTTAGTGAAAAGAACATACATCTAATGACTCTAGATGTGGTTGGTGAAAAGAACACACATGCAATGACACTTGTGGATCCATGTGTGGTTTGTGAGAAGAACAGACATGCAATGACTCTAGCTGTGGTTTGTGAAAAGAACAGACATGCAATAAACTCTGGTGGATCCATATGTGGTTTGTGAGAAGAACACACATGCAATGACTCTAGATGTGGTTTTTGAGAAGAACACACGTGCAATGACTCTAGTTGTGGTTTGTGAGAAGATCACACATGGAATGACTCTAGCTGTGGTTTGTGAAAAGAACACACGTGCAATGACTCTAGATGTGATTTGTGAAAAGAACACTCATGCAATGACACTGGCTGTGGTTTGTGAAAAGAACACACATGCAATCACACTGGTGGATCCATATGTTGTTTGTGGAAAGAACAAACATGCAATGACTCTAGCCGTGGTTAATGAAAAGAACATGATGTAGCCCGACCTTTGGTCATTACCACATCATGTTCTCCAACTTATGCCAAGTCGTCATGGACTCCAAAGGTGAATCTGTTCCTCCATGCGAGCCCACTTCTTACCCCATTGAATGGTATACTACTTCATACTCCGTCCCATATCCATGATAGGTTCACACCAGGAAGTACGGAGGCATGGGGGAAGCCTAGAGCACCAAGCCTGACAAGACGGAGGCTTGGAAGAGAAGACGAAAGAAGCATCAGCTGGAGCACCGGAGTCTCTGGCCTGCGCACACCGGAGTCTCCGGCTTGCGCACAATCGGCCTTGTATCGTGTGTGTTTTGCGTGTATTCATCGTGTTCTTCGCGAGGTGTGCGTCTGCTTCCGCTATCTTCTCCCTTTCCCTCGCTTTCCCATCGATTTGACCACGAGATCTGTGAAGATCGGGCCACCCATGGGGTACCCCATAACATCTGGCATCAGACCCAAGTTGCTATGAATTTCACCCTCGTTCTTCCGCACCAAAATTTTTTTCTTGAAAAAACACAAAAATAGCCACAAAATCGAGTGGATCTTGTGTCAACCCATAACATCTGGTATCAGCAGCTGTTGGTTGCCACGGATTTCTCCTCGATTTGGTCTTTTCCCCCATAAATTCGAAAATCCCCAAAAAATTAGCCCCAATTTCGTGTTTTGGACCGATCTATGATTTGAGTGTGTTTTGGTAGGTTTTGATCCATGGATTATTTGTTAAACTTGTTGATCTATCTTCCCCTGCGTTTCCATAGCCTAATTCCTTGATTTCCCCATCAATTTGAGGTTTTGGTTCGAGTTTTTCCGCCAAAACTCGTCTCGTTCGTGTTCTGGAAGTTCTGTTTCGACTGGACCGGACTGTCTGGCCAAAACAGACCGGACTATCCGCCCCACCATATTTTCCGGCCTAAATTGACCGGAATCTCTGCCCCGGCCGGACTGTCCGGCCTGCGCGCCCCGGAATGTCCGCCCCTCTAAAGACAGCAAATCTGTTTCATGGTTTTGGGCATAACTTTTGCATACGAACTCGGATTTTGGTGTTCTTTAGCTCGTTTTGAAGAGGAGAAAGAGATCTACATCATCATCTCTGTGGTTCATGCTATCTACTCCATCCAAATTCCATGAGAAAGGCGGAATCCACCAATAAAGGGTGAAGGTCGGTGAGGAAAGGTATAAAAATTCTGCGACTTCTCCCCACTTGCTTTACCTTGTGAGCTACACTATCTTTGCGTTTAACAAACACCTATTGAGACTAGTTCCTCCTATGATTGCTTGGGCTATGCACATTTGATACCTTATAGAATTCCGAGCAAAAGTTGTGAGCGCGCTATCTCATATAGTTATCTTGTATAGTTGTTGGCATAAGGAAGAGGCAAGTGAAAAAGAAAAGAAAAGTGAAAAAAATAGAAAAAGAAAAAGAAATAAACAAACAAGTGCCTCATAGAATAGGAAGCGCAAGCTTGATGAACATCAAATAGGTGGTACTTATTGTGTATATCTTGTAGCGCACCAATTTTATTGCAATCGAACTAGCGTCTCTCCTTGCACTTGTGCGACACGAGCTTATAGTCTTCGCTAGGTAATCTTTTGGTTCTTAGCTCACTTTCTCCGTCGCACAAGTCCCATTTATCCCACCGTGTGTGTTTCCTTGTACATAATTCCTATATTTTGTGGATTGACTTGTTTTGCTTTGTGATCATTGTGGTTCTTTACTTATTACAATATCTTGATTTCGGATTGTTCTTGGTACCTATCCACCATAAGCTTTGTGTGTGTGTGTTTTTTAGTGGTTAGTTGGTTTTGGTGTTCTGCGTGAACTTCAATTTGCTTGGTTTTGATTGCTATCAAGTGTTGCCACTTGCACGATACTATCTTCCAAGGTAAAGCTAGGTTTGACGTTGCATCCCTAACCCCTCTAACACTTCCATATACACCACTTGGTCTTGTGAAGCATGTCTAGGAACTCCGAAACCAAGGATGATATCTATGAAGAATCCACGATGAGCCACCATGCCTACGCCTCCACAAGCATAGATGACATGATGGAGCACTACACCGATAATGCCTCCACATGCTTGGGTGATATGGAGTTCTACAACAACAATAACTCTCCAAGCATGGAAGACTTCAAGAACGACAACGACAAGCTCCTCAAGTCACGTAAACCAAGACGGAGCCCCCACCTCGAGAGCACCAATGTCCACCATCAAATGGATAACTTCACGCGTGACATGGACAACAACTTCGCCAAAACCATGAGCATGATGGCCAAGACTAATGATTATTTGTTCTCATTACAACACCTCACCAAGAAGAGTTCGAAGGACACGGAGCATCATCGCGAACGTCATGTCGATGACCAAGTGCACCATCTACATCAACCTTTGGCAAGGCACGCGAATGACCTCTGTCGACACCATCATAAGGCACCTTCAACTACTCGTGCCACCACCAAAATGGCACCAAGAGCAAGCTCTCCTCCATGCCATCAAGCTTCAATGCTCAAACTTGACGTCCTATATGATGCATGCAACTTCATGGATGAGGAAGACGAAGACCTCTACTTCGCCAAGTTGGATGAGTACGTCACGAGGACTACACAAGCCAAGGTGCAGGATGGCGACGACAAGCTCGAGAATGGTGGGCATGGGATTTTTCCTTCACCAAAGGAGGCGCAAGGAGTTGAGCACACCGAGCCTATCCCCATATGCTTGAGTGATGATGTGGTACCAATCCCATGTGAGGATGAGAGCCACTTAGCCCACTTGAGTGAAAATAAGAGTGAGATGAGTGACTCCACCATATGTGAGATTGAGTGCTTCCACTTTCAGGGCATGAGTGATACACCTAGTGAGTTGAGAGTGGTAGTTGATAGGTCATGTGAGACCACTTTTATTTCTAACGACTTACCCTCTACCTCTAGTGTGTTTCCTCATGATGTGCTAGGTTCCATGGATCAAGAAGCGCCAAGCTTGGAGATGATGATGCCTCCAACCAAGAAGATGTACATGGTGGATGAAGATGATGCCATCGCCATACATGATGAAGAAGTTGCCCACATGGAGGCCAATACTACCACAACACCCACTTCATATGAGAGGTATGAACAAGGTAAGAATACGGGTGTTGATGATGCCATGATCCCACTAGTGGACATGATGACTTGTGATGATTGGCATGCTATGGATGATGTTTATGATATCACATATGCTTCATTGATATTTCCATGTGTTACTTTGCCTTTGCATAATGTTGAGCATCTCAACCTCGGTTGAGCACGAGTTGACAAAAAGAGCTCTAGAGAGCATCCCCCAAGTGAGTTCAAGATCAAACCCATCCTGGACCGGAGTTTCTGGCCTGAAACCCCGGAGTCTCCAGCCTGACGCCTGATTTTGAAAGTTTTGCCTCTAATCTTGCATTGGCTAATTTCCTCTTGTTTGTTTATGCCTGTGTGCGTGTCGCCAACTAACAGCAAGCTTCTGCATCAACAACCCCCACGCTCATCGACACCACGACCCACGAACATCATCCTGCACCACCGACGCCAAGTTCATCATCACCATCGAAGGTATAACTTGCGTCACCTTGTTAACCCCTATCTTCCTTTGTGTGTACCTATCCCATGAGAGTGGCTCATCTTGTGTTTGCTTGAGCATTGTGCATTTGTCCTTGGATAGTGAGAGTGCAAGAGCAATATCAAGTGTGACTAGGTACCATTAAGGGAGAACAAAATAAAAAAAGATACAAAGAAAAAGAAAAAGAAAAATAGTCTCCCCTTGCAAAAGAGAGTCTCAAAGCTTGTAAGCAAGAGAGAAAGAAGAGCGCCCAAGGCAAGTGCACAATTCCGTTGCTCATTTTTCCTCTTTGCAAACGAGCCATGGTCTCTCCTTGCATTGGCACGACAACAAGCTTAGTCTTTGTTAGGACATTTTGTTTGCTCATTTTCATAGTCGTGTCAATCCCAACTATCTCCACGTGTGTGTTTATAGTCGTAGGTTCCCGTCACCCCTTTTGAGTTATTGACCTTCGCCTTTGACTTGAGTTTTGTTGGATTTTACCCACTTTTGACTATCCCTTTTCTTTTGGTTGGTTCTTTGGCATTCCACAATCCTAACCTACCACCAACAAGCTTTTGAGAGTTAGTTCTTTATTTAGTGTGAGTTTTCTTTGCAATTCCACTTTGCACGCTAGTAGCTCTCACTTGTGGTTTCTAGTTTGGTGCAATCCCCAAGGTGAGGTACAAGGCTAACACCACCATATTCCACTTCCATATACAATACTTGTGTGTCTTGCATGATGGATGGGCACGGTGAGTCGAGCCAACCACCTTCCCAAGAAGAAGATCAAGGTCCGTACATGACGCGCGCAAGTCACTTCATCGTTCGACAAGAGTTCCGTGAACGTTGCCAAGCCCTTGAGATGCGATAATATGAACAATTTGGCGAGACACAAGCTGAGTTCAAGAACATCGAAAACCGCTTCGACAGCCTCGAACACTAAATGCATGCAATGCATCACAACTTCAACCACCAAAATGAAGCGCTCCAACGCTCCGTCACCGAAACAAATGACAATCTTCGATGCCTCATCGACGGAATGGCAAGGACACGTTCACGCACATCAAGCTCTTCAAGCTCATCGCGTCGTCATGCTCCTCCTCAACAAGATCTTCACCCAAGTGCTCCAAGACGCAATGATGCCCCCGTGGTTGAAGATGGAAGTTCTTCGAACTATCTACCTTCCCCACGGCACGCCGCAACGTCAAGCTATGATGGTGATTTCTCTTCTAGGCCAAGATCAAGGCAAGAAGCACACCATCATCACGCAAGGGAATTAGTGCTCCAACAAGAGCAACCGCAAGTGCAATCGCAAGTCTACCACCATCGACCGCGACACATACTTGACACAACAAGTGATGACTCCAATTTGGAGAATCAAGCGCGTCATCGATGTGAGGCTCTCCAAGACCCTCCTCCTCATCATCAACGTCATGAACGTCAACAACGACACCATGGTCAGCACGAGGCGCCTCCTCCACCACGCCAAAACTTGGAGCGCCAAGTGGTCCAAATCGAGCGATGCCCACCACGTCAAGAGGCTCATGACCATGTTCTTCGCTGTGAGGCCCATGTGCCTAATCAACATCACCAACCGAGGAACGAGCCTCCTCTTCGTCATCAACCACGTCATGAGGCTCCACATCCTCAACAACCTCATGGAGCCCAAGTTCCTCAACACCGTCAACAACCGTGCCAAGAGCAAGAGCAAGCCCCTCAACAACAATATCAAGAGCAAGCTCCGCAACAAGGTCACGAGAACCAAGTTCCACCTCCTCAACCACAAGATCGTTAACAAACTCGTCACAACGATCACATGGAAGATGAAGACCATCATCAACATGGCAACAATTGCTACAGTGACCGCAATGAGGAAGAAACATTTGTCAAGCTCAAGTTCACAATGCCCAAGTTAACCGGATCCAATGTGTAACACCCCGTCCACTCCTGGGCCCGGGGGGGTGTCACTCCTGGTAGCTTAATAGGATATCTAGACTGGCCCCACAGACCAACACTAGTCTTTTCTGCGCACTTTGTCCTCACTCGTGTGCACCCGGTTACCCATTTCCTGGTCGGTCACCCATCCTAGAATTTGTCTAGGCCAAGCGCGCTTAACCTTAGAGTTCTTTTCGAATGAGCTTCCGGAAAATAAGTTGCAACTTGTTTACATGGGTATCCTATCAATCCTATTAACCCATGTGCCTGGATCTCACATACACCCACCCTTTAGAAGATCGATGCCCTCATCGATCAAGCACACCCTAGGAACGTTCCCTCTTGGCACGCGTCTGTGCGTCTAGTGCCGGCACTGTGCCATGCCGTGTCCACTCCGGGCCACACGCGCCATGCTCCACATGTCCCGCCACTGACCCACACACACCCGTGTAATCGCAAGGGTCGGCTCTGATACCACTTGTAACACCCCGTCCACTCCTGGGCCCGGGAAGTGTCACTCCTGGTAGCTTAATAGGATATCTAGACTGGCCCCACAGACCAACACTAGTCTTTTCTGCGCACTTTGTCCTCACTCGTGTGCACCCGGTTACCCATTTCCTGGTCGGTCACCCATCCTAGAATTTTCTCTAGGCCAAGCACGCTTAACCTTAGAGTTCTTTTTGAATGAGCTTCCAGAAAAGAAGTTGCAACTTGTTTACATGGGTATCCTATCAATCCTATTAAGCCATGTGCCTGGATCTCACACAATGACCCCGAATAATACCTCTCGTGGGCACTCAAGGTAGACAAGATCTTCCGCATGCACAACTAAAGCAATGAGAAGATGGTCGCCATGGCTTCGCTTGAGTTTGATGATTACGCCAACCTTTGGTGGGAACAAGTTCAAGTTGCTCGTGATGCAAGGAAAGAGCCACCAATCACAACTTGGCATGACATGAAGGCTCACATGAGATCCCGGTTCATCCCCGCGCATTACACGTGTGACCTCTTCAACAACCTTCAAGTGCTTCGTCAAGGGACAAAGACCGTGGAAGAGTACTTCAAGGAAATGGAACTCAACTTGATTAGCACCAACATTGATGAGCGCATGGAGCAAACAATGGCACGTTTCCTTATTGGCTTGAATCACCCAATCAAGTGCATCGTCGAGTTACAAACATACAACACCATGGTTGAGCTTGTGCACATCGCAACAAAGGCTGAACGTCAAGTGCAAGAGGATATCAAGTACAACAAGCCCAAGACGTACTTCACCTACAAGCAAGCTTCAACCGCTACACCAAAAACATTCAATGGAAGCTCCTCAAGTACCCCAAGCCTTCCTTCAAGCCCACACTTCCTCAAGGAAAACTGCCCCCAAGTGGCAAACAAGCAAAGAGTGATACACCTTTCAATGGTGAATGCTACAAGTGTGGAGGGAAAGGACACAAGTCGGCCGAATGTGGAAACAAGAAGGTCTTGTTCATCCATCACAATGGCGATGAAGAGTATTTTAGTGAAGATGAATTTGATGCCCGAGTCAAGGAAGCAATGGCAAAGCAACGAGTGGAAGATGACCAAGAACTTCTCATGTGTGAACATGACGCAAGTCCATCGCTTGTCTTCACAAGGATCTTGACCACTCAAGCACAAGAGCATGAAGACCAATGCTCCAATATCTTCCAAACACGAGTCGGCATCAATGGCAAATCTATCAAGGTGATCATTGATGGAGGGAGTTGCCACAACCTTGCTAGCACCGAGTTGTGTGAGAAGCTCAACCTTACCCTCCATCCGCACAAGCACCCCTACCATGTGCAATGGCTAAGTGACCAAGGGTCCATGAAGATCAAGCATACCGTATCGGTCTCCTTCGCCATTGGTCCTTACAAAGATACGGTGGAGTGTGATGTGGTTCCTATGACAGTTTACCACATGCTTCTTGGTCGACCGTGGCAATTTGATAAGGCTGATTAACATGATGGTCGCACCAATGTATACACCTTCAAATGGCTCAACAAAACATGTGTTTTGCAACCAATGACTCCTAGCCAAATAATTGCGGACAATGCAAAGGCTTTAGCGAGGGCGCAAAGCACAACACCTACTTGTAAGAAGAGCGGTGAGAGAGAGAACCACTCCATAGTGAGTGAGAGCCACATGCCAAACTCGAGTGGAAAAACTAAGAGTGTTCTCCTTGCCACCAAAAGTGAGATGAGAGATGTTCGGAACAACCCATCCATCTTGCACTATGTCCTCCTTTGGAAGGGAGAAGCACAAGGAACTAATGAATTAACCAATGTTCCTCCATCTTTGATGAGTGTTTTGCAGGAATTCAAGGATGTGTTCCCCGAAGAGCTTCCACATGGACTACCTCCTCTTCGTGGCATCGAACATCGCATTGACCTCATCCCCGGTGCACCACTTCCCAACTGCACCGCTTACCGCATGAACCCGGAGGAGAGAAAGGAGATTGAACGTCAAATCAACCAACTCGTCTCCAAAGGTTTGATCCAAGTTAGCACTAGTCCAAGTGTCGTACCCGTGATACTTGTTCCAAAAACGGATGATACGTTACGGTTATGCATGGACTATCGTCCAATCAATACTATCACCTTGCGTTATCGACATCCCATACCACGTCTCGATGACATGCTTGATGAGTTGTGTGGAGCCACTATTTTTTCAAAAATTGATCTTCGTAGTGGTTACCATCAAATACGCATGGCTGAAGGTGATGAGTGAAAAACTGCCTTCAAGACCAAACTTGGTCTCTATGAATGGTTGGTTATGCCCTTTGGTTTATCTGTTGCCTCATCCACCTTCATGCGCCTAATGAATCATATCTTGCGTTCCCTCATTGGAAAAAGTGTGGTTGTCTATTTCGATGATATTCTTGTTTATAGCAAATCACTTGAGGACCATATAACACATGTCAAGGAAGTTCTGCAAATCCTTCGACATGAAAAGCTTTATGCTAATCTTCCCAAGTGCACTTTTGCTAAAGACAAGTTGATTTTTGTTGGATTTGTCGTTTCTTCGAAGGGAATTGAAGTTGATGTTTCCAAGGTAAAGGACATACGAGATTGGCCCATCCCAACAAATGTGAGTGAACTCCGAAGTTTTCATGGGTTGGCTGGTTTCTATCGTCGCTTTGTGAAAGACTTTTCCACCATTGCTTGTCCTCTCAACGAGTTGACGAAAAAGAATGTCACCTTCGTGTGGGGCAAAGCACAACAAAAAGCTTTTGATGAACTCAAAAAGAGGCTCACCGAAGCACCTCTCCTTGCGTTACCGGATTTCACAAAAACTTTTGAGATAGAGTGTGATACTAGTGGTATTGGCATTGGAGGAGTCCTTATGCAAAACGGACGTCCTATAGCATACCATAGCGAGAAACTCAATGGTGCTCCCCTTAATTATCCAATTTATGACAAAGAGCTTTTTGCCTTAGTTCGTGTTCTTCAAGTTTGGCAACACTACCTATGGCCCAAGGAATTTATCATACATTCCGACCATGAGTCGTTGAAATATCTCAAAGGCCAAGCTAACTTGAGTAAGAGACACGCTAAGTGGGTTGAGTTCATGGAGTCTTTTTCGTACATTGTCAAGTATAAGAAGGGCAAAGATAATGTAGTTGCGGACGCATTGTCTCGCAAACATACAAGCCTTCTTACGAGACTTGAAATCAATGTGTTGGGTCTTGAGGAAATAAAATCTTTGTATGCTTCCGACCCGTTCTTTGAACCAATTTTCGCAAAGTGCTCCGTTGACAAAGGAGTTGATGATTTCTATTTGCATAAGGGTTTTCTCTTTAAACAAAACAAACTTTGCATTCGGAAATCGTCGCTCCAACTTTTGCTTCTCCAAGAATCTCATGGTGGAGGCCTCATGGGTCACTTTGGCCGCGACAAGACATTGGACATGCTCTCCAATCACTACTTTTGGCCCAAGATGAAGCGTGACGTGGAGCGCTATGTTCAACGATGCACGACATGTGTTCAAGCTAAGTCGCAAGCTAACTCTTATGGTCTTTATATGCCATTGCCTATTCCTCATACATCTTGGTCCGACATTAGCATGGACTTCGTGTTAGGATTGCCTAGATCTAAGCATGGTCATGATTCTATCTTTATTGTTGTTGATCGCTTTTCCAAAATGGAACACTTCATACCGTGCCATAAGACCGACGATGCTTCACATGTTGGAAATCTGTTTTTCAGGGAAATCGTCCGTCTTCATGGTGTGCCAAGAACAATCGTCTCTGACCGCGACGTCAAATTCATGAGCTACTTATGGAAGACCCTCGTGGCCAAGCTCGGCGTCAAGCTCCTCTTTTCATCCGCGTCAGATCCTCAAACCGATGGACAAACCGAGGTTGTCAACCGAATCCTCAGAACTCTTCTACGCGTGTTGATCAAGAAGAAATTGAAGGATTGGGAGGAATGCATTCCCCATGCCGAGTTTGCCTACAACCGTGCCAAACACACAACAACCAAGATTAGTCCATTCGTGATCGTCTATGGTTTCAAGCCCCTCACCGCGCTCGACATCCTACCGCTACCTCTCCATGAGCGCACAAACATGGACGTCGAGAAGCACGCACAAGCTATGAAGAAGCTTCATGAAGAAACAAGATCTACTATCGAACAACAAGTCCTTCGCCAAGCTTCAAGATTAAACAAGGACAAGAAGGAGATGATCTTTGAAGAAGGTGACCTTGTGTGGATACACCTAAGCTAAGACCACTTCCCCAAGGAACGTGACTCCAAGCTCAAGCCAGGAGGAGATGGCCCCTTCAAAGTCCTCAAAAGAATCAACAACAACGCCTACATCATCGACATACCGACCTCCAAGTACCTTGCAAGCAATACATTCAATGTCAAGGATTTCTCACCCTGCCATGGAGACGTTTAAGATGATAACCATGAAGAGTCGAGGACGACTCTTTCCCAAGGGGGAGCTGATGCAGCTTGTCCTACGGACGCTCCTACATCTACACCAACAAGCCCCAAGTGGACCCATGACTCGTGCCCGAGCCAAACTCCTACAAGCTAAGGTGAACTCGCTCCTCTCCTCGTGCGAATTTGATACCTCCTTAGATGGTGTGATACTTCACGCAACTACTCTATGCATCATCAGGTACGAAGCCTCGACACATCACCAAGCACCCAAGGATGGATAACAAGGAGCAGAGCGTGAAGAAGGATCCGCTGGAGCTGCTCAGACTGGAGTCTCTGGTCTGCGCACACTGGAGTCTCCGGTCCACCAAAGTCTCTGGCCTGAAGACCCCGGAGACTCCGGCCCACTCTCCGGTCTGACCCCTGCGCCGGGCCCCGGGACAATCTGAAGGCCCCTCCGGAGGCTAGTCTAGAGACTAACCGGAATCTCTGGCCTAGACCGGAGTCTTCGGTCCACCACACCGGAGTCTCCGGTCCGACCGACGCCAGGCATGAAAAGGCCTTTGGGCCTGCGGCCCATGTACCCCTTAGTCCGTCCAGAACTTGTCTTTTATTCCTAAAGTACCCCTGTTTAAGTGGCTGGCCTATATATAGTCCCCCACCTCCATTGTAAACCCTAGGCATGATATTGGAATTAGTGGAAACCCCTTTGTGGATCTATCTAGTTCTTGCCTCATGCTCCTTGACCAAGGAGCACCAATATCACCAAACCTCATTGGAGTTTGCATCATGCCTCCGTGTTGTACAAGGCCTTGGCATCGGTGTCCCTTTGCCAAGACGTCAAGATCTCACCTAGTCTCCCATCTCGGTTTGCCGGTTCGAGAGAGAGAGTCCTCCGCCCGACGCTGATCCTAGGAATTGCACTGGACCGGTCACCGCCGGCGTGAGCTATTGGTGTGTATCGTGGTTTTGTGTGTGTGTTCATCGCGTTCTTCGTTCGTGTGTTCGTCGTGTTCATCCTGTCCTCCTTCCCCCTCACTTCAACCTCGATTTGAAAGGGAATCGTTAAAGATCGGGCCACCCTAGAGGTTTGCCCTCAACACTTGAGTTGTGCTAATAGTGCTGTGAACAAGAATGGACATGCCATAATTGACATGCTCCTCTATCACACACGAACATATGTTGCTTCGTCTTTGTTGTGTGAAGGTACAATTGTGTACGCGTCAACCTCTATGGACAAAGAGTTGACAAGAGGAATCGAAGAGAGTTACCGATGGTTGCCCTTCAACGAGCCATCTCTACATCCTAAGGTGACTTCCTTCTACTTGAGGACTCATGCTATAATATTCATGAATTGGCTACACTTTGAGTGTTGCTTCGCTTTTTTTGTGAGCTTTGTAGGCTCCATGGAAGGTGAAGGAACATTGAGGTGTTATCGATTCAATCTTCCCAAGGACGACTATATGGTGAACACCAGGATCAAGAAGGTCTCTCGACATCTTCTACTTTGTGATAAGCGTGTAGAGTCGAGGACGACTCTTTCCGAAGGGAGGGGAGATGATGTAGCCTGACCTTCGGTCATTACCACATCATGGTCTCCAACTTATGCCAAGTTGTTATGGACTCCAAAGGTGAATCCATTCCTCTATGCGAGCCCACTTCCTACCCCATTGAATGGTATACTACTTCATACTCCATCCCATATCCATGATAGGATCACACCAACAAGTACGGAGGCATGGGAGGAAGCCTGGAGCACCAAGCCCGACAAAACGGAGGCTTGGAAGAGAAGACGGAAGAAGCAGCAGCTGGAGCACCGGAGTCTCCGGCCTACGCACACCAGAGTCTCCAGTCACACCAGAGTCTCCGGCCTGAAGACACCGGAGTCTCCGACCTGCATACCCTGGAGTCTCCGGACCCATCTCCAGACTGACCCCCAGATCAAGATCGAGGATAGCCAGAAGGCCCCTCCGGAGACGACACCAGAGACAGACCGGAGTCTCTGGCCCACACCGGAGTCTCCGGACCCCCACACCGGAGTCTCCGGCCTGAGCGTATGGGCCTACACGCCGCCAGTTGGGCCTTTGGCCCATGTACCCCTTAGTCCGCCCAGACTTTCCACTTTTATTCCTAAAGTACCCTTGAACTAGTGGCTGGCCTATATATAGTGCCCCCACCCCCTCATGTAACCCTAGGCATAGATGATAGACTAAAGAAAACCCCCTTTGTGGAATCTCTAGTTTTGCCTCATCCCCTTCTACCAAAGGGGATCGACTATCGTCACCACCTCGTTGGAGTTTGCATCGTGCCTCCCTCGTTGTACAAGGCCTTGGCATCGGTGTCCCTTTGCCAAGACGTCAAGACCCTCAACAAGGTGTTCTTCCCTCTCCGTGTGGGACCGAGGGAGCACGTTGACCGATCTTTCCTTGCAAGGATTCTATCGGACCGGTGGCCACCAGCGAGAGCAATCAGCCTTGTATCTTATGTGTTTTACGTGTGTTCATCGTGTTCTTCGTGAGGTGTGCGTCCGCTTCCGCTACCTTCTCCCTTTCCCCTCACTTTCCCATCGATTTGACCACGAGATCCGTGAAGATCGGGTCATCCACGGGGTTACCCCATAACAGAACACACATCTAGTGACACTGGTGGATACATATGTTGTTTGTGGAAAGAACAGACATGTAATGGCTCTGGCTATGGTTAATGAAAAGAACACACGTGCAATGAACTGGATGGATCCATATGTGGTTTGTGCAAAGAACACACATGCCATGACACTGGCTGTGGTTTGTGAAAAGAACACACATGCAATTACACTGGTGGATCCATATGTTGTTTGTGGAAAGAACATGCATGCAATGATTCTAGCTGTAGTTAATGAAAAGAACACACATGCAATCACACTAGTGGATAGATATGTGGTTTGTGGAAAGAACACACATGCAATGAGACTGGCTATGGTTTGTGAAAAGAGCACACATGCAATCACACTAGTGGATCCATATGTTGTCTGTAGAAAGAACAGATATGCAATGACACAGGTGGATCCATATGTGGTTTGTGGAAAGAACAGACATGTAATGACACTGGCTGTGGTTTGTGAAAAGAACAGACATGCAATGAAACTGGTGGATCCATATGTGGTTTGTGGAAAGAATAGACATGCAATGACACTAGTTGTGGTTTGTGAAAAGAACACACATGCAATCACACTAGAGGATCCATATGTTGTTTGTGAAAAGAACAGAGATGCAATGACTCTAGATGTGGTTAATGAAAAGAACACACATGCAATGACTCTGGCTGTGGTTTCTGAAAAGAACACACTTGCAATGACACTGTTGGATCCATATGTGGTTTGTGAAAAGAAGAGACATGCAATCACTCTAGTTGTGGTTAATGAAAAGAACACACATGCGATTAACTCTGGTGGATCCATATGTGGTTTGTGAGAAGAACAAACTTGCAATAACTCTAGATGTTGTTTGTGAAAATGAACAGACATGCAATGAACTCTGGTGGATCCATATGTGGTTTGTGAGAACAACACACATGCAATGACTCTAGATGTGGTTTGTGAAAAGAACATACATGCAATGACTCTAGCTGTGGTTTGTGAAAAGAATACACATGCAATAACTCCGGTGGATCCTTGTGTGGTTTGTGAGAAGAACAGACATGCAATGACTCTAGCTATGGTTTGTGAAAAGAAGACACATGCAATGAACTCTGGTGGATCCATATGTGGTTTGTCAGAAGAACATACATGCAATGACTCTAGATGTGGTTTGTCAAAAGAACAGACATGCAATGAACTCTCGTGGATGCATATGTGGTTTGTGAGAAGAATACATAAGCAATGACTCTAGATGTGGTTAATGAAAAGAAAACACATGCAATAACTCTAGTTGTGGTTTGTGAAAAGAACACACATGCAATGACACTGGTGGATCAATATGTGGTTTGTGAAAAGAACATACATCCAATGACTCTAGCTGTGGTTTGTGAAAAGAACACACATGCAATGACACTGGTGGATCCATGTGTGGTTTGTGAGAAGAATAGACATGCATTGACTCTAGATGTGGTTTGTGAAAAGAACACACATGCAATGACTCTAGCTATGGTTTGTGCGAAGAACACACATGCAATGACTCTAGCTGTGGTTTGTGAAAAGAACACACAAGCAACGACTCTAGATGTGGTTTGTGAAAAGAACACACATGCAATGACATTGGCTGTGGTTTGTGAAAAGAACACACATGCAATCACACTGGTAGATCCATATGTTATTCGTGGAAAGAACAGACATGCAATGAGACTAGTTGTGGTTAATGAAAAGAACACACATCCAGTGACACTAGTGGATACATATGTTGTATGTGGAAAGAACAGACATGCAATGGCTCTGTCTGTGGTTAATGAAAAGAACACACATGGAATGAACAGGATGGATCCATATGTGGTTTGTGCAAAGAACACACATGCAATGACACTGGCTGTGGTTTGTGAAAAGAACACACATGCAATCACACTAGTGGATCCATATGTTGTTTGTGGAAAGAACAGGCATGCAATAACTCTAGCTGTGGTTAATGAAAAGAACACACATGCAATCACACTAGTGGATACATATGTGGTTTGTGGAAAGAACACACATGCAATGACACTGGCTGTGGTTTGTGAAAAGAACACACATGCAACAACACTGGTGGATCCATATGTTGTCTGTGGAAAGAACAGACATGCAATAACACTGGTGGATCCATATGTGGTTTGTGGAAAGAACAAACATGCAATGACTCTAGATGTGCTTTGTGAAAAGAACAGACATGCAATCAACTCTGGTGGATCCATATGTGGTTTGTGAGAAGAACACACATGCAATGACTCTAGATGTGGTTTGTGAGAAGAACACACATGCAATGACTCTAGCTGTGGTTGATGAAAAGAACAAAGATGCAATGACTCTGGTGGATCCTTGTGTGGTTTGTGAGAAGAGCAGACATGCAATGACTCTAGCTGTGGTTTGTGAGAAGAACACACATGCAATGACTCTAGATGTGGTTTGTGAAAAGAACACAGATGAAATGACTCTAGTGGATCCTTATGTGGTTTGTGAGAAGAACATACATCCAATGACTCTAGTTGTGGTTTGTGATAAGAACAAAGATATAATGAACTATGGTGGATCCATATGTTGTTTGTGAGAAGAACACACATGCAATGACTCTAGATGTGGTTTGTGACAAGAACACACATGTAATGATAGTGGTGGATCCATATGTGGTTTGTGAAAAGAACACACGTGCAATGACTCTAAATGTGGTTAATTAAAAGAAGACACATGCAATGACTCTAGCTGTGGTTTGTCAAAAGAACACACATGCAATGACACTGGTGGATCCATATGTGGTTTGTGAAAAGAACTGACATGCAATGACTCTAGCTATGGTTAATATAAAGAACACACATGCAATCACACTGGTGGATCCATATGTGGTTTGTGGAAAGAACACACATGCAATGACTCTAGATGTGGTTTGTGAAAAGAACACACATGCAATGACACTGGTGGATCAATATGTGGTTTGTGAAAAGAACATACAGCCAATGACTCTAGATGTGGTTTGTGAGAAGAACACACATGCAATGACATTGGTGGATCCACGTGTGGTTTGTGAGAAGAACAAACATGCAATGACTCTAGATGTGGTTTGTGAAAAGAACACACATCAAGTGACACTAGTGGATACATATGTTGTTTGTGGAAAGAAAAAACATGCAATGGCTCTGGCTATGGTTAATGAAAAGAACACACATGCAATGAACTAGATGGATCCATATGTGGTTTGTGCAAAGAACACACATGCAATGACACTTGTTGTGGTTTGTGAAAAGAAAACACATGCAATCACACTGGTGGATCCATATGTTGTTTGTGGAGAGAACATTCATGGAATGACTCTAGCTGTGGTTAATGAAAAGAACACACATGCAATCACACTAGTGGATACATATGTGGTTTGTGGAAAGAACACACATGCAATGACACTGGCTGTGGTTTGTCAAAAGAACACACATGCAATCACACTGGTGGATCCATATGTTGTGTGTGGAAAGAATAGACATGCAATGACACTGGCCGTGGTTTGTGAAAAGAACAGACATGCAATGACACTGGTGGATCCATATATGGTTGGTGGAAAGAAAAGACATGCAATGACACTGGTTGTGGTTTGTGAAAAGAACACACATGCAATCACACTGGTGGATCCATATGTTGTTTGTGAAAAGAATAGAGATGCAATGACTCTAGATGTGGTTAATGAAATGAACACATATGCAATGACTCTAGATGTGGTTTGTGAAAAGAACACACATGCAATGACAATGGTGGATCCATATGTGGTTTGTGAAAAGAACAAACATGCAATGGTTGTAGCTATGGTTAATAAAAAGAACACACATGCAATGAACTCTGGTGGATCCATATGTGGTTTGTGAGAAGAACAGACATGCAATGACTCTAGATGTGGTTTGTGAAAAGAATATACATGCAATGAACTATGGTGGATCCAAATGTGGTTTGTGATAAGAACACACATGCAATGACTCTAAATGTGGTTTGTGAAAAGAACATACATGCAATGACTCTAGCTGTGGTTTCTGAAAAGAACACACATGCAATGACTCTGGTGGATCCTTGTGTGGTTTGTGAGAAGAACAGACATGCAATGAATCTAGCTGTGGTTTGTGAAAAGAACACACATGTTGAGGGCAAACCTCTAGGGTGGCCCGATCTTTCACGAATCCCACTCAAATCAAGGATGGAGTGCGGGGGACGGAGGGGAGGATGAACCCAACGAACTCACGCACGAAGAACGTGATGAACACACACACGCAAAACCATGATACACACCAATAGCTCACGCCGGTGGTGACCGGTCCGGCGCAATCCCTAGGATCAGCATCAGGCGGAGGACTATCTCTCGAACCGGCATGGCGAGATGGGAGACTCGGTGAGATCTTGAGGTCTTGGCAAAGGGACACCAATGCCAAGGCCTTGTACAACACGGAGGCACGATGCAAACTCCAACATGGTTTGGGATATTTGGTGCTCCTTTATCAAAGGATCATGAGGCAAGAACTAGATAGATCCACAAGGGGTTTCCACTAATTCCAAATATCATGCCTAGGGTTTACAATGGATGTGGGGTACTATATATAGGCCAGCCACTTAAACAGGGGTACTTTAGGAATAAAAGACAAGTTCTGGATGGACTAAGGGGTACATGGGCTGTAGGCCCAAAGGCCTTTTCATTCCTGGCGTCGGTCGAGCCGGAGACTCTAGTCTAGGCCAAAGATTCCGGTGTAGCCTCTGGACCAGCCTCCGGAGGGGCACTCAGATTGTCCCGAAGCCTGGTGTAGCGGGTCAGACCGGAGGTAGGGCCGGAGTCTCCGGTGTCTTCAGGACAGAGACTTTGGCAGGCCGGAGACTACGGTGTGCACAGACTAGAGACTCCGGTCTGAGCAGCTCCAGCGACTTCTGCTTCACGCTCTGCTCCTTGTTCTCCATCCTTGGGTGCTTGGTCATGTGTTGAGGCTTCATACCTGATGAGGCATAGAGTAGTTGCATGAAGTAGCACACCATCCAAGGAGGTATCAAATTGGCATGAGGAGACGAGCGAGTTCACCTTAGCTTGTAGGAGTTTCGCTCAGGCACGAGTCATGGGTCCACTTGGAGGACTTGTTGGTGTAGATGTATGAGCATCCGTAGGACGGGCTGCATCAACTCCCCCCTTGGGAAAGAGTCGTCCTCGACTCTTCATGGTTATCATCTTGAACATCTCCATGGTAGGGTGAGAGATCCTTGACATTGAATGTATTGCTTGCAAGGTACTTGGAAGTCGGTATGTCGATGATGTAGGCGTTGTTGTTGATTAGTTTGAGGACCTTGAAGGGACCATATCCTCTTGGCTTGAGCTTGGAGTCACGCTCCTTGGGGAAGCGGTCTTTGCTTAGGTGTATCCACACAAGGTCACCTTCTTCAAAGATCATCTCCTTCTTGTCCTTGTTTAACCTTGAAGCTTGGCGAAGGACTTGTTGTTTGATAGTAGCTCTTGTTTCTTCATGAAGTTTCTTCATAGCTTGTGCGCGCTTCTCGACGTCCATGTTCGTGCGCTCATGGAGAGGTAGTGGTAGGATGTCGAGTGCGGTGAGGGGCTCAAAACCATAGACGATCATGAATTGAGTCATCTTGGTTGTTGAGTGCTTGGCACGATTTTAGGCGAACTCGGCATGGGGAATGCATTCCTCCCAATCCTTCAAGTTCTTGTTGATCAGCACGCGTAGAAGAGTTCCGAGGCTTTGGTTGACAACCTCGGTTTGTCCATCGGTTTGAGGATGTGACGTGGATGAAAAGAGGAGCTTGAAGCCGAGCTTTGCCATGAGGGTCTTCCATAAGTAGCTCATGAATTTGACATCGCGGTCAAAGACGATTGTTCGTGGCACACCGTGAAGACGGACGATTTCCCTGAAAAACAAATTGGCAACATGTGAAGCATCGTTGGTCTTATGGCACGGTATGAAGTGTGCCATTTTGGAAAAGTGATCCACGACAACAAAGATAGAATCATGACCATGCTTAGATCTATGAAATCCTAACATGAAATCCATGCTAATGTTAGACCAAGGTGTATGAGGAATAGGAAATGGCATATAAAGACCATAAGGGTTAGCTTGCGACTTAGCTTGAACACATGTCGTGCATCGTTAAACGTAGCGCTCCACGTCGCGCTTCATCTTGGGCCAAAAGTAGTGAGTGGAGAGCATGTCCAATGTCTTGTCATGGTAAAAGTGACCCATAAGGCCTCCACCATGAGATTCTTGGAGAAACAAAAGTTGGAGCAACGATTTCGGAATGCAAAGCTTGTTTTGTTTAAAGAGAAAGACCTTATGCAAATAGAAATCATCAAACTTTAGGGTCAGAAGCACTTTGCGAAAATTGGTTCAAAGAACGGGTCAGAAGCATACAAAGATTTTATTTCCTCAAGACCCAACACGTTGATTTCAAGTCTCGTAAGAAGGCTTGTGTGCTTGCGAGACGAAGCGTCCGCAACTACATTAGCTTTGCCCTTCTTATACTTGACAATGTACGGAAAAGATTCCATGAAATCAACCCACTTAGCGTGTCTCTTACTCAAGTTGGCTTGACCTTTGAGATATTTCAACGACTCATGGTCGGAATGTATGATAAATTCCTTGGTCCATAGGTAGTGTTGCCAAACTTGAAGAACACGAACTAAGGCAAAAAGCTCTTTTTCATAAATTGGATAAGTAAGGCGAGCACCATCAAGTTTCTCGCTATGATATGCTACATGACTTCCATTTTGCATAAGGACTCCTCCAATGCCAATACCACTATCATCACACTCTATCTCAAAAGTTTTTGTGAAATCCAGTAATGCAAGGAGAGGTGCTTCGGTGAGCCTCTTTTTAAGTTCATCAAAAGCTTTTTGTTGTGCTTTGCCCCACACGAAGGTGACATTCTTTTTCGTCAACTCGTTGAGAGGACAACCAATGGTAGAAAAGTCTTTCACAAAGTGACGATAGAAACCGGCCAACCCATGAAAACTTTGGAGTTCACTCACATTTGTTGGGATGGGCCAATCTCGTATGTCCTTTACCTTGGAAACATCAACTTCAATTCCCTTCGAAGAAACGACAAATCCAAGAAAAATCAACTTGGCTTTAGCAAAAGTGCACTTGGGAAGATTAGCATAAAGCTTTTCATGTCGAAGGATTTGCAAAACTTTCTTGACATGTGTTATATGGTCCTCAAGTGATTTGCTATAAACAAGAATATCATCGAAATAGACAACAACACTTTTTCCAATGAGAGAATGCAAGATATGATTCATGAGGCGCATGAAGGTGGATGGGGCATTAGATAAACCAAAGGGCATAACCAACCATTCATAGAGACCCAGTTTGGTCTTGAAGGCAGTTTTCCACTCATCACCAGCCATGCGTATTTGATGGTAACCACTATGAAGATCAATTTTCGAAAAAATAGTGGCTCCACACAATTCATCAAGCATGTCATCGAGACGTGGTATGGGATGTCGATAACGCACGGTAATAGCATTAATTGGACAACAGTCCATGCATAAGCGTAACGTATCATCCATTTTTGGAACAAGTATCATGGGTACGGCACTTGGACTAGTGCTAACTTGGATCAATCCTTTAGAGACGAGTTGGTTGATTTGACGTTCAATCTCCTTTGTCTCCTCCGGGTTCGTGCGGTAAGCGGTGCGGTTGGGAAGTGGTGCACCGGGGATGAGGTCAATGCAATGTTCGATGCCGTGAAGAGGAGGTAGTCCATGTGGAAGCTCTTCGGGAAAGACATCCTTGAATTCCTGCAAAACAATCATCAAAGATGGAGGAACATTGGTTAATTCAATAGTTCCTTGCGCTAGTCCCTTGCAAAGGAGGACATAGTGCAAGATTGATGGGTTGTTCCGAAGATCTCTCAACTCACTTTTGGTGGCAAGGAGAACACTCTTAGTTTTTCCACTCGAGTTTGGCTTGTGGCTCTCACTCACTATGAGGTGGTTCTCTCTCTCACCGCTCTTCTCACAAGTAGGTGTTGTGCTTTGCGCCCTCACTAAAGCCTTTGTATTGTCCGCACTTATTTGGCTAGGAGTCATTGGTTGCAAAACACATGTTTTGTTGAGCCATTTGAAGGGGTATACATTGGTGCGACCATCATGTTGGGTAGCCTTGTCAAATAGCCATGGTCGACCAAGAAGCATGTGGCAAACTGTCATAGGAACCACATCACACTCCACCGTATCTTTGTAAGGACCAATGGCGAAAGAGACCGATACGGTATGCTTGATCTTCATGGACCCTTGGTCACTTAGCCATTGCACGTGGTAGGGGTGCTTGTGCGGATGGAGGGTGAGGTTGAGCTTCTCACATTACTCGGTGCTAGCAAGGTTGTGACAACTCCCTCCATCAATGATCACCTTGATAGATTTGCCATTGATGCTGGCTCGAGTTTGTAAGATATTGGAGTGTTGGTCTTCATGCTCTTGTGCTTGAGTGGTCAAGATGATTGTGATGGCAAGTGATGGACTTGCGTCATGTTCACACATGAGGAGTTCTTGGTCACCTTCCACTCGTTGCCTTGCCATTGCTTCCTTGACTCGGGCATCAAATTCATCTTCACTCAAGTACTCTTCATCACCATTATCATGGATGAACAAGACTTTCTTGTTTCCACATTCGGTCGACTTGTGTCCTTTACCTCCACACTTGTAGCACTCACCATTGAAAGGTGTGTCACTCTTTGCTTGTTTGCCACTTGGGGGCAGTTTTCCTTGAGGAAGTGTGTGCTTGAAGGAAGGCTTGGAGGTACTTGAGGGGCTTCCATTGAAAGTTGTTGGCTTAGCGGTTGAAGCTTGCTTGTAGGTGAAATACGTCTTAGGCTTGTTGTACTTGCTGTCCTGTTGCACTTGACGTTCAGCCTTTGTTGCTATGTGCACAAGCTCAACCATGGTGTTGTATGTTTGGAACTCGACGATGCGCTTGATGGGATGGTTCAACCCAATAAGGAAACGTGCCATTGTTTGCTCCATGCGCTCATCAATGTTGGCGCGAATCAAGTTGAGTTCCATTTCCTTGAAGTACTCTTCTACGGTCTTTGTCCCTTGACGAAGCGATTGAAGGTTGTTGAAGAGGTCACGCGTGTAATGCATCGAGACAAAGCGGGATCTCATATGAGCCTTCATGTCATTCCAAGTTGTGATTGGCGGTTCTTGTCTTGCATCACGAGCAACTTGAACTTGTTCCCACCAAAGGTTGGCGTAATCATCAAACTCAAGCGAAGCCATGGCGACCATCTTCTTGTTGCTATAGTTGTGCATGCGGAAGATCTTCTCGACCTTGAGTGCCCATGAGAGGTATTCTTTGGGGTCATTGGATCCGGTAAACTTGGGCATTGTGAACTTGAGCTTGCCGAAAGATTCTTCATTGTTGCGGTCATTGCGACGAGCTTGGTGACCTTGTTGATTATCCTGTGGTTGAGGAGGTGTTGAAGGCAAACCTCTAGGGTGGCCCGATCTTTCACGATTCCCTTTCAAATCGAGGATGAAGTGCGGGGAGGAGGAGGGGAAGATGAACACGATGAACGCACGCACGAAGAACACGATGAACAGACACACAAAACCACGATACACACCAATAGCTCATGCCAGCGGTGACCGGTCCGGCGCAATCCCTAGGATCGGCGTCGGGCGGAGGACTCTCTCTCGAACCAGCACGGCGAGATGGGAGACTCGGTGAGATCTTGACGTCTTAGCAAAGGGACACCGATGCCAAGTGAAATGGATCGTATGGGCACCTAGAGGGGGGGGTGAATAGGTGCTACACCAATTTTTAATTCTTTTTCAAGTTTAGGCTTAGCACAAAGGTAAATTCTCTAGATAAACTAATGTGTGGAAATTCCCTATATGCAAACCTATCTACTAGCGAGTAAGGAGCGAGTGGAAGAGGAACGAGTGAACCGAAGTGAAGCACGCAGAGACACAGGATTTGTTTGATCGCAGTTCCTTCCTTGTTAAGGGAAGTACGTCTGCGTTGGAGGGGTGGGCAGTACTAAGACCACCACACCACAAAAGGCGTCACCCTGTTCTTCGATGGATCTCGCCACAACAGGCCTGATCCACCTTCCACTATAGGTACCCTTCGAGGCGGGCACCGGCGCCTTTACACAACTAGCGGGGCAACAACTCCATAACAACTTGGAGGCTCCCGAAATGACAACAAGCTGCCACAAGAACAAAGTTGTCAAATACAATAACACGATCTAGGTATTAACGAGAATACTAGATCAGGGATTTCTCCAAGTGAATGGAGAGGAGTTGATGCGCTTGATTCTTGATGTTGATGATGAACTTCTCCTCCTTCAATTCCACCAAAGATCAAGACCTTAGGGTGGTTGAAGTGGGAGATCAAGATTTAGAGCTCTTGCACTGGGTCTGGTCGAATTCAAAATGAATCAAGAAGGTTGGACGATGGGGAAGAAGGGGTACTTATACCCCCTTCCAAAAACCAGCCGTTGCACACTTCGGGGGTCGGATTATCCGGCCCAAGTGAGGGCCGAATTATCCGGTCTGGGGAAACTCCGCCCCAGAATCGGAATATCTGACAGAAAATCCGCCCCCTCTCTGAGCGTCGCGCCGAGCTTGCCCTTGATAAACTTCTGGGGGCCGGATTATCCGGCCCTATGCGAAGGCCGGATTATCCGGCCTGGGGGAAAAACCGCCCTAGTTCGGATTTTCCGGTAGAAAATCCGACCAGATACTGAGCGACGCGCCTTGGCTCCTTTTGCTCGAAACTGGGGGCCAGATTATCCGGCCCTTGCGAGACCCGGATTATCCGTCCTGGGGAGGAAAAACCGCCCCAGTTCGGATTTTCCGGGAGAAAATCCGACTGGACACTGAGCGACGTGCCTTGGCTTCCTTGAGAGATGAGGTAGGCCAGATTATCCGGCCCTTGGAGGGGCGGATTATATGGCCTCCCTCAAAACTTCCTGCACACGTAGCACACATGAAAAGTCTCCATGGTATTGTTATCTAACACGCAAAACATAGGAAAACATGAAATGTTCTTTCAATCTCCCCCTTTTTGGTGTTAGATGACAATACCAGGATTTGCAGGAGAAAGACACAAGACAAACAGAGATAACTATGGAAGGGACTCCCCCTCAATGTGTTCATAATATAGTTTTGCATTGGAATACAAATGCACACAAATAGTTGAATCTATTCCATAGAGAAAAGGGCAAAAACACATACCACCGAAGTAGAGAATAGGCATCCTTGACATAAATCACAATTATTATTGGATAACCATTATGAGCGCGCGCCTTCCGTGATAAACCACCAGCAGTAGGATATGAATAGATATAACCATGAGCATAATCCATGATATGAAGTCCATAGGTACCATCCAGACAACCACATAAAGTCTCAACCATAAATTACAAACCACGAATATAAAAGTTCAACGCTAAATGGGCATGATCAAGAAATAACGAATAAAAAGTGCAAGTGCTTATGCCCGACCCATGCAAATCCACGGACAACCTAATAGAACTACTTCTCCCCCTTTGGCATCGAGACACCAAAAAGGGAGAAGAGCGATGCTAGCGCCCCATGGGATCACTCATCATATTCCTCGTCCTCGTCCTCGTCCTCATGCTCTTCCTCATCCTCATCTTCAAGATCCTCAGCCTGTAGGCCTCATACTAACCGTCGCGTGTGTCCACGCCCATGCAGAGGATGTGACGCTGGAACCAGTTCAGCTTCTTGATCTCACGGGCCACGGGAGGCACTGGGGGCCGACTTGTGTGCAAGAATAGATGTCTTAGGGGTAGGGAAGGCTTAGGATGGAGAATGCCAAACTGAGATGATACTAGACACTCAAAATTGCAAAATCCAAATCAAATAAAAGCCAAGATTGAGTGTGATTCCCATAAGAACATGAGAGAGCAAATAACATCCAAGAAGATCCAATTCTCCACTAAGGAGAGGGCGGTGGCCAAAGCCACCTTGTTGGAGTGTATGGTGTGACACCGCGAAGATATATCTTGGGTTCACGACCAATACTCATCAATAAGCTCACATATCACAACATGATATTAAGAGAAATGATATAACTTGCTATTGGCATTATGGGGGGAGGGTTAGCCCAATATGTTAGGACCACACTCCCCATATATCCATGCCCACACCTAGACCAAACAAGGATTGAGATGTACGAGTGGGTGCATGGGTAATCAAGACAGGCTCCCGGAATCAATGATATTTAGCTCATTCCTCAAATAGTAGAATCTTGCTTCATCAAGTGGCTTTGTAAAAATATCCGCCAGTTGATTCTTCGTGCTCACAAAAGATAGATCAATATCACCTCGAGCAACATGGTCACGAATAAAATGATTCCGAATCTCAATATGCTTCGTCCTTGTGTGCTGAACTAGATTGTACGCAATTTTGATAGAAGTTTCATTATCACATAAAAGAGGCACTTTGTCACAATTGACACCGTATTCCTTTAAAGTTTGCCTCATCCACAATAATTGAGTACAAGCACTGGCAGCAGCAACATATTCAACTTCGGCGGTGGAGAGAGATATACAATTCTGCTTTTTGGAGGACCAACATACAAGAGATCTTCCCAAGAATTGACAAGCTCCAAAAGTTGACTTCCGATCATCCTTATCACCAGCCCAATCTGAGTCAGTAAAACCACATAAAGAGAAATTGGAGCCCTTGGGATACCAGAGACCAAAGTTGGGGGAATGAACTAAATATCGAAAGATCCTCTTGACCGCCACTAAGTGGCTTTCTTTAGGAGCTTCTTGATACCTTGCACACACTCCCACACTCAACAAAATATCGGGTCTAGATGCGCAGAGGTAAAGAAGAGAGCCGATCATGGACCGGTATACCTTTTGGTCCACATCTTTACCATGAGGGTTGAGTTCGAGATGACACTTTGTTTGCATCGGAGTAGCGACACCATTTAGATCCGTCATCTTGAATCTCTTGAGCATGTCTTGGATGTACTTTGCTTGATTAATAAAGGTTCCTTCTCTTAGTTGCTTGATCTCGAATCCAAGAAAGAACCGTAATTCCCCCATCATAGACATCTCAAACCTGTCAGTCATAAGCTTTGAAAATTCATCGTTAAAAGCTTTGTTAGTAGAACCAAAAATGATATCGTCTACATATAGTTGGCATACGAAGAGCTCCCCCTTAACCTTCTTAGTAAAAAGAGTGGGGTCGATTTGCCCAACTTCGAAGCCACGATCTAACAAAATCTCTTTAAGGTGCTCATACCACACACGTGGGGCTTGTTTAAGGCCATAGAGTGCCTTATCGAGTTTGTAGACATGGTTTGGGAAGTTAGGATCCTCAAACCCCGGGGGTTGCTTTACGTATACCAACTCATGTAGAGGACCGTTAAGGAAGGCACTCTTGACGTCCATTTGCTGCAACTTAAAATTGTTATGAGCAGCATAAGCAAGTAGGATACGGATGGACTCAAGACGAGCCACAGGAGCATAGGTCTCGCCGAAGTTGATGCCCTCAACTTGGGAGTAACCTTGTGCCACAAGTCTTGCCTTGTTCCTCACAACGATGTCATTCTCATCTTGCTTGTTCTTGAAAATCCACTTGGTGCCGATAACATTGTGGCACTCTTTGGGTTTCTCCGCTAGTTTCCAGACTTTGTTGCGCTCGAAATTGTTCAATTCTTCATGCATAGCAACAACCCAGTCTGGGTCTTCAAGAGCTTCAAAGACCTTCTTAGGTTCCACCATGGAGATATGATCTTGATGCTCACCAAAACTGGCCAATTCTCTTCTAGTAGACACCCTTCATCGAAGATCACCAACAACCTTGTCGAGAGTATGACCCCTCAACTCAAGGTTACGATCAGCCCGAGCCTTGCGACAAAGTTCAATAAGTTTGTTGTCTCTTGGTGGAGGAGATTCATCACTTGAGTCTTCATTGAAGGCATTTTCTCCGCCTTGATCAGTAGCTGGAACATCAGTAGCAGGTGGTGGAGATGCATGCCCTTGAGGTGAGTCCGTAGCCATAACAGGAGGCTGCAGAACTAGAGAGTCAGGGCCGGATAATCCGGCCGATGAAGTGGCCGGATAATCCGGCCTGGGAGGACTTGCAGCAGCATCATCAGGAAGCCTGGGACTTGCTTGACCTGGCGAGGAGCCGGATAATCCGGGGTCAGCCGGAAAATCCGTCCTGGAGCTTGTGTTGATATCTTCACCACCAGGAGCTGCTGGAGCGGGGTGGCCGGATAATCCGGTATCCACCGGAAAATCCGGCCTGGAGCTTTCTGGAGCATCTTGACCTTCAGCAGTTGATGGAGATGGTGTAGAAGTTGCCCCCGTGGTTGGAGCGTGTTGCGTATGTGTAGATGAGGGCTCTATATGAGTAGAGAATTGTCCTTCCCGGTCCGCCACAAGGGGTTCCTCAATGGGGTGAAAGAATCCCACGCCCATTCTTCTTGGGGTATTTCAACATCTGCATCACAAACACCAACTTGCTCTGCACGGGAACCGTCATTTTCCTCGAACACCACACTACAAGATTCTACAACAGTTCCAGAGAGCTTATTGTAGACTCTATAAGTGTGGGATTCGGCACCATAACCAACAAAAATACCTTGTAGAGCCTTAGATTCAAACTTAGATAAACGAACTCCTTTAATAAGAAAGAAACACTTACACCCGAATACCCGAAAGTATGAGATGTTTGGCTTGTTACCGATAAGTATTTCATACGGAGTCTTGTCCAAAATCTTGCGGAGGTATAAACGATTGGATGAATGACAAGCAGTAGAGATTGCTTCAGCCCAGAAGTTATATGGAGATTTGAATTTAGCCAACATTGATCTTGCCATGTCCATTAGAGTTCGATTCTTCCTCTCGGCTACACCATTTTGTTGAGGGGTGTACGCAACAGAATATTGATGTCTTATCCCCTCTTCACTTAGGAACTCATTTAAGGTGTAGTTCTTGAACTCCGAGCCGTTATCACTCCTTATAGCCAGAATGGGGACGTTGTGTTGACGTTGAACCTCGTTGGCGAAGTTGATGACAGTTTGTTGAGTTTCACTCTTCAACTTGAAGAAATAAACCCAAGTGTATCTTGAGTAATCATCAACAATCACTAGACAATACTTTTTCCCACCGAGGCTTGCATGAGATGGAGGTCCGAAAAGATCCACATGAAGAAGCTCCAAGATCCTTTTTGAAGAGATAATAGTTTTCCTTCGATGAGGAGAATCATGCATTTTCCCTTCAACACACGCCCTGCAGACACGATCTTTGGCAAAAGAGACATTTTCTTTTAGTCCAAGAATGTGGCCACCCTTGTGGAGACTTTGCAAAGTTCTCATATTGACGTGGGCTAGTCGGCGATGCCATAGCCAACCCGCGTCAGCCTAAAAGACACATCGGACCTGTAGTGGTTTTCCCCGAAAAGTCTACCACGTACAGGTCGTTTTCGACATATCCCACGAAAGCGACTTTTAGAGACTTGCTCCACAAGAGTACCACCAAATCAGCATCAATGTAAACTGCAAAGCCCATCTTACCAAGGGCACAAACTGAAAGTAAGTTATACCCGAGGGTCTCAACAAGCATGACGTCCACGAGGGAGATATCGTGAGCCACCACAACTTTGCCGAGACCCAATACCTCAGATTCTGACTTGTCACCATAGGAGACGGTAATGTGTTCAAGGTTTGGCCGCATCTCCGTGATGATCTCCTTGCTTCCGGTCATATGACTCGTACAACCGCTATCGAGTACCCATTTAGAACCACCGGAAGCATAGCCCTGCAAGAAAATTACTTCTTGGTTTTAGGTACCCATTTTTCAATGGGTCCTCTCATGTTAGTAACAAGGGTCTTGGGAACCCAAATAGACAAAGGAATGTAACAATCATAAGGCCCTACATAACTAGCATAAACATCACCATAAGCATCACAATATAGTTCGAAGTTAGGATTGTTGATCCCTCCAAAACCATCATAATTAGTCTTGTCATTGGTAATGTTGCTAGTCCTCGATTGAGCAGTCTTGTTCTTCTTCTTCTTGTTGTTTTTCTTGCTCTTTATCTTGGGTATGTAACCAAGACCTTCTTTACTGTTGTTTGTCCTTTGCCTGCTCAGTATCTCATCAATAACCCCTTTACCTTTGTATTGAGAACTCCTTGCAAGATTTCTTTTCCAAAGGATGGAGATGAGGTACTTGGTATATTATACCGTTTCAATTGAGTTTGGAGCTGTTCATGAGACTCATTTAGAGTAGAATGATCACTCTTCAATGCCTTGTGATCACTTTCAAGATCATCAAACTTCTCCAAAAGTCTAGCATGAACATCCCCAAAATCAATCTTTTCTTTCTTTAGTTTCTTTACCTTGGCAAGGGCATGGTCACGTTCTTTAATGATCTGAGCTACAGCTTCTTCTTGTGACTCCTCTAGGGATTCGAGTCTTTCTTCCAAAGAAACTCGAGTTTCCTCTTCCTCTTCCAAGGCATTCTTCAAAGAGGCTATCTCCAAGGCATCTTCTCTTTCAATTCTGCCCTTTTCTTCAAGGAGATCTTCAGCTCGAGCAAGTTGACTCATAAGAGTATCAAAATGGAGTTTGTGCTCACCTTGTAGGTTAGTGAAAAAGATATCCAAGGCAATAACTTCTTCTTTCATTTCAAGACTTTCATGATCATCCATATCCAAAATTATGTTAGTCTTAGAAAATGAGGAGTTAGAAGTCGATACCTCGGATCCTCTTGCCATTAGGCAAGTGGCGTTGTTGTTGATGGCGTTCTCGTTCGGCGAGTCGAAGAGAGAGGAGGGAGTCGATATGGTGGCTATAGCAGCCACTTCGCGGCAACTATCATCATCCTCTTCATGTTCACTTGCGGAGGAGTATTCCTCTTGAGCTACAAGGACCATCTTGTGTTGCTTCTTGAAAGGGCCATTCTTCTTAGCAAATGGCTTCTTCTTAGGAACTTTGGATTTCTCTTTGAGAATGAGCCTGCCACCATTGTCTTCTCTATTTTCATAAGGACACTCGGCTACAGAGTGCAGTCTATCTCCATAGTTGAAGCAAGTTCTCAATCTTGGGCCACTTTCTCTTCTTCCATTTGACCCGTTCTTGCGCTCAAGTTCAGACTTGGCTTTGGCAGGGTCCTTCCAAAAGTTCCTTGCATAGAATGCCATGTACTCACCATGAGCACGTTTGACCTCATCGGGGCAGTCCATGGATCCCCTCTCAAATGCTCCTTCATCATCCTCTTGCTCAACAACATTGGCTTTGAGAGCCATATTGACACCCTTTTGCATTCCAATGGCCCGAGCACGGGCATCTTCAGCATTCTTTGCCGCCACTTTGAATGATGCCATTCCTTGCATGACTTCATTGGATGTCATTTGATGATAGTTGTGTCTACCTTGCAAGCTCTTCAAATCCGTCGGTTCGAAAGGCATTAAGGCACTCACATACTTTCTTTTTATCCATGCATCATCAATGTGAGTGGCCCCATGCTTCCAAAATGTTGTTGCGATGCCCTTGAGTCTTCTATACATGTCCTCATGGTTTTCACCATCCAACATGTAGAATCCCTAAGCTTCGTTACTAAGGGCATCATACCGGTTTCTTCTCATGCTTTCATTTCCAACAAAAAGGTCCGTAAGAGCATCCCACGCCTCTTTAGCCGTGTTGAGATGTTCAATGTGTGGCATGTCCTTGGGACCCACACCTAGCTGTATCATGTGGAGAGTAGTGGCATTCAACTGGCTATCCACAACTTCCCTTCTTGTTAGATTGGTTTGATCTCCAACATGAAGACCTTCTTCGATGATCCTCCACAATTCTATAGAGGAGCTGCAAACATGAGATTTCATTAGAAATTGCCATTGGTTAAAAGAAGATGCAGTGAGCTTGGGTGGATCACCCCTATTGTTTATATGAGGATGAGGGATAGGTGGGTCGGGGGAATATACGTGGCGAACCTCACTATATTCCTCCTTGCCACTTCCCTTTTTGGAGGTGGATCCATTTAGTTTTTCGCCTTCCACATCATCATCCTTAGATCCGGTGTTACCCTTTTCCTTAGATGATGGTGAGGGAGCCTCAGAGGAGGATGGAGATGGGGCTATGGATGATGTAAGGCGAGCAATCATTTGATTCATCTCCTCCATCTTAGCCTCAAAGGATTTCAACAAGGTTGTTTCCAACGACTTGAGATCATCCATTGTGACCTTATCCACAGCCTCATTTCCATCATCCCTGGTACCCATACTACTCTTAGGCGGTTAAGCCCGAATTAAGAGCCGGGGCTCTGATACCAATTGAAATGGATCGTATGGGCACCTAGAGGGGGTGTGAATAGGTGCTACACCAATTTTTAATTCCTTTTCAAGTTTAGGCTTAGCACAAAGGTAAATTCTCTAGATAAACTAATGTGTGGAAATTCCCTATATGCAAACCTATCTACTAGCGAGTAAGGAGCGAGTGGAATAGGAACGAGTGAACCGAAGTGAAGCACGCAGAGACACAGGATTTGTTTGACCGCAGTTCCTTCCTTGTTAAGGGAAGTACGTCTGCGTTGGAGGGGTGGGCAGTACTAAGACCACCACGCCACAAAAGGCCTCACCCTGTTCTCCGATGGATCTCGCCACAACAGGCCTGATCCACCTTCCACTATAGGTACCCTTCGAGGCGGGCACCGGCGCCTTTACACAACTAGCGGGGCAACAACTCCACAACAACTTGGAGGCTCCCGAAATGACAACAAGCTGCCACAAGAACAAAGTTGTCAAATACAATAACACGATCTAGGTATTAACGAGAATACTAGATTAGGGATTTCTCCAAGTGAATGGAGAGGAGTTGATGCGCTTGATTCTTGATGTTGATGATGAACTTCTCCTCCTTCAATTCCACCAAAGATCAAGACCTTAGGGTGGTTGAAGTGGGAGATCGAGATTTAGAGCTCTTGCACTGGGTCTGGTCGAATTCAAAATGAATCAAGAAGGTTGGATGATGGGGAAGAAGGGGTACTTATACCCCCTTCCAAAAACCAGCCGTTGCACACTTCGGGGGCCGGATTATCCGGCCCAAGTGAGGGCCGGATTATCCAGTCTAGGGAAACTCCGCCGCTGACTCGGAATATCCGGCAGAAAATCCGCCCCCTCTCTGATCGTCACGCTGAGCTTGCCCTTGATAAACTTCTGGGGGCCGGATTATCCGGCCTGGGGGGAAAAACCGCCCAGTTTGGATTTTTTGGTAGAAAATCCGACCGGATACTGAGCGACGCGCCTTGGCTCCTTTTGCTCGAAAATTGGGGGCCGGATTATCCGGCCCTTGCGAAACCCGGATAATCCGGCCTGAGGAGGAAAAACCGCCCCAGTTCGGATTTTCCGGCAGAAAATCCGACTGGACACTGAGCGATGCGCCTTGGCTTCCTTGAGAGATGAGGTAGGCCGGATTATCCGGCCCTTGGAGGGGTGGATTATCTGGCCCCCCTCAAAACTTCCTGCACACTTAGCACACATGAAAAGTTTCCATAGTATTGTTATCTAACACGCAAAACATAGGAAAACATGAAATGTTATTTCACCAAGGCCTTGTACAACACGGAGGCACGATGCAAACTCCAACGAGGTTTGGGATATTTGGTGCTCCTTTGTCAAAGGAGCATGAGGCAAGAATTAGATGGATCCACAAGGGGTTTCCACTAATTCCAAATATCATGCCTAGGGTTTACAATGGAGGTGGGGGACTATATATATGCCAGCCACTTAAACAGGGGTACTTTAGGAATCAAAGACAAGTTCTGGACGGACTAAGGGGTACATGGGCCACAGGCCCAATGGCCTTTTCATGCCTGGAGTCAGTCGGACCGGAGACTCGGTGTGGTGGACCAGCGACTCCGGTCTAGGCCAGAGATTCCGGTCAGTCTTCGGACCAGCCTCTGCAGGGGCCTTCAGATTGTCCCAGGGCCCGGCATAGGGGTCAGACCGGAGAGTGGGCCGGAGTCTCCAGGGTCTTCAGGCCGGAGACTTTGGTGGACCGGAGACTCCGATGTGCGCAGACCGGAGACTCTGGTCGGAGCAGCTCCAGCGGCTCCTGCTTCACGCTCTGCTCCTTTTTCTCCATCCTTGGGTGCTTGGTGATGTGTCGAGTCTTCGTACCTGATGATGCATAGAGTAGTTGCATGAAGTAGCACACCATCCAAGGAGGTATCAAATTGGCATGAGGAGAGGAGCGAGTTCACCTGAGCTTGTAGGAGTTTGGCTCGGGCACGAGTCATGGGTCCACTTGGGGGACTTGTTGGTGTAGATGTAGGAGCGTCTGTAGGACGGGCTGCATCAGCTCCCCCCCTGGGAAAGAGTCATGCTCGACTCTTCATGGTTATCATCTTGAACATCTCCATGGTAGGGTGAGAGATCCTTGACATTGAATGTATTGCTTGCAAGGTACTTGGAGGTCGGTATGTCGATGATGTAGGTATTGTTGTTGATTCTTTTGAGGACTTTGAAGGGGCCATCTCCTCTTGGCTTGAGCTTGGAGTCACGTTCCTTAGGGAAGCGGTCTTTGCTTAGGTGTATCCACACAAGGTCGCCTTCTTCAAAGATCATCTCCTTCTTGTCCTTGTTTAATCTTGAAGCTTGGCGAAGGACTTGTTGTTCGATAGTAGCTCTTGTTTCTTCATGAAGCTTCTTCATATCTTGTGCGCACTTCTCGACGTCCATGTTTGTGCGCTCATGGAGAGGTAGCGGTAGGATGTCGAGCGCGGTGAGGGGCTCGAAACCATAGACGATCATGAATGGACTCATCTTGGTTGTTGAGTTCTTGGCACGGTTGTAGGGGAACTCAGCATGGGGAATGCATTTGATGCGGCCCGTCCTATGGACGCTCCTACATCTACACCACCGAGTCCCCCAAGTGGACTGATGACCCGTGCCCGAGCCAAGCTCCTTCAAGATAAGGTGAATTCGCTCCTCTCATCATGTGACTTTGACATACACCTCGATGGCTTGCTACTTCATACCACTACTCTGTGCATCATCAGGTACGAACCCCCGCCTCGTCGACCCACGAGCCCTGAAGCTGCACCTGTCCTGAGGCTGACGGAGCCAGAGTGTCCGCCTGAATCCATTTGGAGTGTCCAGCGCAGCCGGAGTGTCTGGCCTGCCCCAGCCCCAACCTGGCGTGGACATTCAGAAGGCCAGTTCGGACACTACCCGGAGTGTCTGGCCACCCTGGACTGTCCGGTCACTCCGACCCGGACTGTCCGGCCCAAGTGATGGTCCTGTGAGCCAACAACTAGGCCCTTGGCCCATGTACCCCTCTATTTTGCACCAAACCCTAGTTTTATGCCCAAACTACCCCTGAACTTGTGGTTGGCCTATATATAGAGCCCCCACCCCTCATTGTATCCCTTAGGCATAGATGATAGACTAAAGAAAACCCCCTTTGTGGAATCTCTAGTTTTGCCTCATCCCCTTCTACCAAAGGGGATCGACTATCATCACCACCTCGTTGGAGTTTGCATCGCGCCTCCCTCGTTGTACAAGGCCTTGGCATCGGTGTCCCTTTGCCAAGACGTCAAGACCCTCTCCAAGGTGTTCTTCCCTCTCCGCGTGGGATCGAGGGAGCACGCTGACTGATTTTTCCTTGCGAGGAATCTATCGGACCGGTGGCCACCGGTGAGAGCAATCGACCTTGTATCGTGTTTGTTTTGCGTGTGTTCATCGTGTTCTTCACGAGGTGTGCGTCCGCTTCCGCTACCTTCTCCCTTTCCCCTCGCTTTCCCACCGATTTGACCATGAGATCCGTGAAGATCGGGCCACCCACGGGGTTACCCCATAACATCTGGCATTAGAGCCCAAGTTGCCACGAATTTCACCCTCGTTCTTCCCCACAAATTTTTTTATTGAAAAGAGACAAAAATAGCCACAAAATCGAGTGGATATTGTGTCAACCCATAACATCTGGTATCAGTAGCTTTTCGTTGCCACGGAGTCCTCATCGATTTGGTCTTTTCCCCATAAATTCGAAATTTCCACCAAAAATAGCCCCAATTCGTGTTTTGGATCGATCTGTGATTTGAGTGTGTTTTGGTAGGTTTTGATCCGTGGATTACTTGCTAAACTTGTTGATCTACCTTCCCCTGCGTTCCCATGGCCTAATTCCTTGTTTTCCCCCATCAATTTGAGGTTTTGGTTCGAGTTTTTCTGCCAAAACTCGTCCCATTCGTGTTCTGGAAATTCTGGTTCGACCGGACCGGAGTGTCCGGCCAAAACGGACCAGACTATCTGCCCCACCGGAGTTTCCGGCCTAAACTGACCGGAATCTCCGCCCCGACCGGACTGTCCGGCCTGCGCGCACCGGACTGTCCGCCCCCTGCAGACAGAAAAAAACGGTTTCACCGTTTTGAGCATAACTTTTGCATACGAACTCAGGTTGTTTTGAAGAGGAGAAGGATCTCTACATCATCATATGCATGGTTCATGCTATCTACTCCATCCAAATTCCGTGAGCAAGGCGGAATCCACCAATAAAGGGTGAAGATCGGTGACGAAAGGTACAAAAATTCCGCGTCTTCTCCCCACTTGCTTCCCTTTGTGAGCTACACTATATTTGCTTTCAACAAACATCTATTGAGACTAGTTCCTCCTATGATTGCTAGGCTATGCACATTTGATACCTTGTAGAATTCCAAGCAAAAGTTGTGAGCGCGCTATCTCATATAGTTATCTTGTATAGTTATTGGCACAAGGAAGGGGCAAGTGAAAAAGAAAAGAAAAGTGAAAAAAATAAAAAAAAGAAGAAAAAGAAAAAGAAAGAAAGAAACAAGTGCCTCATAGAATAGGAAGCGCTAGCTCGATGAACATCAAATAGGTGGTACTTATTGTGCATATCTTGTAGCCCACCAATTTATTGCAGTCGAACTAGCGTCTCTCCTTGCACTTGTGCGACACGAGCTTATAGTCTTCGCTAGGTAATCATTTGGTTCTTAGCTCACTTTCTCCGTCGTGCAAGTCCCATTTATCCCACCGTGTGTGTTTCCTTGTACATATTTCCTTCTTGTGGATTGACTTTATTTTGCTTCGTGATCATCGTGGTTCTTTACTTGCCATTACAACATCTTGAGTTCGGATTGTTCTTGGACACGCCACCTTCCATACCCATCCACCATAAGCTTTGTGTGTGTGTGTTTTAGTGGTTAGTTGGTTTTGGTGTTTCGCGTGAACTTCACTTTGCTTGGTTTTGATTGCTCTCAAGTGTTGCTACTTGCACGATACTATCGTCCAAGGTAAAGTAAGGTTTGGCATTGCTTTCCTAACCCCCTACCACTTCCATATACACCACTTTGTCTTGTGAATCATGTCTAGGGACTCCGGACCCGAGGATGATATATATGAAGAATCCATGATGAGCCACCACGACTACGACTCCACAAGTATAGAGGACATGACAGAGCACTACTCCGACAATGGCTCCGCATGCGTTGAGGACCTGGAGCATTACACCTATGATGGCTCCACATGCATGGAAGACATGGAGCACGTCATCAACTATGGCTCCTCAAGCATGGAGGACTTGGAGCTCTACATCGACAATGGCTCCTCATGCATGGAGTACATGGAGTACTACACCGACAATGGCTCCACATGCTTGGGTGGTATGGAGTACTACATCAACAACGACTGCCCAAGCATGGATGACTTCGAGTGCTACAACGACGACGCCTCACCAAGCATGGAGGACATGGCGAGCTTCACCCACTTCGAGGGATCTTCCATGAGCCATGAAGAATACCTCCACCGCTTGGAGATGGAGGACTACTACGCCAAGCTAGCTGAGACGCATCATCAAGAAACCATGACCTTTAAGGCCAAGCATGCCACACCAAAGGGCACCACCTACTTTTAATATCCACCTCCAAGGCGCCAAGCACCACCACCTACATGGCGTCATGCACCACCATCTCCAAGGCGATGAGCGCCATCACTTCCAAACCGTCAAGCGCCACCATCTCCAAGGCTCCAAGCACGACCATCTCCAAGGCGTCAAGTGCATCTACCTCCAAGGCATCAAGTGCCATCTACTCCAAGAAGAGTGGTGCCCAAACATCATCTTCCACACAAGGCGCCACAAGGCAAGAATCTTCATCAACAAACATCCTCTCGAGATCATCACCAACATCAAGAGGATACAAGACATCATTCAAGGCATCTTCGCCATGAAGACAAAGAATACATGTTGAGAACCATCCATAATGCTCAACCAAGCTCAAGAATGCACCACCATCACCAGAAGATTGCCAAGGACAAGGAACATCATCGCGAGCGTCATGTGGATGATCAAGTGCGCCATCTACTTCAACCTATGGCAATGCACGCCAATGACCTCCGTCGACACCATCATAAGGCACCTTCAACTACTTGTACCACCACCAAAATGGCACCAAGGGCAAGCTCTCCTCCTCGCCACCGAGCTTCAACGCCAAGACTTGACGTCCTAGATGATGCATGCAACCTCATGGATGAGGAGGACAAAGACCTCTACTTCGCCAAGTTGGACGAGTACGTCAAGAGGACTACACAAGCAAAGGTGAAAGATGGCGACGACAAGGTCAAGAATGGTGAGCATGGGATTTTCCCTTCACCAAAGGAGGCAGATGTAGTTGAGAGAACCGAGCCTAACCCTACATGCTTGAGTGATGATGTGGTACCAATCCCATGTGAGTATGAGAGCCACTTAGCCCACTTGAGTGAAAACAAGAGTGAGATGAGTGACTCCACCATACGTGAGATTGAGTGCTTCCATTTGGAGGGCATGAGTGATACACCGAGTGAGTTGAGAGTGGTAGTTGATAGGTCATGTGAGACCACTTTGATTTCTACTGACTTAACCTCTACCTCGAGTGTGTTATCCCATGATGTGTTAGGTTCCATGGATAAAGAAGCGCCAAGCTTGGACATGATGATGCCTCCGACCGAGAAGATGAACATGGTGGATGAAGATGATGCCATCCCCATACATGATGAAGAAGTCGTCCACATGGAGGCCAATGCTACCATAACACCTACTTCATATGAGAGGTATGAACAAGGTAAAATTAAGGGTGTTGATGATGCCATCATCCCACTAGTGGACATGATGATTTGTGATGACTTGCATGCTATGGATGATGTTTGTGATATCACATGTGCTTCATTGATATTTCCATGTGATACTTTGCATTTGCATGATGTTGAGCATGTGAAATTATTTGATTGTGATGACGTTGCCATAGACATGCCATGTTATAAACGTTATGTTGATGATATCATTGTTTGCACTTTGTTGAACAATTGCTCTTTCCAATGTTTTGCTTGCAATGATGTTACCAATGATAACCCTCGGACAATGCTTTGTCATGAATGTTTTACAATTTCTCCTGTTGCTTGCAATAAGTTGAATAATTGCTATTTCACTTGTTTTGCTTGCAACAATAATTCTCATATGTATTCTATTGAGATGGCCCCCATAGCTTTCTCAAATTTTGGAGATTTTGGTAAATGCCATGATAATCATGTTCCCCACTTGCATACTCACCATGCACATTTCTCATACTTGATTGACACTAATGGTGATGTGCACAAGAAGAGATACGTCATGATGGATGATGTGTTTCTCTACCATGCACACACGTTCTTCCTTTTGTGTTTGATGTGTGTAGGTACCCTCATGAGAATGTCAACCTCGGTTGAGCACGAGTTGACAAAAAGAGCTCTAGAGAGCATCCCCCAAGTGAGTTCAAGATCGAACCCAGATCTGATACCTTTTGCATGCTTTACATCTTTCATGTTGACAAATTGCTCTTTCCTATGGTTTGATTGCAAGCATGTTGATGGTATTCTTTCACCTTGTGACAATCATGTCTCGTTGCTTTTGGATATTGATGCTTTGTGTGTTGCCACAAAAATGTTGAACAATTTCTCTTTCCAATGTTTTGTGTGCAACCATAATGCCATTTTGAGCATGTATTGTCATGGGAGCTTCCAAGTCTCTCATATTGTTGTTGCAACAAACATAAGGATCACTTACTCTTTCATATGGTTTGTTTGCAAACATGTTGTTTTTGCTACCGATTGCGATACTCATACCCCCATGATTTTGGCTTTTGATGATATGTGTATGGCATCCAACATATTGAACAATTGTTCTTTCCAATGGTTGGTTTGCACACATAATGGTGTTGCTTTGGATATTCTTCCTATGTGTTTTTGCTGAATTCTCCTAGCTTTGCATCAAAGATGTTGATCAATATTTTAGTCAATTGCTTTGAGTGCCACACTAAGATGTTATATGGAATTTTTGAGTTCCCACATTTGGATGATGTTCAGTCAATTTCCATGCACTTTGACCTTGCATATGCATTCCGTTTGCTATACTTGAGTTGTGATAATAGTGTTGTGAACAAGAATGGACATGCCAAAAATGACATGCTCCTCTATCACACAGGGCCATATGTTGCTTGGTCTTTGTTGTGTGAAGGTACAATTGCTTACGCGTCAACCTCTATGGACCATAAGTTGACAAGACGAACCGTAGAGAGTTACCTATGGCTACCCCTCAACGAGCTATCTCTACATCATAAGGTGACTTCACTCCATTTGAGCACTCATGCTATAATCTCCATGAATTGGCTACACTTTGAGTGTTGCTTTGCTTTTGTGGTGAGCCTTGTAGGCTTCATGGAAGGTGAAGGAACATTGAGGTGTTGTCGATTCAATCTTCCCGAGGACGACTATATGGTGAACCCCAGGATCAAGAAGGTCTCTCGACATCATCTTCTTAGGATGAGCATGAAGAGTCGAGGACAACTCTTTTTGAAGGGGGGAGTTGATGCGGCCCGTCCTACGGACGCTCCTACATCTACACCACCGAGTCCCCCAAGTGGACCGATGACCCGTGGCCGAGCCAAGCTCCTTCAAGATAAGGTGAATTCGCTCCGCTCATCATGTGACTTTGACAAACACCTGGATGGCTTGCTACTTCATACCACTACTCTGTGCACCATCAGGTACGAACCCCCGCCTCGTCGACTCACGAGCCCTGAAGAAGCACCTGTCCTGAAGCTGACGAAGCCGAAGTGTCCGCCTGAATCCATCTGAAGTGTCCGCCGCAGCCGGAGTGTCCAGCACGACTCAGCCGGAGTGTCCGGCCTGCCCTAGCCCCAACCTGGCATGGACATTTAGAAAGCCAGTTCGGACACTACCCGGAGTGTCCGGCCACCCCAGACTGTCCGGTCACTCCGACCCAGACTGTCCGGCCCAAGTGATGGGCCTGCGAGCCAACAACTAGGCCCTTGGCCCATGTACCCCTCTATTTCACACCAAACCCTAGTTTTATGCCCAAACTACCCCTGAACTTGTGGTTGGCCTATATATAGAGCCCCCACCCCTCATTGTATCCCTTAGGCATAGATGATAGACTAAAGAAACCCCCCCTTTGTGGAATCTCTAGTTTTGCCTCATCCCCTTCTACCAAAGGGGATCGACTAGCATCACCACCTCGTTGGAGTTTGCATCGCGCCTCCCTTGTTGTACAAAGCCTTGGCATCGGTGTCCCTTTGCCAAGACGTCAAGACCCTCTCCAAGGTGTTCTTCCCTCTTCGCGTGGGATCGAGGGAGCACGTTGACCGATCTTTCCTTGCGAGGATTCCATTGGACCGGTGGCTGATACATTGCAAATGTATCTATAATTTTTGATGTTCCATGCTTGGTTTTATCTACTTTCTTGTGTTTTGTTCCAACTTTGGAGTACTTTTCATATTATTTCTTGGACTAACCTATTAACAAGATGCCACAGTGCCAGTTGCCTGTTTTCTGCTTTTTTTGGTTCCAGGAAGTCAGAAAATTAATATTCTCATAATTGGACAGGACAAAAGCCAAAGTTACTATTTTACTGGAAGACTCACGGAGCCAGAATACGAGACGGAGGAGGGCCAGGGCCTGGCCACACCCCCCGAGGCGCGGGCTAACCCTACCCGGGCCACCAGGTTGTGTGGACCCCCTGGCACTCCACCGACCTTGCCCTCTGGCCTATAAGAGCCTCCCGATACCAAAACCCTAAATCATCAATCAGAAATCCACAAAATCTTCTGCAGCGCTGCCACCACCGAAGGGGAGATTCGGGGGACAGAAAGTCTCTGTTCCGGCACCCTGCCGGGACGGGGAAGTGCCCCCGGAGCCATCTCCATCGATCTCCACCGCCATCTCCATCACCATTGCTGATTCCCATGATGAGGAGGGAGTAGTTCTTCCTCGAGGCTAAGGGTTCTACCGGTAGCTATGTGTTCATCTCTCTCTATGCATGATCATATTGTGATCATGAGCTTTGTAATCTAGTATATCTACCTTGCTACTCAAGTGCTTTATTAGATCTCTGCTCTCCCCATGTGTGTGAGAGTGACAGTGTGCATACCATGGTGGCACTTAGGCTAGAGATTACAAATACTTGTTATGAGTTATATTTGGAGTTGGATGTCTTTATGAAATTGTGGTGTTTGTTGGACTCATCTAGTGCTCAAGGTGACAGTGTGGGGTTTTTTAGATGGGAAAGACTTACTTTGAGGTATGCTGTTATAGCCCTACCAACGATTAGAGTGTCCAACAGAAGAGTAGTTCAGCGTAGTATCATGAAGATAATATATTTATATGAGAGTGTTCACTAGTGAAAGTATGATCCCTAGGCCTTGTTTCTTAGCACTGAAACACCGTTTGCTACTAGATCTGTTACATGTTTGCTTGCTTCCATCTTTATTTCAGTTTGCCTTTAGTCTCTTCCACACCATCAAAGTATTTTCTATCACCATTACCACTTATAATTATCTATACCACTTGTATTTCACTATCTCTTCGCCGAACTAGTGCACCTATACACCTGACAAGTGTATTGGGTGTGTTGGGGACACAAGAGACTTCTTATATCTTGATTGCAGGGTTGCTTGAGAGGGGATACCTTTGACCACTTCCTCCCTAAGTTTGATAAACCTTGGGTGATCCACTTAAGGGAAAACTTGCTTATGTTCTACAAACCTCTGCACTTGGAGGCCCACCAACTGTCTACAAGAATAGAAATGCGTAGACATCAAGCTATTTTCTGGCGCCATTGCCGGGGAGGTAAGATAAAAGGTACACACATCCTCCGGTGTGAGTGCTCGAAGTTATTTCCTTTAGATTCTGCAATTTTGTCTTTTTGTTTCTTGTTTTCACTAGTTAGGCTTAATGGAAAACAACAAAAAAATTAGAGAGCTTTATAGTATTTATCTTGAGTTAGGACATGAAGTGTTTGAAGAGAAAATTAAAAAACCTATGGAACTTTATTTGCATGCTAATAGCAATGTTATTAGTATGAATTCTTTGACCACCATTATTGCCAATGCTATGGAAAAGTCTAAGCTTGGGGAAGCTAGTTTCTATGAAAATGATCTTTTTAGTTCCCCAACTTTGGAAGATAGCTATTCTATTGCTTATGATGATACTAAACCTCCAATATAAGATGATTACAATCTTGAATATGATATTTTCAGTCCACCTACTATTGTGGAGGAAATTAATTATGATTACAATATGCCTCCTATATTTGATGATTATGGTGATGAAAATAATAATGATAGGTAATTTGTTGAATTTGCTCCCACTACAATTAACAAGAATGACTATGTTTATGTGGGGAGTATTAATTCTTTTATGCATGTGGCTCATGATAAGAATGTTTTATGTGATAGTTATATTGTTAATTTTATTCATGTTGCTACTGAAAGTTATTATGAGAGAGGGAAACATGGTTCTATGCATCTCAATAATATTAAGTTTCCCCTCTTTATGTTGAAAATTTTGAAGTTGCACTTGTTTTGCTTTCCTATGCTTGTTGCTTTGTGCTTTCATGACTTGTTTCTTTTACAAGATTCCAATGCATATGAAGTGGGTTAGACTTAAATGTGCTTTGAATTTGCTTCTTGATGCTCTCTTTTACTTCAATTCATATTTCTTATGTGAGCATCTTCTCAAACTATCATGCCTAACTTAAAGGCCCTAAAGAAAAGTACTTATTGGGAGATAACCCAAAAGTTTTAGATGAGTCTTGGAAGTTACTACCTCAGTAATAACCTCTCCTTATCCTTTTTATTTGCTTTTTGTGCCAAGAGTAACCTCTAATGAGAGTGAAGTAATGATTGGGAAAGTTGCTGTCCCGAAACAGATTCTTGCGCTTCACCGTAAAAATTCCTGAGAGAGATCTGTAAGTCGGATTGAACTGTAATTTTTTGTCCTTCTGCCCCAGGTTGGTATCTAACTTTCTTTAGTTCAATACTTTTTGATTTGAGCAACATAAGGTCTTCGAAAAAATTCGTCTTTACCTGCTGGTCTGTTTTGACAGATTTCTGCCATTTTCTGCATTTGCTTCTTGTTGGTTCCTTCTTGAGTTCTTTTGGGGAATTGAGCTTTTTGAGGGAAGTGATACAGTAGCTAGTGTTCTAATGGAAGTTTATTTGGTGTTAGAACTGAACCTTGAGACTTATTTATCTTAAGTGCACTAATGTTGCTAATGAGATTGTGTGAAGTTTTGTATGAAGGAAAAAATTTCAGGTGTATGGAAGGAATGAGTAATGAGATGAAGGATGGACTAAAGCTCAAGCTTGGGGATGCCACGCATTTCACCCCAAGAAATATCCAAGAAGTATAAGCGTCAAAGCTTGGGGATGCCCAAGGCATCCCCTTCTTCATCAATAAAAATCCCAGGTTTCTTCCAAACGCTTCATTTTTATTGTTTCATGCACAGTTGTGTTGTTCTTGGAGCGTCTTCTTTTTAATTTTTGTTTTGGTTTTTAGTTTTCTTGGTTTGCAAATAGTTTGGTTTGGTTTGGAAAAGAGTAGGAAAGTTCATACTTATGTGGTAAAAAGAGCTCGTTTTTGACTGTGGCCTATGCTTTGTCATGCCATACTTGATATTGTTTTGGCTTTATGCTTAGTATTCTTTGCTGTAGCATGACTTGTCATAAACAATTGATATTGCTTAATGTGCCTTGGATGAATCATGTGTTGTTTTAGCATATTAAAGCATAATATAGTGGTATTCTCCTTTGATGCTTTATTTGGGTTGACTTGGTGCATGCTCACACCATGTTATGACTATCTCAAGTCACCATAGCCTTTATGATACTTTATCACTTTATGCTTTGATCAATGATGTTTTGTCGCTCTGCATGATTATGGCCATTATTGCTCTCTTAGTTTGTCGCTCCCAGTCTTTTGCTAGCCTCCGTAACCAAGTATGAGTTCCACTCATGCATCCAAGTCCTTAAAACAAGTTATTCCAAAGAGTCCACCATACCTACCTACTAGTTTATGCTATTCCAAGTATATTCATGCTTTTGTTTACCTTCCAAATTAAACTTGTTATGAGAAAACTAGTGATTAAAGCTCTCATGAACTTGATGGCACACTTTACTTTACTTGCCCTTAATAAACTTGAACCATTGTGTCGTCTATGTTGTATATGCTTGCACTTATTTGTTGGGAATTAGCAGAACCATGCTTTCATGGGGAACGCTTTCAACATTGCACTTGGTACTTGTACCTAGTTGATATCATGCTCTTTTTTCTATGGATGTCATTGGTGTGAAATGAAAGGGGATCTTGTAAGTCCATGGAGTTATGTATATGTGTTAGAGAAACGCCTGGGCCGCTGGTCTAATCCATGCTGACATGGTGGAAACCTGCAGCGTAACCATAATGAGCTGTCTATGAAGCATTCTTCTTATAAAAAAAGAGTCCTATATTGAGAAAAAAGAGAAAATAAAAAAAGATACTATGAAAAGAGGAAAGAGAGAAAAAGGCACCATATTCCCATGGTAAATAAGAAGAATGCTGAGATGCTCGTTGTCTGCTTGCCTTGTCATTTTGATATGGGGATTCTTCCGTATCATCGGGAAAGGGGTACCCGTTGGCGGTTCTCTATGATACACATGTACTTACAATGACAAGAACAATGGACATGAGATTTCTAACTTATACTTCGTCAAGCATATACTCCATAGTTTGTTCACTTTAACCTTAATCATTTCAAGATGCTTATGATAGGGGCAATGAGAGCTGAAAGCTATAAGTACCATAATTTTTGGAATCTCTTTATGAGACTTGAATCCCTACTTCCTTTTATAAAGGCCTTTCTTCCACCATTATATTGAGTCTCCACCTTCTACCTTTATGCACCTACTTTGAGAGCATAGTGGCCATTCTTAGTTCAATGTGCATTGTCCCAAGACTTGTTGATTGATGCATACTTTGTTATTGCTTGTTTGAAACTATTGTATCTAGTCACTCTTAAGAACTTTGAAGGTGTCCTATGCATTTATATTTGCTACTCTATTGAGGGACAAGCTGAATACTATTATGCTATGTTTTCTTTATGTGAAACAAACAAACGTCTTGCAAAGCATTGTTATTCATGAATCTTTTGTTTGTGCCTTTTCATGTTGCATCTTAGTTTCTTTGCTTATTGCTATAACTTTGTCTTTCATGTTATGATTGAAGTACTATGATCCCAGCTCTGAATGTTTTACAAGTACTTTGATCAAGTTTATGATGGTGCATGTCACCTCAAAAATTATTTTTCCTTTTTATCACTTACCTACTCGAGGATGAGCAGGAGTTAAGCTTGGGGATGTTGATACATTGCAAATGTATCTACAATTTTTGATGTTCCATGCTTGGTTTTATCTACTTTCTTGTGTTTTGTTCCAACTTTGGAGTACTTTTCATATGATTTCTTAGACTAACCTATTAACAAGATGCCACAGTGCCAGTTGCCTGTTTTCTGCTGTTTTTGGTTCCAAGAAGTCAGAAAATGAATATTCTCATAATTGGACGGGACAAAATCCAAAGTTACTATTTTACCGGAAGACTCACGGAGCCAGAATACGAGACGGAGGAGGGCCAGGGCCTGGCCACACCCCCTATGTGCGGGCTAGCCCTACCCGCGCCACCAGGTGGTGTGGACCCCTGGCACTCCACCGACCTTGCCCTCTGGCCTATAAGAACCTCCCGATACCAAAACCTAAATCATCAATTAGAAATCCACGAAAAGTTCTGCAGCGCCGCTGCCACCGAAGGGGAGATTCGGGGGATAGAAAGTCTCTGTTCCGGCACCCTGCTGGGACGGTGAAGTGCCCCCGGAGCCATCTCCATCGATCTCCACCGCCATCTCCATCACCATTGGTGATTCCCATGATGAGGAGGGAGTAGTTCTTCCTCGAGGCTAAGGGTTCTACCGGTAGCTATGTGTTCATCTCTCTCTCTCTCTCTATGCATGATCATATTGTGATCATGAGCTTTGTAATCTAGTAGATCTACCTTGCTACTCAAGTGCTTTATTAGATCTCTGCTCTCCCCATGTGTGTGAAAGTGACAGCGTGCATACCATGGTGGCACTTAGGCTAGATATTACAAATACTTGTTATGAGTTATATTTGGAGTTGGATGTCTTTATGAAATTGTGGTGTTTGTTGGACTCATCTAGTGCTCAAGGTGACAGTGTGGGGTTTTCTAGATGGGAAAGACTTACTTTGAGGTGTGCTGTTATAGCCCTACCAACGATTAGAGTGTCCAACCGGAGAGTAGTTCAGCGTAGTATCATGAAGATAATATATTTATATGAGAGTGTTCACTAGTGAAAGTACGATCCCTAGGCCTTGTTTCTTAGCACTGAAACACCGTTTGCTACTAGATCTGTTACATGTTTGCTTGCTTCCATCTTTATTTCAGTTTGCCTTTAGTCTCTTCCACACCATCAAAGTATTTTCTATCACCATTACCACTTATAATTATCTATACCACTTGTATTTCACTATCACTTCGCCGAACTAGTGCACCTATACACCTGACAAGTGTATTGGGTGTGCTGGGGACACAAGAGACTTCTTGTATCTTGATTGCAGGGTTGCTTGAGAGGGGATACCTTTGACCACTTCCTCCCTGAGTTCGAGAAACCTTGGGTGATCCACTCAAGGGAAAACTTGCTGCTGTTCTACAAACCTCTGCACTTGGAGGCCCAACAACTGTCTACAAGAATAGAAGTGCGTAGACATCAGTGGCTACCGGTGAGAGCAATTGGCCTTGTATCGTGTGTGTTTTGCGAGGTGTGCGTCCGCTTACGCTACCTTCTCCCTTTCCCCTCACTTTCCCATCAATTTGACCACGAGATCCGTGAAGATCGGGCCACCCACGGGGTTACCCCATAACATCATTCCTCCCAATCCTTCAAGTTCTTCTTGATCAGCACGCGTAGAAGAGTTCCGAGGCTTCGGTTGACAACCTCGGTTTGTCCATCAGTTTGAGGATGTGACGCAGATGAAAAGAGGAGCTTGACGCCGAGCTTGGCCATGAGGGTCTTCCATAAGTAGCTCATGAATTGGACGTCGTGGTCGGAGACGATTGTTCTTGGCACACCGTGAAGACGGACGATTTCCCTAAAAAAACAGATTTGCAACATGTGAAGCATCGTCGGTCTTATGGCATGGTATGAAGTGTGCCATTTTGGAAAAATGATCCACAACAACAAAGATAGAATCATGACCATTCTTAGATATAGGCAATCCTAACACGAAGTCCATGCTAATGTCGGACCAAGGTGTATGAGGAATAGGCAATGGCATATATAGACCATAAGAGTTAGCTTGCGACTTAGCTTGAACACATGTCGTGCATCGTTGAACGTAGCGCTCCACGTCACACTTCATCTTGGGCCAAAACTAGTGATTGGAGAGCATGTCCAATGTCTTCTCGCGACCAAAGTGACCCATGAGGCCTCCACCATGAGGGTGGTTCTCTCTCTCACCGCTCTTCTAACAAGTAGGTGTTGTGCTTTGCGCCCTCGCTAAAGCCTTTGCATTGTCTGCAATTATTTGGCTAGGAGTCATTGGTTGCAAAACACATGTTTTGTTGAGCCATTTGAAGGTGTATACATTGGTGCGACCATCATGTTGAGCAGCCTTGTCAAATTGCCACGGTCGACCAAGAAGCATGTGGTAAACTGTCATAGGAACCACATCACACTCCACCATATCTTTGTAAGGACCAATGGCGAAGGAGACCGACACGTTATGATTGATCTTCACGGACCCTTGCTCACTTAGCCAATGCACGTGGTAGGGGTGCTTGTTCGGATGGAGGGTAAGGTTGAGCTTCTCACACAACTCGGTGCTAGCAAGGTTGTCGCAACTCCCTCCATCAATGATCACCTTGATAGATTTTCCATTGATGCCGGCTCGTGTTTGGAAGATATTGGAGCGTTGGTCTTCATGCTCTTGTGCTTGAGTGGTCAAGATCCTTGTGACGACAAGCGATGGACTTGCGTCATGTTCACACATGAGAAGTTCTTGGTCATCTTCCACTCGTTGCTTTGCCATTGCTTCCTTGACTCGGGCATCAAATTCATCTTCACTCAAGTACTCTTCATCGCCATTGTCATGGATGAACAAGACCTTCTTGTTTCCACATTTGGCCGACTTGTGTCCTTTACATCCACACTTGTAGCATTCACCATTGAAAGGTGTATCACTCTTTGCTTGTTTACCACTTGGGGGCAGTTTTCCTTGAGGAAGTGTGGGCTTGAAGGAAGGCTTGGGGGTACTTGAAAAGCTTCCATTGAATGTTGATGGTGTAGCGGTTGAATCTTGCTTGTAGGTGAAGTACGTCTTCGGCTTTTTGTACTTAATATCCTCTTGGACTTGGCGTTCAGCCTTTGTTGCGATGTGCACAAGCTCAACCATGGTGTTGTATGTTTGTAACTCGACGATGCGCTTGATTGGGTGATTCAAGCCAATAAGGAAATGTGACATTGTTTGCTCCATGCGCTCATCAATGTTGGCGCTAATCAAGTTGCGTTCCATTTCCTTGAAGTACTCTTCCACGGCCTTTGTCCCTTGACGAAGCGCTTGAAGGTTGTTGAAGAGGTCACGCGTGTAATGCGCGGGGACAAAGCGGGATCTCATATGAGCCTTCATGTCATGCCAAGTTGTGATTGGCGGTTCTTGTCTTGCATCACGAGCAACTTGAACTTGTTCCCACCAAAGGTTGGCGTTATCATCAAACTCAAGTGAAGCCATGGCGACCATCTTCTCATTGCTATAGTTGTGCATGCGGAAGATCTTGTCGACCTTGAGTGCCCACGAGAGGTATTCTTCGGGGTCATTGGATCCGGTGAACTTGGGCATTGTGAACTTGAGCTTGCCAAATGTTTCTTCCTCATTGTTGTCACGGTAGCGATTGTTGCCATGTTGATGATGGTCTTCATCTTCCATGCGATCGATGTGACAAGCTTGTTGACGATCTTGTGGTTTAGGAGGTGGAACTTGGTTCTCGTGACCTTGTTGTGGAGCTTGCTCTTGATATTGTTGTGGAGGAGCTTGCTCTTGTTCTTGTTGCGGTTGTTGACGGTGTTGAGGCGCTTGGGCCTCATGGTGGCGAGGGGGTGGAGCCTCTTGACGCGGTTGACGATGAAGGGGAGTCTCGTTCCGCAGTTGGTGACGTTGGTTAGGCACATGGGCCTCACGGCGAAGATCATGGTCGTGAGCCTCTTGACATGGTGGGCGTCGCTCAACTTGTATCACTTGACGCTCCAAGTTTTTTTGAGGTGGAGGAGGCGCCTCGTGATGACCATGGTATCGGTGCAGACGTTCATGACGTTGATGACGAGGAGGAGGGTTTTGGAGAGCTTCACGTCAATGACAAGCTTGATTCTCCAAATTGGAGTCATCACTTGTTGTGTCAAGTATGTGTCGCGGTCGTTGGTGGTAGACTTGCGGTTGCACTTGTGGTTGCACTTGCGGTTTCTCTTGTGGTTGCTCTTGTTGGAGCACTAATGCCCTTGTGTGATGACGGTGTGCTTCTTGCCTTGCTCTTGGCCTTGAAGAGAAATCACCATCATAGCTTGATGTTGCGGCGTGTCGTGGGGAAGGTACATAGTTCGAAGAACTTCCATCTTCAACCACTGGGGCATCATTGCGTCTTGGGGCACTTGGATGTAGATCTTGTCGAATAGGTCCATGACGACGCGAAGAACTTGAAGAGCTTGATGGTCGTGAACATGGCCTTGCCATTTCGTTGATGAGGCGTCGAATATTGTTATTAGTTTCAGCGACGGAGCATTGGAGCGCTTCATTTTGGTGGCCGAAGTTGTGATGCATTGCATGCATTTGTCGTTCGAGACCGTCGAAGCGGTTGTCGATGTTCTTGAACTCGGCTTGTGTCTCGCCAAATTGTTCATCTTGTCGCGTCTCAAGGGCTTGGCAACGTTCACGGAACTCTTGTCAAACGATGAAGTGACTTGCGCGCGTCATGTACGGACCTTGATCTTCTTCTTTGGGAGGTGGTTGGCTCGACTCATCGTGCCTATCCATCATGCAAAACACATAAGTATTGTATAAGGAAGTGGAAAATGGTGTTGTTAGCCTTGTACCTCACCTTGGGGATTGCACCAAACTAGAAACCACACTGAGAGCTATAAGCGTGCAAAGTGGAATTGCAAAGAAAACTCACACTAAAGAAAGAACTAACTCTCAAAAGCTTGTTGGTGGTAGGTTAGGATTGTGGAATCCCAAAGAACCAACCAAAACAAAAGGGATAGTCAAAAGTGGGTCAAATCCAACAAAACTCAAGTCAAAGGCGAAGGTCAACAACTCAAAAGGGGTGACGGGAACCTACGACTATATACACACACGTGGAGATAGTTGGGATTGACACGACTAGGAAAATGAGCAAACAAAATGTCGTAACGAAGACTATGCTCATTGTCGTGCCAATGCAAGGAGAGACCGTGGCTCGTTTGCAAAGATGAAAAATGAGCAACGGATTTCTGCACTTGCCTTGGGCGCTCTTCTTTCTCTCTTGCTTACAAGCTTTGAGACTCTCTTTTGCAAGGGGAGACTATTTTTCTTTTTCTTTTGCTTTGTATCTTTTTTTTGCTCTCCCTTGATGCTACCTAGTCACACTTGATATTGCTCTTGCACTCTCACTATCCAAGGACAAATGCACAATGCTCAAGCAAACACAATATGAGCCACTCTCATGGGATATGTACACACAAATGAAGATAGGGGTTAACAAGGTGACGCCAGTTATACCTTCGTTAGTGATGATGAACTTGGCGTCGGTGGTGCAGGATGATGTTCGTGGGCCGTGGTGTCGATGAGCGCGGGGTTTGTTGATGCGTAAGCTTGCTGTTAGTTGGCGACACGCACACGGGCACAAACAAACAAGAGGAAATTAGCCAATGCAAGATTAGAGGCAAAACTGTCAAAATTAGGCGTCAGGCCGAAGACTCCGGGGTTTCAGGCCGGAAACTCCATCCAGGCCGGAGACTCCAGTGTGGATAGGCCGGAGACTCCGGTGTGTAGACCGGAGACTCCGGTTTGGAGTCAGATCGCGAACTGCTCGTGTTCTTGAGCGGAAATCCACGCCTTGGGTCCTCAAATCTGCGAAAAATTGGCCAAATTGGGCTGGGAAAACGCAGGATAAAGCTGTACCAACTCCTAAGACAAGGATTGGTCGGATCAAAGCCACAAATAACACTCCAAATAAAGAGATCGATCCAAAGGCAAATTTGGGCTGGTTTTGGGGGATTTTCGAGTTTTTGGTGGATAGAAGAAAAATTTGTGGGGGAAATCGTGAGCAACGAACCTCTTGATACCAATATGTTGAGGGAAAACCTCTAGGGTGGCCTGATCTTTCACGATTCCCTTTCAAATCGAGGATGAAGTGCGGGGGAAGGAGGGGAAGATGAACACGACGAACGCACACACGAAGAACGCGATGAACACACACAAACAAAACCACGATACACACCAATAGCTCATGCCAGCGGTGACCGGTCCGGCGCAATCCCTAGGATCAGCGTCGGGCAGAGGACTCTCTCTCGAACTGGCATGGCGAGATGGGAGACTCGGTGAGATCTTGACGTCTTGGCAAAGGGACACCGATGCCAAGTCCTTGTACAACACGGAGGCACGATGCAAACTCCAACGAGGTTTGGGATATTTGGTGCTCCTTTGTCAAAGGAGCATGAGGCAAGAATTAGATAGATCCACAAGGGGTTTCCACTAATTCCAAATATCAGGCCTAGCGTTTACAATGGAGGTGGAGGACTATATATAGGCCAGCCACTTAAACAGGGGTACTTTAGGAATAAAAGACATGTTTTCGATGTACTAAGGGGTATATGGGCCGCAGGCCCAAAGGCATTTTCATGCCTGGAGTCGGTCGGACCGGAGACTCCGGTCTAGGCCGGAGATTCCGGTCAGTCTCTGGACCAGCCTCCAGAGGGGCCTTCAGATTGTCCCAGGGCCCGGCATAGGGGTCAGACCGGAGAGTGGGCCGGAGTCTCCAGGGTCTTCAGACCGGAGACTTTGGTGGACCGGAGACTCTGGTGTGCGCAGACCGGAGACTCCGGTCTGAGCAGCTCCAGCGGCTCCTGCTTCACGCTCTGCTCCTTGTTCTCCATCCTTGGGTGCTTGGTGATGTGTCGAGGCTTCGTACCTGATGATGCATAGAGTAGTTGCGTTAAGTAGCACACCATCGAAGGAGGTATCAAATTGGCACGAGGAGAGGAGCGAGTTCACCTTAGCTTGTAGGAGTTTGGCTCGGGCACGAGTGATGGGTCCACTTGGGGGACTTGTTGGTGTAGATGTAGGAGCGACTGTAGACGGGCTGCATCAGGAGGTGGAACTTGATTCTCACGACCTTGTTGTGGGTCTTGCTCTTGATATTGTTGTTGAGGAGCTTGCTCTTGCTCTAGGTGCGGTTGTTGACGGTGTTGAGGCACTTGGGTCCCATGAGGTTGTTGAGGATGTGGAGCCTCATGACGCGGTTGATGATGAAGAGGAGGCTCTTTCCTTGGTTAGGCACGTGGGCCTCACGGCGAAGATCATGGTCGTGAGCCTCTTGACATGGTGGGTGTCTCTCAACTTGTATCACTTGATGCTCCCAGTTTTGTTGAGGTGGAGGAGGCGCCTCGTGATGACCATGGTGTCAGTGCGGACGTTCATGACGTTGATGATGAGGAGGCGGATCTTGGAGAGCTTCATGTCGATGACGAGCTTGATTCTCCAAATTGGAGTCATCACTTGTTGTGTCAAGTATGTGTCGCGGTCGATGGTGGTAGACTTGCGGTTGCACTTGCGGTTGCTCTTGTTCGAGCACTAATGCCCTTGCGTGATGACAGTGTGCTTCTTGCCTTGCTCGTGGCCTTGAAGAGAAATCACCATCATAGCTTGACGTTGCAGCGTGCCGTGGGGAAGGTACATAGTTCGAAGAACTTCCATCTTCAACCACGGGGGCATCATTGCGTCTTGTAGCACTTGGATGTCGATCTTGTTGAGGAGGTGCATGACGATGCGAAGAACTTGAAGATCTTGATGCCTGTGAACGTGGTCTTGCCATACCGTCGATGAAGCATCAAAGATTGTCATTTGTTTCGGTGACGGAGTGTTTGAGCGCTTCATTTTGGTGGCCGAAGTTGTTATGCATTGCGTTCATTTGTCGTTCGAGGCCGTCGAAGCGGTTGTCGATGTTCTTGAACTCGGCTTGCGTCTCGCCAAATTGTTCATCTTGTCGTGTCTCAAGGGCTTGGCAACGTTCACGGAACTCTTGTTGAACGATGAAGTGACTTGCGCGCGTCATGTACAATCCTTGATCTCCTTCTTGGGGAGGTGGTTGGCTTGACTCACCGTGCCTATCCATCATGCAAAACACACAAGTATTGTATATGGAAGTGGAATATGGTGGTGTTAGCCTTGTACCTCACCTTGGGGATTGCACCAAACTAGAAACCACAAGTGAGAGCTATAAGCGTGCAAAGTGGAATTGCAAAGAAAACTCACACTAAAGAACGAACTAACTCTCAAAAGCTTGTTGGTGGTAGGTTAGGATTGTGGAATGCCAAAGAACCAACCAAAAGAAAAGGGATAGTCAAAAGTGGGTGAAATCCAACTAAACTCAAGTCAAAGGCGAAGGTCAAAACTCAAAAGGGGTGACGGGAACCTACGACTATATACACACACGTGGAGACAGTTGGGATTGATACGACTATGACAATGAGCAACAAAATGTCCTAGCGAAGACTAAGCTCGTTGTCGTGCCAATGCAAGGAGAGAACGTGGCTCGTTTGCAAAGAGGAAAAATGAGCAACGGATTTGTGCACTTGCCTTGGGCGCTCTTCTTTCTCTCTTGCTTACAAGCTTTGAGACTCTTTTGCAAGGGAAGACTATTTTTCTTTTTCTTTTGCTTTGTATCTTTTTCTTTCTTTCTCTTTTTTTTTGCTCTCCCTTGATGCTACCTAGTCACACTTGATATTGCTCTTGCACTCTCACTATCCAAGGACAAATGCACAATGCTCAAGCAAACACAAGATGAGCCACTCTCATGGGATAGGTACACACAAAGGAAGATAGGGGTTAACAAGGTGACGCAAGTTATACCTTCGTTGGTGATGATGAGCTTGGCACCGGTGGTGCAGGGTGATGTTCATGGTCCGTGGTGTCGATGAGCACGAGGGTTGTTGATGCGGAAGCTTGCTGTTAGTTGACGACACACACACGGGCACAAACAAACAAGTGGAAATTAGCCAATACAAGATTAGAGACAAAACTGTCAAAATCAGGCATCAGGGCCGGAGACTCCAGGGTTTCAGGCCAGAAACTCCGGTCCAGGCCGAAAACTCCGGTGTGGATAGGCTGGAGACTCCGGTGTTGGCCGGAGACTCCGATGTGCAGGCAAGAGACTCCAGTCTGGAGTCAAATCGCGAACTTCTCGTGTTCTTGAGCGGAAATCCACGCCTTGTGTCCTCAAATCCACGAAAAATTGGCCAAATTGGGCTGTGAAAACGCAGGATAAAGCTGGACCAACACCTAAGACAAGGTTTGGTCGGATCCAAACCACAAATAACACTCCAAATCAAGAGATCGATCCAAATGCAAATATGGAGCTCTTTTTTGGGGATTTTTGAATTTTTGGTGGATAGAAGAAAATTTTGTGGGGGAATTCGTGAGCAACGAAGCTCTTGATACATATATGTTGAGGGAAAACCTCTAGGGTGGCCTGATCTTTCACAAATCCCACTCAAATCAAGGATGGAGTGCGGGGGAAGGAGGGGAGGATGAACCCAACAAACTCACGCACGAAGAACACGATCAACACACACATGCAAAACCACGATACACACCAATAGCTCACGCCGGTGGTGACCGGTCCGGCGCAATCCCTAGGATCGGCGTCGGGCGGAGGACTCTTTCTCGAACCAGAACGGCGAGATGGGAGACTCGGCCAGATCTTGACGTCTTGGCAAAGGACACCGATGCCAAGGCCTTGTACAACACGGAGGAACGATGCAAACTCCAACGAGGTTTGGGATATTTGGTGCTCCTTTATCAAAGGAGCATGAGGCAAGAACTAAATAGATCCACAAGGTGTTTCCACTAATTCCAAATATCATGCCTAGGGTTTACAATGGAGGTGGGGGGACTATATATAGGCTAGCCACTTAAACAGGGGTACTTTAGGAATAAAAGACAAGTTCTGGACGGACTAAGGGGTACATGGGCCGCAGGCCTAAAGGCCTTTTCATGCCTGGCGTCGGTCGGACCGGAGAATTCGGTGTGTAGGCCGGAGAATCCGGTGTAGCCTCTGGACCAGCCTCTAGAGGGTCCTTCCGATTGTCCCAGGGCCCGGTGCAGGGAGTCAGACCGGAGAGTGGGCCGGAGTCTCCGGTGTCTTCAGGGCGGAGACTTCGGCAGGCCGGAGACTCCGGTGTGCGCAGACCGGAGACTCCGGTCTGAGCAGCTCCAGCGACTTCTACTTCACGCTCTGCTCCTTGTTCTCCATCCTTGGGTGCTTGGTGATGTGTTGAGGCTTCGTACGTGATGATGCATAGAGTAGTTGCATGAAGTATCACACCATCCAAGGAGGTATCAAATTGGCACGAGGAGAGGAGCGAGTTCACCTTAGCTTGTAGGAGTTTCGCTTGGGCACGAGTCATGGGTCCGCTTGGGGGACTTGTTGGTGTAGATGTAGGAGTGTCCGTAGGACGGGCTGCATCAACACATGCAATGAACTCTGGTGGATCCATATGTGGTTTGTGAGAAGAACAGACATGCAATGACTCTAGATGTGGTTCGTGAAAAGAATAGACATGCAATGAACTCTGGTGGATCCATATGTGATTTGTGAGAAGAACACCCATGCAATGACTCTAGATGTGGTCAATGAAAAGAACACACATGCAATGACTCTAGTTGTGGTTTGTGAAAAGAACACACATGCAATGACACTGGTGGATCAATATGTGGTTTGTGAAAAGAACATACATCCAATCACTCTAGCTGTGGTTTGTGAAAAGAACAGACATGCAATGAACTCTGGTGGATCCATATGTGGTTTGTGAGAAGAACACACATGTAATTACTCTACATGTGGTTTGTGAGAAGAACACACATGCAATGACTCTAGCTGTGGTTAATGAAAAGAACATAGATGCAATGACTCTGGTGGATCCCTGTGTGGTCTGTGAGAAGAACAGACATGCAATGACTCTAGCTGTGGTTTGTGAGAAGAAATACATCCAATGACTCTAGCTCTGGTTTGTGAAAAGAACATACATGCAATGAACTCTGGTGGATCCATATGTGGTTTGAGAAGAACACACATGCAATGACTCTAGATGTGGTTTGTGAGAAGAACACACATGCAATAACTCTAGTGTGGTTTGTGAGAAGAACACACATGCAATGACTCTAGCTGTGGTTTCTGAAAACAACACACATGGAATGACTCTAGATGTGGTTTGTGAAAAGAACACACATGCAATGACACTGGTGGATCCATCTGTGGTTTGTGAGTTGAACAAACATGCAATAACTCTAGCTGTGGTTTGTGAAAAGAACAGACATGCAATGAACTCTGGTGGATCCATATGTGGTTTGTGAGAAGAGCACACATGCAATGACTCTAGATGTGGTTTGTGAGAAGAAAACACATGCAATGACTCTACCTGTGGTTTGTGAGAAGAACACACATGCAATGACTCTAGATGTGGTTAATGAAAAGAACACACATGCAATGACTCTAGCTGTGGTTTGTGAAAAGAACACACATGCAATGACACTGGTGGATCCATATGTGGTTTGTGAAAAGAACAGACATGCAATTACTCTAGCTGTGGTTAATGAAAAGAACACACATGCAATGAACACTAGTGGATCCATATGTGGTGTGAGAAGAACAAACATTCAATGAATCTAGATGTAGTTTGTGAAAAGAACAGACATACAATAAACTCTGGTGAATCCATATGTCATTTGTGAGAAGAACACACATGCAATGACTCTAGATGTGGTTAATGAAAAGAACACACATCAATGACACTGGCTGTGGTTTGTGAAAATAACACACATGCAATCAGACTGGTGGATCCATATGTGGTTTGTGAAAAGAACAAACACGCAATTACTCTAGTTGTGGTTAATGAAAAGAACACACATGAAAAGAACAGACATGATACGGATCAAGCCGATGATCCTATAGTTTTGTCCTAATCTTTCACATCGAGTAACCCGGATAATAATCCTTCCAATAACGCCGATGTACGCAACCTGAAGAAGAGGAACGAATCCAGCAAGCAACATGGAGAAGATCACCAAGCCTCAAACCAAAATACGACAATGCTTGATGAACACAAGAACCTCTGCGACAAAATATCAATACGATAGATAACACGGCATCGCCGTCCCCGGAGGGATGCTCACCAAGCAACTCACACAATAATTTTAGACTCAATTTCAAGATAACCCTAAAAACCATGATTTACAGGTCTATATAAAGGCTGCTGGACGTCCAACATAGAGTTGGGGTGGAAACCAAACATATCTCTAACTTTCCTAACTTAAAAGGACTCTATTTGTAAACTGACAGAAAATGTCCATCGAATTGTTTTGGTGGCCGCGCACAGCTCGTAACAAACCGGGAGACATGCGAGTACCCATTGGAAAGATCTCGGAATTATCTTTCCAACAAGTACTTATTTGCTTAATTCGGAGTTTGTATGTGGAAACCACGTCCGTTTCAATTTCAGAACTTGTGTCTGTGCGAATTGAACCTTCCTTCTTGGTTGCCTTCCATCTCTCGGTCACCTTCGTTTTGATGATCTTCTCTTGCGCCTTCCTCCCGCTCCTCCCTCGCGCATATCGTGCCCATATCATCTCTGATACCACCTGATACAGATCATGCTGGTGATCCTTGAGTTTTGTCCCGATCTTTCACAGCGAATCAACCAGATAGATGATCTCCCAATAACACGATGAACGTCACCTGAAGAAGAGGAACGGATCCAGAAAGTAACGTGATGAAGATCACCACGCCTCAAACCTGAGCACGGCAATCCTTGATGAACACAAGAACCTCCGCAGCAATAATATGATAAACGGTATCGCCGTCGCCGTAGGAATGATACACGGTGGAGCACAATATAGTTTGTAGACTAAACAACTGAACTCCTCAAAATCGATCATGACGGAAATTGATCTTCATCAATACGTTGCGAAAACTTTCAATCGCCACCAACCAGACTACTCGCTGATTTGCAAAGACAAGACACCAGATATTCTCGCCGCCTTTGCTGATCAAAGATCCAACAACAACAAGAAGAACATCTCCGACGATGCAACTTGCACTGTGATCAACCCGGCTCTCTGATACCAAGATAATAAGGATTGTTTGGCCTGATCTTTCACGATGCACCTCCTGATCCAATGGATCTGATAGAAATCTTCCAATCACGTGATAGACGTACCTTGAAGATGGGGAAACCCAATCTTGCGAGCAACTCGACGATGAACGACGAACTTCCCGCTAGAATAGATCATTCCAACAAGCAACTTGATGATAAACAACAAGCCTCACGCCAAAGCACGACAATACTTGAATAACAAGGACCTTCACGCAAATATCAATAAGATAGATAATCAGACGAGCGCAGATACGCTGTCACAACGCCAACCCCAGAGGGATGGTTTACAAACGGGGAACTAAAACTTCAACGTAAAACCGCCTTGAAGAACACATATCTAGTGACACTGGTGGATCTTTATGTGGTCTGTGAGAAGAACATACATCCAATGACATTGGTGGATCCATATTTGGTTTGTGGAAATAATAGACATGATATGGATCAAGCCGATGATCCTATAGTTTTGTCCCGATCTTTCACAGCGAGTAACCCGTATAATAATCCTTCCAATAACACCGATGAACGCAACCTGAAGAAGAGGAACGAATCCAGCAAGCAACATGGAGAAGATCACCACGCCTCAAACCAAAACACGAAAATCCTTGATGAACACAAGAACCTCCGCGATAATATCAATACGATAGATAACACATCATCGTCGTCCCCGGAGGGATGCTCACCAAGCAACTCACACAATAGTTTTAGACTCAATTTCAAGCTAAAAATAAAAACCATGACTTACAGGCTTATATAAAGGCTGCTGGACTTCCAACATAGAGTTGAGGTGGAAACCCAACATATCTGTAACTTTCCTAACTTAAAAGGACTCTATTTGTAAACTGACAGAAAATGTCCGTTGACTTGTTTTGGTGGACGCGTGCAGCTCGTAACGAACCGAGAGACGTGCGAGTACCCGTTGGAAATATCTCAGAATTATCTTTTCAACAAGTACTTATTTGCTTAATTCGGAGTTGGTATGTGGAAACCACATCCGTTTCAATTTCAGAACTTGTGTCTGTCCGAATTGAACCTTCCTTCTTGGTCGCCTTCCATCTCTCGGTCGTCTTCATTTTGATGATCTTCTCTTGCACCTTCCTCCCGCTCCTCTCTCGCGCATATCGTTCCCATATCATCTCTGATACCACCTGATACGGATCATGTTGGTGATCCTTGAGTTTTGTCCCGATCTTTCAGAGCGAATCAACCAGATAGATGATCTCCCAATAACGCGATGAACGTCACCTAAAGAAGAGGAACGAATCAAGCAAGTAACATGATGAAGATCACCACGCCTCAAACCTGAGCACGACAATCCTTGATGAACACAAGAACCTTCGCAGCAATAATATGATAAACGGAATCGCCGTCGTCGGAGGGATGATATACGGTGGAGCACAATATAGTTTGTAGACTAAATAACTGAACTCCTCAAAATCGATCACGACGGAAATCGATCTTCATCAATACGTTGCGAAATTTTTTCAATCGCCACCAGCCAGACTACTCGTTGATTTGCAAAGACAAGACACCAGATATTCTCGCCGCCTTTGCTGATCAAAGATTCAACAACAACAAGAAGAACATCTCCGACGATGCAACTTGCACCGTGATCAACCCGGCGCTCTGATACCAAGATGATAAGGATTGTTTGGCCTGATCTTTCACGATGCACCTCCTGATCCAATGGATCTGATAGAAATCTTCCAATCACGTGATACACGTAACTTGAAGATGGGGAAACCCAATCTTGCGAGCAACTCGACGATGAACGACGAACTTCCCGCTAGAATATATCAATCCAACAAGGACCTTGATGATAAACAACAAGCCTTGCGCCAAAGCTAGACAATACTTGAATAACAAGGACCTTCAGCAAATACCAATAAGATAGATAATCAGACGAGCGCAGATACTCTGTCACGACGCCAACCCCAGAGGGATGGTTTACAAACAGGGACCTAAAACTTCAACGTGAAACCGCCTTGAAGAACACATATCTACTGACACTGGTGGATCTTTATGTGGTCTGTGAGAAGAACATACATCCAATGACACTAGTTGATCCATATGTGGTTTGTGGAAAGAACAGACATGATACGGATCAAGCCGATGATCCTATAGTTTTGTCCCGATCTTTCACAGCGAGTAACCCGGATAATAATCCTTCCAATAACACCGATGAACGCAACCTGAAGAAGAGGAACGAATCCAGCAAGCAACATGGAGAAGATCACCACGCCTCAAACCAAATCACGACAATCCTTGATGAACACAAGAACCTCCGCGACAATATCAATACGATAGATAACACATCATCGTCGTCCCCGGAGGGATGCTCACCAAGCAACTCACACAATAGTTTTAGACTCAATTTCAAGCTAACCCTAAAAACCATGACTTACAGGCCTATATAAAGGCTGCTGGACGTCCAACATAGAGTTGAGGTGGAAACCAAACATATCTGTAACTTTCCTAACTTAAAAGGACTCTATTTGTAAACTGACAGAAAATGTCCGCTGACTTGTTTTGGTGGACGTGTGCAGCTCGTAACGAACCGAGAGACGTGCGAGTACCCGTTGGAAAGATCTCAGAACTATCTTTCCAACAAGTACTTATTTGCTTAATTCGGAGTTGGTATGTGGAAACCACATCCGTTTCAATTTCAGAACTTGTGTCTGTCCGAATTGAACCTTCCTTCTTGGTCGCCTTCCATCTCTCGGTCGTCTTCATTTTGATGATCTTCTCTTGCACCTTCCTCCCGCTCCTCCCTCGCGCATATCGTTCCCATATCATCTCTGATACCACCTGATACGGATCATGCTGGTGATCCTTGAGTTTTGTCCCGATCTTTCACAGCGAATCAACCAGATAGATGATCTCCCAATAACGCGATGAACGTCACCTGAAGCAGAGGAATGAATCCAACAAGTAACATGATGAAGATCACCACGCCTCAAACCTGAGCACGACAATCCTTGATGAACACAAGAACCTCCGCAACAATAATATGATAAATGGTATCACCGTCGCCGGAGGATGATACACGGTGGAGCACAATATAGTTTGTAGACTAAACAACTGAACTCCTCAAAATCGATCACGACGAAATCGATCTTCATCAATACGTTGCGAAAACTTTTCAATCGCCATCAGCCAGACTACTCGCTGATTTGCAAAGACAAGACACCAGATATTCAAGCCGCCTTTGCTGATCAAAGATCCAACAACAACAACAAGAACATCTCCGACGACGCAACTTGCACCGTGATCAACCCGGTGCTCTGATACCAAGATGATAAGGATTGTTTGTCCTGATCTTTCACGATGCACCTCCTGATCCAATGGATATGATAGAAATCTTTCAATCACGTGATACACGTAACTTGAAGATGGGGAAACCCAATCTTGCGAGCAACTCGACGATGAACGAGAACTTCCCGCTAGAATAGATCAATCCAATAAGCAACTTGATGATAAACAACAAGCCTCACGCCAAAGCACGACAATACTTGAATAACAAGGACCTTCACGCAAATATCAATAAGATAGATAATCAGACGAGTGCAGATACGTTGTCACGACGCCAACCCCAGAGTGATGGTTTACAAACGGGGAACTAAAACTTCAACGTGAAACCGCCTTGAAGAACACATATCTAGTGACACTGGTGGATCTTTATGTGGTCTGTGAGAAGAACATACATCCAATGACACTAATGGATCCATCTGTGGTTTGTGGAAAGAATAGACATGATACGGATCAAGCCGATGATCCTATAGTTTTGTCATGATCTTTCACAGCGAGTAACCCGGATAACAATCCTTCCAATAATGCCGATGAACACAACCTGAAGAAGAGGAACGAATCCAGCAAGCAACATGGAGAAGATCACCATGCCTCAAACCAAAAAACGACAATCCTTGATGAACACAAGAACCTCCGTGACAATATCAATACGATAGATAACACGACATCGCCGTCCCCGGAGGGATGCTCACCAAGCAACTCACACAATAGTTTTAGACTCAATTTCAAGCTAACCCTAAAAACCATGATTTACAGGCCTATATAAAGGTTGTTGGACGTCCAACATAGAGTTGGGATGGAAACCAAACATATCTCTAACTTTCCTAACTTAAAGGGACTCTATTTGTAAACTGACAGAAAATGTTTGTCGATTTGTTTTGGTGGGCGTGCACAGCTCGTAACAAACCGGGAGACGTGCGAGTACCCGTTGGAAAGACCTCGGAATTATCTTTCCAACAAGTACTTATTTTCTTAATTCAGAGTTGGTATGTGGAAACCAAGTCCGTTTCAATTTCAGAACTTGTGTCTGTCCGAATTGAACCTTCCTTCTTGGTCGCCTTCCATCTCTCGGTCGACTTCGTTTTGATGATCTTCTCTTGCGCCTTCCTCCCGCTCCTCCCTCGCGCATATCGTGCCCAATCATCATCCCCCCCTTCAAGAAGCGTTGTCCCCAACGCTTGCGGGTCGGGTCAGAAAGGTGGCGTGATATGAACAATCGCTTCAGGCGTCTTTGCCATCTTCAAGTCTTGCATGCATTCCACTCCACAACCTCCCTCTCGGCGTGCTTGACTTGAAACAGCCCTTGGCGCCTGCACCTCCTTGCGTCTCCATACGAGCGTTGACCTAGGCACCACCGTCTTCTTCTTATTATTCTCAACTCTTGTTGGAACATGTGGTTGCTGAACATGGACTTTCTTTGCACGACCTGGCATAAAATAAGTAATGCATGAACCACACAACTGACGAACATGTCCATCCTTGCCTCTATGCATCCGCACAACTGTCCCAACAAAATGCCTCACAGGTGTGTTAACAAAACTGCACTTGTTACCCTGCTGCACCACATGCACTGGAGCATCAAGAGCACAAATATCAACCGTCTGAACACCTGTGTCAACACAAACAACCTTCGGAACACATGCTGCAACATCCTTCTCTCAGCAATAAGAGGATGCACTTCAACTGGCTTGTCACTAATAAGTTCCACTGGCTTATCATCTACAGGCATAGCTAAAGCAATATCAACATTGTCACACTGTTCATCATGCTCTCCATCCTGCACCTTAGCTAGCCCAGATTTTGGCTTAGCCTTGCGCACCTTCTCCTTATGTACCACCAGCTCTACATCAGACTTTATGTGATCATCCTGCATAGGCCTCAAAGTCTGATGTTTGCCACCATGCACAAAAGAATTTGTATTTGCTCTTCCAGCATGTGTAGCGTTGCGATCATACTATCATGGACGACCAAGTAACAACCCACATACATCCAATGGCAACACATCGCACTTAATCTCATCAACATAATCACCAACTGTAAATGGCACACACACCTTATGAGTTACCTTCACCATACCGCAGCTATTTATCCACTGTAGATGCTTAGGTTCAGGAATACTCCATGTGGACAACCTCAACGCTACCACCATTGCCTTGCTAATGCCATTAGTACAGCTTCCTCCATCGACAATCAACTTGCATGCTTTGCCTTTGATCATACACTGCGCCTGAAATAAATTCCAATGCTGGCCCTTGTCAACTGTTATGCAAGCATCGCCTTGTACCTTCTTGAGTTGCAAATTCAGCCCACTCAATGGTACAACATCCTCCACTGCAGTTGCAGTGCACACAACAACCTTGTCAACATCAGGCTGCTTCTCTTCAGAAAATTTTGGCACTGCCACGCTGACCGGTTGCACTAGAACAACTGCTGGAGCCTCCTTTACATAAGATGGAATAGACATAACTGCAACTTTGGGTGACTGCTGGACTGCCTTCACTGGCTTGGTACAAAATACCTTACGACGAGGAGACATAAAACAACCACACAAAAAATTACTGAAGTACTTCCAAGTCGCATCAAAAATATCGTTCTCACGCACCTCTTTATCCCACCAACGAGCTATCTCCTCATCCACACGTCGTAATGCAAGACGCATACGTGTAGGATTATCCGAATACTCATACGTATCACATCTGTAAAAACCATCTTGCATATGATGTTCCCACTACTCATATTCATCATATGTCGCCATATGGACCAGCCTCCACCTGATTTGAGAATCATCACATACCACACCGTTCAAGATCTCAAGATAATCATTGCAAACATCACCAGATCTCTTCCCATAAGTGCACCGTTTGCCAAAAAAATCACTCTGACACGATGGCATGCTTCCTAGCATGACTGCAGAACAGAAAAATTCATGGCCGAATTGTCCGGTGTTGGAGGGATACTCCGGGAGGAATCCGTCGGAAACTCCGGTGCACGGACGTCGAGATCCAATCTGCTCCACCTCAACTCTATGATCTCCACCAAGAACACACTCAGCCGATCAATCAACACAATCTCGCCGTGAGCAACCTGGTGCTCTAATACCACATGATACGGATCAAGCCGATGATCCTATAGTTTTGTCCCGATCTTTCACAGCGAGTAACCCGGATAATAATCCTTTCAATAACGCTGATGAACGCAACCTGAAGAAGAGGAATGAATCCAGCAAGCAACATGGAGAAGATCACGACGCCTCAAACCAAAACACGACAATCCTTGATGAACACAAGAACCTCCACGACAATATCAATACGATAGATAACACGGCATCGCTGTCCCCGGAGGGATGCTCACCAAGCAACTCACACAATAGTTTTAGACTCAATTTCAAACTAACCCTAAAAACCATGATTTACAGGCCTATATAAAGGCTGCTGGACGTCCAACATAGAGTTGGGGTGGAAACCAAACATATCTCTAACTTTCCTAACTTAAAATGACTCTATTTATAAACTGACAGAAAATGTCCATCGACTTGTTTTGGTGGCCGCACACAGCTCGTAACGAACCGGGAGACGTGCGAGTACCCGTTGGAAATATCTCGGAATTATCTTTCCAACAAGTACTTATTTGCTTAATTCGGAGTTCGTATTTGGAAACCACGTCCGTTTCAATTTCAGAACTTGTGTCTGTCCGAATTGAACCTTCCTTCTTGGTCGCCTTCCATCTCTCGGTCGCCTTCGTTTTTGAGGATCTTCTCTCGCGCCTTCCTCCCGCTCATCCCTCACGCATATCGTGCCCATCTCAAGACATACAATGACTCTAGCTGTGGTTTGTGAGAAGAACACACATCAAGTGACACTGGTGGATCCATATGTGGTTTGTGGAAAGAACACAAATGCAATGACACTGGATGTGGTTTGTGATAAGAACACACATGCAATCACACTGGTGATCCATATGTGGTTAATGAAAAGAACACACATGCAATGACTCTAGCTGTGGTTTGTGAAAAGAACACACATGCAATGACACTGGTGGATCCATATGTGGTTTGTGAAAAGAACAGACGTGCAATAACTCTAGCTGTGGTTAATGAAAAGAACACACATGCAATGAACTCTGGTGGATCCATATGTGGTTTGTGAGAACAACGGACATGCAATGACTCTAGATGTGGTTTGTGAAAAGAACATACATGCAATGACTCTGATGGATCCATATGTGGTTTGTGAAAAGAACACGCATGCAATGAACTGGGTGTGGTTCATGAAAAGAACACACATCTAGTGACACTGGTGGATCCATATGTGGTTTGTGGAAATAACACATATGCAATTACTCTGGCCGTGGTTTGTGAAAAGAACACACATCAAGTGACACTGGTGGATCCGTATGTTGTTTGTGGAAAGAACAGACATGCAATGGCTCTAGCTGTGGTTAATGAGAAGAACACACATGCAATGACACTGGTGGATCCTTATGTTGTTTGTGGAAAGAACTTACATGCAATGGCTCTAGCTGTGGTTAATGAAAGGAACACACATGCAATGACACTAGTGGATACATATGTGGCTTGTGGGAAAACACACATGCAATGACACTATCCGTGGTTTGTGAAAAGAACACACATGCAATGACACTGGTGGATCCATATGTTATTTGTGGAAAGAACAGACATGCAATGAACTGGGTGTGGTTCATGAAACGAACATACATGCAATGACACTGGTGGATCCATTTGTGGTTTGTGAAAAGAACACACATACAATGAACTAGGTGTGGTTCATGAAAAGAACACACATGTAATCACACTGGTGGATCCATATGTTGTTTGTGGAAATAATAGACATGCAATGACTCTAGCTGTGGTTAATGAAAGGAACACACATCCAGTGACACTGGTGGATACATATGTTGTTTGTGGAAAGAACAGACATGCAATGGCTTTGGCTGTGGTTAATGAAAAGAACATACATGCAATGAACTCTGGTGGATCCATATGTGGTTTGTGAGAAGAACACACATGCAATGACTCTAGATGTGTTTTGTGAAAAGAACATACATGCAATGACTCTGATGGATCCATATGTGGTTTGTGAAAAGAACACGCATGCAATGAACTGGGTGTGGTTCATGAAAAGAACACACATCCAGTGACACTGGTGGATCCATATGTGGTTTGTGGAAATAACACATATGCAATTACTCTGGCCGTGGTTTGTGAGAAGAACACACATCAAGTGACACTGGTGGATCCGTATGTTGTTTGTGGAAAGAACAGACATGCAATGGCTCTAGCTGTGGTTAATGAGAAGAACACACATGCAATGACACTGGTGGATCCTTATGTTGTTTGTGGAAAGAACTTACATGCAATGGCTCTAGCTGTGGTTAATGAAAGGAACACACATGCAATGACACTAGTGGATACATATGTGGCTTGTGGGAAAACACACATGCAATGACACTATCTGTGGTTTGTGAAAAGAACACACATGCAATGACACTGGTGGATCCATATGTTATTTGTGGAAAGAACAGACATGCAATGAACTGGGTGTGGTTCATGAAACGAACATACATGCAATGACACTGGTGGATCCATTTGTGGTTTGTGAAAAGAACACACATGCAATGAACTAGGTGTGGTTCATGAAAAGAACACACATGTAATCACACTGGTGGATCCATATGTTGTTTGTGGAAATAATAGACATGCAATGACTCTAGCTCTGGTTAATGAAAGGAACACACATCCAGTGACACTAGTGGATACATATGTTGTTTGTGGAAAGAACAGACATGCAATGGCTTTGGCTGTGGTTAATGAAAAGAATGCACATGCAATGAACTGGATGGATCCATATGTGGTTTGTGCAAAGAACAGACATGCAATTACACTAGCTGATCCATATGTGGTTTATGAGAAGAACACACATCCAATAAACTCTAGTGGATCTATCTTGGCATAATTTGATGTATGCCATGATGTATTTCATTGTACAGGACACTCACTTTCGATTTTTATACTACTCAGTTTTGCCCTTGGTTTTTTTATACTACATAGTTTTGCCCTCTCTCTCTTTTGTAGAAGCCCAAACATGTTCTCACTCTGTCTGCTATGCCCTGATTGGTTGCCACAGTTGTCATGCGGATCGTGCGCACCAACCGTTGTTCCTGTGTGATCCAACGATGATTATTGCACACGTCGTGCCCTTCACCGTACAACGTGAGACAACACGGACATCTCCCTCAGTGAGACTTCTACAAGAAGGAACACGATGTCGTCCATGGAAAAAGTCATCGAGTGGTCAAGTTACGTTTAATCTAGTCTGCAAAGGCTACTACTGCTACTACAACACATGCACAGGGCAATGGGGTCATCGAGTGCACGGTTGTCGACGGGACGCTGCAATTTATTGCCACTTGATTTTAAAAAGACATATCCCATTTTTACACAGCGCTCTCGATCTCACTTCCAAGTGGGCCCTACCGCAAGTAACTTCCATGAGTCAAGGGCCCCCCTCGAGTAGATCTAACGTTGCTAGAAATTGGTTCCGCGCCACTTGCATGTAGTGGAATCGAGGTCTGCCATGAGCGTGTTTTCAATGCAGCTCTAAAGTGGAGATCGTGGTTGTTTCAAAAAAAAAGGTGGAGATCGTGGTAGCCCCACCGCCCGCCCTCCCCGCCCACCACACGTGTCCACTCGAGGACTACGAATGGTCCAGTGTTTATAAACCCGCTTGGCGTTCTTATTCCATGTGCTCGTGTCATTTTCCCCCAATCTGTCTAGTACCAAAACCCCATGAAGCATACGCGTGGAGACGAGCCGGAGGTGAAGCCAGTTGAAGGCGCAGCAGCAGATGGCTTCATCGTCGCCAAGTAGGCAGATGTGTCTTCTTCGGGCACGAACACCGCTCGTCGCCGCACCGTCGAGGGTTCGAGCTCATCCGTCTAGCCAGTAGCCATCGCTGCCGAGCAACAGGTGGCCGACAACGTCGTGGCTGACAATGTCGTGGAGCCAGCGGCAGATCTGGATGGGGGGCAGGCGGCAGGGGGAGGCAATCCGGTGCTCTACATCAACGACCCCATTTCCGTCCAAGAAATCTTTGACGCAATCGTGGAGAATGACGAGTTCGAGGAGGAGGTCCCTGATGAGGAGTACGAGGTACTAATTACTAGCTTCTCTAGTCGCAGCCACAGATTTCACTGTTCATACATAGGATTTGCTCAATCGTGTATAGATTCTTTTGCTCTTGAAGTATCATAGTATATATGGTTCGAACGGGAGATTGATGCATCTGCCATCTAGTCACAAAACCCCAATCTGCTCATCTGCCATCTAGTTGAGTTTGCTAGTTGAGTGTTGATTTCGATACACAACATGCCTATAACATTACATTTTTATTCCTTACTGAGCCCAATGATTCAATTTTGCCCCAAAATAGTGCAAGGGCATCTGATGGTGTCGTTTTCTTAGGGATGGTTAGTGAACCTGAGGCAGCAATGCACATAAACAATATAGGTTGTGTTATTGGTATTTTGGTTCTCCAACTCCATCTCTGAAAAAAATGAGACCCTAAATTTATTCTCATATGGAACCTATATATATATAATCTTTGTATTGTTTCTGATCTATGAATGCATCGAATGATGCATATGTATATCCCTGAATATTGTTTTGTACGATTACATTTCAATTTCTTATTGTGGTCAATGATTCAAATTTGCCCCAAAAGAGAGGCAGACACATTGGTGTCAGATTTTTTCAGGGATGAGTTAGCGAACCTGGGGCCATGTACGAGAGCAATATAGGTTGTGCAATTGTTACTTGGTTTGCTTACGCCATCCCTGAAGAAACTTATGAGGCCGCAATCTTTATTCTATATTCATAGAACTATGATATTTGAATTATCTATTCCATGCATGCATTCATAGTGTATAAGAATTATATTTCAGTTTGTCACCAAGGCTGATGATTGAAATTAGCCCCAAAAGAGTTCAAGGGGAGACACATATGATGGTGTCATGTTTTAGGGATGGGTTGGTGAACCTGAGGCAGCAATGCACACAAACAATATAGGTTGTGATGTTGGTCCTTTGGTTCGCCAACTCCATCTCTGAAAAAAATTATGAGGCCCTTGATTTATTCTCATATGGAACTGCATATATGATCCTTGAATTGTTTCTGATCTTTGAATGATTCGTGTGATGCATATGTATATGAATGGTTTTGATCATAAGTATTTTTAACATGTACCTGAAGATTAATTGTTTGGTTTTTATTTATAATTACAATATTTAGGCTTGTTTTTGTACTTGACTATGTATATCCCTGAATATTGTTTTGTACGATTACATTTCAATTTCTTATTGTGGCCAATGATTCAAATTTGTCCCCAAAGAGAGGTAGACACATTGGTGTCAGATTTTTTCAGGGATGAGTTAGTGAACCTGGGGCGATGTACAAGAACAATATAGGTTGTGCAATTGTTACTTGGTGCACTAACTCCATCCACGAAGAAACTTATGAGGCTGCAATCTTTATTCACATACACTCTAATGCAATTATTTGTTATTGCGTTGAGATGAAATGATATATGAACTGATCAAACTATTACTGAGATGCTTTCTCTTTGATATCCACGGATATATTGTCTTACATATACATGTTGTCAATTCTTGAGTTGTAATACAATTAAATCATATGTATGAGTTCTATGTTATGTTCTTAAAAATCAACAGTAGGATGATGATGACGTGGACGCTAGCAAGGAATCCAGGGACAACAAGAGCCGCTACATGCCGAGGCGGTTATGGTGTGGGCTAATCCATTTCTACCGTAGGGGGAGACTGTTTTGCCCATTCTGTGGTAGAGCAATCAACGTGGACCTCGACGGCATGATCCGACACGTGGTGGGCATTGCTAGAGGCGGAGGCAGAAGCCATAGGCCGATTACCTTGGCATGACACGCAGCCTTCGGGAAATTCCTCCGGGATTATGTCAGGGCTGGCCAGTATCCCCTCGACTAGGCTGTCCCTGCCTCCTGCTGATATGCCCCTGCCCTACTAGGCGTCTCCGTGTCCCGGCCTCCTGCTACTCCCCTTGCTTTTATTTTGTTCTAGTTAATTATTATTACATGTGTGTGGCATGTAAGACAATATATCCCCGTGGTGTCTGTGATGAACCTTCTGTATATATATGTTAATCTACTCCTTTATATGGAGTGCCTTAAAATTTCTAGTGTTCAATTATATTACTGATCATGCTCATGCACACTACACAATATTTCTAGTGCTCGATTATATTATAACTGTCAAGGAATACATCAACAAGTTAAATTGGTCGAAATTTCGTATTGAAGTAACTAAATGATTTCACATCGGCGGTGGACGTTGGCAGAAGCCGAATGCATCAGCCAAAGACCTTGGCATGACACACAGTCTTCAGCAAATTCCTTACAGGTTCAACAATGGGTTGCCGCCGCCCAGCTCCGAATTCGCTTATAGGTTCAACATGGCTGAACTTGAGCTACCACAGAGACCTCGGTAGGGGTGGCAGAATTGGTGTGGGTGCGACCATGGTGATGGCGAGCTTGTATTATGGAGGAGGAAAACAAGACCGAGCATGGTCGACACAGTGACAGATCTCACCGGCAACCAATTCTCGTCCCTGAGTTGTGCCATGGGTGCGGCCATGGTGAGGGAGAGCTCCAACTCGGGATGGGGAGGAGAGCGGGGCCGAGCAGGTTCGTCACGTCTCAGCTCCACGCCATGGCCGCGACCACAGATTGCCGCTCCGGGGAAGAAGAAGACGCGTAATGGATGGAGGCGCCAACGCTGCAAGCCTAATAGACGCCTAAGCGACAGGAGTGACATAACAGCGAGAACTGACAGGGGGGCCCAACTTGACGACCGTTAGCCTGATATTTTGTATTGAAACGTAAAGTTGAATTCAATGCCGAAAAAGACCCCCTGAGTATTTAGCACGCCAACTACAGTCATCGCGGCTGATTACAGGCAACTTGGGTACCACGTTGCCTGGGCACCCCAACTTTCGGGCCGCAAAATGATATTCTCCCTTAGGTGGGCCAATGACTCATGCCCGAGTTAAGCTACTTCAAGCTAAGGTGAATTCGCTCCTCATCTCATGTGATTTCGATACATCCTTGGGTGTCTTGCTTCTTCATGCCAATACTGATAAGGGGTGACCTCAAGGGTGGCCCGATCTTCATGAATCTCATGGTCAAATCGATGGGAAAGCGAAGGGAAAGGGAGAAGGTAGCGGAAGCGGATGCACACCTTGCAAAGAACATGATGAACACACGCAAAACTCACACGATACAAGGCCGATTGCACCTGCCGGTGGCCACCAGTCCGATAGAATCCTGGCAAGGAAAGATCAGTCAACGTGCTCCCTCGATCCCGAGCGAAGAGGGAAGAACACCTTGGAGAGGGTCTTCACAACCTGGCAAAGGGACACCGATGCCAAGGCCTTGTACAACGAGGGAGGCGCAATTCAAACTCCAACGAGGTGGTGACGATAGTCGGTCCCCTTGGTCAAGGGGATGAGGCAAAACTAAAGATTCCACAAAGGAGGGTTTTCTTTAGTCTATCATCTTTGCCTAAGGGATACATGATGGGTGGGGGCTCTATTTATAGGCCAACCACTTACATAGGCGTAGTTTGGGCATAAAACTAGGGTTGTAACATAATAAGGGGGTACATGGGCTGTGGCCCGGCTGTTGAGGCATGCAAGCCAGACTTGACCGGTAGTAATGGTCCTCGGGTCCGGTAATACCAGACAGAAGTGGTAGCTGCTTCAGGGGAGCAGTAGCTCCGGGATTCAGCTATTGTCGAGCTCTAGGTCCGGTAGTACTGGTCGTGCAGCTGGTAGTACTGCTTGGGGCGGTAGTACCGCAAGCCGGTACCGGGGCATCTAGAGGCGATGGCATGGGCTTCAGTCGTGGCTGGTAGTACCGTTGAGGCCGAGCGGTAGTACCGGGGCATGGTAGTACCGCTGTTGGGAGCGGTAGTACCGCTCGTGTCTGCCTTCTTGGGTGACTTGGGGACGAGCTTTGGGACTTGCCGTTGTAGATGTAGTAGTGTCCATAGGACGGGCTGCATCAAATACTTTATGCATCCTCAGCTATGAACCCCATGAAGAAATGCCAAGAGAAGGAGCCAAGCCATCGCAAGACGATGATCCAGCTCAAACTGACGCCAGGCCCGATGAACCGGTTTCCTCGCTAGAAACACCGGCGACAGCCCAAGCAGAATAACCACCCTGCCAGAATTCCCAGCAACGACTGAAGTGGACCGGCAAAGACTGAACCAGTGTTCTGTTGACCATTTTGGCACGACCTGAGATAATGGGCGGTGACCTGAAATTCTGGCATTGATTCCGGCGCTGCCGGACTTATCGCCGAAACTCCCCAGTACTAAGTCAACTATGGGTTTGATGCCCGAGAATATTCCCTATTTCATCCAGACTTTACCTTTTGTACCCAAATTACCCCTATTTTAGTGGTTGGCCTATAAATATCACCCACCATCCATTGTAGTACTATGACTTGGATAATTGGAATTAGAATTCACCCTTGTGGATCTCCCTAATTCTAGTCTCATGCTCCTTTGCTAAAGGAGCACCAATTATCCCCACCTCATTGGAGTTTGCATCGCGCCTCCCTCGTTGTACAAGGCCTTGGCATCGGAGCCCTTTGCCATGACGTCAATATCTCACCAAGACACCAGCTTGCCATGCCGGTTAGAGAGAGATCCTTGCCCGACGCCGATCCTAGGGATTGCACCGGACCAGTGGCCACTGGCGTGAGCTATTGGTTTGTATTGTGTCTTCGTGTGTGTGTGAGTTCATCGTGTTCTTTGTGTGCGAGTTCAACGATTTCATCCTCTCCCTCTTCCTCCTCCCACCCCGTCTCAATTTCCAAGGGATTTGTGAAAGATCGGGCCACCCACGAGGTTAGCCCTCAACAATGTTGGTATCATATTCCAGCATTTCCTCGGCAAGCATCCACAAATCCATCCATATTTAGTTGTTTTTTCTTCCTATACAGAAAAAGGCATACAAAAAGATTAGGGTTCGTCTTTGTCATAGCCTAGATTGCATCGAAGTTGAGTCATAGTTGTTGGTCATTTTCGTGTCTTTGATCTGATCTCTTCCAGTACAAGTCATAGTGTCTAGGTTGTCATTATTTTTTTGTTCTTCATTTTCAAGTCGTTCATCACTGTTTTCCGCTAGTTTACATCTAGCCATATAGCGTACCTTTGTGTTTAACTTAGATACAATCTTTTACATCATCTGTGCCTAGGAACATACTTATGAGACTAGTTGCTTTTCTCTGAACATACTGCTCATTAGGGTTTTCAAGTGCAATTTTTTTGGCCAGTTTAGATCGGAGTGTCCGACCGCTTTACACCGGACTATCTAGACCCCAGAAAATACGACCAAGTTACACCGGAATATCCAGCTTATTTTGCTCGAAAGTGTTGCATTATTGTTGCATAGTGCTAGATAGTTAAAAAAAGAAGAAGAAAAGAGAAAAGAGAAAAAGTATTCAAAAAATAGCACTTCTAGATTGAGCAATCTTGTCCCTGTTTATTTTGAGATATTACTAGCATATCTCTTGTGCATTGCAATATTCCTACTTGTAAGTTGCTTGCCATGTTTATCCCCATTATGGCTATTTCCTTGGGTGTTTGTCACATAATCAACACAAGGATTATATTTGGTGTAGTTAGGTATCCATACCTACAACTCTACTGCATACTCCTGCTTTGTCGTGTGATCGTTCTTGTAGCCGCAGTATTCACTTCATCACATCCGTGCATGTGTCATTTATCCTAGTTGGTAAGATTTACTAATTCACTTTGGAATGGTACGATTTACTTTTCTTGTAGTTGTGAGTGAGTTGTGAGGGAGCCACCAAAGGATTGTTGATTTCGTGCATTAATCTACTAATCATGTCTTCTTGTTATATTCATGTGATGCGGAAAAAGGATGATGATACCACCATTACCTGGCGAGACTATGAAGAATTGCGAGACCATTTACAAGGGCTCGTTACTCGCACAATAGATAGAATTGTGAAAGATGCTTATTCCACACAAATAAAGGTGGAAGATACTACCACAAAAGTCACGGGAATCCAAACACGAGTCACTACAATTCAAACAAGTATACAAGCTTTCGCGGAGTCTATGAATGGAACAACAACAACACCCACATGTTGAGGATGATGATGCCAGCATCAATGATGGTAATTTGTCCGCTGCCCCTGTGGTTGGCATTATTCATGGTGATGGCCCTACAGGCTATGGTGGTGCTCACGGAGGCCATGGGAATGGCTTTGCACCTGTCGGTGCTCAATGTTATCCACTACATGCACCTGGACAACCCGATGATGGATTGGGTAAGCCCAAATTCTTCAACCCAGATTTGAGGGAGGACCTGATGTGGAAAATACCTCACCTGGGAGCTGAAGATAGGGAAGTTATGGCGCATCCATGATTATTCTGGAGATAGAAAGATCAAGCTTTCTAGTTTAGAGTTTGATGGTTATGCATTACGATAGTGGGATGGCATTATACGAGCCAGACACGAAGATGGCGATCCGCCTATCATTACTTGGCACATCATGCGAGAGGTAATGTGAGCTCATTTTGTTCCTCCCAATTATTTCTGTTCTGTCTTTGACAAGTTACAACAAGGTGAAGCAAGGTTCTATGACTGTTGATGCCTATTACATGGATATGGAGATGCCTCTACAACAAGCAAGAGTACGTGAGTCTATTGAGATAACCATGCGGCACGTAATCGTGATATGGAGTGCCATACATGTTGTGGCAAGGGACACTTCAAGCAGGATTTTCCTAACCGGAAGGTCATGTATCTTAATGAGGCTAATTAGTATGAGACATTAAATTATGTTGATCTGGATGCTTAGTATGATGATGGTTACCCTAGTGATGATGTTGTTGATGCACTTGCTTTGCCGACACCAACTATTATTGTTTCACAGTGGACTCTCAACGTGAGGCCTCAGTCTAGTGATGCAAATCAGCGCTGCAATTTGTTCCAAACAATGGCACTTGTTGGTCCAAATAAAGCATGCAAGGTAATCATTGATGGTGGAAGTTACCGCAACTTAGCAAGCAATGAGTTATGTGCCAAGCTGAAATTAAAATATCTACCACACCCTCATCCATATTATCTTTAGTGGTTAAGTGACAATGGTGAGATGAAGGTTAGTCACATGGTGTGTGTTGTTTTTGAGATAGGACATCCCTAGTGACTTGCTATCTCCAACTCCTAATGAAGTTGTCAATGTTGCTGCCAAGACCGAGTCCAATGAGATCAGGATTGGCCTTACTCGAGCTCGTGCCAAGTTACTTCAACAATAGGTGAATTCACTCCTAAATGAATCTGGTGTTTTTATTGATGAGAATTTTATACTACCTAAGTCTATGCATTTGTGTATGATCAGGTTCTATTGAGGGTCAACCTTGTGGGTGTCCGATCTTTCACGAATCCTGTTCAAATCGAGGGTGGAGTGCGGGGAAAGGAGAGGAGGGATGAACACGACAAACTCACGCATGAAGAACACGATGAACACACTCACGCAAAACCACAAAACACACCAATAGATCACGCCGACGGTGACCGGTCCGGCGCAATCCCTAGGATCAGCGTCAGGCGGAGGACTCTCTCTCTCGAACCGACACGACGAGTAGGGAGACTCGATGATCTTGATATCTAGGCAAAGGGAGTCCGATGCCTAGGCCTTGTACAATGAGGGAGGAACGATGCAAACTGCAACGAGGTTTGTGATATTTGGGTGCTCTTCAATCAAGGAGCATGAGGCAAGAATTAGATAGATCCACAAGGGTGTCCACTAATTCCAAATATCATGCCTAAGCAATACAAGGGGGTGTGGGGGCTATATATAGGCCAGCCAGTAAGTGAGGGGTAGTTTGGGTACAAATGTGTAAAAACTGGATGAAATAGGAATATTCTCGGGCATCAAACAGTTTTTACACTTTTGTACCCAAACTACCCCTGACTTACTGGCTGGCCTATATATAGCCCCCACACCCCCTTGTATTGCTTAGGAATGATATTTGGAATTAGTGGACACCCTTGTGGATCTATCTAATTCTTTCCTCATGCTCCTTGATTAAAGAGAAGTCAAATATCACAAACCTCGTTGGAGTTTGCATCGTGCCTCCCTCGTTGTACAAGGCCTAGGCATTGGAGTCCCTTTGCCTAGACATCAAGATCTCACCGAGACTCCCTACTCATCGTGCCGGTTTGAGAGAGAGACCTCCGCCTGACACCGATCCTAGGGATTGCACCGGACCGATCACCGCCAGCGTGAGCTATATGTGTGTATTGTGTCTTTGCGTGTGCGTGTGTTCATCGTGTTCTTTGTGTGTGAGTTCGCGGATTTCATCCTCTCCCTCACCCCCTCCTCAATTTCAAGGGATTCGTGAAAGATCAGGCCATCCTCGAGGTTTGCCCTCAACGTATTGGTATCAAGAGCTTCGTTGCTCATGAAATCCCCCACAAAATTTTATTCTATCCACCAAAAATTTGAAAATCCCCAAAAAAAGAGCCCAAATTTGCCTTCAGATTGATCTCAGGATTTGGTGCATTTTTAGTGGTTTTGTTCCACATATATGTTGCTTTGGGTACCGATCTACCTCCCTAGAACCTTTCCCCAGCCCAATTTGGACAAATTTCTGAAAATTTTGACAGATTTGACTTTTGGAGTTCTTCACGAACTCATTTCGGCTCCAGGCCTAGTAGACCGATTCAGCCACCGGAAATTCCAGCGCATGTTCCGGCAAACCGGAATTGCCTCCGAAATTTTCAGCGCAGGATCCGGCGCCACTGGTTTGGTTGCTGAAAATTCTGATTTGACCCATTTTTCTATTTTCCTCTTGTGTTGTTCGTGCCTCATGTGCATGTCAACCCAACTAACTTCGAGCTTCCGCAAGTCATCACATACCGTGCTCCTCGACACCGCGACGCCCGAACATCATCCCCTACACCGGTAGCAAGTCGTCAATACCGAAGGTATAACTTGCTCCACCTTGTTAACCTTTCTTCCTTGTGTGTACCTATCCTATGAGAGCAGCTCATATTGTGTTTGCCTAAGCATTGTGCACTTGTCCTTGGATAGAGAGTGTATAAGAAAAATCAAAAGAAAAATAGAAAGATACGAAGTCTCCCAATACAAAGAGAGTCTTAAGCTTGTAAGCAAAGATAGAGACAGAGCACGACCAAGGCAAGTGTACAAATCCATTGTTTATTTATCTTTGGGCGAACGAGTTGTGGTCTCTCCTTGCGTTGACACGACATCGAGCGTAGTCTTCATTTGGACATTTTGTGCTCATTTTCATAGTCGTGCGAACCACATTCGTCTCCACGTGTGTCTATCCTTCTATTTTCGTAGATCGTTTCCTTTTTGCTTTTGATCTTTGGTTCTGTACCACTTTTGACAATAACCTTTTCTTTGGATCATTTCGTTTGGTTTTCCACCACCTAACTTTCCACCAAAAGCTTTTGAGAGTTAGTTATTTATTTAGTGTGAGGTTTCTTTGTGAGTTCACTTTGCACGCTTATAGCTCTCACTTGTGGTTTCTAGTTTGGTGCAATCACCAAGGTGAGGTACAAGGCTAACACCACCATATTCCACTTCCATAGACAATCCTTGTGTGTTTTTTATGATGGATAGACACGGTGAGTCGAGCCAACCACCTCCCCAAGAAGAAGAACATGGACTGTACATGACACGCGCAAGTCACTACATCATCTAACATGAGTTCCGCGAACGTTGTGAGGCTCTTGAGACGCGACAAGATGAACAATTCGGCAAGATGCAATCCAAGTTTAAGAACATCTCCAACCGCTTCAATGGCATCGAACGACAAATGCATGCCATGCAACACAATTTTGGCCATCAAAATGAAGCACTCCAACGCTCTGTCGCCAAAACAAATGACAAGTTTCGACTCCTCATCGGTGGAATGGCAAGACCCTGCTCTCGCGCATCAAGCTCTTCAAGCTCATCACGTCACCGTTTGCCTCTTCATCAAGATCATCATCCAAGTGCTCCAAGACGCAATGAAGACGCAATGATGCTCCCATGGTTGAAGATGGAAGCTCTTCGCACTATGTACCTTCCCCACGGCACGCTGCAACGACAAGCTATGATGGTGATTTCTTCTCAAGGCCCCAAGCAAGGCGCAAAGGACACCGTCATCATGCAAGGGCACTAGTGATCCAACAAGAGCAACTGATATGGGCATGAAGGAGGAGGTGAAGCCTAATTTTAGGACTCCACCAAGCTAGGTGATGTGAGCATCCCATTGATTATTGGCACGCTAGGACGACCTATGATATGTAATGATAAGTCTTAGGTTATGTCAAACATTGTTGCTATGTTATTGAGTCCGAGTCCAGGTTAGGTTTGAGTCTGTTTGTGTGATCGGTTTGGGTTTATCCAACCAACTAGTTGCAGGCCTCCTATATAAAGGAGTTAGCCGCCTAGGGTTTAGGGAGTTCAACTATTTAGTCTAAAAACTATATTGTGCTCCACCGTGTATCATCCCTTCGGGGACGGCGATACCATTTATTAGATTCTTATAGAGATTGTTGCGGAGGTTCTTGTGTTCATCAAGGATTGTCGTGCTCAAGTTTGAGGGTGGTGATCTTCATCACGTTACTTGCAAGATTTACTCCTCTTCTTCAGGTGACGTTCATCGCGTTATTAGAGGAATTACCTACATGGTTGACTCGCTGTGAAAGATCAGGACAAAACAATAGGATCATCGGCGTGATCCTTATCATGTGGTATTAAAGCGCTGGGTTGATCACGGCAAGTGTTGTCTGTTGGTTGCTGATCCGTGGATTGTACTTTTCCCTAAGCATTTTTCAGATTGAAAGTTGAAGTTTGCGGATTGGATCGCGTCTGCTTGCATCGGCCAACAAGCAAAGGAAAGTTAAAAAACGATCGCGTCGGAATCGTTTCCGTGATCGAGGAGTACTGGTAGCGTACGTGAGTCTCCTCTAGTACGTGGAGTCCTGGAGGAGGTAAGAAAAGCTAAATCACTTTTGTTTTGTACCTACTGATTAGATCGATTGATTTTTTTCCCTTGTACGTGGAGCCTAGGCCAGAGGGAAAAAAGGCGACTTGTTGTAGATCGGAATCGATCGTTACTCCCGAGATCATTTCCATTGAGGGAGTCAAGGAGAGTAAAAAAAAGAGAAGGAGGCCAGCCATCGTATGCCTTCCGCCTGGGCAATCGCACCCGCATCTGTACCCTGGCACGCGCGATCAGGGATAGCTCATCCCGAGAGCCCCGCTGGGAGCGAGGTATCGAGCGCTACCGACGTCGCCTATGCGTGGCCCACCTATGCTCGCCACAGTGAGCCGGCCCATCTGCCTCGAGCGTACCCCTTGCTAGTGCCTTGGAGCGAAGATAGAAATCGATCGCTAACAGGGTAATCTATTTCAGCCGCATGGATTTTTTTCTGCTGCTGCGATTTGTTTCATTTTAGCCGGATTTTTGTGTGACGGAAAGATTTTTGTGTGATGAAACAAGATAGGACATGATGGATTATTTTTCAGGAGATACTTTGGGCTAATCTAGTGTTGTTTTCAATGACTATCTCGATCTCCTGAATGGAGTGGCACGTGATGCATCCGAGCTTAGTTGGTGCCTACATAGACTTGCGACAATTGAGGAGTACCAAGATTGGGAAAGGCACATGGAACGGGGTTTCCATCAATGTCTCAAATACAATGGCAAATTTAGTGGGTATGATGGGTATGTTCTTGCTCACCGGCATGTGGACAAGGAGTTAGATAGTTGGTGGTCCGAGGCAATTGAAATAGATGGTTTTTCTCATACTTGGAAGGACTACACAAGTTTTCTCCGTGATGGTTTAATATTACCGTATATGGAGGAAATCGAGCAGCCGCCCAAGGTTGTGAAAGGGATAGTGGATGTTGGCAAGAGTATAGCTCTTATACCGAAGGTCGCTATGGTTGTGACTACACATGAGAAGTTGACAGTTGTTCCATTGCTGATAGTTAGTAAGGTGGCAACCACGTTTTCTAAAGCGTTAGCGGTTGATGTTGTTAAGACCGATGTTGTTAAGGATATCGTGGAGGATGTTGTACCATTGAGTGGGCTGAATTTGCATCTCAAGAAAGTACAAGGCGATGCTTGCATGACAGTTGACAAGGGTCAGCACTGGAATTTATTTCAAGTGCGGTGTATGATCAAAGGCAAAGCATGCAAGTTGATTATTGATGGAGGAAGCTGTACTAATGGCATTACCAAGGCAGTGGTGGCAACGTTGGGGTTGTCCACATGGTGTATTCCTGAACCTAAGCATCTACGGTGGTTAAATAACTGCGGCATGGTGAAGGTAACTCATAAGGTGCGTGTGTCATTTACAGTTGGTGATTATGTTGATGAGATTGAGTGCGATGTGTTTCCATTTGAGGTATGTGGGTTGTTACTTGGTCGTCCATGACAGTATGATCACAATGTTACACATGTTGGAAGAGCAAATACATATTCTTTTGTGCATGGTGGCAAACAACGGACTTTGAAACCTATGCAGGATAATCACATAAAGTCTGATGTAGAGCTAGTGGTACATAAGGAGAAGGTGCAGAAGGCTAAGCCAAAATCTGGGCTAGCTAAGGTGCAGGAGGGAGAGCCTGATGCACAGTGCGACAATGTTGATATTGCTTCAGCTATGCCTATAGATGACAAGCCAGTGGAACTTGTTAGTGACAAGCCAGTTGAAGTGCATCCTCTTATTGCTGAGAGGAAGGATGTTGCAGCATGTGTTCAGAAGGTTGTTTGTGTTGACACAGGTGTTCAGACGGATGATAGTTGTGCTCCTATTGTTCCAGTGCATGTGGTGCAGCAGGGTAACAAGAGCCATTTTGTTAGCACACCTGTGAGGTGTTTTGTTGGGACAGTTGTGCGGATGCATAGAGGCAAGGATGGACATGTTCCTCAGTTGTGTGGTCTAGACATTACTCATCTTATGCAAGGTCGTGCAAAGAAGGTCCATGTTCAGCAACCATGGGTTCCAACAAGAGTTGGGAAGAAGAATAAGATGGTGGTGCCTAGGTCCAAGGTTCTACGGAGACGCAAGGAGGTGCAGGCGCCAAGGGCCATTTCAAGTAAAGCAAGCCGAGAGGGAGGATGGGGAGTGGAAGGCAAGCAAGACTTGAAGATGGCAAAGACGCATCAAGGTATTGTTCATATCACACCACCTTTCCGACCCAACCCGCACGCGTTGGGGTCAACGCTTCTTGAAGGGGGAGGATGATATGGGCACGAAGGAGGAGGTGAAGCCTAATTTTAGGACTCCACCAAGCTAGGTGATGCGGGCATCCCATTGATGATTAGCACGCTAGGACGACCTACAATATGTAATGATATGTCTAAGGTTGTGTCGAACATTGTTGCTATGTTATTGAGTCTGAGTCTAGGTTAGGTTTGAGTCCGTTTGTGTGTTCGGTTTGGGTCTATCCAACCGACTAGTTGTAGGCCTCCTATATAAAGGAGCCAGTCGCCTAAGGTTGAGGGAGTTCAACTGTTTAGTCTAAAAACTATATTGTGCTCCATTGTGTATCATCCCTCCAGGGACGGCGATACCGTTTATCAGATTCTTATTGAGATTGCTGTGGAGTTTCTTGTGTTTATCAAGGATTGTCGTGCTCAGGTTTGAGGCGTGGTGATCTTCATCACGTTACTTGCTGGATTTGTTCCTCTTCTTCAGGTGACGTTCATCATGTTACTAGAAGAATTACCTACATGGTTGACTCGCTGTGAAATATTGGGGCAAAACAATAGGATCATCGGTGTGATCTTTATCAGCAACCGCAAGTGGAACCTCAAGCACAACCTCAAGTCCACCACCATCGCCCACGACACATACTTTACACAACAAGTGATGACTTCAACTTGGAGGAACAAGCTCGTGACCAACATGACGTTCTCCAAGATCCTCCTCCTTGTCATTGCCGTCATGAACGACCATGTCGACACCATGGTCACCACGAGGCGCCTCCTCCACCACATCAAAACATGGAGCATCAAGTGGTACAAGTTAAGCGACGCCCACTACGTCACGAAGCTCAATACCATGATTTCGCCGTGAGGCGCAAGTCCTATCCCGCAACAACACCCGAGGAACGAGCCTCCCCTTCATCCACAACAACCTCAAGAGGCTCCACCTCCTAATGATCATCACGAGGCCCAAGTTCCTCCTCCTCGACAACAACCACACCAGGATCAAGAGCAAGTTCCGCCACCTCCAAATGAGGCTCCTCAACCGCAAGCACATCAACAAGCTCAAAAAGCTCGTCGCAATGATTGCATGGAAGATGATGACATCCATCAACATGGCAGCAACCGCCGCCGTGATCGCAATGAAGAAGAAACATTTGGCAAGCTCAAGTTCATGATGCGCAAGTTCACCGGATCAAATGACCCAGAAGAATACCTCTCATGGGCACTCAAAGTCAACAAGATCTTTCGTATGCATAATTATAGCAACGAGAAGATGGTCTCCATGGCTTCACTTGAGTATGATGAGTACACCAACCTTTGGTGGGAACAAGTTCAAGTTGCTCAGGGTACAGGAGGAGAGCCCCCAATCACAACTTGGCATGACATGAAGGCTCATATGAGATCCCGCTTTGTTCCTTCGCACTACACACGTGACCTCTTCAACAAACTTCAATCGCTGCGTCAAGGGACAAAGACCATGGAAGATTACTTCAAGAAAATGGAGCTTAACATGATTCGCGCCAATATTGAAGAGCAAGGAGCAAACTATGGCACATTTTTTCATTGGCTGGAACTATCCAATCAAGCGCATCATCGAGTTCCAAACATACAACAACATGGTTGAGCTTGTGCACATCGCAACAAAGGACGAACATCAAGTACAAGAGGACATCAAGTACAACAAGCCAAATACGTACTTCACCTACAAGCAAGATTCAACCGCTACACCAACAACTGTCAATGGTAGCTCCTCAAGTACCTCCAAGACTTCCTTCAAGCCCACACTTCCTCAAGGAAAACCGCCCCCAAGTGGCAAGTACACAAAGGATACCAGTCCATTCAACAACGAATGCTACAAGTGTGGAGGCAAAGGACACAAGTCGGCCGAGTGTGGAAACAAGAAAATATTGTTTATCCATGACAATGGCAACAAAGAGTACTTGGGTGAAGATGAATTTGATGTCCGAGTCAAGGAAGCAATGACAAGGCAACAAGTGGAGATGACCAAGAACTCCTCATGTGTGAACATGATGCAAGTCCATCACTTGTCCTGACAAGGATCTTGACTACTCAAGCACAAGAGCATGAAGACCAACATTCAATTATCTTCCAAACACGAGTCAGCATCAATGGAAAATCTATCAAAGTGATCATCGATGGAGGGAGTTGCCACAACCTTGGTATCACCAAGTTGTGTGAGAAGCTCAACCTCACCCTCCATCCACACAAGCAACCCTACCATGTGCAATGGCTATGTGACCAAGGGTCCATGAAGATCAAGCACATCGTCTCGGTAACCTTCTCACGGTGGAGTGTGATTGATAAGGATCAAGCTGATGATCCTTGGTTTTGTACCGATCTTTCACAGCGAGTCCACTAGGTAGGTAATCTCCCAATCACGTGATGCACGCAACCTAAAGAAGAGGAATCAATCCAACAAGTATTGTGATGAAGATCACCATGCCTCAAACACATGCACGACAATCCTTGTTGCACACAAGAACCTCCACAACAATCTATAAACATCTGATAAACGGTATTGCCGTCCCCGGAGGGATGATACACGTGGAGCACAATATAGTTTTTAGACTAAACAACCGAACTCCCTAAACCCTAACTTGGCCAGCTCCTTATATGAGGGCTGGGGCGCCCTACTAGTTGGGTCGCGACTTGACTTGGTGGGACAGGCCCAAACCAAGCCCAAACTCACACAAATAATAATTGGCCCACTACATGACTAGGAACATATTTATTAAATTACAAAGACATGCATAGCTTGGTGGAGTCCTAAAATTGGGCTGCACCTCCTCCGTCGTGCCCATACCATCCCCCCTTCAAGAAGCATTGTCCCCAACGCGTGCGGGTTGGGTCAGAATGGTGGCGTGATATGAACAATAGATTCACGTGTCTTCACCATCTTCAAGTGTTGCTTGCCTTCCACTTTTCATCCTCCCTCTTGGCTTGCTTGACTTGAAACAGCCCTTGGCGCCTGCACCTCTTTGCGTCTCCATACGAGCTTGGACCTAGGCACCACCGTCTTCTTCTTCTTCTCAACTCTTGTTGCAACCCGTTGTTGCTGAACATGGACCTTCTTTGCATGACCTTGCATAAGATGAGTAATGATATGGGGTGGCCCGATCTTCTCAGTAAGCGTATGGTGGTTATGATGGTGGATGATAGATAACTAGCCTGTAGCTATGAACTCTCCCGCTCGATCCCTGATGCCAATGCAACAGCTCTCGAACCTTGTAGGATATTCACAACACCACGCTCTTGCGCACACAGCCGTCGACCATGAACGGTAGTTTGCAATCTACTAATTCCCGACGGAACAACAGATCACACTCAATTATAGTTAGTAAAATCAATCATAGGGTAATTCCAGAGGTTCTATGAAAGAAACAACTACAAAATAGTTTTAATGTGGTCTAACCTAAACTAGAGGGCGTTCCCAGGCTTATATGGCCACCGGAACGTCCAAAAAATGCGAAATGAAAACGTGTCTGATACAGTCAGATTTGTCCGGATCTGATGGGAACTTTTTGGGCCAGATTATTCGGTGTAAGAGGGACGGATTATTTTCCGGGGAAAAATTCCGGTCAAATATCCGCCCGGTACTAAACGTCGCGCACGAAGTCCTTTGCAGAATCTCCAAAGCAGGGACGGATTATCCGGGGTGTGGGGGCCGGATTATCCGGGGTCTTTTAGATGTGGAAGTACTCATTGGAAAGATGTTGGAATTATCTATCCAACAAGTGCTTATTTGTTTGATTTGGAGTTCGTATGAGGAATCCACGTCCGTTTGAATTTCAGGACTTCTGTCTATCCGAATTGAAAGTTCCTTCTCTTCGATGATCTCCCTTGCTTGTATTGCGCCTTCCTCCCGCTCCTCCCTCGCGCATCCTTGGGCGATCATCATGTTGGGCTTCTCTTGTAGCCCTTCTCCTCCTCGCGCCATGCTTGTTTCTCCAACGAACCTGATCATACATAAATGCATAGACTTAGGCAGTATAAAGTTCTCATCAATTAATGTACCAGATTCGTTTAGGAGTAAATTCACTTGTTGTTCAAGTAGCTTAGCACGAGCTCCTGTAATAGGTCCAATTCTAATCTCATTGGACTGATCTTTTCTTGCAACAGTTGTAGCATCTTCAGTACTCATCGGGGTAGGTGTAATTGTAAGGATGTCCTCATCATCTCCCCCCTTCAAAAGGCGTCGACCTCGACGCTCCAAGGTATTCTCCAGCATATGGTGACAAATAAGCAACGTTGAAGCTGTTGCTAACTCCACCAAACTTTTCAATAGGTATATCAACCGAGTAGGCGTTATCATTAATCTTGGCTAACACCTTGTAAGGACCAGCACTACGTGGCTTCAATTTTGACTTTCGAAGTAGTGGGAACCTATCCTTGCGTACATGCACCCAAACCATATCTCCAGGCTCGAACAACACTTCTTTCCTTGCTTGATTCCTTGTAGCAGCAATGTTCTTGCCTTTATTCTCAATAGCCTCTCGAGTCTTCTCACGTATTTTCTTCACATAATCAGCACGTTTTGATGCCTCTATATCAACTCTCTCATGTAATGGTAGAGGCAACATATCAAGTGGCGTCAATGGCTTGAAACCATACACCACCTCAACAGGACAAAGCTGAGTAGTTGAATGCATCGCCCTGTTGTAAGCAAACTAAACAAGTGGCAAACACTCTTCCCACTCCCGCAGATTCTTTTTAATCATGGTCCTTAGCAGCTGTGACAATGTTCGATTCACCACCTCCGTTTGACCATCTATTTGGGGATGACATGTAGTACTGAACAGCAGCTTCGTTCCTAGCTTCCCCCATAATGTCTTCCAAAAGTAGCTCATGAACTTCACATCATGGTCAGAAATAATCGTTTTTGGTACTCCATGTAATCTCACGATGTCCCTAAAAAACAGGTTAGCAACATGCGACACATCGTCGCTTTTGTGGCAGGCAATAAAATGAGCCATCTTAGAGAACCTATCCACTACCACAAATATAGAATCATGACCTCTCTGAGTTTTAGGTAGACCTAGCACAAAATCCATACTAATGTCTTCCCATGGAGTAGTAGGTGCAGAGAGAGGTGTATACAAACCGTGAGGCTGCAGCTTAGATTTCTACTTGTGGCACGTAATACATCGGCTCACAAACCTGTACACATCATGCCTCATCTTGGGCCAATAAAAGTGATCAGCAAGCATGAGCAACGTCTTCTCACGCCCAAAATGACCCATCAAATCACCAGCATGTGATCCTGCACTAACAACAAACGCAACAACGATTCTGAAATACATAGTTTGTTATCTCAAAACAAATATCCATCATGTATATGATACTTATCCCATGCGTTTCTAAGAGCACACAAATGATATGGTTCAGCAAAATCATGGTCAGTTGCATAAAGTGCACAAATAGCTTCTAATCCAGGAATTTTAACATCAAGATTGGTTAATAGCATGTTCTTCCTAGATAGAGCATCAGCAACAACATTCTCTTTTCCCTTCTTATAATTAATGAGGGGTGGGGGCTCTATTTATAGGCCAGCCACAAGTTTAGGGGTAGTTTGGGCATAAAAGTAGGGTTTGGTGCGGAATAGAGGGGTACATGGGCCAAGGGACTAGATGTTGGCTTGCAGGCCCATCACTTAGGCCGGACAGTCCGGGTCGGGTGGACCGGATAGTTCGGGGTGGCCGGACACTTCGGGTAGTGTCTGGGTAGTGTCCAAACTGGCCTTCTGAATGTCCATGCCAGGTTGGGGTGGGGGCAGGCGGACACTCCTGCTGAGTCATGCCGGACACTCCGGCTGGCATTGGGCGAACTCTCCGGTTCTAGAGTTGGCTGCTCCCGGTCTATGTTCTTGGTTGACTTGGGGACGATCTTGGGGGCTTGGCATTGTAGATGTAGTATCTTCCGCAGGATGGGCTGCATCAACAACATTCTCTTTTCCCTTCTTATAGTTAATGATGTAAGGAAAAGACTCAATGAACTCAACCCATTTAGCTAATCTTCTATGCAAGTTTGATTGAGCTTTCAAGTATTTCAATGCTTCATGATCAGAATGTATGATGAATTCCTTTGTCCACAAATAATGTTGCCAAATCTCAAGTACTCTACCAAGTGCATACAATTATTTATCATAGATTGAATAATTCAAACGAGCACCACTCAATTTCTCAGAAAAATAAGCTATAGGCCGACCCTCTTGCATCAAAACGCCACCCATGCCTATACCACTAGCATCACATTCAACTTCAAATTGCTTCGAAAAATCAGGTAATGCAAGTAATGGTGCAGAAGTAAGTAAACTTTTCAATGTATCAAATGCAATGTCTTGGGCCGCGCCCCATACAAAAGAAACACCTTTCTTTGTCAAATCATTCAAAGGTGTACCAATGGTGCTAAAATCTTTCACAAAGCGCCTATAGAAACCAGCTAAGCCGTGGAAACTACGCACTTGACTTACATTCATGGGAATAGGCCAATTCTGAATTGATTCAATTTTAGATTGATCTACCTCTACCCCATGCTTAGATACAACAAATCCAAGGAATATGACCTTATCTTTTGCAAATGTGCACTTCTCAAGATTAGCATACAATTTATTATCACGCAACACTTGCAAAACTTGTCGAATATGAGTGCAATGTTCAGTTTAGGTGTGACTGTGTATAAGTATATCATCAAAGTATACAACCACAAAACAACCAATAAAATTTCTCAAAACATGATTCATTAATCGCATAAATGTACTAGGTGCATTAGTAAGACCAAACAGCATGACTAACAACTCATACAAGCCAAATTTTGTTTTGAAAGAAGTTTTCCACTCATCCCCTTCTTTCATCCTAATTTGATGATAACCACTATGCAAGTCAATTTTAGAGAAAACAGCAACACCACTCAATTCATCTAGCATATCCTCTAAGCGTGGAATAGGATGATGATATCGAATAGTGATGTTATTAATCTCTCTACAATCTACAAACATGCGCCATGTACCATCTTTCTTAGGAACTAAAATAACAGGAACATCACAAGGGCTAAGAGAAACACGAATGTACCCTTTATCCAGCAACACTTGTACTTGCTTCTGAATTTCCTTAGTTTCTTCGGGATTAGTCCTGTAGGGTGCACGGTTTGGAAGTGTGGCGCTAGGAATCAGGTCCACTTGATGTTCTATACCACGCAATGGAGGTAAGCCTGTGGCTACATCTTCTAGAAACACATCCCCAAAGTCCTGCAAAACAGAAGAGACACCAAGAGAAACAGGGGTCATGTTGTTAGAAACCAATACCTCGCCCTTATACATGAGCACAAGTGGCATGGTTGTAGGATCCTCACGAAATTCTCTCATATCGTCCTTTGTGGCTAGTAGCAATAAACCAGGCACTCTCTTACTTTTCGTTGTATCACTTAATTTAGGCTCAATTACATCAGGAACAGCTGCCACACAATCTCGCCGAGTTGTAGGATCTTCCTTCAAATTCACATCTATTTTCTAGCGAGAATCATTCACAATATCTTGTGGTGTCATTGGCTGCATAGTAATATTCTTCCCTTTGTATTCCAAGTGATATGTATTGGCTCGGCCATTGTGTTGCACATGGCGATCATAAAGCCAACACCGACCCAATAGTAGGTGACAAACAGTCATAGGAACCACATCAAAATCAATAGAATCTTTGTATGGCCCTATTTGAAAATTCACACGTACCATATGATTTACCTTCATCTCACCATTGTTGCTCAACCATTGTATGTAGTATGGCTTGGGATGAGGTAAGTATGTCAAATTCAGTTTGGCACATAGTTCCTTACTTGCAAGATTTCTGCAGCTACCTCCATCAATAATAACCTTGTAAGCTTTGTTTGGTCCAACTAGAGCTTTTGTTTGGAACAAGTTGCAACGCTGGGATTCCTCAACCGGTTGCACACTAAGTACACGTGAAGATACGAAAATAGTGGGTGCACGCTCAGCATATGCATCAGCACCATCCTCGCCATCATCAATATCATCATCAGAAGCTTCATCTCCACTCTCTACTTCGCCTTGTTCGTTAACAAACATAACCTTGCTGTGTGGACAATCCTTCTTGTAGTGTCCTCTACCTCCACAAGTATGGCACACCACATCACAAGTACGTGCAGTAGACATGTTGGAACCCGAGCTAGAAGCAGGAGCAGTGGGTTTCCGAGCATTAGAACCAAACAAAGGTGTACTTGCTGGTTTGGCCGATAGTGTAAAAGGAGCAGCAGCTGGTGGCATGACTGTAGGAGGTGTATATCTGGCCAAAAATCTGCTGGATGACGAAAAACGAGCACGTGACTTCGCCTCTTCTGCCAACTGGGATTCGGCCTCTCTAGCATGATGCAACAACTCATTCATGGTCTCATACTTGTGATGACGAACAATGCTCTTGATTGGTAACTTCAAATTGTTTAGGAATCGCTGCATGGTCATCTCAATGGACTCACGAATTCTAGCACGCTGCATAAGCATCTCCATCTCCATGTAGTACTCATCAACTGTCATGGTGCCTTGCTTCAATTGCGTCAATTTATCAAAAACTGATCGCAAGTAGTTGGTTGGTACGAAACGAGCTTTCATGATTTGCTTCATCTCGCGCCAATCCATCACAGGAAGTTCATTGTCCTCCCTTCTATGCTACATAAGAGCATCCCACCAACGCAAAGCATAACCATCAAATTCAGATGATGCAAGCTTGACCTTCTTGTCTTCAGGATAGTCAAATAAACGCCAGAGCTTCTCAATCTTCAACTCCCATGTGAGGTAATCTTCAGGATCAATAGAACCATCAAACTTGGGAATCGAGAATTTTGGCTTGCCCAAACCATCATCGATAGCTTGGTTGGGAACATGTTGAGCACGCCCAAGAGGAGCAAACCCACGGCCATGAGCTGGTGCATGGGCAGGGGGAATAGCACGTCCCCTGCCAACATGAGGAGCAACATCCACAGCGCTACCCTCATCGAAATCATCAAAGGCATCATCATGTTGAGGATCTTTCCTTCTATGTAAGGCAGCTGTCAAACCCTCAATGGAACGCTGCAAAGTGGTGACATTGACATTGAGCGTAGCCACTTGTGTTTGGATAGTATCAACAGTCACAACATGCTGATCCAATCTCATATTCATATCTTAGAGATTCTTGTCAATGGCATCGGTCGTGTTAGTAAACACACATGTCAAGTGGGATTTCAAAGCCTCATATTCACGCCAATTGACAAGCTCTTCATCCTTCTTTTTCTGCAACCCAACATCATCATCACTAGAAGACATGATTAGTAGGTTAGTGAAAAAATCAAAATCTGTATGGTGGAAACTCTCACAACTCACTCACAACTAATAAGAAAGGCGATTTTACCGTTCCAAAGTGAATAGAGATGCTCTACCAAACGAAATCAAAGACAGATGCACTGATGTGATGAAGTGAATATCAAAGGTATAGACAACAATCACAGGGCACACATGTTATTTATGGTGGAGCTATAGGTATGGTATCCTATCTACACCACAAACAAGTCCTAGTGCTGATTGTACAAAAACCCAAGAAACACACAAAGTGGAGATAAACGTGGCAAAGCAACTTATGAAAAGGAATATTGCAATGCACAAGAGAGACACTAGTAATAGCTCAAATAGAACAGGCACAAGATTGCTCAATCTACTAGTGCTATTATAAAACTAGTCCTCCAATCAACCTTGATATCTCCCTTTTGTTGTTTACTTTTGTATCTCTTTTCTTTTCTCTTTTTTTAAACAACCTTTTTTTTTCTCTTTTTTTTGATTTTTCAACTATCTGACACAATGCAATAGGTGATGCAACAATTCTGAGTAATTATGGGCCGGATATTCCGGTTTTATCAGGGGACGGATAATCCGGTCTACCTGGATGAAAATTTTGCACTTCAAACCCTAATGAGCAGACTATCGGAGCAAAGCAACTAGTCTCGTGGGTACATTCCTAGGCACGGATGCTGTAGATAGGTTGTGGCTATGGTATGCAAACAAAGGTACGCTATGTGGACTCAGACAAACAAAGATAAACTTGTGGAACACGGTGATGGTTGACACGCGGAAAACAAGATCAAACCCTAAACCTAGACACAAACGAAAAACTAGACTCCTACAAGGAAAAACCTGCAGATCGGATCTACGAGAAGATACTATTAGCAACTTAAACTCGAAAAAAATGCAATCTAGTCTATGGCAAATCTTTTTGTAAGGATTTTTCTGTATAGGACAAAAACACTCTCTAATCTATGGATGGATTTGTGGATTCTTATCGAGGCAACACTGGGAATCTGATACCAAGATGATATGGGGTGGCCTGATCTTCTCAGTAAGCGGATGGCGGTGATGATGGTGGATGATAGATAACTAGCCTGTAGCTATGAACTCTCCCGCTCGATCCCTAATGCCAATGCAACAGCTCTCGAACCTTGTAGGATATTCACAACACCACGCTCTTGCGCACGTAGCCGTCGACCACAAACGGTAGTTTGCAATCTACTAATTCCTGATGGAACAACAGATCACACTCAATTATAGTTGGTAAAATCGATCACCGGGTAATTCCAGAGGTTCTATGAAAGAAACAACTCCAAAATAGTTTTAACGTGGTCTAACCTAAACTGGAGGGCGTTCCCAGGCTTATATGGCCGACGGAACATCCGAAAAGCGCGAAACAAAAACGTGTCTGATACAGTCAGATCCATCCGGATCTGATGGGAACTTTTTGGGCCGGATTATCCGGTCTAAGAGGGCCGGATTATCCAGGGGCCGGATTTTCCGGGGAAAAAGTACGGTCAAATATCTGCCCCGGTACTGAACGTCGCGCATGAAGTCCTTTGCAGAATCTCCAAAGCATGGCCAGATTATCCGGGGTGTGGGGGCTGGATTATCCGGGGTATTATAGACGTGGTAGTACTCATTGGAAAGATCGTGGAATTATCTATCCAACAAGTACATATTTGTTTGATTTGGAGTTCGTATGAGGAATCCACGTCCGTTTGAATTTCAGGACTTCTGTCTGTCCGAATTGAACGTTCCTTCTCTTCGATGATCTCCCTTACTTGTATTGCGCCTTCCTCCCACTCCTCCCTCACGCATCCTTGGACGATCATCATGTTGGGCTTCTCTTGTAGCCCTTCTCCTCCTCGCGCCATGCTTGTTTCTCCAACGAACCTGATCATACATAAATGCATAGACTTAGTCAGTATAAAGTACTCATCAATCAAAGTACCAGATTCGTTTAAGAGTAAATTCACCTGTTATTCAAGTAGCTTAGCACGAGCTCTTGTAATAGGTCCAATTCTAATCTCATTGGACTGATCCTTTCTTGCAACAGTTGTAGTATCTTCAGTAGTCACTGGGGTAGGTGTAATTGTAGGGATGTCCTCATCAAGTAATGCCTGGACCACACAACTAACGAACATGTCCATCCTTTCCTCTATGCATCCGCACAACTGTCCCAATAAAACATCTCACAGGTGTGCTAACAAAACTGCTCTTGTTACCCCGCTGCACCTCATGCACTGGAACATCAGGAGCACAAATATCATCCGTCTGAACACCTGTGGCAACACAAACAACCTTCTGAACACATGATGCAACATCCTTCCTCTCAGCAATAACAGGATGCACTTCAACTGGCTTGTCACTAACAAGTTCCACTTGCTTGTTATCTATAGGCATAGCTGAAGCAATATCAACATTGTCGCACTGTGCATCATGCTCTCCATCATGCACCTTAGCTAGCCCAGATTTTGGCTTAGCCTTGCGCACCTTCTCCTTATGTACCACCAGCTCTACATCAGACTTTATGTGATCATCCTGCATAGGCTTCAAAGTCTGCTGTTTGCCATCATGCACAAAAGAATATGTATTTGCTCTTCCAGCATCTATAGTATTGCGATCATATTGTCATGGACTCCCAAGTAACAATCCACACACCTCCAATGGCAACGCATCACACTCCACCTCATCAACATAGTCACCAACTATAAAAGGCACACGTACCTTATGAGTAACCTTCAGCATACCATAGCTATTCAACCACTCAACATGCTTAGGTTCAGGAATACGCCATGTCGACAAACCCAAAGTCGCCAACACAGCCTTACTGATGCCATTACAGTATGTACTGTTGTCAATAATTAGTTTGTATGCCTTCTCCTTGATAGTGCATTATGTCTGAAACAGGCTGCATCGTTGATTCTGCCTTACGACCTCATCACCATTGGTCAATTTGTGAAGTTGTATACTCATACCTCGCAATGGTGTGTCATCTCCTTCAACCTTGGCTTGTACCTCGGGAACAAACACCTTGTCCAACTCCATGGACTTCTCTGAAAACCTAGTGCGCAGAAATTGCTTGAAATCCTCCCAACTAGATGTATTACTTGTGATGCCTTTCAGTGATCTTGCTTCCTGCCACCAACTAGAAACCATTGTATCCACTCGTCGGTAGGCAATAACATATTCCGTATGACCACCAAACTTGCTATCCCATGTACGACATCGTGCAAAATCATTGACCATGTGAGATTCCCAAGTATCATATTCTGTGAACATTGCGGTACTGTCCAATCTCCACTTTATTGTTGTTGTGTCAAATGCCTCTCCAACCTCAATAGCAAGATAATCATGGTATACATCATCCGAATTCTCGGTAACACACGAACATATTTTGATAAAACCATATTGACTCTTTGCCAAGAAAATGTACCGCAGCAGAAAAACAGCTCAATTTCGGTCCGCGGTAGAGAAAAATAGACCAAGTCAGGCAAATCGCAGCAGCACACTCTTTTTTTAAGCTTCCCTCCCTGTTCTCCACAAGGTAGACAACCAGACGTGTAACTTGATGCAGCCCGTCCTACGAACACTACTACATCTAAAACGCCAAGTCCAAGCTCGTCCCCAACTCACCCAAGAATACAGACACGAGCGGTACTACCACTCCCAACAGCGGTCCTACCGTGCCCCGGTACTACCGCTCAGCCTCAGTGGTACTACCGGCCATGACTGAAGCCCACTCCATCGCCTCTGGACACCCCGGTATCGGCTTGCGGTACTACCGCCCCCCAAGCTGTACTACCGGTTGCCCAACCGAAACTACCGGACCTGGAGCTCGACGGTAGCTGAAGCCCGGAGCTACCGCTCCCTGAAGCCGCTACCGCTTCGGTCCGGTACTACCAGACCCGAGGACCGGTACTACCGGTCAAGACTGGGCCTGCGTGGCTCAACAGCTGGGCCACAACCCATGTACCCCCTTATTATGTTGCAACCCTAGTATTATGCCCAAACTACCCCTATGTAAGTGGCTGGCCTATAAATAGAGCCCCCACCCCTCATGTATCCCTTAGGCATAGATGATAGACTAAAGAAAACCCCCTTTGTGGAATCTTTAGTTTTGCCTCATCCCCTTCTACCAAAGGGGATCAACTATCGTCACCACCTCGTTGGAGTTTGGATCGCACCTCCCTTGTTGTACAAGGCCTTGGCATCGCTGTCCCTTTGCCAAGACGTCAAGACCCTCTCCAAGGTGTTCTTCCCTCTCTGCGTGGGATCGAGGGAGCATGTTGACTCATCTTTCCTTGCAAGGATTCTATCGTACCGGTGGCCACCGGCGAGAGCCATCGGCCTTGTATCGTGTGAGTTTTGCGTGTGTTCATCGTGTTCTTCGCGAGATGTGCGTCCGCTTCGCTACCTTCTCTCTTTCCCTTCGCTTTCCCATCGATTTGATCATGAGATCCGTGAAGATCAGGCCACCCACGGGGTTACCCCATAACATCTGGTATCAACAGCTTTTGGTTGCCACAGATTCCTATTGAGGGCAAACCTCTTGGGTGGCCCGATCTTTCAGGATTCCCTTTCAAATCAAGGATGAAGTGTAGCGGAAGGAGGAGAGGATGAACACGATGAACACACGCACGAAGAACGCGATGAACACACACACACAAAACCACGATACACACCAATAGCTCACGCCGGCGGTGACTGGTCCGGCGCAATCCCTAGGATCGGCGTCAGGCAGAGGACTCTCTCTCGAACCGGCACGGCGAGATGGGAGACTCGGTGAGGTCTTGACGTCTTGGAAAAGGGACACCGATGCCAAGTCCTTGTACAATGCGGAGGCACGATGCAAACTCCAACGAGGTTTGGGATATTTGGTGCTCCTTTGTCAAAGGAGCATGAGGCAAGAATTAGATAGATCCACAAGGGGTTTCCACTAATTCCAAATATCATGCCTAGGGTTTACAAAGGAGGTGGGGGACTATATATAGGCCATCCACCTAAACAGGGGTACTTTAGGAATAAAAGACAAGTTCTGGACGGACTAAGGGGTACATGGGACGCAGGCCCAAAGGCCTTTTCATGCTTGACGTCGGTCGGACCGGAGACTCCGGTGTGGTGGATCGGAGACTCTGGTGTGGTGGATCGGAGACTCCGGTCTAGGCCGGAGATTTCGGTCAGTCTCCGGACCAGCCTCTGAAGGGGTCTTCCGATTGTCCCTGGGCCCGGCGCAGGAGTCAGACCGGAGAGTGGGCCGGAGTCTCTGGGGTCTTCAGGCTAGAGACTTTGGTGGACCGGAGACTCCAGTGTGTGCAGACCAGAGACTCCGGTCTGAGCAGCTCCAGCGGCTCTTGCTTCACGCTCTGTTCCTTGTTCTCCATCCTTGGGTGCTTGGTGATGTGTCCAGGCTTCGTACCTGATGATGCATAGAGTAGTTGCGTGAAGTAGCACACCATCCAAGGAGGTACCAAATTGGCACGAGGAGAGGAACGAGTTCACCTTAGCTTGTAGGAGTTTGGCTCGGGCACGAGTCATGGGTCCACTTGGGGGACTTGTTGGTGTAGATGTAGGAACATCCGTAGGACGGGCTGCATCAGCTCCCCCCTTGGGAAAGAGTCATCCTCGACTCTTCATGGTTATCATCTTGAACATCTCCATGGTAGGGTGAAAGGTCCTTGACGTTGAATGTATTGCTTGCAAGGTACTTGGAGATTGGTATGTCGATGATATAGGCGTTGTTGTTGATTCTTTTGAGGACCTTGAAGGGAACATCTCCTCTTGGCTTGAGCTTCGAGTCGCCTTCCTTGGGGAAGCGGTCTTTGCTTAGGTGTATCCACACAAGGTCACCTTCTTCAAAGATCATCTCCTTCTTGTCCTTGTTTAACCTTGAAGCATGTCGAAGGACTTGTTGTTCGATAGTAGCTCTTGTTTCTTCATGAAGTTTCATCATAGCTTGTGCGCGCGTCTCGACGTCCATGTTTGTGTGCTCATGGAGAGGTAGTGATAGGATGTCGAGCGCGGTTAGGGGCTCGAAACCATAGACGATCATGAATGGACACATCTTTGTTGTTGATTGCTTGGCTCGATTGTAGGCGAACTCGGCGTGGGGGATGCATTCCTCCCAATCCTTCAAGTTCTTCTTGATCAACACACGAAGAAGAGTCCCGAGGCTTCGGTTGACAACTTCGGTTTGGCCACCGGTTTGGGGATGCGACGCGGATGAAAAGAGTAGCTTGACGCCGAGCTTGGCCATGAGGGTCTTCCATAAGTAGCTCATGAATTTGACGTGGTGGTCGGAGACGATTGTTCTTAGCACACCGTGAAGACGGAAGATTTCCCTGAAAAACAGATTTGCAACATGTGAAGCATCGTCCGTCTTATGGAATGGTATGAAGTGTGTCATTTTGGAAAAGTGCATAACAACAAAGATAGAATCATGACCATGCTTAGATCTAGGCAATCCTAACACGAAGTCCATGCTAATGTCGGACCAAGGTGTGTGAGGAATAGGCAATGGCATATAAAGACCACAAGGGTTAGCTTGCGACTTAGCTTGAACACATGTCGTGCATCGTTGAACGTAGCGTTCCACGTCACGCTTCATCTTGGGCCAAAAGTAGTGATTGGAGAGCATGTCCAATGTCTTGTCGCGGCCAAAGTGACCCATGAGGCCTCCACCATGAGATTCTTGGAGAAGCAAAAGTTGAAGCGACGACTTCAGAATGCATAGCTTGTTTTGTTTAAAAAGAAAGCCCTTATGCAAATAGAAATCATCAACTCCTTTGTCATTGGAGCACTTTGCGAAAATTGGTTCAAAGAACGAGTCGTAAGCATACAAAGATTTTATTTCCTCAAGACCCAATACGTTGATGTCAAGTCTCGTAAGAAGGCTTATATGTTTGCGAGACAATGCGTCCGCAACGACATTATATTTGCCCTTCTTATACTTGACAATGTACGGAAAAGACTCCATGAACTCAACCCACTTAGCGTGTCTCTTACTCAAGTTGGCTTGGCCTTTGAGATATTTTAGCGACTCATGGTCAGAATGTATGATAAATTCCTTGGGCCATAGGTAGTGTTTCCAAACTTGAAGAACACGAACTAAGGCAAAAAGCTCTTTGTCATAAATTGGATAATTAAGGCGAGCACCATTGAGTTTAGCGCTATGGTAGGCTATAGGATGTCCGTTTTGCATAAGGACTCCTCCAATGCCAATACCAGTAGCATCACACTCTATCTCAAAAGTTTTTGTGAAATCAGGTAACGCAAGGAGAGGTGCTTTGGTGAGCCTCTTTTTGAGTTCATCAAAAGCTTTTTGTTGTGCTTTGCCCCACATGAAGGTGACATTCTTTTTCGTCAAATCATTGAGAGGACAAGCAATGGTGGAAAAGTCTTTCACAAAGCAACGATAGAAACCGGCCAACCCATGAAAACTTCGGAGTTCACTCACATTTGTTGGGATGGGGCAATCTCGTATGTCCTTTACCTTGGAAACATCAACTTCAATTCCCTTCGAAGAAACGACAAATCCAAGAAAAATCAACTTGTCTTTAGCAAAAGTGCACTTGGGAAGATTAGCATAAAGCTTTTCATGTCGAAGGATTTGCAAAACTTCCTTGACATGTGTTATATGGTCCTCAAGTGATTTGCTATAAACAAGAATATCATCGAAATAGACAACAACACTTTTTCTAATGAGAGAACGCAAGATGTGATTCATAAGGCGCATGAAGGTGGATGGGGCATTATATAAACCAAAGGGCATAACCAACCATTCATAGAGACCAAGTTTGGTCTTGAAGGCAGTTTTCAACTCATCAAGCATGTCATCGAGACATGGTATGGGATGTCGATAACGCACGGTGATAGCATTGATTGGATGGCAGTCCATGCATAACCGTAACGTATCATCCGTCTTTGGAACAAGAATCACGTATACGGCACTTGGACTAGTGCTAACTTGGATCAAACCTTTGGAGACGAGTTGGTTGATTTGACGTTCGATCTCCTCTCGTCTCCTCCGGGTTCGTGCGGTAGGCGGCGTGGTTTGGAAGTGGTGCACCGGGGATGAGGTCAATGCGATGTTCGATGCCGCGAAGAGGAGGTAGTCCATGTGGAAGATCTTCGGGGAACGCATCCTTGAATTCCTGCAAAACACTCATCAAATATGGAGGAACATTGGTTAATTCATTAGTTCCTTGCACTAGTCCCTTGCAAAGGAGGACATAGTGCAAGATGGATGGGTTGTTCCAAACATCTGTCACCTCACTTTTGGTGGCAAGGAGAACACTCTTAGTTTTTCCACTCGAGTTTGGCTTGTGGCTCTCACTCACTATGAGGTGGTTCTCTCTCTCACCGCTCTTCTCACAAGTAGGTGTGGTGCTTTGCGCCCTCGCTAAAGCCTTTGCATTGTCCACAATTATTTGGCTTGGAGTCATTGGTTGCAAAACACATGTTTTGTTGAGCCATTTGAAGGTGTATACATTGGTGCGACCATCATGTTGAGCAGCCTTGTCAAATTGCCACGGTCGACTAAGAAGCATGTGGCAAACTGTCATAGGAACCACATCACACTCCACCGTATCTTTGTAAGGACCAATGGCGAAGAAGACCGATACGGTATGCTTGATCTTCACGGACCCTTGGTCACTTAGCCATTGCACGTGGTAGGGGTGCTTGTGCGGATGGAGGGTAAGGTTGAGCTTCTCACACAACTCGGTGCTAGCAAGGTTGTGGCAACTCCCTGCATCAATGATCACCTTGATAGATTTTCCATTCATGCCGGCTCGTGTTTGGAAGATATTGGAGCGTTGGTCTTCATGCTCTTGTGCTTGAGTGGTCAAGATCCTTGTGACGACAAGCGATGGACTTGCGTCATGTTCACACATGAGAAGTTCTTGGTCATCTTCCAGTCGTTGCCTTGCCATTGCTTCCTTGACTCGGGCATCAAATTCATCTTCACTCAAGTACTCTTCATCACCATTGTCATGGATGAACAAGACTTTCTTGTTTCCACATTCAGCCGACTTGTGTCCTTTGCCTCCACACTTGTAGCATTCACCATTGAAAGGTGTATCACTCTTTGCTTGTTTGCCACTTGGGGCAGTTTTCCTTGAGGAAGTGTGGGCTTGAAGGAAGGCTTGGAGGTACTTGAGGAGCTTCCATTGAAAGTTGTTGGTGTAGCGGTTGAAGCTTGCTTGTAGGTGAAGTACGTCTTGGGCTTGTTGTACTTGATATCCTCTTGCACTTGACGTTTAGCCTTTATTGCGATGTGCACAAGCTCAACCATGGTGTTGTATGTTTGGAACTCGACGATGCGCTTGATTGTTTGCTCCATGCGCTCATCAATGTTGGCGCGAATCAAGTTGAGTTCCATTTCCTTGAGGTACTCTTCCACGGTCTTTGTCCCTTGACGAAGCGCTTGAAGGTTGTTGAAGAGGTCACGCGTGTAATGCACCGGGACAAAGCGGGATCTCATATGAGCCTTCATGTCATGCCAAGTTGTGATTAGTGGTTCTTGTCTTGCATCACGAGCAACTTGAACTTGTTCCCACCAAAGGTTGGCGTAATCATCAAACTCAAGCGAAGCCATGTTGATGATGGTCTTCATCTTCCATGCGATCATTGTGACGAGCTTGTTGGTGATCTTGGGGTTGAGGAGGTGGAACTTGGTTCTCGTGACCTTGTTGCGGAGCTTGCTCTTGATATTGTTGTGGAGGAGCTTGCTCTTGCTCTTGGCACGGTTGCTGGCGGTGTTGAGGCGCTTGGGCCTCATTGTGGCGAGGGGGTGGAGCCTCTTGACTTGGTTGACGATGAAGGGGAGGCTCATTCCTCGGTTGGTGACGTTGGTTAGGCACATGGGCCTCATGGCGAAGATCATGGTCGTGAGCCTCTTGACGTGGTGGGCGTCGCTCAACTTGTATCACTTGACGCTCCAAGTTTTGTTGTGGTGGAGGAGGCACCTCGTGATGACCATGGTGTCGGTGTGGACATTCATGACGTTGATGACGAGGAGGAGGATCTTGGAGAGCTTCACGTCGATGACGAGCTTGATTCTCCAAATTGGATTCATCACTTGTTGTGTCAAGTATGTGTCGCGGTCGATGGTGGTAGACTTGCGGTTGCACTTGTGGTAGCACTTGCGGTTGCTCTTGTGGTTGTTCTTGTTGGAGCACTAATGCCCTTGCGTGATGACGGTGTGCTTCTTGCCTTGCTCTTGTCCTTGAAGAGAAATCACCATCATAGCTTGATGTTGCGGCGTGCCGTGGGGAAGGTACATAGTTCGAAGAACTTCCATCTTCAACCACAGGGGCATCATTGCGTTTTGGAGCACTTGGATGTAGATCTTGTTGAAGAGGTGCATGATGATGCGAAGAACTTGAAGAGCTTGATGCGCGTGAACATGGTCTTGACATACCGTCGATGAGGCGTCGAAGATTGTCATTTGTTTCGGCAACGGAGCGTTGGAGTGCTTCATTTTGGTGACCGAAGTTGTGATGCATTGCGTGCATTTGTCTTTCGAGGCCGTCGAAGCGGTTGTCGATGTTCTTGAACTCGGCTTGCGTCTCGCCAAATTGTTCATCTTATCGCGTCTCAAGGGCTTGGCAACGTTCATGGAACTCTTGTCGACCGATGCAGTGACTTGCGAGCATCATGTACGGTCCTTGTTATTCTTCTTGGGGAGGTGGTTGGCTCGACTCATCGTGCCTATCCATCATGCAAGACACACAAGTATTGTATATGGAAGTGGAATATGGTGGTGTTAGCCTTGTACCTCACCTTGGGGATTTCACCAAACTAGAAACCATAAGTGAGAGCTATAAGCGTGCAAAGTGGAATTGCAAATAAAACTCACACTAAAGAAAGAACTAACTCTCAAAAGCTTGTTGGTGGTAGGTTAGGGTTGTGGAATGGCAAAGAACCAACCAAAAGAAAAGGGATAGTCAAAAGTGGGTAAAATCCAACAAAACTCAAGTCAAACGAGAAGGTCAACAACTCAAAAGGATGACGGGAACCTACGACTATATACACACACGTGGAGATTGTTGGGATTGACACGACTATGAAAATGAGCAAACAAAATGTCGTAACGAAGAATAAGCTTGTTGTCATTCCAATGCAAGGAGAGACCGTGGCTCGTTTGTAAAGAGGAAAAATGAGCAACGGATTTGTGCACTTGCCTTGGGCGCTCTTCTTTCTCTCTTGCTTACAAGCTTTGAGAATCTCTTTTGCAAGGGGAGACTATTTTTCTTTTGCTTTTGCTTTGTATCTTTTTTTGCTCTCTCTTGATGCTACCTAGTGGCACTTTATATTGCTCTTGCACTCTCACTATCCAAGGACAAATGCACAATGCTCAAGCAAACACAAGATGAGCCACTTTCATGGGATATGTACACACAAAGGAAGATAGGGGTTAACAAGGTGACGCAAGTTATACCTTCGTTGGTGATGATGAACTTGGCGTCGGTGGTGCAGGATGATGTTCGTGGTCCGTGGTGTCGATGAGCGCGGGGTTTGTTGATGTGGAAGCTTGTTGTTAGTTGGCGACACACACACGGGCACAAACAAACAAGAGGAAATTAGCCAATGCAAGATTAGAGGCAAAACTGTCAAAATCAGACGTCAGGGCCAGAGACCCCGGGGTTACAGGCCGGAAACTCCGGTCCAGGCCGGAGACTCCGGTGTGGGTAGGATGGAGACTCCTGTGTAGGCTGGAGACTCTGGTGTGCAGGCCGGAGACTCTGGTCTGGAGTCAGTTCGCAAACTGCTCGAGTTCTTGAGCGGAAATCCACGCCTTGGGTCCTCAAATCTGCGAAAAATTGGCCAAATTGGGCTAGGAAAACGCAGGATGAAGCTGGACCAACTCCTAAGACAAGGATTGGTCGGATCAAAACCACAAATACCACTCCATTCAAGAGATCGATCCAAAGGAAAATTTGGGCTGTTTTTTTGGGGATTTTAAAGTTTTTGGTGGATAGAAGAAAAATTTGTGGGGGAAATCGTGAGCAACGAAGCTCTTGATACCAATATGTTGAGGGCAAACCTCTAGGGTGGCCCGATCTTTCACGATTCCCTTTCAAATCAAGGATGAAGTGTGGGGGAAGGAGGAGAGGATGAACACGACGAATGCACGCACGAAGAACGCGATGAACACTCACACACACAAAACCACGATACAGACCAATAGCTCACGCCGGCAGTGACCGGTCCGGCGCAATCCCTAGGATCGGCGCCGGGCGGAGGACTCTCTCTCGAACCGGCACGACGAGATGGGAGACTCGGTGAGGTCTTGACGTCTTGGCAAAGGGACACCGATGCCAAGGCCTTGTACAACACGAAGGCACGATGCAAACTCCCACGAGGTTTGGGATATTTGGTGCTCCTTTGTCAAAGGAGCATGAGGCAAGATTTAGATAGATCCACAAGGGGTTTCCACTAATTCCAAATATCATGCCTAGGGTTTACAAAGGATGTGGGGGACTATATATAGGCCAACCACCTAAACAGGGGTACTTTAGGAATAAAAGACATGTTTTGGACGGACTAAGGGGTACATGGACCGCAGGCCCAAAGGCCTTTTCATGCCTGGCGTCGGTCGGACCGGAGACTCCGGTGTGGTGGACCGGAGACTCCGGTCTAGGCCGGAGATTCCGGTCAGTCTCCAAACCAGCCTCCGGAGGGGCCTTCAGATTGTCCCAGGGCCCAGCGCAGGGGTCAGACCGGAGAGTGGGCCGGAGTCTCTGGGGTCTTCAGGCCGGAGACTTTGGTGGACCGGAGACTCCGGTGTGCGCAGACCGGAGTCCCGGTGTGCGCAGACCGGAGACTCCGGTCTGTGCAGCTCCAGCGGCTCCTGCTTCATGCTCTACTCCTTGTTCTCCATCCTTGGGTTCTTGGTGATGTATCGAGGCTTCGTACCTGATGATGCATAGATTAGTTGCGTGAAAAGCACACCATCCAAGGAGGTATCAAATTGGCACGAGGAGAGGACCGAGTTCACCTTAGCTTGTAGGAGTTTGGCTCGGGCACGAGTCATGGGTCCACTTTGGGGACTTGTTGGTGTAGATGTAGGAGCGTCCGTAGGACGGGCTACATCAATTCCTCATCGATTTGGTCTTTTCCCTCATAAATTCGAAAATCACCAAAAATAGCCCCAATTTCGTGTTTTGGATCGATCTGTGATTTGAGTGCATTTTGGTAGGTTTTGATCCGTGGATTACTTGCTAAACTTGTTGATCTACCTTTCCCTGCGTTCCCATAGCCTAATTCCATCATTTACCCCTCTGATTTGGTGTTTTTCTTGAAGATTTTCTGTCCAAATCGTCCCAAAATCGCGAAAACGCGTCAAAACTGGGTGTTTCTGCGACATCCGGTACTACCGGGGTCAAAACCCGGTACTACCGCATATCCCCGGTACCGAACCGTACTACCGGGCCTCCGGAAGATCGGTACTACCGCTCAGAAACCCGGTACTACCGCCCGGTACAGAGAAAAAACAGCAGAATCCCCAAGTTTCAGCCTCTCACTGTTTTGAGCATAACTTTTGCATACGAACTCGGATTTTGGTGTTCTTTAGCTCGATTTGAAGAGGATAAGGATCTCTAAATCATCATATCCATGGTTCATGCTATCGATTCCATCCAATTCCGTGAGCAAGGCGGAATCCACCAATAAAGGGTGAAGATCGGCGAGGAAAGGTATATACATTGCGAGACTTCTTCCCAGTTGCATCCCTTTGTGAGCCACACTATCTTTGCGTTCAACAATCACCTATTGAGACTAGTTCCTCCTATGATTGCTTGGGCTATGCACATGTGATACTTGTAGAATACAGAGCAAAAGTTGTGAGCGCGCTATCTCATATAGTTATCTTGTATAGTCGTTGGCACAAGGAAGGGGCAAGTGAAAAAGAAAAGAAAAAGAAAAAAATAGAAAAATAAAAAGAATAAAAAGAAAGAAAGAAAAAAGTGCCTCATATAATAGGAAGCGCAAGCTCGATGAACATCAAATAGGTGGTACTTATTGTGCATATCTTGTAGCCCACCAATTTATTGCAATCGAACTAGCGTCTCTCCTTGCACTTGTGCGACACGAGCTTATAGTCTTCGCTAGGTAATCATTTGGTTCTTAGCTCACTTTCTCTGTCGCACAAGTCCCATTTATCCCACCGTGTGTGTTTCCTTGTACATAATTCCTATCTTTTGGATTGACTTGTTTGCATTGTGATCATCGTGGTTCTTTATTTGCCATTACAATATCTTGATTTCGGATTGTTCTTGGACACGCCACCTTCCATACCCATCCACCATAAGCTTTGTGTGTGTGTGTTTTTAGTGATTAGTTGGCTTTGGTGTTCCGCATGAACTTCACTTTGCTTGGTTTTGATTGCTCTTTGGTGTTGCCACTTGCACGATACTATCTTCTAAGGTAAAGTAAGGTTTGAAGTTGCATCCCTAACCCCTACCACTTCCATATACACCACTTGGTCTTGTGAATCATGTCTAGGGACTCCGGAATCGAGGATGATATCTACGAAGAATCCACGATGAGCCACCACGACTATGACTCCACAAGTATAGAGAACATGATGGAGCACTACACCGACATTGCCTCCACATGCTTTGAGGACCCGGAGCATTGCACCTATGATGACTCCACATGCATGGAAGACATGGAGCACGTCATCAACTATGGCTCCTCAAGCATGGAGGAATTGCAGCTCTACATCGACAATGGCTCCTCATGCATGAAGCACTACACCGACAATGGCTCCACATGCTTGGGTGATATGGAGTACTACATCAACAATGACTCCCGAAGCATGGATGACTTCGAGTGATACAACGACGATGCCTCACCAAGCATGGAGGAGATGGAGAACTTCACCCACTTCGAGGGCTCTTCCACGAGCCATGAAGAATACCTCCACCGCTTGGAGATGGAGGAGTACTACTCCAAGCTAGAGGAGACGCATCATCAAGAAACCATGACCTTCAAGGCCAAGCGTGCCACACGAAAGGGCACCATCTACTTCGATGATCCACCTCCAAGGCGTCAAGCGCCACCACCTACATGGTGTCATGCACCACCATCTCCAAGGCGACGAGAGCCATCACCTCCAAGCCGTCAAGCGCCACCATATCCAAGGCTCTAAGCACGACCATCTCTAAGGCGTCAAGTGCATCTACTCCAAGGAATCAAGTGCCATCTACTCCAGGAAGAGTGGCGCCCAAACATCATCTTCCAAAAGAGGCGCCACAAAGCAAGAATCTTCATCGACATACATCCTCTAGAGATCATCGCCAACATCAAGAGGATACAAGACGTTGTTCAAGGCATCTTCGCCATGAAGACGGAGAATATATGTTGAGCACCATCCATAATGCTCAACCAAGCTCAAGAAGGCACCACCATAAAGAGAAGAGTGCCAAGGAGAAGGAGCATCGTCGCGAGCGTCATGTGGATGACCAAGTGTGCCATCTACATCAACCTTTGGCAAGGCACGCCAATGACCTCCATCGACACCATCATAAGGCACCTTCAACTACTCGTGCCACCACCAAAATGGCACCAAGATCAAGCTTTCCTCCACGCCACCAAGCTTCAACGCCAAGACTTGACGTCCTAGATGATTCATGCAACCTCATGGATGAGGAGGACGAAGACCTCTACTTCGCCAAGTTGGACAAGTACGTCAAGAGGACTACACAAGCCAAGGTGCAAGACGCCGATGACAAGGTCAAGAATGGTGAGCATGGCATTTTCCCTTCACCAAAGGAGGCCCATGGAGTTTAGAAAACTAAGCCTACCCCTACATGCTTGAGTGATGATGTGGTACCAATCCCATGTGAGTATGAGAGCCACTTAGCCCACTTGAGTGAAAACAAGAGTTAGATGAGTGACTCCACCATATGTGAGATTGAGTGCTTCCACTTGGAGGGCACGATTGATACACCTAGTGAGTTGAGAGTGGTAGTTGATAGGTCATGTGAGACCACTTTAATTTCTAACAACTTACCCTCTACCTCTAGTGTGTTATCCCATGATGTGCTAGCTTCCATGGATCAAGAAGCGCCAAGCTTGGAGATGATGATGCCTCCAACCAACAATATGTACATGGTGGATGAAGATGATGCCATCCCCATACATGATGAAGAAGTCGCCCACATGGAGGCCAATTATACCACAACACCCACTTCATATGAGAGGTATAAACAAGGTAAGAATACGGGTGTTGATGGTGCCATGATCCCACTAGTGGACATGATGACTTGTGATGATTGGCATGCTATGGGATGTTTGTGATATCGCATATGATTCATTGATATTTCCATGTGATACTTTACCTTTGCATAATGTTGATCATGTGAAATTATTTGATTGTGATGATGTTGCCATAGACATGCCATGCTCTACACGTTACATTGATGATATCATTGCTTGCACTTTGTTGAACAATTGCTCTTTCCAATGTTTTTCTTGTAATGATGTTACATTTGTACCCCTCGGATAATGCTTTGTCATGAGTGTTTCACAATTTCTCCCGTTGCTTGCAATAAGTTGAACAATTGCTCTTTCACTTGTTTTTCTTGCAATAATATTTCTCATATGGTTTATATTGAGATGGCCCCCATAGCTTTCTCAAATGTTGGAGACTTTGATGATTGCCATGATAAGCATGTTCCCCACTTGCATACTCACCATGCATATTTTTCATACTTGATTGACATTAATGGTGATGTGCACAAGAAGAGATACGTCATGATGGATGATGTGTTTATCTACCATGCACACACGTTCTTCCTTTTGTGTTTGATGTGTGTAGATACTCACACAAGAATGTCAACCTCGGTTGAGCACGAGTTGACAAAAAGAGCTCTAGATAGCATCCCCCAAGTGAGTTCAAGATCGAACCAAGCTCTGATACCTTTTGCATGATTTGCATCTTTCATGTTGAAAAATTGCTCTTTCTTATGGTTTGCTTGCAAGCATGTTGATGGTATTCTTTCACCTTGTGACAATCATGTTTCTTTGCTATTGGATATTGATGCTTTGTGTGTTGCCACACAAATGTTGAACAAATTCTCTTTCCGATGTTTTGTGTGCAGCCATAGTGCCATTTTGAGCATGTATTGTCATGAGATCTTCCAAATATCTCGTATTGTTGTTGCAACAAACATAAGGACCATTTGCTCTTTCATATGGTTTGTTTGCAAACACGTTGCTTTTGCTTCCGCTTGCGATACTCATACCCCCATGATTTTGGCTTTTGATGATATGTGTATGGCATCCAACATATTGAACAATTGTTCTTTCTAATGGTTGCTTGCACACATAATGATGTTGTTTTGGATATCTTTCCTTATGTGTTCTTGCCGAATTCTCCTATCCTTGCATCAAAGATGTTGACCAATATTTTAGTCCATTGCTTTGAGTCCCACACTAAGACGTTATATGGAGTTTTCGAATTCCCACATTTGGATGATGTTCAATTAACTTCCATGCACTTTGACCTTGCATATGCATTCCATTTGCGATACTTGAGTTGTGCTAATAGTGTTATGAACAAGAATGGACATGCCACAAATGACATTCTCCTCTATCACACACAAACATATGATGCTTGGTCTTTGTTGTGTGAAGGTATGAATGCATACACGTCAACCTCTACCACCCAAGAGTTGACAAGACGAACTGTAGAGAGTTACCTATGGATTCCCTTCATCGAGCGATCTCTACACCATAAGGTGACTTCCTTCTACTCGAGGACTCATGCTATAATCTTCAAGAATGGGCTACTCTTTGAGTGTTGCTTCGCTTTTGTTCTGAGCTTTGTAGGCTACATGGAAGTGAAGGAACATTGAAGAGCTGCCACATCAAGCTACTCGAGGACGACTACATGGAGAACCCAAGGATCAAGAATGTCTCTCGACCACCTCTACGTGATGAGCATCTAGAGTCGAGGATGACTCTTTTCGAAGGGGAGGGGCTGATGCAGCCCGTCCTACGGACGCTACTACATCTACAACGCGAAGTCCAAGCTCGTCCCCAAGTCACCCAAGAAGACAGACGCGAGCGGTACTACCACTCCCAACAACGGTCCTACCGTGCCCCGGTACTACCGCTCAGCATTAGCTATACTACCAGCCATGACTGAAGCCCGACTGTTATGGGGTAACCCCGTGGGTGGCCCCGATCTTCACGGATCTCATGGTCAAATCGATGGGAAAGCAAGTCGAAAGGGAGAAGGTAGCTGAAGAGAATGCACACCTCACGAAGAACACGATGAATACACGCAAAACACACACGATACAAGGCCGATAGCTCTCACCGGTGGCCACCGGTCCGATAGAATCCTCGCAAGGAAAGATCAGTCAACATGCTCCCTCGATCCCACGTAGAGAGGGAAGAACACCTTGGAGAGGGTCTTGACGTCTTGGCAAAGGGACACCGATGCCAAGGCCTTGTACAAGGGGGGAGGCGCGATGAAAACTCCAACGAGGTGGTGACGATAGTCGATCCCCTTTGGTAGAAGGGGATGAGGCAAAATTAGAGATTCCACAAAGGGGTTTTTCTTTAGTCTATCATCTATGCCTAAGGGATACATGAGGGGGTGGGGGCTCTATTTATAGGCCAACCACAAGTTCAGGGGTAGTTTGGGCATAAAAATAGGGTTTGGTGCGAAATAGAGGGGTACATGGGCCAAGGGCCCAGATGTTGGCTTGCAGGCCCATCACTTAGGCCGGACAGTCCGGGTCAGGTTGACCAGACAGTCCGGGGTGGGCGGACACTCCGGGTTGTGTCTAGGTAGAGTCCGATGTAGCATACTGATTGTCCGTGCCAGGACAGGGCTGGGGTAGGCCGGACACTCCGGCTGCGCCGGACATTCCGGTTGCCATCAAGCGGACTCTCCGGGGCAATGACGGCGGAGACTCTGGTTCTAGAGTTGGCTGCTCCCGGTCTATCTTCTTGGTTGACTTGGGGACGATCTTGGGGACTTGGCGTTGTAGATGTAGTAGCGTCCACAGGACGGGCCGCATCAGCTCACCCCTTCAAAAAGAGTCATCCTCGACTCTTCAAGATGATGTCGAGAGAACTTCTTGATCCTGGGTTCACCATATAGTCATCCTTGAGAATCTTGATGTGGCAACTCTTCAATGTTCCTTCACCCTCCATGAAGCCTACAAAACTCACAACAAAAGCGAAGCAACACACAAAGTGATGTGGCCCGACCTTCGGTCGTTACCACATCATGGTCTCCAACTTATGCCAAGTCGTCATGGACTCCAAAGGTGAATCCGTTCCTCTATGCGAGCCCACTTCCTACCCTCGTGAATGGTATACTACTTCATACTCCGTCCAATATCCATGATAGGTTCATACCGACGAGTACGGAGGAAAGGGAGGAAGCCTAGAGCACCAAGCCCGACAAGACGGAGGCTTGGAAGAGAAGACGGAAGAAGCAGCAGCTGGAGCACCGGAGTCTCCGACCTGCACACACCGGAGTCTCCGGCCACACCGGAGTCTCCGTCCTGCAAACCCTGGAGTCTCCGGACACATCTCCGGACTAACCCCTAGATCGAGCTCGAGGATAGCCAGAAGGCCCCTCCAGAGACGACACCGGAGACAGACCAGAGTCTCCGGCCCACACCAGAGTCTCCGGACCCCACACCGGAGTCTCCGACCTGAGCGTGTGGGCCTACGCGGCGCCAGCTGGGCCTTTGGCCCATGTACCCCTTAGTCCGCCTAGACTTTACCCTTTTATTCCTAAAGTACACTTGAACTAGTCGTTGGCCTATATATAGTGCCCCCACCCCCTCATGTAACCCTAGGCATAGATGATAGACTAAAGAAAACCCCCTTTGTGGAATCTCTAGTTTTGCCTCATCCCCTTCTACCAAAGGGGATCGACTATCGTCACCACCTCGTTGGAGTTTGCATCGTGCCTCCCTCATTGTACAAGGCCTTGGCATCGGTGTCCCTTTGCCAAGACGTCAAGACCCTGTCCAAGGTGTTCTTCCCTCTCCATGTGTGATCGAGGGAGCATGTTGACCGATCTTTCTTTGCGAGGATTCTATCGGACCGGTGGCCACCGGTGAGAGCAATCGGCCTTGTATCGTGTGTGTTTTGCGTGTGTTCATCATGTTCTTCGCGAGGTGTGCATTCTCTTCCGCTACCTTCTCCCTTTCCCCTCGCTTTCCCATCGATTTGACCACGAGATCCGTGAAGATCGGGCCACCCACGAGGTTACCCCATAACATCTGGTGTTAGCAGCTTTTGGTTGCCACGGATTTCCCCTCGATTTGGTCTTTTTCTCCATAAATTCGAAAATTCCACCAAAAACAGCCCCAATTCGTGTTTTGGATCGATCTGTGATATGAGTGCGTTTTGGTAGGTTTTGATCTATGGATTACTTGCTAAACTTATTGATCTACCTTCCCCTGTGTTCCCATGGCCAAATCCTTGATTTCCCCTACCAATTTGGTGTTTTGGTTCGAGTTTTTCCGCTAAAATCACGTCCCGGATGAGTTCTGCACGTCCTGGAACTTCCAGACCGGAGATTCCGGCCCCCGGACCGGAGACTCCGGCCCAGACCGGAGATTCCGGCCCCCAGACCGGAGTTTCTGGAAAAGTCTCTGGCCCCCACTACTGGCAGCAAATCTGTTTCACGGTTTTGAGCATAACTTTTGCATACGAACTCGGATTTTGGTGCTCTTTAGATCACTTCAAAGAGAAGAAGGATCTCTACATCATCGTCTCCGTGGTTCATGCTATCTTCTCCATCCAAATTCCGTGATCAAGGCGGAATCCACCAATAAAGGGTGAAGATCATGGATGAAAGGTATAAACATTCCGCGTCTTCTCCCCACTTGCTTTCCTTTGTGAGCTACACTATCTTTGCATTCAACAAACACCTATTGAGACTAATTCCTCCTATGATTGCTTGGGCTATGCACATTTGATACCTTGTAGAATTCCGAGCAAAAGTTGTGAGCGCGCTATCTCATATAGTTATCTTGTATAGTTGTTGGCACAAGGAAGAGGCAAGTGCAAAAGAAAAGAAAAAGAGAAAAAAAATAGAAAAATAAAAAGAAGAAAAAGAAAGAGATAAACAAGTGCCTCATAGAATAGGAAGCGCAAGCTCGATGAACATCAAATAGGTGGTACTTATTGTGCATATCTAGTAGCCCACCAATTTATTGCAATCGAACTAGCGTCTCTCCTTGCACTTGTGCGACACGAGCTTATAGTCTTCGCTAGGTAATCATTTGGTTCTTAGCTCACTTTCTCCGTCGCACAAGTCCCATTTATCCCACCGTGTGTGTTTCGTTGTACATATTTCCTTCTTGTGGATTGACTTGTTTTGCTTTGTGATCATCGTGGTTCTATACTTGCCATTACAATATCTTGATTTCGGATTGTTCTTGGACACGCCACCTTCCATACTTATCCACCATAAGCTTTGTGTGTGTGTTTTTTAGTGGTTAGTTAGTTTTGGTGTTCCACGTGAACTTCACTTTGCTTGGTTTTGATTGCTCTCCAGTGTTGCCACTTGCACGATACTATCTTCCAAGGTAAAGTAAGGTTTGACGTTGCATTCCTAACCCCTATGTAGCACCCCGGTAAAACCACTACTAGAAAATCGCTGTGTTTTTGTTTGGCGCATCATCATGACCGCATGCTCATGTCATCATGCCACATTGCATTTGATCATCGTCATCATCATGCATATGTTTGTCTAAAACTATTTTCTAAAAACCTATATTTATTTTCTAAATATACCCTGTCTTTATTTCAAATTAAAACCCCGGTCTCTTCCGGATCTTTTATTTGTCTAAAACTATTACTAAAAGAATATTTAAAAAAAATAAGCAAAATCATATTTTATAAAATCCCGGGGTGGCTGTCCGGCCGGTTATACCAGAAGCCCAACCGGCCAGATCACCTACTACCCGGCCTAGACCCAGCCCAAAACAAACCCTAGCAAACCCTAAACTAATCCTACCCTTCCCCGCCGCCAGCCACACCTGGCCACTCACCCACCGCACCGCAGCATCGCATCACACGCGCAGCCACCCGCGAACCCGCAACCCTCACCCTGGCCCCACCCTGCACGTTGCACGTGATGCGGTAAGCCACCCCACTCCAACTGACCGACAACCACCAAACCAGCCCCACCCCGCGTACTCTACACGCAACCATCGCGTGACTCGCTCTCGTTTCCCCGACCCGCATGTTCTCCCTGGCCCCACCTCGCTCGTCGCCATCCACCACTCCCCGCGCGTCCTGCACGAAACTCCATCGTGTTGCCTGCATGCGTACGCTCCCGATCAGGACCTGGCCCCACCACCACATCGCGTCCCACACCTGGCCATCCCACCCCGCGACAACCACCGATGCTCCCCTCCTTCCCCATACGATGCCCAACCACATCCCCGTGACCGTTTCTCCTTGTAGCGCGCTGCCTTGTCTGGCCCAAGCTTCCCCGCCTCGTAGAGCCGAGCCACCGCTAGGAGTCCGCCGGCCTTCCTAGAACACGTCACCCAGCCAAGCGCTGTTGTCGGCTCATTTCCACACACCATCGTCGCCTGGCTCACCTCGCCGCCGGAGACCACCTCGCCCTTCTCCGTCGATAGTTCGCCTCCACGCGATTTCCGGCCGCCACCAAGTCCCAGGTCGACCTCGACCTTATCGTCGCCTCTCTACCGCCCCTCCTTCCTGCAAGCTTGGCACCATGGCCCCCTCTGCAGCGACGCATGTGCCCCTGCAATCCCTCCTCCGACCCGATCTCTCCTCGCAGCACGCCGACGTGCTCCGAGCCGACGCTGCCGCCCGCGACCCGGCCACCGCGTGCCCCCTTGTCGGCCTGGAGGATCTCCAGCTCCACCGTCGCCAAGAGCCTCCCTCCCAGCGCCCCACCGTGAGCTCGCTCCTTGCTGTGGCTTCCTCCTCCCATGGACCCGCGCATGCCCTGCCGTCGACCTCGCCGCGAGCAGCACCGCACCGGCCTGCGCGACCCCTCCTCTCCATCGACCTCGTCCTCCTGTTGGCCTTCGTCCCCGTGTCCTCCTGCCGGCCCTCCATCGTTGACCGTGTCCCCGTTCAGCTCTGCGGACCCGCCAGAGGTCTGCTCGGTTTGTACCTACTGATGATGTGAGCCTCCGCTGTGTTGATGTGATGGTGTTGCTACCAGCTCTCAAAGGCAAGATCAATAGCTTGTTCCACTGCCTGATGTTGTGGTACTTCTTGTGTACCTACATGAGTTGGTAGTGCGGTGAGTTTGGCTACATCGGCTAATAAAACCTCATCCGATAATCCGAAGAATCTATGATGTGTAGACCCATGTCACCACGCCAAGATCTACTTCCAAACGCGTTGACCGATGATCGAGATGGTACACCAAGGTCTTCATCCTACAATGACAAGAGCATCACAATGGATGCAAAGACCCGAACCCCGGATCCGAAGACCGATCCCGGCGCGCCCGAACCCCAAGACCCTCGGCACCCAAGACCGTCGGAGCCTAACGTGTGACCCCTATCTGAGACCCTTATTTTTATAATATATGACATATACTTGTTGCATATTAATTGAGCATGTTTACATACATATTATGGGTCTTGAGGGTATTTCGATGATTCACCTAAATTAAATATGGAGACTATATGTGGGCTTTTCTAGTCTTATATCGGCTCCATTTAAATTGGTGTAGCAAATCGATGCCATGTTTTTGCCTTGTTAAGACAACATTTAAATTGCGGGGTAGCTAAATAACTTGAACCGTCTAATTAAATGTCAAGACCCCGGTTCCGCTTAATACTGCCTAATTGCACCGCACTTTTGCCATGCCATGCATCATACCATGAACATGCCGATTCTTCTGCCGTAGCATTAAATATTGCATCCGGTGTTTATTCTAGTGTTTGCTTCTTCGCGGACTAGGCCGATGAGTGGATGCGAGTATCGAAAATTTCTCCGGATGAATCTCCGGCAGTGTTTCCCAGGCGAGCATCTCTCCCCCTTCTAGCTATTTTGCATTTATAGTCTTTATTTCCTCCTGTTGATCTATTGCTATCCGTGTCGTGACGCTTTAGTTTCTGTACACCAGTTATATCCCGTGCAGCCTCTATATTGCCTTGGACACCTCCTATTACTTGTGTTTGGTAGATAGCTGGCCTTGCGAGTCATAGTTGCGTGCTCAGGTGCGATATCGTGTTGTCAAGTACCACAGTTGTTGGAATGCTGGCAGATGTTTATGGTGGAGATGATCATGACTTTAAATACAACTATTAAATTGTTGGGATAACTAATGAAAGAGGCACCGGTGGGCAATATATGCTATTTGGTTTTTATGTCCACTTGTGTCCCGTAGGCCCCGAGTACTTGATACCTGTTCCTTGACTATTCGCACTATCCACATCCGGGAGAGTCTATGAATCCCCCTTAGCCAGATCTTGATTCATTTCTTATTTCTTGGGGCCACAAACTAGTTTGGGGCTTTATTACTATCCTGTACTTATGCCATGCTTTACTGCTTTATTTACGATTGTGCATGAAGCACCTGTACTGTTTAGGAATTGCGGAGTGTTTTCGCGGTATCGACAAGCCCAGTCATACTTTCGGGTTCCCAGTCGTTTACAGCCATTGGCGCAAACCTTGGGTCCATCTCGGACCCGGCCAACTTCATTGCGGGTTGCTTAATGGGGTGGCCCCCTGAATATTTTATGAATCCTGTGATTGCTTTGTCGTGAAAGCCTTGCTGGGTTTTGATTTGGTTTTTCCGAGGTTGATCGTGTGTGTGTTGCTATTTGTGCACCCCTGCAGGGTAAATCTTTCTGAAAGCCATGTCCGCGGTTATGGATGACTTGGAGCACAGTATCTCGATCATAGACAAGAATAACTAAAGTAGTACTATAAATTTGACTTAATATGTGACTAGTAATCAGCTTCACTACAATGGAATGGATAATAAAAGTGCCAACAACTGGTGGAACTGGGATGTATCGTGTCATGCTATACCTGGCTAGTAAGTATTGCAACTCCAATGGAATGAAACAAAAGTACCAACAACTGCTGGGTTTGGGATGTCACATGCTAATTGTATCTGACTAGTAAGTACCACAACTACAACTGAATGGTTAACTAAAACTGCCCACTACTTATGCTATCAGGATGACTCATGCTATTTATATCTAACTAGTAAGTGCTTCAACTATAATGGAATGAATAAAACTGCCAACTGTGTGAGTTCCTCGGTTTGACTTCCTCGTTTGGTCACGAGGGGGAATACCAGGATGGGTATGATTGGTGTTAGTATTAGGTTGATCCCGAATAGGTCTTTCTTACCCCTCTCTAATAGCCGATAGTTATATCGAGTCTCTATAGGTTGAATAGTGTATGATGCGCTGCCGCTTCAGTCCACCATCCCTATGTAGGCGAGAGCCACCGAGTTCTAGCCTCGCCGTGTACTGGCCTCAGTACTGACGCTCCTCTTTTTCCTTTGCCCTTTGTCGGCACCCCTTTTGTTTTAGCAGGTTTGAGATCGACGTCATTAGCAGGGTTACCCTTCCGGCTTGGCCTGGGCAGGGTTATGGACGCCATTGGTTATTCTTCAGGGCTCTTAGCCCCATTCGCATCTTGTCCGTAGTTGGACGCTCTATCATTTTCAAGGTGATTTGGATCTTTGTATAGTATATTTGTATTCTTGACTCATGGAGTCGTTGTTGTATATATATGTTCTATGGGTTCCTTCGTGGACTAATGTGTAATGGTATTGCTTCGTTTTCCACCTGCACGCAAGTGCCTGGTGGGCGTCCTGGAATCATTTCTATGCGGGTTTGGCGGGAATCGCTAAAATTTGCATAGGGCCGATTCGAGGGTGTTACAGAGTGGTATCAGAGCTCAGCAGTTACGATACCCCACTGGTCCAGCCTGTAGGATAACCTAGCTAACAGACAAAGTAGAGTGTCAAAAATATTTTGTAAAATTCAGTTGGATAGATCTAATTAGGTCTGCTTTTACTTCTTACCCCTGTGTTATTCCCCTCTTACCTTCGCGTGTTTTGAATCTGCTCCCTTATCTTCTCTTCAAGTCCAGGAATTCTCGTGGTTGGGTTTCCGTCGTACCTTCAGTGTTTCGCTTCCTCCTTTCGTAACGGTGCTTCTACATCCGTTCTTCATGCTATCTGAGGAATCCTTCATCTGTTGGACTTTTCTTTGTTCCTTCTTGTGCTTTTCGGTGTCTTCCAACACGACGACATCATCTACATCAGATCTGATGAAACCCTGAATCACTCCTTTGTGTCTGAACCTCGCTTGTCGAGATCTTCAGTCTAAATTCTGAGAGTTGGTTGCATAATTCTCCATTCATGTGCAGAGTAATGCTTTGGGTGCGCGATGGACTGATCCCCATCCGACTACTCTTATCATTCACTTTTGTACATTGAACTGGTGGACCAATGCAATCTTTACTCCTTCCTTGGAAGTTAGAGGTGGCCTTTTCTTTCGATACCTTTACCTTCGTCTTTGTTTCTCCGTAGTGTTCTCACGATGATCGTGAGCAACATACCTTCTTGGTGGTGTAGCTGATTTCAAGATAGAGAATGAACCCTTGTTAGTGGTGTCGCGAGGATCTACATGAAGCGAGAAGACTCATATCGTCGACCTTCTTCCCCGTACCAGGAGGCGGATCTCGAGGGCGAGATCCATTGTTAGTGGTATCGAATTGTAGCACCCCGGTAAAACCACTACTAGAAAATCACTGTGTTTTTGTTTGGCGCATCATCATGACCGCATGCTCATGTCATCATGCCACATTGCATTTGAGCATCGTCATCATCATGCATATGTTTGTCTAAAACTATTTTCTAAAAACCTATATTTGTTTTCTAAATATACCCTGTCTTTATTTCAAATTAAACCCCCGGTCTCTTCCGGATCTTTTATTTGTCTAAAACTATTACTAAAAGAATATTTAAACAAAATAAATAAGAAAAATCATATTTTATAAAATCCCGAGGAGGCAGTCCATCCGGTCATACCAGAAGCCCAACCGGCCAGATCACCTACTACCCGGCCTAGACCCAGCACAAAACAAACCCTAGCAAACCCTAAACTAATCCTACCCTTCTCCGCCGCCAGCCACACCTGGCCACTCACCCACCGCACCCCAGCATCGCATCACACGCGCAGCCACCCGCGAACCCGCAACCCTCACCCTGGCCCCACCCTGCACGTCGCACGCGATGCGATAAGCCACCCCGCTCCACATGACCGACAACCACCAAACCAGCCCCACCCCGCGTACTCTACACGCAAGCATCGTGCGACCCGCTCTCGTTTCCCCAACCCGCACGTTCTCCCTGGCCCCACCTCGCTCGTCGCCATCCACCGCTCCCTGCGCGTCCTGCACGAAATTCCATCGCGTTGCCTGCACGCGTACGCTCCCGATCGGGACCCGGCCCCACCAACACATCGTGTCCCGCACCTGGCCATCCCACCTCGCGACAACCACCGATGCTCCCCTCCTTCCCCATCTGATGCCCAACCCCGTCCCCGCGACTGTTTCTCCTCGCAGCGCGCCGTCGGCTCCGGCCCAAGCTTCCCCGCCTAGCAGAGCCGAGCCACCGCTAGGAGTCCGCTGGCCTTCCTCGAACGCGCCACCCATCCAAGCGTCGTTGTCGGCTCCTTTCCGCACACCGTCGTCGCCTGGCTCACCTCGCCGCCGGAGACCACCTCGCCCCTCTCCATCGACAGTCCGCCTCCACGCGAGTTCCGGCCGGTGCCAAGGCCCAGGTCGACCTCGACCTCGTCGTCGCCTCTCCACCGCCCCTCCTTCCCGCAAGCTTGGCGCCATGGCCCCCTCTGCAGCGACGCATGTGCCCCTGCAATCCCTCCTCCGACCCGAGCTCTCCTCGCAGCACGCCGACGTGCTCCGAGCCGACGCTGCCGCGCGTGACCCGGCCACCGCGTGCCCCCTCGTCGGCCTGGAGGATCTCCAGCTCCGTCGTCGCCAGGAGCCGCCCTCCCAGCGCCCCACCATGAGCTCGCCCCTCGTCGTGGCTTCCTCCTCCCATGGACCCGCGCCTGCACTGCCGTCGACCTCGCCGCGAGCAGCACTGCACCTGCCTGCATGACCCCTCCTCTACATCGACATCGTCCTCCTGTTGGCTTTTGTCCCCGTGCTCTCTTGTCGGCCCTCCATCGTTGACCGTGTCCCCATTCAGCTCTGTGGACCCGTCAGAGGTCTGCTCGGTTTGTACCTGCTGATGATGTGAGCCTCCGTTGTGTTGATGTGGTGGTGCTGCTACCAGTTCTCGAAGGCAAGATCAACAGCTTGTTCCACTGCCTGATGTTGTGGTACTGCTTGTGTACCTACATGAGTTGGTAGTGCGGTGAGTTTGGCTACATCGGCTAATAAAACCTCATCCGGTAATCCGAAGAATCTATGATGTGTAGACCCATGTCGCCACGCCAAGATCTACTTCCAAACGCGTTGATCGATGACTGAGATGGTACACCAAGGTCTTCATCCCAGAATGACAAGAGCATCACAATGGATTCAAAGACCCGAACGCCGGATCCGAAGTCCGATCCCTGCGCGCCCAAACCCCAAGACCCTCGGCACCCAAGATCGTCGAACCCTAATGTGTGACCCCTATCTGAGACCCTTATTTTTATAATATATGACATATACTTCTTGCATATTAATTGAGCATGTTTGCATACATATTATGGGTGCTTGAGGGTATTTCGATGATTCACCTAAATTAAATATGGAGACTATATGTGGGCTTTTCTAGTCTTATATCGGCTCCATTTAAATTGGTGTAGCAAATCGATGCCATGTTTTTGCCTTGTTAAGACAACATTTAAATTGCGGGGTAGCTAAATAACTTGAACCGTCTAATTAAATGTCGGGACCCCGGTTCCGCTTAATACTGCCTAATTGCACCACACTTTTGCCATGCCATGCATCATACCATGAACATGCCGATTCTTCTGCCGTAGCATTAAATATTGCATCCGGTGTTTCTTCCAGTGTTTGCTTCTTCACAGACTAGGCCGATGAGTGGATGCGAGTACCGACAAGTTCTCCGGATGAATCTCCGGCAGTGTTTCCCAGGCGAGCATCTCTCCCCCTTCTACCTATTTTGCATTTATAGTCTTTATTTCCTCCTGTTGATCTATTGCTATCCGTGTCGTGATGCTTTAGTTTCCATACACCAGTTATATCCCGTGCAGCCTCTATATTGCCTTGGACACCTCCTATTACCTCTGTTTGGTAGATAGCTGGCCTTGCGAGTCGTAGTTGCGTGCTCAGGTGCGATATCGTGTTGTCAAGTACCACAGTTGTTGGAATGCTGGCAGATGTTTATGGTGGAGATGATCATGACTTTAAATACAACTATTAAATTGTTCGGATAACTAATGAAAGAGGCACCGGTGGGCAATATATGTTATTTGGTTTTTATGTCCACTTGTGTCCTGTAGGCCCCGAGTACTTGATACCTGTTCCTTGACTATTCGCACTATCCACATCCGGGAGAGTCTATGAATCCCCCTTAGCCAGAGCTTGATTCATTTCTTATTTCTTGGGGACACAAACTAGTTTGGGGCTTTATTACTATCCTATACTTATGCCATGCTTTACTGCTTTATTTACGATTGTGCGTGGTGCACCTGTACTGCTTAGGAATTGCAGAGTGTTTTCGTGGTATCAACAAGCCCAGTCATACTTTCGGGTTCCCAGTCGTTTACAGCCATTGGCGCAAACCTTGGGTCCATCTTGGAGCTGGCCAACTTCGTTGCGGGTAGCTTAATGGGGTGGCCCCTAAAATATTTTATGAATCCTATGATTGCTTTGTCATGAAAGCCTCGTTGGGTTTTGGTTTGGTTTTTCCGAGGTTGATCGTGTGTGTGTTGCTATTTGTGCACCCCTGCAGGGTAAATCTTTCTAAAAGCCGTGTCCGCGGTTATGGACGACTTGGAGCACAGTATCTCGATCATAGACAAGCATAACTAAAGTAGTGCTATAAATTTAACTTAATATGTGACTAGTAATCAGCTTCACTACAATGGAATGGATAATAAAAGTGCCAACAACTGGTGGAACTAGGATGTATCATGTCATGCCATACCTGCCTAGTAAGTATTGCAACTCCAATGGAATGAAACAAAAGTGCCAACAACTGCTGGGTTTGGGATGTCACATGCTAATTGTATTTGACTAGTAAGTACCATAACTACAACTGAATGGTTAACTAAAACTACCCACTACTTATGCTATCAGGATGAGTCATGCTATTTATATCTAACTAGTAAGTGCTTCAACTATAATGGAATGAATAAAACTGCCAACTATGTGAGTTCCTCGGTTTGACTTCCTCGTTTGGTCTCGAGGGGGAATATCAAGATGGGTATGATTGGTGTTAGTATTAGGTTGGTCCCGAATAGGTCTTTCTTACCCCTCTCTAATAGCCGATAGTTATATCGAGTCTCTATAGGTTGAATAGTGTATGATGTGCTGCCGCTTCACTCCACCATCCCTATGTAAGCGAGAGCCGCCGAATTCTAGACTCGCCGTGTACTGGCCTCAGTACTGACGCTCCTCTTTTTCCTTTGCCCTTTGTTGGCACCCCTTTTGTTTTAGCAGGTTTGAGATCGACGTCGTTAGCAGGGTTACCCTTCCGGCTTGGCCTGGGCAGGGTTATGGGCGCTATTGGTTATTCTTCAGGGCTCTTAGCCCCATTTGCATCTTGTCCATAGTCGGACGCTCTATCGTTTTCAAGGTGATTTGGATATTTGTATAGTATATCTGTATTCTTAACTCATGGAGTCGTTGTTGTATATATATGTTCTGTGGGTTCCATCGTGGACTAATGTGTAATGGTATTACTTCGTTTTCCACCCGCACGCAAGTGCCTGGTGGGCGTCCTGGAATCGTTTCTATGCGGGTTTGGCGGGAATCGCTAAAATCTGCATAGGGATGATTCGAGGGTGTTACACCCTACCACTCCATATACACCACTTGGTCTTGTGAATCATGTCTAGGGACTCCGGAACCGAGGATGATATCTATGAAGAATCCATGATGAGCCACCATGACTACGACTCCACAAGTATAGAGGACATGATGGAGCACTACACTAACAATGGCTCGGCGTGCTTTGAGGACCCGGAGCATTGCACGTATGATGACTCCACATGCATGGAAGACATGGAGAACGTCATCAACTATGGATCCTCAAGCATGGAGGAATTGGAGCTCTACATCGACAATGGCTCCTCATGCATGGAGCACTACACCGACAATGGCTCCATATGATTGGGTGATATGGAGTACTACATCAACAACGACTCCCCAAGCATGGATGACTTCGAGTGCTTCAACGACGATGCCTCACCAAGCATGGAGGACATGGCGAGCTTCACCCACTTCGAGGGCTCTTCCATGAGACATGAAGAATACCTCCACTGCTTGGAGATGGAGGACTACTATGCCAAGCTAGTGGAGACGCATCATCAAGAAACCATGACCTTCAAGGCCAAGCGTGCCACACCAAAGGGCACCACCTACTTCGATGATCCACCTCCAAGGCATCAAGCGCCACCATCTCCAAGGCACCAAGCACGACCATCTCCAAGGCGTCAAGTGCATCTACCTCCAAGGCATCAAGTGCCATCTACTCCAAGAAGAGTGGCGCCCAAACATCATCTTCCACAAAAGGGGCCACGAAGCAAGAATCTTCATCAACATACATCCTCTCGTGATCATCGCCAACATCAAGAGTATACAAGACGTCGTTCAAGGCATCTTCGCCATGAAGACGGAGAATACATGTTGAGCACCATCCATAATGCTCAACCAAGCTCAAGAAGGCACCACCATCACAAGAAGAGTGCCAAGGACAAGGAGCATCATCGCGAGCGTCATGTGGATGACCAAGTGCGCCATCTACATCAACCTTTGGCAAGGCACGCCAATGACCTCCGTCGACACCATCATAAGGCACCTTCAACTACTCATGCCACCACCACAATGGCATCAAGATCAAGCTCTCCTCCAGGCCATCAAGCTTCAACGCCCAAACTTGACGTCCCATATGACGCATGCAACTTCATGGATGAGGAATACAAAGACCTCTACTTCGCCAAGTTGGACGAGTATGTCAAGAGTACTACACAAGCCAAGGTGCAAGATGGCGATGACAAGGTCAAGAATGGTGAGCATGGGATTTTCCCTTCAGCAAAGGAGGCGCATGGAGTTGAGAGAACAAAGCCTACCCACATATGCTTGAGTGATGATGTGGTACCAATCCCATGTGAGTATGAGAGCCACTTAGCCCACTTGAGTGAAAACAAGAGTGAGATGAGTGACTCCACCATACGTGAGATTGAGTGCTTCCACTTGGAGGGCATGAGTGATACACTGAGTGAGTTGAGAGTGGTATCTCTAGTGTGTACTCTCATGATGTGCTAGGTTCCATGGATCAAGAAGTGCCAAGATTGGAGATGATGATGCCTCCAACCAAGAAGATGTACATGGTGGATGAAGATGATGCCATCCCCATAGATGATGAAGAAGTTGCCCACATGGAGGCCAATAATACCACAACACCCACTTCATATGAGAGGTATGAACAAGGTAAAAATAAGGGTGTTGATGCTGCCATGATCCCACTAGTGGACATGATGACTTGTGATGATTGGTATGCTATGGATGATGTTTGTGATATCACATATGCTTCATTGATATTTCCATGTGATACTTTGCCTTTGCATAATGTTGAGCATGTGAAATTATTTGATTTTGATGATGTTGCCATAGTCATGCCATGCTCTAAACGTTACGTCGATGATATCATTGCTTGCACTTTGTTGAACAATTGCTCTTTCCAATGTTTTGCTTGCAATGATAATCATAATACTACCCCTCGGACCATGCTTTGTCATGAGTGTTTTACAATCTCTCCCGTTGCTTGCAATAAGTTGAATAATTTCTCTTTTACTTGTTTTTCTTGCAACAATAATTCTCATATGGTTTATATTGAGATGGCCCCCATATTGAAATGCATGTTCTCCATTTGCATACTCACCACGCACCTATGTTACACTTGCTTGACACTAATGGTGATGTGCACAAGAAGAGATATGTCATGATGGATGATGTATTTCTCTACCATGCACACACGTTCTTCCTTTTATCTATGATGTGTATAGGTACCCGCACAAGAATGTCAACCTCGGTTGAGCACGAGTTGACAAAACGAGCTCTAGAGAGCATCCCCCAAGTGAGTTCAAGATCGAACCCAGCTCTTATACCTTTTGCATGCTTTGCATCTTTCATGTTGATAAATTTCTCTTTCCCATGGTTGGCTTGCAAGCATGTTGATGGTATTCTTTCACCTTGTGACAATCATGTCTCATTGCTATTGGATATTGATGCTTTGTGTGTCTCCACAAAAATGTTGAACAATTTCTCTTTCTGATGTTTTGTGTGCAACCACAATGCCATTATGAGCATGTATTGTCATGAGATCTTCCAAGTCTCTCATATTGTTATTGCAACAAACATAAGGACTACTTGCTCTTTCATATGGTTTCTTTGCAAACATGTTGTTTTTGCTTCCGCTTGCGATACTCATACCCCCATGATTTTGGCTTTTGATGATATGTGTATGGCATACAACATATTGAACAATTGTTCTTTCCAATGGTTGGTTTGCACACATAATGATGTTGTTTTGGATGTTCTTCCACATGTGTTTTTGCTAAATGCTCCTACTCTTGCATCAAAGATGTTGACCAATATTATCCATTGCTTTGAATGCCACACTAAGATGTTTTATGGAGTTTTTGAGTTCCCACATTTGGATGATGTTCAAACGATTTCCATGCACTTTGACCTTGAATATGCATCTGGTTTGCTATACTTGAGTTGTGCTAATAGTGTTGTGAACAGGAATGGACATGCCACAAATGACATGCTCCTCTATCACACACAAACATATGTTGCTTGGTCTTTGTTGGGTGAAGGTACAATTTTGTACGCGTCAACCTCTATGGACCAAGAGTTGACAAGACGAACCGTGGAGAGGTACCTATGGCTACCCTTCAACGAGCCATCTCTACATCCTAAGGTGACTTCACTCTACTTGAGGACTCATAATATAATCTTCATGAATTGGCTATGCTTTGAGTGTTGCTTCGCTTTTGTGGTGAGCTTTCTAGGCTTCATTGAAGGTGAAGGAACATTGAGGTGTTGTCAATTCAATCTTCCCGAGGACGACTATATGGTGAACCCTAGGATCAAGAAGGTCTCTCGACATCTTCTACTTTTGTGATGAGCATGTAGAGTCGAGGATGGCTCTTTTTGAAGGGAGGGGAGATGATGTGGCCCGACCTTCGGTCGTTACCACGTCATGGTCTCCAACTTATGCCAACTCGTCATGGACTCCAAAGGTGAATCCATTCCTCTATGCGAGCCCACTTCCTACCCTCGTGAATGGTATACTACTTCATACTCCGTCCCATATCCATGATAGGTTCATACCGACGAGTACGGAGGCAAGGGAGGAAGCCTGGAGCACCAAGCCGGACAAGACGTAGGCTTGGAAGAGAAGACTGAAGAAGCAGCAGCTGGAGCACCGGAGTCTCCGGCCTGCACACACCGGAGGCCTCGGCCACACCGGAGTCTCCAGCCTGAAGACACCGGAGTCTCCGGCCTACAAACCCTGGAGTCTCCGGACCCTTCTCCAGACTAACCCCTAGATCGAGCTCGAGGACAACCAGAAGGCCCCTCCGGAGACGACACTGGAGACAGACAGGAGTCTCCGGACCCCACACCGGAGTCTCCGGCCTGAGCGTGTGGGCCTGCGCGCCGCCAGCTGGGCCTTGGGCCCATGTACCCCTTAGTCCGCCCAGACTTTACCCTTTTATTCCTAAAGTACCCTTGAACTAGTGGTTGGCCTATATATAGTGCCCCACCCCCTCATGTAACCCTAGGCATAGATGATAGACTAAAGAAAACCCCCTTTATGGAATCTCTAGTTTTGCCTCATCCCCTTCTACCAAAGGGGATCAACTATCGTCACCACCTCGTTGGAGTTTGCATCGCGCCTCCCTTATTGTACAAGGCCTTGGCATCGGTGTCCCTTTGCCAAGACGTCAAGACCATCTCCAAGGTGTTCTTCCCTCTCCGCGTGTCATCGAGGGAGCACGTTGACCCATCTTTCCTTGCGAGGATTCTATCAGACCAGTGGCCACCGATGAGAGCAATCGGCCTTGTATCATGTGTGTTTTGCGTGTGTTCATCGTGTTCTTCGCGAGGTGTACGTCCGCTTCCGCTACATTCTAACTTTCCCATCGATTTGACCACGAGATCCGTGAAGATCGGGCCACCCATGGGGTTACCCCATAACACAAAGAGTAGCCAATTCATGAAGATTATAGCATGAGTCCTCAAGTAGAAGGAAGTCACCTTATGATGTCGAGATATCTCATTGAAGGGTAGTCCTAGGTAACTCTCTTCGATTCGTCTTGTCAACTCTTTGTCCATAGAGGTTGATGCGTATGAATTTGTACCTTCACACAACAAAGACCAAGCAAAATATGTTTGTGTGTGATAGAGGAGCATGTCATTTGTGGCATGTCCATTCTTGTTCACAACACTATTAGCACAACTCAAGTATCTCAAACGAAATGTGTATGCAAGGTCAAACTGCATGGAAGTTAATTAAACATCATCCAAATTTGGGAACTCAAAAACTCCATGTATCATCTTAGTGTGGCACTCAAAGCAATTGACTAAAATATTAATCGACATCTTTGATGCAAAGCTAGGAGAATTCGGCAAAAACACATGAGGAAGAATATCCAAAGCAACATCATTATGTGTGCAAACCAACCATTGGAAAGAACAATTGTTCAATATGTTGGATGTCATACACATATAATCTGATATGAGGTGGCCCGATGTTCTCAGTAAGCGGTTGGCGGTGATGATGGTGGATGATAGATAACTAGCCTATAGCTATGAACTCTCCCGCTCGATCCCTGATGCCAATGCAACAGCTCTCGAACCTTGTAGGATATTCACAACACCACGCTCTTGCGCACACAGCCGTCGACCACGAACGGTAGTTTGCAATCTACTAATTCCCGATGGAACAACAGATCACACTCAATTATAGTTGGTAAAATCGATCACAGGGTAATTCCAGAGGTTCTATGAAAGAAACAACTCCAAAATAGTTTTAACGTGGTCTAACCTAAACTAGAGGGCGTTCCCAGGATTATATGGCCGCCGGAATGTCCAAAAAACGCGAAATGTAAACGTGTCTGATACAGTCAGATCCGTCCGGATCTGATGGGAACTTTTTGGGCCGGATTATCCGGTCTAAGAGAGCCAGATTATCCGGGGGCCGGATTTTCCGGGGGAAAAGTCCGGTCAAATGTCCGCCCCGGTACTGAACATCCTGCACGAAGTCCTTTGTAGAATCTCCAAAGCAGGGCCGGATTATCTGGGGTGTGGGGGCCGGATTATCCAGGGTCTTTTAGACGTGGATGTACTCATTGGAAAGATCTTGGAATTATCTATCCAACAAGTGCTTATTTTCTTGATTTGAAGTTCGTATGAGGAATACACGTCCGTTTGAATTTCAGGACTTCTGTCTGTCCGAATTGAACGTTCCTTCTCTTCGATGAGCTCCCTTGCTTGTATTGCGCCTTCCTCCCGCTCCTCCCTCACGCATCCTTGGGCGATCATCATGTTGGGCTTATCTTGTAGCCCTTCTCCTCCTCGCGCCATTCTTGTTTCTCCAACGAACCTGATCATACATAAATGCATAGACTTAGGCAGTATAAAGTTCTCTTCAATCAAAGTACCAGATTCGTTTAGGAGTAAATTTACCTGTTGTTCAATTATCTTAGCACGATCTCTTGTAATAGGTCCAATTCTAATCTTATTGGACTGATCCTTTCTTGCAACAGTTGTCGCATCTTCAGTAGTCATTGGGGTAGGTGTAATTGTAGGGATGTCCTCATAATCTCCCCCCTTCAAAAGGCGTCGACCTCGACGCTCCAAGGTCTTCTCCAGCATATGGTGACAAATCAGCAATGTTGAAGCTGTTGCTAACTCCACCAAAGTCCTCAATAGGTATATCAACCGAGTAGGAGTTATCACTAATCTTGGCTAACACCTTGTAAGGACCAGCACCACGTGGCTTCAATTTTGACTTTCGAAGTAGTGGGAACCTATCCTTGCGTAGATGCACCCATACTATATCTCCAGGCTCGAACAACACTTCTTTCCTTGCTTGATTCGTTGCAGCAACAATGTTCTTGCCTTTCTTCTCAATAGCCTCTCGAGTCTTATCATGTATTTTCTTCACATAATCAGCACGTTTTGATGCCTCCATATCAACTCTCTCATGTAATGGCAGAGGCAACATATCAAGTGGCATCAATGGCTTGAAACCATACACCACCTCAAAAGGACAAAGCTGAGTAGTTGAATGCACCGCCTTGTTGTAAGAAAACTCAACATGTGGCAAACACTGTTCCCACTCCCGCGGATTCTTTTTAATCGTGGTCCTTAGCAGCTGTGACAATGTTCGATTCACCACCTCCGTTTGACCATCTGTTTGGGGATGACATGTAGTACTGAAAAGCAGCTTCGTTCCTAGCTTCCCCCATAAGGTCTTCCAAAAGTAGCTCATGAACTTCACATCATGGTCAGAAACAATCATTTTGGTACTCCATGTAATCTCACGATGTCCCTGAAAAACAGGTTAGCAACATGCGACGCATCGTCGCTTTTGTGGCAGGCAATAAAATGAGCCATCTTAGAGAACCTATCCACTACCACAAATATAGAATCATGACCTCTCTGAGTTTTAGGTAGACCTAACACAAAATCCATACTAATGTCTTCCCATGGAGTAGTAGGTGCAGAGAGAGGTGTATACAAACCGTGAGGCTTTAGCTTAGATTTCTACTTGTGGCACGTAATACATCGGCTCACAAATCTATACACATCACGCCTCATCTTGCGCCAATAAAAGTGAACAGCAAGCATGAGCAATGTCTTCTCATGCCCAAAGTGACCCATCAAAACACCAACATGTGATTCCTGGACTAAGAACAAACGCAACGACGATTCTGGAATACATAGTTTGTTTGCTCGAAATAAATATCCATCATGTATATGATACTTATACAATGCGTTTCTAAGAGCACACAAACGATATGGTTCAGCAAAATCATGGTCAGTTGCATAAAGTGCACAAATAGCTTCTAATCCAGGAATTTTAACATCAAGATTGGTTAGTAGCATGTTCTTCCTAGATAGAGCATCATCAACAACATTCTCTTTTCCCTTCTTATAATTAATGATGTAAGGAGAAGACTCAATGAACTCAACCCATTTAGCTAATATTCTATGCAAATTTGATTGAGCTTTCAAGTATTTCAATGCTTCATGATCAGAATGTATGATGAATTCCTTTGGCCACAAATAATGTTGCCAAACCTCAAGTACTCTAACAAGTGCATACAATTCTTTATCATAGATAGAATAATTCAAACGAGCACCAGTCAATTTCTCAGAAAAATAAGCTATAGGCCGACCCTCTTGCATCAAAACGCCACCTATGCCTATACCACTAGCATCACATTCAACTTCAAATTGCTTCAAAAAATCAGGTAATGCAAGTAATGGTGCAAAAGTAAGCAAACGTTTTAATGTATCAAATGCACTGTCTTGGGCCGCGCCCCATACAAAAGGAACACCTTTCTTTGTCAAATCATTCAAAGGTGCAGCCATGGTGCTAAAATCTTTCACAAAGCGCCTATAGAAACCAGCTAAGCCGTGGAAACTACGCACTTGACTTACATTCATAGTAGGTCAATTCTGATTTGATTCAATTTTAGATTGATCTACCTCTACTCCATTCTTAGATACAACAAATCCTAGGAATATAAACTTATCTTTTGCAAATATACACTTCTCAAGATTAGCATACAGTTTATTATCACTTAACACTTGCAAAACGTGTCGAATATGAGTGCAATGTTCAGATTCGGTGTAGTTGTATATGAGTATATCATCAAAGTAAACAACCACAAAACGACCAATAAACTCTCTCAAAACATGATTCATCAAACGCATGAAGGTACAAGGTGCATTAGTAAGACCAAACGGCATGACTAACCACTCATACAAGCCGAATTTAGTTTTGAAAGCAGTTTTCCACTCATCCCCTTCTTTCATCTTAATTTGATTATAACCACTACGCAAGTCAATTTTAGAGAAAACAGCAGCACCACTCAATTCATCTAGCATATCCTCTAAGCATGGAATACGATGACGGTATCGAATAGTGATGTTATTAATCGCTCTAAAATCAACATCATGCGCCATGTACCATCTTTCTTAGGAACTAAAATAACGGGAACATCACAAGGGCTAAGAGAAACACGAATGTACCCTTTATCCAGCAATGCTTGTACTTGCTTCTGAATTTCCTTAGTTTCTTCGGTATTAGTTCTGTAGGGTGCATGGTTGGGAAGTGTGGGGCCAGGAATCAGGTCCACTTGATGTTCTATACCACGCAATGGAGGTAAACCTGCGGGTAGATCTTCTGGAAACACATCCCCAAAGTCCTGCAAAACAGAAGAGACACCAAGACAAATAGGGGTCATGTCGTTAGATACCAATACCTCGCACTTATACATGAGCACAAGTGGCATGGCTGTAGGATTTTCACGAAATTCTCTCATATCCTCCTTGGTGGCTAGTATCAATAAACCAGGCACTCTCTCACTTTTCGTTATATCACTCAATTTAGGCTGAATTACATCAGGAACAGCTGTCACACAATGTCGCCGAGTGGTAGAATCTTCCTTCAAGTTCACATGTATCTTCTAGCGAGAATCATTCACAATATCTTGTGGTGTCATTGGTTGCATAGTAATCTTCTTCCCTTTGAATTCCACGTGATATGTATTGGCTCGGCCATTGTGTTGCACATGGCGATTATAAAGCCAAGGCCGACCCAATAGTAGGTGACAAACAGTCATAGGAACCACATCAAAATCAATAGAATCTTTATATGGCCATATTTGAAAATTCACACGTACCATATGATTTACCTTCATCTCACCATTGTTGCTCAACCATTCTTTGTAGTATGGCTTGGGATGAGGTAAGTATGTCAAATTCAGTTTGGCACATAGTTCCTTACTTGCAAGATTTCTGCAGCTACCTCCATCAATAATGACCTTGCAAGCCTTGTTAGGTCCAACTAGAGCTTTTGTTTGGAACAAGTTGCAACGCTGGGATTCCTCAACCGGTTGCACACTAAGTATACGTGAAGATACATCAATAATTGGAGCATGCTCAGGATACGCATCAGCACCATCCTCGGCATCATCAACATCATCATCAGAAGCTTCATCTCCACTTTCTACTTCGCCTTGTTCGTTAATAAACATAACTTTGATGTTTGGACAATCTTTCTTGTAGAGCCCTCTACCTCCACAAGTATGGCACACCACATCACGAGTATGTGTCATAGACATGTTGGAACCTGAGCTAGCAGCAGGAGTAGCGGGTTTCCGAGCATTAGAACCACCAAACGAAGGAGTACTTGCTGGTTTGGCCGATGGTGTAAATGGAGCAGCAGCTGGTGGCGTGACTGTAGGAGTAGATCTAGCCGAAAATCTGCTAGAGGATGGAAAACGAGCACGTGACTTCGCCTCTTCTGTCAACTGGGATTCGGCCTCTCTAGAATGGTGTAATAGTTCATTCATGGTCTCATACTTATGATGACGAACTATGCTCTTGATTGGTAACTTTAGTTTGTTGAGGCATCGCTGCATGGTCATCTCAATAGACTCACGAATTCTAGCATGCTGCATAAGCAGCTCCATCTCCATGTAGTACTCATCAAGTATCATTGTGCCTTGCTTCAATTGCGTCAATTTATCAAAAACTGATCGCAAGTAGTTGGTTGGTACGAAACGAGCCTTCATGATTTGCTTCATCTCGCGCCAATCCATCACAGGAAGTTCATTGTCCTCCCTCCTATGTTGCACAAGAGCATCCCACTAATGCAAAGCATAACCATCAAATTCAGATGCTGCAAGCTTTACCTTCTTATCTTCTAGATAGTCAAATAAACACCAGAGTTTCTCAATCTTTAACTCCCATGTGAGGTAATATTTAGGATCAATGGAACCATCAAACTTGGGAATTGAGAATTTTGGCTTGCCCAAACCATCATCAGCAGGTTGGTTGAGCACACGCTGAGCACGCCCAAGAGGGGCAAGCCCACGGCCATGAGCAGGTGCATGGACAGGGGGAATAGCACGTCCCCTGCCAACATGTGAGCAGCATCAACAATGCTACCCTCGTCAAAATCATCAAAGGCATCATCATGTTGAGGATCCTGCCTTCTGTGTATGGCGGTTATCAAACCCTTAATGGAACGCTGCAAAGTGGTGACATTGACATTGCGCGTAGCCACTTGCGTTTAGATAGTATCAACCATTCCAACATGCTGATCCAATCTCATATTCATATCCTGGAGATTCTTTTCAATGGCATATGTCGTGTGAGTAAACACATGTGTCAAGTGTGACTTCAAAGCCTCATATTCGCGCCAATTAACAAGCTCCTCATCCTTCTTTTTCTGCGAGACAACATCATCATCACTAGAAGACATGATTAGTAGGTTAGTGAAAAAATCAAAATCTGTATGGTGGAAACTCTCACAGCTCACTCAACAACTAATAAGAAAGGAGATCTTACCGTTCCAAAGTGAATAGAGATGCTCTACCAAAATAAATCAAAAACTGATGCACTTGATGTGATGAAGTGAATATCAAAGGTATAGAGAACGATCGTAGGGCACACAGGTTATTTATGGTGGAGCTATAGGTATGGTATCCTATCTACACCGCAAACAACTCCTAGTGATGATCGTACAAATACCCAAGAAACACACACGTGGAGAAAAACGTGGCAATGCAACTATGAAGGGTGTTGCACTACGCTCGATAGACACTAACAAAGCTCAAAGTAAACAGGCACAATATTTCTCAATCTACCGGTGCACAAAGATATCACTAGGCCTCTTGCTCAAATTCTCTTTTTTCACAACTTTTTTTCCTTTTTCTTTTGTATAGCTCTTTTTTTTTGCTTTTTCTTTTGCTATATTGCTTTTTCTCTTTTTTTTTGATTTTGTAGATAACACACGGCCAATTACAAAGTACAGCACCAAATTCCTAAGAGCAGCCTTTAGGAGCGGTAACTAGTATCAATGGGCAAGTTCCTACACCTATGTAGTAGATTGGCTGTGGCTAAGGTTTATGGAAAAGTGCAAATTGATCACACTTTGTAATTATGGTGTCGTGGCAGAAAAACAGCTCAAAATCCTGTCGTGGCAGAACAAATCCTGCTGTGGCAGAGTGGTGGCAGCAAAAACGGCGGAAATTGTGCCGCGGCAGAGCGGCGGCAGCGCGCGGCAGCAAATCTATGCCGTGGCAGCCAGGCGCGCATGCGGTAGAGAAATTGTGCCACGGCAGAGTCTCTGTCGGACTCGGTTTCGTGGTAGGAAAAACAGCTGTTTCCGTGCCGTGCCCGAATCGGTCAGGATTTTTTTTTAATTATTACAAACCGACTCGGCCTAGAGTAAGACACAGGGACTCTCAACCTAGATCGGATATGCTAGAGGCGTGTAAGAACAGGTGATGAACAGGACTCAAAAGAAGAAAACGATGAAAGAAAAACTAGATCTAAACTAATTGATGAACACGACCAGCAACTATTACTCGTCTACGATGTAATCTAGGCTATGGCGAATCTTTTTGTGGGGTTATTTTCTGTATAGGACGAAAACACTTCTAATCTATGGATGGATTGTGGACTGCTTACCGAGGCAACGAGGATATCTGATACCAAGATGATATGGGGTGGCCCGATCTTCTCTGCAAGCTCTTGTCGATGGTGATATGGTGGATGATAGATAATTAGTGCGTAGCTATGATCTCTCTCGCTCGATCCCTGATGCCAATGCAATAGCTCTCGAACCTTGTAGGATATTCACAACACCACTCTCTTGCGCACGCAGCCGTGACCACGAATGGTAGTATGCAATCTACCAATTCCCAATGGATCAATATATCACACTCAATTATAGTTGTAGAATTCGAACACAGGGTAATTCTAGAGGTTGTATGAAAGAAACAACTCCAAAATATTTTAATGTGGCCTAAAAAACCCTAACTCCGCCGCCCCATCTATTTATGGGTTCAGGGGGCGGCGGCCTATGGGGAAACCCGAGTTGGTTCCACCCAACCTGGATACAAACCGGCTACAAAGTGGCTCGGCCACATGTTCTGCCGTGGCAGATTTTCACACGGTTTCTCTGTCACGGCAGCCTGCCGTGGCAGAGCCGGACTCGGTTTTCCTGCCGTGGCAGCCTGCCATGGCAGAGAAACGAGGCTTTTCTCTGCCGCAGCAGAGAACTCCCTCCTCTTGTTGATCTTCGTCTTGGACATCTGCTTACGCTTCCTCCCTCTCCTCCCTCACGCATTCTTCATTGATCAACACGCCTTATTCCATTAGCTCCTCGCTCCGTGCTATGCCTTATTCTCCTAAGTACCTGATCATGGAATAATTCAAAGACTTAGGTAGTATAAAATTCTCATTAATTAAAACACCAGGTTCATTAAGAAACAAGTTCACCTGTTGTTCTAGTAGCTTAGCACGAGCTCTTGTGATTGGTCCAATCCTTATCTCATTTGATTGATCCTTCTTTGCAATTGGAACATCTTCATTAGCAATTGGGGTAGGTGTAACTGTAGGGATGTCCTCATCAGAAACGTGCCATGGTTTGCTCCATGCGCTCATCAATGTTGGCACGGATCAAGTTGAGTTATATTTCCTTAAAGTACTCTTCCACGGTCTTTGTCCCTTGATGAAGCTATTGAAGGTTGTTGAAGGGGTCACGCGTGTAGTGCGCCGGGACAAAGTGGGATCTCATATGAGCCTTCATGTCATGCCAAGTTGTGATTGGCGGCTCTTGTCTTGCGTCACGAGCAACTTGAACTTGTTCCCACCAAAGGTTGGCGTAATCATCAAACTCAAGCGAAGCCATGGCTTGCCAAATGTTTCTTCCTCATTGTGGTCACGGTAACGATTGTTGCCATGTTTATGATGGTCTTCATCTTCCATGCGATCATTGTGAAGAGCTTGTTGACGATCTTGTGGTTGAGGAGGTGGAACTTGGTTCTCGTGACCTGATGTCTACGCACTTCTATTCTTGTAGACAGTTGTTGGGTCTCCAACTACAGAGGTTTGTAGAACAGCACCAAGTTTTCCCTTAAGTGGATCACCCATGGTTTATCGAACTCAGGGATGAAGTGGTCAAAGGTATTCCCTCTCAAGCAACCCTGCAATCAAGATACAAGAAGTCTCTTGTGTCCCCAACACACCTAATACACTTGTCAGGTGTATAGGTGCACTAGTTTGGCGAAGAGATAGTGAAATACAAGTGGTATATATAATTATAAGTGGTAACGGTGATAGAAGATAGCTTGATGGCATGGAAAAGACTAAAGTAAAACTGAAATAAAGAAGGAAGCAAGCAAACATGTAACATATCTAATTGCAACGGTGTATCAATGCTTAGAAACAAGGCCTAGGGATCATACTTTCACTAGTGAACACTCTCATATAAATATATTCTTCTTTATGATACTACGCTGAACTACTCTCCGGTTGGACACTCTAATCAATGGTAGGGCTATAACAGCACACCTCAAAGTAAGCCTTTCCCATCTAGAAACCCCACACTATCACCTTGAGTACTAGATGAGTCCAACAAACACCACAATTTCATAAAGACATCCAACTCCAAATATAACTCATAACAAGTATTTGTAATCTCTAGCCTAAGTGCCACCATGGTGTGCTCATTGTCACTTTCACACACATGGGGAGAGCAGAGATCTATTAAAGCACTTGAGTAGCAAGGTAGATCTATAGATTACAAGCTCATGATCTCAATAAGATCATGCATAGAGAGAGATGAACACATAGCTACCGGTAGAACCCTTAGCCTCGAGAGAGAACTACTCCCTCCTCATCATGGGAATTAGCAATGGTGATGGAGATGGTGGTGGAGATCGATGGAGATGGCTCCGGGGGCACTTCCCCGTCCCGGCAGGGTGCCGGAACAAAGACTTTCTATCCCCCGAATCTCCCCTTTGGTTGTGGCGGCGCTGCGGAATTTTTCGTGGATTTCTGATTGACGACTTAGGGTTTTGGTATCGGGAGGCTCTTATAGGCGAAGGAGGCAAGGTCGGTGGCTGGCCAGGGGGTCCACACCATGCCCTGGCGCGACCTGGGCTGGCCCACACCATGGGGTGGTGTGGCCACAACGTGTCCCCTCTTCGACTCTCCTTCTGGCTCCGTGAGTCTTCCGAGAAAATAGGAACTTTGGCTTTTGTCCCGTCCAATTCCGAGAATATTCATTTTCTGACTTTCCTGGAACCAAAAAGAGCAGAAAATAGGCAACTGGCACTGTGGCACTTTTTAATAGGTTAGTCCAAGAAATCATATGAAAAGTACTCCAAAGTGTGGACAAAACACAAGAAAGTAGATAAAACCAAGCATGGAACATCAAAAATTATAGATATATTTGCAATGTATCAACATCCCCAAGCTTCACTCCTGCTCGTCCTCGAGTAGGTAACTGATAAAAAGAAAGAATAATTTTTGAGGTGACATGCACCATCATAAACTTGATCAAAGTACTTGTAAGCTGGAATCATAGTACTTCAATCATAACATGAAAGACAAAGTTCTAGCAATAAGAAAAAGAAGCTATGTTGCAACATGAAAAGGCACAAACAAAAGATTCATGAATAACAATGCTTTGCAAGACGTTTGTTTGTTTCACATAAAGAAAACATAGCATAATAGTATTCAGCTTGTCCCTCATAGAGTAGCAAATATAAATGCATAGGACACCTTCAAAGTTCATAAGGGTGACTAGATACAAATAGTTTAAAACAAGCAATATCAAAGTTATGCATCAATCAACAAGTCTTGGGACAATGCACATAGAACTAAGAATGGCCACTATGCTCTCGAAGTAGGTGCATAAAGATAGAAGGTGGAGACTCAATATAATGGTGGAAGAAAGGCCTTCATAGAAGGAAGTAGGGATTCAAGTCTCATAAAGAACTTCCAAACATTATGGTACTTATAGCATTCATCTCTCATTGCCCCTATCATAAGCATCTTGAAGGTGATTAAGGTTAAAGTGACACAACTAAGAGGATATGCTTGACAAGTTATAAACTGAAATCTCATGCCCCTTACTTACGAAGACCGATCCTCATGCTACTCAACTTTAGTCACAAGTAAGCTCTTGTCATTGTAAGTACAAATGTATCATAAATAACCGCCAACGGGGTACCCCTTGCACATGGTACAGGAGCTATCCATAATCAAAATGACAAGGCAAGCAGACAATCAACATCTCAGTGATCTTTTTATTTGCTATTTGCATAGGTTTTTATTGAGGATGCTTCATAGAGTGCTCATTATGGTGATGCTGCAAGTTTCCACCATGATTAGGCATGGCTTAGGCTAGCGGCCCAGGCATTTCACTAACACACATACAAACTCCGTGATCTTACAAGTTCCACTTTTATTTCACACCGCCGGGATCCGTAAGAAAAAGAACATGATATCAACGGGGTACAAAGTACAAGTGCAATGTTGAAAGCGTTCCCCATGAAACATGGTTCTGCTAATTTCTACTTATAAAGCGCAAGCATATACGCAACAAAGAAGGACCCAATGGTTCAAGTTTATTAGATACAAAAAAGTAAAGTGTGCCATCAAGTTCGTGAGAGCTTTAATCACTAGTTTTCTCATAACAAGTTTAACTTGGAAGGTAAACAAAAGCATGAATATACTTGGAATAGGATAGTAGGTAGGTATGGTGGACTCTTTGGAATAACTTGGTTTAGGGAGTTGGATGCATGAGTGGAACTCATACTTTGTTGTGGAGGCTAGCAAAAGGATGGGAGCGACAAACTAAGAGAGCAATAATGGCCATAATCATGCAGAGCGACAAAATATCATTGATCAAAGCATAAAGTGATACTAAAAGTTGAAAACTAAAGGATCATAAAGGCTATGGTGACTTGAGATAGTCATAACATGGTGTGAGCATGCGCCAAGTCAACCCAAATAAAGCATCAAAGGAGAATACCACTATACTGCTTTAATATGCTAAAACAACGCATGATTCATCCAAGGCACATTAAGCAATCTCAATTGTTTATAACAAGTCATGCTACAGCAAAGAATACTAAGCATAAAGCCAAAACAATATCAAGCATGGCATGACAAAGCATCGGCCATAATCAAAAACAAACTCTCTTTAACACTTAAGCCTGAACTTTCCTACTCTTTTCCAATCCAAACCAAACTATTTGAAAACCAATGCATGAAAGAGGGGGTCCAACCAATTTATTCAGCAAACTAAGCAAACAAAGCAAACTAAAAACCAAAACAAAAACGAAAAAGAAGACGCTCCAAGAACAACACAATTGTGCATGAAACAATAAAAATGAAGCGTTTGGAAGAAACCTGGGATTTTTATTGATGAAGAAGGGGATGCCTTGGGAATCCCCAAGCTTTGACGCTTGTACTTCTTGGATATATCTTGGGGTGACAGCGTGGCATCCCCAAGCTTGAGCTTTAGTCCATTCTTCATCTCATTACTCATTCCTTCCATACACCTGAAATTTTTCCTTCATACAAAACTTCACACAATCTTTATTAGCAACATTAGTGCACTCAAGATAATAAGTATTTTGGTTCAGTTTCAACACCAAATAAACTTCCATTAGAACACTAGATACTGTAGCACTTCCCTCAAAAATCTCAATTCCCCAAAAGAAATCAAAAAGAAACCAACAAGAAGCAAATGCAGAAAATGGCAGAAATCTGTCAAAACAGACCAGCAGGTAAAGATGAATTTTCTCGAAGACCTTCTGTTGCTCAAAAGAAAAAGTGTTGAACTAACGAAAGTTAGATAACAACCTGGGGCAGAAGCACAAAAATTCACGCCTCAAAAAGACGTTCACAGATTTTACACAAATGTTTACGGTGAAGCACAGAAATCTGTTTCGGGATAGCAACTTTCCCAATCATTACTTCTCTCTCATTAGAGGTTACTCTTGGCACAAAAAGCAAACAAAAAGGATAAGGAGAGGTTATTACTGAATTAATAACTTCCAATACTCATCTAAAACTTTTGGGTTATCTCCCAATAAGTACTTTTCTTTAACGCCTTTAAGTTAGGCATGATAGTTTGAGAAGATGCTCCCATAAGAAATATGAATTGAAGTAAAAGAGAGCATCAAGGAGCAAATTCAAAGCACATTTAAGTATAACCCACTTCCTATGCATAGGAATCTTGTAAATAAACAAGTCATGAAAGCACAAAGCAATAAGCATAGAAAGCAAAATAAGTGCAACTTCAAGACTTTCAACATAAAGAGGGGAAACTTAATATTATTGAGATGCATAAAACCATGTTTCCCTTTCTCATAATAACTTTAAGTAGCACCATGAATAAAATTAACAATATAAATATCACATAAAATAGTCTTATCATGAGCCACATATATATAAGAAATAATACTCTCCACATAAACATAGTCATTCTTATTAATTGTAGTGGGAGCAAATTCAATAACATAACTATCATTATTATTCTCATCACCATAATCATCAAATATAGGAGGCATATTGTAATCATAATTAGTTTTCTCCTCAATAGTAGGTGGACTGAAAATATCATATTCATCATTATAATCATCATATACTGGAAGTTTGGTATCATCATAAGCAATAGAATAGCTATCTTCCAAAGCTGGGGAACTAAAAAGATCATTTTCATAAAAACTAGCTTCCCCAAGCTTAGACTTTTACATAGCATTAGCAATAATAGTTTCCAAAGAATTCATACTAACAACATTGCTATTAGCATGCAAATAAAGTTCCATAGGTTTTTTAATTTTCTCTTCAAACACTTCATGTCCTAACTCAATATACATACTATAAAGCTCTCTAATTTTTTGGTTGTTTTCCATTAAGCCATTAATCAAGATTATCAAGTTCAAATCACCTAAGTTTAGGGTTAACAAAAACTCTTATTATCAAATTTTAATATGAGTGTATGTGTGAATTGCATTAGTGTATGAATGAGTGCAACTGCCATGTTTAATTGCTACAAATGACAATGAATGGTTTAAAGATGAATACTACATCATCTAGGCCATTTACAAACAAAATCAAAAGAAAAGAAAATCAAATATGAATCATATGATCGACTGGTCATTTTGACCAAACTTATCCACTAGACCACTTTGAGTGTTTCTAGCCAAAGATGATGAGGACATCCCTACAATTACACCTACCCCAATGACTACTGAAGATGCTACAACTGTTGCAAGAAAGGATCAGTCCAATGAGATTAGAATTGGACCTATTACAAGAGCTCGTGCTAAGCTACTTGAACAACAAGGGAATTTACTCCTAAACGAATATGGTACTTTGATTGATGAGAACTTTATACTGCCTAAGTCTATGCATTTATGTATGATTAGGTTCGTTGGAGAAACAAGCATGGCGCGAGGAGGAGAAGGGCTACAAGAGAAACCCAACATGATGATCGCCCAAGGATGCACGAGGGAGGAGCGGGAGGAAGGCGCAATACAAGAAAGGGAGATCATCGAAGAGAAGGAACGTTCAATTCGGATAGACAGAAGTCCTGAAATTCAAACGGACGTGGATTCTTCACTGAACTACTCTCCGGTTGGACACTCTAATCAATGGTAGGGCTATAACAGCACACCTCAAAGTAAGCCTTTCCCATCTAGAAACCCCACACTATCACCTTGAGTACTAGATGAGTCCAACAAACACCACAATTTCATAAAGACATCCAACTCCAAATATAACTCATAACAAATATTTGTAATCTCTAGCCTAAGTGCCACCATGGTATGCACGCTGTCACTTTCACACACATGGGGAGAGCAGAGATCTATTAAAGCACTTGAGTAGCAAGGTAGATCTATATATTACAAGCTCATGATCTCAATAAGATCATGCATAGAGAGATATGAACACATAGGTACCGGTAGAACCCTTAGCCTCGAGAGAGAACTACTCCCTCCTCATCATGGGAGTCAGCAATGGTGATGGAGATGGTGGTGGAGATCGATGGATATGGCTCCGGGGGCACTTCCCCGTCCCGGCAGGGTGCCAGAACAGAGACTTTCTATCCCCTGAATCTCCCCTTCGGTTGCGGCGGCGCTGGGGAACTTTTTGTGGATTTCTGATTGACGACTTAGGGTTTTGGTATCGGGAGGCTCTTATAGGCGAAGGAGGCAAGGTCGTTGGTCGGCCAGGGGGCCCACACCAAGCCCTGGCGCGGCCTGGGCTGGCCCGCGCCATGGGGTGGTGTGGCCACACCGTGGCCCCTCTCCGATTCTCCTTCTGGCTCCGTGAGTCTTTCGGGAAAATAGGAACTTTGGCTTTTGTCCCGTCCAATTCCGAGAATATTCATTTTTTGACTTTCCTGGAACCAAAAACAGCAGAAAATAGGCAACTGGCACTGTGGCACTTGTTAATAGGTTAGTCCAAGAAATCATATGAAAAGTACTCCAAAGTGTGGACAAAACACAAGAAAGTAGATAAAACCAAGCATGGAACATCAAAAATTATAGATACATTTGCAATGTATCATGACGTTGTTGCGGAGCTTGCTCTTGATGTTGTTGTTGTGGAGCTTTCTCTTGCTCTTGGCGTAGTTGTTGACGGTGTTGAGGCGCTTGAGCCTCATGGTGGCGAGGGTGTGGAGCCTCATGACGCGGTTGATGACAAAGGGGAGGTTCGTTCCTTGGTTGTTGATGTGGATTAGGCACACGGGCCTCACGGTGAAGATCATGGTCTTGAGCCACTTGACATGGTGGGCGTCGCTCAATTTGTAACACTTGATGCTCCATGTCTTGGTGTGGTGGAGGAGGCGCCTCGTGATAACCATGTTGTTGGTGTGGACATTGATGACGGTGATGACGAGGAGGAGGATCTTGGAGAGCTTCACGTCGATGGCAAGCTTGATTTGCCATATTGGAGTCATCACTTGTTGTGTCAAGTACGTGTCACGGACGATGGTGGTAGACTTGTGGTTGCACTTGCGGTTCTTCTTGTGGTTGCTCTTGTTGGATCACCAATGCCCTTGCGAGATGACGGTGCGCTTCTTGCCTTGCTCGTGGTCTTGAAGAGAAATCACCATCATAGCTTGACATTGCAGCGTGCCGTGGGGAAGGTACATAGTTCGAAGAACTTCCATCTTCAACCACGGGGGCGTCATTGCGTCTTGGAGCACTTGGTTGTAGATCTTGTTGAAGAGGTGCATGACGACGCGAAGAACTTGAAGAGCTTGATGCGCGTGAACATGGTCTTGCCATTCCATCGATGAGGCGTCGAAGATTGTCATTTGTTTTGGCGACGAAGTGTTGAAGCGCTTCATTTTGGTGGCCAAAGTTGTGATGCATCGCATGCATTTGTCATTCGAGGCGTTCGAAGCGGTGGTCGATGTTCTTGAACTCGGCTTGTGTCTCGCCAAATTGTTCATCTTGTCGCGTCTCAAGGGCTTGGCAACGTTCACGGAACTCTTGTCGGACAATGAAGTGACTTGCGCGCGTCATGTACGGTCCTTGTTCTTCTTCTTGGGGAGGTGGTTGGCTCGACTCACCGTGCCTATCCATCATGCAAAACACACAAGTATTGTGTATGGAAGTGGAATATGGTGGTGTTAGCCTTGTACCTCACCTTGGGGATTACACCAAACTAGAAACCACAAGTGAGAGCTACTAGTGTGCAAAGTGGAATTGCAAAGAAAACTCACACTAAAGAAAGAACTAACTCTCAAAAGCTTGTTGGTGGTAGGTTAGGATTGTGGAATGCCAAAGAACCAACCAAAAGAAAAGGGTTAGTCAAAAGTGGGTGAAATCCAACAAATCTCAAGTCAAAGGCGAAGGTCAACAACTCAAAGTGGTGACGAGAACCTACGACTATATACACACACGTGGAGATTGTTGGGACTGACACGACTATGAAAATGAGCAAACAAAATGTCCTAACGAAGACTAAGTTCGTTGCCGTGCCAATGCAAAGGGAGACCATGGCTCGTTTGCAAAGAAGAAAAATGAGCAATGGATTTGTGCACTTGCCTTGGGCGCTCTTATTTCTCTCTTGCTTACAAGCTTTGAGACTCTCTTTTGCAATGGGAGACTTTTTTTCTTTCTCTTTTGCTTTCTATCTTTTTTTTGCTCTCCCTTGATGCTACCAAGTCACTCTTGCTATTGCTTTTGCACTCTCACTATCCAAGGACAAGTGCACAATGCTTAAGCAAACACAAGATGAGCCACTCTCGTGGGATAGGTACACACAAAGGAAGATAGGGGTCAACAAGTTGACGCAAGTTATACCTTCGGTGGTGATGATGCACTTGCCGTCGGTGGTGCGGGATGATGTTCGTCGGTCGTGGTCTCGATGAGCGCGGAGGTTGTTGATGCGAAAGCTTATTGTTAGTTGCTGACACGCACATGGGACACTCTGAGCAAACAAAGGAAATTAGCCAATGCGAAAAATGAGGCAAAACTGTCAAAATTGGCGTTACGGTCGGACACTCTGGTCTGTCTATGCCGGACACTCCGGTTTGGCCGGACACTCTGGTCTGTCTATGCCGGACACTCCGGTTTGGCCGGACACTCCACTCTGGCCGGGTTAGGCCGGACACTCCGGTGCGGCTTTCTTGCTCGTGTTCTTGAGCGGAAATTCTTGCCTTGAGGCCTCAAATCTGGGAAAAGCTGGCCAAATCAGGCTGGGAAAACGCAGGATAAAGCTGGACCAACTCCTAAGACAAGGTTTGGTCGGATCAAAACCACCAATAACATTCCAAATCAAGAGATCGATACAAAGGCAAATATGGGCTGTTTTTTGGGGGATTTTCGAATTTTTGGTGGATAGAAGAAAATTTTGTGGGGTAATTCGTGAGCAACGAAGCTCTTGATACCAATATGTTGAGGGCAAACCTCTAGGGTGGCCTGATCTTTCATGAATCCCAATCAAATCGAGGATGGAGTGCCTGGAGAGGAAGGGCAGATGAACACAACGAACTCACGCACGAAGAACACGATGAACACACACACGCAAAACCACGATACACACCAATAGCTCACGCCGGCGGTGACCGGTCCGGTGCAATCCCTAGGATCAGCGTCGGGCGGAGGACTCTCTCTCGAACCAGCATGGCGAGGAGGGAGACTCGATGAGATCTTGACGTCTAGGCAAAGGGACTCTGATGCCTAGGCCTTGTACAATGCAGAGGCACGATGCAAACTCCAACGTGCTCGAGCCAAGCTCCTTCAAGCTAAGGTGAATTCGCTCCTTGTCTCTTGTGATTTCGATACATCCTTGGACGACTTGCTACTTCATGCCAATACTTTATGCATCATCAGGTATGAACCCATGAAGAAATGCCAAGAGAAGGATCCAAGCCATCGCAAGGCAGAGTCCTAGACCAAACCGGCGCCAGGACTGGTGGACCGGAATTCCTGCCGAAATTCCAGCAAATCATCCGGTGGACTGGACTCGAGACCGGAAATTCTGGCGCACGAGAAACATACCTCTGTGAGCCATTCTGGTGGCCGACCGGAATGTTTGGTGCGGACCGGACATTCCAGCTCCTAGTCTGGCACGACCGGACTTATCGCTGAAACGTCCCTGTCTTAAAGTCAACCAGGGTTTGATGCCCGAGAGTATTCCTATTTCGTCCAGTTTTTACCCTTTTGTACCCAAAGAACCCCTGACTTAGTGGCTGGCCTATATATAGCCCCCACACCCCCTTGTATTGCTTAGGCATGATATTTGGAATTACTGGACACTCTTGTGGATCTATCTAATTCTTGCCTCATGCTCCTTGATTAGGGAGCACCCAAATATCATAAACCTCGTTGGAGTTTGGATCGTCCCTCCCTTGTTGTACAAGGCCTAGGCATCGGAGTCCCTTTGCCTAGACGTCAAGACCTCATCGAGACTCCCTACTTGACGTGCCGGTTTGAGAGAGAGACCTCCGCTCCATGCTGATCCTAGGGATTGCGCCAGACCGGTCACTGCCAGCGTGAGCTGTAGGTGTGTATTGTGTCTTAGCGGGGCTTGTGCCTTTGCGGCCCCAAAGTTCGTGGTCGAGTGCATCGTGGGGCCCGAGTTGCCTGAAATTGCCGCGTTTCGCAAAGTTGGGCTGCCAACTACCGAGAGGGGCCATTTCGAGGCAAACTCATCTCACCCCTACCAAATCCAAACATTTCGTCAAGCTGCCCCATGAAGTAGACGGTCGGGACACCCATGTCAGTAATCTGTCCGTGCCTCGAGTGCCAACGTGGCAATCACGTAGGCAAAACGAGGAACTAAAGGGGCTTGGTGCGTTGACCAAATTCACAAATCCACTCCCTCCTTTTGCATGAACCCTAGCACCGGCGGCTTCGGAATCCACCCTCCAACCAGAACGATCTGTTCGGAGATTTGTCTTCCAGCGGCAAGTTGCTACGCCTACTCGCTGATCCTGAGCTCCAATGCCGAATGCAGTGCCCGCCATAGTGACGCTCTAGCCTGCCTCTACTGCTGACGAGCTGAGCAGCGCGAAGGATGGCACATCCTATTACCGAGGAAGAAGTAGTTCTGGCTAATTACGGGTGAGCTACTCTTCTCGTTGCTATTCGCACTATCTATAACTGCTAGCTGTCTATTGCCATTATAGGGATAGATCGAATAGTTTGCTAGCACAACGCTAAAAAACAATTCTTATCTTTTGTCCCCAATTTTCTGTCAAGTAGGATCTCCGCTGAACCCAAATACACGATTACGGTCACCCTCTACGGCTGCCAAATTAAATTAGCAGATGGCAAGAGCGAGTGGAATCAACCTCGCAATCTGAAGATGAAAGTAGAGCCTGCACAGTTATGCACTATCCCTGGTATGGTTGCTGCTGTGCGTGAACATGCTGAAATGGGACCGGAGCAGACTGCACGGTTCATCTTTGCCGGGGGATGACCCCCGAATACCCCAACCAGACAAGAACTAAGGCAGGCGGACCACGTCCGGCTGGCAAGTTGTAGCCGGACACGGGCACTTTATACCGGCTACCAGCTAGTAGCCGGAGCCAGGAAGGGTAACAAGATTTGAGGACGGCTACACGGACGTAGCCGGGCGCAATCAAGAGGACAGGGCGACGTGCCGCACAGTGCATGGTATGCCCTGGTACAGCGACAAGACCAACAACTACGACGCCATACAGAAGACTTTGCTGGTGACGCAGGCACAGTGGCCGGATGCTAACGACATGCTCGCATGGCGTTCACTATACCCACTATGACCCGCACGACATATACTTTGAAGAGACGCACCGTACCGGATACTATAGATGACTAGCCGGCTGGGGGCCTCCTATGGGACCCGCCAGACGGAATGGGCAGTGAGACCGTTGCCCCTCTACCTATATAAGGAGGGGCAAGGCTCTCGTAGCAAGGGTTGGACTCTGAGCAAGGGTTGGACTCTGATCATATAGCTAGAGGAGCGATCGTACCCCGTATTCTACCCATAGTTAGATTGGCAGGAGTAGGAGTTTTACCTCACCACGAGGGCTCCGAACCCGGGTACTTCTTGTGTATTGCTACACTAGCTCGTACCCAATCCCGCCTGCGGATGCCGTCGAGAGCTTCCCTGCTAGTCCCCACACCTCTATCTAACCTTCTCAGGTACTGCCGTTCCTAATACAATGACAAGCTTCATGGATGAACGAGGCATCATGGTTCCTATAACGTGAGACAATCAACTAATTGGGTTGATGAAACCGTTTCTTGGGCTTCGTGTGGTTACGCTAAGTTGTAAAATACTGGATGTGGAAGCTGATGCTACTGGGAGTCGCCCAACTATTATTGGACAGGGTGGTCTAACTCGAACCCCTACTGCTGTTAAGCAAAATGTGGTTCCTTGTCCGCACCATGCTTCTATCAAGTAACCTCCTCGTAGGAGTCCCCGTATTGCCGTTGTGCAAAACTCTGCTCTAGAATCTGCTGGTACTGGTCATCCCCATGGTGTTGCTGCTCTAGCTGTTGCTGACCCAATCCATGTCATTGTTGAGAAAACTAAGGCCTCCGGAGGCTGCCCCACTATTGTTGCCAAGACCGCTGCCTTGTGTGCTGCTCCTCCTCAAAACCATGCTCAAGTTGTGCAAAACACTGCTATGGAATCTGCTAGTACTGGTCGTCCCCGTGGTGTTGTTGCTCTGGCTGCTGCTGACCCAATCCATGCCGCTGGTGAGCAAACTAAGGCTTCCAGAGACTTCCTTGCTGTTGTTGCCAAGACCGCTGCCTTGTGTGCTGCTCCTCCTTGAAACCGTGCTCAAGTTGTGCAAAACTTTGCTCTAGAATCTGCTGGTACTAGTCGTCCCTGTGGTGTTGTTGCTCTAGCTGCTGCTAACCAAATCCATGCTGTTGTTGAGCAAACTAAGACTTCCGGAGGCTACCCAGCTGTTGTTGACAAGACCGCTGCCTTGTGTGCTACTCCTCCTCGAAACCGTGCTCAAGTTGTGCAAACCCCTGCTCTGGAATCTGACGGTACTGGTTGTCCCCGTGTTGTTGTTGATCTGGCCGCTATTGACCCAACCCCTGCCGCTGTTGAGCAAACTAAGGCTTTCGGAGGCTGCCCTATGTTGTTGCCAAGACTGCTGCCTTGTGTCGTCCTCAAACCTGTGCTCAGGTTCAGCGGGCTGCTGGTCTAGACTCTGCTAGCACTCGAAACACTTCTATTGTGGGAACTGCTCCTGATCGTCGATGTGGCATGGCAGCAGCTTCTCCTATTGTGGTTGTCGTGAGCCGTGGCCCTGCCTATCCACCAGGTATTGTAGCTCCCACAGCTAAGGGCCCTCGCCTTGCTCCTCATCCTGATACTTCCACCGAGGTTGCTCCAGCTAATGATGACGCTGGTGATGGCGACGGTGGCGTTGTGGTTGGGTCTGATGGTGCTGCTCCATCTCTCGAACCTCTCAGAGGTTTCTATCCTGCAAAACCTGATGATGGCAAACTAATCATTCGTATCGGTGTCGATAAGTATACTGCAAAATTAGATGATGGCACAGAAAAATTCTATGACGATTTTAATGTAATCTGTTGAGGGCAAACCTCTAGGGTGGCCCGATCTTTCACGATTCCCTTTCAAATCGAAGATGAAGTGCGGGGGAAGGAGGAGAGGATGAACACGAAGAACGCACACACGAAGAACGCGATGAACACACACACGCAAAACCACGATACACACCAATAGCTCACGCCGGCGGTGACCGGTCCGGCGCAATCCCTAGGATCGGCTTTGGGCGGAGGACTCTCTCTCGAACCGGCACGGCGAGATGGGAGACTCGGTGAGATCTTGACGTCTTAGCAAAGGGACGCTGATGCCAAGGCCTTGTAAAACGCGGAGGCACGATGCAAACTCCAACGAGGTTTGGTGATATTGGTGCTCCTTGGTTAAGGAGCATGAGGCAAGAACTAGATAGATCCACAAAGGGGTTTCCACTAATTCCAGTATCATGCCTAGGGTTTACAATGGAGGTGGGAGACTATATATAGGCCAGCCACCTAAACAGGGGTACTTTAGGAATAAAAGACAAGTTCTGGACAGACTAAGGGTTACATGGGCCACAGGCCCAAAGGCCTTTTCATGCCTGGCGTCGGTCGGACCGAAGACTCCAGTGTGGTGGACCGGAGACTCCGGTCTAGGCCGGAGATTCCGGCCAGTCTCCGGACCAGCCTTCGGAGGGGCCTTCAGATTGTCCCAGGGCCCGGTGCAGGGGTCAGACCAGAGAGTGGGCCGGAGTCTCCGGGGTCTTCATGCCGGAGACTTTGGAGGACCGGAGACTCCGATGTGCAGAGACCGGAGACTCCGGTCTGAGCAGCTCCAGCGGCTCCTGCTTCACGCTCTGCTCCTTGTTCTCCATACTTGGGTGCTTGGTGATGAGTCGAGGCTTCGTACCTGATGATGCATAGTGTAGTTGCATGAAGTAGCACACCATCCAAGGAGGTATCAAAGTGGCACGAGGAGAGGAGCGAGTTCACCTTAGCTTGTAGGAGTTTGGCTCAGGCACGAGTCATGGGTCCACTTAGAGGACTTGTTGGTGTAGATGTAGGAGCGTCCATGGGACGGGATGCATCATAATCCTTGGAATATACAATCCTAAAGTGGTAGAGTTATCTGACCTGATGGTATCGTTACGTGTGAAGGCGTTGTGGGGGTCCTCCCAGGTAGCACATTTGGTATATTTCGATTATAGGAGCAAAAGGCTATAAAACTGAAAGATACCAGTGATTTATCAGTACCATTTACAAGGAAACATTATAGAGGTGAAGTGTACATCCACTCGATAGTGCAAATGTGATGCGGCCCGTCCTACGGACTCTCCTACATCTACACCACCGAGTCCCCCAAGTGGACACATGACTCGTGCCCAAGCCAAACTCCTACAAGCTAAGGTGAACTCACTCCTCTCCTCGTGCCAATTTGATACCTCCTTGGATGGTGTGCTACTTCATACGACTACTCTGTGCATCATTAGGTACGAACCCCCGCCGCGTCGACCCTCGAGCCCAAGAGCTGCACCTGCCCTAAAGCAGACTGACCCGGAGTGTCCGCCCGGATCCAGCCGGAGTGGCCGGCCTGCCCCAGCCCGAACCTGGCGTGGACATTCAGAAGGTCAATTGGAACACTTCCCGGACACCACCCGGAGTGTCCGACCACCCCGGACTGTCCGGTCGTTCCGACCCCGGACTGTCCGGTCGTACCCCTCTACTTCGCCCAGAACTCTACTTTAATGCCTGAATTACCCCTGAACTTGTGGTTGGCCTATATAGAGTCGCCCACCTCCATTGTAAACCCTAGGCATGATATTGGAATTAGTGGAAACCCCTTTGTGGATCTATCTAATTCTTGCCTCATGCTCCTTGACTAAGGAGCACCAATATCCCCAAACCTCGTTGGAGTTTGCATCATGCCTCCGCGTTGTACAAGGCCTAGGCATCGGTGTCCCTTTTCCTAGACGTCAAGATCTCACCAAGTCTCCCATCTCGCCGTGCCGGTTCGAGAGAGAGTAATCCGCACGATGCCGATCCTAGGGATTGCGCTGGACCGGTCACCGCCGACGTGAGCTATTGGTGTGTATCGTGGTTTTGCGTGTGTGTGTTCATCGCGTTCTTCGTGCGTGTGTTCATCGTGTTCATCCTCCCCTCCTCTCCCCGCACTCCATCCTCAATTTGAAAGGGAATCATGAAAGATCGGGCCACCCTAAAGGTTTGCCCTCAACATATTGGTATCAAGAGCTTTGTTGCTCACGAATTTCCCCACAAATTTTTCTTCTATCCATCAAAAATTCGAAAATCCCCAAAAAAGAGCCCCATATTTTCCTTTGGATCGATCTCTTGATTTGGAGTGTTATTTGTGGTTTTGATCCGACCAAACCTTGTCTAAGGAGTTGGTCCAGCTTTATCCTGCGGTTTCCCAGCCCGATTTGGCCAGTTTTTCGTGGATTTGAGGACTTAAGGCAAGGATTTCTCCTCAAGAACACGAGCAGGAAACCCGCGCCGGAGTGTCTGGAAAGATTCGACCGGAGTGTCCGGCCGAATTCGACCGGACTGTCCGGCCTGACCGGACTGTCCGGCTGTAACGCCAGTTTTGACAGTTTTGCCTCATTTTTCGCGTTGGCTAATCTCCTTTGTTTGCTCGTATCCCGTGCGCGTGTCAGCAACTACCAGCAAGCTTCCGCATCATCAACTTCCTTGCTCATCGACACCACGGCCCACTAACATCATCCCACACTACCGACGCCAAGTTCATCATCAAAGAAGGTATAACTTGCGTCACCTTGTTAACCCCCATCTTCCTTTGTGTGTACCTATCCCATGAGAATGGCTCATCTTGTGTTTGCTTGAGCATTGTGCATTTGTCCTTGGATAGTGAGAGCTCAAGAGCAATATCAAGTGTGACTAGGTTGCATCAAGGGAGAGCAAAAAAAAGAAAAAAAGATACAAAGAAAAAGCAAAAGAAAAAATAGTCTCCCATTGCCAAAGAGAGTCTCAAAGCTTGTAAGCAAGAGAGAAAGAAGAGGGCCCAAGCCAAGTGCACAAATCCCTTGCTCACATTTCTTCTTTGCAAACGAGCCATGGTCTCTCCTTGCATTGGCACGACAACGAGCTTAGTCTTTGTTAGGACATTTTGTTTGCTCATTTTCATAGTCGTGTCAATCCCAACTATCTCCACGTGTGTGTACATAGTCGTAGGTTGCCATCACCCTTTTGAGTTGTTGACCTTCGCCTTTGACTTGAGTTTTGTTGGATTTTACCCACATTTGACTATCCCTTTTCTTTTGGTTGGTTCTTTGGCATTACACAATCCTAACCTACCACCAACAAGCTTTTGAGAGTTAGTTCTTTCTTTAGTGTGAGTTTTCTTTGGATTTCCACTTTGCACGCTTATAGCTCTCACTTGTGGTTTCTAGTTTGGTGCAATCCCCAAGGTAGGTACAAGGCTAACACCACCATATTCCACTTCCATATACAATACTTGTGTATCTTGCATGATGGATAGGCACGGTGAGCCGAGCCAACCACCTCCCCAAGAAGAAGATCAGGGACTGTACATGACGCGCGCAAGTCACTTCATCATCCGCCAAGAGTTTCGTGAATGTTGCCAAGCCCTTGAGACGTGACAAGATGAACAATTTCGCGAGACACAAGCCGAGTTCAAGAACATCGACAACCGCTTCGACGGCCTCGAACGACAAATGCATGCAATGCATCACAACTTCGGCCACCAAAATGAAGCGCTTCAACGCTCTGTCGCCGAAACTAATGACAATCTTTGATGCGTCATCGACGCAATGGCAAGACCGCGTTCACGTCCTTCAAGCTCTTCAAGCTCATCGCGTTGTCATGCTCCTCCTCAAAAAGATCTTCAACCAAGTGCTCCAAGATGCAATGATGTCCCTGTGGTTGAAGATGGAACCTCTTCGAATTATGTACCTTCCCCATGGCACGCCGCAATGTCAAGATATGATGGTGACCTCTCTTCAAGGCCACGAGCAAGGCAAGAAGCACATCTTCATCACGCAAGGGCACTAGTGATCCAACAAGAGCAACCACAAGAGGAACCGCAAGTGCAACCGCAACTGCAACCGCAAGTCTACCACCGTCGACCACGACACATACTTGACTCAACAAGTGATGTCTCCAACTTGGAGAATCAAGCTCGTCATCGACGTGAAGCTCTCCAAGATCCTCATCCTCGTCATCAACATCATGAACGTCAACAACGACACCATGGTCATCACGAGACGCCTCCTCCACATCAACAAAACTTGGAGCGTCAAGTGATACAAGTTGAGCGACGCCTACCACGTCAAGAGGCTCATGACCATGTTCTTCGCCGTGAGGCCAATGTGCCTAACCAACATCAACAACCGAGGAACGAGCCTCCTCGTTGTCATCAACCGTGTCAAGAGGCTCCACACCCGCGCCACCTTGAGGCCCAAGCGCCTCAACCACGTCAACAACCGCGCCAAGAGGAAGAGCAAGCTCCTAAACAACAATATCAAGAGCAAGCTCTGCAACAAGGACGCGAGAACCAAGTTCCACCTCCCCAACTACAAGATCATCAACAAGGTCACCAAGCTCGTCGCAATGACCGCAACGATCAGGAAACTTTTGGCAAGCTCAAGTTCACAATGCCCAAGTTTCGGATCCAATGACCCCGAAAAATACCTCTCGTGGGCACTCAAAGTCGACAAGATCTTCCGCATGCACAACTATATCAATGACAAGATGGTCGCCATGGCTTCGCTTGAGTTTGATTATTACGCCAACCTTTGGTGGGAACAAGTTCAAGTTGCTCGTGATGCAAGACAAGAGCCGCCAATCACAACTTGGCATGACATGAAGGCTCATATGAGATCCCGCTTTGTCCCCACGCACTACATGCGTGACCTCTTCAAGAACCTTCAAGCGCTTCGTCAAGGGACAAAGACCATGGACGAGTACTTCAAGGAAATGGAACTCAACTTGATTCGCGCCAACATTGATGAACACATGGAGAAAACAATGGCACGTTTCCTTATTGGCTTGAATCACCCAATCAAGCGCATCATCGAGTTCCAAACATATAACAACATGGTTGAGCTTGTGCACATCGCAACAAAGGCTGAACGTCAAGTGCAAGAGGATATCAAGTACAACAAGCCCAAGACGTACTTCACCTACAAGCAAGCTTCAACCGCTACACCAACAACTTTCAATGGAAGCTCCTCAAGTAACTCCAAGCCTTCCTTCAAGCCCACACTTCCTCAAGGAAAACTGCCCCCAAGTGGTAAGCAAGCAAAGAGTGATACACCTTTCAATGGTGAATGCTACAAGTGTGGAGGTAAAGGACACAAGTCGGCCGAATGTGGAAACAAGAAAGTCTTGTTCATCCATGACAATGGTGATGAAGAGTACGTGAGTGAAGATGAGTTTGATGCCCGTGTAAAGGAAGCAATGGCAAGGAAACGAGTGGAAGATGATCAAGAACTCCTCATGTGTGAACATGACGCAAGTCCATCGATTGTTGTCACAAGGATCTTGACCACTCAAGCCCAAGAGCATGAAGACCAACGCTCCAATATCTTCCAAACAGGATCCGACATCAATGGCAAATCTATCAAGGTGATCATTGACGGAGGGAGTTGCCATAACCTTGCTAGCACCGAGTTGTGTGAGAAGCTCAACCTCACCCTCCACCCACACAAGCACCCCTACCACGTGCAATGGCTAAGTGACCAAAGGTATGTGAAGATCAAGCATACCGTATCCGTCTCCTTCGCCATTGGTCCTTACAAAGATAAGGTGGAGTGTGATGTGGTTCCTATGACAGTTTGCCACATGCTTCTTGGTCGACCGTGGCAATTTGACAAGGCTGCTCAACGTGATGGTCGCACTAATGTATACACATTCAAATGGCTCAACAAAACATGTGTTTTGCAACCGATGACTCCTAGCCAACTAATTGCGAACAATGCAAAGGCTTTAGCGAGGGCGCAAAGCACAACACCTACTTGTGAGAAGAGCGGTGAGAGAGAGAACCACCTCATAGTGAGTGAGAGCCACAAGCCAAACTCGAGTGGAAAAACTAAGAGTGTTCTCCTTGCCACCAAAAGTGAGATGAGAGATGTTCGGAACAACCCATCCATCTTGCACTATGTCCTCCTTTGCATGGGACTAGCGAAAGGAACTAATGAATTAACCAATGTTCCTCCATCTTTGATGAGTGTTTTGCAGGAATTCAAGGATGTGTTCCCCGACGAGCTCCCACATGGACTTCCTGCTCTTCGCGGCATCGAACATCACATTGACCTCATCCCCGGCGCACCTCTTCCAAACCGCGCTGCATACCGCACGAACCCGGAGGAGACGAAGGAGATCGCGTCAAATCAACAAACTCGTCTCCAAAGGTTTGATCCAATTTAGCACTAGTCCAAGTGCCGTACCCGTGATTCTTGTTCCAAAGACGGATCATACGTTACGGTTATGCATGGACTGCCGTCCAATCAATGCTATAACCGTGCGTTATCGACATCCCATACCAGGCCTCGATGACATGCTTGATGAGTTGTGTGGAGCCACTATTTTTTCGAAAATTGATCTTCGTAGTGTTTACCATCAAATACGCATGGCTGAAGGTGATGAGTGGAAAACCGCCTTCAAGACCAAACTTGGTCTCTATGAATGGTTGGTTATGCCCTTTGGTTTATCTAATGCCCCATCCACCTTCATGCGCCTCATGAATCATATTTTGTGTTCTCTCATTGGAAAAAGTGTTGTTGTGTATTTCGATGATATTCTTGTTTATAACAAATCACTTGAGGACCATATAACACATGTCAAGGAAGTTTTGCAAATCCTTAGACATGAAAATCTTTATGCTAATCTTACCAAGTGCTCCTTTGCTAAAGACAAGTTGATTTTTCTTGGATTTGTCGTTTCTTCGAAAGGAATTGAAGTTGATATTTCCAAGGTCAAGGACATACGAGATTGGCCCATCCCAACAAACGTGAGTGAACTCCGAAGTTTTCATGGGTTGGATGGTTTCTATCATCGCTTTGTGAAAGACTTTTCCACTATTGCTTGTCCTCTCAACGAGTTGACAAAAAAGAATGTCACCTTCGTGTGGGGAAAAGCACAACAAAAAGCTTTTGACAAACTTAAAAAGAGGCTCACTGAAGCACCTCTCCTTGCGTTACCGGATTTCACAAAAACTTTCGAGATAGAGTGTGATGCTAGTGGTATTGGCATTGGAGGAGTCCTTATGCAAAACGGACGTCCTATTGCCTACCATAGCGAGAAACTTGATGGTGCTCGCCTTAACTATCCCATTTATGACAAAGAGCTTTTTGCCTTAGTTCATGTCCTTCAAGTTTGGCAACACTACCTTTGGCCCAAGGAATTTATCATACATTCTGACCATGAGTCGTTGAAATATCTCAAAGGCCAAGCCAACTTGAGCAAGAGACACGCTAAGTGGGTTGAGTTGAAGGAGTCTTTTCCGTACATTGTCAAGTATCAGGAGGGCAAAGATAATGTAGTTGCAGACGCACTGTCTCGCAAACATACAAGCCTTCTTACGAGACTTGAAATCAACGTGTTGGCTCTTGAGGAAATAAAATCTTTGTATGCTTCCGATCCTTTCTTTGAACCAATTTTCGCAAAGTGCTCTAAGGACAAAGGATTTGATGATTTCTATTTGCATGAGGGTTTTCTATTTAAACAAAACAAGCTATGCATTCCGAAGTCGTCGCTTCAACTTTTGCTTCTCCAAGAATCTCATGGTGGAGGTCTCATGGGTCACTTTGGCCGTAACAAGACATTGGACATGCTCTCCAGTCACTACTTTTGGCCCAAGATGAAGCGCGACATGGAGCGCTATGTTCAATGATGCACGACATGTGTTCAAGCTAAGTCGCAAGCTAATCCCTATGGTATTTGTATGTCATTGCCTATTCCTCATACACCTTGATCCGACATTAGCATGGACTTCGTGTTAGGATTACCTAGATCTAAGCATGGTCATGATTGTATATTTTTTGTTGTGGATCGCTTTTCCAAAATGGCACACTTCATACCGTCCTATAAGACCGACGATGCTTCACATGTTGCAAATCTGTTTTCAGGGAAATCTTCCGTCTACATGGTGTGCCACGAACAATCATCTCCGACCAGTACGTCAAATTCATGAGCTACTTATGGAAGACCCTCATGGCCAAGCTCGGTGTCAAACTCCTCTTTTCATCCGCGTCGCATCCTCAAACCGATGGATAAACCGAGGTTGTCAACCGAAGCCTCGGAACTCTCCTACGTGTGTTTATCAAGAAAAACTTGAAGGATTGGGAGGAATGCATTCCCCAGGCCGAGTTCGCGTACAACCGAGCAAAGCACTCAACAACCAAGATGAGTCCATTCATGATCGTCTATGGTTTCGAGCCCCTCACCGCGCTCGACATCCTACCACTACCTCTCCATGAGCGCACGAACATGGACGCCGAGAAGCGTGCACAAGATATGAAGACGCTTCATGAAGAAACAAGAACTACTATCGAACAACAAGTCCTTCGCCAAGCTTCAAGGTTAAACAAGGACAAGAAGGAGATGATCTTTGAAGAAGGTGACCTTGTGTGGATACACCTAAGCAAAGACCGCTTCCCCAAGGAACATGATTTCAAGCTCAAGCCGAGAGGATATGGTCCCTTCAAGGTCCTCAAACAAATCAACAACAACGCCTACATCATTGACACACCGACATCCAAGTACCTTGCAAGGAATACATTCAATGTCAAGGATCTTTCACCCTACCATGGAGATGTTCAAGATGATAACCATGAAAAGTCGAGGACGACTCTTTCCCAAAGGGGGGAGCTGATGCGGCCCGTCCTATGGACGCTCCTACATCTACACCAACAAGTCCCCCAAATGGACCCATGACTCGTGCCTGAGCCAAACTCCTACAAGCTAAGGTAAACTTGCTCCTCTCCTCGTGCCAATTTGACACCTCCTTGGATGGTATGCTACTTCATGCAACTACCCTATGCATCATCAGGTACGAAGCTTCGACACATCACCAAGCACCCAAGGATGGAGAACAAGGAGCCGCGGGAGCTGCTCAGACCGGAGTCTCCGGTCTACGCACACCGGAGTCTCTGGTCCACCAAAGTATCCGGCCTGAAGACACCGGAGTCTTCGGCCCCACCTCCGATCTGCCCCCAAAACAGGGCCCTGGAACAATCTGAAGGCCCCTCCGGAGGCTGGTCCGAAGACTAACCAGAATCTCTGGCCTAGTCCGAAGTCTCCGGTCCACCACACCGGAGTCTCCGGTCCGACCGTCACCAAGCATGAAAAGGCCTTTGGGCCTACGGCCCATGCACCCCTTAGTCTGTCCAGAACTTGTCTTTTATTCCTAAAGTACCCCCGTTAAAGTGGCTGGCCTATATATAGTCCCCCACCTCCATTGTATACCCTAGGCATGATATTGGAATTAGTGGAAACCCCTTTGTGGATCTATCTAATTCTTGCCTCATGCTCCTTGACCAAGGAGCATCAATATCCCCAAACCTTGTTGGATTTTGCATCGTGCCTCCGTGTTGTACAAGGCCTTGGCATCGGTGTACCTTTGCCAAGACGTCAAGATCTCACCGAGTCTCCCATCTCACCGTGCCGGTTCAAGAGAGAGTCCCCCCGCACAATGCTGATCCTAGGGATTGCGCCGGACCGGTCACCGCCGTTGTGAGCTATTGGTGTGTATCGTGGTTTTGTGTGTGTGTTCATCGTGTTCCTCTTGCGTGCGTTCGTCGTGTTCATCCTCCCCTCCTCTCCCCGCACTCCATCCTTGATTTGAGAGGGAATCGTGAAAGATCAGGCCACCCTAGAGGTTTACCCTCAACAAATGTTCAATATGATAACCATGAAGAGTCGAGGACGACTCTTTCCCAAGGGGGGAGCTGATGCAGCCTGTCCTATGGACGCTCCTACATCTACACGAACAAGTCCCCCAAGTGGACCCATGACTCGTGCCTGAGCCAAACTCCTACAAGCTAAGGTGAACTCGCTCCTCTCCTCGTGCCAATTTGATACCTCCTTGGATGGTGTGCTACTTCATGCAACTACTCTATGTATCATTAGGTACGAAGCCTCGACACATCACCAAGCACCCAAGGATGGAGAACAAGGAGCAGAGCGTGAAGCAGGAGCTGCTTAGACCGGAGTCTCCGGTCCATGCACACCGGAGTCTCCGGCCTAAAGATCCCGGAGACTCCGGCCCACTCCGGAGGCTGGTCCGGAGACTGACCGGAATCTCCGTCCTAAACCGGAGTCTCCGGTCCACCACACCGGAGTCTCCGGTCCAACCGACGCTAGGCATGAAAAGGCCTTTGGGCATGCGGCCCATGTACCCCTTAGTCCGTCCAGAACTTGTCTTTTATTCCTAAAGTACCCCTGTTTAAGTGGCTGGCCTATATATAGTCCCCCACCTCCATTGTAAACCCTAGGCATGATATTGGAATTAGTGGAAACCCCTTTGTGGATCTATCTAGTGCGTGCCTCATGCTCCTTGACCAAGGAGCACCAATATCACCAAACCTCGTTGGAGTTTTCATCGTGCCTCCGCATTGTACAAGGCCTTGGCATCGGTGTCCCTTTGCCAAGACGTCAACATCTCACCGAGTCTCCCATCTCGCCGTGCTGGTTCGAGAGAGAGTCCTCCGCCCGACGTTGATCCTAGGGATTGCGCCGGACCAGTCACCGCCAGCGTGAGCTATTGGTGTGTATCGTGGTTTTGTGTGTGTGTGTGTTCATTGCGTTCTTCGTGCATGCGTTCATCGTGTTCATCCTCTCCTCCTTCCCCCGCACTTCAACCTTGATTTGAAAGGGAATCGTGAAAGATCGGGCCACCCTAGAGGTTTGCCCTCAACAGACGGGCTCAAGATTAGGCCAGATAGTGGAAACAATTTCCTCATTATCTGGGCATTATCTGTTGCCTTTGCAGTTTATGTTGCCATGTCGTTGTCCAGCAGCTGAAATAAGTTTCTACTTCGTGGAGTGTAGCAGCCATCTTAGAACTTGTTTTTCAGCTCAGAACCTTATCATAAGTGTAATGCCGGTAGCAGTGATTTATTGAGCGCCTATAAATAATTCATGTTTGTGCCACTAACATCCATCGATTTTGGAAACCCCTTGACCGCTCAGCTATCGCGGTCCCGGTGGTGCGATTGTTCAGATAGTAGTGGCACAGTCACAATTTTGGATTCAACTAGTGGCCTCGGCCGTATCCAATCCTCAAGTCGCGATACATTTTACTCCGAGTACGGGAGGTAGATTGTTTCGCACGACAAGATCTGCGCACACAACTTCAGAGTTTAACCGAACTACATATATAGGTTCAAGTTTAATACATTATTAGGCTTCTACACTGCTAGCCTTCTTCATCTGCCTAGGTGCCAACTTTCTTCCTCTTGCCTTCACGCCCACTGTCTTCTTCATTTCCTACATTCTTACTCTTCTTGGGTGCCAATTTTCTTACCTTCACATACCCTGCATCTCCGGGTCGAGGGAAGTCAGGCCAATCAGCACCAAAATCGTGTCCAGCACCATCACTCCACTTGTTTTGATTTTCTTCCCGCAGCAAAATCACTAAGTCAGCTGTCCTGTTAATTACCTTGCGCTTCCTTAAAAAAACAGTAAAGGGATTACTACCTAATATCTATAGATTATAAACAATTTTCTTTGAATGTACCATCTCATACCTAGGTTTGGGAGCATTAAGGGGACAACCTGCTGCTCTATGGCCTATAATATGGTAGGTCTTGCATCTATTTTTGCCCTTCTTGCTAGCACAGAAAGCCAAACCCTTCTTCTCGAGAAAATTCTTAAACTTATTCACCTGAGGTCTTCCTCTGCCCTTTTTGTAACTGGCTAGCAAAGCTCGAAACTTAGTTGGACTTGAGGCCACTAAGATGGGTTTGAACATGGCTCGACGGATCCAGCATACACAGCTCCCAAACTTTTCCTTAGAGTAGTAGTAGGAAAAATACTGATCCAAATGTGGTAGAGTTCTTTTCTTCACCAGTGTGATCGCAAGGTTTCCCGGTATGCTACCACTCTAAGCAGGTGCATTCTCGCAGCTGGATGTTCACAACATCCCTATGGCCATTCTTGGACATATCGACCACCTCATAGCTGCTGCTGGTTGATGGAAGAACCCTAAGATGAGCAAGTCCTCGGCTTCTCTTGTGTAGTTGCTATAAAACCGGCAGTAGCATATGTCCTCTAAGTCTCCTACTAATCTCTCTCCTTATATTTAACAGCTTCATGATCATACCACGTATGATGTCCATCAAGATATGAATAGGACGCACTTTTATGTCCTTCACCCAGTTAGTTAGGCATTCTGCAAGGTTGTTGTTTATGTAATCAACTTTGATGTCGGTGTTGAATTGACTCCTCATCCATAGCTGCGAATGATGGACGGCTAAGTACTGCAGAAGTTCAGGGGCTTCCGCAAAAATCTTGCTCATGAAATATTCGCTGCTACTAGCTTTGTAAGCTCTAGCAGCAGGAAACATGTAACGAAATACGCTGCCTGCATAGTGTGAGTACAAGTTGAGCATTAGATGGGCATGGCATTCTCTACCTCCAGCTCACGGGAACACCTCCTTCACTGCATTCGTCGGCCCTTCGCATGCCTCCGCGTATATAGCCAATGGATCCATGTGTCCTATTGATCTCCTGAGCTGCCTCATAAACTAGACCCAACTTTCCTCTGTTTTTGTTTCAAACAGCCCGAATGCCACCAGGAACATCCAGTTGTGACCATCAAGTGATGTGGCAGATGGCAGGTAGCCTTTCCATTTGCCAGTTAGGATAGTAAAGTCTAAACTCAGATATGGCCTACAGTCGTCCTTGAATCCCTGGATGCAAGGTTTAAGCCCCATGAAAAATCTTTTGAAATAAATTTTCCCATGTTCTGATTTGGTGTCAATCTCCACAACACTCCCCGAACACCTTGCTTGTACCTCTGCCTTGAAGTTGTACAATATCCTGAAGCTATTGGTCCAATCCTCGTGCAATACCCTTAGAGCTTTCTCTTTACCTTTCCAAACCGTGTAATATGGTAGGACAATGTTGTATTTAGAACCGAGGCTAGTCTGAATATTCTTCGCGGTCTCCTTAGGGTTACCCTTTAATATGTACATAGCTTGTATAGCCACCCACTCCGTATCAGCCATTGAGGATTTCAGTTTGCTGCCTGTCGGACACATGTGGGGAGGGCCCATTTTGTTCACCTACAACATAGATTCATTTAAAAGATACGCGTAGTCGACTTGTTGCCAGAAAGGTCTTGCACAACAATTGTAGTTATAGAGTGAAAAGAGAGAAAGTTCAAAGGGTTTGTTGCATTCATTGCCCCAATACCCTAATTGCCTTTGACACAGCTAAGACTCTTACTGTGATCCTCCATGGACAATGTACCGCGACCCGTCCATTCCTCCATGTTAACCTGCAAACGACCTCATACCTCTTGGCAGTGTTCTTCAGTCGATGAACGTGGAACTCCCCCTTGATACAAAAATGCCGGAACTACATCCCGAACTCATGCATGCTCCTGAACTTGGTGTTGATCGAAATTATAGGATACTCATGGTCATGTTTCATTTCTTCTACTTCAATACCCAAATCATCGACTGGAATGCCAACCTCATTGTTAAGTTCCTCGTCTATTTCATCATCACTAGATTCTTGATCCTCTATAGTGCATTCTTCTTCATCTGATTCAGAATCTTGGCAATCGTCTCTAATGCCTAGTACTGCACACATCATATTGACTCCCATGGGTGGGGCTGCACCATCATCTCCACCCAGATGGACAGGAACATTGCCCTAATCTACCTCACCGGCAAATCTATTTTCTCCCAGACACTCTGTTGGTTCTAATACAACCACATGGGGTGGTCTTATGTTTGCCAGCATACCAGGTTCTTTAGTAGACAAACAGCAGTCAGAATCTATTTCATCTTGACTGTATAGAACCCTCTTGCTCTTCTTATGTACATCCACCTTCCTGATGTAATCTTTCCTGATGGTATTAGTAGGGATTAACATCTGCGTTCTGTTCCCCATCGAACTACCCTCTTTTTACTACCCTTGGGTGTGATCTCCTTCCTGCTTCCCCTCATGGGTGTTGGTTCCAGGGTGCTGGCATTATTGCCTGACCTCTGTGGCATGTTCTTCTTCGAATTATCCCTTTTGTTGCTACTATTGGGCGTGTTCTCCTTCGTGCTGGCATTATCGCCTGACCTCAGCGGCATGTTCCGCTCCAAATTAGCATTTTTCTGCTACCACTGGGTGTGGTAGCCTCCGTGCTAGCCATCTTCGCCTTTTTGCTACCACTCCTAGGAGTGTTCACCATCGTGCTCGCCCTCTTAGCATTTTTGTTGCTACCGTTCGGTGTGGCATTTTTACTGGATATCAGAGGTGTACTCTGCGGCGTGGTGCCGTTTTTCGTGCGACTCTTTGGCATCCTCTTCTCTAGCATGGTCTCCATGGCGATGTTCTTCTTTGGGGTGCCCTTTCTAGGGACGCTCTTCCTACTCCTCTTTATGATGCTCCTCTGTAAGACTCTCCTCTGTTCGAAGCTACCCTCAGTCGCACAATCCCTAGTGATGCCATGGATCAGGTCACGCATGCCTTCTACAAGTCCATCATCTCTATTGTCTTCCTCTCCAACCATTTTGTTGAGGGCAAACCTCTAGGGTAGCCCGATCTTTCACGATTCCCTTTCCAATCGAGGATGGAGTGTGGGGAGAGGAGGGGAGGATGAACACGACGAACACATGCATGAAGAATGCGATGAACACACACACGCAAAACCACGATACACACCAATAGCTCACGCCGGCGATGACCGGTCCGATGCAATCACTAGGATCGGCGTCGGGCGGAGGACTCTCTCTCGAACCGGCCCGGCGAGATGGGAGACTCGCTGAGATCTGGACGTCTAGGCAAAGGGACACCGATGCCTTGGCCTTGTAGAACGTGGAGGCACGATGCAAACTCCAACGAGGTTTGGGGATATTGGTGCTCCTTAGTCAAGGAGCATGAGGCAAGAATTAGATAGATCCACAAAGGGGTTTCCACTAATTCCAATATCATGCCTATGGTTTACAATGGAGGTGGGGGACTATATATAGGCCAACCACAAGTTCAGGGGTAATTCAGGCATTAAAGTAGAGTTCTGGGCGAAGTAGAGGGGTACATGGGCCATAGGGATAGGCTCGCAGGCCCATCACTTGGGCCGGACAGTCCGGGTTGGAACGACTGGACAGTCCGGGGTGGCCGGACACTCCGGGTGGTGTCCAGGAAGTGTCCGATTTGACCTTCTGAATGTCCACGCCAGGTTCGGGCAGGGGCAGGCCGGACACTCCGGCCGAGTCACGCCGGACACTCCGGTCGGGCTGGACACTCCGGCTGGATCCGGGCGGACACTCCGGGTCAGTCTGCTTCAGGGCAGGTGCAGCTCCTAGGCTCGAGGGTCTACGCGGCGGGGGTTTGTACCTGATGATGCACAGAGTAGTCGTATGAAGTAGCACACCATCCAAGGAGGTATCAAATGGGCATGAGGAGAGGAGTGGGTTCACCTTAGCTTGTAGGAGTTTGGCTCGGGCACGAGTCATGGGTCCACTTGGGGGACTCAGTGGTGTAGATGTAGGACGGGCTGCATCAGCTCCCCCCCTTGGGAAAGAGTCGTCCTCAACTCTTCATGGATATCATCTTGAACAACTCCATGGAAGGGTGAGAGATCCTTGACATTGAATGTATTGCTTGCAAGGTACTTGGAGGTCGGTATGTCGATGATGTAGGCGTTGTTGTTGATTCTTTTGAGGACCTTGAAAGGACCATCTCCTCTTGGCTTGAGCTTGGAGTCATGTTCCTTGGGGAAACGGTCTTTGCTTAGGTGTATCCACATAAGGTCACCTTCTTGAAACATCATCTCCTTCTTGTCCTTGTTTAACCTTGAAGCTTGGCGAAGGACTTGTTGTTCGATAGTAGCTCTTGTTTCTTCGTGAAGCTTCTTCATAGCTTGTGTGCGCTTCTCGGCGTCCATGTTCGTGCGCTCATGGAGAGGTAGTGGTAGGATGTCGAGCACGGTGAGGGGCTCGAAACCATAGACAATCATGAATGGACTCATCTTGGTTGTGGAGTGCTTTGCTCGGTTGTAGGCGAACTCGGCGTGGGGAATGCATTCCTCCCAATCCTTCAAGTTTTTCTTGATCAACACACGTAGGAGAGTTCCCAGGCTTCGGTTGACAACTTCAGTTTGGCCATCAGTTTGGGCATGCGATGCGGATGAGAAGAGTAGCTTGACACCGAGCAACTTGGTCTGTGCCAACCTTTGGTGGGAACAAGTTCAAGTTGCTCGTGATGCAAGACAAGAACCGCCAATCACAACTTGGCATGACATGAAGGCTCACATGAGATCCTGGTTCGTCCCCGCGCACTACACGCTTGACCTCTTCAACAACCTGCAAGCGCTTCGTCAAGGGACAAAGACCATGGAAGAGTACTTCAAGGAAATGGAACTCAACTTGATTCGCGCCAACATTGATGAGCGCATGGAGCAAACAATGGCACGTTTCCTTATTGGCTTGAACCACCCCATCAAGCGCATCATCGAGTTCCAAACATACAACACCATGGTTGAGCTTGTGCACATCGCAACAAAGGCTGAACGTCAAGTGCAAGAGGATATCAAGTACAACAAGCCCAATACGTACTTCACCTACAAGCAAGCTTCAACCGCTACATCAACAACTTTCAATGGAAGCTCCTCAAGTACCTCCAAGCCTTCCTTAAAGCCCACACTTCCTCAAGGAAAACTGCCCCCAAGTGGCAAGCAAGCAAAGAGTGATACACCTTTCAACGGTGAATGCTACAAGTGTGGAGGTAAAGGACACAAGTCGGCCAAATGTGGAAACAATAAAGTCTTGTTCATCCATGACAATGGTGATGAAGAGTACTTGAGTGAAGATGAGTTTGATGCCCGTGTCAAGGAAGCAATGGCAAGGCAACGAGTGGAAGATGATCAAGAACTCCTCATGTGTGAACATGACGCAAGTCCATCGCTTCTCGTCACAAGGATCTTGACCACTCAAGAACAAGAGCATGAAGAACAATGCTCCAATATCTTCCAAACACGAGCCGGCATCAATGGCAAATCTATCAAGGTAATCATTAACGGAGGGAGTTGTCACAACCTTGCTTGCACCGAGTTGTGTGAGAAGCTCAACCTCACCGTCCATCCACACAAGCACCCCTACGACGTGCAATGGCTAAGTGACCAAGGGTCCGTGAAGATCAAGCATACTGTATCAGTCTCCTTCACCATTGGTCCTTACAAAGATACGATGGACTGTGATGTGGTTCCTATGACAGTTTGCCACATGCTTCTTGGCAATTTGACAAGGCCGCTCAACATGATGGTCGCACCAATGTATACCCCTTCAAATGGATCAACAAAACATGTGTTTTGCAATCGATGACTCCTAGCCAAATAATTGCGGATAATTGAAAGGCTTTAGCAAGGGAGCAAAGCACAACACCTACTTGTGAGAAGAGCGGTGAGAGAGAGAACCACCTCATAATGAGTGAGATACGCAAGCCAAACTCGAGTGGAAAAACTAAGAGTGTTCTCCTTGCCACCAAAAGTGAGATGAGAGATGTTCGGAACAACCCATCCATCTTGCACTATGTTCTCCTTTGCAGGGGACTAGTGAAAGGAACTAATGAATTAACCAATGTTCCTCCATCTTTGATGAGTGTTTTGCAGGAATTCAAGGATGTGTTCCCTGACGAGCTCCCACATGGACTACCTCCTCTTCGCGGCATCGAACATCGCATTGACCTCATCCCCGACGCACCTCTTCCAAACCGCGCTGCATACCGCACGAACCCGGAGGAGACGAAGGAGATCGCGTCAAATCAACAAACTCGTCTCCAAAGGTTTGATCCAAGTTAGCACTAGTCCAAGTGCCGTACCCGTGATTCTTGTTCCAAAGACGGATCATACGTTACGGTTATGCATGGACTGCCGTCCAATCAATGCTATCACCGTGCGTTATCGACATCCCATACCACGCCTCGATGACATGCTTGATGAGTTGTGTGGAGCCACTATTTTTTCGAAAATTGATCTTCGTAGTGTTTCCCATAAAATGCGCATGCCTGAAGGTGATGAGTGGAAAACCGCCTTCAAGACCAAACTTGGTCTCTATGAATGGATGGTTATGCCCTTTGGTTTATCTAATGCCCCATCCACCTTCATGCGACTCATGAATCATATTTTGCGTTCTCTCATTGGAAAAAGTGTTGTTGTCTATTTCGATGATATTCTTGTTTATAGCAAATCACTTGAGGACCATATAACACATGTAAAGGAAGTTTTGCAAATCCTTAGGCATGAAAAGCTTTATGCTAATCTTCCCAAGTGCACCTTTGCTAAAGACAAGTTGATTTTTCTTGGATTTGTCGTTTCTTCGAAAGGAATTGAAGTTGATATTTCCAAGGTCAAGGACATACGAGATTGGCCCATCCCAACAAACGTGAGTGAACTCCAAAGTTTTCATGGGTTGGTTGGTTTCTATCATCGCTTTGTGAAAGACTTTTCCACTATTGCTTGTCCTCTCAACGAGTTGACGGAAAAGAATGTCACCTTCGTGTGGGACAAAGCACAACAAAAAGCTTTTGACCAACTTAAAAAGAGGCTCACCGAAGCACCTCTCCTTGCGTTACCGGATTTCACAAAAACTTTCGAGATAGAGTGTGATGCTAGTGGTATTGGCATTGGAGGAGTCCTTATGCAAAACGGACGTCCTATAGCCTACCGTAGCGAGAAACTTGATGGTGCTCGCCTTAACTATCCCATTTATGACAAAGAGCTTTTTGCCTTAGTTCGTGTCCTTTACGTTTGACAACACTACCTTTGGCCCAAGGAATTTATCATACATTCCGACCATGAGTCGTTGAAATACCTCAAAGGCCAAGCCAACTTGAGCAAGAGACACGCTAAGTGGGTTGAATTCATGGAGTCTTTTCCGTACATTGTCAAGTATAAGAAGGTCAAAGATAATGTAGTTGCGGACGCATTGTCCCACAAACATACAAGCCTTCTTACGAGACTTGAAATCAACGTGTTGGGTCTTGAGGAAATAAAATCTTTGTATGCTTCCGACCCGTTCTTCGAGGCAATTTTCGCAAAGTGCTCCATTGACAAAGGAGTTGATGATTTCTATTTGCATAAGGGCTTTCTTTTTAAACAAAACAAGCTTTGCATTCCGAAATCGTCGCTCCAACTTTTGCTTCTCCAAGAATCTCATGGTGGAGGCCTCATGGGTCACTTTGGTCGTGACAAGACTTTGGACATGCTTTCCACTCACTAATTTTGGCCCAAGATGAAGCGTGACGTGGAGTGTTACGTTCAACGATGCACGACATGTGTTCAAGATAAGTCGCAAGCTAATCCCTATGGTCTTTATATGCCATTACCTATTCCTCATACACCTCGTCTGATATTTGCAAGGATTTCGTGATAGGATTTCCTAGATCTAAGCATGGTCATGATTCTATATTTGTTGTTGTAGATCATTTTTCCAAAATGGCACACTTCATACCGTGCAATAAGACCAACGATGATTTACATGTTGCAAATCTGTTTTTCAGGGAAATCGTCCGTCTTCATGGTGTGCCAAGGACAATATTATCCGACCGTGACGTCAAATTCATGAGCTACTTATGGAAGACCCTCATGGCCATGCTCGGTGTCAAGCTACTCTTCTCATCCGCATCGCATCCCCAAACTGATGGCCAAACTGAAGTTGTCAACCGAAGCCTCGGAACTCTCCTAGATGTGTTGATCAAGAAAAACTTGAAGGATTGGGAGGAATGCATTCCCCACTCCGAGTTCGCCTACAACCGAGCAAAGCACTCAACAACCAAGATGAGTCCATTCATGATTGTCTATGGTTTCGAGCCCCTCACCGTGCTCGACATCCTACCACTACCTCTCCATGAGCGCATGAACATGGACGTCGAGAAGCGTGCACAAGCTATGAAGAAGCTTCACGAAGAAACAAGATCTACTATCGAACAACAAGTACTTCGCCAAGCTTCAAGGTTAAACAAGGACAAGAAGGAGATGATCTTTCAAGAAGGTGACCTTATGTGGATACACCTAAGCAAAGACTGTTTCCCCAAGGAACATGACTCCAAGCTCAAGCCAAGAGGAGATGGTCCTTTCAAGGTCCTCAAAAGAATCAACAACAACGCCTACATCATCGACATACCGGCCTCCAAGTAACTTGCAAGCAATACATTCAATGTCAAGGATCTCTCACCCTTCCATGGAGTTGTTCAAGATGATATCCATGAAGAGTCGAGGACGACTCTTTCCCAAGGGGGGAGCTAATGCGGCCCGTCCTACGGACGCTCCTACATCTACACCACCGAGTCCCCCAAGTGGACCCATGACTCTTGCCCGAGCCAAACTCCTACAAGCTAAGGTGAACTCACTCCTCTCCTCGTGCCAATTTGATACCTCCTTGGATGGTGTGCTACTTCATATGACTACTCTGTGCATCATCAGGTACGAACCCCCGCCGTGTACACCCTCGAGCCTAGGAGCTGCACCTGCCCTGAAGCAGACTGACCCGGAGTGTCTGCCCGGATCTAGCCGGAGTGTTCGGCCCGACCGGAGTGTCTGGCGCGACTCGGCCGGAGTGTCCGACCTGCCCCCGCCCGAACCTGGCGTGGACATTCAGAAGGTCAATTCTGACACTTCCTGGACACCACCAGGAATGTCCGGCCACCCCGGACTGTCCCGTCGTTCCGACCCGGACTGTCCGGCCCAAGTGATGGGCCTGCGAGCCTAGCCCTATGGACCATGTACCCCTCTTCTTCGCCCCGAACTCTACTTTAATGCCTGAATTACCCCTGAACTTGTGGTTGGCCTATATATAGTCCCCCACCTTCATTGTAAACCCTAGGCATGATATTGGAATTAGTGGAAACCCCTTTGTGGATCTATCTAATTCTTGCCTCATGCTCCTTGACTAAGGAGCACCATTATCCCCAAACCTCGTTGAGTTTGCATCATGCCTCCGTGTTGTACAAGGCCTAGGCGTCGGCGTCCCTTTGCCTAGACGTCCAGATCTCACCGAGTCTCCCATCTCGCCGGGCCGGTTCGAGATAGAGTCCTCCGCCCGACGCCGATCCTAGTGATTGCATCGGACCGGTCATCGCCGGCGTGAGCTATTGGTGTGTATCGTGGTTTTGCGTGTGTGTGTTCATCGCGTTCTTCGTGCGTGTGTTCGTCGTGTTCATCCTCCCCTCCTCTCCCCACACTCCATCCTCGATTGGAAAGGGAATCATGAAAGATCGGGCTACCCTAGAGGTTTGCCCTCAACAAAATGGTTGGAGAGGAAGACAATAGAGATGATGGACTTGTAGAAGGCATGTGTGACCTGATACATGGCATCACTAGGGATTGTGCGACTGAGGGTAGCTTCGAACAGAGGAGAGTCTTATAGAGGAGCATCATAAAGAGGAGTAGGAAGAGCGTCCCTAGAAAGGGCACCCCAAAGAAGAACATCACCATGGAGACCATGCTAGAGAAGAGGATGCCCAAGAGTCGCACGAAAAACGGCACCACGCCGCAGAGTACACCCCTAATATCCAGTCAAAATGCCACACCAAATGGTAGCAACAAAAATGCTAAGAGGGCGAGCACGATGGTGAACACTCCCAGGAGTGGTAGCAAAAAGGCGAAGATGGCCAGCACGGAGGCTACCACACCCAGTGGTAGCAGAAAAATGCTAATTTGGAGCGGAACATGCCGCTGAGGTCAGGCAATAATGCCAGCACAAAGGAGAACACGCCCAATAGTAGCAACAAAAGGGCTAATTCAAAGAAGAACACGCCACAGAGGTCAGGCAATAATGCCAGCACCCTGGAACCAACACCCATGAGGGGAAGCAGGAAGGAGATCACACCCAAGGGTAGTAAAAAGAGGCTAGTTCGATGGGGAACGGAACACAGATGTTAATCCCTACTAATACCATCAGGAAAGATTACATCAGGAAGGAGGATGTACACAAGAAGAGCAAGAGGGTACTGTACAGTCAAGATGAAATAGATTCTGACTGCTGTTTGTCTACTAAAGAACCTGGCATGCTGGCAAACATAAGACCACCCCATGTGGTTGTATTAGAACCAACAGAGTGTCTGGGAGAAAATAGATTTGCCGGTGAGGTAGATTGGGGCAATGTTCCTGTCCATCTGGGTGGAGATGATGGTGCAGCCCCACCCATGGGAGTCAATATGATGTGTGCAGTACTAGGCATTAGAGACGATGGCCAAGATTCTGAATTAGATGAAGAAGAGTGCACTATAGAGGATCAAGAATCTAGTGATGATGAAATAGACGAGAAACTTAACGATGAGGTTGGCATTCCAGTCGATGATTTGGGTATTGAAGTAGAAGAAATGAAACATGACCATGAGTATCCTATAATTTCGATCAACACCAAGTTCAGGAGCATGCATGAGTTCGGGATGTCGTTACGGCATTTTTGTATCAAGGGGGAGTTTGACGTTCATCGACTGAAGAACACTGCCCAGAGGTATGAGGCCGTTTGCAGGTTAACGTGGAGGAATGGATGGGTCGCGGTACATTGTCCATGGAGGATCATAGTAAGAGTCTTAGCTGTGTCAAAGGCAATTAGGGTATTGGGGCAAAGAATGCAGCAAACCATTTGAACTTTCTCTCTTTTCACTCTATAACTACAATTGTTGTGCAAGATCTTTCTGGCAACAAGTTGACTACGCGTATCTTTTAAATGAATCTATGTTGTAGGTTAACAAAATGGGCCCTCCCCACATGTGTCCGACAGGCAGCAAACTGAAATCCCCAATGGCTGATACGGAGTGGGTGGCTATACAAGATATGTACATACTAAAGGGTAACCCTAAGGAGACCGCGAAGAATATTCAGACTAGCCTCTTTCTAAATACAACATTGTCCTACCATATTACACGGTTTGGAAAGGTAAAGAGAAAGCTCTGAGGGTCTTGCACGAGGATTGGACCAATAGCTTCAGGATATTGTACAACTTCAAGGCAGAGGTACAAGCAAGGTGTCCGGGGAGTGTTGTGGAGATTGACACCGAATCAGAACATGGGAAAATTTATTTCAAAAGATTTTTCATGGGGCTTAAACCTTGGATCCAGGGATTCAAGGACGGTTGTAGGCCATATCTGAGTGTAGACTGTACTATCCTAACTGGCAAATGGAAAGGCTACCTGCCATCTGCCACATCACTTGATGGTCACAACTGGATGTTCCCAGTGGCATTCGGGCTGTTTGAAACAAAAAACAGAGGAACGCTGGGTCTAGTTTATGAGGCAGCTCAGGAGATCAATAGGACACATGGATCCATTTGCTATATCCACGGAGGCATGCGAAGGGCCGATAAATGCAGTGAAGGAGGTGTTCCCGTGAGCTGAAGGTAGAGAATGCCATGCCCATCTAATGCTCAACTTGTACTCACACTATGCAGGCAGCGTATTTCGTTACATGTTTCCTGCTGCTAGAGCTTACAAAGCTAGTAGCAGCGAATATTTCATGAGCAAGATTTTTGCGGAAGCCCCTGAACTTCTGCAGTACTTAGCCGTCCATCATTCGCAGCTATGGAAGAGGAGTCAATTCAACGCCGACATCAAAGTTGATTACATAAACAACAACCTTGCAGAATGCCTAACTAACTGGGTGAAGGACATAAAAGTGCGTCCTATTCATATCTTGATGGACAGCATACGTGGTATGATCATGAAGCTGTTAAATATAAGGAGAGAGATCAGTAGGAGACTTAGAGGACATATGCTACTGCCAGTTTTATAGCAACTGCACAAGAGAAGTCGAGGACTTGCTCATCTTAGGGTTCTCCCATCAACCAACAGCAGCTATGAGGTGGTCGATATGTCTAAGAATGGCCATAGGGCTGTTGTGAACATCCAGCTGCGAGAATGCACCTGCATAGAGTGGTAGCATACCAGGAAACCTTGCGACCACGCTGGTGAAGAAAAGAACTCTACCACATTTGGATCAGTATTTGTTCGACTACTACTCTAAGGAAAAGTTCGGGTGCTGTGTATGCTGGATCCGTCGAGCCATGTTCAGACCTATCTCAGTGGCCTCAAGTCCAACTAAGTTTCGAGCTTTGCTAGCCAGTTACAAAAAGGGCAGAGGAAGACCTCAGGTGAATAAGTTTAAGAATTTTCTCGAGAAGAAGGGTTTGGCTTTCTGTGCTAGCAAGAAGGGCAAAAATAGATGCAAGACCTACCATATTATAGGCCATAGAGCAGCAGGTTGTCCCCTTAATGCTCCCAAACCTAGGTATGAGATGGTACATTCAAAGAAAATTTTTTATAATCTATAGATATTAGGTAGTAATCCCTTTACTGTTTTTTTAAGGAAGCGCAAGGCAATTAACAAGACAGCTGACTTAGTGATTTTGCTGCGGGAAGAAAATCAAAACAAGTGGAGTGATGGTGCTGGACACGATTTTGGTGCTGATTGGCCTGACTTCCCTCGACCCAGAGATGCAGGGTATGTGAAGGTAAGAAAATTGGCACCCAAGAAGAGGAATAAGGTAGGAAATGAAGAAGCCAGTGGGCGTGAAGGCAAGAGGAAGAAAGTTGGCACCTAGGCAGATGAAGAAGGCTAGCAGTGTAGAAGCCTAATAATGTATTGAACTTGAACCTATATATGTAGTTCGGTTAAACTCTGGAGTTGTGTGCATGGAACTTGTCGTGCGAAACAATCTACCTCCCGTACTCGGAGTAAAATGTATCGTGACTTGAGGATTGGATACAGCCGAGGCCACTAGTTGAATCCAAAATTGTGACTATGCCACTACTATCTGAACAATCGCACCACCAGGACCGCGATAGCTTAGCGGTCAAGGGGTTTCCAAAATCGATGGATGTTAGTGGCACAAACATGAATTATTTATAGGCGCTTAGTAAATCACTGCTACCGGCATTACACTTATGATAAGGTTCTGAGCTGAAAAACAAGTTCTAAGCTGGCTGCTACACTCCACGAAGTAGAAACTTATTTCAGCTGCTAGACAACGACATGGCAACATAAACTGCAAAGGCAACAGATAATGCCGAGATAATGAGGAAATTGTTTCCACTATCTGGCCTAATCTTGAGCCCGTATGTTGAGGGCAAATCTCTAGGGTGGCCCAATCTTTCGCGATTCCCTTTCAAATCGAGGTTGAAGTGCGGGGGAAGGAGGAGAGGATGAACACGATGAACGCATGCGCGAAGAACGCGATGAACACACACACACACAAAACAACAATACACACCAATAGCTCACGCCGGCGGTGACCAGTCCGGTGCAATCCCTAGGATCAGCGTCGGGCGGAGGACTCTCTCTCGAATCAGCACGGCGAGATGGGAGACTCGATGAGATCTTGATGACTTGGCAAAGGGACACCGATGCCAAGGCCTTGTACAATGCGGAGGCACGATGCAAACTCCAACGAGGTTTGGTGATATTGGTGCTCCTTGGTCAAGGAGCAAGAGGCAAGAACTAGATAGATCCACAAAGGGATTTCCACTAATTCCAATATCATGCCTAGGGTTTACAATGGAGGTGGGGGACTATATATAGGCCAGCCACTTAAATAGGGGTACTTTAGGAATAAAAGACAAGTTCTGGACGGACTAAGGGGTACATGGGCCGCATGCCCAAAGGCCTTTGCATGCCTGGCGTCGGTCGGACCGGAGACTCCGGTGTGGTGGACCGGAGACTCCGGTTTAGGCCGGAGATTCCGGTTAGTCTCCGGACCAACCTCTGGAGGGGCCTTCAGATTGTCCCGGGGCCCGGCGCAGGGGTCAGACCGGAGAGTGGGCCGGAGTCTCCGGGGTCTTCAGGCCGGAGACTCTGGTGTGCGCGGACCGGAGACTCTGGTCTAAGCAGCTCCAGCGGCTCCTGCTTCACGCTCTGCTCCTTGTTCTCCATCCTTGGGTGCTTGGTGATGTGTCGAGGATTCGTACCTGATGATACATAGAGTAGTTGCGTGAAGTAGCACACCATCCAAGAAGGTATCAAATTGGCACGAGGAGAGGAGCGAGTTCACCTTAGCTTGTAGGAGTTTGGCTCGGGCACGAGTCATGGGTCCACTTTGGGGACTTGTTGGTGTAGATGTAGGAGCGTCCATAGGACTGCATCAGCTCCCCCCCCTTGGGAAAGAGTCGTCCTCGACTCTTCATGGTTATCATATTGAACATCTCTTGAGGGTAAACCTCTAGGGTGGCCTGATCTTTCACGATTCCCTCTCAAATCAAGGATGGAGTGTGGGGAGAGGAGGGGAGGATGAACACAACGAACGCACGCAAGAAGAATGCGATGGAGACACACACACAAAACCACGATACACACAATAGCTCACGCCGGCGGTGACCAGTCCGTCGCAATCCCTAGGATCGGCGTTGGGCGGGGGGACTCTCTCTTGAACCGACATGGTGAGATGGGAGACTCGGTGAGATCTTGACGTCTTGGCAAAGGGACACCGATGCCAAGGCCTTGTACAAAACGGAGGCACGATGCAAAATCCAACGAGGTTTGTGGATATTGATGCTCCTTGGTCAAGGAGCACGAGGCAAGAATTAGATAGATCCACAAAGGGGTTTCCACTAATTCCAATATCATGCCTAGGGTTTAAAATGGAGGTGTGGGACTATATATAGGCCAGCCACTTAAACGGGGGTACTTTAGGAATAAAAGACAAGTTCTGGACAGACTAAGGGGTGCATGGGCCGTAGGCCCAAAGGCCTTTTCATGCCTGGTGACGGTCGGACCGGAGACTCCGGTGTGGTGGACCGGAGACTTCGGACTAGGCCAGAGATTCCGGTCAGTCTTCGGACCAGCCTCCGGAGGGGCCTTCAGATTGTTCCAGAGCCCTGTTCTAGGGGCAGATCGGAGGTGGGGCCGGAGACTCCGGTGTCTTCAGGCCGGAGACTTTGGTGGACCGGAGACTCCGGTGTGCACAGACCAGAGACTCTGGTCTGAGCAGCTCCAGCGGATCCAGCTTCATGCTCTGCTCCTTGTTCTCCATCCTTGGGTGCTTGGTGATGCGTCGAAGCTTCGTACCTGATGATGCATAGGGTAGTTGCATGAAGTAGCATACCATCCAAGGAGGTGTCAAATTGGCACGAGGAGAGGAGCGAGTTCACCTTAGCTTGTAGGAGTTTGGCTCAGGCACGAGTCACGGGTCCATTTGGGGGACTTGTTGGTGTAGATGTAGGAGCGTCCATAGGATGGGCCGCATCAGCTCCCCCTTGGGAAAGAGTCGTCCTCGACTTTTCATGGTTATCATCTTGAACATCTCCATGGTAGGGTGAAAGATCCTTGACATTGAATGTATTCCTTGCAAGGTACTTGGATGTCGGTATGTCGATGATGTAGGCGTTGTTGTTGATTTGTTTGAGGACCTTGAAGGGACCATCTCCTCTTGGCTTGAGCTTGGAGTCACGTTCCTTGGGGAAGAGGTCTTTGCTTAGGTGTATCCACACAAGGTCACCTTCTTCAAAGATCATATCCTTCTTGTCCTTGTTTAACCTTGAAGCTTGGTGAAGGACTTGTTGTTCGATAGTAGTTCTTGTTTCTTCATGAAGCGTCTTCATATCTTGTGCACGCTTCTCGACGTCCATGTTCGTGCGCTCATGGAGAGGTAGTGGTTGGATGTCGAGCGCGGTGAGGGGCTCGAAACCATAGACGATCATGAATGGACTCATCTTGGTTGTTGAGTGCTTTGCTCGGTTGTACGCGAACTCGGCGTGGGGAATGCATTCCTCCCAATCCTTCAAGTTTTTCTTGATCAACACACGTAGGAGAGTTCCGAGGCTTCGGTTGACAACCTCGGTTTATCCATCGGTTTGAGGATGCGACGCGGATGAAAAGAGGAGTTTGACGCCGAGCTTGGCCATGAGGGTCTTCCATAAGTATCTCATGAATTTGACCTCGCGGTCGGAGACGATTGTTCATGGCACACCATTTAGACGGACGATTTCCCTGAAAAACAGATTTGCAACATGTGAAGCATCATCGGTCTTATAGTACGGTATGAAGTGTGCCATTTTGGAAAAGCGATCCACAACAACAAATATACAATCATGACCATGCTTATATCTAGGTAATCCTAACACGAAGTCCATGCTAATGTCGGACCAAGGTGTATGAGGAATAGGCAATGGCATATAAATACCATAGGGATTAGCTTGCGACTTAGCTTGAACACATGTCGTGCATCGTTGAACGTAGCGCTCCATGTCGCGCTTCATCTTGGGCCAAAAGTAGTGAGTGGAGAGCATGTCCAATGTCTTGTTACGGCCAAAGTGACCCATGAGACCTCCACCATGAGATTCTTGGAGAAGCAAAAGTTGAAGCGACGACTTCGGAATGCATAGCTTTTTTTTTAAATAGAAAACCCTCATGCAAATAGAAATCATCAAATCCTTTTTCATTAGAGCACTTTGCGAAAATTGGTTCAAAGAAAGGATCGGAAGCATACAAAGATTTTATTTCCTCAAGAGCCAACACGTTGATTTCAAGTCTCGTAAGAAGGCTTGTATGTTTGCGATACAATGCGTCTGCAACTACATTATCTTTGCCCTTCTTATACTTGACAATGTACGGAAAAGACTCCATGAACTCAACCCACTTAGCATGTCTCTTGCTCAAGTTGGCTTGGCCTTTGAGATATTTCAACGACTCGTAGTCAGAATGTATGATAAATTCCTTGGGCCAAAGGTAGTGTTGCCAAACTTGAAGGACACGAACTAAGGCAAAAAGCTCTTTGTCATAAATGGGATAGTTAAGGCGAGCACCATCAAGTTTCTCGCTATGGTAGTCTATAGGACGTCCGTTCCGCATAAGGACTGCTCCAATGCCAATACCACTAGCATCACACTCTATCTCGAAAGTTTTTGTGAAATCCGGTAACGCAAGGAGAGGTGCTTCGGTGAGCCTCTTTTTAAGTTCGTCAAAAGCTTTTTCTTGTGCTTTGCCCCACACGAAGGTGACATTCTTTTTCGTCAACTCGTTGAGAGGACAAGCAATAGTGGAAAAGTCTTTCACAAAGCGATGATAGAAACCAGCCAACCCATGAAAACTTCGGAGTTCACTCACGTTTGTTGGGATGGGCCAATCTCGTATGTCCTTGACCTTGGAAATATCAACTTCAATTCCTTTCGAAGAAATGACAAATCCAAGAAAAATCAACTTGTCTTTAGCAAAGGTGCAGTTGGGAAGATTAGCATAAAGCTTTTCATGTCTAAGGATTTGCAAAACTTCCTTGACATGTGTTATATGGTCCTCAAGTGATTTGCTATAAACAAGAATATCATCGAAATAGACAACAACAGTTTTTCCAATGAGAGAACGCAAAATATGATTCATGAGGCACATGAAGGTGGATGGGGCATTAGATAAACCAAAGGGCATAACCAACCATTCATAGAGACCAAGTTTGGTCTTGAAGGCGGTTTTCCACTCATCACCTTCAGCCATGCGTATTTGATGGTAAACACTACGAAGATCAATTTTCGAAAAAATAGTGGCTCCACACAACTCATCAAGCATGTCATCGAGGCCTGGTATGGGATGTCGATAACGCACGGTGATAGCATTGATTGGACGGCAGTCCATGCATAACCGTAACGTATGATCCGTCTTTGGAACAAGAATCACGGGTATGGCACTTGGACTAGTGCTAACTTGGATCAAACCTTTGGAGACGAGTTTGTTGATTTGACGCGATCTCCTTCGTCTCCTCTGGGTTCATGCGGTTTGGAAGAGGTGCGCCGGGGATGAGGTCAATGCGATGTTCGATGCCGTGAAGAGGAGGTAGTCCATGTGGGAGCTCGTCAGGGAACACATCCTTGAATTCCTGCAAAACACTCATCAAAGATGAAGGAACATTGGTTAATTCATTAGTTCCTTTCGCTAGTCCCATGCAAAGGAGGACATAGTGCAAGATGGATGGGTTGTTTCGAACATCTCTCATCTCACTTTTGGTAGCAAGGAGAACACTCTTAGTTTTTCCACTCGAGTTTGGCTTGTGGCTCTCACTCACTATGAGGTGGTTCTCTCTCTCACCGCTCTTCTCACAAGTAGGTGTTGTGCTTTGCGCCCTTGCTAAAGCCTTTGCATTATCCGCAATTATTTGGCTAGGAGTCATCGGTTGCAAAACACATGTTTTGTTGAGCCATTTGAAGGTTTATACATTGGTGCGACCATCATGTTGAGCAGCCTTGTCAAATTGCCACGGTCGACCAAGAAGCATGTGGCAAACTGTCATAGGAACCACATCACACTCCATCGTATCTTTGTAAGGACCAATGGCGAAGGAGACTGATACGGTATGCTTGATCTTCACGGACCCTTGGTCACTTAGCCATTGCACGTCGTAGGGGTGCTTGTGTGGATGGAGGGTGAGGTTGAGCTTCTCACACAACTCGGTGCAAGCAAGGTTGTGACAACTCCCTCCGTTAATGATTGCCTTGATAGATTTGCCATTGATGCCGGCTCGTGTTTGGAAGATATTGGAGCATTGGTGTTCATGTTCTTGTGCTTGAGTGGTCAATATCCTTGTGACGACAAGCGATGGACTTGCGTCATGTTCACACATGAGGAGTTCTTGATCATCTTCCACTCGTTGCCTTGCCATTGCTTCCTTGACACGGGCATCAAACTCATCTTCACTCAAGTACTCTTCATCACCATTGTCATGGATGAACAAGACTTTCTTGTTTCCACATTTGGACGACTTATGTCCTTTACCTCCACACTTGTAGCATTCACCGTTGAAAGGTGTATCACTCTTTGCTTGCTTGCCACTTGGGGGCAGTTTTCCTTGAGGAAGTGTGGGCTTGAAGGAAGGCTTGGAGGTACTTGAGGAGCTTCCATTGAAAGTTGTTGGTGTAGCGGTTGAAGTTTGCTTGTAGGTGAAGTACGTCTTCGGCTTGTTGTACTTGATATCCTCTTGCACTTGACGTTCAGCCTTTGTTGTGATGTGCACAAGCTCAACCATGGTGTTGTATGTTTGGAACTCGACGATGCGCTTGATGGGGTGGTTCAACCCAATAAGGAAACATGCCATTGTTTTCTCCATGCGCTCATCAATGTTGGCGCGAATCAAGTTGAGTTCCATTTCCTTGAAGTACTCTTCCATGGTCTTTGTCCCTTGACGAAGCGCTTGAAGGTTGTTGAAGAGGTCACGCGTGTAGTGCGCGGGGACAAACCGGGATCTCATGTGAGCCTTCATGTCATGCCAAGTTGTGATTGGCGGTTCTTGTCTTGCATCACGAGCAACTTTACCTTGTTCCCACACAAGGTTGGCGTAATCATCAAACTCAAGCGAAGCCATGGCGACCATCTTTTCATTGCTATAGTTGTGCATGCGGAAGATCTTGTCGACTTTGAGTGCCCATGAGAGGTATTCTTCGGGCTCATTGGATCCGGTGAACTTGGGAATTTGTGAACTTGAGCTTGCCAAAAGTTTCTTCATCGATGCGGTCATTGCGACGAGCTTGGTGACCTTGTTGATGATCTTGTAGGTGGGAAGGTGGAACTTGGTTCTCGCATCCTTGTTGCAGAGCTTGCTCTTGATATTGTTGTTGAGGAGCTTGCTCTTGCTCTTGGCGCGCTTGTTGACGTGGTTGAGGCGCTTGGGCCTCATGGTGGCGAAGGTGTGGAGCCTCTTGACGCGGTTGATGCCGAAGAGGAGGCTTGTTCCTCGGTTGGTGATGTTGGTTAGGCACATGGGCCTCACGGCGAAGAACATGGTCATGAGCCTCTTGATGTGGTGGGCGTTGCTCAAATTGTATCACTTGACGCTCCAAGTTTTGTTGAGGTGGAGGAGACGCCTCGTGATGACCATGGTGTCGATGTGGATGTTCATGACGTTGATGACGAGGAGGAGGATCTTGGAGAGCTTCACGTCAATGACGAGCTTGATTCTCCAAATTGGAGTCATCACTTGTTGTGTCAAGTATGCGTCGCGGTCGATGGTGGTAGACTTGCGGTTGCACTTGTGGTTGCGCTTGCGGTTCCTCTTGTGGTTGCTCTTGCTTGCATGATGACGGTGTGCTTCTTGCCTTTCTCGTGGCCTTGAAGAGAGGTCACCATCATAGCTTTACCTTGCGGCATGCCGTGGGGAGGGTACATAGTTCGAAGAGGTTCCATCTTTAACCACGGGGGCATCATTGCATCTTGGAGCACTTGGTTGAAGATCTTGTTGAGGAGGAGCATGATGACGCGATGAGCTTGAAGAGCTTGATGCGCGTGAACATGGCCTTGCCATACTGTCGATGAGGCGTCGAAGATTGTCATTTGTTTCGGCAACAGAGCGTTGTAGTGCTTCATTTTGGTGGCCGAAGTTGTGATGCATTGCGTGCATTTGTCATTTGAGGCCATCGAAGCGGTTGTCGATGTTCTTGAACTCGACTTGCGTCTCGCCAAATTGTTCATCTTGTCACGTCTCAAGGGCTAGGAAACGTTCACGGAACTCTTGCCAAACGATGAAGTGACTTGCACGCGTCATGTACGGTCCTTGATCTTCTTCTTGGGGAGGTGGTTGGCTCGACTCACCGTGCCTATCCATCATGCAAATCACACAAGTATTGTATATGGAAGTGGAATATGGTGGTGTTAGCCTTGTACCTCACCTTGGGGATTGCACCAAACTAGAAACCACAAGTGAGGGCTATAAGCGTGCAAAGTGGAATTGCAAAGAAAAACTCACACTAAAGAAGGACTAACTCACACTAAAGAAGGACTAGCTTGTTTGTGGTAGGTTAGGATTGTGGAAAGCCAAAGAACCAACCAAAAGAAAAGGGATAGTCAAATGTGGGTAAAATCCAACAAAACTCAAGTCAAAGGCGAAGGTCAACAACTCAAAAGGGTGACGGGAACCTATGACTATGTACACACACGTGGAGATAGTTGGGATTGACACGACTATGAAAATGAGCAAACAAAATGTCCTAACGAAGACTAAGCTCGTTGTCATGTCAATGCAAGGAGAGACCGTGGCTCGTTTGCAAAGAGGAAAAATGAGCAATGGATTTGTGCACTAGCCTTGGGCGCTCTTCTTTCTCTCTTGCTTACAAGCTTTGAGACTCTTTTTGCAAGGGGAGACTATTTTTTTCTTTTTCTTTGTATCTATTTCTTTCTTTTGTATTTTTTTCTCTCCCTTGATGCTACCTAGTCACACTTGATATTGTTCTTGCACACTCACTATCCAAGGACAAATGCACAATGCTCAAGCAAACACAAGATGAGCCACTCTCATAGGATAGGTACACACAAAGGAAGATAGGGGTTAACAAGGTGACACAAGTTATACCTTCGTTGATGATGAACTTGGCGTCGGTGGTGCGGGATGATGTTCGTGGGCCATGGTGTCGATGAGCACCGGGGTTGTCTATGCGGAAGCTTGTTGTTAGTTGACCACACACACACGGGCACAAACAAACAAGAGGAAATTAGCCAATGCAAGATTAGAGGCCAAACTATCAAAATCAGGCGTTAGGCCGGAGACTCTGGGGTTTCAGGCCGGAAATTCCGGTGCAGGCCGGAGACTCCGGTGTGGGTAGGCTGGAGACTCCGGTGTGCAGGTCGGAGACTCCGGTCTGGAGTCAGATCGTGAACTGCTCGTGTTCTTGAGCGGAAATCCACGCCGTGGGTCCTCAAATCCGCGAAAAATTGGCCAAATTGGGCTTGGAAAACGCAGGATAAAGCTGGACCAACACCTAAGACAAGGTTTGGTTGGATCAAAACCACAAATAACACTCCAAATCAAGAGATCAATCCAAAGGCAAATATGGGGCTCTTTTTTGGGGATTTTCAAATTTTTGGTGGATAGAAGAAAAAATTGTGCGGGAAATTGTGAGCAACGAAGATCTTGATACCAATATGTTGAGGGCAAACTTCTAGGGTGGCCCGATCTTTCACGATTCCCTCTCAAATCAAGGATGGAGTGTGGGGAGAGGAGGGGAGGATGAACACGACAAACGTACGGAAGAAGAACGCGATGAACACACACACACAAAACCACGATACACACCAATAGCTCACGCCGGCGGTGACCGGTCCGGCGCAATCCCTAGGAGACTCTCTCTCGAACCGGCACGGTGAGATGGGAGACTCGGTGAGATCTTGACGTCTTGGCAGAGGGACACCGATGCCAAGGCCTTGTACAACACAGAGGCACGATGCAAACTCCAACGAGGTTTGGGGATATTGGTGCTCCTTGGTCAAGGAGCATGAGGGAAGAATTAGATAGATCCACAAAGGGCTTTCCACTAATTCCAATATCATGCCTAGGGTTTACAATGGAGGTGGGGGACTATATATAGGCCAGCCACTTAAACAGGGGTACTTTAGGAATAAAAGACAAGTTCTGGACGGACTAAGGGGTACATGGGCCGCATGCCCAAAGGCCTTTTCATGCCTGGCGACGGTCGGACCGGAGACTCCGGACTAGGCCAGAGATTCCGGTCGGTCTCCGGACCAGCCTCCGGAGGGGCCTTCAGATTGTCCCAGGGCCTTGTTCTAGGGGCAGACCAGAGGTGGGGCCAGAGACTCCGGTGTCTTCAGGCCGGAGACTTTGGTGGACCCGAGACTTCGGTGTGCACAGACCAGAGACTCCGGTCTGAGCAGCTCCAGCGGCTCCAGCTTCATGCTCTGCTCCTTGTTCTCCATCCTTGGGTGCTTGGTGATATGTCGAAGCTTCGTACCTGATGATGCATAGGGTAGTTGCATGAAGTAGCATACCATCCAAGGAGGTGTCAAATTGGCACGAGGAGAGGAGCGAGTTCACCTTAGCTTGTAGGAGTTTGGCCTGGGCACGACTCATGGGTCCATTTGGGGGACTTGTTGGTGTAGATGTAGGAGCGTCCGTAGGACGGGCCGCATCAACATCTCCATGGCAGGGTGAGAGATCCTTGACATTGAATGTATTGCTTGCAAGGTACTTGGAGATCGGTATGTCGATGATGTAGGCGTTGTTGTTGATTCTTTTGAGGACCTTGAAGGGGCCATCTCCTCTTGGCTTGAGCTTGGAGTCACGTTCCTTGGGGAAGCGGTCTTTGATTAGGTGTATCCACACAAGGTCACCTTCTTCAAAGATCATCTCCTTCTTGTCCTTGTTTAATCTTGAAGCTTGGCGAAGGACTTGTTGTTCGATAGTAGCTCTTGTTTCTTCATGAAGCTTCTTCATAGATTGTGCGCACTTCTCGACGTCCATGTTTGTGCGCTCATGGAGAGGTAGCGGTAGGATGTCGAGCGTGGTGAGGGGTTCGAAACCATAAACGGTCATGAATGGACTCATATTGGTTGTTGAGTGTTTGGCACGGTTGTAGGAGAACTTGGCATGGGAAATTCATTCCTCCCAATCCTTCAAGTTCTTGTTGATCAGCACACGTAGAAGAGTTCCGAGGCTACGATTGACAACCTCGGTTTGTCCATCGGTTTGAGGATGTGACGCGGATAAAAAGAGGAGCTTGACGCCGAGGTTGACCATGAGGGTCTTCCATAAGTATCTCATGAATTTGACGTCGCGGTCGGAGACGATTGTTCTTGGCACACCATTAAGATGGACGATTTCCCTGAAAAACAGATTGGCAACATGTGAAGCAATGTCGGTCTTATGGCACAGTATGACGTGTCCCATTTTGGAAAAGCGATCCACAACAACAAAGGTAAAATCATGACCATGCTTAGATCTAGGCAATCCTAACACGAAGTCCATTCTAATGTTGGACCAAGGTGTATGAGGAATAGGCAATGGCATATAAAGACCATAAGAGTTAGCTTGCGACTTAGCTTGAACACATGTTGTGCATCGTTGAACATAGCGCTCCATGTCACACTTCATCTTGGGCCAAAAGTAGTGATTGGAGAGCATGTCCAATGTCTTGTCGCGGCCAAAGTGACCCATGAGGCCTCCACCATGAGATTCTTGGAGAAGCAAAAGTTGGAGCGACGATTTCGGAATGCAAAGTTTGTTTTGTTTAAAGAGAAAACGCTTATGCAAATAAAAATCATCAACTCCTTTGTCAATGGAGCACTTTGCGAAAATTGGTTCAAAGAACAGGTCGGAAGCATACAAAGATTTTATTTCCTCAATACCCAACACGTTGATTTCAAGTCTCATAAGAAGGCTTCTATGTTTGCGAGACAATGCGTCCGCAACTACATTATCTTTGCCCCTCTTATACTTGACAATGTACGGAAAAGACTCCATGAACTCAACCCACTTAGCGTGTCTCTTACTCAAGTTGGCTTGGCCTTTGAGATATTTCAATGACTCATGGTAGGAATGTATGATAATTCCTTGGGCCATAGGTAGTGTTGCCAAACTTGAAGAACACGAACTAAGGCAAAAAGATCTTTGTCATAAATTGGATAATTAAGGCAAGCACCATCGATTTTCTCGCTATGGTATGCTATAGGACGTCCGTTTTGCATAAAGACTCCTCTAATGCCAATACCACTAGCATCACACTCCATTTCAAAAGTTTTTGTGAAATCCGGTAACGCAAGGAGAGGTGCTTCGGTGAGCCTCTTTTTGAGTTCATCAAAAGCTTTTTGTTGCGCTTTGCTCCACACGAAGGTGACATTCTTTTTTGTCAACTCGTTGAGAGGACAAGCAATGGTGGAAAAGTCTTTCACAAAGCGATGATAGAAACCGTCCAACCGATGAAAACTTCGGAGTTCACTCACATTTGTTGGGATGGGCCAATCTTGTATGTCTTTTACCTTGGAAACATCAACTTCAATTCCCTTCGAAGAAACGACAAATCCAAGAAAAATCAACTTGTCTTTAGCAAAAGTGCACTTGGGAAGATTAGCATAAAGCTTTTCATGTCGAAGGATTTGCAAAACATCCTTGACATGTGTTATATGGTCCTCAAGTGATTTGCTATAAACAAGAATATCATCGAAATAGACAACTACACTTTTTCCAATGAGGGAACACAACATATGATTCATGATGCGCATGAAGGTGGATGGGGCATTAGATAAACCAAAGGGCATAACCAACCATTCATAGAGACCAAGTTTGGCCTTGAAGGCAGTTTTCCACTCATCACCTTCAGCCATGCGTATTTGATGGTAACCACTACGAAGATGAATTTTCGAAAAAATAGTGGCTCCACACAACTCATCAAGCATGTCATCGAGACGTGGTGTGGGATGTAGATAACGGACGATGATACCATTGATTGGATGGCAGTCCATGCATAACCGTAACGTATCATCCGTTTTTGGAACAAGTATCACGGGTACGGCACTTGGAATAGTGCTAACTTGGATCAAACCTTTGGAGACGAGTTGGTTGATTTGATGTTCAATATCCTTTGTCTCCTCTGGGTTCGTGCGGTAAGCGGCGTGGTTGGGAAGTGGTGCACCAGGGATGAGGTCAATGCGATGTTCGATGCCGCGAAGAGGAGGTAGTCCATGTGGAAGCTCTTTGGGGAACACATCCTTGAATTCCTGCAAAACACTCATCAAAGATGGAGGAACATTGGTTAATTCATTAGTTCCTTGCGCCAGTCCCTTGCAAAGGAGGACATAGTGCAAGATGGATGGGTTATTCCGAACATCTCTCATCTCACTTTTGGTGGCAAGGAGAACACTCTTAGTTTTTCCACTCAAGTTTGGCTTATGGCTCTCACTTACTATGGAGTGGTTCTCTCTCTCACCGCTCTTCTCACAAGTAGGTGTTGTGCTCTGCGCCCTCGCTAAAGCCTTTGCATTGTCCGCAATTATTTGGCTAGGAGTCATTGGTTGCAAAACACATGTTTTGTTGAGCCATTTGAAGGTGTATACTTTGGTGCGACCATCATGTTCAGCAGCCTTGTCAAATTATCACGGTCGACCAAGAATCTTGTGGCAAACTGTCATAGGAGCCACATCACACTCCACCGTATCTTTGTAAGGACCAATGGCAAAGGAGACCGATACGGTATGCTTGATCTTCACGGACCCTTGGTCACTTAGCCATTGCACGTGGTAGGGGTGCTTGTGCGGATGGAGGGTAAGGCTGAGCTTCTCACACAACTCGGTGCTAGCAAGGTTATGGCAACTCCCTCCGTCAATGATCACCTTGATAGATTTGCCATTGATGTCGGCTCATGTTTGGAAGATATTGGAGCATTGTTCTTCATGCTCTTGTGCTTTAGTGGTCAAGATCCTTGTGAAGACAAGCGATGGACTTGCATCATGTTCACACATGAGAAGTTCTTGGTCATCATCCACTCGTTGCTTTGCCATTGCTTCCTTGACTCAGGCATCAAATTCATCTTCACTCAAATACTCTTCATCGCCATTGTCATGGATGAACAAGACCTTCTTGTTTCCACATTCGGCCGACTTGTTTCCTTTACCTCCACACTTGTAGCATTCACCATTGAAAGGTGTATCACTCTTTGCTTGTTTGCCACTTGGGGACAGTTTTCCTTGAGGAAGTGTGGGCTTGAAGGAAGGCTTGGGGGTACTTGAGGAACTTCCATTGAATGTTGTTGGTGTAGCGGTTGAAGCTTGCTTGTAGGTGAAGTACGTCTTGGGCTTGTTGTACTTGATATCCTCTTGCACTTGACGTTCAGCCTTTGTTGCGATGTGCACAAGCTCAACCATGGTGTTGTATGTTTGGAACTCGACGATGCGCTTGATTGGGTGATTCAAGCCAATAAGGAAACATGCCATTATTTGCTCCATGCGCTCATCAATGTTGGCGCGAATCAAGTTGAGTTCCATTTCCTTGAAGTACTCTTCCACGGTCTTTGTCCCTTGACGAAGCGCTTGAAGGTTGTTTAAGAGGTCACGCGTGTAATGCGCGAGGACGAATCGGGATCTCATGTGAGCCTTCATGTCATGCCAAGTTGTGATTGGTGGCTCTTGCCTTGCATCACAAGCAACTTGAACTTGTTCCCACCAATAGTTGGCGTAGTCATCAAACTCAAGCGTAGCCATGGCGACCATCTTCTCATTGCTATAGTTGTGCATGCGGAAGATCTTGTCTACCTTGAGTGCCGAGGAGAGGTATTCTTCGGGGTCATTGGATCCGGTGAACTTGGGCATTGTGAACTTGAGCTTGCCAAATGTTTCTTCGTTGCCATGTTGATGATGGTCTTCATCTTCCATGTGATCATTGTGACGAGCTTGTTGACGATCTTGTGGTTGAGGAGGTGGAACTTAGTTCTCGTGACCTTGTTGCGGAGCTTGCTCTTGATATCGTTGTTGAGGAGCTTGCTCTTGCTCTTGGCGCGGTTGTTGACGGTGTTGAGGCACTTGGGCTCCATGAGGTTGTTGAGGATGTGGAGCCTCATGACATGGTTGATGACGAAGAGGAGGCTCGTTCCTCGGTTGGTGATGTTGATTAGGCACATGGGCCTCACGGTGAAGAACATGGTCATGAGCCTCTTGACGTGGTGGGCGTCGCTCAATTTGGACCACTTGGCGCTCCAAGTTTTGGCATGGTGGATGAGGCGCCTCGTGCTGACCATGGTGTCGTTGTTGACGTTCATGACGTTGATGACAAGGAGGAGGGTCTTGGAGAGCCTCACGTCGATGACGAGCTTGATTCTCCAAATTGGAGTCATCACTTGTTGTGTCAAGTATGTGTCGCGGTCGATGGTGGTATACTTGTGGTTGCACTTGTGGTTGCTCTTGTTGGAGCACTAATGCCCTTGCGTGATGACAGTGTGCTTCTTGCCTTGCTCTTGGCCTTGAAGAGAAATCACCATCATAGCTTGACGTTGCGGCGTGCCGTGGGGAAGGTACATAGTTCGAAGAACTTCCATCTTCAACCACGGGGGCATCATTGCGTCTTGGAGCACTTGGGTGAAGATCTTGTTGAGGAGGAGCATGACGACGCGATGAGCTTGAAGAGCTTGATGCGCGTGAACATGGCCTTGCCATTCCGTCAACGAGGCGACGAAGATTGTCATTTGTTTCGTTGACAGAGCGTTGGAGCGCTTCATTTTGGTGGCCGAAGTTGTGATGCATTGCATGCATTTGTCGTTCTAGGCCGTCGAAGCGGTTTTCGATGTTCTTGAACTCGGCTTGCGTCTCGCCAAATTGTTCATCTTGTCGCGTCTCAAGGACTTGGCAACATTCACGAAACTCTTGTCGAACGATGAAGTGACTTGCGCGCGTCATGTACGGACCTTGATCTTCTTCTTGGGGAGGTGGTTGGCTCGGCTCACCGTGCCTATCCATCATGCAAGACACACAAGTATTGTATATGGAAGTGGAATATGGTGGTGTTAGCCTTGTACCTCACCTTGGGGATTGCACCAAACTAGAAACCACAAGTGAGAGCTACTAGCGTGCAAAGAGGAATTGCAAAGAAAACTCACACTAAAGAAAGAACTAACTCTCAAAAGCTTGTTGGTGGTAGGTTAGGATTGTGGAATGCCAAAGAACCAACCAAAAGAAAAGGGATAGTCAAAAGTGGGTAAAACCCAACAAAACTCAAGTCAAAGGCGAAGGTCAACAACTCAAAAGGGGTGACGGGAACCTACGACTATAAACACACACGTGGAGATAGTTGGGATTGACACGACTATGAAAATGAGCAAACAAAATGTCCTAACAAAGACTAAGCTCGTTGTCGTGCCAATGCAAGCAGAGACCATGGCTCGTTTGCAAAGAGGAAAAATGAGCAACGGATTTGTGAACTTGCCTTGGGCGCTCTTCTTTCTGTCTTGCTTACAAGCTTTGAGACTCTCTTTTGTAAGGGGAGACTATTTTTCTTTTTCTTTGTATCTTTTTTTCCTCTCCCTTGATGCACACTCATTATCCAAGGACAAATGCACAATGCTCAAGCAAACACAAGATGAGCCACTCTCATAGGATAGTTACACACAAAGGAAGATAGGGGTTAACAAGGTGACGCAAGTTATACCTTCGATGGTGATGATGAACTTGGCGTCGGTGGTGCGGGATGATGTTCGTGGGCCGTGGTGTCGATGAGCGCAGGGGTTGTTGATGCGGAAGCTTGCTGTTAGTTGGCGACATGCACACGGGCACAAACAAACAAGAGCAAATTAGCCAATACAAGATTAGAGGCAAAACTGTCAAAATCAGGCGTCAGGCCGGAGACTCCGGGGTTTTAGGCCGGAAACTCCCGTCCAGGCCAGAGACTCTGGTGTGGGTCGGCCGGAGACTCCGGTGTGCAGGCCGGAGACTCCGGTCTGGAGTCAGATCGCGAACTGCTCATGTTCTTGAGCGGAAATCCACACCTTGTGTCCTCCAATCCGCGAAAAGTTGGCCAAATTGGGCTAGGAAAACACAGGATAAAGGTAGACCAACTCCTAAGACAAGGATTTGTCGGATTAAAACCACATATAACACTCCAAATCCAGAGATCGATCCAAAGGCGAATTTGGGCTGTTTTTTGCGGATTTTCGAATTTTTGGTGGATAGAAGAAATTTTTTGGGGGGAAATCGTGAGAAACGAAGCTCTTGATACCAATATGTTGAGGGCAAACCTCTAGGGTGGCCCGATCTTTCATGATTCCCTTTCAAATCGAGGTTGAAGTGCGAGGAAGGAGGAGAGGATGAACACGATGAACACATGCACGAAGAACGCGATGAACACACACACACAAAAACACGATACACACCAATAGCTCACACCGGCGGTGACCGGTCCGGCGCAATCCCTAGGATCAGCGTCGGGCGAAGGACTCTCTCTCGAACTGGCACGACGAGATGGGAGACTCGGTGAGATCTTGACGTCTTGGCAAAGGGACACCGATGCCAAGGCCTTGTACAACGCGGAGGCACGATGCAAACTCCAACGAGGTTTGGTGATATTGGTGCTCCTTGGTCAAGGAGCATGAGGAAAGAACTAGATAGATCCACAACGGGGTTTCCAGTAATTCCAATATCATGCCTAGGGTTTACAATGGAGGTGGGGGACTATATATAGGCTAGCCACTTAAACAGGGGTACTTTAGGAATGAAAGACAAGTTCTGGACGAACTAAGGGGTACATGGGCCGCAGGCCCAAAGGCCTTTTCATGCCTAGCGTCGGTCGGACCGGAGACTCCGGTGTGGTGGACCGGAGACTCTGATCTAGGCCGGAGATTCCGGCCAATCTCCGGACCAGCCTCTAGAGGGGCCTTCAGATTGTCTCGGGGCCCGGCGCAGGGGTCAGACCGGAGAGTGGGCCGGAGTCTCCGAGGTCTTCAGGCTGGAGACTTTGGTGGATCGGAGACTCCGTTGTCCGCAGACCAGAGACTCCGGTCTGAGCAGCTCCAGCGGCTCCTGCTTCACGCTCTTCTCCTTGTTCTCCATCCTTGGGTGCTTGGTGATGTGTCGAGGCTTCGTACCTGATGATGCATAGAGTAGTTGCGTGAAGTAGCAGACCATCCAAGGAGGTATCAGATTGGCACGAGGAGAGGAGCGAGTTCACCTTAGCTTATAGGAGTTTGGCTCGGGCATGAGTCATGGGTCCACTTGGGGGACTTGTTGGTGTAGATGTAGGAGCGTCCGTAGGACGGGCCGCATCAGCTCCCCCCTTGGGAAAGAGTCGTCCTCGACTCTTCATGGTTATCTTCTTGAACATCTGCATGGTAGGGTGAGAGGTCCTTGACATTGAATGTATTGCTTGCAAGGTACTTGGAGGTTGGTATGTCGATGATGTAGGCGTTGTTGTTGATTCTCTTGAGGACCTTGAAGGGATCATCTCCTCTTGGCTTGAGCTTGGAGTCAGGTTCCTTGGGGAAGCGGTCTTTGCTTAGGTGTATCCACACAAGGTCACCTTCTTCAAAGATAATCTCCTTCTTGTCCTTGTTTAATCATGACCTTTCATGATTTGCCTTCATCCTAGGACGCCGATCCTTGGGATTGCGTCGGACCGGTCACCGCCGGCATGAGCTATTGGTGTGTATCGTGGTTTTGTGTGTGTGTGTTCTTCGCATTCTTCGTGCGTGTATTCGTTGTGTTCATCCTCCCCTCCTCTCCACGCACTCCACCCTCGATTTGAAGGGAAATCGTGAAAGATCGGGCCACCCTAGAGGTTTGCCCTAAACAATTATTGTAATAGGTTTGGCGAGATATATTGAGAAATATGTGCAATAGTAGCGTGTAAGTGCTTCCACTTTAGAAATTGTGTCTGTGCTATTTTCATGTTGCATGATCCATGTAGGTTACATGTAAAAAAACAACGAAATCATATTACAACCATCAGACGGTAGTGGCGGGATGGAAGAGAAGTGGGGACAGTGGCTTCGAGGGGAAGGAAGAGAAGTAAGGGGGACGTGACACTGGCTGGTGGGCCCACGGGACACGTGACACTGTCATGCGGGAGCACACGGTATGTCCAGTCTGTCCAGAGCAAGCGGACTTTGCAGCATGACAACAAGCTGATGGGACCAATAACTCATCGAATTATTTAGGAGTACTAAAAACTACAACTTGGGTACATTCGCACAACACGTATGCTCTACGCACCTGAGAAGCATCGCTTAAGTCTAACAGTAACGACAACATAAGTACTACATTTCCCTGTCGGTCTTGTCAATACAATGTAGAAATACATCTACATGTTCGATCCAGCACCAACAAGGTACTGAGATGGCACACATAGGATCGACCTTAGGTCCGCATACTCCACCTCCTGCAGCGTCGGGCAGCTCGGCGCCTCGTCTAGCACAAGCATGCTATCGGACAACGGCGGCCTTGCGTTCGCCCACATGCACACCGTGTATATGGGCCAGGCGCTCGAGACCGACCTGACGCATACCACACACATGAAGGTAGGCCCAACTCTGGTTCCCTGAACACTGACGGTGATGGTTAGGACGAAAACAAGGCCATCCTCCCCCTGGAAAATTATTTGGCAGCATGCCGAGTCAGTGAACGGCACATGCTCTTGGAGAAGTTGGGCGTGGCCGTATGAGATCCTAATCACTTTAATCAAGTGCTCCTCTATAAGGTGGATGACGAGCTCTGCCGGTGGGCTGGTGTAGTTGCAACCCGACTCCGTGCAGGAGCACGCGTCGTGCGGGCACGCGAGCTCGTGGAGAGGGAGCTCGTGGTAGGAGTAACGATGAAAGCATCCTGGGTGGGAGCACACGAGCGGGAACGTTGCTGTGAAGTTGCGTGCGAAGATCTCCAGATTCTTGGGCTACAGCAGCTCCCACATCTGAAGTTCGTCGAGAAATCAGATAAAAGATCTGTAGTTAGATCAGCAAATAGCAGGAATATATAAGATAAATTCAAAAGCTTGTAAAATGATTTCTTAGCATGAAGGTATCAACCTGAAAATCAGCGGTTGTCATCTGGGCACGGCGCACGAAAGCCGATGGCGTCGTCCGAGCACGGTGACGTGTGGTGGAGGGGGCTGTCCAGGAGACGTGCTCACTCACGAGCTCGATGATATTACTAGTAGGCTATAGGGGAGTGGAAATAATAATAATATAAGTGAAAAATAAGTGCGGCCAATCATGTCGCGGAATAGCCTACTGGTGGTTCGCTCTTACGAAGAACCATCTTATTCGTCCACGCGCCCCAATCGAACGGTCTGCAAAAATCGGATCAGACAACTAGTTCTTCAAGGGGGGGCCTTCTAGAAGACGTGACCTAACGGCCAACATTAGACGCGATCTAACGGCCACCATGTGATATGGGCATGAAGGAGGAGGTGAAGCCTAATTTCAGGACTCCACCAAGCTAGGTGATGCGGGCGCATCCCATTGATGATTAGCACGCCAGGACGACCTACGATATGTAATGATAAGTCTAAGGTTGTGTCAAATATTGTTGCTATGTTATTGAGTCCGAGTCCATGATAGGTTCGAGTCTGTTTGTGTGTTCGGTTTGGGTCTAGCCAACCGACTAGTTGTTGGCCTCCTATATAAAGGAGCCAGCCACCTAGGGTTTAGAGGAGTTTAGTTGTTTAGTCTAAAAACTATACTGTGATCCACCGTGTATCATCCCTCCGGGGACGGCGATACCATTTATCATATTATTACTGTGGAGGTTCTTGTGTTCATCAAGGATTGTCGTGCTCAGGTTTGAGGCGTGGTGATCTTAATCACGTTACTTGCTGGATTTGTTCCTCTTCTTCAGGTTGCGTTCATCGCGTGATTGGAAGGATTACTATCCGGGTTGACTCGTTGTGAAAGATCAGGACAAAACTAAGGATCATCGGCTTGATCCGTATCAGGTGGTATCAGAGCACTAGTTGATCACAGCGTGTTTTTGGATAATTTGTGGACTATTTTCTACAAGTAGTTTACAGATCAGTTATGTTTGGAGAAGAGATTGGGAGGCGAGTTCTTAGGCTAGATCAGATCTTTGGTCAAATATTGCTGCTGTTGATTGATCCGCTGATTATTCTTCACACGATCAGAGGCAGTCGTGCTATTTCCAATCTCAGGCGAGGGTTGCTGGTTTTCGATCTTGACGAGATCCATTCCATCTTGTTCATCGAGGAGGAGGCCTTCCGTTTTGGTGCGTCGGAGTTGTACAGATCCGATCGTGGACTCTAGAGAAAAACAAGATAGAGTCCAGCCGTCGTACGCCTGCTGGGCGATCCGCTCGATCGAGCGATCCACGCTGACTGGCGCGGTTTTTGTGCGTGCTGATCCAGGAGATCCGATCGGTTCCACTTCAAAAAGAAAAAAAAAGAGGAGGCCTGCCGCCGTACGCCATGATGGAGGGAATCCCGCGCGCCGCCTGGAGTTCGCTTGTCCGCCTCACGATCGTGCATTGTTTCCCATATCGCTCTGGATCGATCGCGTTGGAAAAAAGGAAGGAGGCCGCCCCGCCTGCGCCTCACGATCAAGTTATCGTGTGCCTGGCAATCGAGTCCTCCCCGTGACTGGCGCTCTCGTCGCTTGTGAGAAGTCCGCGTGGATTACGTTGGAGATCACACACGTTTAAAAAATACCGGATCGAAGCGGCGATCAAACGACCAAGTGCCCTGGCTAGCGCACTCGCGATCGGGGCTCGTCTCTCGCGCCTTGGTTACCTTGGTTGAATCGGTTTTTGCTAGTAGAGGAGGAGGAATCTTAGTGCTATTTCTACAATCTGTTTCGGCCTCATGGATTTTTCTTGTTTTCCGCTGCTGCGATTTGCTTCAGTTTGGCCGGATCGCTCGTCCAGGCGCCTGGCTGCTGCACTGATTCAGACCGAAACCCAGACTGGAATATGGGAATAGTAAAGTAAGATCGTAAGATAGACAGAGCAGATGATGTGTACTTTGACTACACTATTATTGTTGTGGGATCGTCACTTCATTCTGCAGATATAAAATAGAAGTTGGACAGTTCTGCCACATATGCAGAGTTTAGATCTTGTAGGTCTGACATGGATGATGGTTTCACCAAATGTCGTTCGATCGATTCCAAGGTTGGTGGTCGCACTGAATTTGTTCTTGCACACCGGCGTGTGGATGAGACTGTGCCTAGTTGGTGGAAGGAAGAGAGGACCGCAAAGGGCATAACAACACCTAGTTGGGCAGATTTGAAGCAATTTCTGCGCACTAGATTTTGGGAGAAGTCCAAGGAGCTGGACAAGGTGGTTAGTTTTGAGGATGAGGTTGTACCATTGAGTGGGCTGAATTTGCATCTCAAGAAAGTACAAGGCGATGCTTGCATGACAGTTGACAAGGGCCAGCATTGAAATTTATTTCAGGTGCGGTGTATGATCAAAGGCAAAGCATGCAAGTTGATTGTTGATGGGGGAAGCTGTAATAATGGCATTAGCAAGGCAATGGTGGCAGCATTGGGGTTGTCCACATGGCGTATTCCTGAACCTAAGCATATACAGTGGTTCAATAGCTGTGGTATGGTGAAGGTAACTCATAAGGTGCGTGTGCCATTTATAGTTGGTGATTATGTTGATGAGATTGAGTGCGATGTGTTGCCATTGGATGTATGTGGGCTATTACTTGGTCGTCCATGGCAGTATGATCGCAACGTTACACATGCTGGAAGAGCAAATACATATTGTTTTGTGCATGGTGGCAAACGGCAGACTTTGAAGCCTATGCAGGATGATCACATAAAGTCTGATGTAGAGCTGGTGGTACACAAGGAGAAGGTGCACAAGGCTAAGCCGAAATCTGGGCTAGCTAAGGTGCAGGATGGAGAGCATGATGCATAGTGCGACAATGTTGATATTGCTTCAGCTATGCCTGTAGATGACAAGCCAATGGAACTTGTTAGTGACAAGCCAGTTGAAGTGCATCCTCTTATTGCTGAGAGGAAGGATGTTGCAGCATGTGTTCAGAAGGTTGTATGTGTTGACACAGGTGTTCAGACGGATGATATTTGTGCTCCTGATGTTCCAGTACATGTGGTGCAGCGGGGTAACAAGAGCAGTTTTGTTAGCACACCTGTGAGGCGTTTTGTTCGGACAGTTGTGCGGATGCATAGAGGCAAGGATGGACATGTTCCTCAGTTGTGTGGTCCAGGCATTACTCATCTTATGCAAGGCCGTGCAAAGAAGATCCATGTTCAGCAACCACGGGTACCAACTAGAGTTGAGAAGAAGAAGAAGACGGTGGCGCCTAGGTCCAAGCTCGTATGGAGACGCAAGGAGGTGGAGGCGCCAAGGGATGTTCCAAGTCAAGCAAGCCGAGAGGGAGGTTGCGGAGTGGAAGGCAAGCAAGACTTAAAGATGTCCAAGACGCGTGAAGCTATTGTTCATATCACGCCACCTTTCCGACCCGACCCGCAAGCGTTGGGAACAACGCTTCTTGAAGGGGGATGATGATATGGGCATGAAGGAGGAGGTGAAGCCTAATTCCAGGACTCCACCAAGCTAGGTGATGCGGGCGCATCCCATTGATGATTGGCACGCCAGGACGACCTACGATATGTAATGATAAGTCTAAGGTTGTGTCAAATATTGTTGCTATGTTATTGAGTCCGAGTCCATGTTAGGTTCGAGTCTGTTTGTGTGTTCGGTTTGGGTCTAGCCAACCGACTAGTTGTAGGCTTCCTATATAAAGGAGCCAGCCACCTAGGGTTTAGAGGAGTTCAGTTGTTTAGTCTAAAAACTATATTGTGCTCCACCGTGTATCATCCCTCCGGGGATGGCGATACCGTTTATCATATTATTGCTGCGGACGTTCTTGTGTTCATCAAGGATTGTCGTGCTCAAGTTTGAGGCGTGGTGATCTTCATCACCTTACTTGCTGGATTCGTTCCTCTTCTTCAGGTTGCATTCATCGCGTGATTGGAAGGATTACTATCCGGGTTGACTCGCTGTGAAAAATCGGGACAAAACTAAGGATCATCGGCTTGATCCGTATCACCATGAGTGTTCATTTCATAAACCACATGGATCCACTAGATGCCACTTGCATGTGTGTTCTTTTCATAAACCACACTGATCCACTAGATGTCAATGCATGTGTGCTCTTTTCATAAACAACTTGGATGTGTGTTATTTGCATAAACCAGTAGATGTCACTGCATGTGTGTTCTTTTCATAAACAACATAGATCAACTAGATGTCATTGCATGTGTGTTCATTTCATAAACCACATGGAGCCATTAGATGTCATTGCATGTGTGTTCATTTCATAAACCACTTGGATGTGTGTTCTTTTCATAAACCAGTAGACTCATTGCATGTGTGTTCATTTCATAAACCACATGGATCCACTAGATGGCCTTACATGTGTGTTCAGTTCATAAACAACTTGGATGTGTGTTATTTTCACAAAACAGTAGAGTCGCTCCATGAGTGTTCTTTTCATAAACCACACTGATACACTAGATGTCATTGCATGTGTGTTCTTTTCATAAACCACTTGGATCCACTAGATGTCATTGCATGTGTGTTCATTTCATTAACCACATGGATCCACTAGATGTCATTGCATGTGTGTTCATTTCATAAACCACTTGGATGTGTGTTCTTTTCATAAACCAGCAGAATCAATTCATGAGTGTTCTTTTCATAAACCACATGGATCCACTAGATGTCAATGCATGGGTGCTCTTTTCATAAACAACTTGGATGTGTATTATTTTCATAAACCAATAGATGTCACTGCATGTGTGTTCTTTTCATAAACCACATGGATCCACTAGATGTCATTGCATGTGTGTTCATTTCATAAACCACATGCAGCCACTAGATGTCATTGCATGTGTGTTCATTTCATAAACCACTTGGATATGTGTTCTTTTCATAAACCACATGGATTCACTACATAAGTGTTCTTTTCATAAACCATATGCATCCTTTAGATGCCACTTGCATGTGTGTGTTCTTTTCATAAACCACATGGATTCACTGCATGAGTGTTCTTTTCATAAACCATATGGATCCTTTAGATGCCACTTGCATGTATGTTCTTTTCATAAACCACACTGATACACTAGATGTTATTGCATGTGTCTTCTTTTCATAAACCACTTGGATATGTGTTCTTTTCATAAACCAGTAGATACACTCCATGAGTGTTTATTTCATAAACCACATGGATCCACTAGATGTCATTGCATGTGTGTTCTTTTCATAAACCAGTTGGATCCACTAGATGTGTGTTCTACATGTTACGTTGATGATATCATTGATTGCACTTTGTTGAACAATTGCTCTTTCCAAAATTTTGCCTGCAATGATGTTAAAAACGCTACCCCTTAGACTATGCTTTGTCATGGATGTTTTACAATTTCTCCCGTTGCTTGCAATAAGTTGAATAATTTCTCTTTCACTTGTTTTGCTTGGAACAATAATTCTAATATGGTTTCTATTGAGATGGCCCCCATAGCTTTCTCAAATTTTGGAGATATCCTTTAGATGCCACTGGCATGTGTGTTCTTTTCATAAACCACACTAATACACTAGATGTCATTGCATGTGTGTTCTTTTCATAAACCACACTGATACACTAGATGTCATTGCATGTGTGTTCTTTTCATAAACCACTTGGATATGTCATAAACAAGTAGATACACTCCATGAGTGTTTATTTCATAAACCACATGGATCCACTAGATGTCATTGCATGTGTGTTCTTTTCATAAACCAGTTGGATCCACTAGATGTGTGTTCTACACGTTACGTTGATGATATCATTGCTTGCACTTTGTTGAACAATTGCTCTTTCCAATGTTTTTCTTGCAATGATTATAAAAACGCTACCCCTCGGACTATGCTTTGTCATGGATATTTTAAAATTTCTCCCGTTGCTTGCAATAAGTTGAATAATTTTTCTTTCACTTGTTTTGCTTGCAACAATAATTCTAATATGGTTTCTATTGAGATGTCCCCCCATAGCTTTATCAAATTTTGGAGATTTTGATGATTGCCATGATAAGCATGTCCACCACTTGCATACTCACCATGCATATTTTTCATACTTGATTGACACTAGTGGTGATGTGCACAAAAAGAGATACGTCATGATGGATGATGTGTTTCTCTACCATGCACACACATTCTTACTTTTGTGTATGATGTGTGTAGGTACCTGCAAAAGAATGTCAACCTCGGTTGAGCATGAGTTGACAAAAAGAGCTCTAGAGAGCATCCCCCAAGTGAGTTCAAGATCGAACCCACCTCTAATACCTTTTGCATGCTTTGCATCTTTCATGTTAACAAATTGCTATTTCCTATGGGTAGCTTGCAAGCATGTTAATGGTATTCTATCACCTTGTGACAATCATGTTTCATTGCTATTGGATATTGATTCTTTGTGTGTTGCAACAAATATGTTGAACAATTTCTCTTTCCGATGTTTTATGTGCAACCATAATGCCATTATGAGCATGTATTGTCATGAGAGCTTCCAAGTTCCTTGTATAGATGTTGCGACAAACATAAGGAACATTCGCTCTTTTCCATGGTTTGTTTGCAAACATGTTGTTTTTGCTTCCTCTCATGATACACATACTCCCATTATCTTTTCTTTAGATGATTTGTGTGTGGCATCCAACATATGGAACAATTGTTCTTTCCAATGGTTGGTTTACACACATAATGATGTTGTTTTGGATATTCTTCCCCATGTGTTTTTGCCAAATTCTCCTACTCTTGCATCAACGATGTTGATCAATATCTTAGTCAATTGCTTTGAGTGCCATACTAAGACGTTATATGGAGTTTTTGAGTTTGCACATTTGGATGATGTTCAAACAATTTCCATGCACTTGGACCTTGCGTATGCATCCCGTTTGCTATACTTGAGTTGTGCTAATAGTGTTGTGAACAAGAATGGACATGCCACAATTGACATGCTCCTCTATCACACACAAACATATGTTGCTTGGTCTTTGTTGTATGAAGGTAAAATTTCTTATGCGTCAACCTCTATGGACCATAAGTTGACAAGACATGTTGAGGGCAAACCTCTAGGCTGGCCCGATCTTTCACGAATCCCACTTAAATCGAGGATGGAATGCGGGCGAAGGAGGGGAGGACAAACACGACGCACTCACGCATGAAGAACACGATGAACACACACACGCAAAACCACGATACACACCAATAGCTCATGGCGCCGGTGACCAGTCTAACGCAATCCCTAGGATCGGCGTCGGGCGGAGGACTCTGTCTCGAACCGGCACGGCAAGATGGGAGACTCGGTGATATCTTGACATCTTGGCAAAGGGACAGCGATGCCAAGGCCTTGTACAACACGGAGGCACGATGCAAACTCCAACGAGGTTTGGGATATTTGGTGCTCCTTTGTCAAAGGAGCATGAGGCAAGAACTAGATAGATCCACAAGGGGTTTCCACTAATTCCAAATATCATGCCTAGGGTTTACAATGGAGGTGGGGGACTAAATATAGGCGAACCACAAGTTCTGGGCTAAATCAGGCATTAAAGTAGAGTTCTGGGCGAAGTAGAGGGGTACATGGGCCACAAGGCCCAGCTAAGGCTCGCATGCCCATCTTCAGGCCGGATAGTCCGGGTCGAGTTGACCGGACAGTCCGGGGTGGCCGGACACTCTGGGTAGTGTCCGGGTAGTGTCCGAACTGGCCTTCTGAATGTCCACGCCAGGTTGGAGCTGGGGCAGGCCGGATACGCTGGCTGAGTCGTGCCGAACACTTCGGTTGCATCCGAGCGGACACTCCGGCTCAAGCAGCTTCAGGACAGGTGCAGCTCCAGGGCTCGTGGGTCGATGCAGCGGGGGTTCGTACCTGATGATGCATAGAGTAGTGGTATGAAGTAGCAAGCCATCCAAGTGTATGTCAAAGTCACATGATGAGAGGAGCGATTCACCTTAGCTTAAAGGAGCTTGGCTCGGGCCCGGGTCATCGGTCCACTTGGGGGACTCGGTGGTGTAGATGTAGGAGCGTCCGTAGGACGGGCTGCATCAGCTCCCTCCCTTGGGAAAGAGTCGTCCTCGACTCTTCATGGTTGTCATCTTGAACATCTCCATGGTAGGGTGAGAGATCCTTGACATTGAATGTATTGCTTAAAAGGTACTTGGATGTCGGTATGTCGATGATGTAGGCGTTGTTGTTGATTCGTTTGAGGACCTTAAAGGGACCATCTCCTCTTGGCTTGAGCTTGGAGTCGCGTTCCTTAGGGAAGCGGTCTTTGCTTAGGTGTATCCACACGAGATCACCTTCTTCAAATATCAGCTCCTTCTTGTCCTTGTTTAACCTTGAAGCTTGGCGAAGGACTTGTTTCTCGATAGTAGCTCTTGTTTCGTCATGCAGTTTCTTCATAGCTTGTGCGTGCTTCTCGACGTCCATGTTGGTGCGCTCATGAAGAGGTAGTGGTTGGATGTCGAGCGCGGTTAGGGGCTCGAAACCATAGATGATCATGAAGGGACTCATCTTGGTTGTTGAGTGCTTGGCTCGGTTGTAGGCAAACTCGGCGTGGGGAATGCATTCCTCCCAACCCTTCAAGATTTTCTTGATCAACACACATAGAAGAGTTCCGAGGCTTCGGTTGACAACCTCGGTTTGAATATCAATTTGAGGATGCAACGCGGATGAAAAGAGGAGCTTGACGCCGAGCTTGGCCGTGAGGGTCTTCCATAAGTGGCTCATGAATTTGACGTCGCGGTCAGAGACGATTGTTCGTGGCACACCGTGTAGATGGACGATTTCCCTGAAAAATAGATTTGCAACATGTGAAGCATCGTCGGTCTTATGGCACGGTATGAAGTGTGCCATTTTGGAAAAGCGATCCACATCAACAAATATAGAATCATGACCATGCTTAGATCTAGGCAATCCTAACACAAAATCCATGCTAATGTCGGACCAAGGTGTATGAGGAATAGGCAATGGCATATAAAGACCATAGGGATTAGCTTGCGACTTAGCTTGGACACATGTCGTGCATCGTTGAACGTAGCGCTCCACGTCGCGCTTCATCTTGGGCCAAAAATTGTGAGTGGAGAGCATGTCTAATGTCTTGTTACGGCCAAAGTGACCCATGAGGCCTCCACCATGAGATTCTTGGAGAAGCAAAAGTTGGAGCAACAATTTCGGAATGCAAAGCTTGTTTTGTTTAAAAAGAAAGCCCTTATGCAAATAGAAGTCATCAAATCCTTTGTCAATGGAGCACTTTGCGAAAATTGGTTCAGAGAACGGGTCGGAAGCATACAAAGATTTTATTTCCTCAAGACCCAACACGTTGATTTCAAGTCTCATAAGAAGGCTTGTGTGCTTGCGAGACAAAGTGTCCGCAACTACATTATATTTGCCCTTCTTATACTTGACTATGTACGGGAAAGACTCCATGAACTCAACCCACTTAGTGTGTCTCTTACTCAAGTTGGCTTGGCCTTTGAGATATTTCAACGACTCATGGTCGGAATGTATGATAAATTCTTTGGGCCATAGGTAGTGTTGCCACATTTGAAGGACACGAACTAAGGCAAAAAGCTCTTTGTCATAAATTGGATAATTAAGGCGAGCACCATCGAGTTTCTCGCTATGGTAGGATATAGGACGTCCATTTTGCATAAGGACTCCTCCAATGCCAATACCACTAGCATCACACTCTACCTCAAAAGTTTTTGTGAAATCCGGTAACGCAAGGAGACGTGCTTTGGTGAGCCTCTTTTTAAGTTCATCAAAAGATTTTTGTTGTGCTTTGCCCCACACGAAGGTGACATTCTTTTTCGTCAACTCGTTGAGAGGACAAGCAATGGTGGAAAAGTCTTTCACAAAGCGACGATAGAAACCGGCCAACCCATGAAAACTTCGGAGTTCACTCACATTTGTTGGGATGGGCCAATCTCATATGTCCTTTACCTTGGAAACATCAACTTCAATTCCCTTTGAAGAAATGACAAATACAAGGAAAATCAACTTGTCTTTAGCAAAAGTGCACTTGGGAAGATGAGCATAAAGCTTTTCATGTCTAAGGATTTGCAAGACTTCCTTGACATGTGTTATATGGTCCTCAAGTGATTTGCTATAAACAAGAATATCATCGAAATAGACAACAACACTTTTTCCAATGAGAGAACGCAAGATATGATTCATGAGACGCATGAAGGTGGATGGGGCATTAGATAAACCAAAGGGCATAACCAACCATTCATAGAGACCAAGTTTGGTCTTGAAGGCGGTTTTCCACTCATCATCTTCAGCCATGCGTATTTGATGGTAACCACTACGAAGATCAATTTTCGAAAAAATAGTGGCTCCACACAACTCATCAAGAATGTCATCGATACGTGGTATGGGATGTCGATAACGCACGGTGATAGCATTGATTGGACGGCAGTCCATGCATAACCGTAACGTATCATCCGTTTTTGGGGCAAGTATCACGGGTACGACACTTGGACTAGTGCTAACTTGGATCAAACCTTTGGAGACGAGTTGGTTGATTTGACGTTTAATCTCCTTTGTCTCCTCCGGGTTCGTGTGGTAAGCGGCACGATTGGGAAGTGGTGCACCGGGGATGAGGTCAATGCAATGTTCGATGCCGCGAAGAGTAGGTAGTCCATGTGGAAGCTCTTCGGGGAACACATCCTTGAATTCCTGCAAAACATTCATCAAAGATGGAGGAACATTGGTTAATTCATTAGTTCCTTGCGCTAGTCCCTTGCAAAGGAGGACATAGTGCAAGATAGATGGGCTGTTCCGAACATCTCTCATCTCACTTTTGGTGGCGAGGAGAACACACTTAGTTTTTCCACTCGAGTTTGGCTTGTGGCTCTCACTTACTATGAGGTGGTTCTCTCTCTCACCGCTCTTCTCACAAGAAGTTGTTGTGCTTTGCGCCCTTGCTAAAGCCTTTGCATTATCCGCAATTATTTGGCTAGGAGTCATCGGTTCCAAAACACATGTTTTGTTGAGCCATTTTAAGGTGTATACATTGGTGCGACCATCATGTTGAGCAGCCTTGTCAAATTGCCATGGTCGACCAAGAATCATGTGGCAAACTGTCATAGGAACCACATCACACTCCACCGTATCTTTGTAAGGACCAATGGCGAAGGAGACCAATACGGTATGCTTGATCTTCACGGACCCTTGGTCACCTAGCCATTGCACGTGGTAGGGGTGCTTGTGCGGATGGAGGGTGAGGTTGAGCTTCTCGCAGAACTTGGTGCTAGCAAGGTTGTGGAAACTCCCTCCGTCAATGATCACCTTGATAGATTTGCCATTGATGCCGGCTCGTGTTTTGAAGATATTGGAGTGTTGGTCTTCATGCTGTTGTGCTTGAGTGGTCAAGATTGTTGTGACGACAAGCGATGGACTTGCGTCATGTTCACACATGAGGAGTTCTTGATCATCTTCCACTCGTTGCATTGCCATTGCTTCCTTGACTCGGGCATCAAATTCATCTTCACTCAAGTACTCTTCATCACCATTGTCATGGATGAAGAAGACTTTCTTGTTTCCATTTTCGGCCGACTTGTGTCCTTTACCTCCACACTTGTAGCATTCACCATTGAAAGGTGTATCACTCTTTGCTTGTTTGCCACTTGGGGGCAGTTTTCCTTGAGGAAGTGTGGGCTTGAAGGAAGGCTTGGGGGTACTTGAGGAGCTTCCATTGAAAGTTGTTGGTGTAGCGGTTGAAGCTTGCTTGTATGTGAAGTATGTCTTGGGCTTGTCTCAAGGGCTTGGCAACGTTCACGGAACTCTTGTCGAAGGATGAAGTGACTTGCGCGCATCTTGTACAGACCTTGATCTTCTTCTTGGGGAGGTGGTTAGCTCGACTCACCGTGCCTATCCATCATGAAAAACACACAAGTATTGTATATGGAAGTGGAATATGGTGGTGTCAGCCTTGTACCTCACTTTGGGGGTTTCACCAAACTATAAACCACAAGTGAGAGCTATAAGCGTGCAAAGTGGAATTGCAAAGAAAACTCACACTAAAGAAAGAACTAACTCTCAAAAGCTTGTTGGTGGTAGGTTAGGATTGTGGAATGCCAAAGAACCAACCAAAAGAAAAGGGATAGTCAAAAGTGGGTAAAATCCAACAAAACTCAAGTCAAAGGCGAAGGTCAACAACTCAAAAGGGTGACAGGAACCTACGACTATATGCACACACGCGGAGATAGTTGGGATTGACACGACTATGAAAATGAGCAAACAAAAAGTCCTAACAAAGAATAAGCTCGTTGTCGTGCCAATGCATGGAGAGACCGTGGCTCGTTTGCAAAGAAGAAAAGTGAGCAACGGATTTGTGCACTTGCCTTGGGCGCTCTTCTTTCTCTCTTGCTTACAAGCTTTGAGACTCTCTTTGGCAATGGGAGACTATTTTTCTTTGCATCATTTTTTTGCTCTCCCTTGATGCTACCTAGTCACACTTGATATTGCTCTTGCACTCTCGCTATCCAAGGACAAATGCACAATGCTCAAGAAAACACAAATTGAGCCACTCTCATGGGATAGGTACACACAAAGGAAGATAGGGGTTAACAAGGTGACGCAAGTTATACCTTCATTGGTGATGATGAACTTGGCGTCGGTGGTGCGGGATGATGTTCGTGGACCATGGTGTCGATGAGCACGGATGTTGTTGATGCGGAAGCTTGCTGTTAGTTGCTGACACGCACACGGGACACGAGCAAACAAAGGGAATTAGCCAATGCGAAAAATGAGGCAAAACTGTCAAAACTGGCGTTACAACCGGACACTCCGGTCTGTCTGGGCCAGACACTCCGGTCAGCCCGGACACTCCGATCGGATTCGGCCGGACACTCCGGCATGGGTTTCGTGCTCGAGGTCTTGAGCGGAAATCCATGCCTTGGGTCCTCAAATCTGTGAAAAATTGGCCAAATTGGGTTGGGAAATGCAGGATAAAGCTAGACCAACTCCTAAGACAAGGATTGGTCGGATCAAAACCACAAATAACACTCCAAATCAAGAGATCGATCCAAAGGCAAATTTGGGCTGTTTTTTGGGGATTTTCGAATTTTTGGTGGATAGAAGAAAAATTTGTGGGGGAAATCGTGAGCAACGAAGCTCTTGATACCAATATGTTGAGGGCAAACCTCTAGGGTGGCCCGATCTTTCACGAATCCCTCTCAAATCTAGGATGGAGTGCGGGGTAAGGAGGGAAGGATGAACACAACAAACTCATGCATGAAGAACACGATGAACACACACACGCAAAACCAAGATACACACCAATACCTCACGCTGGCGGTGACCGGTCCGGCGCAATCCCTAGGATCGGCGTCGGGCGGAGGACTCTCTCTCGAACCGACAGGTCGAGATGGGAGACTCGGTGAGATCTTGACGTCTTGGCAAAGGGACACCGATGCCAAGGCCTTGTACAATGCGGAGGCACGATGCAAACTCCAACGAGGTTTGGGATATTTGGTGCTCCTTTGTCAAAGGAGCATGAGGCAAGAATTAGATAGATCCACAAGGGGTTTCCACTAATTCCAAATATCATGCCTAGGGTTTACAATGGAGGTGGGGGACTATATATAGGCCAGCCACTTAAACAGGGGTACTTTAGGAATAAAAGTCAAGTTCTCGATGGGCTAAGGGGTACATGGGCCGCATGCCCAAAGGACTTTTCATGCCTGGAGTCGGTCGGACCGGAGACTCCGGTGTGGTGGACCGGAGACTCTGGTCTAGGCCAGAAATTTCAGTCAGTCTCCGGACCAGCCTCCGGAGGGGCCTTCAGATTGCCCCAGGGCCCGGCGCAGGGGTCAGACCGGAGAGTGGGCCGGAATCTCTGGGGTCTTCAGGTCGGAGACTTTGGTGGACCGGAGACTCTGGTGTGCGCAGACCGGAGACTCCGGCCTGAGAAGCTCCAGCGGCTCCTGCTTCACGCTCTGCTCCTTGTTCTACATCCTTGGGTGCTTGGTGATGTGTCGAGGCTTCGTACCTGATGATGCATAGAGCAGTTGCGTGAAGTAGCACACCATCCAAGGAGGTATCAAATTGGCACGAGGAGAGGAGCGAGTTCACCTTAGCTTGTAGGAGTTTGGCTCGGGCACGAGTCATGGGTTCACTTGGGGGACTTGTTGGTGTAGATGTAGGAGCGTCCATAGGACGGGCTGCATCAGGTACACACAAAGGAAGATAGGGGTTAACAAGGTAACGCAAGTTATACCTTCGTTGGTGATGATGAACTTGCCATCGATGTTGCGGAATGATGTTTGTGGGCCGTGGTGTCAATGAGCGCGGGGATTGTTGATGCGGAAGCTTGTTGTTAGTTGCTGACACGCACACAGGACATGAGAAAATAAAGGAAATTAGCCAATGCGAAAAATGAGGAAAAACTGTCAAAACTGGCGTTATAGCCAGACACTCCGGTCTGTTTGTGCCGGACACTCCGATCTGGTTCGGCCAGACACTCCGGTCGAATCGGTCCGGACACTCCGGCGCGGGGTTCGTGCTCATGTTCTTGAGCAGAAATCCTCGCCTTAAGGCCTCAAATCCGTGAAAAACTAGCCAAATCAGGCTGGGAAAACGCAGGATAAAGCTGGACCAACTCCTAAGAAAAGGTTTGGTCGGATCAAAACCACAAATAACACTCCAAATCAAGAGATCGATCCAAAACCAAATATGGGCTCTTTTTTGGGGATTTTCGAATTTTTGGTGGATAGAAGAAAAATTTGTGGGGGAATTCGTGAGCAACGAAGCTCTTGATACCAATATGTTGAAGGAAAACCTCTAGGGTGGCCGGATCTTTCACGAATCCCACTCAAATCGAGGATGGAGTGCGGGGGAAGGAGGGGAGGACGAACACGACGCACTCATGCATGAAGAACGCGATGAACACACACACACACAAAACCACGATACACACCAATAGCTTAGGCCGGCGGTGACTGGTCCGGCGCAGTCCCTAGGATCGGCATCGGGCAGAGCACTCTGTCTCGAACCGGCACGGCGAGATAGGAGACTCGGTGAGATCTTGACATCTTAGCGAAGGGACACCGATGCCAAGGCCTTGTACAACGCGGAGGCACGATGCAAACTCCAACGAGGTTTGGGATATTTGGTGCTCATTTGTCAAAGGAGCATGAGGCAAGAACTAGATAGATCCACAAGGGGTTTCCACTAATTCCAAATATCATGCCTAGGGTTTACAATGGAGGTGGGGGACTATATATAGGCCAACCACAAGTTCAGGGGTAAATCAGGCATTAAAGTAGAGTTCTGGGCGAAGTAGAGGGGTACATGGGACACAGGGCCCAGCTAAGGCTCGCAGGCCCATCTTCAGGCCGGACAGTCCGTGTCCAGTTGACCGGATAGTCGGGGGTGTCTAGACACTCTAGGTAGTGTTCGAACTGGCCTTCTGAATGTCCACACCAGGTTGGGGCTAGGGCAGGTCAGACACTCCGGCTGAGTCGTGTCGGACACTCCGGTTGCATCCGGGCGGACACGCCGGCTCGGGCAGCTTCAGGATAGGTGCAGCTTCAGGGCTCATGGGTCGACGCGGCGGGGGTTCGTACCTGATGATGCACATAGTAGTGGTATGAAGTAGCAAGCCATCCAAGTGTATGTCAAAGTCACATGGTGAGAGGAGCGAATTCACCTTAGCTTGAAGGAGCTTGGCTCGGGCCCGGGTCATCGGTCCACTTGGGGGACTCGGTGGTGTAGATGTAGGAGCGTCCGTAGGATGGGCTATATCAAGACGAATCAAAGAGAGTTACCTATGGATGAATTCATCGAGCTATATCTACACCATAGGTGATTTCCTTCTACTTGAGGACTCATGCTATAATCTTTATGGATTGGCTACTCTTTGAGTATTGCTTCGCTTTTGTTGTGAGCTTTGTAGGCTACATGGAAAGTGAAGGACCATTGAAGAGCTGCCACATCAAGCTTCTCGAGGATGACTACATGGCGAACCCCAGGATCAAGAATGTCTCTCGACCACCTCTACCTCACGAGTGTATAGAGTCGAGGACGACTCTTTTCGAAGGGGGGAGCTGATGCAGCCTGTCTTACGGACGCTACTACATCTAGAATGCCAAGTCCCCAAGTCACCCAAGAAGACATACGCGAGCGATACCACCGCTCCCATCAGCAATAGTACCGCGCCCCGGTACCACTGCTCGGCCTCAGCGGTACTACGGGCCACGATTGAGGCCTGTGCCATCGCCTCTGGATGCCCCGGTATCGTCTTGCGATACTACCGCCCCCAAGCAGTACTACCGGGCCATACGACCGGTACTACCGAACCTGGAGACCACCTACCACAGGAGCCAGAGCTACTGCTCCGCCTGAAGCTGCTACCGCTTCCATCCGGTACTACCGGACTCGAGGACCGGTACTACCGGTCACCACGGTGCCTACGCGCACTAGATCTGGGCCACAGCCCATGTACCCCTTATTATGTTGCAACCCTACTTCTATTCCCAAACTACCCCTATGTAAGAGGCTGGCCTATAAATAGAGCCCCCACCCCTCATGTATCCCTGAGGCATAGATGATATACTAAAGACAACCCCCTTTGTGGAATCTCTAGTTTTGCCTCATCCCCTCCTACCAAAGGGGATCGACTATCATCACCACCTCGTTGGAGTTTGCATCGTGCATCCCTCGTTGTATAAGGCCTTGGCATAGGTGTCCCTTTGACAAGACGTCAAGACCCTCTGATGAGGACATCCCTACAATTACACCTACCCCAATTGATAATGAAGATGTTCCAATTGCAAAGAAGGATCAATCAAATGAGATAAGGATTGGACCAATCACAAGAGCTCGTGCTAAGCTACTAGAACAACAGGTGAACTTGTTTATTAATGAACCTGGTGTTTTAATCAATGAGAATTTTGTACTACCTAAGTCTTTGAATTATTGCATGATCAGGTACTTAGGAGAAGAAGCATAGCAAGGAGCGAGGAGCAAATGGAACAAGGCGTGTTGATCAATGAAGAATGCACGAGGGAGGAAGCACAAGGAGCTATTCAAGACAAAGATCAACAAGAGGAGGGAGTTCTCTGCCGTGGTAGAGAAAAGGCCCGTTTCTCTACCACGGCAGGCTGCCGAGGCAGGAAAATCGAGTCCGGCTCTGCCACGACAGGTTGCCGCGACAGAGAATCAGCGTGAAAGTCTGCCACGGCAGAACTTCTGGCCGAGCCACTTTGTGGCCGGTTTGTATCCAGTTTGGGTGGACCCATCTCGGGTTCCACAATAGGCCTCCACCCCCTGGACTCATAAATAGATGGGGGCGCCGTAGATTAGGGTTTTAGACCATGTTAAAATATTTTGGAGTTGATTCTTTCATGGAACCTCTGAAATTACCCTGTGTTCGAATTATACAACTATAATTGAGTGTGATCTGTTGTTCCATTGGGAATTAGTAGATTGCATACTACCGTTCGTGGTCACGGCTGCATGCGCAAGAGTGTGGTGTTGTGAATATCCTACAAGGTTCGAGAGTTGTTGCATTGGCATCAGGGATCGAGCGGGAGATATCATAGCTACGCACTAGTTATCTATCATCCACCATATCACCATCGACAAGTGCTTCCTAAGAAGATCGGGCCACCCCATATCATCTTGGTATCAGATTTCCTCGTTGCCTCGGTAAGCAATCTGCAATCTATCGATAGATTAGAGAGTGTTTTCATCCTATACAGAAAATAGCCCCACAAAAAGATTCGCCATAGCCTAGATTACATCATAGACGAGTAATAGTTGCTGGTCATGTTCATCAATTAGTCTAGATCTGTTTTTGTTTTCATTGTTTTCTTCTTTCTAGTCATGTTCATCATCTGTCTTCCGCGCCATCTAGCAGATCTGATCTAGGTTTATAGTCCCTGTGTGTTACTCCAGGCCGAGTCGGTTTGCATTAATTAAAAAAAGAAATCCTTACCGATTGTGACACGGCACGGAAAAGCCCACTTTCCCTGTCGCGAAATCGAGTCCGACAGCGACTCTGCCGCGGCACCCTATTTCTGCCGCGCGCTACCGCCGCTCTGCCGCGGTGCGTTTTTATGAGGACATCCCTACAATTACACCTATCCCAATGACTACTAAAGATGCTACAACTGTTGCAAGAAAGGATCAGTCCAATGAGATTAGAATTGGACCTATTACAAGAGTTCGTGCTAACCTACTTGAACAACAGGTGAATTTACTCCTAAACGAATCTGGTACTTTGATTGATGAGAACTTTATACTGCCTAAGTCTATGCATTTATGTATGATTAGGTTCGTTGGAGAAACAAGCATGGCGCGATGAGGAGAAGGGCTACAAGAGAAGCCCAACATGATGATTGCCCAAGGATGCATGAGGGAGGAGCGGGAGGAAGGCGCAATACAAGAAAGGGAGATCATCAAAGAGAAGGAACGTTCAATTCGGACAGACAGAAGTCCTGAAATTCAAACGGATGTGGCTTCCTCATACGAACTCCAAATCAACCAAATAAGCACTTGTTGGATAGATAATTCCAAGATCTTTCCAATGAGTACTTCCACGTCTAAAAGACCCCGGATAATCTGGCCCCCACACCCCGGATAATCCGGCCCTTCTTTCGAGATTCTGCAAAGGACTTCGTGCGCGACGTTCAGTACCAGGGCAGATATTTGACCGAACTTTTCCCCCGGATAATCCGGCCCTCTTAGACTGGATAATCCGGCCAAAAACTTCCCTTCAGATCCGGACGGATCTGACTGTATCAGACACGTTTTCGTTTCGCGTTTTTCGGACGTTCCGGCAGCCATATAAGCCTGGGAACGCCCTCTAGTTTAGGTTAGACCACGTTAAAACTATTTTGGAGTTGTTTCTTTCATAGAACCTCTAGAATTACCCTGTGATCGATTTTACCAACTATAATTGAGTGTGATATGTTGTTCCATCGGGAATTAGTAGATTGCAAACTACTGTTCGTGGTTGACGGCTGGGTGCGCAAGAGCGTGGTGTTGTGAATATCCTACAAGGTTCGAGAGCTGTTGCATTGGCATCAGGGATCAAGCGGGAGAGTTCATAGCTATAGGATAGTTATCTATCATCCACTGTCACCACCACCATCCGCTTACTGAGAAGATTGGGCCACCCCATATCATCTTGGTATCCAACATATGGAACAATTGTTCTTTCCAATGGTTGGTTTACACACATAATGATGTTGTTTTGGATATTCTTCCACATGTGTTTTTGCCAAATTCTCCTACTCTTGCATCAACGATGTTGATCAATATCTTAGTCAATTGCTTTGAGTGCCATACTAAGACGTTATATGGAGTTTTTGAGTTTGCACATTTGGATGATGTTCAAACAATTTCCATGCACTTGGACCTTGCGTATGCATCCCGTTTGCTATACTTGAGTTGTGCTAATAGTGTTGTGAACAAGAATGGACATGCCACAATTGACATGCTCCTCTATCACACACAAACATATGTTGCTTGGTCTTTGTTGTATGAAGGTAAAATTTCTTATGCGTCAACCTCTATGGACCATAAGTTGACAAGACATGTTGAGGGCAAACCTCTAGGCTGGCCCGATCTTTCATGAATCCCACTCAAATCGAGGATGGAATGCGGGCGAAGGAGGGGAGGACAAACACGACGCACTCACGCATGAAGTACGCGATGAACACACACACGCAAAACCACGATACACACCAATAGCTCATGGCGCCGGTGACCAGTCTAACGCAATCCCTAGGATCGGCGTCGGGCGGAGGACTTTGTCTCGAACCGGCACGGCAAGATGGGAGACTCGGTGATATCTTGACATCTTGGCAAAGGGACACCGATGCCAAGGCCTTGTACAACACGGAGGCACGATGCAAACTCCAACGAGGTTTGGGATATTTGGTGCTCCTTTGTCAAAGGAGCATGAGGCAAGAACTAGATAGATCCACAAGGGGTTTCCACTAATTCCAAATATCATGCCTAGGGTTTACAATGGAGGTGGGGGACTATATATAGGCCAACCACAAGTTCTGGGCTAAATCAGGCATTAAAGTAGAGTTCTGGGCGAAGTAGAGGGGTACATGGGCCACAAGGCCCAGCTAAGGCTCGCATGCCCATCTTCAGGCCGGATAGTCCGGGTCGAGTTGACCGGACAGTCCGGGGTGGCCGGACACTCTGGGTAGTGTCTGGGTAGTGTCCGAATTGGCCTTCTGAATGTCCACGCCAGGTTGGGGCTGGGGCAGGCCGGATACGCTGGCTGAGTCGTGCCGAACACTTCGGTTGCATCCGAGCGGACACTCCGGCTCAAGCAGCTTCAGGACAGGTGCAGCTCCAGGGCTCGTGGGTCGACGCAGCGGGGGTTCGTACCTGATGATGCACAGAGTAGTGGTATGAAGTAGCAAGCCATCCAAGTGTATGTCAGAGTCACATGATGAGAGGAGCGATTCACCTTAGCTTGAAGGAGCTTGGCTCGGGCCCGGGTCCACTTGGGGGACTCGGTGGTGTAGATGTAGGAGCGTCCGTAGGACGGGCTGCATCAGCTCCCTCCCTTGGGAAAGATACGTCCTCGACTCTTCATGGTTGTCATCTTGAACATCTCCATGGTAGGGTGAGAGATCCTTGACATTGAATGTATTTCTTAAAAGGTACTTGGATGTCGGTATGTCGATGATGTAGGCGTTGTTGTTGATGCGTTTGAGGACCTTAAAGGGACCATCTCCTCTTGGCTTGAGCTTGGAGTCGCGTTCCTTAGGGAAGCGGTCTTTGCTTAGGTGTATCCACACGAGATCACCTTCTTCAAATATCAACTCCTTCTTGTCCTTGTTTAACCTTGAAGCTTGGCGAAGGACTTGTTGCTCGATAGTAGCTCTTGTTTCGTCATGCAGTTTCTTCATAGCTTGTGCGTGCTTCTCGACGTCCATGTTGGTGCGCTCATGAAGAGGTAGTGGTAGGATGTCGAGCGCGGTTAGGGGCTCGAAACCATAGATGATCATGAAGGGACTCATCTTGGTTGTTGAGTGCTTGGCTCGGTTGTAGGCAAACTCGGCGTGGGGAATGCATTCCTCCCAATCCTTCAAGATTTTCTTGATCAACACACATAGAAGAGTTCCGAGGCTTCGGTTGACAACCTCGGTTTGAATATCAATTTGAGGATGCAACGCGGATGAAAAGAGGAGCTTGACGCCGAGCTTGGCCGTGAGGGTCTTCCATAAGTAGCTCATGAATTTGACGTCGCGGTCAGAGACGATTGTTCGTGGCACACCGTGTAGATGGACGATTTCCCTGAAAAACAGATTTGCAACATGTGAAGCATCGTCGGTCTTATGGCACGGTATGAAGTGTGCCATTTTGGAAAAGCGATCCACATCAACAAATATAGAATCATGACCATGCTTAGATCTAGGCAATCCTAACACGAAATCCATGCTAATGTCGGACCAAGGTGTATGAGGAATAGGCAATGGCATATAAAGACCATAGGGATTAGCTTACGACTTAGCTTGGACACATGTCGTGCATCGTTGAACGTAGCGCTCCACGTCGCGCTTCATCTTGGGCCAAAAATTGTGAGTGGAGAGCATGTCCAATGTCTTGTTACGGCCAAAGTGACCCATGAGGCCTCCACCATGAGATTCTTGGAGAAGCAAAAGTTGGAGCAACAATTTCGGAATGCAAAGCTTGTTTTGTTTAAAAAGAAAGCCCTTATGCAAATAGAAGTCATCAAATCCTTTGTCAATGGAGCACTTTGCGAAAATTGGTTCAGAGAACGGGTCGGAAGCATACAAAGATTTTATTTCCTCAAGACCCAACACGTTGATTTCAAGTCTCATAAGAAGGCTTGTGTGCTTGCGAGACAAAGTGTCCGCAACTACATTATCTTTGCCCTTCTTATACTTGACTATGTACGGGAAGGACTCCATGAACTCAACCCACTAAGCGTGTCTCTTACTCAAGTTGGCTTGGCCTTTGAGATATTTCAACGACTCATGGTCGGAATGTATGATAAATTCTTTGGGCCATAGGTAGTGTTGCCACATTTGAAGGACACGAACTAAGGCAAAAAGCTCTTTGTCATCAATTGGATAATTAAGGCGAGCACCATCGAGTTTCTCGCTATGGTAGGCTATAGGACGTCCATTTTGCATAAGGACTCCTCCAATGCCAATACCACTAGCATCACACTCTACCTCAAAAGTTTTTGTGAAATCCGGTAACGCAAGGAGACGTGCTTTGGTGAGCCTCTTTTTAAGTTCATCAAAAGATTTTTGTTGTGCTTTGCCCCACACGAAGGTGACATTCTTTTTCGTCAACTCGTTGAGAGGACAAGCAATGGTGGAAAAGTCTTTCACAAAGCGACGATAGAAACCGGCCAACCCATGAAAACTTCGGAGTTCACTCACATTTGTTGGGATGGGCCAATCTCATATGTCCTTTACCTTGGAAACATCAACTTCAATTCCCTTTGAAGAAATGACAAATCCAAGGAAAATCAACTTGTCTTTAGCAAAAGTGCACTTGGGAAGATGAGCATAAAGCTTTTCATGTCTAAGGATTTGCAAGACTTCCTTGACATGTGTTATATGGTCCTCAAGTGATTTGCTATAAACAAGAATATCATCGAAATAGACAACAACACTTTTTCCAATGAGAGAACGCAAGATATGATTCATGAGACGCATGAAGGTGGATGGGGCATTAGATAAACCAAAGGGCATAACCAACCATTCATAGAGACCAAGTTTGGTCTTGAAGGCGGTTTTCCACTCATCATCTTCAGCCATGCGTATTTGATGGTAACCACTACGAAGATCAATTTTCGAAAAAATAGTGGCTCCACACAACTCATCAAGAATGTCATCGATACGTGGTATGGGATGTCGATAACGCACGGTGATAGCATTGATTGGACGGCAGTCCATGCATAACCGTAACGTATCATCCGTTTTTGGGGCAAGTATCACGGGTACGACACTTGGACTAGTGCTAACTTGGATCAAACCTTTGGAGACGAGTTGGTTGATTTGACGTTTAATCTCCTTTGTCTCCTCCGGGTTCGTGTGGTAAGCGGCACGATTGGGAAGTGGTGCACCGGGGATGAGGTCAATGCAATGTTCGATGCCGCGAAGAGTAGGTAGTCCATGTGGAAGCTCTTCGGGGAACACATCCTTGAATTCCTGCAAAACATTCATCAAAGATGGAGGAACATTGGTTAATTCATTAGTTCCTTGCGCTAGTCCCTTGCAAAGGAGGACATAGTGCAAGATAGATGGGCTGTTCCGAACATCTCTCATCTCACTTTTGGTGGCGAGGAGAACACACTTAGTTTTTCCACTCGAGTTTGGCTTGTGGCTCTCACTTACTATGAGGTGGTTCTCTCTCTCACCGCTCTTCTCACAAGAAGTTGTTGTGCTTTGCGCCCTTGCTAAAGCCTTTGCATTATCCGCAATTATTTGGCTAGGAGTCATCGGTTCCAAAACACATGTTTTGTTGAGCCATTTTAAGGTGTATACATTGGTGCGACCATCATGTTGAGCAGCCTTGTCAAATTGCCATGGTCGACCAAGAATCATGTGGCAAACTGTCATAGGAACCACATCACACTCCACCGTATCTTTGTAAGGACCAATGGCGAAGGAGACCAATACGGTATGCTTGATCTTCACGGACCCTTGGTCACCTAGCCATTGCACGTGGTAGGGGTGCTTGTGCGGATGGAGGGTGAGGTTGAGCTTCTCGCAGAACTTGGTGCTAGCAAGGTTGTGGAAACTCCCTCCGTCAATGATCACCTTGATAGATTTGCCATTGATGCCGGCTCGTGTTTTGAAGATATTGGAGTGTTGGTCTTCATGCTGTTGTGCTTGAGTGGTCAAGATTGTTGTGACGACAAGCGATGGACTTGCGTCATGTTCACACATGAGGAGTTCTTGATCATCTTCCACTCGTTGCATTGCCATTGCTTCCTTGACTCGGGCATCAAATTCATCTTCACTCAAGTACTCTTCATCACCATTGTCATGGATGAAGAAGACTTTCTTGTTTCCATTTTCGGCCGACTTGTGTCCTTTACCTCCACACTTGTAGCATTCACCATTGAAAGGTGTATCACTCTTTGCTTGTTTGCCACTTGGGGGCAGTTTTCCTTGAGGAAGTGTGGGCTTGAAGGAAGGCTTGGGGGTACTTGAGGAGCTTCCATTGAAAGTTGTTGGTGTAGCGGTTGAAGCTTTCTTGTATGTGAAGTATGTCTTGGGCTTGTCTCAAGGGCTTGGCAACGTTCACGGAACTCTTGTCGAAGGATGAAGTGACTTGCGCGCATCTTGTACAGACCTTGATCTTCTTCTTGGGGAGGTGGTTAGCTCGACTCACCGTGCCTATCCATCATGAAAAACACACAAGTATTGTATATGGAAGTGGAATATGGTGGTGTCAGCCTTGTACCTCACTTTGGGGGTTTCACCAAACTATAAACCACAAGTGAGAGCTATAAGCGTGCAAAGTGGAATTGCAAAGAAAACTCACACTAAAGAAAGAACTAACTCTCAAAAGCTTGTTGGTGGTAGGTTAGGATTGTGGAATGCCAAAGAACCAACCAAAAGAAAAGGGATAGTCAAAAGTGGGTAAAATCCAACAAAACTCAAGTCAAAGGCGAAGGTCAACAACTCAAAAGGGTGACAGGAACCTACGACTATATGCACACACGCGGAGATAGTTGGGATTGACACGACTATGAAAATGAGCAAACAAAAAGTCCTAACAAAGAATAAGCTCGTTGTCGTGCCAATGCATGGAGAGACCGTGGCTCGTTTGCAAAGAAGAAAAGTGAGCAACGGATTTGTGCACTTGCCTTGGGCGCTCTTCTTTCTCTCTTGCTTACAAGCTTTGAGACTCTCTTTGGCAATGGGAGACTATTTTTCTTTGCATCATTTTTTTGCTCTCCCTTGATGCTACCTAGTCACACTTGATATTGCTCTTGCACTCTCGCTATCCAAGGACAAATGCACAATGCTCAAGAAAACACAAATTGAGCCACTCTCATGGGATAGGTACACACAAAGGAAGATAGGGGTTAACAAGGTGACGCAAGTTATACCTTCATTGGTGATGATGAACTTGGCGTCGGTGGTGCGGGATGATGTTCGTGGACCATGGTGTCGATGAGCACGGATGTTGTTGATGCGGAAGCTTGCTGTTAGTTGCTGACACGCACACGGGACACGAGCAAACAAAGGGAATTAGCCAATGCGAAAAATGAGGCAAAACTGTCAAAACTGGCGTTACAACCGGACACTCCGGTCTGTCTGGGCCAGACACTCCGGTCAGCCCGGACACTCCGATCGGATTCGGCCGGACACTCCGGCATGGGTTTCGTGCTCGAGGTCTTGAGCGGAAATCCATGCCTTGGGTCCTCAAATCTGTGAAAAATTGGCCAAATTGGGTTGGGAAATGCAGGATAAAGCTAGACCAACTCCTAAGACAAGGATTGGTCGGATCAAAACCACAAATAACACTCCAAATCAAGAGATCGATCCAAAGGCAAATTTGGGCTGTTTTTTGGGGATTTTCGAATTTTTGGTGGATAGAAGAAAAATTTGTGGGGGAAATCGTGAGCAACGAAGCTCTTGATACCAATATGTTGAGGGCAAACCTCTAGGGTGGCCCGATCTTTCACGAATCCCTCTCAAATCTAGGATGGAGTGCGGGGTAAGGAGGGAAGGATGAACACAACAAACTCATGCATGAAGAACACGATGAACACACACACGCAAAACCAAGATACACACCAATACCTCACGCTGGCGGTGACCGGTCCGGCGCAATCCCTAGGATCGGCGTCGGGCGGAGGACTCTCTCTCGAACCGACAGGTCGAGATGGGAGACTCGGTGAGATCTTGACGTCTTGGCAAAGGGACACCGATGCCAAGGCCTTGTACAATGCGGAGGCACGATGCAAACTCCAACGAGGTTTGGGATATTTGGTGCTCCTTTGTCAAAGGAGCATGAGGCAAGAATTAGATAGATCCACAAGGGGTTTCCACTAATTCCAAATATCATGCCTAGGGTTTACAATGGAGGTGGGGGACTATATATAGGCCAGCCACTTAAACAGGGGTACTTTAGGAATAAAAGTCAAGTTCTCGATGGGCTAAGGGGTACATGGGCCGCATGCCCAAAGGACTTTTCATGCCTGGAGTCGGTCGGACCGGAGACTCCGGTGTGGTGGACCGGAGACTCTGGTCTAGGCCAGAAATTTCAGTCAGTCTCCGGACCAGCCTCCGGAGGGGCCTTCAGATTGCCCCAGGGCCCGGCGCAGGGGTCAGACCGGAGAGTGGGCCGGAATCTCTGGGGTCTTCAGGTCGGAGACTTTGGTGGACCGGAGACTCTGGTGTGCGCAGACCGGAGACTCCGGCCTGAGAAGCTCCAGCGGCTCCTGCTTCACGCTCTGCTCCTTGTTCTACATCCTTGGGTGCTTGGTGATGTGTCGAGGCTTCGTACCTGATGATGCATAGAGCAGTTGCGTGAAGTAGCACACCATCCAAGGAGGTATCAAATTGGCACGAGGAGAGGAGCGAGTTCACCTTAGCTTGTAGGAGTTTGGCTCGGGCACGAGTCATGGGTTCACTTGGGGGACTTGTTGGTGTAGATGTAGGAGCGTCCATAGGACGGGCTGCATCAGGTACACACAAAGGAAGATAGGGGTTAACAAGGTAACGCAAGTTATACCTTCGTTGGTGATGATGAACTTGCCATCGATGTTGCGGAATGATGTTTGTGGGCCGTGGTGTCAATGAGCGCGGGGATTGTTGATGCGGAAGCTTGTTGTTAGTTGCTGACACGCACACAGGACATGAGAAAATAAAGGAAATTAGCCAATGCGAAAAATGAGGAAAAACTGTCAAAACTGGCGTTATAGCCAGACACTCCGGTCTGTTTGTGCCGGACACTCCGATCTGGTTCGGCCAGACACTCCGGTCGAATCGGTCCGGACACTCCGGCGCGGGGTTCGTGCTCATGTTCTTGAGCAGAAATCCTCGCCTTAAGGCCTCAAATCCGTGAAAAACTAGCCAAATCAGGCTGGGAAAACGCAGGATAAAGCTGGACCAACTCCTAAGAAAAGGTTTGGTCGGATCAAAACCACAAATAACACTCCAAATCAAGAGATCGATCCAAAACCAAATATGGGCTCTTTTTTGGGGATTTTCGAATTTTTGGTGGATAGAAGAAAAATTTGTGGGGGAATTCGTGAGCAATGAAGCTCTTGATACCAATATGTTGAAGGAAAACCTCTAGGGTGGCCGGATCTTTCACGAATCCCACTCAAATCGAGGATGGAGTGCGGGGGAAGGAGGGGAGGACGAACACGACGCACTCATGCATGAAGAACGCGATGAACACACACACACACAAAACCACGATACACACCAATAGCTCAGGCCGGCGGTGACCGGTCCGGCGCAGTCCCTAGGATCGGCATCGGGCAGAGCACTCTGTCTCGAACCGGCACGGCGAGATAGGAGACTCGGTGAGATCTTGACATCTTAGCGAAGGGACACCGATGCCAAGGCCTTGTACAACGCGGAGGCACGATGCAAACTCCAACGAGGTTTGGGATATTTGGTGCTCATTTGTCAAAGGAGCATGAGGCAAGAACTAGATAGATCCACAAGGGGTTTCCACTAATTCCAAATATCATGCCTAGGGTTTACAATGGAGGTGGGGGACTATATATAGGCCAACCACAAGTTCAGGGGTAAATCAGGCATTAAAGTAGAGTTCTGGGCGAAGTAGAGGGGTACATGGGACACAGGGCCCAGCTAAGGCTCGCAGGCCCATCTTCAGGCCGGACAGTCCGTGTCCAGTTGACCGGATAGTCGGGGGTGTCTAGACACTCTAGGTAGTGTTCGAACTGGCCTTCTGAATGTCCACACCAGGTTGGGGATAGGGCAGGTCAGACACTCCGGCTGAGTCGTGTCGGACACTCCGGTTGCATCCGGGCGGACACGCCGGCTCGGGCAGCTTCAGGATAGGTGCAGCTTCAGGGCTCATGGGTCGACGCGGCGGGGGTTCGTACCTGATGATGCACATAGTAGTGGTATGAAGTAGCAAGCCATCCAAGTGTATGTCAAAGTCACATGGTGAGAGGAGCGAATTCACCTTAGCTTGAAGGAGCTTGGCTCGGGCCCGGGTCATCGGTCCACTTGGGGGACTCGGTGGTGTAGATGTAGGAGCGTCCGTAGGATGGGCTATATCAAGACGAATCAAAGAGAGTTACCTATGGATGAATTCATCGAGCTATATCTACACCATAGGTGATTTCCTTCTACTTGAGGACTCATGCTATAATCTTTATGGATTGGCTACTCTTTGAGTATTGCTTCGCTTTTGTTGTGAGCTTTGTAGGCTACATGGAAAGTGAAGGACCATTGAAGAGCTGCCACATCAAGCTTCTCGAGGATGACTACATGGCGAACCCCAGGATCAAGAATGTCTCTCGACCACCTCTACCTCACGAGTGTATAGAGTCGAGGACGACTCTTTTCGAAGGGGGGAGCTGATGCAGCCTGTCTTACGGACGCTACTACATCTAGAATGCCAAGTCCCCAAGTCACCCAAGAAGACATACGCGAGCGATACCACCGCTCCCATCAGCAATAGTACCGCGCCCCGGTACCACTGCTCGGCCTCAGCGGTACTACGGGCCACGATTGAGGCCCGTGCCATCGCCTCTGGATGCCCCGGTATCGTCTTGCGATACTACCGCCCCCAAGCAGTACTACCGGGCCATACGACCGGTACTACCGAACCTGGAGACCACCTACCACAGGAGCCAGAGCTACTGCTCCGCCTGAAGCTGCTACCGCTTCCATCCGGTACTACCGGACTCGAGGACCGGTACTACCGGTCACCACGGTGCCTACGCGCACTAGATCTGGGCCACAGCCCATGTACCCCTTATTATGTTGCAACCCTACTTCTATTCCCAAACTACCCCTATGTAAGAGGCTGGCCTATAAATAGAGCCCCCACCCCTCATGTATCCCTGAGGCATAGATGATATACTAAAGACAACCCCCTTTGTGGAATCTCTAGTTTTGCCTCATCCCCTCCTACCAAAGGGGATCGACTATCATCACCACCTCGTTGGAGTTTGCATCGTGCATCCCTCGTTGTATAAGGCCTTGGCATAGGTGTCCCTTTGACAAGACGTCAAGACCCTCTGATGAGGACATCCCTACAATTACACCTACCCCAATTGATAATGAAGATGTTCCAATTGCAAAGAAGGATCAATCAAATGAGATAAGGATTGGACCAATCACAAGAGCTCGTGCTAAGCTACTAGAACAACAGGTGAACTTGTTTATTAATGAACCTGGTGTTTTAATCAATGAGAATTTTGTACTACCTAAGTCTTTGAATTATTGCATGATCAGGTACTTAGGAGAAGAAGCATAGCAAGGAGCGAGGAGCAAATGGAACAAGGCGTGTTGATCAATGAAGAATGCACGAGGGAGGAAGCACAAGGAGCTATTCAAGACAAAGATCAACAAGAGGAGGGAGTTCTCTGCCGTGGTAGAGAAAAGGCCCGTTTCTCTACCACGGCAGGCTGCCGAGGCAGGAAAATCGAGTCCGGCTCTGCCACGACAGGTTGCCGCGACAGAGAATCAGCGTGAAAGTCTGCCACGGCAGAACTTCTGGCCGAGCCACTTTGTGGCCGGTTTGTATCCAGTTTGGGTGGACCCATCTCGGGTTCCACAATAGGCCTCCACCCCCTGGACTCATAAATAGATGGGGGCGCCGTAGATTAGGGTTTTAGACCATGTTAAAATATTTTGGAGTTGATTCTTTCATGGAACCTCTGAAATTACCCTGTGTTCGAATTATACAACTATAATTGAGTGTGATCTGTTGTTCCATTGGGAATTAGTAGATTGCATACTACCGTTCGTGGTCACGGCTGCATGCGCAAGAGTGTGGTGTTGTGAATATCCTACAAGGTTCGAGAGTTGTTGCATTGGCATCAGGGATCGAGCGGGAGATATCATAGCTACGCACTAGTTATCTATCATCCACCATATCACCATCGACAAGTGCTTCCTAAGAAGATCGGGCCACCCCATATCATCTTGGTATCAGATTTCCTCGTTGCCTCGGTAAGCAATCTGCAATCTATCGATAGATTAGAGAGTGTTTTCATCCTATACAGAAAATAGCCCCACAAAAAGATTCGCCATAGCCTAGATTACATCATAGACGAGTAATAGTTGCTGGTCATGTTCATCAATTAGTCTAGATCTGTTTTTGTTTTCATTGTTTTCTTCTTTCTAGTCATGTTCATCATCTGTCTTCCGCGCCATCTAGCAGATCTGATCTAGGTTTATAGTCCCTGTGTGTTACTCCAGGCCGAGTCGGTTTGCATTAATTAAAAAAAGAAATCCTTACCGATTGTGACACGGCACGGAAAAGCCCACTTTCCCTGTCGCGAAATCGAGTCCGACAGCGACTCTGCCGCGGCACCCTATTTCTGCCGCGCGCTACCGCCGCTCTGCCGCGGTGCGTTTTTATGAGGACATCCCTACAATTACACCTATCCCAATGACTACTAAAGATGCTACAACTGTTGCAAGAAAGGATCAGTCCAATGAGATTAGAATTGGACCTATTACAAGAGTTCGTGCTAACCTACTTGAACAACAGGTGAATTTACTCCTAAACGAATCTGGTACTTTGATTGATGAGAACTTTATACTGCCTAAGTCTATGCATTTATGTATGATTAGGTTCGTTGGAGAAACAAGCATGGCGCGATGAGGAGAAGGGCTACAAGAGAAGCCCAACATGATGATTGCCCAAGGATGCATGAGGGAGGAGCGGGAGGAAGGCGCAATACAAGAAAGGGAGATCATCAAAGAGAAGGAACGTTCAATTCGGACAGACAGAAGTCCTGAAATTCAAACGGATGTGGCTTCCTCATACGAACTCCAAATCAACCAAATAAGCACTTGTTGGATAGATAATTCCAAGATCTTTCCAATGAGTACTTCCACGTCTAAAAGACCCCGGATAATCTGGCCCCCACACCCCGGATAATCCGGCCCTTCTTTCGAGATTCTGCAAAGGACTTCGTGCGCGACGTTCAGTACCAGGGCAGATATTTGACCGAACTTTTCCCCCGGATAATCCGGCCCTCTTAGACTGGATAATCCGGCCAAAAACTTCCCTTCAGATCCGGACGGATCTGACTGTATCAGACACGTTTTCGTTTCGCGTTTTTCGGACGTTCCGGCAGCCATATAAGCCTGGGAACGCCCTCTAGTTTAGGTTAGACCACGTTAAAACTATTTTGGAGTTGTTTCTTTCATAGAACCTCTAGAATTACCCTGTGATCGATTTTACCAACTATAATTGAGTGTGATATGTTGTTCCATCGGGAATTAGTAGATTGCAAACTACTGTTCGTGGTTGACGGCTGGGTGCGCAAGAGCGTGGTGTTGTGAATATCCTACAAGGTTCGAGAGCTGTTGCATTGGCATCAGGGATCAAGCGGGAGAGTTCATAGCTATAGGATAGTTATCTATCATCCACTGTCACCACCACCATCCGCTTACTGAGAAGATCGGGCCACCCCATATCATCTTGGTATCCAACATATGGAACAATTGTTCTTTCCAATGGTTGGTTTACACACATAATGATGTTGTTTTGGATATTCTTCCACATGTGTTTTTGCCAAATTCTCCTACTCTTGCATCAACGATGTTGATCAATATCTTAGTCAATTGCTTTGAGTGCCATACTAAGACGTTATATGGAGTTTTTGAGTTTGCACATTTGGATGATGTTCAAACAATTTCCATGCACTTGGACCTTGCGTATGCATCCCGTTTGCTATACTTGAGTTGTGCTAATAGTGTTGTGAACAAGAATGGACATGCCACAATTGACATGCTCCTCTATCACACACAAACATATGTTGCTTGGTCTTTGTTGTATGAAGGTAAAATTTCTTATGCGTCAACCTCTATGGACCATAAGTTGACAAGACATGTTGAGGGCAAACCTCTAGGCTGGCCCGATCTTTCATGAATCCCACTCAAATCGAGGATGGAATGCGGGCGAAGGAGGGGAGGACAAACACGACGCACTCACGCATGAAGTACGCGATGAACACACACACGCAAAACCACGATACACACCAATAGCTCATGGCGCCGGTGACCAGTCTAACGCAATCCCTAGGATCGGCGTCGGGCGGAGGACTTTGTCTCGAACCGGCACGGCAAGATGGGAGACTCGGTGATATCTTGACATCTTGGCAAAGGGACACCGATGCCAAGGCCTTGTACAACACGGAGGCACGATGCAAACTCCAACGAGGTTTGGGATATTTGGTGCTCCTTTGTCAAAGGAGCATGAGGCAAGAACTAGATAGATCCACAAGGGGTTTCCACTAATTCCAAATATCATGCCTAGGGTTTACAATGGAGGTGGGGGACTATATATAGGCCAACCACAAGTTCTGGGCTAAATCAGGCATTAAAGTAGAGTTCTGGGCGAAGTAGAGGGGTACATGGGCCACAAGGCCCAGCTAAGGCTCGCATGCCCATCTTCAGGCCGGATAGTCCGGGTCGAGTTGACCGGACAGTCCGGGGTGGCCGGACACTCTGGGTAGTGTCTGGGTAGTGTCCGAATTGGCCTTCTGAATGTCCACGCCAGGTTGGGGCTGGGGCAGGCCGGATACGCTGGCTGAGTCGTGCCGAACACTTCGGTTGCATCCGAGCGGACACTCCGGCTCAAGCAGCTTCAGGACAGGTGCAGCTCCAGGGCTCGTGGGTCGACGCAGCGGGGGTTCGTACCTGATGATGCACAGAGTAGTGGTATGAAGTAGCAAGCCATCCAAGTGTATGTCAGAGTCACATGATGAGAGGAGCGATTCACCTTAGCTTGAAGGAGCTTGGCTCGGGCCCGGGTCCACTTGGGGGACTCGGTGGTGTAGATGTAGGAGCGTCCGTAGGACGGGCTGCATCAGCTCCCTCCCTTGGGAAAGATACGTCCTCGACTCTTCATGGTTGTCATCTTGAACATCTCCATGGTAGGGTGAGAGATCCTTGACATTGAATGTATTGCTTAAAAGGTACTTGGATGTCGGTATGTCGATGATGTAGGCGTTGTTGTTGATGCGTTTGAGGACCTTAAAGGGACCATCTCCTCTTGGCTTGAGCTTGGAGTCGCGTTCCTTAGGGAAGCGGTCTTTGCTTAGGTGTATCCACACGAGATCACCTTCTTCAAATATCAACTCCTTCTTGTCCTTGTTTAACCTTGAAGCTTGGCGAAGGACTTGTTGCTCGATAGTAGCTCTTGTTTCGTCATGCAGTTTCTTCATAGCTTGTGCGTGCTTCTCGACGTCCATGTTGGTGCGCTCATGAAGAGGTAGTGGTAGGATGTCGAGCGCGGTTAGGGGCTCGAAACCATAGATGATCATGAAGGGACTCATCTTGGTTGTTGAGTGCTTGGCTCGGTTGTAGGCAAACTCGGCGTGGGGAATGCATTCCTCCCAATCCTTCAAGATTTTCTTGATCAACACACATAGAAGAGTTCCGAGGCTTCGGTTGACAACCTCGGTTTGAATATCAATTTGAGGATGCAACGCGGATGAAAAGAGGAGCTTGACGCCGAGCTTGGCCGTGAGGGTCTTCCATAAGTAGCTCATGAATTTGACGTCGCGGTCAGAGACGATTGTTCGTGGCACACCGTGTAGATGGACGATTTCCCTGAAAAACAGATTTGCAACATGTGAAGCATCGTCGGTCTTATGGCACGGTATGAAGTGTGCCATTTTGGAAAAGCGATCCACATCAACAAATATAGAATCATGACCATGCTTAGATCTAGGCAATCCTAACACGAAATCCATGCTAATGTCGGACCAAGGTGTATGAGGAATAGGCAATGGCATATAAAGACCATAGGGATTAGCTTACGACTTAGCTTGGACACATGTCGTGCATCGTTGAACGTAGCGCTCCACGTCGCGCTTCATCTTGGGCCAAAAATTGTGAGTGGAGAGCATGTCCAATGTCTTGTTACGGCCAAAGTGACCCATGAGGCCTCCACCATGAGATTCTTGGAGAAGCAAAAGTTGGAGCAACAATTTCGGAATGCAAAGCTTGTTTTGTTTAAAAAGAAAGCCCTTATGCAAATAGAAGTCATCAAATCCTTTGTCAATGGAGCACTTTGCGAAAATTGGTTCAGAGAACGGGTCGGAAGCATACAAAGATTTTATTTCCTCAAGACCCAACACGTTGATTTCAAGTCTCATAAGAAGGCTTGTGTGCTTGCGAGACAAAGTGTCCGCAACTACATTATCTTTGCCCTTCTTATACTTGACTATGTACGGGAAGGACTCCATGAACTCAACCCACTAAGCGTGTCTCTTACTCAAGTTGGCTTGGCCTTTGAGATATTTCAACGACTCATGGTCGGAATGTATGATAAATTCTTTGGGCCATAGGTAGTGTTGCCACATTTGAAGGACACGAACTAAGGCAAAAAGCTCTTTGTCATCAATTGGATAATTAAGGCGAGCACCATCGAGTTTCTCGCTATGGTAGGCTATAGGACGTCCATTTTGCATAAGGACTCCTCCAATGCCAATACCACTAGCATCACACTCTACCTCAAAAGTTTTTGTGAAATCCGGTAACGCAAGGAGACGTGCTTTGGTGAGCCTCTCTTTAAGTTCATCAAAAGATTTTTGTTGTGCTTTGCCCCACACGAAGGTGACATTCTTTTTCGTCAACTCGTTGAGAGGACAAGCAATGGTGGAAAAGTCTTTCACAAAGCGACGATAGAAACCGGCCAACCCATGAAAACTTCGGAGTTCACTCACATTTGTTGGGATGGGCCAATCTCATATGTCCTTTACCTTGGAAACATCAACTTCAATTCCCTTTGAAGAAATGACAAATCCAAGGAAAATCAACTTGTCTTTAGCAAAAGTGCACTTGGGAAGATGAGCATAAAGCTTTTCATGTCTAAGGATTTGCAAGACTTCCTTGACATGTGTTATATGGTCCTCAAGTGATTTGCTATAAACAAGAATATCATCGAAATAGACAACAACACTTTTTCCAATGAGAGAACGCAAGATATGATTCATGAGACGCATGAAGGTGGATGGGGCATTAGATAAACCAAAGGGCATAACCAACCATTCATAGAGACCAAGTTTGGTCTTGAAGGCGGTTTTCCACTCATCATCTTCAGCCATGCGTATTTGATGGTAACCACTACGAAGATCAATTTTCGAAAAAATAGTGGCTCCACACAACTCATCAAGAATGTCATCGATACGTGGTATGGGATGTCGATAACGCACGGTGATAGCATTGATTGGACGGCAGTCCATGCATAACCGTAACGTATCATCCGTTTTTGGGGCAAGTATCACGGGTACGACACTTGGACTAGTGCTAACTTGGATCAAACCTTTGGAGACGAGTTGGTTGATTTGACGTTTAATCTCCTTTGTCTCCTCCGGGTTCGTGTGGTAAGCGGCACGATTGGGAAGTGGTGCACCGGGGATGAGGTCAATGCAATGTTCGATGCCGCGAAGAGTAGGTAGTCCATGTGGAAGCTCTTCGGGGAACACATCCTTGAATTCCTGCAAAACATTCATCAAAGATGGAGGAACATTGGTTAATTCATTAGTTCCTTGCGCTAGTCCCTTGCAAAGGAGGACATAGTGCAAGATAGATGGGCTGTTCCGAACATCTCTCATCTCACTTTTGGTGGCGAGGAGAACACACTTAGTTTTTCCACTCGAGTTTGGCTTGTGGCTCTCACTTACTATGAGGTGGTTCTCTCTCTCACCGCTCTTCTCACAAGAAGTTGTTGTGCTTTGCGCCCTTGCTAAAGCCTTTGCATTATCCGCAATTATTTGGCTAGGAGTCATCGGTTCCAAAACACATGTTTTGTTGAGCCATTTTAAGGTGTATACATTGGTGCGACCATCATGTTGAGCAGCCTTGTCAAATTGCCATGGTCGACCAAGAATCATGTGGCAAACTGTCATAGGAACCACATCACACTCCACCGTATCTTTGTAAGGACCAATGGCGAAGGAGACCAATACGGTATGCTTGATCTTCACGGACCCTTGGTCACCTAGCCATTGCACGTGGTAGGGGTGCTTGTGCGGATGGAGGGTGAGGTTGAGCTTCTCGCAGAACTTGGTGCTAGCAAGGTTGTGGAAACTCCCTCCGTCAATGATCACCTTGATAGATTTGCCATTGATGCCGGCTCGTGTTTTGAAGATATTGGAGTGTTGGTCTTCATGCTGTTGTGCTTGAGTGGTCAAGATTGTTGTGACGACAAGCGATGGACTTGCGTCATGTTCACACATGAGGAGTTCTTGATCATCTTCCACTCGTTGCATTGCCATTGCTTCCTTGACTCGGGCATCAAATTCATCTTCACTCAAGTACTCTTCATCACCATTGTCATGGATGAAGAAGACTTTCTTGTTTCCATTTTCGGCCGACTTGTGTCCTTTACCTCCACACTTGTAGCATTCACCATTGAAAGGTGTATCACTCTTTGCTTGTTTGCCACTTGGGGGCAGTTTTCCTTGAGGAAGTGTGGGCTTGAAGGAAGGCTTGGGGGTACTTGAGGAGCTTCCATTGAAAGTTGTTGGTGTAGCGGTTGAAGCTTGCTTGTATGTGAAGTATGTCTTGGGCTTGTCTCAAGGGCTTGGCAACGTTCACGGAACTCTTGTCGAAGGATGAAGTGACTTGCGCGCATCTTGTACAGACCTTGATCTTCTTCTTGGGGAGGTGGTTAGCTCGACTCACCGTGCCTATCCATCATGAAAAACACACAAGTATTGTATATGGAAGTGGAATATGGTGGTGTCAGCCTTGTACCTCACTTTGGGGGTTTCACCAAACTATAAACCACAAGTGAGAGCTATAAGCGTGCAAAGTGGAATTGCAAAGAAAACTCACACTAAAGAAAGAACTAACTCTCAAAAGCTTGTTGGTGGTAGGTTAGGATTGTGGAATGCCAAAGAACCAACCAAAAGAAAAGGGATAGTCAAAAGTGGGTAAAATCCAACAAAACTCAAGTCAAAGGCGAAGGTCAACAACTCAAAAGGGTGACAGGAACCTACGACTATATGCACACACGCGGAGATAGTTGGGATTGACACGACTATGAAAATGAGCAAACAAAAAGTCCTAACAAAGAATAAGCTCGTTGTCGTGCCAATGCATGGAGAGACCGTGGCTCGTTTGCAAAGAAAGAAAAGTGAGCAACGGATTTGTGCACTTGCCTTGGGCGCTCTTCTTTCTCTCTTGCTTACAAGCTTTGAGACTCTCTTTGGCAATGGGAGACTATTTTTCTTTGCATCATTTTTTTGCTCTCCCTTGATGCTACCTAGTCACACTTGATATTGCTCTTGCACTCTCGCTATCCAAGGACAAATGCACAATGCTCAAGAAAACACAAATTGAGCCACTCTCATGGGATAGGTACACACAAAGGAAGATAGGGGTTAACAAGGTGACGCAAGTTATACCTTCATTGGTGATGATGAACTTGGCGTCGGTGGTGCGGGATGATGTTCGTGGACCATGGTGTCGATGAGCACGGATGTTGTTGATGCGGAGGCTTGCTGTTAGTTGCTGACACGCACACGGGACACGAGCAAACAAAGGGAATTAGCCAATGCGAAAAATGAGGCAAAACTGTCAAAACTGGCGTTACAACCGGACACTCCGGTCTGTCTAGGCCAGACACTCCGGTCAGCCCGGACACTCCGATCGGATTCGGCCGGACACTCCGGCATGGGTTTCGTGCTCGAGGTCTTGAGCGGAAATCCATGCCTTGGGTCCTCAAATCTGTGAAAAATTGGCCAAATTGGGTTGGGAAATGCAGGATAAAGCTAGACCAACTCCTAAGACAAGGATTGGTCGGATCAAAACCACAAATAACACTCCAAATCAAGAGATCGATCCAAAGGCAAATTTGGGCTGTTTTTTGGGGATTTTCGAATTTTTGGTGGATAGAAGAAAAATTTGTGGGGGAAATCGTGAGCAACGAAGCTCTTGATACCAATATGTTGAGGGCAAACCTCTAGGGTGGCCCGATCTTTCACGAATCCCTCTCAAATCTAGGATGGAGTGCGGGGTAAGGAGGGAAGGATGAACACAACAAACTCATGCATGAAGAACACGATGAACACACACACGCAAAACCAAGATACACACCAATACCTCACGCTGGCGGTGACCGGTCCGGCGCAATCCCTAGGATCGGCGTCGGGCGGAGGACTCTCTCTCGAACCGACAGGTCGAGATGGGAGACTCGGTGAGATCTTGACGTCTTGGCAAAGGGACACCGATGCCAAGGCCTTGTACAATGCGGAGGCACGATGCAAACTCCAACGAGGTTTGGGATATTTGGTGCTCCTTTGTCAAAGGAGCATGAGGCAAGAATTAGATAGATCCACAAGGGGTTTCCACTAATTCCAAATATCATGCCTAGGGTTTACAATGGAGGTGGGGGACTATATATAGGCCAGCCACTTAAACAGGGGTACTTTAGGAATAAAAGTCAAGTTCTCGATGGGCTAAGGGGTACATGGGCCGCATGCCCAAAGGACTTTTCATGCCTGGAGTCGGTCGGACCGGAGACTCCGGTGTGGTGGACCGGAGACTCTGGTCTAGGCCAGAAATTTCAGTCAGTCTCCGGACCAGCCTCCGGAGGGGCCTTCAGATTGCCCCAGGGCCCGGCGCAGGGGTCAGACCGGAGAGTGGGCCGGAATCTCTGGGGTCTTCAGGTCGGAGACTTTGGTGGACCGGAGACTCTGGTGTGCGCAGACCGGAGACTCCGGCCTGAGAAGCTCCAGCGGCTCCTGCTTCACGCTCTGCTCCTTGTTCTACATCCTTGGGTGCTTGGTGATGTGTCGAGGCTTCGTACCTGATGATGCATAGAGCAGTTGCGTGAAGTAGCACACCATCCAAGGAGGTATCAAATTGGCACGAGGAGAGGAGCGAGTTCACCTTAGCTTGTAGGAGTTTGGCTCGGGCACGAGTCATGGGTTCACTTGGGGGACTTGTTGGTGTAGATGTAGGAGCGTCCATAGGACGGGCTGCATCAGGTACACACAAAGGAAGATAGGGGTTAACAAGGTAACGCAAGTTATACCTTCGTTGGTGATGATGAACTTGCCATCGATGTTGCGGAATGATGTTTGTGGGCCGTGGTGTCAATGAGCGCGGGGATTGTTGATGCGGAAGCTTGTTGTTAGTTGCTGACACGCACACAGGACATGAGAAAATAAAGGAAATTAGCCAATGCGAAAAATGAGGAAAAACTGTCAAAACTGGCGTTATAGCCAGACACTCCGGTCTGTTTGTGCCGGACACTCCGATCTGGTTCGGCCAGACACTCCGGTCGAATCGGTCCGGACACTCCGGCGCGGGGTTCGTGCTCATGTTCTTGAGCAGAAATCCTCGCCTTAAGGCCTCAAATCCGTGAAAAACTAGCCAAATCAGGCTGGGAAAACGCAGGATAAAGCTGGACCAACTCCTAAGAAAAGGTTTGGTCGGATCAAAACCACAAATAACACTCCAAATCAAGAGATCGATCCAAAACCAAATATGGGCTCTTTTTTGGGGATTTTCGAATTTTTGGTGGATAGAAGAAAAATTTGTGGGGGAATTCGTGAGCAACGAAGCTCTTGATACCAATATGTTGAAGGAAAACCTCTAGGGTGGCCGGATCTTTCACGAATCCCACTCAAATCGAGGATGGAGTGCGGGGGAAGGAGGGGAGGACGAACACGACGCACTCATGCATGAAGAACGCGATGAACACACACACACACAAAACCACGATACACACCAATAGCTCAGGCCGGCGGTGACCGGTCCGGCGCAGTCCCTAGGATCGGCATCGGGCAGAGCACTCTGTCTCGAACCGGCACGGCGAGATAGGAGACTCGGTGAGATCTTGACATCTTAGCGAAGGGACACCGATGCCAAGGCCTTGTACAACGCGGAGGCACGATGCAAACTCCAACGAGGTTTGGGATATTTGGTGCTCATTTGTCAAAGGAGCATGAGGCAAGAACTAGATAGATCCACAAGGGGTTTCCACTAATTCCAAATATCATGCCTAGGGTTTACAATGGAGGTGGGGGACTATATATAGGCCAACCACAAGTTCAGGGGTAAATCAGGCATTAAAGTAGAGTTCTGGGCGAAGTAGAGGGGTACATGGGACACAGGGCCCAGCTAAGGCTCGCAGGCCCATCTTCAGGCCGGACAGTCCGTGTCCAGTTGACCGGATAGTCGGGGGTGTCTAGACACTCTAGGTAGTGTTCGAACTGGCCTTCTGAATGTCCACACCAGGTTGGGGCTGGGGCAGGTCAGACACTCCGGCTGAGTCGTGTCGGACACTCCGGTTGCATCCGGGCGGACACGCCGGCTCGGGCAGCTTCAGGATAGGTGCAGCTTCAGGGCTCATGGGTCGACGCGGCGGGGGTTCGTACCTGATGATGCACATATTAGTGGTATGAAGTAGCAAGCCATCCAAGTGTATGTCAAAGTCACATGGTGAGAGGAGCGAATTCACCTTAGCTTGAAGGAGCTTGGCTCGGGCCCGGGTCATCGGTCCACTTGGGGGACTCGGTGGTGTAGATGTAGGAGCGTCCGTAGGATGGGCTATATCAAGACGAATCAAAGAGAGTTACCTATGGATGAATTCATCGAGCTATATCTACACCATAGGTGATTTCCTTCTACTTGAGGACTCATGCTATAATCTTTATGGATTGGCTACTCTTTGAGTATTGCTTCGCTTTTGTTGTGAGCTTTGTAGGCTACATGGAAAGTGAAGGACCATTGAAGAGCTGCCACATCAAGCTTCTCGAGGATGACTACATGGCGAACCCCAGGATCAAGAATGTCTCTCGACCACCTCTACCTCACGAGTGTATAGAGTCGAGGACGACTCTTTTCGAAGGGGGGAGCTGATGCAGCCTGTCTTACGGACGCTACTACATCTAGAATGCCAAGTCCCCAAGTCACCCAAGAAGACATACGCGAGCGATACCACCGCTCCCATCAGCAATAGTACCGCGCCCCGGTACCACTGCTCGGCCTCAGCGGTACTACGGGCCACGATTGAGGCCCGTGCCATCGCCTCTGGATGCCCCGGTATCGTCTTGCGATACTACCGCCCCCAAGCAGTACTACCGGGCCATACGACCGGTACTACCGAACCTGGAGACCACCTACCACAGGAGCCAGAGCTACTGCTCCGCCTGAAGCTGCTACCGCTTCCATCCGGTACTACCGGACTCGAGGACCGGTACTACCGGTCACCACGGTGCCTACGCGCACTAGATCTGGGCCACAGCCCATGTACCCCTTATTATGTTGCAACCCTACTTCTATTCCCAAACTACCCCTATGTAAGAGGCTGGCCTATAAATAGAGCCCCCACCCCTCATGTATCCCTGAGGCATAGATGATATACTAAAGATAACCCCCTTTGTGGAATCTCTAGTTTTGCCTCATCCCCTCCTACCAAAGGGGATCGACTATCATCACCACCTCGTTGGAGTTTGCATCGTGCATCCCTCGTTGTATAAGGCCTTGGCATAGGTGTCCCTTTGACAAGACGTCAAGACCCTCTGATGAGGACATCCCTACAATTACACCTATCCCAATTGATAATGAAGATGTTCCAATTGCAAAGAAGGATCAATCAAATGAGATAAGGATTGGACCAATCACAAGAGCTCGTGCTAAGCTACTAGAACAACAGGTGAACTTGTTTATTAATGAACCTGGTGTTTTAATCAATGAGAATTTTTTACTACCTAAGTCTTTGAATTATTGCATGATCAGGTACTTAGGAGAAGAAGCATAGCAAGGAGCGAGGAGCAAATGGAACAAGGCGTGTTGATCAATGAAGAATGCACGAGGGAGGAAGCACAAGGAGCTATTCAAGACAAAGATCAACAAGAGGAGGGAGTTCTCTGCCGTGGTAGAGAAAAGGCCCGTTTCTCTACCACGGCAGGCTGCCGAGGCAGGAAAATCGAGTCCGGCTCTGCCACGACAGGTTGCCGCGACAGAGAATCAGCGTGAAAGTCTGCCACGGCAGAACTTCTGGCCGAGCCACTTTGTGGCCGGTTTGTATCCAGTTTGGGTGGACCCATCTCGGGTTCCACAATAGGCCTCCACCCCCTGGACTCATAAATAGATGGGGGCGCCGTAGATTAGGGTTTTAGACCATGTTAAAATATTTTGGAGTTGATTCTTTCATGGAACCTCTGAAATTACCCTGTGTTCGAATTATACAACTATAATTGAGTGTGATCTGTTGTTCCATTGGGAATTAGTAGATTGCATACTACCGTTCGTGGTCACGGCTGCATGCGCAAGAGTGTGGTGTTGTGAATATCCTACAAGGTTCGAGAGTTGTTGCATTGGCATCAGGGATCGAGCGGGAGATATCATAGCTACGCACTAGTTATCTATCATCCACCATATCACCATCGACAAGTGCTTCCTAAGAAGATCGGGCCACCCCATATCATCTTGGTATCAGATTTCCTCGTTGCCTCGGTAAGCAATCTGCAATCTATCGATAGATTAGAGAGTGTTTTCATCCTATACAGAAAATAGCCCCACAAAAAGATTCGCCATAGCCTAGATTACATCATAGACGAGTAATAGTTGCTGGTCATGTTCATCAATTAGTCTAGATCTGTTTTTGTTTTCATTGTTTTCTTCTTTCTAGTCATGTTCATCATCTGTCTTCCGCGCCATCTAGCAGATCTGATCTAGGTTTATAGTCCCTGTGTGTTACTCCAGGCCGAGTCGGTTTGCATTAATTAAAAAAAGAAATCCTTACCGATTGTGACACGGCACGGAAAAGCCCACTTTCCCTGTCGCGAAATCGAGTCCGACAGCGACTCTGCCGCGGCACCCTATTTCTGCCGCGCGCTACCGCCGCTCTGCCGCGGTGCGTTTTTATGAGGACATCCCTACAATTACACCTATCCCAATGACTACTAAAGATGCTACAACTGTTGCAAGAAAGGATCAGTCCAATGAGATTAGAATTGGACCTATTACAAGAGTTCGTGCTAACCTACTTGAACAACAGGTGAATTTACTCCTAAACGAATCTGGTACTTTGATTGATGAGAACTTTATACTGCCTAAGTCTATGCATTTATGTATGATTAGGTTCGTTGGAGAAACAAGCATGGCGCGATGAGGAGAAGGGCTACAAGAGAAGCCCAACATGATGATCGCCCAAGGATGCATGAGGGAGGAGCGGGAGGAAGGCGCAATACAAGAAAGGGAGATCATCAAAGAGAAGGAACGTTCAATTCGGACAAACAGAAGTCCTGAAATTCAAACGGATGTGGCTTCCTCATACGAACTCCAAATCAACCAAATAAGCACTTGTTGGATAGATAATTCCAAGATCTTTCCAATGAGTACTTCCACGTCTAAAAGACCCCGGATAATCTGGCCCCCACACCCCGGATAATCCGGCCCTTCTTTCGAGATTCTGCAAAGGACTTCGTGCGCGACGTTCAGTACCAGGGCAGATATTTGACCGAACTTTTCCCCCGGATAATCAGGCCCTCTTAGACTGGATAATCCGGCCAAAAACTTCCCTTCAGATCCGGACGGATCTGACTGTATCAGACACGTTTTCGTTTCGCGTTTTTCGGACGTTCCGGCAGCCATATAAGCCTGGGAACGCCCTCTAGTTTAGGTTAGACCACGTTAAAACTATTTTGGAGTTGTTTCTTTCATAGAACCTCTAGAATTACCCTGTGATCGATTTTACCAACTATAATTGAGTGTGATATGTTGTTCCATCGGGAATTAGTAGATTGCAAACTACTGTTCATGGTTGACGGCTGGGTGCGCAAGAGTGTGGTGTTGTGAATATCCTACAAGGTTCAAGAGCTGTTGCATTGGCATCAGGGATCAAGCGGGAGAGTTCATAGCTATAGGATAGTTATCTATCATCCACTGTCACCACCGCCATCCGCTTACTGAGAAGATCGGGCCACCCCATATCATCTTGGTATCAGATTTCCTCGTTGTCGTCGGATTGATGACAAGTACGCCATGAGGGGGTCCTCGAGGCGTGCGGAAGAGAGGGGTGTGAGACGTATGGTATTCCGGGACGGTGAGCACACAAGTTTACCCAGGTTCGAATCCGCCGGCTTTGGATAGATCCTACTCCTGCTAGCAATCCAGTAATACGGCAGAGCCAGAATATGGGTTACAAGGGTTTCGCCTGTGCGAGTGAGATTGTAGACTATTGAGGTGTGCCCTAAAGGCTCTCCCTAGGACGGCTTATATAGATATCCGGCCTAGGGTTTACAGGAGAGATCTATTCGGCTACGACTGAGAGTCGGTTAGAGAGTATATCTTGAACTACAAGTAACATTATGGTCCTAAGTCGGTATGTCTTATGGGCCTTCCCGTAGCCGGATTGGACTCCGTCTCTCTCCCTGACTGGGCCGCCCGTGAAGCAAAGCTCTAACCCGAAGTGGGCCACCCTGGTCAGTGAGGAACTGTGAGGATACCCGAAAAGTATACCCCCAACAGCAGCCCCCAGAGGCCTCCAAGATCCAAAGTCGTATTTATCATCGTCTAGCTTGATCTTCGGCTTACAGAATCTTGAAGGGTTCCTGAAACTTCACAACAAAAAATAAGATCCGGGTCTTTAAAATTAAGTTGGACCTATCAATAGGTTACTCGGATTTTCCAGCTCGATTTTAAACTAAGCCGGAACTTGGTCTCTAACGCCACCTGACACAAGCATGGTCAAGTCACGTCATCTGACAGGCGTTCCGTCAGCACGACCATTGGTGGGTCCGCGGTTCGTGGAACCGAGGCGCCATTTCAATGCGTGCGTGGAGATCGAGGCGACACAATCATCGCGTGGGTCCTTCCCAGTTCCTTCCACGACGTGTGGCGGTTACACTGTAGCATTTGCACGAATCTTGGCGCAGTTAGGTGGATATAAGGGGTTTGGATTTCTCCTTCTCCTTTCCACCAGTCCTTTGCCGTTTCCTTCCTTCCCAATCCTCCTGCATGCACAGAGACTCCTCGTCCTTCCCCCACAGAACTCCCAGCACTGCCCCTTTCAGGTCATCTTCTCACTGGAGAAATGGCTTCATCTTCTTCCTCTGGTTTGGCGGCAGCGGCGGCAGCGGCGACGGCGGAAGCAGCAGCAGAGAAGGAGAGCTTCCGGGGAATCTGGATCCCCTGTGGCCTCAATGCGGAGGGCCTCAAGAATGTGGAGAAGGAGGGGCTTCTCGCCACCAGCGACTGGCGGAGCGGCTTCGGGGAAACTGTCCCCAACCCGTGCGACGGCCAGTGGGTCCACTTCGGAACCCATCTCGATAGAGGTCTATCCTTTCCTCCCTCGGAGTTCATCTCTGAGGTGATAGATCATTTTGGAGTTCAAATCCACAATCTTCCTCCCAACTCTCTCTTAGAGATGAGTGCGTATGCTTCACTTTGTGAGGGCTTTCTTGGCATTAGGCCGAGTTTGACTCTCTTCCGGTACTATTTCCATGTCTGGAGGAATTCCATTATTGCCGGTGTTCCTTACATCACTGGCACTATCATCTTTTCACTTAGACGCGACCGGTCTTATCCCATGATTCTAGCCAGTGACTCGGGGAGGTCGACAGAGCTGCCATGGCCCAGCCTTCCTGGGACGAGGCTGCTCCGGCTCTTTCCGACGATCTGATCCTTGCTAAGAGGCGGATCGAATATTTGATTAAGCACAATGGTCTAAAGGGATCCGAATTGGTCCAGTGCTGGGTCTCACGGCGGATACAACCACTTCAGTACCACGGAACCCGACTGATGCATTCCATCACGTCGTCTCCAACCGACTCCCTCCGCATCAGCTCCAAAGCCTACACCACTCAAGGCTACATAAGCCAATCAAGTGGCTGATCAAGGAGCAGATCGAGAGGAGGATTCCGGAGGTTTCTCTGGACATGCACACGGCGGAAAACCCCGTGGTGCCGGTAAGCTTCCATCAGTATACTTTTTATGTGTTTCATTCTTTGAGTTATACTGCAATACTCATGTGTTTTCTTCTTTTCAGCTTGCTGACCTCCCCGAGTCGGAATTTGCTCCGCTCGAAGGATATCCTCCGGAATTCTCTCAGGAGGTGGAGGTGGTCCCATTGCTGGACCTTGCGCTCAAGAAGCGCAAAGCTCCAACAGTGGCTGTTGGCACAAAGGAGGTGCCTATCGTGAAGAGGTATCTTTCAATCACAACTTTCCGCCTTTGTACTTTACTCAAATTTCTTTCCGAGATGTAATGTTTTCCGACTTTACTACATTCTCAGAGCAAAACAGCTCGTCAAGGCCAAGGGGAAAGGGATTCCTTCGAAGCCACTGCGTCAAACGAAGCTTACCATAGCTTCCCCTGCCGTGGCTCCTCTGACTCCTGCCCCTCAACCTTCTGCAACGCCGGTTTTCTCGCCGGACGTTGCAGAAGATCCGGCTTAAAAATGGGGCCTGCGAACCTTGGATCGCAAACTGACATCACCACGAGTGCGTCATATCTAAATAAGGGTGAACCCTCTTCGGGTAATGATCCCTCGGCTAAAACCTTCGTCGAAAACCTCATCAACAATCCGGGACTGGCCAAGTTTGGCATGTCTTGGAAATCTGCTGAAGAAATCCAGCAGCTCGCCAGGCAATGCCTAGAGAAAAGCCATCTATCCCTCGAAGAGGAAGCGCAAGAAGCAAAGGACGTCAATTTCTCTGACCTTCTCTCCCAAGTCCGCCTTCGTGACGAGAGGATTAGGACCGGTGAGCTTCCAACAGCTCCAGTGATTCCTCTGACTCTCGCCGAGAAGGTGGCTGCTGAAGTGAACGCAGGTTTGGATAAACTCACCCGCGAACAATATGTAAGTCGGATTTCCAACTCCTATTTTTCCTTTATTGTATTTTATATCATATCCTGTAGCCCCCAAGCATGAAGTAGGATAAACAATCTGGGTTTATGCTTTATTAGGATGCCAAAGAACGAGCTAGTGTGCCCCCAAGGCTCGTGCTGATATTTTAGCAAAAATATTAGCCCGAGTCTTAAGTAGCTTTCTGACTTTGGGTATTCTGACTTACAGAAAGTATGTTCCTATAACCAGGAATTACTAACCAATGTCTGTGATAAGCGGAGAGAGATCAAAGCTCTCCGGCTTAAAAATGCTGAGCTTAAAGTTGCCAAGGATGAGGCCGAAGGTAAATATTCCGAGACTCAAACCTTGTCCTTGTTATTTTCAATGTCGAATTTCTCTGATCTTTTGTTCTTTTTGACTTACAGCGCTGGTGAAACAATACGTCGCCATGATTGAAGAGGCCGAGAACCTCAAGACCCTGGTGGTGGAGAACAAGGGACTTCACCAAGAGCTGGATAAGCTTAAGGCGGATCATGAAAGGAGCATTGCTCAAGTCCTTGAATCCTCCTCCGTGGCCACTGATGAGCGTGATCGCAAGATCGCTGCTCAAGATAAAATAATCTCGGATCTCAAGAATGAGCTTGGCAGAGAAAAGGATATGTCCCAGGCGCTCCAGAGTTTTCCGGGAGGAGAAGACCAAAATTGACGACGTCATTTTTGGTACGTTCCATCTATCTGACTTGTCACTTTTTTCGACTTTTATCAATGTCGGTTTTTTCTTAACTTGTTTTGTGTATAGGTCCCCTGAACTTGACAGACTCTTCCTCCTCCGAGCCCCGCACCCACCGGCTTACCCAAGTTGGTGACCTGCTTCATGACTTCCGCTAGTCCCTCGAGGACGTCGGCGAAGCTCTCAAGATTCTGGACATGCCAAGCATGTGGGACTTCCAGGTGCGGGACAAGGCGAAGGAGATGCCGCAACTTGTTCGGGACTAGAACATGTCCTATGCGCGGACCGCTGCGCAGAACGCTCTCACCATGGTCATGAGCCACCATGGAAACACGGAGATATGGCAAGTGACCAGAGGGTACTGCAAGGTAGACGAAGACGGCCAGGAGCAGGACCTTCAAGCCATCATGCACTCCTGCGCCGGATATGGGTGTCACGTGGCTGACCTGACCAGCTACGAGATCCCCTTCTTCACTCGTGTGGATACTCCGCCTCCTCCTCTAGAAGAACCAACAGAAGTTTCCGACGATGAACACACCAACTCGGATGCGGACATCTCGGAACGATATCAAGGCAAAGTAACCAGCGAGCTGGCAGCTCCTTCATCTCCTCCTGCATCGTAGACCAGAAACTTATGTATTATTCCAGAAAAAACATGATGCGTTTGTAAATATGTAATACTTTAACTATGCTAGTGCTAAGCTCTTGATCTATTTAGCACTTTTCGGCTTTGAAATTTTTTTTATGTGCCTGAAATGTTTACATAAGCACTTGTATTTTTTCGTCTCTACTTATCGCTTATCTGGCTTCCCGCCTCGTCCCTTTCGTGACCAGTCTAAACTCGGAAACAAAGCCGGCTTACAGTACCAACAATTCACTACTCGGAAAATGCCCGCATCTAGCAATCAGACAAATAACCAAAGTAAAGACTAGAAACTTTAGAGTTATACCCGAAGGTAACTGTTTTTAGAATCGGAAATCTAAACCAGAACGAACATGAGCATAAAGTACTTTCAAGCATTCTGGGATTTTCGACTATGACATCATCATTCGGAAATAAGATGGTTTAAGAACTTCTCAGAAAAAACTTGAGGTAACCAAAACTATTATTTCTCACAAAACATGTACATATATATGTTTACAAAGAAGGATAAACTAAGAATAAAAGGGACGTAGCTGAGCAATATTCCATGGTCTGTCTAACTCATCGGGATTTGTACTGCCTCCAGCTCTTTTTCTCTTCTTAATAGCAGGTCTTTCTTTGACTGGCCTCATGTCAGTTAAGTAATACGATCCATTGTGCAATACTCGACTAACTAAAAAGAGCCCTTCCCATATTGGGGAAAGTTTGTGCTTTCTTTGTTGCACAAGCCGGAGAACCAAATCACCTTTATTGAAGGATCTATTTTGGACTCTCTGTCTATGATACTTGCGTAACTTCTGCTGATAGGCTGTAGATCTCATTTCAGCAACGACGCGAACTTCTTCGACTAAGTCGATATCATTTTGTTGAGAAATCTCGGCATCCTCTTTGATATACGTGGCCATCTAGGAGAAGTATGAATCAAATCACTAGGAAGAACTGCTTCTGCACGATAGACCAAGAAGAAAGGTGTGTATCCTGTTGACCTGTTTGGAGTTGTTCGTAAACTCCAAATTAAAGAGGGTAGTTCCTCTTCCCAAGCCCCCGTAGCACGTCGTAGTGGTGCTTCGAGTCTCGGTTTTAGGCCTTGTAGAATTAAACCATTTGCTCTTTCGACTTGTCCGTTAGCCTGTGGATGTGCGACTAGCGCAATGTCAAGCCGGATATTTTGCTCGTCGCAGAATTCAGCCAATTCTCCCATAGAAAAGTTCCTCCCGTTGTCCGTGATAATGCTATGCGGATAACCATACCGGATTATAACATCCTCGACAATTTTTTTGGTTGTTGCTCCATCACAACTTGTGACGGGTTTAGCCTCAATCCATTTGGTGAATTTATCCACCATCACTAAGAGGCGAGTAAATCCACTTGGAGCTCGTTTAAAAGGTCCTACCATATCAAGCCCCCAGACCGCAAAGGGCCATGTTATAGGTATTGTTCGCAACTGATCAGCCGGAACATGAGCTTGCTTGGCATACTTTTGGCAGCCTTTGCACGTCTTGACTAATTGTTCGGCATCTGCCTGAGCTGTAAGCTAGAAAAATCCGTGTCGAAAAGCTTTTGCCACTAAAGATTTGGCTGCAGCGTAGTGACCACACTCGCCTTCGTGGATTTCCCTTAAGATTTCCACTCCTTCTTCCGGAGATACACAACGCTAAAAACCCCCAGAAACACTCCGTTTATAGAGCTCATCTTTAACAATAGTATAGGCTTTAGCTCGTCGGATAATCTACCGGCTCAACACCTCGTCTTCGGGTAATTTACCATCTACCAAAAAATCGAATTAGGGTTGAGTCCAGCTAGGAATTACAGCCAGAACTGCTATTAAAGGTGTATCGGATTTGGTCGGATATTCCTCATCTACTCCCTTTATTGAGGGGACTTTGAGGTGCTCTAAAAAAGCGCCATCCGGGACCTCTTTCCGCGCAGAACCTATCCGAGATAGTGCATCTGCTTCCTCATTTTCTGCTCGAGGGATGTGTTGAACTTCAAACCCTTTGAACGATTTAGATAGATCATCCACGATAGCTTTATATGCTGCCATATGTTTATTTGCATTACAAATATCCGACACTTGTTGAGCAACAAGATCTGAATATCCATAACACATCAAACGTCGGATGCCAATGTCCTTAGCAATCCGGATTCCATGTAGCAGTGCTTCATACTCGGCAATATTGTTTGTCGCTGTGAAGTGGATCTGCAACACGTATAAAAGTTTATCTCCTTGGGGTGATTTGAGCACCATGCCAGTCCCCGAGCCCCCTCGAGCCTTAGACCCTCGAAAAAGAGGGTCCAATATTCTGACTCAAGGAGTATCATATTCTCCTTCGTCTATGTCCAATCAGCGACAAAGTCAGCAAGGATCTGGGATTTTATTGCTATCCGAGGTTTGTACTCAATATCGAAAGTTGAAAGCTCTATGCCCCATTTGGCGACACGTCCTGTGGCGTCACTGTTGTTGATTATATCTCTCATGGGAGCTTTGCTCACCACGGTAATTGGATGCTCCTAAAAATAGTGTCGTAACTTACGAGATGCTAGAAAAACACCGTAAGCCAACTTTTGATAGTGCAGATATCGCTGTTTTGATTCTGTCAGGACCTCGCTGACAAAGTAAGTCGGACGCTGCACCAGGTGTTCCTGATTTTCCTCTAGTCTCTCCACCACCATGACGATACTAACGACCTTATTTGTCGCACCAATATAAAGCAACATCAGTTCCTGAGGTTCTGGCGCTACAAGGATAGGAGCAGATGAGAGTACTTTCTTCAGGTCTTGTAGTGCAGCTTCAGCTTCATCAGTCCAAACAAAATCTTTGGTCTTTTTCAGGAGTTTGTATAATGGTGCGGCTCTTTCACTAAGCCGTCTTACAAATCGACTGACCACGGTGATGCAGCCAGTTAATCTTTGTACGTCCTTCAGGCGAGTTGGCCTGGAAATATTGAGTATAGCCTTGATTTTGTCTCGGTTCACCTCTATGCCTCTTTGAGACACGATGAAACCTAACAATTTTCCGGCTGGTATTCCAAAAAAGCATTTCTTCGGGTTAAGCATGATGTTATATTTTCGTAGATTGGCGAACGTTTCCTCCAGGTCGTAAATTAGCGTTTCCTTCTTTTTGGACATCACCACGATATCATCCACGTATGCGTGTACATTGCATCCGAGTTGGTCATGGAGGCAACGCTGCATCGTGCGCTGGTACGTAGCTCCTGCGTTCTTCAGCCCAAAGGGCATCGTAACAAAACAGAAGGTTCTGAAAGGGGTTATGAATGAAGTTTTGACTTTGTCAGATTCCTTCATCTAGATTTGGTGATAACCGGAATATGCGTCGAGAAAACATAGGAGTTCCGAGCCTGCCGTAGAATCGATAACTTGATCAATTCTAGGCAAAGCGAACGGATCTTTTGGACAAGCCTTGTTCAAGGCAGTATAATCAACACACATCCTTAAATCAGTGGTGTCCTTTTTAGGGACCATTACAGGATTGGCCGACCACTCAGTGTGGATGACCTCTTCTATGAATCCGGCTAACTCGAGCCGCGCTAGTTCCTTAGCTATTGCCTTACGCTTTTCATCGCCAAACCATCGTAAGGACTGTTTGATGGGTTTAGCGTTCGGGTTTACATTAGAAGAGTGCTTGGCAAGTTCCCTAGGTACTCCGGTCATGTCAGATGGCTGCCATGCGAAGATATCTTGATTTGCTTGGAGGAACTTGACGAGGGCGCTTTCCTATGCACTATCTAGGCCTATGCCTATCTGGGTCACCTTGGAGGGGTCATCATCCTTCAACGGTGCTTTCTTTGTCTCTTCTGATGCCTTGAACTCCGGATTTGGCTTGGTCACCTCCTTCTTTGTTGCGGGCATCTCGGACACATCTATGCTCTTCTTGATCTCCTGGTACTCCTGGGCGTGCAGCACGGCTTCGGCAAAGGCGGCATTTCCATCCTCGCACTCTCGCGCTTTCTTCGGGTCTCCCCTGATGGTGATCACGCCATTGGGACCTGAAATTTTCATCATATTGTAAATGTAACACGGACGAGCCATAAAAGCCTAGTAAGCCGGACGTCCGAATATAGCGTGGTATGCGCTCTTGAACGGGACCACTTCGAAGGAAAGTGCCTCCGTCCGATAATTCTTTGGAGTTCCAAAGGTAACATCCAAAGTGATCTCTCCCAGGGAATTAGCTTGTCTTCCTGGGACAACTCCGTGAAAAATCACAGAGCTATGGTTTAGCTGGGTCTCCGAGATCTTCATCCGGCGTAGCGTTTCGACATAGAGAATATTGATGCTGCTACCACCGTCCATGAGGGTCTTGGAGAAACCATAACCGTCAATAAGTGGGTTGACGATTAAGGCGTATTTTCCTCGCCTGTGTAACTTAGGCGGATGATCATCGCAGTCAAATGTGATTGCCACTTCCAACCAGTCCAGATACTGTGGGACAGCCGGAACTGTTGCATTGAGCTCGTGTAGAACTACTTTCGTGACCTTTGCTGGTTGAGATCCGAGGAAAGTGACATAAGTGTCCATTTTGGTGGGAAAAGTCTTCTTCCCTTCCAACTTGGGATTTGAAGCATCGGCTTCCTCCATGTCGGAATCTTCCTTGGTCTCTTTGTCCTTTTCGGGATTTTTCTTTCCCTTCTTCCGCTTAGCTTTTTAGCCCGCGGTGTCATCTCTTTTGATGTCGTCATTGAAACGACATTCAGCGTTGGTGTGGGACGAGCCCCCATTGGCGTCTAGGTGATGCACACATGGGTTATTGGCAATGTCGGCCCAAGAGTAGGTTTTGTCTGGTTGTTGTTATCCTCTACCTTGGACCCTTGAAGTCCCACGGCCACGCCTGCGGCCTCCGCCACGTCCTCCTCGTCCTCCAGACCTGGAAACAGTAGTAACCACCACTGTTTCCGTGTTGGGTTTTTCCTCCGAGGTGTTCTTACGTTTCTGAGCCTGTTTCTTTGTTTTTGCCGAACGAGGTACAGCTAGGACGTTGAGTAATCCCTCTGCATCGTCGTGAGCATCTGCATATTTGCTCGCTGTTTCTATCATCTCTCCCAAATCAGTGACCTTGTCACACTTCAAGCGATGACGCAGTAGACCAATTGGGAGACCTGCAATGAAAGCTTCAATCGCAGTTTGATCATTTACTCCTACACAGGAGTTCTTGGTGTCGATCCATGGTTCGAGGTAGTCCCGGCAAGTTTCTCCGGCTTTCTGGGTGCAACGCTATAGGTCTCCGACCGAACAGGGCCTCTGATATGTGCCTTCGAAATTACGAAATAACGCACTTTGCATGTCACACCAGTTATGGATGGTGTTCTCCGGAAGTTCATTGAGCCATGATCGCGCCGTCTTCCGCAACATAAGTGGGAGATATCGGGTTGCGACCAGGCTATTTTCGCCTTTGGCGATGCAGCAAGCTTGGAAGAAATCCTGTAGCCAGGTATCTGGCCGAGCAATGCCATCGTAGGCTTGGATATGTCTTGAGATAGCAAATCCTTCCGGGAATTTTGTAGCTCTGATGCATGGTCCGAAGCACTTTGGGCCCACGTAGAAATCATCATTGTCATAGCGCCGAGCCTCTATGTTGGAATTGATCTTGTGCCTTGCGTCGTTCGGGGATAGAGATCGTCCCGAATGCCGGCTGTGGATGCGGTGTCGTGGAGCCGGACTTCGGCTTCTGCCACCACCTCCCCCTCCATGGGAGCCGTTGTGATGACTGTGTGGTGGAGAGGGTGGAGCAGCTGGATAGTTTCCGGCTGATCGCCGGCCTCCGTCTGGAACGTCATTATTCCGATTCCGGGGAGGGTCTTGACTACGACGAGCCCCCTGTCGGCTTGTACCAACATGGTTTCCGCCGTTTCTTCGTTCGTCGTTCCCACCATGGTGAGGCTCAGCCGGACGGCTTGTGTGTTTAGGAGGTGGCATCTTTTGACGATCCTCCTCCCGTCGTTTTTCTTTATCTTCTCCCCTTTGATCCTTAGATTCTCGTCGGGGATGGTTCGTCGGATTCAGGGCGGCAATGGCGTCTTTCTCGGACGCTGGGGCAACGTTGCTCCAGTTACGCGAAGTTTTGTGATGTTGTCCTGAAGATCCGGTTCTTGAATAGTTGTCTTCCTGGCGTTCTGGGTGATGATACTGTGCCCGAACATAATGGGATCTTACGCCAGCCCATTCCGGATCTGTGCGACATTGGTCAGAATCTGAGACCAGTTTTTGACTTCCGGACAGGGCGACCTTTTGCTGCTCCAGTCCCTTGTTGAGTAGTTTGATACCCAAGCGAATCTCCTCCGGTCCTGGATTAGCCGATAGAATTTCTAGGGCTACCATGGTATTCTGTACTGGTGTTGGGTATACCCAATCTCCGTTGCTATCTTTCCGTGGCTTCCACATCTCATCTCCAAAAAGAACGGCACAGACACGTGGGAATTGGTTGTCATCTATGTGACGCTTCCGTGTCTTCTGATGTAAACGATACATGTATTCCTTGTTTGACATGCGTTTCTTCTCCACCTCGATGTTTTTGGCTTCATCGAGGAGTTGTTGACGACGCGCTTCTAGGGCCTGCGCCCTTTCGTCCAGCTCATCTGCAGTAAGTTCTGCGGCTGTAGGGATAGGTGTGGTTAATGCAGAATTGATGAGTTTACGCCCACCTTCGGTGATCACGTGTCCATCCACCGATGCTTCTTTTTTTTGGCTCTTCTAGGATAAGCGCTCCATCCAAGTCTTCTTCGTATTCCTCAGCAATCACCTCCTCTGTTAGAGGGTCTTTTGTCGGGGTCTTGTTTTTCTTGTTCTTCTTCTTTGCCTTCCTGGCAGCGCCGGTAGCAAAGACGGCTTTGGGTCCATTTCCCAGAGTCAAGCTCTGATCGGTGCTTTCGGACATCTGGACTTCGGGATTATCTCCGACGTCCATGTCATCCTGCGCTTTGGGAGAGTGTTCCCCGGATCCTTCATCCATGGCTTCTCCTTCTTCTGCAGCTTTGGAGTTATACTCCTCTTCATATTCCGCGGAGAACTTTCGGAAATCTGCTGACGTCATCGATTCATCCGAGGATGCGGGTACGTCGGCGTTTGTTCCAATTGCGTCCAGCACCTAGTCGATGTTTTCTCCAGCATCGGCAGAGCCGGATCCGGATCCCATGTATCTGACAAAGTGCAACGCGTGCTTCCTGAGGCACCTGCGGCATTCACGGTTAGCCATGTCGAAACTTTTGATGGTCTCGAGAATTGCATCTGTGCTTTCGCCTTACAGTATCATACGTTGTAATGTGTACCTTAGGAAAGGTCTGTCTATCCCGGCATCATCAGAGCCGGAATCAGTGTCACTGATATGCTCCTCCTGGATTTCGACTTCCGCGGGTGGGTCGATTTGGGACCCGGCTCCTCCAGGGAGATCCACTCCAGATTCGACTTGGACTGCTAGGTCTTCTTCAGGCTCGGATTTCTCCACTATCTCCGCATCTGGTGCGGGCTTGGTGGGATTAGGGTTTTCTGAGATCTGGAACTCTGCCGCCTCTACGGACAAAGGGGACCCAGAAGTTTCTTCTGCCTCTATCATCACCGCTGGGGTGGGTTAGGCAGGTTCAGCGAAACCGATGTAAATATCTATCTCACCAAAAGACATGATTGTGTAGGCAGTCACGGCCTCCCTAGCCGGAATCCAAGTTCGTCGAGAACGATGAGAGGGATGTCGCTGGCATAGAGGATGCGACCGACGGTGATAGTCTCGCCGATTCCGATTCTTGCAGATTCCGCTCGGAACACAGATCCGGAGCTCACTTGGCCCACGGTGGGCGCCAACTATCATCGGATTGATGACAAGTACGCCATGAGGGGGTCCTCGAGGCGTGCGGAAGAGAGGGGTGTGAGACGTACGGTATTCCGGGACGGTGAGAACACAAGTTTACCCAGGTTCGAATCCGCCGGCTTTGGACGAATCCTACTCCTGCTAGCAATCCAGTAATACGGCAGAGCCAGAATATGGGTTACAAGGGTTTCGCCTGTGCGAGTTGAGATTGTAGACTATTGAGGTGTGCCCTAAAGGCTCTCCCTAGGATGGCTTATATAGATATCCGACCTAGGGTTTATAGGAGAGATCTATCCGACTACGACTGAGAGTCGGTTACGGAGTATATCTTGAACTACAAGTAACATTATGGGCCTAAGTCGGTAAGTCTTCTGGGCCTTCCCGTAGCCGGATTGGACTCCGTCTCTCTCCCTGACTGGGCAGCCCGTGAAGCAAAGCTCTAACCCGAAGTGGGCCACCCTGGTCAGTGAGGAACTGTGAGGATAGCCGGAAAGTATATCCCCAACACTCGTTGCCTCGGTAAGCAATCCGCAATCCATCACGCAATGGAGGTAAGCCTGCGGGTACATCTTCTGGAAACACATCCCAACCATGCACCCTACAGGACTAATCCCAAAGAAACTAAGGAAATTCAGAAGCAAGTACAAGCGTTGCAAGATAAAGGGTACATTCGTGTTTCTCTTAGCCCTTGTGTTGTTCCTGTTATTTTAGTTCCTAAGAAAGATGGTACATGGCGCATGTGTGTAGCTTGTAGAGCGATTAATAACATCACTATTCGATATCGTCATCCTATTCGATGCTTAGAGGATATGCTAGATGAATTGAGTGGTGCTGCTGTTTTCTCTAAAATTGACTTGCGTAGTGGTTATCATCAAATTAGGATGAAAGAAGGGGATGAGTGGTTAGTCATGCCGTTTGGTCTTACTAATGCACCTAGTACATTTATGTGATTAATGAATCATGTTTTGAGAGATTTTATTGGTCGTTTTGTGGTTGTTTACTTTGATGATATACTTATATACAGCCACAATGAAACTAAACATTGCACTCATATTCGACAAGTTCTGCAAGTGTTGCGTGATAATAAATTGTATGCTAATCTTGAGAAGTGCACATTTGCAAAAGATAAGGTCATATTCCTAGGATTTGTTGTATCTAAGCATGGAGTAGAGGTTGATCAATCTACAATTGAATCAATTCAGAATTGGCCTACTCCCATGAATGTAAGTCAAGTGCGTAGTTTCCACGGCTTAGCTGGTTTCTATAGGTGCTTTGTGAAAGATTTTATCACCATTGTTGCACCTTCGAATGATTTGACACAGAAAGGTGTTCCTTTTGTATGGGGCCCGGCCCAAGACATTGCTTTTGATACATTGAAACGTTTACTTAAACCTGATTACTTGCATTACTTGCATTACTTGATTTTTGCATTACTTGATTTTTCAAAGCAATTTGAAGTTGAATGTGATGCTAGTGGTATAGGCATAGGTGGCGTTTTGATGCAAGAGGGTTGGCCTATAGCTTATTTTTCTGAGAAATTGACTGGTGCTCGTTTGAATTATTCTATCTATGATAAAGAATTGTATGCACTTGTTAGAGTACTTGAGGTTTGGCAACATTATTTGTGGCCAAAGGAATTCATCATACATTCTGATCATGAAGCACTGAAATACTTGAAAGCTCAATCAAACTTGCATAGAAGATTAGCTAAATGGGTTGAGTTTTTTGAGTCTTTTCCTTGCATCATTAATTATAAGAAGGGAAAAGAGAATGTTGTTGTTGATGCTTTGTCTAGGAGGAACATGCTATTTAGCATTCTTGATGTTAAAATTCCTGGATTAGAAGCTATTTGTGCGCTTTATACAACTGACCATGATTTTGCTGAACCATATTGTTTGTGTTCTCTTAGAAACACATGGGATAAGTATCATATACATGATGGATATTTGTTTCGAGCTAACAAACTATGTATTCCAGAATCGTCGTTGTGTTTGTTCTTAGTGCAAGAATCACATGCTGGTGGTTTGATGGGTCACTTTGGGCGTGAGAAGACGTTGATCATGCTTGCTGATCACTTTTATTGGCCCAAGATGAGGCGTGATGTGTACAGATTTGTGAGCAGATGTATTACATGCCACAAGTCGAAATCTAAGATGAAGCCTCACGGTTTGTATACACCTCTCTCTGCACCTACTACTCCATGGGAAGACATTAGTATGGATTTTGTTCTAGGTCTACCTAAAACTCAGAGAGGTCATGATTCTATATTTGTGGTAGTGGATAGGTTCTCTAAGATGGCTCATTTTATTGCCTGCCACAAAAGCGACGATGCGTCGCATGTTACTAACCTATTTTTCAGGGACATCGTGAGATTACATGGAGTACCAAAAACGATTGTTTCTAACCGTGATGTGAAGTTCATGAGCTACTTTTGGAAGACCTTATGGGGGAAGCTAGGAATGAAGCTACTGTTCAGTACTACATGTCATCCCTAGACAGATGGTCAAATGGAGGTGGTGAATCGAACATTGTCACAGCTGCTAAGGACCATGATTAAAAAGAATCTGCCGGAGTGGGAAGAGTGTTTGCCACATACTGAGTTTGCTTACAACAGGGCGGTGCATTCAACTACTCAGCTTTGTCCTTTTGAGGTGGTGTATGGTTTCAAACCATTGACGCCACTTGATATGTTGCCTCTGCCAATACATGAGAGAGTTGATATGGAGGCATCAAAACATGTTGATTATGTGAAGAAAATACATGAGAAGACTCGCGAGGCTGTTGAGAAGAAACGCAAGAACATTGCTGCTGCAAGGAATCAAGCAAGGAAAGAAGTGTTGTTCGAGCCTGGAGATATGGTTTGGGTGCATCTATGTAAGGATAGGTTCCCACTACTTTGCAAGTCAAAATTCAAGCCACGTGGTGCTGGTCCTTACAAGGTGTTAGCCAAGATTAATGATAACGCCTACTCGGTTGATATACCTATTGAGGAGTTTACTGGAGTTAGCAACAGCTTCAACGTTGCTGATTTGTCACCATATGCTGGAGAAGACCTTGGAGCGTCGAGGTTGACGCCTTTTCAAGGGGGGGAGATGATGAGGACATCCCTACAATTACACCTACCCCAATGACTAATGAAGATGCTACAACTGTTGCAACAAAGGATCAGTCCAATGAGATTAGAATTGGACCTATTACAAGAGCTCGTGCTAAGCTACTTGAACAATAGGTGAATTTACTCCTAAACGAATCTGGTACTTCGATTGATGAGAACTTTATACTTCCTAAGTCTATGCATTTATGTATGATCAGGTTCGTTGGAGAGACAAGCATGGCGCGAGGAGGAGAAGGGCTACAAGAGAAGCCCAACATGATGATCGCCCAAGGATGCGCGAGGGAGGAGCTGGAGGAAGGCGCAATACAAGCAAGGGAGATCATCGAAGAGAAGGAACGTTCAATTCGGACAGACAGAAGTCCTAAAATTCAAACGGACGTGGATTCCTCATACGAACTCCAAATCAAGAAAATAAGCACTTGTTGGATAAATAATTCCAAGATCTTTCCAACGAGTACTTCCACGTCTAAAAGACCCCGGATAATCCAGCCCCCACACCCCGGATAATCTGGCCTTTCTTTGGAGATTCTGCAAAGGACTTCGTGCATGACGTTCAGTACCGGGGCGGATATTTGACCGGACTTTTTCCCCGGAAAATCCGGCCCTCTTAGACCGGATAATTCGGCCCAAAAAGTTCCCATCAGATCGGACGGATCTGACTGTATCAGACACGTTTTCGTTTCGCGTTTTTCGGACGTTCCAGTGGCCATATAAGCCTGGGAACACCCTCTAGTTTAGGTTAGACCAAGTTAAAACTATTTTGGAGTTGTTTCTTTCATAGAACCTCTAGAATTACCCTGTGATCGATTTTACCAACTATAATTGAGTGTGATCTGTTGATCGGGAATTAGTAGATTGCAAACTACCGTTCGTGGTCGACGGCTGCATGCGCAAGAGCGTGGTGTTATCAATATCCTACAAGGTTCGAGAGTTGTTGCATTGGCATCAGGGATCGAGCGGGAGAGATCATGCTACATGCTAGTTATCTATCATCCACCATCAAAACCTCCATCCGCTTACTGAGAGGATCGGGCCACCCCATATCACGTTTCTGCGCGTTTCTCTGCCGCGTGCTGCCGCCGCTCTGCCGCGGCACGTTTTCCGCCTGTTTTGTTGCCGCCGCTCTGCCACGGCAGGATTTCTACTTTGTTTTCTGCCACGGCAGGATTTTTTCTGCCACGACAGGATTTTGAGCTGTTTTTCTGCCACGACACCATAATTACAAATTGTGATCAATTTGCACTTTTCCAAAACCCTTAGCCACAGCCAATCTACTACATAGGTGTAGGAACTTGCCTATTGGGACTAGTTTCCGCTCCTACAGGCTGCTCTTAGGATTTTGGTGTTGTACTTTGTAATTGGCCGTGTGTTAGCTATAAAATCAAAAAAAGAGAAAAAGCAAGATAGCAACAGAAAAAGTATAACAAAACAAACAGAGCTATACAAAAGAAAAAATTGTGGAAAAAGAGAATTTGAGCAAGAGGCCTAGTGATATCTTTGTGCACCGGTAGATTGAGCAATCTTATGCCTATTTACTTTGAGCTTTGCTAGTGTCTCTCGAGCATAGTGCAACACCCTTCATAGTTGCATTGCCACGTTTTTCTCCACGTGTGTGTTTCTTGGGTTTTTGTACGATCAGCACTAGGACTTGTTTGCGGTGTAGATAGGATACCATACCTATAGCTCCACCATAAATAACCCGTGTGCCCTGTGATTGTTCTCTATACCTTTGATATTCACTTCATCACTTCAGTGCATCAGTCGTTGATCTTGTTTGGTAGAGTATCTCTATTCACTTTGGAACGGTAAGATCTCCTTTCTTATTAGTTGTGAGTGAGTTGTGAGAGTGTCCACCATACAAATTTCGATTTTTGCACTAAACTACTAATCATGTCTACTAGTGATGGTGATGTTGTGTCACAGAAAAAGAAGGATGGGGAGCTTGTCAATTGGCGTGAATATGAGGCTTTGAGGTCTCATTTAACACTGACAAGAATCTCCAGGACATCAATATGAGGCTGGATCAGAATATTGGAGCGGTTGATACTATCCAAACGCAAGTGGCTACACTCACTGCGAACTTCACCACTTTGCAGCATTCCATTGAGGGTTTGACAGCCGCCATACATAGAAGGCAAGAGCGTCAACCTGATGATGCCTTTGATGATTTTGATGAGGGTAGCCTGTGGATGCTGCTCCACATGTTGGCAGGGGACGTGCTATTCCCCCTTCCCATGCACCTGCTCATGGCCGTGGGCTTGCCCCTCTTGGACGTTCTCAGTGTGTGCTCAACCAACCTGCTGATGATGGTTTGGGCAAGCCAAAATTCTCAATTCCCAAGTTTGATGGTTCCACTGATCTTGAAGATTACCTCACATGGGAGTTGAAGATTGAGAAACTCTGGCACTTATTTGACTATCCGGAAGATAAGAAGGTAAAGCTTGCAGCATCTGAATTTGATGGTTATGCTTTGCGTTGGTGGGATGCTCTTGTGCAACATAGGAGGGGGGACAATGAACTTCCTATGATGGATTGGCACGAGATGAAGCAAATCATGAAGGCTTGTTTCATACCAACCAACTAATTGCGATCAGTTTTTGATAAATTGACGCAATTGAAGCAAGGCACCATGACGGTTGATGAGTACTACATGGAGATCGAGCTGATTATGCAGCGTGCTAGAATTCGTGAGTCCATTGAGATGACCATACAGTGATTCCTAAATAATCTGAAGTTGCCAATCAAGAGCATAGTTCGTCATCACAAGTATGAGACCATGAATGAGCTATTGCACCATGCTAGAGAGGCTGAATCCTAGTTGGCAGAAGAGGCAAAGTCACGCGCTCGTTTTCCATCCTCCGGCAGATTTTTGGCCAGACCTACTCCTCCTACAACTGCGCCACCAGCTGCTGCTCCGTTTACACCATCAGCCAAACCAGCAAGTACACCTTTGTTTGGTTCTAATGCTCGGAAACCCGCTGCTCCTACCGCTATCTCAGGTTCCAACATGTCTACGGCACGTACTCGTGATGTGGTGTGCCATACTTGTGGAGGTAGAGGTCACTACAAGAAGGATTGTCCAAACAGCAAGGTTATGTTTGTCAACGAACAAGGAGAAGTAGAGAGTGGAGATGAAGCTTCTGAAGATGATATTGATGATGGCGAGGATGGTGCTGATGCATTATGTTATGGGGTAACCCCGTGGGTGGCCCGATCTTCACAGATCTCGTGGTCAAATCGATGGGAAAGCGAGGGGAAAGGGAGGTGGTAGCGGAAGAGGACGCACACCTCGCGAAGAACACGATGAACACACGCAAAACACACACGATACAAGGACGATTGCTCTCACCGGTGGCCACCGGTTCGAGAATCCTCGCAAGGAACGATCGGTCAACGTGCTCCCTCGATCCCACGTGGAGAGGGAAGAACACCTTGGAGAGGGTCTTGATGTCTTGGCAAAGGGACACCAATGCCAAGGGCTTGTACAACGAGGGAGGCGCGATGCAAACTCCAACGAGGTGGTGACGATAGTCGATCCCCTTTGGTAGAAGGGGATGAGGTAAAACTAGAGATTCCACAAAGGGGGTTTTCTTTAGTCTATCATCTATGCCTAAGGGATACAATGAGGTGTGGGGGCTCTATATATAGGCCAACCACAGGTTCAGGGGTAGTTTGGGCATAAACTAGGGTTTGGTGCGAAATAGAGGGGTACATGGGCCAAGGGCCCAGCTATTGGCTCGCAGGCCCATCACTTGGGCCGGACAGTCCGGGTCGGAGTGACCGGACAATCCGGGGTGGCCGGAAACTCCGGGTAGTGTCCGGGTAGTGTCCGAACTGGCCTTCTGAATGTCCACGCCAGGTTGGGGCTAGGGCAGGCCGGACACTCCGGCCGAGTCGCACCGGACATTCCGGCTACCCCGGACACTCCGGCTCAGTCAGCTTCAGGACAGGTGCAGCTTCAGGGCCCATGGGTCGACGCGGCGGGGGTTCGTACCTGATGATGCATAGAGTAGTGGTATGAAGTAGCAAGCCATCTAGGTGTATGTCAAAGTCACATGATGAGAGGAGCGAATTCACCTTATCTTGAAGGAGCTTGGCTCGGGCACTGGTCATCGGTCCACTTGGGGGACTCGGTGGTGTAGATGTTGGAGCGTGCGTAGGACGGGCCACATCACATATGCTACGCATGCACCAACTATTTTCATATCTTCACGTGTACTTATTGTGCAACCGGTTGAGGAATCCCAGCGTTGCAACTTGTCCCAAACAAAAGCTCTAGTTGGACCTAACAAAGCTTGCAACGTAATTATTGATGGAGGTAGCTGCAGAAATCTTGCAAGTAAGGAACTATGTGCCAAACTGAATTTGACATACTTACCTCATCCCAAGCCATACTACGTACAATGGTTGAGCAACAATGGTGAGATGAAGGTAAATCATATGGTACGTGTGAATTTTCAAAGGCCATACAAAGATTCTATTGATTTTGATGTGGTTCCTATGACTATTTGTCACCTACTATTGGGTCGGCCTTGGATCTATGATCGCCATGTGCAACACAATGGCCGAGCCAATACATATCACTTGGAATTCAAATGGAAGAATATTACTATGCAGACAATGACACCACAAGAGATTGTGAATGATTCTCGCCAGAAGATAGAGGTGAACTTGAAGGAAGATTCTACCACTCGGCGAGATTGTGTGACAACTGTTCCTGATGTAATTGAGCCTAAATTGAGTGATATAACGAAAAGTGAGAGAGTGCTTGGGTTATTGATACTAGCCACCAAGGAGAATATGAGAGAGTTTCGTGAGGATCCTACAGCCATGCCTCTTGTGCTCATGTATAAGGGCGAGGTATTGGTTTCTAACAACATGACCCCTATTTCTCTTGGTGTCTCTTCTATTTTGCAGGACTTTGGGGATTTGTTTCCAGAAGATGTACCCGTAGGTTTACCTCCATTGCGTGGTATAGAACATCAAGTGGATCTGATTCCTGGCGCCACACTTCCCAACCGTGCACCATACAGGACTAATCCCAAAGAAACTAAGGAAATTCATAAGCAAGTACAAGCGTTGCTGGATAAAGGATACATTTGTGTCTCTCTTAGCCCTTTTGTTGTTCCTGTTATTTTAGTTCCTAAGAAAGATGGTACATGGCGCATGTGTGTAGATTGTAGAGCGATTAATAACATCACTATTCGAAATCGTCATCCTATTCCACGCTTAGAGGATATGCTAGATGAATTGAGTGGTGCTGCTGTTTTCTCTAAGATATACTTGCATAGTGGTTATCATCAAATTAGGATGAAAGAAGGGGATGAATGGAAAACTGCTTTCAAAACTAAATTCGGCTTGTATGAGTGGTTAGTCATGCCGTTTGGTCTTACTAATGCACCTAGTACTTTCATGCGTTTGATGAATCATGTTTTGAGAGAGTTTATTGGTCGTTTTGTGGTTGTTTACTTTGATGATATACTCATATACAGCCACACTGAATCTGAACACTGCACTCATATTCGACAAGTTTTGCAAGTGTTACGTGATAATAAACTGTATGCTAATCTTGAGAAGTGTACATTTCCAAAAGATAAGGTCATATTCCTAGGATTTGTTGTTTCTAAGCATGGAGTAGAGGTAGATCAATCTAAAATTGAATCAATTCAGAATTGGCCTATTCCAATGAATGTAAGTCAAGTGCGTAGTTTCCACGGTCTCGCTGGTTTCTACAGGCGCTTTGTGAAAGATTTTAGCACCGTTTCTGCACCATTAAATGATTTGACAAAGAAAGGTGTTCCTTTTGTATGGGGCGCGACCCAAGACATTGCATTTGATACATTGAAACATTTGCTTACTTCTGCACCATTGCTTGCATTACCTGATTTTTCGAAGCAATTTGAAGTTGAATGTGATGCTAGTGGTATAGGCATAGGTGGCGTTTTGATGCAAGAGGGTCGGCCTATAACTTATTTTTCTAAGAAATTGACCGGTGCTCGTTTGAATTATTCAATCTATGATAAAGAATTGTATGCACTTGTTAGAGTACTTGAGGTTTGGCAACATTATTTGTGGCCAAAGGAATTCATCATACATTCTGATCATGAAGCATTGAAATACTTGAAAGCTCAATCAAACTTGCATAGAAGATTAGCTAAATGGGTTGAGTTCATTGAGTCTTTTCCTTACATCATTAACTATAAGAAGGGAAAAGAGAATGTTGTTGCTGATGTTCTATCTAGGAAGAATATGCTATTAACCAATCTTATTGTTAAAATTCCTGGATTAGAAGCTATTTGTGCACTTTATGTAACTGACCATGATTTTGCTGAACCATATCATTTGTGTGCTATTAGAAACACATGGGATAAGTATCATATCCATGATGGCTATTTGTTTCGAGCTAACAAACTATGTATTCCAGAGTTGTCGTTGCGTTTGTTCTTAGTGCAGGAATCACATGCTGGTGGTTTGATGGGTCACTTTGGGCATGAGAAGACGTTGCTCGTGCTCGCTGATCACTTCTATTAGCCCAAGATGAGGCGTGATGTGTACAGATTTGTGAGCCGATGCATTACTTGCCACAAGTCGAAATCCAAGCTGAAGCCTCACGGTTTGTATACACCTCTCTTTGCACCTACTACTCCATGGGAAGACATTAGTATGGATTTTGTGCTAGGTCTACCTAAAACTCAGAGGGCTCATGATTCTATATTTGTGGTAGTGGATAGGTTCTCTAAGATGGCTCATTTTATTTCTTGCCACAAAAGCGACGATGCATCGCATGTTGCTAACCTGTTTTTCAGGGACATCGTGAGATTACATGGAGTATCAAAGACGATTGTTTCTGACCGTGATGTGAAGTTCATGAGCTACTTTTGGAAGACCTGATGGGGGAAGCTAGGAACAAAGCTGTTGTTTAGTACTACATGTCATCCCCAAATATATGGTCAAAAGGAGGTGGTGAATAGAACATTGTCACAGCTTGATGCAGCCCGTCCTAAGAACGCTCCTTGATGCAGACCTTATGGATGGAGAACAAGGAGCAAAGCATGAAGCAGAAGTCGCTGGAGCTGCTCAGACCGGAGTCTCCGGTCTGCGCACACCGGAGTCTCCGGCCTGCCAAAGTCTCTGGCCTGAAGACACCGGAGACTCCAGCCCTACCTCCGGTCCGACCCCCTACACCCGGCTCCGGGACAATCTGAAGGCCCCTCCGAAGGCTGATCCGGAGGCTACACCGGATTCTCCGGCCTAGACCGGAGTTTCCGGCCTGCACACCGGAGTCTCCGGTCCAACCGACTCCAGGCATGAAAAGGCCTTTGGGCCTGCGGCCCATGTACCCCTTACTGCGTCCAGAACTTGTCCTTTATTCCTAAAGTAAACCAGTTTAAGTGGCTAGCCTATATATAGTCCCCCACCTCCATTGTAAACCCTAGGCATGATATTGGAATTAGTGGAAACCCCTTTGTGGATCTATCTAATTCTTGCCTTGTGATCCTTGACCAAGGAGCACCAATATCCCCAAACCTCGTTGGAGTTTGCATCGTGCCTCCGCGTTGTACAAGGCCTTGGCATCGGTGTCCCTTTGCCAAGACGTCAAGATCTCACCGAGTCTCCCATCTCGTCGTGCCAGTTCGAGAGAGAGTCCTCCGCCTGACGCCGATCCTAGGGATTGCGCCGGACCAGTCACCGCCGGCGTGAGCTATTGGTGTGTATCGTGGTTTTGTGTGTGTGTGTGTTCATCGCGTTCTTCGTGCGTGCGTTTGTTGTGTTCATCCTCCCCTCCTCTCCCTGCACTCTATCCTCTATTTGAAAGGGAATCGTGAAAGATCGGGCCACCCCAGAGGTTTTCCCTCAACATATTGGTATCAAGAGCTTCGTTGCTCACGAGTTTCCCCACAAATTTTTCTTCTATCCACCAAAAATTCGAAAATCCCCAAAAAAAAGAGCCCCATATTTGCCTTTGGATCGATCTCTTGATTTGGAGTGTTAATTGTGGTTTTGATCCGACCAAACCTTGTCTTAGGTGTTGGTCCAGCTTTATCCTGCGTTTTCCCAGCCCAATTTGGCCAATTTTTCGCGGATTTGAGGACCCAAGGCGTGGATTTCCGCTCAAGAACACGAGCAGTTCGCGATCTGACTCCAGACCGGAGTCTCTGGCCTGCACACCAGAGTCTCCGGCCTACCCACACCGGAGTCTCCAGCCTACACCGGAGTTTCCGGCCTGAAACCCCGGAGTCTCCGGCCTGACGCCTGATTTTGACAGTTTTGCTCTAATCTTGCATTGGCTAATTTTCCTCTTGTCTGTTTGTGCCCGTGTGCGTGTCGTCAACTAACAACAAGCTTCCGCATCGACAAACCCCCCTCGCTCATTGAAACCACGGCCACGAACATCATCCTGCACCACCGACGCCAAGTTCATCATCACCAACGAAGGTATAACTTGCGTCACCTTGTTAACCCCTATCTTCCTTTGTGTGTACCTATCCTATGATAGTGGCCCATCTTGTGTTTGCTTGGGAATTGTGCATTTGTCCTTGGATACTGACAGTGCAAGAGCAATATCAAGTGTGATTAGGTAGCACCAAGGGAGAGCACAAAAAGGCAAAAGAAATAAAAAGATACAAAGAAAAAGCAAAAGAAAAATAGTCTCCCATTGCAAAAGAGAGTCTCAAAGCTTGTAAGCAAGAGAGAAAGAAGAGCACCCAAGGCAAGTGCACAAATCCATTGCTCATTTTTCCTCTTTGCAAACGAGCCATGGTCTCTCCTTGCATTGGCACGACAACGAGCTTAGTCTTTGTTAGGACATTTTGTTTGTTCATTTTCATAGTCGTGTCAATCCCAACTTCTCCACGTATGTGTACATAGTCGTAGGTTCCCGTCACCCTTTTGAGTTGTTGACCTTCGCCTTTGACTTGAGTTTTGTTGGATTTTACCCACTTTTGACTATTCCTTTTCTTTTGGTTGGTTCTTCGGCATTCCACAATCCTAACCTACCACCAACAAGATTTGAGAGTTAGTTCTTTCTTTAGTGTGAGTTTTCTTTGCAATTCCGCTTTGCACGCTTATAGCTCTCACTTGTGGTTTCTAGTTTGGTGCAATCCCAAAGGTGAGGTACAAGGCTAACACCACCATATTCCACTTCCATATACAATACTTGTGTGTCTTGCATGATGGATAGGAACGGTGAGTCGAGCCAACCACGTCCCCAAGAAGAAGATCAAGGACCGTACATGACGCGTGCAAGTCACTTGATCGTCCGCCAAGAGTTCCGTGAACGTTGCCAAGCCCTTGAGACGCGACAAGATGAACAATTTGGCGAGACGCAAGCCGAGTTCAAGAACAACGACAACCGCTTCGATGGGCTCGAAAGGCAAATGCAAGCAATGCATCACAACTTCGGCCACCAAAATGAGTTGCTTCAACGCTCCGTCGCCAAAACAAATGACAATCTTCGATGCCTCATCGATGGAATATCAAGATCGCGTTCACGTGCTTCAAGCTCTTCAAGTTCTTCGCGTCGTCATGCACCTCCGCAACAAGATCTACCTCCTAGTGCTCCAAGACGCAATGATGCCCCCGTGGTTGAAGATGGAACCTCTTCGAACTATGTACCTTCCCCATGGCATGCCGCAACGTCAAGCTATGATGGTGACCTCTCTTCAAGGCCACGAGCAAGGCAAGAAGCACACCGTCATCACGCAACGGCACTAGTGATCCAACAAGAGCAACCACAAGAGGAACCGCAAGTGCAACCGCAAGTCTACCACCATCGACCGTGACACATACTTGACACAACAAGTGATGACTCCAATTTGGAGAATCAAGCTCATCATCGACTTGAAGCACTCCAAGATCCTTCTCCTCGTCATCAATGTCATGAACGTCCGCACCGACACCATGGTCATCACGAGGCACCTCCTCCACCTCAACAAAACTTGGAGCGTCAAGTGATACAAGTTGAGCGACGCCCACCACGTCAAGAGGCTCATGACCATGTTCTTCGCCGTGAGGCCCATGTGCCTAACCAACATCACCAACCGAGGAACGAGCCTCCTCTTCGGCATCAACCGCGTCAAGAGGCTCCACACCCTTGCCACCATGAGGCCCAAGCGCCTCAACCACGTCAACAACCGCGCCAAGAGCAAGAGCAAGCTCCTCAACAATAATATCAAGAGCAAGCTCCGCAACAAGGACGCGAGAACCAAGTTCCACCTCCCCAACTACAAGATCATCAACAAGGTCACCAAGCTCGTCGCAATGACCGCAACGATGAAGAAACTTTTGGCAAGCTCAAGTTCACAATGCCCAAGTTCACTGGATCCAATGACCCCGAAGAGTACCTCTCATGGGCACTAAAAGTCGACAAGATCTTCCGCATGCACAATTATAGCAACGAGAAGATGGTCGCCATGGCTTCGCTTGAGTTTGATGATTACGCCAACCTTTGGTGGGAAAAAGTTCAAGTTGCTCGTGATGCAAGACAAGAGCCACCAATCACAACTTGGCATGAAATGAAGGCTCATATGAGATCCCGCTTTGTCCCTGCGCACTACACTCGTGACCTCTTCAACAACCTTCAAAAGCTTCGTCAAGGGACAAAGACCGTGGAAGAGTACTTCAAGGAAATGGAACTCAACTTGATTCGCGACAACATTGATGAACGCATGGAGCAAACAATGGCACGTTTCCTTATTGGCTTGAATCACCCAATCAAGCGCATCGTCGAGTTCCAAACATACAACACCATGGTTGAGCTTGTGCACATAGAAACAAAGGCTGAACGTCAAGTGCAAGAGGACATCAAGTACAACAAGCCCAAGACGTACTTCACCTACAATCAAGCTTCAACCGCTACACCAACAACTTTCAATGGAAGCTCATCAAGTACCTCCAAGCCTTCCTTCAAGCCCACACTTCCTCAAGGAAAACAGCCCCCAAGTGCAAGAAAGCATAGAGTGATACACCTTTTAATGGTGAATGCTACAAGTGTGGAGGTAAAGGACACAAGTCAGCCGAATGTGGAAACAAGAAAGTGTTATTTATCCATGACAATGGTGATGAAGAGTACTTGAGTGAAGATGAGTTTGATGCCCGTGTCAAGGAAGCAATGGCAAGGCAACGAGTGGAAGATGATCAAGAACTCCTCATGTGTGAACATGACACAAGTCCATCGCTTGTCGTCACAAGGATCTTGACCACTCAAGCACAAGAGCATGAAGACCAACGCTCCAATATCTTCCAAACACGAGCTGGCATCAATGGTAAATCTACCAAGGTGATCATTGATGGAGGGAGTTGCCACAACCTTGCTAGCACTGAGTTGTGTGAGAAGCTCAACCTCACCCTCCATCCGCACAAACACCCCTACCACGTGCAATGGCTAAGTGACCAAGGGTCCATGAAGATCAAGCATACCGTATCGGTCTCCTTCGCCATTGGTCCTTACAAAGATACGGTGGAGTGTGATGTGGTTCCTATGGCAGTTTGCAACATGCTTCTTGGTCGACCGTGGCAATTTGACAAGGCTGCTCAACATGATGGTCGCACCAATGTATACACCTTCAAATGGCTCAATAGAACATGTGTTTTGCAACCGATGAATCCTAGCCAAATAATTGCGGACAATGCAAAGGCTTTCGCGAGGGCACAAAGCACAACACGTACTTGTGAGAAGAGCAGTGAGAGAGAGAACCACCTCATAGTTGTTATGGGGTAACCCCGTGGGTGGTCTGATCTTCACGAATCTCATGGTCAAATCGATGGGAAAGCGAGGGGAAAGGGAGAAGGTAGCGGAAGCGGACGCACACCTCGAAAAGAACACGATGAACACACGCAAAACTCACACGATACAAGGCCTATTGCTCTCACCGGTGGCCATCGGTCCGATAGAATCCTCGCAAGGGAAGATCGGTCAACGTGCTCCCTCGATCCCACGCGGATAGGTAAGAACACCTTGGAGAGGGTCTTGATGTCTTGGCAAAGGGACAGGGATGCCAAGGCCTTGTACAACGAGGGAGATGCGATGCAAACTCCAACGAGGTGGTGACGATAGTCGATCCCCTTTGGTAGAAGGGGATGAGGCAAAACTAGAGATTCCACAAAGGGGGTTTTCTTTAGTCTATCATCTATGCCTAAGGGATACAATGAGGGGTGGGGGCTCGATATATAGGCCAACCACAAGTTCAGGGGTAGTCTGGGCATAAAACTAGGGTTTGGTGCGAAATAGAGGGGTACATGGGCCAAGGACCCAACTGTTGGCTCGCAGGCCCATCACTTGGGCCGGACAGTCTGGGTCAGAGTGACCGGACAGTCTGGGGTAGCCATACACTCCGGGTAGTGTCCGGGTAGTGTTCGAATTGGTTGGAGGCATCATCATCTGCAAGCTTGGCGCTTCTTTATCCATGAAACCTAGCATATCATGGGATAACACACTAGAGGTAGAGGGTAAGTCGTTAGAAATCAAAGCGGTCTCACATGACCTATCAACTACCACTCTCAACTCACTCGGTGTATCACTCATGCCCTCCAAATGGAAGCACTCAATCTCACGTATGGTGGAGTCACTCATCTCACTCTTGTTTTCACTCAAGTGGGCTAAGTGGCTCTCATACTCACATGGGATTGGTACCACATCATCACTCAAGCATATGGGGGTAGGCTCGGTTATCTCAACTCCATGCACCTCCTTGGGTGAAGGGAAAATCCCATGCTCACCATTCTTGACCTTGTCGTCGTCATCTTGCACCTTGGCTTGTGTAGTCCTCTTGACGTACTCGTCCAACTTGGCGAAGTAGAGGTCTTCGTCCTCCTCATCCATGAGGTTGCATGCATCATCTAGGACGTCAAGTCTTGGCGTTGAAGCTCGATGGCATGGAGGAGAGCTTGCTCTTGGTGCCATTTTTGTGGTGGCACGAGTAGTTGAAGGTGCCTTATGATGGTGTCGACGGAGGTCATTGGCGTGCCTTGCCAAAGGTTGATGTAGAGGGCGCACTTGATCATCCACATGACGCTCGCGATGATGCTCCTTGTCCTTGGCACTCTTCTCGTGATGGTGGTGCATTCTTGAGCTTGGTTGAGCATTATGGATGGTGCTCAACATGTATTCTTCATCTTCATGGCGAAGATGCCTTGAACGACGTCTTGTATCCTCTTGATGTTGGTGATGATCACGAGAGGATGTATGTAGATGAAGATTCTTGCTTCTTGGCGCCTCTTTTGGAAGGTGATGTTGGGGCGCCACTCTTCTAGTAGTTGGTGGCACTTGATGCCTAGGAGGTTGTTGCACATGACGCCTTCGAGGTGGCCTTGCTTGGCATCTTGGAGAAGGTGGTTCTTGGCGCCTTGGACATGGTGGTGCTTGACGTCTTGGGGGTGATGGCGCTCGCTGCTTTGGAGATGGTGCCCCATGACGCCATGTAGGTGGTAGTGCTTGACACCTTGGAGGTGGATCATCGAAGTAGGTGGTGCCCTTTGGTGTGGCACGCTTGGCCTTGAAGGTCATGGTTTCTTGATGATGCGTCTCCGCTAGCTTAGCATAGTAGTCCTCCATCTCCAAGCGATGGCGGTATTCTTCATGGCTCATGGAAGATCCCTCGAAGTGGGTGAAGCTCGCCATGTCCTCCATGCTTGGTGAGGCATCGTCGTTGTAGCACTCGAAGTCATCCATGCTTGGGGAGTCGTTGTTGATGTAGTACTCCATATCACCCAAGCATGTGGAGCCATTGTTGGTGTAGTGCTCCATGTACTCCATGCATGAGGATCCATTGTCGATGTAGAGCTCCAAGTCCTCCATGCTTGAGGAGCCATAGTTGATGACGTGCTCCATGTCTTCCATGCATGTGGAGCCATCATAGGTGTAATGCTCCAGGTCCTCAACGCATGCGGAGCCATTGTCGGAGTAGTGCTCCGTCATGTCCTCTATACTTGTGGAGTCGTAGTCATGGTGGCTCATCATGGATTCTTCATATATATCATCCTCGGTTTCGGAGTCCCTAGACATGATTCACAAGACCAAGCGATGTATATGGAAGTGGTAGGGGGTTAGGAAAGCAACGCCAAACCTTACTTTACCTTGGAAGATAGTATCGTGCAAGTGGCAACACTTGAGAGCAATCAAAACCAAGCAAAGTGAAGTTCACGCGGAACACCAAAACCAACTAACCACTAAAACACACACACACAAAGCTTATGGTGGATGGGTATGGCAGGTGGCGTGTCCAAGAACAATCCGAACTCAAGATGTTGTAATGGCAAGTAAAGAACCACGATGATCACGAAGCAAAACAAGTCAATCCACAAGATAGGAATTATATACAAGCAAACACACACGGTGGGATAAATGGGACTTGTGCGACAGAGAAAGTGACCTAAGAACCAAATGATTACCTAGCGAAGACTATAAGCTTGTGTCGCAGAAGTACAAGGAGAGACGCTAGTTCAATTGCAATAAATTGGTGGGCTACAAGATATGCACAATAAGTACCACCTATTTGATGTTCATCGAGCTTGCGGTTCCTATTCTATGAGGCACTTGTTTCTTTCTTTTTCTTTTTCTTCTTTTTCTTTTTCTATTTTTTTCTCTTTTTCACTTGCCCCTTCCTTGTGTCAACAACTATACAAGATAACTATATGAGATAGCGCGCTCACAACTTTTGCTTGGAATTCTACAAGGTATCAAATGTGCATAGACCAAGCAATCATAGGAGGAACTAGTCTCAATAGGTGTTTGTTGAACGCAAAGATAGTGTGGCTCACAAAGGAAAGCAAGTGGGGAGAAGACGCGGAATTCTTATACCTTTCGTCGATGATCTTCACCCTTTATTGGTGGATTCCGCCTTGCTCACGGAATTTGGATGGAGTACATAGGATGAACCACGGAGATGATGATGTACAGCTCTTTCTCCTCTTCAAAACGAGCTAAAGAACACCAAAATCCGAGTTCGTATGCAAAAGTTATGCTCAAAACGGTGAAATAGTTTTTTCTGTCTGCAGGGGGCGGATAGTCCGGTCCGCGCAGGCCGGACAGTCCGGTCCGGTCGAACCAGAACTTTCAGAACACGAACAGGACGAGTTTTGGCGGAAAAACTCGAACCAAAACCTCAAATTGATGGGGAAATCAAGGAATTAGGCTATGGAAACGCAGGGGAAGGTAGATCAACAAGTTTAGCAAGTAATCCATGGATCAAAATCTACCAAAACACACTCAAATCACAGATCGGTCCAAAATACGAATTGAGGCTATTTTTGGTGGAATTTTCGAATTTTTGAGGAAAATGACCAAATCGAGGAGACATCTGTGGCAACCAAAAGCTGCTGATACCAGATGTTATGGGTTGACACAAGATTCACTTGATTTTGTGGCTATTTTTGTGGTTTTTCAAGAAAACATTTGGTTGGGAAGAACAAGGGTGAAATCCGTGGCAACTTAGGCTCTAATGCCAGATATTATGGGGTAACCCCGTGGGTGGCCCGATCTTCACGGATCTTGTGGTCAAATCGATGGGAAAGCGAGAGGAAAGGGAGAAGGTAGCGGAAGCAGATGCACACCTCACAAAGAACACGATGAACACATGCAAAACTCACACGATACAAGGCTGATTGCTCTCACCTATGGCTACCGGTCCGATAGAATCCTCGCAAGGAAAGATCGGTCAACGTGCTCCCTCGATCCCACGCGGAGAGCGAATAACACCTTGTAGAGGGTCTTGACGTCTTGGCAAAGGGACACCGATGCCAAGGCCTTGTACAACAACGGAGGCACGATGCAAACTCCAACAAGGTGGTGACGATAGTCGATCCCCTTTGGTAGAAGGGGATGAGGCAAAACTAGAGATTCCACAAAGGGGGTTTTCTTTAGTCTGTCATCTATGCCTAAGGGATACAATGAGGGGTGGGGGCTCTATATATAGGCCAACCACAAGTTTAGGGGTAGTCTGGGCATAAAACTAGGGTTTGGTGCGAAATAGAGGGGTACATGGGCCATGGGCCCAGCTGTTGGCTCGCAGGCCCATCACTTGGGCCGGACAGTCCGGGTCGGAGTGATCGGACAGTCCGGGGTAGCCGGACACTCCGGGTAGTGTCCGAACTAGCCTTCTGAATGTCCACGCCAGGTTGGGGCTGGGGCAGGCCAGACACTCCGGCTGTGCTGGACACTCCGAATGGATTCGGGCGGACACTCTGGCTCCGTCAGCCTCAGGACAAGTGCAGCTTCAGGGCTCGTGGGTCGACGAGGCGGGGGTTCGTACCTGATGATGCACAGAGTAGTGGTATGAAGTAGCAAGCCATCGAGGTGTATGTCAAAGTCACATGATGAGAGGAGCGAATTCACCTTATCTTGAAGGAGCTTGGCTCGGGCACGGGTCATCAGTCCACTTGGGGGACTCGGTGGTGTAGATGTAGGAGCGTCCGTAGGACGGGCCGCATCAAATGCATTCCCCATGCCGAGTTCCCCTACAACCGTGCCAAGAACTCAACAACCAAGATGAGTCCATTCATGATCGTCTATGGTTTCGAGCCCCTCACCGCGCTCGACATCCTACCGCTACCTCTCCATGAGCGCACAAACATGGACGTCGAGAAGTGCGCACAAGCTATGAAGAAGCTTCATGAAGAAACAAGAGCTACTATCGAACAACAAGTCCTTCGCCAAGCTTCAAGATTAAACAAGGACAAGAAGGAGATGATCTTTGAAGAAGGTGACCTTGTGTGGATACACCTAAGCAAAGACCGCTTCCCTAAGGAACGTGACTCCAAGCTCAAGCCAAGAGGAGATGGCCCCTTCAAAGTCCTCAAAAGAATCAACAACAATACCTACATCATCGACATACCGACCTCCAAGTACCTTGCAAGCAATACATTCAATGTCAAGGATCTCTCACCCTACCATGGAGATGTTCAAGATGATAACCATGAAGAGTCGAGCACGACTCTTTCCCAAGGGGGGGGAGCTGATGCAGCCCGTCCTACAGACGCTCCTACATCTACACCAACAAGTCCCCCAAGTGGACCCATGACTCGTGCCCGATCCAAACTCCTACAAGCTAAGGTGAACTCGCTCCTCTCCTCGTGCCAATTTGATACCTCCTTGGATGGTGTGCTACTTCATGCAACTACTCTATGCATCATCAGGTACGAAGACTCGACACATCACCAAGCACCCAAGGATGGAGAAAAAGGAGCAGAGTGTGAAGCAGGAGCCGCTGGAGCTGCTCAGACCAGAGTCTCCGGTCTGCGCACACCGGAGTCTCCGGTCCACCAAAGTCTCCGGCCTGAAGACCCTGGAGACTCCTGCCCACTCTCCGGTCTGACCCCTATGCCGGGCCCTGGGACAATCTGAAGGCCCCTGCAGAGGCTGGTCCGGAGACTGACCGGAATCTCTGGCCTAGACCGGAGTCGCTGGTCCACCACACCGAGTCACGCCGGACACTCCGGTTGTGCCAGACACTCCGACTCAGTCAGCTTCAGGACAGGTGCAGCTTTAGGGCTCGTGGGTCGACGCGGTGGGGGTTTGTACCTGATGATGCACAGAGTAGTGGTATGAAGTAGCAAGCCATCCAGGTGTATGTCAAAGTCACATGATGAGAGGAGCAAATTCACCTTATCTTGAAGGATCTTGGCTCGGGCACGGGTCATCAGTCCACTTGGGGGACTTAGTGGTGCAGATGTAGGAGCGTCCGTAGGACAGGCCGCATCAATAGTGAGTGAGAGCCACAAGCCAAACTCGAGTGGAAAAACTAAGACTGTTCTCCTTGCCACCAAAAGTGAGATGAGAGATGTTCGAAACAACCCATCCATCTTGCACTATGTCCTCCTTTGCAAGGGACTAGCGCAAGGAACTAATGAATTAACCAATGTTCATCCATCTTTGATGAGTGTTTTGCAGGAATTCAAGGATGTGTTCCCCGAAGAGCTCCCACATGGACTGCCTCCTCTTCACGGCATCGAACATCGCATTGACTTCCTCCCCGGCACAACTCTTCCAAACCGCGCCGCCTACCGCACGAACCCGGAGGAGACGAAGGAGATCGAACGTCAAATCAACCAACTCGTCTCCAAAGGTTTGATCCAAGTTAGCACTAGTCCAAGTGTCGTACCCGTGATTCTTGTTCCAAAGATGGATGATACGTTACGGTTATGCATGGAATGCCGTCCAATCAATGCTATCACCATGCGTTATCGACATCCCATACCACGTCTCGATGACATGCTTGATGAGTTGTGTGGAGCCACTATTTTTTCGAAAATTGAACTTCGTACTGGTTACCATCAAATAGGCATGGCTGAAGGTGATGAGTGGAAAACCGCCTTCAAGACCAAACTTGGTCTCTATGAATGGTTGGTTATGCCCTTTGGTTTATCGAATGCCCCATCCACCTTCAGGCGCCTTATGAATCATATCTTGTGTTCTCTCATTGGAAAAAGTGTTGTTGTCTATTTCGATGATATTCTTGTTTATAGCAAATCACTTGAGGACCATATAACACATGTCAAGGAAGTTTTGCAAATCCTTCAACATGAAAAGCTTTATGCTAATCTTCCCAAGTGCACTTTTGCTAAAGACAAGTTGATTTTTCTTGGATTTGTCGTTTCTTCGAAGGGAATTGAAGTTGATGTTTCCAAGGTAAAGGACATACGAGATTGGCCCATCCCAACAAATGTGAGTGAACTCCGAAGTTTTCATGGGTTGGCCGGTTTCTATCGTCGCTTTGTGAAAGACTTTTCAACCATTGCTTGTCCCCTTAATGGATTGAACAAAAAGAATGTTACCTTCGTGTGGGGCAAAGCACAACAAAAAGCTTTTGATGAACTTAAAAATAGGCTCACCAAAGCACCTCTCCTTGCGTTACCGGATTTCACAAAAACTTTTGAGATATAGTGTGATGCTAGTGGTATTGGCATTGGAGGAGTCCTTATGCAAAACGGATGTCCTATAGCCTACCATAGCGAGAAACTTGATGGTGCTCGCCTCAACTATCCGATTTATGACAAAGAGCTTTTTGCCTTAGTTCGTGTCCTTCAAGTTTGGTAACACTACCTTTGGCCCAAGGAATTTATCATACATTCCGACCATGAGTCGTTGAAATATCTCAAAGGTCAAGCCAACTTGAGGAACACACGCTAAGTGGGTTGAGTTCATGGAGTCTTTTCCGTACATTGTCAATTATAAGAAGGGCAAAGATAATGTAGTTGCGGATGCATTGTCTCGCAAACATCCAAGCCTTCTTACGAGACTTGAAATCAACGTATTGGGTCTTGAGGAAATAAAATCATTGTATGCTTCCGATCCGTTCTTTGAACACATTTTCGCAAAGTGCTCCAATGACAAAGGAGTTAATGATTTCTATTTGCATGAGGGCTTTCTATTTAAACAAAACAAGCTTTGCATTCCGAAGTCGTCGCTTCAACTTTTGCTTCTCCAAGAATCTCATGGTGGAGGCCTCATGGGTCACTTTGGCCATAACAAGACATTGGACATGCTCTCCACTCACTACTTTTGGCCCAGGATGAAATGCGACGTGGAGCGCTACATTCAACGATTCACGACATGTGTTCAAGCTAAGTCGCAAGCTAACCCTTATGGTCTTTATATGCCATTGCCTATTCCTCATACCCCTTGGTCTGACATTAGCATGGATTTCGTGTTAGGATTGCCTAGACCTAAGCATGGTCATGATTTTATATTTGTTGTTGTGGATCGTTTTTCCAAGATGGCACATTTCATACCGTGCCATAAGACCGATGATGCTTCACATGTTGCAAATCTGTTTTTCAGGGAAATCGTCCGTCTTCACGGTGTGCCAAGGAAAATCGTCTCCGACCACGACGTCAAATTCATGAGCTACTTGTGGAACACCCTCATGGCCAAGCACGACGTCAAGCTACTCTTTTCATCCGCATCACATCCTCAAACCGATGGCCAAACCGAAGTTGTCAACCGAAGCCTTGGAACTCTCCTACGTGTGTTGATCAAGAAGAACTTGAATGATTGGGAGGAATGCATTCCCCACGCCGATTTCACCTACAATCGAGCCAAGCACTCAACAACCAAGATGAGTCCATTCATGATCGTCTATGGTTTCGAGCCCCTCACCGCACTCGACATCCTATCACTACCTCTCCATGAGCGCACAAACATGGACATCGAGAAGCGCGCACAAACTATGAAGAAACTTCATGAAGAATCAAGAGATACTATCGAACAACAAGTCCTTCGCCAAGCTTCAAGGTTAAACAAGGACAAGAAGGAGATGATCTTTGAAGAAGGTGACCTTGTGTGGATACACCTAAGCAAAGACCGCTTCCCCAAGGAACGTGACGCCAAGCTCAAGCCAAGAGGAGATGGTCCCTTCAAGGGCATCAAAAGAATCAACAACAACGCCTACATCATCGACATACCGACCTCGAAGTACCTTGCAAGCAATACATTCAATGTCAATGATCTTTCACCCTACCATGGAGATGTTCAATATGATAACCATGAAGAGTCGAGGACGACTCTTTCCCAAGGGGGGAGCTGATGCGGCCCGTCCTACGGACGCTCCTACATCTACACCAACAAGTCCCCCAAGTGGACCCATGACTCGTGCACGAGCCAAACTCCTACAAGATAAGGTGAACTCGCTCCTCTCCTCGTGCCAATTTGATACCTCCTTGGATGGTATGCTACTTCATGCAACTACCCTATGCATCATCAGGTACGAAGCTTCGACACATCACCAAGCACCCAAGGATGGAGAACAAGGAGCAGAGCATGAAGCTGGAGCCGCTAGAGCTGCTCAGACCGGAGTCTCCGGTCTGCGGACACCGGAGTCTCCGGTCCACCAAATTCTCCGGCCTGAAGACACCAGAGTCTTCGGCCCCACCTCTGTTCTGCCCCCAGAACCGGGCCCTGCCACAATCTGAAGGCCCCTCCGGAGGCTGGTCCGGAGACTGACCGGAATATCCGGCCTAGACCGGAGTCTCCGGTCCACCACACCGGAGTCTTCGGTCCGACCATCGCCAGGCATGAAAAGGCCTTTGGGCCTGCGGCCCATGTACCCCTTAGTCCGTCTAGAACTTGTATTTTATTCCTAAAGTACCCATGTTTAAGTGGCTGGCCTATATATAGTCCCCCCACCTCCATTGTAAACCCTAGGCATGATATTGGAATTAGTGGAAACCCCTTTGTGGATCTATCTAATTCTTGCCTCATGATCCTTGACCAAGGAGCACCAATATCCCCAAACCTCGTTGGAGTTTGCATCGTGCCTCCGCGTTGTACAAGGCCTTGGCATCGATGTCCCTTTGCCAAGACGTCAAGATCTCACCGAGTCTCGCATCTCGCCGTGCCGGTTCGAGAGAGAGTCCTCCGCTCGACGCCGATCCTAGGGATTGCGCCAGACCGGTCACCGCCGGCGTGAGCTATTGGTGTGTATCGTGGTTTTGTGTGTGTGTGTGTTCATCGTGTTCTTCGTGCATGCGTTCGTCATGTTCATCCTCCCCTCCTCTCCTCGCACTCTATCCTCGATTTGAAAGGGAATCATGAAAGATCAGGCCACCCTAGAGGTTTGCCCTCAACACATTTCTTAGCTTCCTTCATCACTTCATCATTTAATTCAATAACTCCCCTCTTCTTTGATGTTGGAACAGGCACAGGAATAGTTGGTTCAGGTACAATTACTTCAGGTATAGCTTGTTCAGGAGGAGTCCAATCTTCATAATTCTTACTTATTTTAGCCATTAATTCTTCAGCTTCCTTAGGAGTCCTATTCCTGAAAACACAATCAGCACAACTATCTAGGTATGTCCTAGATTCCTCGGTTAGTCCATTATAAAATATATAAAGAAGCTCATTCTTAGGTAATGGACTTCCAGCCTGTGCATGAATCAAAGCACAAAACCTTGCCCAAGATTCGGGCAATACCTCTTTTTCTCCTGCAAAATAGCATGTCTACCACTAGGAGGAAAATATTTCTACAAGAAAGTACTAATCAAGCAATCAGGGCTATCAATAGATCTAGGAGGTAAATTAATAAAACAAGTTTTAGCTTCTCCTTTCAGTGAAAAGGGGAAAATCTTAGCAACAAAGTATGTACGCATCTCAATATCATCAGAAAACAAGCCACTCATGGTAGAAAGTTCATTCATATGTGCTACCGCACTTTCATTCTTAGTCCCACAAAAAGGTTCTTTCTCGACAACAGCTATGTAAGATAGATCGAGAGAGAAATCATAATCTTCATCTATAATGTTTATGGGAGAAGCAGCAAACTTAGCAATAGGAGACAATTTGGGTCTAATAGTACGCCTCTCAAGGAGACTCTTAGCAGCGCTCCTATCATGGGTGTTTTTACATTCTTTAATAAATTCATCGGTCATCCCAACATAACCATCTTCAATATCATAACTCTCACTAGACTCAGGTGAACTAACAGGTGTGGTAGTGTCTTCATTAGGAGTTTCAATATTTCCAGCTATAGTTCTAGCAATCGTAGCATCTAGGAAAGGACCTGATGAACCACTCTTATCAAGCACAGTAGAAGCGGCATCATAAGCATCAGAAGTTTCAGATTCAGCAGTAGTAGCAGTGTGTGTAGCATGTGTATGTGGTGGTGTAATGAGCTTACTTATAACAGATGGTGAATCAAGAGCAGCAGAGGTGTTCAGAACCGTACCTCTTATTGTAGTGGATGGTAAAATAGGAAACTTGTCATCACGAGACTTACCCATGATGGAGGGATAGCAGCGAACAATAGAGAATCCAAGTGAACTTGATAAATAAAGCTATGCTCCCCGGCAACGGCGCCAGAAAATAGTCTTGATGAGCCACAAGTATAGGGGGTGTATCGCAGTATTTTCGAGGGAAGTGAAACCCAATTTATTGATTCGACACAAGGGGAGCCAAAGAATACTTATAAGCCTTAACAACTGAGTTGTCAATTCAGCTGCACCTGGAAATAATCTTGCTCACAGCAGTTTATCAGTAGCAACAGTTTTGTAGTAGGAATAGCAAAGTAGCAGCAGTAGTAAAGTAAAGACAGCAGTAACAAAAGCAGTAAATAGTGGGATTCGAGTGTGGTAGGCATAGGGATGGATGGACGGGCGTTGCATGGACAAGAAAATTCACATAGCAATCAGAACATAGGGCAATTGCAGATAAATAAGATAAAGCATCCAAGTACTAGATAATCCTAGGCATGTGTTCCAAATATAGTCATACGTGCTCGCAATGAGAACTTGCACAACATCTTTTGTCCTACCAGCCCGTTTGCAGCGGGGCCTCAAGGGAACTACTGGAAATTAAGGTGCTCCTTTTAATAGAGCACCGAAGCAAAGCATTAACACTCCGTGAACACATGTGATCCTCACATCAAAAGCCATTCCCTCCGGTTATCCCGATTTCTGTCACTTCGGGGCCATTGGTTCCGGACAACAACGAGTGTATACAACTTGCAGATAAGATCATAAACAATACTATCATAATGAATCAATAACATGTTCAGATCTGAAATCATGGCACTCGGGCCCTAGTGACAAGCATTAAGCATAACAAGTCGCAACAAAGTCATAAAGCACTAATAAAAGATACTAGGCACCATGCCCTAACAATCTGATGCCATTACATGAAGGATCTCATCCAATCCCTACCATCCCCATAGCCTACAGCGGGGGATTACTCACACATAGATGGGGGAAACATGGATGGTTGATGGAGAAGCGATGGTGATGATGATGGCGATGATCTCCTCCAATTCCCCGTCTCGGCAGGGTGCCAGAACGGAGTTTCTGGTGCTGTTTCGTGGAATCTGGTGGTGGCGGCGTGTTGTGGGGTAACCCCATGGGTGGCCCGATCTTCACAGATCTCGTGGTCAAATCGATGGGAAAGCGAGGGAAAAGGGAGAAGGTAGCGGAAGCGGACGCACACCTCGCGAAGAACCCGATGAACACACGCAAAACACACACGATACAAGGCCGATTGCTTTCATCGGTGGCCACCGGTCTGATAGAATCCTCGCAAGGAAAGATCGGTCAACATGCTCCCTCGATCTTACGCGGAGAGGGAAGAACACCTTGGAGAGGGTCTTGACGTCTGGGCAAAGGGACACCGATGCCAAGGCCTTGTACAACGAGGGAGGCGCGATGCAAACTCCAACGAGGTGGTGATGATAGTCGACCCCCTTTGGTAGAAGGGGATGAGGCAAAACTAGAGATTCCACAAAGGGGGTTTTCTTTAGTCTATCATCTATGCCTCCGGTTACATGAGGGGGTGGGGGCACTATATATAGGCCAGCCACTAGTTCAAGGGTACTTTAGGAATAAAAGGGGAAGTCTGGGTGGACTAAGGGGTACATGGACCAAGGGCTCAGCTGGCGGCACGCAGGCCCATACGCTCAGGCCGGAGACTCCTGTGTGGGGTCCGGAGACTCTGGTGTGGGCCGGAGACTCCGGTCTGTCTCCGGTGTCATCTCCGAAGGGGCCTTCTGGTTGTCCTCGAGCTCGATCTGGGGGTCAGTTCGGAGATGGGTCCGGAGACTCCGGGGTATGCAGGCCGGAGACTCCGGTGTCTTCAGGCCGGAGACTCCGGTGTGGCCGGAGACTCCGATGTGCGCAGGCCGGAGACTCCGGTGCTGCAGCAGCTGCTTCTTCCTTCTAGTCTTCCAAGCCTCCGTCTTGTCGGGCTTGGTGCTCCAGGCTTCCTCCCTTGCCTTCGTACTCGTCGGTATGAACCTATCATGGATATGGGACGGAGTGTGAAGTAGTATACCATTCAAGAGGGTAAGAAGTGGGCTCGCATAGAGGAACAAATTCACCTTTGGAGTCCATTACAACTTGGAATAAGTTGGACACCATGATGTGGTAACGACCGAAGGTCGGGCCACATCATCTCCCCTCCCTTCAAAAAGAGTCGTCCTCAACTCTACATGCTCATCACAAAGTAGAAGATGTCGAGAGACCTTCTTGATCCTAGGGTTCACCATATAGTCGTCCTCAAGATTGCATTGACAACACCTCACTGTTCCTTCACCTTGAATGAAGCCTACAAAGCTCACCACAAAAGCAAAGCAACACTCAAAGCGTAGCCAATTCATGAAGATTATAGCATGAGTCCTCAAGTAGAGTGAGGTCACCTTAGGATGTAGAGATGACTCATTGAAGGGCAGCCATAGGTAACTCTCTACGGTTCGTATTGTCAACTCTTTGTCCATAGACGTTGACGCGTACGCAATTGTACCTTCACACAACAAGGACCAAGCAACATATGTTTGTGTGTGATAGAGGAGCATGTCATTTGTGGCATGTCCATTCTTGTTCATAACACTATTAGCACAACTCAAGTATAGCAAACAAGATGCATATGTAAGGTCCAAGTGCATGGAAATTGTTTGAACTTCATCCAAATGTGGGAACTAAAAAACTCCATAAAGCGTCTTAGTGTGGCATTCAAAGCAATTGACTAAGATATTGAACAACACCTTTGATGCAAAGCTAGGATAATTCGTCAAAAACACAAGAGGAAGAATATCCAAAACAACATCATTATGTGTGCACACCAACCATTGGAAATAACAATTGTTCAATATGTTGGATACCACACACAAATCATCAAAACCAAATATCATTGGGATATGAGTATCACGAGCAGAAGCAAAAGCAACGTGTTTGCAAACAAACCATATGAAAGAGCAAGTGGTCCTTATGTTTGTTGCAACAACAATACGAGAGACTTGGAAGCTCTCATGACAATACATGCTCAAAATGGCATTATGGTTGCACACAAAACATTGAAAAGAGAAATTGTTCAACATTTTTGTGGCAACACACCAAGCATCAATATCCAAAAGCAACGAGACATGATTGTCACAAGGTGAAAGAATACCATCAACATGCTTGCAATCAAACCATAGGAAAGAGCAATTTGTCAACATGAATGATGCAAAGCATGCAAAAGGTATCAGAGCTGGGTTCGATCTTGAACTCACTTGGGGGATGCTCTCTAGAGCGCTTTTTGTCAACTCGTGCTCAACCGAGGTTGACATTCTTGTGCGGGTACCTACACACATCAAACACAAAAGAAAGAACGTGTGAGCATGGTAGAGAAATACATCATCCATCATGACATATCTCTTCTTGTGCACATCACCATTTGTGTCAATCAAGTATGAGAAATGTGCATGGTGAGTATGCAAGTGGGGAACATGCTTATCATGGCATTTACCAAAATCTCCAAAATTTGAGAAAGCTATGGGGGCCATCTCAATAGAATACATATGATAATTATTGTTGCAAGCAAAACAAGTGAAAGAGCAATTATTCAAGTTATTGCAAGCAACGGGAGAAATTGTAACACATTCATGACAAAGCATTGTCTGAGGGTTATCATTGGTAACATCATTGCAAGCAAAACATTGGAAAGAGATATTGTTCAACAAAGTGCAAGCAATGATATCATCAACATAACATTTAGAGCATGGCATGTCTATGAAAACATCATAACAATCAAATAATTTCACATGCTCAACATTATGCAAAGGCAAAGTATCACATGGAAATATCAATGAAGCATATGTGATATCACAAACATCATCCATAGCATGCCAATCATCACAAATTATCATGTCCACTAGTGGGATCATGGCATCATCAACACCCATATTGTTACCTTGTTCATACCTCTCATATGAAGTGGGTGTTGTGGTAGCATTGGCCTCCATGTGGGCGACTTCTTCATCATGTATGGGATGGCATCATCTTCATCCACCATGTACATCTTCTCGGTCGGAGGTATCATCATCTCCATGCTTGGCGCTTCTTGATCCATGGAACCTAGCACATCATGAGATAACACACTAGAGGTAGATGGTAAGTCGTTAGAAGTCAAAGTGGTCTCACATGACCTATCAACTACCACTCTCAACTCACTAGGTGTATCACTCATGCCCTCCAAGTGGAAGCACTCAATCTCATGTATGGTGGAGTCACTCATCTCACTCTTGTTTTCACTCAAGTGGGATAAGAGGCTCTCATACTCACATGGTATTGGTACCACATCATCACTCAAGCATGTAGGGGTAGGCTTGGTTCTCTCAACTCCATGCGCCTCCTTTGGTGAAGGGAAAGTCCCATGCTCACCATTATTGACCTTGTCGTCGCCATCTTGCAACTTGGCTTGTGTAGTCCTCTTGACGTACTCGTCCAACTTGGCAAAGTAGAGTTCTTCGTCTTCCTCATCCACGAAGTTGCATGTGGATTCAGGTTAGCCACATACTAAGGTTAGCTGGAACAAGAAGCGGCGAGTGGTCAAACAAGTTCTGGTCGGCTTTAGGATTATGCTGACTCCTACTATGGAGAAAACCTGAGGAGTCCGACTACCATTACTTCGTATGAAGTACGTACTTGTCCAGAATCCAAAGGAGTCGAGCTTTTCTAACTACCATCGCCCGGGCATTGCTTTCTTCCCACTAGGACGTCAAGTCTTGGCGTTGAAGCTTGATGGCGTGGAGGGGAGCTTGCTCTTGGTGCCATTTTGGTGGTGGCACGAGTAGTTGAAGGTGCCTTATGATGGTGTCGACTGAGGTCATTGGCGTGCCTTGCCAAAGGTTGATGTATATGGCGCACTTGGTCATCCATATGACGCTCATGACGATGCTTCTTGTCCTTGGCACTCTTCTTGGTGAGGTGTTGTAATGAGTGCAAAGCATCATTAGTCTTGGCCATCATGCTCATGGTTTTGGCGAAGTTGTTGTCCATGTCGCACTTGAAGTTGTCCATGCTTGGGGAGTTATTGTTGTTGTAGAACTCCATATCACCCAAGCATGTGGAGCCATTGTCGGTGTAGTTCTCCATCATGTCATCCATGCTTGTGGAGGCATATGCATGGTGACTCATCGTGGATTCTTCATAGATATTATCCTCGGTTCCGAAGTCCCTAGACATTATTCACAAGACCAAGTGGTGTATATGGAGGTGGTAGGGGGTAGGGATGCAACGTCAAACCTTGCTTTACCTTGGAAGATAGTATCATGCAAGTGGCAACACTTGAGAGCAATCAAAACCAAGCAAAGTGAAGTTCACGCGGAACACCAAAACCAACTAACCACTAAAAAACACACACACAAAGCTTATGGTCGATGGGTATGGAAGGTGGCATGTCAAGAACCAATCCGAAATCAAGATGTTCTAATGGCAAGTAAAAAACCACGATGATCACAAAGCAAAACAAGTCAATCCACAAGATAGGAATATATACAAGGAAACACACACGGTGGAATAAATGAGACTTGCGCGACGGAGAAAGTGAGCTAAGAACCAAATGGTTACCTAGCGGTCTATAAGCTCGTGTCGCACAAGTGCAAGGAGAGACGCTAGTTCGATTGCAAATAAATTGGTGGGCTACAAGATATGAAAAATAAGTACCACCTATTTGATGTTCATCGAACTTGTGCTTCCTATTCTATGAGGCACTTGTTTGTTTCTCTATTCTTCTTCTTTTTCTTTTTTCTATTTTTTTCTCTTTTTCTTTTATTTTTCACTTGCCTCTTCCTTGTGCCAACAACTATACAAGATAACTATATGAGATAGCGCGCTCACAACTATTGCTCGGAATTCTACAAGGTATCAAATGTGCATAGACCAAGCAATCATAGGAGGAACTAGTCTCAATACGTGTTTGTTGAACGCAAAGATAGTGTAGCTCACAAAGGAAAGCAAGTGGGGAGAAGTCGCGGAATGTTTATACCTTTCTTCACCGATCTTCACCCTTTATTGGTGGATTCCGTCTTGCTCACAGAATTTGGATGTAGTTGATAGCATGAACCACGGAGATGATGATGTAGATCTCCGTCTCCTCTTTGAAACGAGCTAAAGAACACCAAAATCCGAGTTCGTATGCAAAAGTTATGCTCAAAACCGTGAAACAGATTTGCTGTCAACAGGGGGGCGGAGACTTTGCCAGAAACTCTGGTATGGACCGGAATCTCCGGTCTGGGGGCCAGAATCTCCGGTTTGGGCCGGAATCTCTGGTCCGGAGGTCCAGGACGTGCAGAACTCGTCCAGGACGCGATTTTGGCGGAAAAACTCAAACCAAAACACCAAATTGGTGGGGGAAATCAAGGAATTAGGCCATGGGAACACAGGGAAGGGTAGATCAACAAGTTTAGCAAGTAATCCACAGATCAAAACCTACCAAAACGCATTCAAATCACAGATCGATCCAAAACAAGAATTGGGGCTGTTTTTGGTGGAACTTTCGAATTTATGGGGAAAAGACCAAATCAAGGAGAAATCCGTGGCAACCAAAAGCTGCTGATACCAGATGTTATGGGGTAACCCCTTGGGTGGCTCGATCTTCACGGATCTCGTGGTCAAATCGATGGGAAAGCGAGGGAAAAGGGAGAAGGTAGCAGAAGCGGACGCACACCTCGCGAAGAACACGATGAACACACGCAAAACACACACGATACAAGGCCGATTGCTCTCACTGGTGGCCACCGGTCCGATACAATCCTCGCAAGGAAAGATCGGTCAACGTGCTCCCTCGATCCCACGCGGAGAGGGAAGAACACCTTGGAGAGGGTCTTGGCATCTTAGCAAAGGGACACCAATGCCAAGGCATTGTAGAACGAGGGAGGCACAATGCAAACTCCAACGAGGTGGTGACGATAGTCGATCCCCTTTGGTAGAAGGGGATGAGGCAAAACTAGAGATTCCACAAATGGGGTTTTCTTTAGTCTATCATCTATGCCTCCGGTTACATGAGGGGGTGGGGGCACTATATAAAGGCTAGCCACTAGTTCAAGGGTACTTTAGGAATAAAAGGGGAAAGTATGGGCGGACTAAGGGGTACATGGGCCAAAGGCCTAGCTGGCGGCGCACAGGCCCATACGCTTAGGCCGGAGACTCCGGTCTGTCTCCGGTTCGTCTCCGGAGTGGCAGACAGACTGTCCTCGAGCTTGATCTGGGGGTCGGTCTGGAGATGGGTTCGGAGACTCCGGGGTCTGCAGGCCAGAGACTCCGGTGTCTTCAGGCCGGAGACTCCGGTGTGATCGGAGACTACGGTGTGGCCGGAGACTCCGGTGTGCGCATACCGGAGACTCCGGTGCTCCAGCTGCTGCTTCTTCCGTATTCTCATCCAAGCCTTCATCTTGTCGGGCTTGGTGCTCCAGGCTTCCTCCCATTCCTCCGTACTTGTCGGTATGAACCTATCATGAATACATGACGGAGTATGATGTAGTATACCATTCAATGGGGTAGGAAGTGGGCTTGCAGAGGAACGGATTCACCTTTGGAGTCCATGACGACTTGGCATAAGTTGGAGACCATGATGTGGTAACGACCGAAGGTCAGGCTACATCATGGAGGCTCCCTCTTGGTCGATGCGACTTGAGGAGCTTGTTGTTGTCATTCATGAAGTTGTCCATGCTTGGGGAGTTATTGTTGTTGTAGAACTCCATATCACCCAAGCATCTGGAGCCATTGTCGGTGCAGTGCTCCATCATGTCATCCATGCTTGTGGTGGCATATGCATGCTGGCTCATCGTGGATTCTTCATAGATATTATCCTCGGTTCCGGAGTCCCTAGACATGATTCACACGACCAAGTGGTGTATATGGAAGTGGTAGGGGGGGTTAGGGATGCAACGTCAAACCTTACTTTACCTTGGAAGATAGTATCGTGCAAGTGGCAACACTCGAGAGCAATCAAAACCAAGCAAAGTGAAGTTCACGCGGAACACCAAAACCAACTAACCAGTAAAAAACACACACACACAAAGCTTATGGTGGATGGGTATGGAAGGTGGCATGTCAAGAACCAATCCAAAATCAAGATGTTGTAATGGCAAGTAAAAAACCACGATGATCACGAAGCAAAAAAAGTCAATCCACAAGATAGGAATATATACAAGGAAACACACACGGTGGGATAAATGGGACTTGCGCGACGAAGAAAGTGAGCTAAGAACCAAATGATTACCTAGCGAAGACTATAAGCTCGTGTCGCACTAGTGCAAGGAGAGACTCTAGTTCGATTGCAATAAATTGGTGGGCTACAAGTTATGCACAATAAGTACCACCTATTTGATATTCATCGATCTTGCGCTTCCTATTCTATAAGGCACTTGTTTCTTTCTTTTTCTTTTTCTTCTTTTTATTTTTCATTTTTCATTTCTTTTTTCACTTTTCATTTCTTTTTTCACTTGCCCCTTCCTTGTGCCAACTACTATACAAGATAACTATATGAGATAGCGCGCTCACAACTTTTGCTCGGAATTCTACAAGGTATCAAATGTGCATAGCCCAAGCAATCATAGGAGGAATTAGTCTCAATAGGTGTTTGTTGAATGCAAAGATAGTGTAGCTCACAAAGGAAAGCAAGTGTGGAGAAGTCGCGGAATTTTTATACCTTTCGTCGTTGATCTTCACCCTTTATTGGTGGATTCTGCCTTGCTCATGGAATTTGGATGGAATAGATAGCATGAACTACGGAGATGATGATGTAGAGCTCTTTATCCTCTTCAAAACAAGCTAAAGAACACTAAAATCTGAGTTTGTATGCAAAAGTTATGCTCAAAACCGTGATGCATATTTTTCTGTCAGCAGGGGGCGGACATTCCGGGGCGCGCAGGCCGGACAGTCTGGCCGGGGCGGAGATTCCGGTTCATTTAGGTCAGATACTCTGAAGGGGCGGATATTCTGGTCTGTTTAGGCCATACAGTCCGGTGTGTTCAATTCAAGAAGTTCCAGACCACAAACGGGACAAGTTTTGGCGGAAAAACTTGAACCAAAACCTCAAATTGATGGGGAAATCAAGGAATTACGCTATGGAAACATAGAAGAAGGTAGATAAACAAATTTAGCAAGTAATCCATGGATCAAAACCTACCAAAACACAGCCAAATCACAGATCGATCCAAGACATGAAACTAGGGCTATTTTTTGGGGGTTTTCGAATTTATGGGGAAATGACCAAATCGATGTGAAATCCGAGGCAACCAAAAGCTGTTGATACCATATGATAAGGGGTAACCCCGTGGGTGGCCCGATCTTCACGGATCTCGTGGTCAAATCGATGGGAAACCGAGGGGAAAGGGAGAAGGTAGCGGAAGCGGACACACACCGCGCGAAGAACACGATGAACACACGCAAAACTCACACGATACAAGGCCGAGTGCTCCTGACGGTGGCCACCGGTCCGATAAAATGCTCGCAAAGAAAGATCGTTCAACATGCTCCCTTGATCCCACGCGGAGAGGGAAGAACACCTAGGAGAGGGTCTTGACAACTACGCTCACGCACTCACAAACGTAGGGCTTGTACAATGAGGGAGGCGCGAGTAAAACTCCAACGAGGTGGTGACGATAGTCGATCCCATTTGGTAGAAGGGGATGAGGAAAAACTAGAGATTCCACAAATGGGGTTTTCTTTAGTCTATCATCTATGCCTAAGGGATACAATGAGGGGTGGGGGCTCTGTATATAGGCCAGCCACAAGTTCAGGGGTAATTTAGGCATTAAAGTAGAGTTCTGGGCGAAGTAGAGGGGTACATGGGCCACAGGGCCCAGCTATGGCTCGTAGGCCCCTCTTCAGGCTAGACAGTCCGGGTCGAGTGGACCGGACAGTCAGGGGTGGCTGGACACTCCGGGTAGTGTTCAGGTAGAGTCCAATGTAGCATACTGATTGTCCGCCCTAGGATGGGGATGGGGTAGGTCAGACACTCTGGCGTGTTCGGGCTGGACACTCCGGCAGCGCCGGACAATCCGGTTGGAATCGGGAAGACTCTCCGGGGTGATGACAGTGGAGACTTCGGTTCTAGAGCTGGCTGCTCCTGGTCCATCTTCTTGGGTGACTTGGGGACGATGTTGGGGACTTGGCTAACTTGGGGTTGATCCTGGGGACATGGTGTTGTAGATGTAGTAGCATCCGTAGGACGGTCTGCATCACGTAGAGTCCTTGCATGTCTTTGTTTCAAACCCACCTTGATCCCCTAGTCTCATTGCATGTGTTCTTTTCAAAACCACCTTGATCGACATGACCACACACACTCCAATGGATGTGATGATGCAACTTATGTCATAGTAGTGCACCATTACATGTGGCAGTTGCATTCCATGGGTTTTCTGGGCTTTCTGAACATGGTTTTCTTTTCAAAACAACCTTGATCCCCTAATTTCATTGCATGTGTTATTTTTAAAACCACCTTGATCCACATGGCCGCACACACTCCAATGGATGTGGTGATGCAACTTATGTCACACTAGTGCATCATTCCATGTGGCAATTGCATTCCAGGGGATTTTTGGGCTTTTTGAACATGATTTGACACATGGAGTCCCTAGAGCAATTATACATGTTCTTTTAAAAACCACGTTGATCTCCTAGTGTCATTGCATGTGTTGTTTTCAAAACCACCTGGATCCACATGACCACACACACTCCAATGTATGTGGTGATGCAACTTATGTCACACTACTTCACTATTCCATGTGGAAGTTGCATTCCAAGATGTTTTTGGGCTTTCTAACCATGGTTTGACATGTGGAGTCCCTAGAGTCATTGCATGTGTTCTTTTCAAAACCACCTTGATCCCCTAGTTTCATTACATGTGTTCTTTTCAAAACCACCTTGATCCCCTAGTTTCATTACATGTATTCTTTTCAAAACCACCTTGATCCACATGGCCACAAACAGTACAATGGATGTGGTGATGCAACTTCTGTCACACGGGTGCATCATTTCATGTCATAGTTGCATTTTAGGACCTTTTTTGGCTTTATGACCATGGTTTCACACATGGTGTCTCTAGTTTCATTGCATGTGTTCTTTTCAAAACCACCTTCATCCACATGACCACACACACTCCAATGGATGTGTTGATGCAATTTGTGTCACACTAGTGCACCATTCTATTCGGCAGTTGCATTCCATGGGTTTTTTGGGCTTTGTGAACATATTTTGACACATGGAGTCCCTAGAGTCATTGCATGTTTTCTTTTCGAAACCACCTTGATCCAAATCACCATAAACACTCCAATGGATGTGGTGATGCAATTTTTGTCACACTGGTACATCATTCCCATGTGGCAGTTGCATTCTAGGGGATTTTTGGGATGGATGACCATGGTTGGACACATGGAGTATGTTATGGGGTAACCCCGCGTATGGCCCGATCTTCACGGATCTCGTGGTCAAATCGATGGGAAAGCGAGGGGAAAGGGAGAAGGTAGCGGAAGCGGACACACACCTCGAAAAGAACACAATGAACACACGCAAAACACACACGATACAAGGCCAATTGCTCTCACCGGTGGCCACCGGTCCGATAGAATCCTCGCAAGGAAAGATCGGTCAACGTGCTCCCGTCAATCCCAAGCAGAGAGGGAAGAACACCTTGGAGAGGGTCTTGATGTATTGGCAAAGGAACACCGATGCCAAGGCCTTATACAACGAGGGAGGCGTGATGCAAACTCCAACGAGGTGGTGACGATAGTCAATCCCCTTTGGTAGAAGGGGATGAGGCAAAACTAGAGATTCCGCAAAGGGGGTTTTCTTTAGTCCATCATCTATGCCTAAGGGATACAATGAGGGGTGGGGCCTCTATTTATAGGCCAGCCACAAGTTCAGGGGTAGTTTGGGCATAAAACTAGGGTTTGGTGTGGAATAGAGGGGTACATGGGCTAAGGGCTCAGATGTTGGCTCGTAGGCCCATCACTTAGGCCGGACAGTTCGGGTCGAGTTGACCGAACAGTCCAGGGTGGCCGGACACTCCGGGTAGTGTCCGAACTGGCCTTCTGAATGTCCATGCCAGGTTGGGGCTGGGGCTGGCCGGATACTCCGGCTGAGTCATGCCGGACACTCCAGCCGGTTCCGGGCGGACACTCCGGCTTAGTCAGCTTCAGGAAAGGTGCAGCTTTAGGGCTCGTGGGTCGACGCAGCGGGGGTTCATACCTGATGATGCACAAAGTAGTGGTATGAAGTAGCAAGCCATCTAGATGTATGTAAAAGTCGCATGATGAGAGGAGCGAATTCACCTTATCTTGAAGGATCTTGGCTCGGGCACGGGTCATCGGTCCACTTGGGGGACTCGGTGGTGTAGATGTAGGAGCGTCCGTAGGACGGGCCGCATCAGCTCCCCCCTTCAAAAAGAGTCATCCTCGACTCTTCATGCACATCACTAAGAAGATTATGTCGAGAGACCTTCTTGATCCTGGGGTTCACCATACAGTCATCCTTGAGAAGCTTGATGTTGCAACTCTTCAATGTTCCTTCACCTTCCATGAAGCCTACAAAGCTCACAACAAAAGCGAAGCAACACTCAGAGAGTAGCCAATTCATGAAGATGATAGCATGAGTCCTCAAGTAGAAGGTAGTCACCGTATAATGTAGAGATAGCTCATTGAAGGGTAGCCCTAGGTCACTCTCTTCGATTTGTCTTGTGAACTCTTTGTCCATAGAGGTTGACACGTATGCAATTGTACCTTCACACAACAAAGACCAAGCAACATATGTTTGTGTGTGATAGAGGAGCATGTCATTTGTGGCATGTCCATTCTTGTTCACAACACTATTAGCACAACTCAAGTATAGCAAACGGGATGCATATGCAAGGTCAAAGTGCATGGAAATTGACTGAACATCATCCAAATGTGGGAACTCAAAAACTCCATATAACATCTTAGTGTGGCACTCAAAGCAATTGACTAAAATATTGATCAACATCTTTGATGCAAATCTAGGAGAATTCGGCAAAAACACATGAGGAAGAATATCCAAAGCAACATCATTATGTGTGCAAACCAACCATTGGAAAGAAAAATTGTTCAATATGTTGGATGCCATACACATATCATCAAAAGCCAAAATCATGGGGGTATGAGTATCGCGAGTGGAAGCAAAAACAACATGTTTGCAAACAAAACATATGAAAGAGCAAGTGGTCCTTATGTTTGTTGCAACAACAATACGAGAGACTTGGAAGATCTCATGACAATACATGCTCAAAATGGCATTATGGTTGCACACAAAACATTGGAAACAGGAATTGTTCAACATTTTTGTGGCAACACACAAAGCATCAATATCCAATAGCAACGAAACATGATTGTCAGAAGGTGAAAGAATACCATTAACATGCTTGCAAGCAAACCATAAGAAAGAGAAATTTGTCAACCTGAAAGATGCAAAGCATGCAAAAGGTATCAGAGCTGGGTTCGATCTTGAACTCACTTAGGGATGCTCTCTAGAGCTCTTTTTGTCAACTCGTGCTCAACCGAGGTTAACATTCTTGTGCGGGTATCTACACACATCATAGATAAAAGGAAGAATGTGTGTGCATGGTAGAGAAATACATCATCCATCTTGACATATCTCTTCTTTTGCACATCACCATTAGTGTCAATCAAGTATGAAAAATATGCATGGTGAGTATGCAAGTGGGGAGCATGCTTATCATGGCAATCATCAAAATCTCCAAAATTTGAGAAAGCTATGGAGGCCATCTCAATATAAACCATATGAGAATTATTGTTGCAAGCAAAACAAGTGAAAGAGCAATTATTCAACTTATTGCAAGCAAAGGGAGAGATTGTAAAACATTCATGACAAAGCATGGTTCGAGGGGTACCATTGGTAACATCATTGCAAGAAAAACATTGGAAAGAGCAATTGTTCAACAAAGTGCAAGCAATGATATCATCAACGTAATGTTTAGAGCATGGCAAGTCTATGGCAACATCATCACAATCAAATAATTTCACATGCTCAAGATGATGCAAAGGCAAAGTATCACATCGAAATATCAATGAAGCATATGTGATATCACAAACATCATCCATAGCATGCAAGTCATCACAAATCATCATGTCCACTAGTGGGATCATGGCATCATCAACACCCCTAGTGTTACCTTGTTCATACCTCTCATATGAAGTGGGTGTTGTGGTAGCATTGGCTTCCATGTGGGTGACTTCTTCTTCTTGTATGGGGATGGCCTTAGTTCATCCACCATGTTCCTCTTCTCGGTTGGAGGCATCGTCATCTCCAAGCTTGGCGCTTCTTTATCCATGGAACCTAGCACATCATGGGATAACACACTAGAGGTAGAGGGTAAGTCGTTAGAAATCAAAGTGGTCTTACATGACCTATCAACTACCACTCTCAACTCACTCGGTGTATCACTCATGCCCTCCAAGTGGAAGCACTCAATCTCACGTATGGTGGAGTCACTCGTCTCACTCTTGTTTACACTCAAGTGGGCTAAGTGGCTCTCATACTCATATGGGATTATGTTGAGGGCAAACCTCTAGGGTGGCCCGATCTTTCACAATTCCCTTTCAAATCGAGGATGGAGTGCGGGGAGAGGAGGGGAGGATGAACACGACGAACTCACGCACGAAGAAACGATGAACACACACACACACACATACAAAACCATGATACACACCAATAGCTCACGCCGGTGGTGACCGGTCTGGCGCAATCCCTAGGATCGGTGTCGGGCGGAGGACTCTCTCTCGAACCGGCACGACGAGATGGGAGACTCGGTGAGATCTTGACATCTTTGCAAAGGGACACCGATGCCAAGGCCTTGTACAATGCGGAGGCACGATGCAAACTCCAAAGAGGTTTGGGGATATTGGTGCTCCTTGGTCAAGGAGCATGAGGCAAGAACTAGATATATCCACAAAGGGGTTTCCACTAATTCCAATATCATGCCTAGGGTTTACAATGGAGGTGGGGGACTATATATAGGCCAAAACATAAACAGGGGAACTTTAGGAATAAAAGACAAGTTCTGGACAGGGGAACTTTAGGAACTTTAGGAATAAAAGACAAGTACATGGGCCACAGGCCCAAAGGCCTTTTCATGCCTGGCGACGGTCGGTCCGGAGACTCCGGTGTGGTGGACCGGAGACTCCGGTCTAGATGGAGATTCCAGGTTGTCCCAGGGCTCGGTTCTGGGGGCAGACCGGAGGTGGGACCGGAGACTCCAATGTCTTTAGGCCAGAGACTTTCATGGACCGGAGACTCCGGTTTGAGCAGCTCCAGCTTCATGCGCTGCTCCTTCTTCTCCATCCTTGGGTGCTTGGTGATGTGTCGAAGCTTCGTACCTGATGATGCATAGGGTAGTTGCATGAAGTAGCATACCATCCAAGGAGGTATCAAATTGGCACGAGGAGAGGAGAGAGTTCACCTTAGCTTGTAGGAGTTTGGCTCGGGCACGAGTCATGGGTCCACTTGGGGGACTTGTTGGTGTAGATGTAGGAGGTCCGTAGGACGGGCCGCATCATCTCCCCCCCCTTGGGAAAGAGTAATCCTCGACTCTTCATGGTTATCATCCTTGACATTGAATGTATTACTTGCAAGGTACTTGGAGGTTGTATGTCGATGATGTAGGCGTTGTTGTTGATTCTTTTGATGACCTTGAAGGGACCATCTCCTCTTGGCTTGAGCTTGGAGTCACGTTCCTTGGGGAAGCGGTCTTTGCTTAGGTGTATCCACACAAGGTCACCTTCTTCAAAGATCATCTCCTTCTTGTCCTTGTTTAACCTTGAAGCTTGGCGAAGGACTTGTTGTTTGACAGTAGCTCTTGTTTCTTCATGAAGTTTCTTCATAGCTTGTGCGCGTTTCTCGTCGTCCATGTTTGTGCGCTCAGGGAGAGGTAGTGGTAGAATGTCGGGCGTGGTGAGGGGCTTGAAACCATAGACGATCATGAATGGACTCATCTTGGTTGTTGAGTGCTTGGCTCGATTGTAGGCAAACTCGGCGTGTGGGATGCATTCCTCCCAATCCTTCAAGTTCTTCTTGATCAACACATGAAGGAGAGTCCCGAGGCTTCGGTTCACAACTTCAGTTTCACCATCAGTTTGAGGATGCGACACAGATGAAAAGAGGAGCTTGATACTGAGCTTGGCCATGAGAGTCTTCCATAAGTAGCTCATGAATTTGACGTCACGGTCGGAGACGATTGTCCGTGGCACACCATGTAGACGGACGATTTCCCTGAAAAACAGATTTGCAACATGTGAAGCATCGTCGGTCTTATGGCACGGTATGAAGTGTGCCATTTTGGAAAAGCGATCCACAACAACAAATATAGAATCATGACCATGCTTAGATCTAGTAATCCTAACACGAAATCCATGCTAATGTCAGACCAAGGTGTATGAGGAATAGGCAATGGCATATAAAGACCATAGGGATTAGCTTGAGACTTAGCTTGAACACATGTCGTGCATCGTTGAACATAGAAGTCCATGTCGCGCTTCATCTTGGGCCAAAAGTAGTGAGTGGAGAGCATGTCCAATGTCTTGTTATGGCCAAAGTGACCCATGAGGCCTCCACCATGAGATTCTTGGAGAAGCAAAAGTTGAAGTGATGACTTTGGAATGCATAGCTTGTTTTGTTTAAATAGAAATCCCTCATGCAAATAAAAATCATCAACTCCTTTGTCATTGGAGCACTTTGCGAAAATTGGTTCAAAGAATGGATCGGAAGCATACAAAGATTTTATTTCCTCAAGACCCAACACGTTGATTTCAAGTCTCGTAAGAAGGCTTGTATGTTTGCGAGACAATGCGTCTGCAACTACATTATCTTTGCCCTTCTTATACTTGACAATGTATGGAAAAGATTCCATGAACTCAACCCACTTAGTGTGTCTCTTGCTCAAGTTAGCTTGGCCTTTGAGATATTTCAACGACTCGTGGTCGGAATGTATGATAAATTCCTTGGGCCAAAGGTAGTGTTGCCAAACTTGAAGGACACGAACTAAGGCAAAAAGCGCTTTGTCATAAATCGGATAGTTGAGGCGGGCACCATCAAGTTTCTCGCTATGGTATGCTATAGGACGTCCGTTTTGCACAAGGACTCCTCCAATGCCAATACCACTAGCATCACACTCTATCTCAAAAGTTTTTGTGAAATCCGGTAACGCAAGGAGAGGTGCTTCGGTGAGCCTCATTTTAAGTTCATCAAAAGCTTTTTGTTGTGCTTTGCCCCACACGAAGGTGACATTCTTTTTGGTCAATTCATTAAGGGGACAAGCAATGGTTGAAAAGTCTTTCACAAAGCAACGATAGAAACTGGCCAACCCATGAAAACTTCGGAGTTCACTCACATTTGTTGGGATGGGCCAATCTCGTATGTCCTTTACCTTGGAAACATCAACTTTAATTCCCTTCGAAGAATCGACAAATCCAAGAAAAATCAACTTGTCTTTAGCAAAAGTGCACTTGGGAAGATTAGGATAAAGCTTTTCATGTTGAAGGATTTGCAAAACTTCCTTGACCTGTGTTATATGTTCCTCAAGTGATTTGCTATAAACAAGAATATCATCGAAATAGACAACAACACCTTTTCCAATGAGAGAACACAAAATATGATTCATGAGGCGCATGAAGGTGGATGGGGCATTAGATAAACCAAAGGGCATAACCAACCATTCATAGAGACCAAGTTTGGTCTTGAAGGCGGTTTTCCACTCATCACCTTCAGCCATGCGTATTTGATGGTAACCACTACGAAGATCAATTTTCGAAAAAATAGTGGCTCCACACAACTCATCAAGCATGTCATCGAGACGTGGTATGGGATGTCGATAACACACGGTGATAGCATTGATTGGACCGCAGTCCATGCATAACCGTAACATATCATCCGTCTTTGGAACAAGAATCACGGGTACGACACTTGGACTAGTGCTAACTTGGACCAAACCTTTGGAGACGAGTTGGTTGATTTGACGTTCAATCTCCTTTGTCTCCTCCGGGTTCGTGTGGTAGGCGGCGCGGTTGGGAAGTGGTGCACCGGGGATGAGGTCAATGCGATGTTCGATGCCGCAAAGAGGGGGTAGTCCATGTGGAAGCTCTTCGGGAAGCACATCCTTGAATTCCTGCAAAACACTCATCAAAGATGGAGGAACATTGGTTAATTCATTAGTTCCTTGTGCTAGTCCCTTCCAAAGGAGGACATAGTGCAAGATGGATGGGTTGTTCCGAACATCTCTCATCTCACTTTTGGTGGCAAGGAGAACACTCTTAGTTTTATCACTCGAGTTTGGCTTGTGGCTCTCACTCACTATGAGGTGGTTCTCTCTCTCACCGCTCTTCTCACAAGTAGGTTTTGTGCTTTGCACCCTCGCTAAAGCCTTTGCATTATCCGCAATTATTTGGCTAGGAGTCATCGGTTGCAAAACACATGTTTTGTTGAGCCATTTGAAGGTGTATACATCGGTGCGACCATCATGTTGAGCAACCTTGTCAAATTGCCACGATCGACCAAGAAGCCTGTGGCAAACTGTCATAGGAACCACATCACACTCCACCATATCTTTGTAAGGACCAATGGGGAAGGAGACCGATACGGTATGCTTGATCTTCACGGACCCTTGGTCACTTAGCCATTGCACATGGTAGGGGTTCTTGTGTGGATGGAGGGTGAGGTTGAGCTTCTCACACAACTCGGTGCTAGCAAGGTTGTGGCAACTCCCTCCATCAATGATCACCTTGATAGATTTGCCATTGATGTCGGCTCGTGTTTGGAAGATATTGGAGCGTTGGTCTTCATGCTCTTGTGCTTGAGTGTTCAAGATCCTTGTGATGACAAGCGATGCACTTGCATCATGTTCACACATGAGGAGTTCTTGATCATCTTCCACTCGTTACCTTGCCATTGCTTCCTTGACACGGGCATCAAACTCATCTTCACTCAAGTACTCTTCATCACCATTGTCATGGATGAAAAAGACTTTCTTGTTTCCACATTCGGCCGACTTGTGTCCTTTCCCTCCACAGTTGTAGCATTCACCATTGAAAGGTGTATCACTTTTTGCTTGCTTGCCACTTGGGGGCAGTTTTCCTTGAGGAAGTGTGGGCTTGAAGGAAGGCTTGGAGGTACTTGAGGAGGTTCCATTGAAAGTTGTTGGTGTAGCGGTTGAAGCTTGCTTGTACGTTGGCGTAATCATCAAACTCAAGCGGGATCTCATATGAGCCTTCATGTCATGCCAGGTTGTGATTGGCGGTTCTTGTCATGCATCACGAGCAACTTGAACTTGTTCCCACCAAAGGTTGGCGTAATCATCAAACTCAAGCGAAGCCATGGCAACCATCTTCTCATTGCTATAGTTGTGCATGCGGAAGATCTTGTTGACTTTGAGTGCCCACGAGAGGTATTCTTCGGGGTCATTGGATCCGGTGAACTTGGGCATCATGAACTTGAGCTTGCCAAAAGTTTCTTCATCATTGCGGTCATTGCGATGAGCTTGGTGACCTTGTTGATGATCTTGCAGTTGGGGAGGTGGAATTTGGTTCTCGCGTCCTTGTTGCGGAGCTTGCTCTTGATATTGTTGTTGAGGAGCTTGCTCTTGCTCATGGCGCGGTTGTTGACGTGGTTGAGGCGCTTGGGCCTCATGTGATTAAGGGGTGGCCCGATCTTCTCAGTAAGCAGATGGCGGTGATGATGGTGGATGATAGATAACTAGCCTGTAGCTATGAACTCTCCCGCTCGATCCCTGATGCCAATGCAACAACTCTCGAACCTTGTAGGATATTCACAACACCACGCTCTTGCGCACGCAGCCGTGACCACGAATGGTAGTATGCAATCTACTAATTCCCAATGGAACAACAGATTACACTTAATTATAGTTGGTAGATTCGAACACAGGGTAATTCCAGAGGTTCTATGAAAGAAACAACTCCAAAATAGTTTTAACGTGGTCTAACCTAAACTAGAGGGTGTCCCCAGGCTTATATGGCCGCCAGAACGTCCGAAAAACACGAAACGAAAATGTGTCTGATACAGTCAGATCTGTCCGGATCTGATGGGAACTTTTTGGGCCGGATTATCCGGTCTAAGAGGGCCGGATTATCCGGTGGCCAGATTTTCCGAGGGAAAAGTCCGGTCAAATATCCGCCCCGGTACTGAACGTCGCGCACAAAGTCCTTTGCAAAATCTCCAAAGCAGTGTCGGATTATCTGGGGTGTGGGGGCCGGATTATCCAGGGTCTTTTAGGCGTGGAAGTACTCATTGGAAAGATCTTGGAATTATCTATCCAACAAGTGCTTATTTGCTTGATTTGGAGTTCGTATGAAGAATCCACGTCCATTTGAATTTCAGGACTTCTGTCTGTCCGAATTGAACGTTCCTTCTCTTCGATGTTCTCCCTTGATTGTATTGCACCTTCCTCCCGCTCCTCCCTCGTGCATCCTTGGGCGATCATCATGTTGGGCTTCTCTTGTAGCCCTTCTCCTCCTCGCTCCATGCTTGTTTCTCCAACGAACCTGATCATACATAAATGCATAGACTTAGGCAATATAAAGTTCTCATCAATCAAAGTACCAGATTCGTTTAGGAGTAAATTCACCTGTTGTTCAAGTAGCTTTGCATGCGCTCTTGTAATAGGTCCACTTCTAATCTCATTGGGCTGATCCTTTCTTGCAACAGTTGTAACATCTTCAGTAGTCATTGGGGTAGGTGTAATTGTAGGGATGTCCTCATCATCTCCCCCCCCTTCAAAAGGCGTCGACCTCGACGCTCCAAGGTCTTCTCCAGCATATGGTGATAAATCATTAACGTTGAAGTTGTTGCTAACTCCACCAAACTCCTCAATAGGTCTATCAACCGAGTAGGCGTTATCATTAATCTTGGCTAACACCTTGTAAGGACCAGCACCACGTGACTTCAATTTTGACTTTCGAAGTAGTGGGAACCTATCCTTGCGTAGATGCACCCAAACCATATCTCCAGGCTCGAACAACACTTCTTTCCTTGCTTGATTCCTTACAGCAGCAATGTTCTTGCCTTTCTTCTCAATAGCCTCTCGAGTCTTCTCATGTATTTTCTTCACATAATCAGCACATTTTGATGCCTCCATATCAACTCTCTCATGTAATGGCAGAGGCAACATATCAAGTGGCGTCAATGGCTTGAAACCATACACCACCTCAAAAGGACAAAGCTGAGTAGTTGAATGCACCGCCCTGTTGTAAGCAAACTCAACATGTGGCAAACACTCTTCCCACTCCCACAGATTCTTTTTAATCATGGTCCTTAGCAGCTGTGACAATGTTCGATTCACCACCTCCGTTTGACCATCTGTTTGGGGGTGACATGTAGTACTGAAGAGTAGCTTCGTTCCTAGCTTCTCCCATAAGGTCTTCCAAAAGTATCTCATGAACTTCACATCACGGTCAGAAACAATCATTTTTGGTACTCCATGTAATCTCACGATGTCCCTGAAAAACAGGTTAGCAACATGCGACGCATCGTCGCTTTTGTGGCAGGCAATAAAATGAGGCATCTTAGAGAACCTATCCACTACCACAAATATAGAATCATGACCTCTCTGAGTTTTAGGTAGACCTAGCACAAAATCCATACTAATGTCTTCCCATGGAGTAGTAGGTGCAGAGAGAGGTGTATACAAACCGTGAGGCTTCAGCTTAGATTTCGACTTGTGGCATGTAATACATCGGCTCACAAATCTGTACACATCACGCATCATCTTGGGCCAATAAAAGTGATTCGCAAGCATGAGCAACGTCTTCTCACGCCCAAAGTGACCCATCAAACCACCAGCATGTGATTCCTGCACTAAGAACAAACGCAACGACGATTCTAGAATTCATAGTTTGTTAGCTCGAAACAAATATCCATCATGTATATGATACTTATCCTATGCGTTTCTAAGAGCACACAAACGATATGGTTCAGCAAAATCATGGTCAGTTGCATAAAGTGCACAAATAGCTTCTAATCCAGGAATTTTAACATCAAGATTGGTTAATAGCATGTTCTTCCTAGACAGAGCATCAGCAACAACATTCTCTTTTCCTTCTTATAATTAATGATGTAAGGAAAAGACTCAATGAACTCAACCCATTTAGCTAATCTTCTATGCAAGTTTGATTGAGCTTTCAAGTATTTCAATGCTTCATGATCAGAATGTATGATGAATTCCTTTGGCCACAAATAATGTTGCCAAACCTCAAGTACCCTAACAAGTGCATACAATTCTTTATCATTGATAGAATAATTCAAATGAGCACCAGTCAATTTCTCAAAAAAATAAGCTATAGGCCGACCCTCTTGCATCAAAACGCCACCTATGCCTATACCACTAGCATCACATTCAACTTCAAATTGCTTCAAAAAATCAGGTAATGCAAGTAATGGTGCAGAAGTAAGCAAACGTTTTAATGTATCAAATGCAATGTCTTGGGCCGTGCCCCATACTAAAGGAACACCTTTCTTTGTCAAATCATTCAAAGGTGCAGCAATGGTGCTAAAATCTTTCATAAAGCGCCTATAGAAACCAGCGAGACCGTGGAAACTACGCACTTGACTAACATTCATTGGAGTAGGCCAATTCTGAATTGATTCAATTTCAGATTGATCTACCTCTACTCCATGCTTAGAAACAACAAATCCTAGGAATATGACCTTATCTTTTGCAAATGTACACTTATCAAGATTAGCATACAATTTATTATCACGTAACACTTGCAAAACTTGTCGAATATGAGTGCAATGTTCAGTTTCGGTGTGGTTGTATATAAGTATATCATCTAAGTAAACAACCACGAAACGACCATTAAACTCTCTCAAAACATGATTCATCAAACGCATGAAAGTACTAGGTGCATTAGTAAGACCAAACGGCATAACTAACCACTCATACAAACCGAATTTAGTTTTGAAAGAAGTTTTCCATTCATCCCCTTCTTTCATCCTAATTTGATGATAACCACTACACAAGTCAATTTTGGAGAAAACAGCAGCACCACTCAATTCATCTAGCATATCCTCTAAGCGTGGAATAGGATGACGATATCGAATAGTGATGTTATTAATCGCTCTACAATCAACACACATGCGCCATGTACCATCTTTCTTAGGAACTAAAATAAATGGAACAGCACAAGGTCTAAGAGAGACACGAATGTACCCTTTATCCAGCAACGCTTGTACTTGCTTCTGAATTTCCTTAGTCTCTTCGGGATTAGTCCTGTAAGGTGCACGGTTGGGAAGTGTGGCGCCAGGAATCAGGTCCACTTGATGTTCTATACCATGCAATCGAGGTAAACCTGCGGGTACGTCTTCTGGAAACACATCCCCAAAGTCCTGCAAAACAGAAGAGACACCAAGAGAAATAGGGGTCATGTCATTAGAAACCAATACCTCGCCCTTATACATGAGCACAAGTGGCATGGCTGTAGGATCCTCATGAAACTCTCTCATATCCTCCTTGGTGGCTAGTATCAATAACCCAGGCACTCTCTCACTTTTTGTTATATCACTCAATGTAGGCTCAATTACATCAGGAACAGCTGTTACACAGTCTCGCCGAGTGGTAGTATCTTCCTTCAAGTTCACCTCTATCTTCTGGCGAGAATCATTCACAATTTCTTGTGGTGTCATTGGCTGCATAGTAATCTTCTTTCCTTTGAATTCCAAGTGATATATATTGGCTCGGACATTGTGTTGCACATGGCGATCATAGAGCCAAGGCCGAGCCAATAGTATGTGACAAACAGTCATAGGAACCACATCAAAATCAATAGAATCTTTGTATGGCCCTATTTGAAAATTCACACGTACCATATGATTTACCTTCATCTCACCATTGTTGCTCAACCATTGTATGTAGTATGGCTTGGGATGAGGTAAGTATGTCCAATTTAGTTTGGCACATAGTTCCTTACTTGCAAGATTTCTGCAGCTACCTCCATCAATAATTACCTTGCAAGCTTTGTTTGGTCCAACTAGAGCTTTTGTTTGGATCAAGTTGCAATGCTAGGATTCCTCCACCGGTTGCACACTTAGTACACGTGAAGATACGACAATAGTGGGTGCACGCTCAACATATGCATCAGCACCATCCTCGCCGTCATCAATATCATCATCAGAAGCTTCATCTCCACTTTCTACTTCACCTTGTTCATTTACAAACATAACCTTGCTGTTTGGACAATCTTTCTTTTAGTGACCTCTACCTCCACAAGTATGGCACACCACATCACGAGTACGTGCCGTAGACATGTTGGAACCCGAGCTAGCAGTAGGAGCAACGGGTTTACGAGCATTAGAACCAAACGAAGGTGTACTTGCTGGTTTGGCCGATGGTGTAAAAGGAGCAAAAGCTAGTGGCGTGACTGTAGAAGGTGTAGACCTAGCCGAAAATCTGCTAGAGGACGGAAAACGAGCACGTGACTTCGCCTCTTCTGCCAACTGAGATTTGGCCTCTCTAGCATGATGCAACAACTCATTCATGGTCTCATACTTGTGATGACGAACAATGCTCTTGATCGGTAACTTCAAATTGTTTAGGAATCGCTGCATGGTCATCTCAATGGACTCACGAATTCTAGCATGCTGCATAAGCATCTCCATCTCCATGTAGTACTCATCAACTGTCATGGTTCCTTGCTTCAATTGCGTTAATTTATCAAAAACTGATCTCAAGTAGTTAGTTGGTACGAAACGAGCCTTCATGATTTGCTTCATCTCGCGCCAATCCATCATAGGAAGTTCATTGTCCTCCCTTCTATGCTGCACAAGAGCATCCCGCCAATGCAAAGCATAACCATCAAATTCATATGCTGCAAGCTTGACCTTCTTATCTTCTGGATAGTCAAATAAGCGCCAGAGTTTCTCAATCTTCAACTCCCATGTGAGGTAATCTTCAGGATCAATGGAACCATCAAACTTAGGAATTGAGAATTTTGGCTTGCCCAAACCATCATCAGCAGCTTGGTTGGGCACACGTTGAGCACGCCCAAGAGGAGCAAACCCACGGCCATTTGCAGGTGCATGGACAGGGGGAATAGCACGTCCCCTGCCAACATGTGGATCAGCATCCATGGTGCTACCCTCATCGAAATCATCAAAGGCATCATCATGTTGAGGATCTTCCCTTCTATGTAAGGCGGCTGTCAAACCCTCAATGGAACACTGCAAAGTGGTGACATTGACATTGAGCATAGCCACTTGCGTTTGGATAGTATCAACTGTACCAACATGCTGATCCAATCTCATATTCATATCTTGGAGATTCTTGTCAATGGCATCTATCGTGTTAGTAAAAACATGTGTCAAGTGGGATTTCAAAGCCTCATATTCATGCCAATTAACAAGCTCCTCATCCTTCTTTTTCTGCATCACAACATCATCATCACTAGAAGACATGATTAGTAGGTTAGTGCAAAAATCAAAATCTGTATGGTGGAAACTCTCACAGCTCACTCACAACTAATAAGAAAGGAGATCTTACCGTTCCAAAGTGAATAGAGATGCTCCACCAAACGAAATCAAAGACTGATGCACTGATGTGATGAAGTGAATATCAAAGGTATAGAGAACGATCGCAGGGCACACGGGTTATTTAAGATGGAGCTATAGGTATGGTACCCTATCTACACCGAAAACAAGTCCTAGTGCTGATCGTACAAAAACCCAAGAAACACACACGGTGGAGATAAACGTGGCAAAGCAATTTATGAACAGGAATATTGCAATGCACAAGAGAGACACTAGTAATAGCTCAAATAGAACAGACACACGATTGCTCAATCTACTAGTGCTATAATGAAACTAGGCCTCAAACAATGCACACTTTGATATCTCTTTTTGTCACGCTTGTAGCTCTTTTCTTCTCTTTTTCTATATCGATTCTCTTTTTTTTCACAACTTTCTTTTCTTTTTTTTGATTTTTTTAACTATCTGACACAAAGCAAAACGGGATGCAACAATTCTGAGCAATTATGGGTCGGATATTCCGGTTTGTCGAGGGCCGGATAATCCGGTCTACCTGGATGAAAATTTCGCACTTCAAACCCTAATGAGCAGCCTGTCGGAGCAAAGCAACTAGTCTCGTGGGTACGTTCCTAGGCACGGATGCTGTAGATAGGCTGTGTCTATGGTATGCAAACAAAGGTACGCTATGTGGACTCAGACAAACGAGGAAAACTTGTGGAACACGGTGATGGTTGACACGGCAGAAAACAAGATCAAACCCTAAACCTAGACACAAACGAAAAAACTAGACTCCTACAAGGAAAAACCTGCAGATCGGATCTACGAGAAGATACAATCAGCAACTAAAACTCGAAAATGATGCAATCTAGTCTATGGCAAATCTTTTTGTAAGGCATTTTCTATATAGGACGAAAAACACTCTCTAATCTATGGATGGATTTGTGGATGCTTACCGAGGCAACACTGGAAATCTGATACCAAGATGATAAGGGGTGGCCCGATCTTCTCAGTAAGCGGATGGCCGTGATGATGGTGGATGATAGATAACTAGCCTATAGCTATGAACTCTCCCGCTCGATCCCTGATGCCAATGCAACAGCTCTCGAACCTTGTAGGATATTCACAACACCACGCTCTTGCGCACGCAGCCGTGACCACGAACGGTAGTATGCAATCTACTAATTCCCAATGGAACAACAGATCACACAAAATTATAGTTGGTAGATTTGAACACAGGGTAATTCCAGAGGTTCTATGAAAGAAACAACTCCAAAATAGTTTTAACGTGGTCTAACCTAAACTAGAGGGTGTTCCCAGGCTTATATGGCCGCCAGAACGTCCGAAAAACGCGAAACGAAAACGTGTCTGATACAGTTAGATCCGTCCGGATCTGATGGGAACTTTTTGGACCGGATTATCTGGTCTAAGAGGGCCGGATTATCTGGTTGCCGGATTTCCCAGGGGAAAGGTCCGGTCAAATATCCGCCCCGGTACTGAACGCCGCGCACGAAGTCCTTTGCAGAATCTCCAAAGGAGGGCCGGATTATCTGGGGTGTGGGGGCCGGATTATCCGAGATCTTTTAGGCATGGAAGTACTCATTGGAAAGATCTTGGAATTATCTATCCAACAAGTGCTTATTTGCTTGATTTGGAGTTCGTATGAAGAATCCACGTCCGTTTGAATTTCAGGACTTCTGTCTGTCCGAATTGAACGTTCCTTCTCTTTGATGATCTCCCTTGCTTATATTGCTCCTTCCTCCCGCTCCTACCTCGCGCATCCTTGGGCGATCATCTTGATGGGCTTCTCTTGTATCCCTTCTCCTCCTCGCGCCATGCTTGTTTCTCCAATGAACCTGATCATACATAAATGCATAGACTTAGGCAGTATAAAGTTCTCACCAATCAAAGTACCAGATTCATTTAGGAGTAAGTTCACCTATTGTTCAAGTAGCTTAGCACGAGCTCCTGTAATAGGTCCACTTCTAATCTCATTGGACTGATCCTTTCTTGCAACAGTTGTAGCATCTTCAGTAGTCATTGGGATAGGTGTAATTTTAGCGATGTCCTCATCATCATGGTGGCGAGGGTGTGGAGCCTCTTAACGCGGTTGATGACAAAGAGGAGGCTCGGTTGGTGATGTAGGTTAGGCACATGGGCCTCACGGCGAAGAACATGGTCATGAGCCTCTTGACGTGGTGGGCGTCGCTCAACTTGTATCACTTTATGCTCCAAGTTTTGTTGAGGTGGAGGAGGCGCCTCGTGATGACCATGGTGTCGGTGCGGATGTTCATGACGTTGATGACGAAGAGGAGGATCTTGGAGAGCTTCACGTCGATGACGAGCTTGATTCTCCAAATTGGAGTCATCACTTGTTGTGTCAAGTATGTGTCGCGGTCGATGGTGGTAGACTTGCGGTTGCGCTTGTGGTTCCTCTTGTGGTTGCTCTTGCTGGATCACTAGTGCCCTTGCGTGATGACGGTGTGCTTCATGCCTTGCTCGCGGCCTTGAAGAGAGGTCACCATCATAGCTTGACGTTGTGGCGTGCCGTGGGGAAGGTACATAGTTCGAAGAGGTTCCATCTTCAACCTCGGGGGCATCATTGCGTCTTGGAGCACTTGGATGTAGATCTGGTTGAAGGGGTTCATGACGATGCGAAGAACTTGAAGAGCTTGAAGCACGTGAACGCGGTCTTGCCATTCCGTCGATGAGGCATCGAAGATTGTCATTTGTTTCGGCGACGGAGCGTTGAAGCGCTTCATTTTGGTGGACGAAGTTGTGATGCATTGCTTGCATTTGCCTTTCGAGGCCATCGAAGCGGTTGTCGATGTTCTTGAAGTCGGCTTGCGTCTCACCAAATTGTTCATCTTGTCGCGTCCCAAGGGCTTGGCAACGTTCATAGAACTATTGTCGAAGGATGAAGTGACTTGCGCGCGTCATGTACAGTCCTTGATCTTCTTCTTGGGGAGGTGGTTGGCTCGGCTCACCGTGCCTATCCATCATGCAAGACACACAAGTATTGTATATGGAAGTGCAATATGGTGGTGTTAGCCTTGTACCTCACCTTGGGGATTGCACCAAACTAGAAAGCACAAGTGAGAGCTATAAGTGTGCAAAGTGGAATTGCAAAGAAAACTCACACTAAAGAAAGAACTAACTCTCAAAAGCTTGTTGGTGGTAGGTTAGGATTGTGGAATGCCAAAGAACCAACCAAAAGAAAAGGGATAGTCAAAAATGGGTAAAATCCAACAAAACTCAAGTCAAAGGCGAAGGTCAACAACTAAAAAGGGTGATGGGAACCTACGACTATATACACACACGTGGAGAAAGTTGGGATTGACACGACTATGAAAATGAGCAAATAAAATGTCCTAACGAAGACTAAGCTCGTTTTCGTGCCAATGCAAGGAGAGACCGTGGCTCGTTTGCAAATAGGAAAAATGAGCAATGGATTTGTGCACTTGTCTTGGCCGCTCTTCTTTCTCTCTTGCTTACAAGCTTTGAGACTCTCTTTGGCAATGGGAGACTATTTTTCTTTTGCTTTTTCTTTGTATCTTTTTCTTTGTTTTCTATTTTTTTTGCTCTCCCTTGGTGCTACCTAGTCACACTTGATATTTCTCTTGCACTCTCACTATCCAAGGACAAATGCACAATCCTCAATCAAACACAAGATGAGCCACTCTTATAGGATAGGTACACACAAAGGAAGATAGGGGTTAACAAGGTGATGCAAGTTATACCTTCTTTGATGATGGACTTGGCGTCGGTGGTGCGGGATGATGTTAGTGGGCCGTGGTGTCAATGAGCGCGGGGGTAGTCGATGCGGAAGCTTGTTGTTAGTTGACGACACGCACACGGGCACAAACACACAAGAGGAAATTAGCCAATGCAAGATTAGAGGCAAAACTGTCAAAATCAGGCGTCAGGCCGGAAACTCTGGTGTAGGCCGGACACTCCGGTGTGGGTAGGCCGAAGACTCTGGTGTACAGGCCGGAGTCTCCGGTCTGGAGTTAGATCGCGAACTGCTCGTGTTCTTGAGCGGAAATCCACGCCTTGGGTCCTCAAATCCGCGAAAAATTGGCCAAATTGGGCTGGGAAAACACAGGATAAAGCTGGACCAACACCTAAGACAAGGTTTGGTCGGATCAAAACCACAAATAACACTCCAAATCAAGAGATTGATCCAAAGGCAAATATGGGCCGTTTTTTGGGGATTTTCGAATTTTTGGTGGATAGAAGAAAATTTTGTGGGGGAAATCGTGAGCAACGAAGCTCTTGATACCAATATGTTGAAGGCAAAACTCTAGGGTGGCCCGATCTTTCACGATTCCCTTTCAAATCAAGGATGGAGTGCGGGGAGAGGAGGGGAGGATGAACACGACGAACACACGAACGAAGAACACGAAGAACACACACATAAAACCACGATACACAACAATATCTCACGCCGACGGTAACCGGTCCGGCGCAATCCCTAGGATCGGCGTCGGGCGGAGGACTCTCTCTCGAACCGGCACGGCGAGATGGGAGACTCGGTGAGATCTTGACGTCTAGGCAAAGGGACTCTGATGCCTAGGCCTTGTACATCGCGGAGGCACGATGCAAACTCCAACGAGGTTTGGGGATATTGGTGCTCTTCTATCAAGGAGCATGAGGCAAGAACTAGATAGATCCACAAAGGGGTTTCCACTAATTCCAATATCATGCCTAGGGTTTACAATGGAGGTGGGGGACTATATATAGGCCAGCCACTTAAACAGGGGTACTTTAGGAATAAAAGACAAGTTCTGGACGAACTAAGGGGTACATGGGCCGCAGGCCCAAAGGCCTTTTCATACCTGGCAACGGTCGGTCCGGAGTGTCCGGTGTGGTGGACCGGAGACTCCGGTCTGGACCAGAGATTCCGGTCGGTCTCCGAACCGGCTTCCGGAGGGGCCTTCAGATTGTCCCAGAGCCCTGTTCTAGGGGCAGACGGGAGGTGGGGCCAGAGACTCCGGTGTCTTCAGGCTAGAGACTTTGGTGGACCGGAGACTCCGGTGTGCGCAGACCGGAGACTCCGGTCTGAGCAGCTCCAGCGGCTCCTACTTCATGCTCTGCTCCTTGTTCTCCATCCTTGGGTGCTTGGTGATGTGTCGAAGCTTCGTACCTGATGATGCATAGGGTAGTTGCATGAAGTAGCATACCATCCAAGGAGGTATCAAATTGGCACGAGGAGAGGAGCGGGTTCACCTTAGCTTGTAGGAGTTTGGCTCGGGCACGAGTCATGGGTCCACTTGGGGGACTTGTTTGTGTATATGTAGGAGTGTCCGCAGGACGGGCCACATCATATCCTCTTGCACTTGACATTCAGCCTTTGTTGCGATGTGCACAAGCTCAACCATGGTGTTGTATGTTTGGAACTCGACGATGCACTTGATAAGGTGATTCAAGCCAATAAGGAAACATGCCATTGTTTGTTCCATGCGTTCATCAATGTTGGCGCGAATCAAGTTGAGTTCCATTTCCTTGAAGAACTCTTCCACGGTCTTTGTCCCTTGACGAAGCGCTTGAAGGTTGTTGAAGAGGTCACGCGTGTAGTGCGCGGGGACAAAGCGGGATCTCATATGAGCCTTCATGTCATGCCAAGTTGTGATTGGTGGCTCTTGTCTTCCATCACGAGCAACTTGAACTTGTTCCCACCAAAGGATGGCGTAATCATCAAACTCAAGCGAAGCCATGGCGACCATCTTCTCGTTGCTATAGTTGTGCATGCGGAAGATCTTATCGACTTTGAGTGCCCACGAGAGGTATTCTTCGGGGTCATTGGATCCGGTAAACTTGGGCATTGTGAACTTGATGAGGAGGAGGATCTTGGAGAGCTTCACGTCGATGACGAGCTTGATTCTCCAAATTGGAGTCATCACTTGTTGTGTCAAATATGTGTCGTGGTCGATGGTGGTAGACTTGCGGTTGCACTTGCGATTGCGCTTGTGGTTCCTCTTGTGGTTGCTCTTGTTGGATCACTAGTGCCCGTGCGTGATGACGGTGTGCTTCTTGGCTTGCTCGTGGCCTTGAACAGAGGTCACCATCATAGCTTGTCGTTGCGGCATGCCGTGGGGAAGGTACATAGTTCGAAGAGGTTCCATCTTCAACCACGGGAGCATCATTGCGTCTTGGAGCACTTGGTTGAAGATCTTTTTGAGGAGGAGCATGACAACGCGATGAGCTTGAAGAGCTTGAAGGACGAGAACACGGTCTTGCCATTGCGTCGATGACGCATCAAAGATTGTCATTAGTTTCGGCGACGGAGCATTGAAGCGCTTCATTTTGGTGGCCGAAGTTGTGATGCATTGCATGCATTTGTCGTTCGAGGCCGTCGAAGCGGTTGTCGATGTTCTTGAACTCGGCTTGTGTCTCGCCAAATTGTTCATATTGTCACGTCTCAAGGGCTTGGCAACATTCACGAAACTCTTGGCGGACGATGAAGTGACTTGCGCGCGTCATGTACTGTCCCTGATCTTCTTCTTGGGTAGGTGGTTGGCTCGGCTCACCGTGCCTATCCATCATGCAAGATACACAAGTATTGTATATGGAAGTGGAATATGGTGGTGTTAGCCTTGTACCTACCTTGGGGATTGCACCAAACTAGAAACCACAAGTGAGAGCTATAAGCGTGCAAAGTGGAAATCCAAAGAAAACTCACACTAAAGAAAGAACTAACTCTCAAAAGCTTGTTGGTGGTAGGTTAGGATTGTGGAATGCCAAAGAACCAACCAAAAGAAAAGGGATAGTCAAATGTGGGTAAAATCCAACAAAACTCAAGTCAAAGGCGAAGGTCAACAACTCAAAAGGGTGATGGCAACCTAGAACTATGTACAGACACGTGGAGATAGTTGGGATTGACACGACTATGAAAATGAGCAGACAAAATGTCCTAATGAAGACTAAGCTTGGTGTCGTGCCAATGCAAGGAGAGACCGTGGCTCGTTTGCAAAGAGGGAAAATGAGCAACGGATTTGTGCACTTGCCTTGGGCGCTCTTCTTTCTCTCTTGCTTACAAGCTTTTAGACTCTCTTTGGCAATGGGAGACTATTTTTCTTTTGCTTTTTCTTTGTATCTTTTTCTTTCTTTTGCTTTTTTTTGCTCTCCCATGGTGCTACCTAGTCACACTTGATATTGCTTTTGCACTCTCACTATCCAAGGACAAATGCACAATGCTCAAGCAAACACAAGATGAGCCACTCTCATAGGATAGGTACACACAAAGGAAGATAGGGGTTAACAAGGTGACGCAAGTTATACCTTCTTTGATGATGAACTTGGAGTCGGTAGTGCGGAATGATGTTCGTGGGCCGTGGTGTCGATGAGCGCGGGGGTTGTCGATGTGGAAGCTTGTTGTTAGTTGACGACACGCACACGGGCACAAACGAACAAGAAGAAATTAGCCAATGCAAGATTAGAGGCAAAACTGTCAAAATCAGGCGTCAGGCCGGAGACTACGGGGTTTCAGGCCAGAAACTCCGGTCCAGTCCGGAGACTCCGGTGTAGGCCAGAGACTCCAGTGTGCAGGCCGGAGACTCCGGTATGGAGTCAGATCGCGAACTGCTCGTGTTCTTGAGCGGAAATCCACGCCTTGGGTCCTCAAATCCGTGAAAAATTGGCCAAATTGGGCTAGGAAAATGCAGGATAAAGCTGGACCAACACTTAAGACAAGGTTTGGTCGGATCAAAACCACAAATAACACTCCAAATCAAGAGATCGATCAAAAGGCAAATTTGGGCTGTTTTTGGGGATTTTTGAATTTTTGGTGGATAGAAGAAAAAATTGTGGGGGAAGTCATGAGCAACGAAGCTCTTGATACCAATATGTTGAGGGAAAACCTCTAGGGTGGCCTGATCTTTCACGATTCCCTTTCAAATTGAGCATGGAGTGCGGGGAGAGGAGGGGAGGATGAAAACGACGAACTCACGCGCGAAGAAACGATGAACACACACACACAAAGCCACGATACACACAAATAGCTAACGCCGGCGGTGACCGGTCTGGTGCAATCCCTAGGATCATTGTCGGGCGGAGGACTCTCTCTCGAACGGGCACAGCGAGATGGGAGACTCGGTGAGATCTTGACGTCTTGGCAAAGGGACACTGATGCCAAGGCCTTGTACAACGTGGAGGCACGATGCAAACTCCAACGAGGTTTGGGGATATTGGTGCTCCTTGGTCAATGAGCATGAGGCAAGAACTAGATAGATCCACAAAGGGGTTTCCACTAATTCCATATCTTGCCTAGGGTTTACAATGGAGGTGGGGGACTATATATAGGCCAGCCACTTAAACAGGGGAACTTTAGGAATAAAAGACAAGTTCTGGACGGACTAAGGGGTACATGGGCCATAGGCCCAAAGGCCTTTTCATGCCTGGCGACGGTCGGTCCGGAGACTCTGGTGTGGTGGACCGGAGACTCCGTTCGGTCTCTGGACCGGCCTCCGGAGGGGCCTTCAGATTGTCCCAGGGCTCGGTTCTGGGGGCAGACCGGAGGTGGGACCGGAGAATCCAGTGTCTTCAGGCCGGAGACTTTGGTGGACCGGAGACTCCGGTGTGCGCAGACCGGAGACTCCGGTCTGAGCAGCTCCAGCGGCTCCAGCTTCATGCTCTGCTCCTTGTTCTCCATCCTTGGGTGCTTGGTGATGTGTTGCAGCTTCGTACCTGATGATGCATAGGGTAGTTGCATGAAGTAGCATACCATCCAAGGAGGTATCAAATTGGCACGAGGAGAGGAGCGTGTTCACCTTAGATTGTAGGAGTTTGGCTCGGGCACGAGTCATGGGTCCACTTGGGGGACTTATTGTAGATGTAGGAGCGTCTGTAGGATAGGCCGCATCGGATTGGTACCACATCATCACTCAAGCACATAGGGATAGGCTCGGTTCTCTCAGCTCCTTGCGCCTCCTTTGGTGATGGGAAAATCCCATGCTCACCATTCTTGACCTTGGCGTCGCCATCTTGTGGTGTAGGCCCTTGTCTTGGAGCTTGCTCATCCTTTGCTATGGCCTCCTTGGCTTGTGTAGACATCTTGGCGTACTCGTCCAACTTGGCAAAGTAGAGGCCTTCGTCTTCCTCATCCATGAAGGTGCATGCGTCATCTAGGACATCAAGTTTGGGCGTTGAAGCTTGATGGCATGGAGGAGAGCTTGCTCTTGGTGCAATTTTGGTGGTGGCACGAGTAGTTGAAGGTGCCTTATGATGGTGTCGATGGAGGTCATTGGCGTGCCTTGCCAAAGGTTGATGTAGATGGTGCACTTGGTCATCCACATGACGCTCGCGACGATGCTTCTTGTCCTTGACACTCTTCTTGGTGAGGCGTTGTAATGAGGGCAAAGCATCATTAGTCTTGGCCATCATGCTCATGGTTTTGGCGAAGTTGTTGTCCATGTCGCTCTTGAAGTTGTTGAGGGAGCTTTCGAACTTGTCCATGTGATGGTGGACCTTGGCGCTCTCGAGGTGGAGGCTCCCTCTTGGTTGATGCGACTTGAGGAGCTTGTCATTGTCGTTCTTGAAGTCTTCCATACTTGGGGAGTTATTATTGTTGTATAACTCCATATCACCCAAGCATGTGGAGCCATTGTCGGTGTAGTGCTCCAACATGTCATCCATGCTTGTGGAGGCATATGCACGGTGGATCATCGTGGATTCTTCATACAAATCATGCTCGGTTTTGGAGTCCCTAGACATGTTTCACAAGACGAAGTGGTGTATATGGAAGAGGTAGGGGTTAGGAATGCAACGTCAAACCTTACTTTACCTTGGAAGATAGTATCATGCAAGTGGCAACACTTGAGAGCAATCAAAACCAAGCAAAGTGAAGTTCACGCGGAATACCAAAACCAACTAACCACTAAAAAACACACACACACAAAGCTTATGGTGGATGGGTATGGAAGGTGGCGTGTCCAAGAACAATCCAAACTCAAGATGTTGTAATGGCAAGTAAAGAACCATGATTATCACGAAGCAAAACAAGTCAATCCACAAGAAGGAAATATGTACAAGAAACCACACACGGTGGGATAAATGGGACTTGTGCGACGGAGAAAGGGAGCTAAGAACCAAATAATTACCTAGCGAAGTTTTATGGGGTAACCCCGTGGGTGGCCCGATCTTCATGGATCTCGTGGTCAAATCGATGGGAAAGCGAGGGGAAAGGAAGATGGTAGCGGAAGCGGACGCACACCTCGCGAAGAACACGATGAACACACACAAAACACACACGATACAAGGCGATTGCTCTCATCGGTGGCCACCGGTCCGATAGAATCCTCGCAAGGAAAGATCAGTCAACGTGCACCCTCGATCCCATGCGGAGAGGGAAGAACACCTTGGAGAGGGTCTTGACGTCTAGGCAAAGGGACACCGATGCCAAGGCCTTGTACAGTGAGGGAGGCGCGATGCAAACTCCAACGAGGTGGTGACAATAGTCGTTCCCCTTTGGTAGAAGGGGATGAAGCAAAACTAGAGATTCCGCAAAGGGGTGTTTTCTTTAGTCTATCATCTATGCCTAGTGTTACATGAGGGGTTGGGGGCACTATATATAGGCCAGCCACTAGTTCAAGGGTACTTTAGGAATAAAAGGGGAAAGTCTGGGCGGACTAAGGGGTACATGGGCCAAAGGCCCAGCTGGCGGCACGCAGGCCCATACGCTCAGGCCGGAGACTCCGGTGTGGTGGTCCGGAGACTCCGGTCTAGGCCGGAGACTCTGGTCTGTCTTCGGTGACGTCTCCGGAGTGGCAGACAGACTATCCTCGAGCTTGATCTAGGGGTCGGTCCGGAGACTCCGGTGTCTTCAGGCCGGAGACTCCGGTGTGGCCGGAGACTCTGGTGCTCCATCTGCTGCTTCTTCCGTCTTCTCTTCCAAGCCTCCGTCTTGTCGGGCTTGGTGCTCCAAGTTTCCTCCGTTGCCTCCGTACTCGTCGGTATGAACCTATCATGGATATGGGACGGAGTATGAAGTAGTATACCATTCAGGAGGTAGGAAGTGGGCTCAAATAGAGGAACAGATTCACCTTTGGAGTCCATCACGACTTGGAATAAGTTGGAGACCATGATGTGGTAACAACCGAAGGTCGGGCTACATCATCTCCCCTCCCTTCAAAAAGAGCCGTCCTCGAATCTACACGCTCATCAAAAAGTAGAAGATGTCGAGAGACCTTCTTGATCCTGGGGTTCACCATATAGTCGTCCTCGAAAAGATTGACTTGACAACACTTCATTGTTCCTTCGCCTTCCATGAAGCCTACAAAGCTCACAACAAAAGCGAAGCAACATTCAAAGCGTAGCCAATTCATGAAGATTATAGCATGAGTCCTTATGTTGTAGACATAATTCGTTGAAGGGTAGCCCTAGGTAACTCTCTTCGATTCATCTTGTCAACTCTTGATCCATAGAGGTTGACGCGTATGCAATTGTACCTTCACACAACAAAGACCAAGCAACATATGTTCATGTGTGATAGAGGAGCATGTCAATTGTGGCATGTCCATTCTTGTTCACAACACTATTAGCACAACTCAAGTTTAGCAAACCGGATGCATATGCAAGGTCAAAGTGCATGGAAATCGTTTGAACATCGTCCAAATGTGGGAACTCAAAAAGTCCGGAAAACATCTTCGTGTGGCATTCAAAGCAATGGACAATATTGGTCAACATCTTTGATGCAAGAGTAGGAGAATTCGGCAAAAACACATGCGGAAGAACATCCAAAACAACATCATTATGTGTGCAAACCAACCATTGGAAAGAACAATTGTTCAATATGTTGGATGCCATACACATATCATCAAAAGCAAAGATCATGGGAGTATGTATATCGCAAGCAGAAGCAAAAACAACATGTTTGCAAACAAACCATATGAAAGAGCAAGTGGTCCTTATGTTTGTTGCAACAACAATACGAGAGACTTGGAAGATCTCATGACAATACATGTTCATAATGGCATTATGGTTGCACACAAAACATCGGAAAGAGAAATTGGTCAACATTTTTGTGGCAACACACAAAGCATCAATATCCAATAGCAACGAGACATGATTGTCAGAAGGTGAAAGAATACCATCAACATGCTTGCAATCAAACCATAGGAAATAGCAATTTGTTAACATGAAAGATGCAAAGCATGCGAATGGTATCAGAGCTAGGTTCGATCTTGAACTCACTTGGGGGATGCTCTCTAGAGCTCGTTTTGTCAACTCGTGCTCAAACGAGGTTGACATGATCATGCGGGTAACTACACACATCAAACACAAAAGGAAGAACGTGTGTGCATGGTGGAGAAACACATCATCCATCATGACGTAACACTTCTTGTGCACATCACCATGAGTGTCAATCAAGTATGAAATAGATGCATGGTGAGTATGCAAGTGGTGAACATGCTTATCATGGCATTTACCAAAATCTCCAAAATTTGAGAAAGCTATGGGGGCCATCTCAATATAAACCATATGAGAATTATTCTTGCAAGCAAAACAAGTGAAAGAGCAATTATTCAATTTATTGCAAGCAATAGGAGAAATTGTAAAACATCCATGACAAAGCATTGTCGGAGGGTTATCATTGGTAACATCATTGCAAGCAAAACATTGGAAAGAGCAATTGTTCAACAAAGTGCAAGCAATGATATCATCAACGTAACATTTAGAGCATGGCATGTCTATGGAAACATCATCACAATCAAGTAATTTCACATGCTCAACATTATGCAAAGGCAAAGTATCACATGGAAATATCAATGAAGCATATGTGATATCACAAACATCATCCATGGCATGCCAATCATCACAAGTCATCATGTCCACTAGTGGGATCATGGCATCATCAACACCCGTATTCTTACCTTGTTCATACCTCTCATATGAAGTGGGTGTTGTGGTAGTATTGGCCTCCATGTGGGCGACTTCTTCATCATGTATGGGGAAGGCATCATCTTCATCCACCATGTTCATCTTCTTGGTTGGAGGCATCATCATCTCCAAGCTTGGCGGTTCTTGGTACATGGAACCTAGCACATCATGAGGAAACACACTAGAGGTAGAGGGTATGTCGTTAGAAAATCAAAGTGGTCTCACATGACCTATCGACTACCACTCACAACTCACTCGGTGTATCAATCATGCCCCCCAAGTGGATGCACTCAATCTCACATATGGTGGAGTCACTCATCTCACTCTTGCTTTCACTGAAGTGGGCTAAGTGGCTCTCATACTCACATGGGATTGGTACCACATCATCACTCAAGCATGTAGGGGTAGGCTCGGTTCTCTCAACTCCATGCGCCTCCTTTGGTGAAGGGAAAGTCCCATGCTCACCATTCTTGATCTTGTCATCGTCGTCTTGCACCTTGGCTTGTGTAGTCCTCTTGACGTACTCGTCCAACTTGGCAAAGTAGAGGTCTTCGTCTTCCTCATCCATGAAGGTGCATGCGTCATCTAGGACGTCAAGTTTTGGCATTGAAGTTTGATGGCATGGAGGGGAGCTTGCTCTTGGTGCCATTGTGGTGGTGGCACGAGTCATAGAAGGTGCCTTATGATGGTGTCCACGGAGGTCATTGGTGTGCCTTGCCAAAGGTTGATGTAGATGGCGCACTTGGTCATCCACATAACGATCGCGATGATGCTTCTTGTCCTTGGCACTCTTCTTGGTGAGGCGTTGTAATGAGCGCAAAGCATCATTAGTCTTGGCCATCATGCTCATGGTTTTGGCGAAGTCGTTGTCCATGTCACGCTTGAAGTTGTCGATTTGATGGTGGACCTTGGTGCTCTCGAGGTGGAGTCTCCCTCTTGGTTGATGCGACTTGAGGAGCTTGTCGTTGTCATTCTTGAAGTCTTCCATGCATGGGGAGTTATTGTTGTTGTAGAACTCCATATCACCCAAGCATGTGGAGCCATTGCCAGTGTAGTGCTCCATCATGTCATCCATGCTTGTGGAGGCATATGCATGGTGGCTCATCGTGGATTCTTCATAGAAATCATCCTCGGCTTCGGAGTCCCTAGACATGTTTCACAAGACCAAGTGGTGTATATGGAAGTGGTAGGGGTTAGGGATGCAACACCAAACCTTACTTTACCTTGGAAGATAGTATCGTGCAAGTGGCAACACTTGAGAGCAATCAAAACCAAGCAAAGTGAAGTTCACGCGGAACACCAAAACCAACTAACCACTAAAACACACACACACAAAGCTTATGGTGGATAGGTATGGAATGTGGCGTGTCCAAGAACAATCCGAAATCAAGATATTGTAATGGAAAGTAAAGAACCACGATGATCACAAAGCAAAACAAGTGAATCCACAAGATAGGAATTATGTACAAGGAAACACACACGGTGGGATAAATGGGACTTGTGCGACGGAGAAAGTGATCTAAGAACCAAATCATTTCCTAGCGAAGACTATAAGCTTGTGTCGCACAAGTGCAAGGAGAGACGCTAGTTCGATTGCAATAAATTAGTGGGCTACAAGATATGCACAATAAGTACCACATATTTGATGTTCATCGAGCTTGCGCTTCCTATTCTATGAGGCACTTGTTTCTTTCTTTCTTTTTCTTCTTTTTCTTTTTTCAATTTTTTTTCTCTTTTTCTTTTCTTTTTCACTCGCCTCTTCCTTGTGCCAACAACTATACAAGATAACTATATGAGATAGCGCGCTCACAACCTTTGTTCGGAATTCTACAAGGTATCAAATGTGCATAGCCCAAGCAATCATATGAGGAACTAGTCTCAATATGTGTTTGTTGAATGCAAAGATAGTGTAGCTCACAAAGGAAAGCAAGTGGGGAGAAGTCGCGGAATGTATATACCTTTCCTCGCTGATCTTCACCCTTTATTGGTGGATTCTGCCTTGCTCACGGAATTTGGATGGATTAGATAGCATGAACCACGGATATGATGATGTAGAGCTCCTTCTCCTCTTCTAAACGAGCTAAAGAACACCAAAATCCGAGTTTGTATGCAAAAGTTATGCCCAAAACGGTGAAACAGATTTGCTGTCAGCAGTGGGGGGCAGAGACTCCGGTCTGGAGTGACTCACACCGGAATCTCCGGTCCGGGGCAGGAGACTCCGGTCCGGTCGATTTCTGCACGTCCAGAACACGAACGGGATGCGATTTGGGCAAAAAAACTCGAACCAAAACCTCAAATTGGTGGGGAAAATCAAGAATTAGGCCATGGGAACGCAGGTGAAGGTAGATCAACAAGTTTAGCAAGTAATCCACGGATCAAAACCTACCAAAACACACTCAAATCACAGATCAATCCAAAACACGAATTGCGGCTGTTTTTGGTGGAATTTTCGAATTTATGGGGAAAAGACCAAATCAAGGAGAAATTCGTGGCAACCAAAAACTGTTGATACCAGATGTTATGGGGTAACCCCGTGGGTGGCCTGATCTTCACAGATCTCGTGGTCAAATCGATGGGAAAGCGAGGGGAAAGGGAGATGGTAGCGGAAGCGGACGCACACCTCGCGAAGAACACGATGAACACACGCAAAACACACACGATACAAGGCCGATTGCTCTCACCGGTGGCCATCGCTCCGATAGAATCCTCACAAGGAAAGATCGGTCAACGTGCTCCCTCGATCCCACGCGGAGAGGGAAGAACACCTTGGAGAGGGTCTTGACGTCTGGGCAAAGGGACACCGATGCCAAGGCCTTGTACAACGAGGGAGGCGCCATGCAAACTCCAACGAGGTGGTGACGATAGTCGTTCCCCTTTGGTAGAAGGGGATGAGGCAAAACTAGAGATTCCACAAAGGGTTTTTTTAGTCTATCATCTATGCCTAGGGTTACATGAAGGGGTGGGGGCATTATATATAGGCCAGCCACTAGTTCAAGGGTACTTTAGGAATAAAAGAGACAAGTATGGGCGGACTAAGGGGTACATGGGCCGAAGGCCCAGCTGGCGGCACGCAGGCCCATACGCTCAGGCCGGAGACTCCGGTGTGGTGGTCCGGAGACACCGGTCTAGGCCGGAGACTCCGGTCTGTCTCCGGTGTCGTCTCCGGAGTGGCAGACAGACTGTCCTCGAGCTCGATCTCGGGGTCGGTCTAGAGATGGGTCCGAAGACTTCAGGGTCTGCAAGCCGGAGACTCCGGTGTCTTCAGGCCAGAGACTCTGGTGTGGCCGGAGACTCTGGTGCTCCAGCTGCTGGTTCTTCCGTCTTCTCTTCCAAGCCTCCGTCTTGTCGGGCTTGGTGCTCCAGGCTTCCTCCCGTTCCTCCGTACTCGTCGGTATGAACCTATCATGGATATGGGACGGAGTATGAAGTAGTATACCATTCAGGAGGGTAGGAAGTGGGCTCGCATAGAGGAACAGATTCACCTTTGGAGTCCATGACGACTTGGCATAAGTTGGAGACCATGATGTGGTAACAACCGAAGGTCGGGCTACATCACGAAGACTATAAGCTCGTGTCGCACAAGTGCAAGGAGATACGCTAGCTCGATTGCAATAAATTGGTGGGCTACAAGATATGCACAATAAGTGCCACCTATTTGATGTTCATCGAGCTTGCGCTTCCTATTCTATGAGGCACTTGTTTCTTTCTTTCTTTTTCTTCCTTTTCTTTTTTCTATTTTTTCACTTTTCTTTTCTTTTTCACTTGCCTCTTCCTTGTGCCAACAACTATACAAGATAACTATATGAGATACCGCGCTCACAACTTTTGCTCGGAATTCTACAAGGAATCAAATGTGCATAGCCCAAACAATCATAGGAGGAACTAGTCTCAATAGGTGTTTGTTGAACGCAAAGATAGTGTGGCTCATAAAGGAATGCAAGTGGAGAGAAGTCGGTGAATTTTTATACCTTTCGTCGCCGATCTTCACCCTTTATTGGTGGATTCCGCCTTGCTCACGGAATTTGGATGGAGTAGATATGATGAACCACAGAGATGATGTTGTAGAGCTCTTTCTCCTCTTCAAAATGAGCTAAAGAACACCAAATCCGAGTTCATATGCAAAAGTTATGCTCAAAACGGTGAAACAGTTTTTTCTGTCTGTAGGGGGGCGGACAGTCCGATGCGCGCAGGCCGGATAGTCCGGCCAGGGCGGAGATTCCAGTCAATTTATGCCGAATACTTTGGTGGGGTGGATACTCTAGTCCGTTTTGGCCGGACAGTCCGTTCCGATCGAACAAGAACTTCCAGAACACGAACGGGACGAGTTTTGGCGGAAAAACTCGAATCAAAACCTCAAATTGATGGGGGAAATCAAGGAATTAGGCTATGGAAACGCAGGGGGCGGTAGATCAACAAGTTTAGCAAGTAATCTACGGATCAAAACCTACCAAAATGCACTCAAATCATAGATCGGACCAAAACACGAATTGGAGCTATTTTTGGTGGAAATTTCGAATTTATGGGGAAAAGACCAAATCAATGAGAAATTCGTGGCAACCAAAAGCTCGTGATACCAGATGTTATGGGGTAACCCCGTGGGTGGCCCGATCTTCACGGATATCGTGGTCAAATCGATGGGAAAATGAGGGGAAAGGGAGAAGGTAGCGGAAGCAGATGCACACCTCGTGAAGAACACGATGAACACACGCAAAACTCGCACGATACAAGGCCAATTGCTCTCACCGGTGGCCACCGGTCTGATAGAATCCTTGCAAGGAAAGATCGGCCAACATTCTCCCGTCAATCCCAAGCGAAGAGGGAAGAACACCTTGGAGAGGGTCTTGACGTCTTGGCAAAGGAACACCGATGCCAAGGCCTTGTACAACGAGGGAGGCGCGATGCAAACTCCGACGAGATGGTGACGATAGTCGATCCCCTATGGTAGAAGGGGATGAGGCTAAACTAGAGATTCCACAAAGGGGGTTTTCTTTAGTCTATTATCTATGCCTAAGGGATACAATGAGGGGTGGGGGCTCTATTTATAGGCCAGCCACAAGTTCAGGGATAGTTTGGGCATAAAACTAGGGTTTGGTGCGGAATAGTGGGGTACATGGGCCAAGGGCCTAGATGTTGGTCGCGGGCCCATCACTTAGGCCGGACAGTCCGGGTCGAGTTTACCGGAAGTCCGAGGTGGCCGGACACTCCGGGTAGTGTCCGGGTAGTGTCCGAACTGGCCTTCTGAATGTCCACGCCAGCTTGGGGCTAGGGCAGGTTGGACACTCCGGCTGCGCCGGACACGCTGGCTGGTTCCGGGCGGACACTCCCGCTTTGTCAGCTTCAGGATAGGTGCAGCTTCAGGGCTCGTGGGTCGACGCGGCGGGGATTCGTACCTAATGATGCACGGAGTAGTGGTATGATGTAGCAAGCCATCTAGATGTATGTCAAAGTCACATGATGAGAGGAGCGAATTCACCTTATCTTGAAGGAGTTTGGCTCGGGCACGGGTCATCTGTCCACTTGGGGGACTCGATGGTGTAGATGTAGGAGCGTCCGTAAGACGGGCCGCATCATAGTATATAGTTTTAGTGCTTGTGTTTTTGCAAAACCACCTTGATCCACATGACCACCCACACTCCAATGGATGTGGTGACGCAACTTCGGTCACACTTGTGCACCATTCCATGTGGCACTTCCATTCCAAGGGTTTTTGGGCTTTCTGAAAATGGTTTGATAGATGAGGCCCTAGAGTCCTTGCATTTTTTTGTTTCAAAACCACCTTGATCCACATGGCCATAAACACTACAATGGATGTGGTGATGCAACTTCTGTCACACTAGTGCATCATTTCATGTCGCAGTTTTATTTCAGGGCCATTTTGGGCTTTACGACCATGGTATCACACATGGTGTCTCTAGTTTCATTGCATGTGTTCTTTTGAAAACCACCTTAATCCACATGACCACACACACTCCAATGGATGTGTTGATGCAACTTATGTCACACTAGTGCACCATTCTATTCGGCAGTTACATTCCAAGGGTTTTTTGCGCTTTTTGAACATGTTTTGACACATGGAGTCCGTAGGGCCAGTGCATGTGTTCTTTTTGAAACACCTTGATCCACATGACCACAAACACTCCAATAGATGTGGTGATGCAATTTTTGTCACATTGGTACATCATTCCATGTGGTAGTTGCATTCTAGGGGGGTTTTGGGCTTTTGGACCATGGTTTGACACATGGAGTATCTAGTTTCAGTGCATGTGTTTTTTTCAAAACCACCTTGAACCACATGACCACCCACACTCCAATGGATCTAGTGATGCAACTTCGATCACACTTGTGCACCATTCCATGGGGCACTTTCATTCCAAGGGTTTTTGGGCTTTCTAAAAATGGTTTGACAGATGAGGCCCTAGAGTCCTTGCATGTATTTGTTTCAAACCCACCTTGATCCCCTAGTATCATTGCATGTGTTCTTTTCAAAACCACCTTGATCCACATGACCACACACACTCCAATGGATGTGATGATGCAACTTATGTCATAGTAGTGCACCATTACATGTGGCAGTTGCATTCCGTGGGTTTTTTAAGCTTTCTGAACATGGTTTGACACATGGAGTCCCAGAGTCATTGCATGTCTTCTTTTAAAAACCACCTTGACCCCCTAGATTCATTTCATGTGTTGTTTTCGAAACCACCTTGATCCACATGACCCCAAACACTCCAATGGATGTGGTGATGCAATTTTTGTCACACTGGTACATCATTACATGTGGTTGTTGCATTCTAGGGCCTTTTGGGATTTATGACCATGGTTTGACACATGGAGTATCTAGTTTCAGTGCATGTGTTATTTTTCAAAACCTCCCTTATCCACATGACCACACACACTCCAATGGATGTGGTGATGCAACTTCGGTCACACTAGTGCACCATTCCATGTGACACTTGCATTCCAAGGGTTTTTGGGCTTTCTGAACATGGTTTGGCAGATGAGGCGCTAGAGTCATTCCATGTGTTTGTTTCAAATCCACCTTGATCCCCTAGTTTCATTGCATGTGTTATTTTTAAAACCACCTTGATCCACATGACCCCAAACACTCCAATGTATGTGGTGAAGCAACTTATGTCACACTAGTGCACTATTCCATGTGGAAGTTGCATTCCAAGGTGTTTTTGGGCTTTCTAACCATGGTTTGACATTTGGAGTCCTTGGAGTCAATGCATGTGTTCTTTTCAAAACCACCTTGATCCCCTAGATTCATTGCATGTGTTCTTTTCAAAACCACCTTGATCCACATGACCATAAACACTCCAATGGATGTGCTGATGCAACTTCTGTCACACTGGTGCAACATTCCATGTGGTAGTTGCATTCTATGGGCTTTTTGGTTTTTTTGAACATGGTTTGGCACATGGAGTCCCTAGAGTCATTGCATGTGTTCTTTTATAAACCACCTTGATCCCCTAGTTTCATTACATATGTTCTTTTCAAAAACACCTTGATCCACATCACCACACACTCTCTAATGGATATGGTGATGCATCTTCTGCCACACTAGTGAACATTTCTAAGATGGTTTTGGGCTTTCTAAAAATGGTTTGACACATGGAGTCCCTAGAGTCATTGCATGTATTCTTTCAAAATCCACCTTGATCCCGTAGTTTCATTGTATATGTTCTTTTCAAAAACCACATTGATCCACATGACCACAAACGCTCCAATGGATGTGGTGATGCAACTTGTGTCACACTAGTGCATCATTCCATGTGCCAGTTGCATTCCAAGGGTTTTTTGGGCTTTCTGAACACGGTTTGACACATGAAGTCCCTAGAGTTATTGCATGTGTTCTTTTCAAAACCATATTGATCCCCTAGATTTATTTCATGTGTTCTTTTCAAAACCACCTTGAACCACATGACCACAAACACTACAATGGATGTGGTGATGCAACTTCTGCCACACTAGTGCATCATTTCATGTCGCGGTTGCATTACAGGGAATTTTTTGGATTTATGACCACGGTTTCACACATGGTGTATCTAGTTTCATTGCATGTGTTCTTTTCAAAACCTCCTTCATCCACATGACCACAAACACTCCAATGGATGTGTTGATGCAACTTCTGTCACACTAGTGCACTATTCTATTCAGCAGTTTCATTCCAAGGTTTTTTTGCGCTTTCTGAACATGTTTTGACACATGGAGTCCCTAGAGTCAGTGCATATGTTCTTTTCGAAACCACTTTTGATAAGGGGTGGCCCGATCTTCTCAGTGAGCGACGTAGGTGATGGCGATGATGATGGAGATAACTTGTGAGACGCTGATGAACTATCTCTTGGCTGCTCCCCTGTTCCCAGTGCAACAGATCTTCGGCCCTATGGATATTCACAACACTACACACTTGTGCACGTGATCTCAGATCACGAACGGTTTGCAATCTACCAATTCCTAGTGGAACGACAGATAACACTCAATTAGAGCCAAATTAATATTGTCTAGCGAAACACAATCACAATATAGGAGGATTCAAGATGAATGCTTGTAGCAATCCAGTCTAGGGTTTAATCTAAAACAAGTATAACCCAATAATAGGGGGGTGGCGGCTGCCTATATGGGAGGCCAGCCGCACACAACTAGGCTCGACCCAAAGGGGTCCAAGTCTGATACAAACCAGCCACAAAGGGCTTGGCCAGAACTGGCACATAGGTCGCACGTGAGGGTGCACCTGGCTAGGTGCAACCCGCCTCCTCCTGGAACTCCTCGCGCACACCTCCCTCTCCTCCCCTGGCGCCATACTCCTGTCGCGGCAGGGAATCAGCCAAAATCCTGCCGCAGCAGAGAATCCTTCCTTCTTTATTCTGCTGCAGCCTTGATGCTTCTTCCTCGACTCCTTGGCCTTCCTCATACCTGATCAAACATACATGCAAAGATTTAGGTAGTATAAATTTCTCATTAACCAATATTCTAGAACCAACTAAGAAGGAATTCACCTGTTGCTTTAACAACTTGGCTCTAACCCTTGTAATAGGTCCAATTTTGATTTCATTAGTGTCATGAATCTTCATTGAATAATGGAAGAATGGTAGATATGTCCTCATCATCCTCCCCCCTTCAAATGGTGTCGACCTCGATGCATCAAGATCTTCTTCTTCATATGGTGTCAAATCAGATAGATTGAAAGAATTACTGACACCAAACTCCTCAATAGGCAAATCAATCTTGTATGCATTGTCATTTATCTTGGCAAGAACCATGTAAGGACCAGCACCCCGAGGAAGTAGCTTTGACTTACGCTTCTCAGGAAATCTGTCCTTGCAAAAATGAACCCACACCATGGCCCCTGGCTGAAATAGCACCTCCTTTCTCTTCTTATTGACACGGCTAGCATTGTCCTTGCCCTTCTTCTCAATAACTTCTTTTGTCTTCAGGTGGATCTTCTTCACAAAATCTGCCCTCTTGGTTGCCTCCATGTTCTCTATTTCTTGAATAGGAAGAGGCAACAAATCAAGTGGTGTGATGAAAACCATAAACCACCTCAAAAGGACACAACTATGTGGTAGAGTGTACAACCCTGTTATATGCAAACTCGACATGTGGTAAGCAATCCTCCCAAACACGTAGATTCTTCTTGATCATAGATCACAGCAACTGTGATAATGTGCGATTGACCACCTCTATTAGTCCATCAGTTTGGGGATGACAAGTAGTGCTGAATAATAACTTTGTCCCCAGTTTTCCCCAAAGAGTCTTCCAAAAATAGCTCATGAACTTCACATCATGATAAGAAACAATTGTCCTTGGTACTCCATGTAATCTCACAATGTCCCTGAAAAACAAATTAGCAACATGCGAAGCATCATCGCTCTTGCGGCAGGCAACAAAATGTGCCATCTTAGAAAAACAATCCACTACCACAAATATTGAATCATGTCCTCTCCTAGTTCTAGGAAATCCTAATACAAAATCCATTCTAATGTCTTCCCATGGAGTAGTAGGTGTAGGTAGAGGAGTATACAAACCATGAGGCTTCAATTTTTACTTTGATGTGTTGCAAGTACTGCAACGCTTGACAAATATGTCCACATCACGCCTCATCTTAGGCCAATAAAAATGATCAGCGAGCACGAGTAGTGTTTTCTCACGCCCAAAGTGGCCCATCAATCCACCAGCATGTGATTCCTGCAACAAGAGCAAACACACAGACGATTCTGGAACACATAGTTTGTTAGCTCGAAACAAGTACCCATCATGAATATGATATTTTTACCAATATTTCCCATTAACACACAACTTATATGGGGAAGCAAAATCATGATCAGTAGCATATAAATCACACAAACTCTCCAAACCAGGAACTCTCACATCCAATTGTGTTAGCAACATACTTTTCCTAGAGAGAGCATCAACTACAATATTGTATTTTCCCTTCTTATGTTTAATGATGTATGGAAAAGACTCAATAAATTCAACCCATTTTGCTAGGAGCCTATGCAAGTTTGACTGTGCTTTCAAATATTTCAAAGCTAAATGATCAGAATGTATAATAAACTCTTTTTGCCACAAATAATGTTGCCAAACCTCAAGCACACGCACAAGAGCATATAATTCTTTATCATAAACATGATAGTTCAAACGAGCACCACTAAGCTTCTCAGAAAAATAAGCTATAGGCCGCCCCTCTTGCATCAACACACCCCCAATGCCTATGCCACTAGCTTCACACTCAATCTCGAATTGCTTATTAAAATCAGGTAGTGCAAGCAATGGTGCGGAAGTAGGCAATCTCTTCAATTCATCAAAAGCATTATCTTGGGCTAGTCCCCAAACAAAATTGACACCTTTCTTAGTTAGTTCATTCAAAGGTGCAGCAATAGTACTAAAATCCTTCACAAATCGTCTATAGAAACCAGCAAGTCCATGAAAACTTCTAACTTGACTAACATTCATAGGAGTAGGCCAATTTTGTATTGCTACAATTTTAGAATTATCTACCTCAACTCCATTCTTAGAAATAACATATCCCAGAAATATGACCTTGTCTTTGTAGAAAGTGCACTTCTCAAGATTACCATACAATTTAGCATCACGTAGCACATGCAAAACTTGTCTAATATGATCAATATGTTCAGTGTGGCTGTAAATTAATATGTCATCAAAATACACATCCACAAATTTGCCTATAAAATTTCTCAAAACATGGTTCATTAATCTCATGAAAGTACTAGGTGCATTAGTGAGACCAAAAGGCATGACTAACCACTCATATAAACCAAATTTCATTTTAAAGGCAGTTTCCACTCATCCCCTTCCTTCATCCTAATCTGATGATAACCACTACACAAATCAATTTTAGAGAAAATAGTAGCACCACTCAATTCATCTAACATATCCTCTAAACGGGGAATAGGATGACGATATCGAATAGTGATGTTATTGATAGCTCGACAATCGACACACATGCGCCATGTACCATATTTCTTAGGCACTAAAATAATAGGAACAACACAGGACTAAGGCTCACACGAATATACCATTTATCAAGAAGTGCTTGTACTTGTTTTTGTATCCCTTTAGTCTCTTCGGGGTTGGTTCGGTAAGGTGTTCGATTAGGCAACAATGCTCCTGGAATCAAGTCAATTTGATGCTTAATACCTCGTAATGGTGGCAAACCATCGGGTACCTCCACCAGAAACACATCACTGAATTCCTGCAAAACAGTAGAAACACCAATAGAGAGAGGGGTCATGTCTTTAGAAACCAAAATTTCACCCTTGTATACCAGCACCAGTGGTACAGCATAGGGATCATCTCCAAATTCTCTCAAATCTTTTGATGTAGCCCGACCTTCGGTCATTACCACATCATGGTCTCCAACTTATGCCAAGTCGTCATGGACTCCAAAGGTGAATCCATTCCTCTAGGCGAACCCACTTCCTACCCTCTTAAATGGTATACTACTTCATACTCCGTCCCATATCCATGATAGGTTCACACCAACAAGTACAAAGGCATGGGAGGAAGCCTAGAGCACCAAGCCCGGCAAGACAAAGGCTTGGAAGAGAAGACGGAAGAAGCAGCAGCTGGAGCATCGAAGTCTCCGGCCTGCGCACACCGGAGTCTCCGGCCTGAAGACACTAGAGTCTCCGGCCTGCGTACCCCAGAATCTCTGGCCCATCTCTGGACCGACCACCATATAGAGCTCGAGGACATTCAGAAGGCCCCTCCAAAGACGAACCAGAGACCGACCGGAATCTCTAGCCCAGACCGGAGTCTCCGGACCCCCACACCGGAGTCTCTGGCCCGAGCGTATGGTCCTACGCGCTGCTAGCTGGGCCTTTGGTCCATGTACCCCTTATTCTGCACCAAACCCTAGTTTTATGCCCAAACTACCCCTGAACTTGTGTTTGGCGTATAAATAGAGCCCCCACCCCCTCATGTACCCCTTAGGAATAGATGATAGACTAAAGACAACCCCCTTTGTGGAATCTCTAGTTTTGCCTTATCCCCTTCTATCAAAGGGGATCGACTATCGTCACCACCTCGTTGGAGTTTGCATCACGCCTCCCTCGTTGTACAAGGCCTTGGCATCAGTGTCCCTTTACCAAGACGTCAAGACCCTCCCAAGGTGTTCTTCCCTCTCCGCTTGGGATTGATAGGAGCACATTGACCGATCTTTCCTTGCAAGGATTCTATCGGACCGGTGGCCGCCGGTGGGAGCAATCGGACTTGTATCGTGTGAGTTTTGCATGTGTTCATCGTGTTCTTCGAGGTGTGCGTCCGCTTCCGCTACCTTCTACATTTCCCATCACTTTCCAATCGATTTGACCACGAGATCCGTGAAGATCGGCCACCCACGGGGTTACCCCATAACATCTGGTATCAGCAGCTTTTGGTTGCCACAAATTTCTCATCGAGTTGGTCTTTCCCCCATAAATTCGAAAATCCCCAAAAAATAGCCTCAATTTCGTGTTTTGGATCGATCTATGATTTGAGTGCGTTTTGGTAGGTTTTGTTCCATGGATTACTTCCTAAACTTGTTGATCTACCTTCCCCTACGTTCCCATGGCCTAATTCCTTGATTTCCCCCACCAATTTGTGGTTTTGGTTCTAGTTTTTCCGCCCAAAACTCGTCCCGTTCATGTCCTGGAACCTCCGGACCAGAGATTTGGTCCCCAGACCGGAGATTCCGGCCCCCAAACCGGAGATTCCGGCCCAGACCAGAGTTTCCGCCCCCCAGACCAGAGTTTCCGGACCCCCGGACCGGAGATTCCGCCCCACATGCTGACAGAGAAACTGCTTCACGGTTTTGAGCATTCCTTTTGCATACGAACTCGGATTTTGGTGTTCTTTAGCTCGTTTCGAAGAGGAGAAGGAGATCTACATCATAATATAAGTGGTTCATGCTATATAATCCATCCAAATTCCGTAAGAAAGGTGGAATCCACCAATAAAGGGTGAAGATCAACGAAGAAAGGTATAAACATTATGCGTCTTCTCCCCACTTGCTTTCCTTTATGAGCTACATTATCTTTGCGTCCAACAAACACCTATTGAGACTAGTTCCTCCTATGATTTCTTGGGTTATGCACATTTGGTACTTGTAGAATTCTGAGCAAAAGGTTGTGAGCGCGCTATCTCATATAGTTATCTTGTATAGTTGTTGGCACAAGGAAGGGGCGAGTGAAAAAGAAAAGAAAAGTGAAAAAAAGAGAAAAAGAAAAAGAAACAAACAAGTGCCTCGTAGAATAGGAAGCACAAGCTCGATGAACATCAAATAGGTGGTACTTATTGTGCATATCTTGTAGCCCACCAATTTATTGCAATCGAACTAGCATCTCTCCTTGCACTTGTGTGACACGAGATTATAGTCTTCGCTAGGTAATCGTTTGGTTCTTAGCTCACTTTCTTTGTCGCACAAGTACCATTTATCCCACCGTGTGTGTTTCCTTGTAAATAATTCCTATCCTGTGGATTGACTTGTTTTGCTTAATGATCATCGTGGTTCTTTACTTGCCATAACAATATCTTGATTTCGGATTGTTCTTGGACACGCCACCTTCCATACCCATCCACCAAAAGCTTTGTGTGTGTTTGTGCTTTTAGTGGTTAGTAGGTTTTGGTGTTCCGCGTGAACTTCACTTTGCTTGGTTTTGATTGCTCTCAAGTGTTGCCACTTGCACGATATTATCTTCCAAGGTTAAAGTAAGGTTTAACGTTGCATCCCTAACCCCCTACCACTTCCATATACACCACTTGGTCTTGTGAATCATGTCCAGGGACTCGGGAACTGAGGATGATATCTATGCACAATCCATGATGAGCCACCATGACTACGACTCCACAACTATAGAGGACATGATGGAGCACTACACCGACAATGGCTCCACATGCTTTGATGACACGGAGCATTGCACCTATGACGGCTCCACATGCATGGAAGACATGGAGCACGTCATCAACTATGGATCCTCAAGCATGGAGGACTTGGAGCTCTACATCGACAATGGCTCCTCATGCATGGAGTACATGGAGAACTACACCGACAATGGCTCGACATTCTTGGGTGATATGGAGTACTACATCAACAAAAAATCCCCAAGCATGGATGACTTCGACTGCTGCAACGACGACGCCTCACCAAGCATGGAGGACATGGAGAGCTTCACCCACTTTGAGGGCTCTTCCATGAGCCATGAAGAATACCTCCACCGCTTGGAGATGGAGGACTACTACGCCAAGCTAGCGGAGACGCATCATCAAGAAACCATGACCTTCAAGGCCAAGAGTGCCACACCAAAGGGCACCACCTACTTCGATGATCCACCTCCAAGGCGTCAAGCGCCACCACCTACATGGTGTCATGCACCACCATCTCCAAGGCGACGAGCGCCATCACCTCCAAGCCGTCAAGCGCCACCATCTCTAAGGCGCCAAGCACGACCATCTCGAAGGCGTCAAGTGCATCTACCTCCAAGGCATCAAGTGTCATCTACTCCAAGAAGAGTGGCACCCAAACATCATCTTCCACACAAGGCGCCATGAAGCAAGAATCTGCATCGACATACATCCTCTAGAGATCATCACCAACATCAAGAGGATACAAGACGTCGTTCAAGGCATCTTCGCCATGAAGACGGAGAATACATGTTGAGCACCATCCATAATGATCAACCAAGCTCAAGAAGGCACCACCATCAAAAGAAGAGTGCCAAGGAAAAGGATCATCGTCGCGAGCATCATGTGGATGAACAAGTGCTTCCCCAACATAAACCTTCGGCATGGCACGCCAATAACCTCCATCGACACCATCATAACGCACCTTCAACTACTGGTGCCACCACCAAAATGGCACCAAGAGCAAGCCTTCTTCCACGCCATCAAGTTTCAACGCCAATACTCCAAGTTCAAGAGAAGCATCCAACTACAAGAGCTTCAATGCAACTTCTTCCTCAAGCACTCCAAGAATGTCATTCAAGCAAGAGATGGACCTCTACTTCGCCAAGTTGGATGAGGCCGTCAAAAACATGACCCCCCAAGAGATAGAAGAAAACAAGTTGCTTTGCCAACAAGTGGATGCAAGAGCAAAGATGGCGTCAAGTACCAATACTTCCAATTTGAGGGCCACCACCACAATGGCACCCACTGTACAAGACAACGACAAGGTCGAGAATGGTGAGCATGGGATTTTCCTCTCACCAAAGGAGGCGCATTGCGTTGAGAGGACCAAGCCTATCCCTACATGCTTGAGTGATGATGTGGTACCAATACCATGTGAGTATGAGAGCCACTTAGCCCACTTGAGTGAAAACAAGAGTGACTCTACCATATGTGAGATTGGGTGCTTCCACTTTGAGGCATGAGTGATACACCGAGTGAGTTGAGAGTGGTAGTTGATAGGTCATGTGAGAGCACTTTGATTTCTAACGACTTACCCTCTACCTCTAGTGTGTTTCCTCATGATGTGCTAGTGATGTATCCCGACCTTTGATCGTTACCACATCATGGTCTCCAACCTATGCCAAGTCATCATGGACTCCAAAGGTGAATCCATTCCTCTATGCGAGCCCACTTCCTACCTTCTTGAATGGTATACTACTTCATACTCCGTCCCATTATCATGATATGTTCACACCGACAAGTACGAAGGCAAGGGAGGAAGACCTAAGCACCAAGCCCGACAAGACGGATGCTTGGAAGACAAGACGGAAGAAGTAGCGGCAGAAGCCCCGGAGTCTCCGGCCAACATGCCCAGTGTCTCTAGCCTCCAACCCCGGAGTATCTGGCTAGGACTCCAGCCAAAACTTCGGACTTCCCCCAGGTGCTACCAATACACCCCTCTGGAGACAAGCCCGGAGAGCGTCGCCATCACCGGAGTCTCCGGCCCTGCACCTCGGAGTCTCCGGCCTACCACCCTGGAGTCTCTGCCCCAGGACTTTGGGCAGGACTCCGGCCGCCTGCTGAAGCTCTCGGTCGACCACCCCAGAGTCCGCCCCGGAGACCACGCTCCGCCCTAGAGTCTCCGTCCCTACACCCCGGAGTCTCCGGTGTAAGTGGAATGGGCCTACGCACCATGAGCTGGGCCTTGGCCCATGTACCCCTCTATTCTGCCCCAAACCATAGTATTATTGCCTAAACTACCCCTAGTTAAGTGGCTGGCCTATATGATATGGGGTGGCCCGATCTTCTCAGCAAGCTCTTGTCGATGGTAATGGTGGATGATTGATAACTAGTGCATAGCTATGACCTCTCCCGCTCGATCCCTGATGCCAGTGCAATAGCTCTCGAACCTTGTAGGATATTCACAACACCACACTCTTGCGCACGCAGTCGTGACCATGAACGGTAGTATGAAATCTACTAATTCCCAATGGAACAACAGATCACACTCAATTATAGTTGGCAAATTCGAACACAGGGTAATTCCAGAGGTTCTATGAAAGAAACAACTCCAAATTATTTTAACGTGGTCTAAAAACCCTAACTACGGTGCCCCATATATTTATGGGTTTAGGAGGCGGCGCCCTATGGGGGGACCCGAGTTGGTTCCACCCAACCTGGATACAAACCGGCCACAAAGTGGCTCGGCCAATCTGGCTCTGCCGTGGCAGAGTCCTAGCCTCTTTCTCTGTCGCGGTAGCCTATCGTGGCAGAGAAGGACTCGGTTTTCCTGTTGTGGCAGCCTGCCGTGGCAGAGAAATGGGGCTTTTCTCTGCCGCGGCAGAGAACTCCTTCCTCCTGTTGATCTTCGTCTTGGACAGTACCTTGCGCTTCCTCCCTCTCCTCCCTCGCGCATTCTTCATTGATCAACACGCCTTGTTCCATTAGCTCCTCGCTCCGTGCTACGCCTTCTTCTCCTAAGTACCTGATCATGCAATAATTTAAAGACTTAGGTAGTATAAAGTTCTCATTAATTAAAACAACAGGTTCATTAAGAAACAAGTTCACCTGTTGTTCTAATAGCTTAGCACGAGCTCTTGTGATTGGTGCAATCCTTATATCATTGGATTGATCCTTCTTTGCAATTGGAACATCTTCATTAGAAATTGGGGTAGGTGTAACTATAGGGATGTCCTCATCATCTCCCCCCTTCAAAAGGCGTCGACCTCGACGCTCCAAGGTCTTCTCCAGCATATGGTGACAAATCAGCAACGTTGAAGATGTTGCTAGCACCACCAAATTCCTCAATAGGTATATCAACTGAGTAGGCATTGTCATTAATTTTGGCTAAAACCTTGTAAGGACCAACACCACGTGGCTTCAATTTGGACTTGCTAAGTAGTGGAAAACTGTCCTTGTGCAGATGCACCCAAACCATATCTCCAGGCTCGAACAACACTTCTTTCCTTGCTTGATTCCTTGCAGTAGCAATATTCTTGCCTTTATTCTCAATTGCCTCTCTAGTCTTCTCATGTATCTTCTTCACGTAATCAGCATGTTTTGATGCCTCCATATCAACTCTCTCATGCAATGGCAGAGGCAACATATCAAGTGGCGTCAATGGCTTGAAGCCATACACCACCTCAAAAGGACAAAGCTGAGTAGTTGAATGCACAACCCTGTTGGAAGCAAACTCAACATGTGGCAAACACTCTTCCCACTCCCGCAGATTCTTTTTAATCATGGTCATTAGCAGCTGTGACAATGTTCGATTCACCACCTCCCTTTGACCATCTGTTTGGGGATGAGATGTAGTACTAAACAGCAGCTTCGTTCCTAGCTTCCCCCATAAGGTCTTCCAAAAGTAGCTCATGAACTTCACATCACGATCAGAAACAATCGTCTTTGGTACTCCATGTAATCTCATGATGTCCCTGAAAAACAGGTTAGCAACATGCGACACATCATCGCTTTTGTGGCAGGCAATAAAATGATCCATCTTAGAGAACCTATCCACTACCACAAATATAGAATCGTGACCTCTCTGAGTTTTAGGTAGACCTAGTACAAAATCCATACTAATGTCTTCCCATGGAGTAGTAGGTGCAGAGAGGTGTATATAAACCATGAGGCTTTAGCTTGGATTTTGACTTGTGGTAAGTAATGCATCAGCTCACAAATCTGTACACATCATGCCTCATCTTGGGAAATTAAAAGTGATCAGCAAGCATGAGCAACGTCTTCTCACGCCCAAAGTGACCCATCAAACCGCCAGCATGTGATTCCTGCACTAAGAACAAACACAACGACGATTCTGGAATACATAGTTTGTTAGCTCGAAACAAATAGCCATCATGTATATGATACTTATCCCATGCGTTTCTAAGAGCACAAAAACGATATGGTTCAGCAAAATCATTGTCAGTTGCATAAAGTGCACAAATAGCTTCTAATCTAGGAATTTTAACATCAAGATTGGTTAATAGCATGTTCTTCCTAGATAGAGCATCAGCAACAACATTCTCTTTTCCCTTCTTATAGTTAATGATGTAAGGAAAAGACTCAATGAACTCAACGCATTTAGCTAATCTTCTATCCAAGTTTGATTGAGCTTTCAAGTATTTCAATGCTTCATGATCAGAATGTATGATGAATTCCTTTGGCCACAAATAATTTTGCCAAACCTCAAGTACTCTAACAAGTGCATACAATTCTTTATCATAGATAGAATAATTCAATCAAGCAGCAGTCAATTTCTTAGAAAAATAAGCTATAGGCTGACCCTCTTGCATCAAAACGCCACTTATGCCTATACCACTAGCATCACATTCAACTTCAATTTGCTTCGAAAAATCAGGTAATGCAAGTAATGGTGCATAAGTAAGCAAACATTTCAATGTATCAAGTGCAACGTCTTGGGCTGCGCCCCATACAAAAGGAACACCTTTCTTTGTCAAATCATTCAAAGGTGCAACAATGGTGCTAAAATCTTTCACAAAGCGCCTATAGAAACTAGTTAAACCGTGGAAATTACGCACTTCACTTACATTCGTGGGAGTAGGCCAATTTTGAATTGATTCAATTTTAGATTGATCTACCTCTACTCCATTCTTAGATACAACAAATCCTAGGGATATGACCTTATCTTTTGCAAATGTGCACTTCTCAAGATTAGCATACAGTTTATTATCACGCAACACTTGCAAAACTTGTCAAATATGATTGCAATGTTCCGATTCGGTGTGGCTGTATATGAGTATATCACCAATAAACTCTCTCAAAACATGATTCATCAAACGCATGAAAGTACTAGGTGCATTAGTAAGACCAAACGGCATGACTAACCACTCATACAAGCCGAATTTAGTTTTGTAAGCAGTTTTCCACTCATCCCCTTCTTTCATCCTAATTTGATGATAACCACTACGCAAGTCAATTTTAGAGAAAACAACAGCACCACTCAATTCATCTAGCATATCCTCTAAGCGTGGAATAGGATGACGATATCGAATACTGATTTATTAATCGCTCTACAATCAACACACATGCGCCATGTACCATCTTTCTTAGGAACTAAAATAACAGGAACAGCACAAGGGCTAAGAGAAACACGAACGTACCCTTTATCCAGCAACGCTTGTACTTGCTTCTGAATTTCCTTCATTTCTTCGGGATTAGTCCTGTAGGGTGCACGGTTGGGAAGTGTGGTGCCAGGATCAGGTCCACTTGATGTTCTATACCATGCAATGGAGGTAAGACTGTGGGTACATCTTCTAGAAACACATCCCCAAAGTCTTGCAAAACAGAAGAGACATCAAGAGAAATAGGGGTCATGTCGTTAGAAACCAATACCTCACCCTTATACATGAGCACAAGTGGCATGGCTGTAGGATCCTCATGAAATTCTCTCATATCTTCCTTGGTGGCTAGTATCAATAAACCAGGCACTCTCTCACTTTTCGTTATATCACTCGGTTTAGGCTCAATTACATCAGGAACAGCTGTCACACAATCTCGCCGACTGGTAGAATCTTCCTTCAAGTTCACCTCTATCTTCTAGCGAGAATCATTCACAATATCTTGTGGTGTCATTGGCTGCATAGTAATCTTCTTCCCTTTGAATTCCAAGTGATATGTATTGGCTCGGCCATTGTGTTGCACATGGCGTCATAAAGCCAAGGCCGGCCCAATAGTAGGTGACACACAGTCATAGGAACCACATCAAAATCAATAGAATCTTTGTATGGCCCTATTTGAAAATTCACACGTACCATATGATTTACCTTCATCTCACCATTGTGGCTCAGCCATGGTATGTAGTATGGCTTGGGATGAGGTAAGTATGTCAAATTCAGTTTGGCACATAGTTCCTCACTTTCAAAATTTCTGCAGCTACCTCCATCAATAATGACCTTACAAGCCTTGTTAGGTCCAACTAGAGATTTTGTTTAGAACAAGTTGCAATGCTAGGATTCCTCAACCGGTTGCACACTCAGTATACGTGAAGATACGATAATAGTTGGAGCATGCTCAGGATACGCATCAGCACCATCCTCGGCATCATCAACATCATCATCAGAAGCTTCATCTCCACTCTCTACTTCGCCTTGTTCATTAACAAACATAACTTTGCTGTTTGGACAATCTTTCTTATAGTGCCCTCTACCTCCACAAGTATGGCACACCACATCACGAGTACATGTCGTAGACATGTTGGAACCCGAGCTAGCAGCAGGAGCAGTGGGTTTCCGAGCATTAGAACCACCAAACGAAGGAGTACTTGCTGGTTTGGCCGATGGTGTAAACGGAGCAGCAGCTGGTGGCATGACTCTAGTAGGAGTAGATCTGGCAGAAAATCTGCTGGAGGACGGAAAACGAGCACGTGACTTCACCTCTTCTGCCAACTAGGATTCAGCCTCTCTAGCATGGTGCAATAGCTCATTCAGGGTCTCATACTTGTGATGACAAACTATGCTCTTGATTGGTAACTTCACATTGTTGAGGAATCGCTGCATGGTCAACCAAATGGGCTCACGAATTCTAGCACGCTGCATAAGCAGGTCCATCGACATGTAGTACTCATCAACTGTCATTGTGCCTTGCTTCAATTGCGTAAATTTATCAAAAACTGATCGAGAGTAGTTGGTTGGTACGAAACGAGCCTTCATGATTTGCTTCATCTCGCACCAATCCATCACAGGAAGTTCATTGTCCTTCCTCCTATGTTGCACAAGAGCACCCCACCAACGCAAAGCATAACCATCAAATTCAGATGCTGCAAGCTTGACCTTCTTGTCTTCTAGATAGTCAAATAAGCGCTAGAGTTTCTCAATCTTCAACTCCCATGTGAGGTAATCTTCTGGATAAATGGAACCATCAAACTTGGGAATCGAGAATTTTGGCTTGCCCAAACCATCATCAGCAGCTTGGTTGAGCACACACTAAGCACGCCCAAGAGGGGAAAGCCCACGGCCATGAGCAGGTGCATGGACAGGGGGAATAGCACGTCCCCTGCGAACATGTGGAGCAGCATCAACAGCGCTACCCTCATCAAAATCATCAAAGGCATCATCATGTTGAGGATCTTGCCTTCTATGTATGGCGGCTGTCAAACCCTCAATGGAACGCTGCAAAGTGGTGACATTGACATTGAGCGTATCCACTTGCGTTTGGATAGTATCAACCATTCCAACATGCTGATCCAATCTCATATTCATATCCTGTAGATTCTTGTCAATGGCATCTGTCGTGTGAGTAAACACACGTGTCAAGTGTGACTTCAAAGCCGCATATTCGCGACAATTAACAAGCTCCTCATCCTTCTTTTTCTGTGACACCACATCATCATCACTAGAAGACATGATTAGTAGGTTAGTGCAAAAATCAAAATCTGTATGGTGGAAACTCTCACAGCTCACTCAACAACTAATAAGAAATGAGATCTTACCGTTCCAAAGTGAATAGAGATGCTTTACCAAAATAAATCAAAAACCGATGCACTTGATGTGATGAAGTGAGTATCAAAGGTATAGAGAACGATCACATGGCACATAGGTTACTTATGGTGGAGCTATAGGTATGGTGTTAAGGGGTAACCCCGTGGGTGGCCCGATCTTCACGAATCTCGTGGTCAAATCGATGGGAAAGGGAGAAGATAGTTGAAGCGGACGCACACCTCGCAAAGAACACGATGAACACACACAAAACACATACGATACAAGGCCGATTGCTCTCACCGGTGGCCACCGGTCCGATAGAATCCTCGCAAGGAAAGATCGGTCAACGTGCTCCCTCGATCCCACACGAAGAAGGAAGAACACCTTGGAGAGGGTCTTGACGTCTTGGCAAAGGGACACCGATGCCAAGGCCTTGTACAACGAGGGAGGCGTAATGCAAACTCCAACGAGGTGGTGACGATAGTCGATCCCCTTTGGTAGAAGGGGATGAGGCAAAACTAGAGATTCCACAAAGGGGTTTTTTTTAGTCTATCATCTATGCCTAAGGAATACAATGAGGGGTGGGGGCTCTATTTATAGGCTAGCCACAAATTAAGGAGTAGTTTGGGCATAAAACTAGGGTTTGGTGCAGAATAGAGGGGTACATGGGCCAAGGGCCCAGATGTTGGCTCGCAGGCCCATCACTTAGGCCGGACAGTCCGGGTCGGGTGGACCGGACAGTCCGGGGTGGCCGGACACTCCGGGTAGAGTCTGATGTGACCTACTGACTGTCCGCGCCAGGATTGAGCTGGGGTAGGCCGGACACTCCGGCTGGATCTGGTCGGACACGATGCGCTGGACATTCCGGCTGGCAATAGGCGGACTCTCCGGGGCGATGACGGCGGAGACTCTCCTTCTAGAGCTGACTGCTCCTGTTCCATCTTCTTGGTTGACTTGGGGACGATCTTGGGGACTTGGCGTTGTAGATGTGGTAGCGTCCGCAGGACGGGCTGCATCAGCTCCCCCCCTTCAAGAAGAGTCGTCCTCGACTCTTCATGCCCATCCTAAGAAGATGATGTCGAGAGACCTTCTTGATCCTGGGGTTCACCATATAGTCGTCCTTGAGAAGCTTGATGTGGCAACTCTTCAATGTTCCTTCACCTTGCATGAAGCCTACAAAGCTCACAACAAAAGCGAAGCAACACTCAAAGAGTAGCCAATTCATGAAGATTATAGCATGAGTCCTCAAGTAGAAGGAAGTCACCTTATAATGTAGAGATAGCTCATTGAAGGGTAGCCCTAGGTAACTCTCTTCGATTCATCTTGTCAACCCTTTATCCATAGAGGTTGACGTGGAAGAAATTGTACCTTCACACAACAAAGACCAAGCAACATATGTTTGTGTGTGATAGAGGAGCAAGCCATTTGTGGCATGTCCATTCTTGTTCACAACACTATTAGCACAACTAAAGTATAGCAAACGGGATGCATATGAAAGGTCAAAGTGCATGAAACTCGTTTGAACATCATCCAAATGTGGGAACTCAAAAACTCCATATAACATCTTACTGTGACACTCAAAGCAGTTGACTAAGATATGGATCAACATCTTTGATGCAAGAGTAGGAGAATTCGGCAAAAACACATACGGAAAGATATCCAAAACAACATCATTATGTGTGCAAACCAACCATTGGAAAGAACAATTGTTCAATATGTTGGATGCCATACACATATCATCAAAAGCCAAAATCATGGCGGTATGAGTATCGCAAGCGGAAGCAAAAACAATGTGTTTGCAAACAAACCATATGAAAGAGAAAGTGGTCCTTTTGTTTGTGGAAACAACAATACGACAGACTTGGAAGCTCTCGTGCCAATACATGCTCAAATTGGCATTATGGTTGCACACAAAACATCAGAAAGAGAAATTATTCAACATTTTTGTGGCAACACACAAAGCATCAATATCCAATAGCAACGAAACATGATTGTCACAAGGTGAAAGAATACCATTAACATGCTTGCAATCAACCCATAGGAAAGAGCAATTTGACAACATGAAAGATGCAAGGCATGCAAAATGTATCAGAGCTGGGTTCGATCTTGAACTCACTTGGGGATGCTCTCTAGAGCTATTTTTGTCAACTCGTGCTCCACCGAGGTTGACATTCTTGTGCGGGTACCTACACACATCAAACACAAAAGGAAGAATGTGTGTGCATGGTAGAGAAACACATCATCCATGATGACGTATCTCTTCTTGTGCACATCACCATGAGTGTCAATCAAGTATGAAAAATATGCATGGTGAGTATGCAAGTGGGGAACATGCTTATCATGGCAATCATCAAAATCTCCAAAATTTGAGAAAGCTATGGGGGCCATCTCAATAGAAACCATATGAGAATTATTGTTGCAAGCAAAACAAGTGAAAGAACAATTGTTCATCTTATTGCAAGCAACAGGAGAGATTTAAAACATTCATGACAAAGCATGGTTCAAGGGGTACCATTGGTAACATCATTGCAAGCAAAATATTGGAAGGAGCAATTGTTCAACAAAGTGCAAGCAATGATATCATCAACGTAATGTTATATTACGGCATGTCTATGGAAACATCATCACAATCAAATAATTTCACATGCTCAACATTATACAAAGGCAAAGTATCGCATGGAAATATCAAAGAAGCATATGTGATATCACAAATATCATCCATAGCATGACAATCATCACAAGTCATCATGTCCACTAGTGGGATCATGGCATCATCAACACTCGCATTCTTACCTTGTCCATACCTCTCATATGAAGTGGGTGTTGTTGTAGCATTGGCCTCCATGTGGGCGACTTCTTCATCATGTATCGGGATGGCATCATCTTCATCCAACCTTGTCGCTTCTTGATCCATGGAACCTAGCACATCATGAGAAAACACACTAGAGGTAGAGGGTAAGTCGTTAGAAATCAAAGTGGTCTCACATGACCTATCAACTACCACTCTCAACTCACTAGGTGTATCATTCATGCCCTCCAAGTGGAAGTACTCAATCTCACATATGGTGGAGTCACTCATCTCACTCTTGTTTTCACTCAAGTGGGCTAAGTGGCTCTCATACTCACATGGGATTGGTACCACATCATCACTCAAGCATATGGTGATAGGCTCGGTGTGCTCAACTCCTTGCGCTTCCTTTGGTGAAGGGAAAGTCCCATGCTCACCATTCTCGACCTTGTCGTCGCCCTCTTGCACCTTGGCTTGTGTAGTCCTCTTGACGTACTCGTCCAACTTGGCGAAGTAGAGGTCTTTGTCCTCCTCATCCATGAGGTTGCATGCATCATCTAGGACGTCAAGTCATGGCGTTGAAGCTTGATGGCATGGAGGGGAGCTTGCTCTTGGTGCCATTTTGGCGGTGCCACAAGTAGTTGAAGGTGCCTTATGATGGTGTCGACGGAGGTCATTGGCGTGCCTTGCCAAAGGTTGATGTAGATGGCGCACTTGGTCATCCACATGACGCTTGCGACGATACTTCTTGTCCTTGGCACTCTTCTTGGGGAGGCGTTGTAATGATCATAAAGCATCATTAGTCTTGGAACATAGTATCGTGCAAGTGGTTAGGAATGCAACATCAAACCTTACTTTACCTTGGAAGATAGTATCGTGCAAGTGGCAACACTTGAGAGCAATCGAAACCAAGCAAAGTGAAGTTCACACGGAACACCAAAACCAACTAACCACTAAAACACACACACACACACACACAAAGCTTATGGTGGATGGGAATGGAAGGTGGCGTGTCCAAGAACAATCCGAACTCAAGATGTTGTAATGGCAAGTAAAGAACCATGATGATCACGAAGCAAAACAAGTCAATCCACAAGAAGGAAATATGTACAAGGAAACACACACGGTGGGATAAATGGGACTTGCGCGATGGAGAAAGTGAGCTAAGAACTAAATGATTACCTAGCAAAGACTATAAGCTCGTGTCGCACAAGTGCAAGGAGAGACACTAGTTCGATTGCAATAAATTGGTGGGCTACAAGATATGCACAATAAGTACCACCTATTTGATGTTCATCGAGCTTGCGCTTCCTATTCTATGAGGCATTTGTTTCTTTCTTTTTCTTTTTCTTCTTTTTCTTTTTCTATTTTTTTCTCTTTTTCTTTCTTTTTCACTTGCCTTTTCTTTGTGCGAACAACTATACATGATAACTATATGAGATAGCGCGCTCACAACTTTTGCTCGGTATTCTACAAGTATCAAATGTGCATAGCCCAAGCAATCATAGGAGGAATTAGTCTCAATAGGTGTTTGTTGATCGCAAAGATAGTGTGGCTCACAAGGGGATGCAAGTGGGGAGAAGTCGCGGAATTTTTATACCTTTCCTCGCCGATCTTCACCCTTTATTGGTGGATTCCGCCTTGCTCACGGAATTTGGATGGAGTAGATATCATGAACCACGGATATGATGATTTAGAGGTCCTTCTCCTCTTCAAAACGAGCTAAAGAACACCAAAATCCGAGTTCGTATGCAAAAGTTATGCTCAAAACCGTGAAACAGTCTTTTCTGTCTGCAGGGGGCGGACAGTCCGGTGCGCGCAGGCCGGACAGTCCGGCCAGGGCAGAGATTCCTGTCAATTTATGCCGGATACTCCGGTGGGGCAGATATTACGGTCCATTTTGCCCGGACAGTCTGGTCCGGTCGAACCAGAACTTTCAGAACATGAACGGGACGAGTTTTGGCGGAAAAACTCGAACCAAAACCTCAAATTGATGGGGGAAATCAAGGAATTAGGCTATGGAAACGCAGGGGAAGGTAGATCAACAAGTTTAGCAAGTAATCCACGGATCAAAACCTACCAAAACACACTCAAATCATAGATCAGTCGAAAACATGAATTGGGGCTATTTTTGGTGGAATTTTCGAATTTATAGGGAAAAGACCAAATCTATGAGAAATCCGTGGCAACCAAAAGCTGCTGATACCAGATGTTAAAGGGTAACCCCGTGGGTGGCCCGATCTTCACGGATCTCGTGGCCCAATCGATGGTAAAGCGAGGGGAAAGGGAGAAGGTAGCGGAAGCAGACGCACACCTCACGAAGAACACGATGAACACACGCAAAACACACATGATACAAGGTCGGCTGCTCTCACCGGTGTCCACCGGTCCGACAGAATCCTCACAAGGAAAGATCGGTCAATGTGCTCCCTCGATCCCACGCGGAGAGGGAAGAAAACCTTGGAGAGGGTCTTGACGTCTTGGCAAAGGGACACCGATGCCAAGGCCTTGTACAACAAGGGAGGCGCAATGCAAACTCCAACGAGGTGGTGACGATAGCTGATCCCGTTTGGTAGAAGGAGATGAGGCAAAACTAGAGATTCCACAAAGGGGGTTTTCTTTAGTCTATCATCTATGCCTAAGGGATACAATGAGGGGTGGGGGATCTATTTATAGGCCAACCACAAGTTAAGGGGTAGTTGGGGCATAAAACTAGGGTTTGGTGCGGAATAGAGGGGTACATGGGCCAAGGGCCTAGTTGTTGGCTCGCAGGCCCATCACTTAGGCCGGACAGTCCGTGTCGGGTGGACCGGACAGTCCGGGTTGGCCGGACACTCCGGGTAGCGTCCGGGTAGAGTCTGATGTGACCTACTGACTGTCCGTGCCAGGATGGAGCCGGGGTAGGCCAGACACTCCGGTTGGATCTGGCCGGACACTCCGGCTGCGCCGGACATTCCGGCTGGCAACAGGCGGACTCTCTGGGGCGATGACGGCGAAGACTCTCGTTCTGGAGCTGGCTGCTCCTGGTCCTTCTTGGTTGACTTGGGGACGATCTTGGGGACTTGGCGTTGTAGATGTAGTAGCGTCCGCAGGACGGGCTGCATCATATGGTATCCTATCTACACTGCAAACAATTCCTAGTGCTGATCGTACAAAAACCCAAGAAGCACACATGTGGAGAAAATCATGGCAATGCAACTATAAAGGGTGTTGGACTACACTCGAGAGACACTAGCAAAGCTCAAAGTAAACAGACACAAGATTGCTCAATCTACCGGTGCACAAAGATATCACTAGGCCTCTTGCTTAAATTCTCTTTTTCCATAATTTTTTTCTTTTTCTTTTGTATAGATCTTTTTTTTCTTTTTCTTTTTCTTTTGCTATATTGCTTTTTCTCTTTTTTTGATTTTATAGATCACACACGACCAATTACAAAGTACAGCACCAAAAATCCTAAGAGGAGCCTGTAGGAGTGGAAACTAGTCTCAATGGGCAAGTTCCTACACCTATGTAGTAGATTGGCTGTAGCTAAGGTTTATGGAAAAGTGCAAATTGATCACACTTTGTAATTATGGTGTCGTGGCAGAAAAACAACACAAAATCCTGTCGTGGCAGAACAAATCTTGCCGTGGCAGAAAACTAGGCAGAAATCCTGCTGTGGCAGAGTGGCGGCAGCAAAACAGGCGGAAAACGTGCCGCGTCAGAGTGGCGGCAGCACGCGGCATCAAATCTGTGCCGCGATAGAGCAGCAGCCAGGCGCGCGTGCGGCAGGAAAAGTGTGTCGCGGCAAAGTCGCTGTCGGACTCGCTTTCGCGGCAGGAAAAACAGCTGTTTCCGTGCCACGGTAGAATCGGTAAGGACTTTTTTTAAAATTATTGCAGACCGACTCGGCCTGGAGTAAGACGCAGGTACTCAAAACCTAGATGGATCTGCTAGAGGCGCGGAAGAACAGGTGATGAACACGACTAGAAAGAAGAAAACGATGAAAGAAAAACTAGATCTAGACTAATTGATGAACACGACAAGCAACTATTACTCATCTACGATGTAATCTAGGCTATGGCGAATCTTTTAGTGGGGCTATTTTCTGTATAGGACGAAAACACTCGCTAATCTATGGATGGATTGCGGATTGCTTACCGAGTGTTGAGGGAAAACCTCTAGGGTGGCCCGATCTTTCACGAATCGCACTCAAATCGAGGATGGAGTGCGGGAGAAAGAGGGGAGGATGAACACAATGAACTCACAGACGAAGAACACGATGAACACGATGAACACACACACGCAAAACCACGATACACACCAATAGCTCACGCCGGCGGTGACCGGTCCGGCGCAATCCCTAGGATCAGCGTCAGGCGGGGGGACTCTCTCTCGGTGAGATGTTGACATCTTGGCAAAGGGACACCGATGCCAAGGCCTTGTACAACGCGGAGGCACGATGCAAACTCCAATGAGGTTTGGGATATTTGGTGCTCCTTTGTCATAGGAGCATGAGGCAAGAACTAGATAGATCCACAAGGGGTTTCCACTAATTCCAAATATCATGCCTAGGGTTTACAATGGAGGTGGGGGACTATATATAGGCCAGCCACTAGTGCAGGGGTACTTTAGGCATAAAAGGGTAAAAACTGGATGAAAAAGGAATATTCTCGGGCATCAAACCCACGTTGATGTCCAGGGGATGATTCCGGCAATAAGCTCGGCGACGACGGAATCGGCGCCAGAATTTCCGGCCGCCGCCGGAAATTCTGGTCGAAACCAGAACGGCTCACAGAGGCACTGTTCGGTCAGCACCGGAAGTTGTCGGCGCGCGCCGGTATTTCCGGTCGCTGGTCCGGTCCACCGAGGCGTGCGCCGGACGTTCCGGCGAGGATTCCGGTCCGCCGGTCCTAGCGCTGGTTTGGCCTAGGACTCCGCTTCACGTTGGCTTGGCTCCTTCTTCATGGGGTTCTTACCTGAGGATGCATAAGGTATTGGCATGAAGTAGCAAGCCATCCAAGGATGTATCAAAGTCACAAGAGACAAGGAGTGAATTCACCTTAGCTTGAAGGAGCTTGGCTCGGGCACGGGTCATCGGTCCACTTGGGGGACTTGTTGATGTAGATGTAGGAGCGTCCGTAGGAAAGAGTCATCCTCGACTCTTCATGGTTGTCATCTTGAACATTTCCATGGTAGGGTGAGAGATCTTTGATGTTGAACATATTACTTGCGAGGTACTTGGACGCCGGTATGTCGATGATGTAGGTGTTGTTGTTGATTCTCTTGAGGACCTTGAAGGGACCATCTCCTCTTGGCTTGAGCTTGGAGTTGCGTTCCTTGGGGAAGCGGTCTTTGCTTAGGTGTATCCACACAAGATCACCTTCTTCAAAGATCACCTCCTTCTTGTCCTTGTTTAATCTTGAAGCTTGGCGAAGGACTTGTTGTTCGATAGTAGCTCTTGTTTCTTCATGAAGCTTCTTCATAGCTTATGTTTGCTTCTCGATGTCCATGTTGGTGCGCTCATGGAGAGGTAGTGGTAGGATGTCGAGCGCATTGAGGGGCTCGAAACCATAAATGATCATGAATGGACTCATCTTGGTTGTTGAGTGCTTGGCTCGGTTGTAGGCGAACTCGGCGTGTGGAATGCATTCCTCCCAATCCTTCAAGTTTTTCTTGATCAACACACGTAGAAGAGTTCCGAGGCTTCGGTTGACAACCTCGGTTTGTCCATCGGTTTGAGGATGCGATGCCGATGAAAAGAGGAGCTTGACGCTGAGCTTGGCCGTGAGGGTCTTCCATAAGTAGCTCATGAATTTGACGTCGCGGTTGGAGATGATTGTTCGTGGCACACCGTGAAGACGGACGATTTCCCTGAAAAAGAAATTTGCAACATGTGAAGCATCGTCGATCTTATGGCACTGTATGAAGTGTGCCATTTTGGAAAAGCGATCCACGACAACAAATATAGTCATGACCATGCTTAGATCTAGGCAATCCTAATACAAATTCCATGCTAATGTCGGACAAAGGTGTATGAGGAATAGGCAATGGCATATAATGACCATAGGGATTAGCTTGCGACTTAGCTTGAACACATGTCGTACATCGTTGAACGTAGCGCTCCACATCGCGCTTCATCTTGGGCCAAAAGTAGTGAGTGGAGAGCATGTCCAATGTCTTGTCACGCCCAAAGTGACCCATAAGGCCTCCACCATGAGATTCTTGGAGAAGCAAGAGTTGGAGGGATGACTTCAAAATGCAAACCTTGTTTTGTTTAAAGAGGAAGCCCTTATGCAAATAGAAATCATCAACTCCCTTGTCAATGGAGCACTTTGCGAAAATTGGTTCAAAGAATGGGTCGAAAGCATACAAAGATTTTATTTCCTCAAGACCCAACACGTTGATTTCAAGTCCCGTAAGAAGGCTTGTGTGCTTGCGAGACAAAGCATCTGTAACTACATTATCTTTGCCCTTCTTATACTTGACAATGTACGGAAAAGACTCTATGAACTCAACCCACTTAGCGTGTCTCTTACTGAAGTTGGCTTGGCCTTTGAGATATTTCAACGACTCGTGGTCAGAATGTATGATAAATTCCGTGGGCCATAGGTAGGTTTCCAAACTTGAAGAACACGAACTAAGGCAAAAAGTTCTTTGTCATAAATTGGATAATTAAGGCGAGCACCATCAAGTTTCTCGCTATGGTAGGCTATAGGACATCCACTTTGCATAAGGACTCCTCCAATGCCAATACCACTAGCATCACACTCTATCTCAAAAGTTTTTGTGAAATCCGGTAACGCAAGGAGAGGTGCTTCGGTGAGCCTCTTTTTAAGTTCATCAAAAGATTTTTGTTGTGCTTTGCCCCACACGAAGGTGACATTCTTTTTCATCAACTCGTTGAGAGATCAAGCAATGGTGGAAAAGTCTTTCACAAAGCAACGATAGAAACTGGCCAACCCATGAAAACTTCGGAGTTCACTCACATTTGTTGGGATGGGCTAATCTCGTATGTCCTTTACCTTGGAAACATCAACTTCAATTCCCTTCGAAGAAACGACAAATCCAAGAAAAATCAACTTGTCTTTAGCAAAAGTGCACTTGGGAAGATTAGCATAAAGCTTTTCATGTCGAAGGATTTACAAAACTTCCTTGACATGTGTTATATGGTCCTCAAGTGATTTGCTATAAACAAGAATATCATCGAAATAGACAACAACACTTTTTCCAATGAGAGAACGAAAGATATGATTCATGAGGTGCATGAAGGTGGATGGGGCATTAGATAAACCAAAGGGCATAACCAACCATTCATAGAGACCAAGTTTGGTCTTGAAGGAAGTTTCCCACTCATCACCTTCAGCCATGCATATTTGATGGTAACCACTACGAAGATCAATTTTCGAAAAAATAGTGGCTCCACACAATTCATCAAGCATGTCATCGAGACGTGGTATGGGATGTTGATAACGCGTGGTGATAGCATTGATTGGTCGTCAGTCCATGCATAACCGTAACGTATCATCCGTTTTTGGAACAAGTATCACAGGTACGACACTTGGACTAGTGCTAACTTCGATCAAACCTTTGGAGACGACTTGGTTGATTTGACGTTCAATCTCCTTTGTCTCCTCCGGGTTCGTGCGGTAAGCTGCGCGGTTGGGAAGTGGTGCGCCGGGGATGAGATCAATGCGATGTTCGATGCCGCAAAGAGGGGGTAGTCCATGTGGAAGCTCTTCGGGAAGCACATCCTTGAATTCTTGCAAAACAATTATCAAAGATGGAGGAACATTGGTTAATTCATTAGTTCCTTGCGCTAGTCCCTTGCAGAGGAGGACATAGTGCAAGATGGATGGGTTGTTCCGAACATCTCTCATCTCACTTTTGGTGGAAAGGAAAACACTCTTTGTTTTTCCACTCGAGTTTGGCTTGTAGCTCTCACTCACTATGAGGTGGTTCTCTCTCTCACCGCTCTTCACAAGTAGGTGTTGTGCTTTGCGCCCTCGCTAAAGCCTTTGCATTGTCCGCAATTATTTGGCTAGGAGTCATTGGTTGCAAAACACATGTTTTGTTGAGCCATGTGAAGGTGTATACATTGGTGCGACCATCATGTTGAGCAGCCTTGTCAAATTGCCACGGTCGACCAAGAAGCATGTGGCAAACTATCATAGGAACCACATCACACTTCACCGTATCTTTGTAAGGACCAATGGCGAAGGAGACCGATACGGTATGCTTGATCTTCACGGACCCTTGGTCACTTAGCCATTGCACGTGGTAGGGGTGCTTATGCGGATGGAGGGTGAGGTTGAGCTTCTCACACAACTGGGTGCTCGTAAGGTTGTGGCAACTCCTTCTGTCAATGATCACCTTGATAGATTTGCCATTGATGCTGGCTCATGTTTGGAAGATATTGGAGCGTTGGTCTTCATGCTCTTGTGCTTGAGTGGTCAAGATCCTTGTGACGACAAGCGATGGAATTGCGTCATGTTCACACATGAGGAGTTCTTGGTCATCTTCCACTCATTGCTTTGCCATTGCTTCCTTGACACGGACATCAAATTCATCTTCACTCAAGTACTCTTCTTCGCCATTGTCGTGGATGAACAATACTTTCTTGTTTCCACATTTGGCCGACTTGTGTCCTTTGCCTCCACACTTGTAGCACTCACCGTTGAAAGGTGTGTCACTCTTTGCTTGTTTGACACTTGGGGGCAGTTTTCCTTGAGGAAGTGTTGGCTAGAAGGAAGGCTTGGAGGTACTTGAGGAGCTTCCATTGAAAGTTGTTGGTGTAGCGGTTGAAGCTTGCTTGTAGGTGAAATACGTCTTGGGCTTGTTGTACTTGATATCCTCTTGCACTTGACATTCAGCCTTTGTTGCGATGTGCACAAGCTCAACCATGGTGTTGTATGTTTGGAACTCGACGATGTGCTTGATTGGGTGATTCAAGCCAATAAGGAAACGTGCCATTGTTTGCTCCATGCGCTCATCAATGTTGGCGCGAATCAAGTTGAGTTCCATTTCCTTGAAGTACTCTTCCACGGTCTTTGTCCCTTGACGAAGCGCTTGAAGGTTGTTGAAGAGGTCGCGCGTGTAATGTGCGGGGACAAAGTGGGATCTCATATGAGCCTTCATGTCATGCCAAGTTGTGATTGGTGGCTCTTGTCTTGCATCATGAGCAACTTGAACTTGTTCCCACCAAAGGTTGGCGTAGTCATCAAACTCAAGCGAAGCCATGGTGACCATCTTCTTGTTGCTATATTTGTGCATGCGGAAGATCTTGTCGACTTTGAGTGCCCATGAGAGGTATTCTTCGGGGTCATTGGATCCGGTGAACTTGGGCATTGTGAACTTGAGCTTGCCGAAAGTTTCTGCATCGTTGTGGTCATTGTGACGAGCTTGGTGACCTTGTTGATGATCTTGTGGTTGAGGAGGTGGAACTTGGTTCTCGTAATCTTGTTGCGGAGCTTGTTCTTGATGTTGTTGTTGTGGAGCTTGCTCTTGCTCTTGGCGCGGTTGTTGACGTGGTTGAGGCGCTTGGGCCTCATGGTGGCGAGGGTGTGGGGCCTCTTGATGTGGTTGATGACGAAGGGGAGGCTCATTCCTCGGTTGGTGATGTTGGTTAGGCACATGGGCCTCGCGGCGAAGATCATGGTCTTGAGCGTCTTCACGTGGTGGGCGTCACTCCAAGTTTTGACGCGGTGGAGGAGGCGTCTCGTGATGACCATGGTGTCGGTGCGGACATTCATGACGATGATGACGAGGAGGAGGATCTTGGAGCGCTTCACGTCGAAGACGAGCTTGATTCTCCAAATTGGAGTCATCACTTGTTGTGTCAAGTATGTGTCGCGGTCGATGGTGGTAGACTTGCGGTTGCACTTGCGGTTCTTCTTGTGGTTGCTTATGTTGGATTAATAGTGCCCTTGTGTTATGACGGTGAGCTTCTTGCCTTGCTTGTGGCCTTGAAGAGAAATCACCATCATAGCTTGATGTTGCGGCGTGCCATGGGGAAGGTACATAGTTTGAAGAACTTCCATCTTCAACCATGGGGGCATCATTGCATCTCGGAGCACTTGGATGGAGATCTTGTTGGAGAGGAACATGACGACGCGATGAACTTGAAGAGCTTGATGCACGTCAGCGTGGCCTTGCCATTCCGTCGATAAGGCGTCGAAGATTGTCATTTGTTTCGGCGACGGAGCGTTGGAGCGCTTCATTTTGATGGACAAAGTTGTGATGCATTGCGTGCATTTGTCTTTCGAGGCGATCGAAGTGGTTGTCGATGTTCTTGAACTCGGCTTGCGTCTCGCCAAATTGTTCATCTTGTCGCGTCTCAAGGGCTTGGCAATGTTCACGGAACTCTTGGCGGACGATGAAGTGACTTGCACGCATCATGTACGGTCCTTGATCTTCTTCTTGGGGAGGTGGTTGGCTCGACTCACCGTGCCTATCCATCATGCAAAACACACAAGTATTGTATATGGAAGTGTAATATGGTGGTGTTAGCCTTGTACCTCACCTTGGGGATTCCACCAAACTAGAAACCACAAGTGAGAGCTATACGCGTGCAAAGTGGAATTGCAAAGAAAACTCACACTAAAGAAAGAAAGCTAAAACTCTCAAAGTTGTGGGTGGAAGGTTAGGGTTGTGGAAAACCAAACGAAAAGATCCAAAGAAAAGGTTATTGTCAAACATGGTAGAGAACCAAAAGATCAAAAGCAAATAGGAGGTGATCTACAAAACACTAGGATACACACATGTATAGACGGATGTGGTTAGCACGACTATGAAAATGAGCACAAAAGGTCCTAACAAAGACTACGCTCGGTGTCGTGCCAACGCAAGGAGAGACCACAACTCGTTCACCAAAAGAGAAATATGCAACGGATTTGTGCACTTGCCTCGGTCGCGCTCTTTTTCTCTCTTTGCTTACAAGCTTGAGACTCTCTTTGTATTGGGAGACTATGTTTCTTTCTATTTTTCTTTTGCTGTTTCTTTTTCTCTCTTTTTTTTATTCTTTTTCTCCCTTTCTATACTACTATGTTAACTCTTGTATTTGCTCTCACACTCTCACTTTCCAAGGAAAAGTGCACAATGCTTAGGCAAACACAAGATGACTTGCTCTCATAGGATAGATACACTCAAGGAAGAAGGGTTAACAAGGTGGAACAAGTTATACCTTTGGTATGATGACTTGTTACCAGTGTTGTGGATGATGTTCCGTATCGCGGTGTCGATGAGCGCGGTATGTGAATATTGTTGCGGGAGCTTGAAGTTAGTTTGGCAACACGCACACGAAACACGAACAACACAAGAGGAAAAACGGACAAAAATGGGTGAAACTGAAATTTTTGGTGGCCAAACCGGCGGTGTCGAGCCTGGCGCCGGAAATTCCGGTGGCTATTCCGGTTTGCCAGAACTGTCGCCGAAATTTCTGGCGGCTGGGCCGGTCCGCTGAGCCTGGTGCCGGTTTGAGTTCGTGACGAACTCCAAAAGTCAAATCGGTTAAAATTTTCGGAAATTTGTCTAAATTGGGCTGGGAAAAGGTTCTAGGAAGGTAGATCGGTACCCAAAGCAACATATCTGTGGAACAAAACCATGAAAAATGCACCAAATCCAGAGATCGATCCGAAGGCAAATTTGGGGCTCTTTTTTGGGGATTTTCAAATTTTTGGTGGATAGAAGAAATTTTTTGGGGGGAATTCATGAGCAACGAAGCTCTGATACCAATATGTTGAGGGCAAACCTCAAGGGTGGCCCGATCTTTCACGAATCCCACTCAAATCGAGGATGGAGTGCGGGGGAAGGAGGGGAGGATGAACACGACGAACTCACGCACGAAGAACGCGATGAACACACACACGCAAAACCACGATACACACCAATATCTCACACTGGCGGTGACCGATCTGGCGCAATCCCTAGGATCGGCGTCGGGCGGGGGACTCTCTCTCGAACTGGCACGGCGAGATGGGAGACTCGGTGAGATCTTCACATCTTGGCAAAGGGACACCAATGCTGAGGCCTATGCAAACTCCAACGAGGTTTGGGATATTTTGTGCTCCTTTGTCAAAGGAGCATGAGGCAAGAACTAGATAGACCCACAAGGGGTTTCCACTAATTCCAAATATCATGCCTAGGGTTTACAATGGAGGTGGGGGACTATATATAAGCTAGCCACTAGTTCAGGGGTACTTTAGGCATAAAAGGGTAAAAACTTTACGAAAAAGGAATATTCTTGGGCATCAAACCCACGTTGATGTCCAGGGGGACGATTTCGGCAATAAGCTCGGCGGGGCCAGAATCGGTGCCGGAATTTCCGGTCGCCACCGGAAATTCCGGTCGAAACCGGAACGGCTCACAGAGGCGCTGTTCGGTCAGTGCCGGAAGTTGTCGGTGCGCGCCGGTATTTCCGGTCGCTGGTCCGGTCAGCCGGGGCGTGCGCCGGACGTTCCGACGAGGATTTCGGTTCGCCGGTCCTGGCACCGGTTTGGCCTGGGACTCTGGTTCGCGTTGGCTTGGCTCCTTCTCTTGGCATTTCTTCATGGGGTTCATACCCGAGGATGCATAAGGTATTGGCATGAAGTAGCAAGCCATCCAAGGATGTATTGAAGTCACAAGAGACAAGGAGTGAATTCACCTTAGCTTGAAGGATCTTGGCTTGGGCACGGGTCATTGGTCCACTTGGGGGACTTGTTGGTGTAGATGTAGGAGCATCTGTAGGACGGGCTGCATCACCGAGGCAATGAGGAAATCAGATACCAAGATGATATGGGGTGGCCCGATCTTCTCAGCAGGCTCTTGTCGATGATAAGGTGGATGATAAATAACTAGTGCATAGCTATGACCTCTCTCGCTCGATCCCAGATGCCAATGCAACAGCTCTCAAACCTTGTAGGATATTCACAACACCACACTCTTGCGCACGCAGTCGTGACCACGAACGGTAATATGCAATCTACTATTTCCCAATGGAACAACAGATCACACTCAATTATAGTTGTAGAATTCGAATACAGGGTAATTCTAGAGGTTCTATGAAAGAAACAACTCCAAAATATTTTAACGTGGTCTCAAAACCCTAACTACGGCGCCCCATCTATTTATGGGTTCAGGGGGCGGTGGCCTATGGGGAACCCGAGTTGGTTCCACCCAACCTAGATACAAACCGGCCACAAAGTGGCTCAGCCACAAGTTCTACCATGGCAGACTTTCACACGGTTTCTCTATCGCGGCAGCCTGCGCTTCTCTTGTTGATCTTTTTCTTGGACAGCTCCTTGCGCTTCCTCCCTCTCCTCCCTCGTGCATTCTTCATTGATCAACACGCCTTGTTCCATTAGCTCCTCGCTCCGTGCTACGCCTTCTTCTCCTAAGTACCTGATCATGTAATGATTCAAAGACTTAGGTAGTATAAAATTCTCATTAATTAAAACACCAGGTTCATTAAGAAACAAGTTCACCTGTTGTTCTAGTAGCTTAGCACGAGCTCTTGTGATTGGTCCAATCCTTATCTCATTGGATTGATGCTTCTTTGCAATTGGAACATCTTCATTATCAATTGGGGTAGGTGTAACTGTAGGGATGTCCTCATCAACCTATGTAGTAGATTGGCTATAGCTAAGGTTAAGGAAAAGTGCAAATTTAACACTTTGTAAAAGTTCCTGCCATGGCAGAAAACATGACCAAAAACGTGTTGTGGCAGAAGTTTCTGTACCACGGCAGAAAAACACGCAGAAACGGTGTCGTGGCAGACCGGCGGCAGAGCAGCGGCTCGCGGCTGAGAAACACGGCAGAAACATGTCGCGGTAGGTGTGGCGGCAGGGCGCTGGTGCACGGCAGAAGAAATCCTGCCGTGGCAGGAGTCCGATCCGGGGCAGACCCGGTTTCGCGGCAGAGAAACTAGGTGTTTCCATGCCGCGGCAGAGTCGGTAAGTTTTTTTTTGTGAAACTGACTCGGCCAAGAGAAATTAACGAGGACTCTTCAACCTAGATTGGATTTGAATATGGCGTGGAAGACAGGTGATGAACACGACTATAAAGAGGAAAACAATGAAAGAAAAACTAGATCTAGACTAATTGATGAACACGACCAGCAACTATTACTCGTCTACGATGTAATCTAGGCTATGCGAATCTTTTTGTGGGGCTATTTTCTGTATAGGACGAAAACACTCTCTAATCTATGGATGGATTGTGGATTGCTTACCAAGGCAACAAGGAAATCTGATACCAAGATGATATGGGGTGGCCCGATCTTCTCATCAAGCTCTTGTCGATGGTAATGGTGGATGATTGATAACTAGTGCTTAGCTATGATCTCTCCCGCTCGATCCCTGATGCTAGTGCAACAGCTCTCGAACCTTGTAGGATATTCACAACAACACACTCTTGCGCACGCAGCCATGACCACGAACGATAGTATGCAATCTACTAATTCCCAATGGAACAACATATCACACTCAATTATAGCTGGCAAATTCGAACACAGGGTAATTCCAGAGGTTCTATGAAAGAAACAACTCCAAAATATTTTAACGTGGTCTCAAAACCCTAACTACGGCGCCCCATCTATTTATGGGTTCAGGGGGCGGCGGCCTATGGGGAACCCGAGTTGGTTCCACCCAACCTGGATACAAACCGGCCACAAAGTGGCTCAGCCACATGTTCTGCCATGGCAGACTATCACACGGTTTCTCTGTCGCGGCAGCCTGCCGTGGCAGAGACGGACTCGGTTTTCCTGCCGTGGAAGAGAAACGAGGCTTTTCTCTAAAACGGCAGAGAACTCCCTTCTCTTGTTGATCTTTTTCTTGGACAGCTCCTTGCGCTTCCTCCCTCTCCTCCCTCGTGCATTCTTCATTGATCAACACGCCTTGTTCCATTAGCTCCTCGCTCCGTGCTACGCCTTCTTCTCCTAAGTACCTGATCATGTAATAATTCAAAGACTTAGGTAGTATAAAATTCTCATTAATTAAAACACCAGGTTCATTAAGAAACAAGTTCACCTGTTGTTCTAGTAGCTTAGCACGAGCTCTTGTGATTGGTCCAATCCGTATCTCATTGGATTGATGCTTCTTTGCAATTGGAACATCTTCATTATCAATTGGGGTAGGTGTAACTGTAGGGATGTCCTCATCAACCTATGTAGTAGATTGGCTATAGCTAAGGTTAAGGAAAAGTGCAAACTTAACACTTTGTTAAAGTTCCTGCCGTGGCAGAAAACATGACCAAAAACATGCGGTGGCAGAAGTTTCTGTACCACGGCAGAAAAACACACAGAAACGGTGTCGTGGCAGACCGGCGGCAGAATAGCGGCTCCTGGCTGAGAAACGCGGCAGAAACATGCCGCGGTAGGTGTAGCATCCCAATTGTCTAACAATTGTAATGCTACTTGGTCTAGTAATATAATGGCTACTTCAAATATATAATTGTTGCATTATCATTATATCATGCTCATGTCATCATGCCACCTTGCATTTGAGCATCATATAAAACCCTTTTCCATTTGGTTCTTATCTCATATGCATCATTAATTGTATTTGCCTCTTGATATTGTATTTGGTTCTTGATATATTGTTTAAATGCCCAAGTTGAGTTGGGGGCATATCTCTTATTAACTCCACCACCTTTCTTTCACCACCTTATAATTCCACCATCCAACTAAATATGAGCTTGGCACTTATTGGTTTTACCTCTAGCTCATGTGGGTTGGGATGGACCCAATTCTTTTCCACATGCTCTCATCTTGGCATCATGTTGTTTTCACATTATTGATATATGAGAGCCACATGGCCATCTTTGCATGCCTTGTGAATGGAACCCTTTTTCTAGCTTCCATATGTGTTGTGTTGAGGTTATTTTCATGTTTGGATACTTTTGGGCTTATTAAATGCCTAGTGGCACATACACACTAGCAAATCCCAATTTTACTCAAACATGGTCATCTCCATCTATTCCACATGGGGCATCCTTTAATTCTTTTTGCTTGGCTTTATTCCAATTTTTGGGAATGCATAATAATAATGCCATGTAATAATATTGTTTTCACAAGAATCAACATGGCAATAAATATTTTGCATGGGCCATGCAAGAGCCACCTTTTCTAGCTTTTGGTTTTATTTGAATATTGAGTGGATCATCATCTATCTCCTTCTCTCCTTCTCTTTGGCTTGATCTAGTTGTCTTGCAAAAATCCATCATCACCACCACATCCCTCTCTTTTCTTGTCTTGAGCTTGTTGGAGCTTGTCTAGTGCATGCTTGATCTTGTCATAAAGGGCCACTCCATCTAATCTCTCCTCTCTCTCTAAACCTCTCTCCTAATCTATACCTAAGCTAAACCCTAAACCTAACCCTCCATCTAACCCATGACCTACCCTAGCTACCACCTCCCGCTCTCGGCCTCTCTCCCTGCCAAGGCTACCCCACCTAGCCACCCTCCCCCTGGTCGAGATACCCCTCTCACCTAACCCTTGCTCCAAACCTAGCTCAAACCCGAGCCTAGCTCTAACCCTACCCGAGTCTCACCTCTCTCTCCCTATCTCTCTCTCTCTACCAAGCGGGTCCTACACCGAGCCACCCTCCCTGGCCTCGCCTCTGGTCCCACCTGGAAGCCCCCATGCACCTGCCCTGCCCCTGCCCGACCGAGCACATGAGGAGAGGAGGAGAAAAAGGTGGCCGAGCCACCTTTTCCCTCCACCACTCCCCCACGGCACCCCCTCTCCCTCTCTGCTATCTACCACCGTCCCCTGGCTCCCCTCTGCCCCAGATCCACCCCAGGCGCCTGCCCTCCCCTCCTTCCTTCTTCTCCATCGCCGCCGCTACCCCATCGCCGGCAGAACCGTCGGCCTCCTCCACGTCCCGTTGATCCAGTCGAGCCGTGCGTCCGTGAAGTGGCCTGGGAGATCGAGGAGGGTCCCCTGCATCGTCCTGTACCCGCTGTCGAGGAGGAGACGCGCCAGAGCCGGAGATCACCGCCGAGCCGACGCCGAAACCCTAGCTCCGTCCGGCCTCTGCCTCGTCGGCGATCAACTGCTCTCCTGCCCGATCGAACACCGTCAACTAACTCTCGGTGAGCTCCCCGACCTCCCTGACATGGTCCCCTTCGCCGTGACGCCTCAGATTCACCGGACAAACCGCCGAGCACCCTCTGTGCGCCGGCGTCTCGATCTTTCTCCTCGCCGTAGCATCGCGTAAGCCCTATCTAGGCCCCGTCCGCATCCCTGACACCAACCCCCACCCCACCGCGCTGGTTGCGCCCCGCAGCGCGCACTCCCGCGTCCCAGGTTCGAATCCCCGCCTCGCGCGAGCACCGATCTGTCCGCGGAGGAAGAGGAACAGTACGGCGCTCCTTTTTGCTTTTAACCCCCTTGCTGTTTTTCGGCTAAACCCGCAGTCCGCGTAGCCCCACCGTCAGCCTCTCTGTTTGATTTGCTAAAACACCCCCGCCGTTTTACGCCCTTAACCCGCGCTCCCGGGCTCTCCCACGTGGCACTCCCCCGCTGGCGCGCCCGCGTGTGGCCCCGAGGACGCCCTGGCCCCACCTGTCATTCTCTTAGTCTAGCCTAGCTCGCGGTGACAAAAGCTTTTCGCGCGCGTGTGCTGCTGAGTCAGCTCGGGACCCACCTGTCATTGTCTCTGGCTAGCACTGGGCTGAGTAACAAAAACTTTTCTGTAATCTGTTTAAATTCAAACCTTTTCAAATTTAATTCAAATTCAAATTTAATTCTGTTTTTAAATAACTTTTAAAATACAAATCCAAATAATATAAATAATATATGTTTTCAAATCAGAAAAATGTGAGGAGTTCAAATATGCCATTCAAAATATATTTTTTAACACTTATTTTTCCAAGTTAATTAAAATTACATTAAAATGCCCTTTTTCCTTAATTAATTAATAACTTTTGTTTTATAACTCCAAATTTAACAAATAATGTCTAAAATGATTAGCTCGACGAGACCTTTCTGTTTATCCATTCCTTTATCTGTTTTGCAGCATGCATCATATAAATATAAAGTATACAGCAACTAATATGAGGATAAAATGGGGCCAAAACTCAATAAAATGATTTATTCTTGTATTCCACACCTCACCCATGCCATGCTACTTTAATGCCATGCAAAATTGTGCATCATTCATCATGGCATGATTGTTTGCTTGATGCATTTTATTCATATGCTTGTGCACTTTATTTATGTTGGCCCTTGTTTGGTTCTTCTTCGAATAGACGCTGAGCAGGGGATATATCAAGAGACCCAGGAGCACTACCCAGATCCTTCTCTCGCTTCAACTGAGCTGCCAGGCAAGCACTACCACATGCTTGCATACATATAGTACCTATTGCCTCTATCTTATTCTTGCATCGTTGAGTCGCAATTGCATTAAATTGAATCCCAAGTACAGCCATTATTCGTGGTATCGACAAGCCCAGTCACATTTTCGGGTTCCCAGTCGTTTACAGCCATTGAAGAAAACCTTGAGTCCGTCTCAGAGTCGGCCAACTTCGTCGCGGGTAGCTTAATGGGGTGGCCCCCTGAAATATTTCTGAATCCTGTGATCGCTTTGTCGTGACTGCCTCGTTGGGTTTTGATTTGGTTTTTCCGAGGCATATCGAGTGTGTGTTGCTATTTGTGCACCCCTGCAGGGTAAAACTTTCTGAAAGCCGTGTCCGCGGTTATGGACGACTTGGAGCACAGTTTCTCAATCATAGACAAGAATAACTAAAGTACCGCTTTTAATTTGACTAAATAACTGACTAGTAAATAGTGCAACTCTCACGGAATGGTTAATAAAACTGCCAACGGATGGGGGGTTGTTCGTCCGCTTCCTCGTCGGTAAGCGAGGAGGAGGATGGATCTGTTAAGATTACCGTCATAACTGTTGTTATTATTCACGGACATCCGTCTATCTTTGGTTAGGCGGATGGTTAGCGAGTATCTATAGAATTGTTAGGGTTTATCCTTTGCTGCAATTGCGTCACCCCAGGTTGTGTCCCCTTTAGAGGCATAAAGACTTGCTGAGTACCCCTAGGGTCTCACACGATAAATTATTGGTTCAGATGAACAGGTACACTCGCAAGACGGATACTGGGTGGAAGAGACGGACGATGTGGGCAACGATCATTCGGTGTAGAGATTCCGGGAACGGGGATCCGTGAGATCTGTGGGCGGGATCTGCTTATTTATGGGCATCTTATGCCGATTTGCTTCTTATCCGTACTCGGATTTTGTCTTCCGCTTCCGCCTGATACTCTGTTGTTTGATCTATGAGGAGATATCCTAAACTATTATATCTATCTAGGATATTTGGATCTTGCCGTATGGCGTTGCTATATTTCCTTTCTTTTTAGATGGAATGGCTCTGATGTACTGTTGTATGGTGGCTTGCATACATACTCATTTGTGTATGTAGTTGATCCCTTCGCCTGCCGATTACGCCGCCCGTTCTTGTCTCGATGTTTGGAAATGGTTGGGACGGCCGAAAGGTCTACCTGTGAGTGGCATTTGGGCCCCACCGTACTATTTCAACCATTTCTGCTCATCCAGGCTTGTAACTAGGAACGTAATTCACCGAGGTAGTAGTAGGTGTGGCGGCAGGGCGCTAGCGCACGGCAGAAGAAATCCTGCCGTGGCAGGAGTCCGATCCGGGGCAGACCCGGTTTCGCGGCAGAGAAACTAGGTGTTTCCATGCCGCGGTAGAGTCGGTAAGTTTTTTTTTGTGAAACCGACTCGGCCAAGAGAAATTAACGAGGACTCTTCAACCTAGATCGGATCTGAATATGGCGTGGAAGACAGGTGATGAACACGACTATAAAGAGGAAAACAATGAAAGAAAAACTAGATCTAGACTAATTGATGAACACGACCAGCAACTATTACTCGTCTAGGATGTAATCTAGGCTATGGCGAATCTTTTTGTGGGGCTATTTTCTGTATAGGACGAAAACACCCTCTAATCTATGGATGGATTCTGTATTGCTTACCGAGGCAACAAGGAAATCTGATACCAAGATGATATGGGGTGGCCCGATCTTCTCAGCAAGCTCTTGTCGATGGTAATGGTGGATGATTGATAACTAGTGCTTAGCTATGATCTCTCCCACTCGATCCCTGATGCCAATGCAACAGCTCTCGAACCTTGTAGGATATTCACAACAACACACTCTTGCGCACGCAGCCATGACCACGAACTATAGTATGCAATCTACTAATTCCCAATGGAACAATAGATCACACTCAATTATAGTTGGCAAATTCGAACACAGGGTAATTCCAGAGGTTCTATGAAATAAACAACTCCAAAATATTTTAACGTGGTCTAAAAACACTAACTACGGCGCCCCATCTATTTATGGGTTCAGGAGGCGGCGGCCTATGGGGGAACCCGAGTTGGTTCCACCCAACCAGGATACAAACCAGCCATAAAGTGGCTCGGCCAATCTGGCTCTGCCGTGGCAAAGTCCTAGCCTCTCATTGAAGCGTAGCCCTAGGTAACTCTGTTTGATTCGTCATGTCAACTCTTTATCCATAGAGGTTGACGTGGAAGAAATTGTACCTTCACACAACAAAGACCAAGCAACATATGTTTGTGTGTGATAGAGGAGCATGTCATTTGTGGCATGTCCATTCTTGTTCACAACACTATTAGCACAACTCAAGTATAGCAAACGGGATGCATATGCAAGGTCAAAGTGCATGGAACTCGTTTGAACATCATCCAAATGTGGGAACTCAAAAACTCCATATAACATCTTAGTGTGACACTCAAAGCAATTGGCTAAGATATGGATCAACATCTTTGATGCAAGAGTAGGAGAATTCGGCAAAAACACATACGGAAAGATATCCAAAACAACATCATTATGTGTGCAAACCAACCATTGGAAAGAACAATTGTTCAATATGTTGGATGCCATACACATATCATCAAAAGCCAAAATCATGGGGGTATGAGTATCGCAAGCGGAAGAAAAAACAACGTGTTTGCAAACAAACCAGATGAAAGAGCAAGTGGTCCTTATGTTTGTTGCAACAACAATACGAGAGACTTGGAAGCTCTCGTGACAATACATGCTCAAATTGGCATTATGGTTGCACACAAAACATCGGAAAGAGAAATTGTTCAACATTTTTGTGGCAACACACAAAGCATCAATATCTAGCAATGAAACATGATTGTCACAAGGTGAAAGAATACCATTAACGTGCTTGCAATCAAACCATAGGAAAGAGCGATTTGACAACATGAAAGATGCAAGGCATGAAAAAGGTATCTGTCGTGGTGGTGTCACGGCAGATGCCATGGATAGGCTAAAGGTGGGGACTAAATGCACTAGGGGAATCCAGGGAGGGATAGTGTGGTGATTCCACACACACAGTAGCTTTGTATTTGATTCACTTCCATGGATTACAAATGCTCCTTGAGCTGTATTGGATAGAGGAGGAAGAAGGAGCTCTCTTACTCTCACCACTCTCTAGCTCTTAGTAACTTGCTAGAAGAACATAACCTCCAAAGACCAACCTCGTCAAACTGAACCCTTTCTATAGAGGCCCTAGCCCTCCTTATATAGGGGTGGCTAGGTCTCCAATTAGGGCATATGTGGAGGCATATTCCAGGGAATATGCCTCTTCCCAAAATAGTAAGCCGACCGGGTCACTTTCCCCCGCGTCATCCATGCAGAGGATACGTGAGCCTCTGCGGCGCCCGTGTCAGCCGACATTGGCATTGTCACCTTTGTCGGCCACGCCTCGGTGGTCCTGCCCCCGTCCGCTTCGCTCATGCTCTGCGTACAGTGGTCACCTTTGACCAGCGAGATACATTCCTTCTCCTACAAGCTTGATATGACTCGGATCGTACATAGCTGATCTGGCCACCCATGTTCCTGCATACAAGTTAGATTCATCCATCCGACTTACGACTTAAGTCGGTTGAGACCCAGTTAGGTGGACATCCCCTGGTCCGGGTTACCCCGTGATTCGGCCTGCCTTGAGATGACTCGGCCAGCATCCGCTTTGACCTTGCCGTACCTTGGCTAACTCCGCCTTTATACCCCAGCGTGACCCTACCCGGGGGTATCCCCCCAACATTAGTCCCCGAAGCTGGTGCGGTCTTAGCTACCTTAGCCGCTAAGGCCATAGCAGGTTCAACTTCACTGAGCTTTGTGTTCCTTTTCCGAGTTACCTCTTATCTCAGATCTCATGGGTTTACTTTCCCTTGGCACATTCCAAGTTTTCACTTGTTGGCCGGGTTACCACATTCTCATCCGGGTCATTCTTCCTTCTCTCGTACGCTTCCCCACGTGGAGGCTAATCATTAGTTTGCCTCATTTTAAGGGCCAGCAACAGTAACCGCCGCAGTTATTGTCAGGAGTTACTGTGCGCACGTTACATCACGCCTGCCTCCTCGTTAACTGTATCACTGCATCGCGTCATGGGATCCGCTACGCCCTATGGTCCTTCGTGTGGATCATCGCTGATTGGTCAATCCGGGTTATACACGGCCGCACGATGTGGCCCGCCCGCGAAATGCGATCCCACTACCCCTTACGGGAGTGGTTAAATAGGGGAGGGGCGCGCCCCTTGGTTCATTTCCCCGCTCCCGCGCCCCTCTGCCTTTGCCTTTTTCTCTCCTTCTCCATCGACAGCACCGCCGCCGCCGCACCTGAGCAGCTGCATCGCTGCTGCGCTGCCTCCACACGCACCAGCGTCGCTGTCGCCTCCGCGCATCTCTTCCGCCACGGGTCACTGCCAGTCTAGGCCACTGCCACCCACCGCCACTAGCGCCAGTGAGGGCAGTGACCTCAAGATGACAGAAGAAGATCTCACCGTCGCCGAGCAGGAGATGGAAGAAGACGCAGCGACCGCCGACCGCGGCTCGTGGGCTGGATCTTGGGTTTGCCAGGACGACCTGGATTGGCTCTATCGCACCAGGCGCATCCCGGAGGGTGTCACTGCATGCCTCGCTTCCGCCGAGCTTGCCCCCTCACCCAATCCGGGTGAGTATGTGGTGTTCCTTTCTCATTTCCAACGCGGATTTGGTCTCCCAGCCAGTGACTTTTCCACGACTGGCTAAACACATACGAGCTCCAGCCGCACCATCTTCCGGCTAATGCCATCACTTCTCTCTCCGCCTTTGCCTCCACCATCGAGGGTTACGCCGGACTATGGCCCATGAAGGAGCTCTGGATCCGGTTCTTTGGCCTCCGCCGAAACGTGATTCCGAACATCTAGCTTGACCCGGAGGACAAGAAGCTCACGCAGTTCGGTGCTGCGTCAATTTCTCCTCGGAGGTTGTCCGTCTTCCCCCGAGTCACTGGGCTGGACTCTTGCATGGGATGGGCCCGTACTTTCTTCTATGTCTGGAACAACACCACCGACGATCTGATCCGGCTGCGCCCCTATACTCCGGGTCCTCCTAACCCAGAATTGTGGGACATTATCCCCAAGAAGCCCATAGTCTTAGCGAACCAAGTTAACAAGAGGTTCAAGGAGTTAAAGGACCTCGGATTGCGCAACGAGGAAGCCATGATTACATTTGTCTGTAACCGGATCTCCCCCTTCAGAAACGCTCACATAAGGTCTGTCACATGAGCTGGGGCCGCGACCCCAACCGGACCTCGTCTTTCGAGTTGAGCAACACAGAGATCTACCGCCGGGTCAAGGCCCTCTTCACCACCCACAAGGACTTCTCCTCTGAGTGGAAGTGGGGAATTGAACACTATTGCCGAGATAGGCTTCCTCCCGTGGTAAGCTTCATGCCGCAAACTTTGTCCGAATTAAATCATATGTCGGTCGCTGTTGTATATTTAACCCTGTTGTCTTTTCTTTCCCTTAGCAATTCCTTCAGCAAACTATCGAGGATGGCACCGAGCCCTCTTTCAAATGCGCGCCTGACCGGGATACCTCTAACGAGGAGGAACCGGATCAGGAGATGTTCCTTCCAATGGCCGACGTGACCAAGCGACCCACCGGTAAACTCTCTTCCATTAGAGATTGGCCTGACGATGAAGATGACTCGGATGTTGAGGTGATGGAAGCATTTGACGCTGTCCCCCTTTATTATGCTTTTCCGGCATCAGCTAACCCCGGTGGGCAGATCCATGAGGACCCTCCCCTTGCCGTGGGTGATCCTGTTCTGGTCACGCCGAAGAAGAAAAGGGGAGCCGCATCAACTTCTTCCTTCGGACCTTCTCAGCCAGCCAAAAGGCAAAAGAAGTCCGGGGACAAAACTGCCACCAAGCCTGCAACCAAGGCCACAGCACGAAGGGCTCAGAAGCCCAAGGAGCCCCTGACCTCGAATGAGTAAGCCTCTTTTCCCTTTTCCATTTACTTGTTCTTCTATTGTTATAGTTTCTCATCCGACAATGCTTGATTCGGCAGGGCCGTGGTGGAGGTCCCACAGAGTGGATCCGGCATTGCCTCCCCGCTCCGACACAGCCCTTCTCCCCCTCGTGGAGACGATTCACGCCTGCTGAGCCCTATCTCGGAGGGTTCAGCGGCTGCTCCGGGTTCCAGCCCACCTCGTCAAGAGGAGGGCAACCCTGGAGCGGGGGAGATTGGCTCTGCCGTGGCAGCGGCCACCACTACTTCGGCTCCACCAGCTACCACCGAGGTTACCTCGGCATCTCCACCGAAGAAGAAACCAACACCAGCACCAGCACCAACTCCAGCACCAGCAGCAAAAGCAACAGCAGCAGCACCAAGCCCCTCCGCCTCGTCCGAGTCTTCCCATTCTCGGCGAGAAAGCACCAAGGCAGCTCCCAAGGGTAAATCTGCTACAACAACTTCCACTTCTTAGCAGCAACCTAAGGGCAAGAAGGCCCCTGACGCTACCAGGGAAACGTTCGTCGAGGCTGGACAGCGCACACTCATGTCCATGCTTTCGAAGAAAACTCCACCACCGAAGGACGCCCCTGCCGAGCCAGCTGACGCGTAACTCATTTTGCACACCAGTCCTGCTCTTGCCCAGGTTGAGAGGAGGGAAGCACATGCCAAGGGCCTAGTGGCGCCCCACATGCTCAGCGGCGAACGATACCCTTCGACCTTGATTGAGTTCGTGAACAACTAGAACAAGGCGGAGTTCTTCCACAACGATGATCTCCCGGAGAAGTTTGGTCCCGCTGAATTTCCTGCTCAAATGAACACAACCGCTAAGGCAATTAACCTTGCGGGTCAGATGATGGAGGTACGTTACTTCACCGCTTCCTTAGCATGTTGTAGATATTAGTGATATAACCATTAGTCCCCGAGCCTCCGGGGGAGTAACTTGTTACTCGGCCGGATGCTTCTTAGAAAACTAACGTAGCTCCTTGATAACTTCGAATATGCACACACCTAGAGCCGGGTTAAGTTCCACTTGGCCCGGATCTTGTTCACTTTGAATATGCGCACACCTAGAGCCGGGTTAAGTTCCACTTGGCCCGGATCTTGTACACTTTGAATATGCACACACCTAGAGCCGGGTTAAGTTCCACTTGGCCCGGATCTTGTACACTTCGAATATGCACACACCTAGAGCCGGGTTAAGTTCCACTTGGCCCGGATTTTGTACACTTCGAATATGCACACACCTAGAGCCGGGTTAAGTTCCACTTGGCCCGGATCTTGTACACTTTGAATATGCACACACCTAGATCCGGGTTAAGTTCCACTTGGCCCGGATTTTGTACACTTTGAATATGCACACACCTAGAGCCGGGTTAAGTTCCACTTGGCCCGGATTTTGTACACTTCGAATATGCACACACCTAGAGCCGGGTTAAGTTCCACTTGGCCCGGATTTTGTACACTTCGAATATGCACACACCTAGAGCCGGGTTAAGTTTCCACTTGGCCCGGATTTTGTGCACTTCGAATATGCACAAGACTAAGCTATATTTTTGTACTCTTTTCAAGTGACCACCAACCGCCGGAGCGCTGAGTTTCAACGTCTCCTAGACACTCACAAGATGTTGCATGCAAAGCATAATGCACATCTCGCTGAGCACGAGAAAAGGGGTAAGTTCTCTTCTTGACATGTTGCCGTTTTCCTTCATCTTTTTCTACCGAACTAATCCATCATTCGGTTTTCGCAGCTGGGGTGGAAGTTGAGAATACCATCATGAGGAAGAATCTTGACCAGATCAAGGTTAAGTTACTTTCGTGCGACCTTGCTATGCTTTCTATCTTCTTTTCTCCTTGGCTCGGTGAACATTCATACCTCGGCTTTGCCGGGTCAACCCACTATTTCAGCATCGCTGGAAGATAGTGTGTCCGTGCCAGATATGATGCTGCATTTTCTCGAACAAGCAGGGCAGCATCAGGCCGAGCTCAAAAAGAAAGATGATGAGCTTGCCCTCCTCCGAACCAAGGATGATGAAATTGCCAAGCTCAAGGCTGATATGAAGAAGTTGAAAGCGCAGCACCAATCCGAACTTCAAAAAGCCGGCCAGGACTATACTGAAGAGCACGAGCGCCTCAATCTCCAGATTTCCAAGGACCAAGAACTTCTCCAGGAGGCCGATGTCAAACTTGAGTCGGCGAATACTAAACTTGTGCAGCTTCGTAAAAGGCATGATGATTGTACCAAGGAGTTCACCCGGATCCACAACCATATTTCACGTAAGTTCCTTTCCCTCATCCGGCATATTTCTCCGAGTTACTTCACATGTCTTTTCTTTACCTGCTTCTCTTGTCTTGTTTTCAGGAAAATTTCCAGAGGGCAATGCCATTGCGAGCACCACTGTTGCTAAGTTCCGCCGAGAGAGGGGTACCCCCATTGCTCCTGACGCTGAAGAGATTCCCTATGACATGGAGGACCTGTTGGTCAGCTTGTCCTCTCGCGTGGAAATCGTGAAGAACTATGGCAAGGATATCCTTGACGTGGCAGTCCGAATCTTCAACACTTTTTGGCCTGTAGAGGATACTCCGGAGGGGACGCAGTTCTTGTTGATAAGTTGATGGAATGCGAGACCCAGCTCGGCCTTTGGAGGGAATCCGCTGGACGTGCCGGAGCTGAGACCGTTCTCCACTACGTGCTTACGTGGTACGAGAAGATCGACCTCAACATCCTAGCGCGCATGCGTACCGGATCCAGATGATCCAGTGACCCGGAGTGGATAGCTCAGCGCAAGGCTTGTGCCCATAGCCTCATCGAATATGCCCCCGTTCACGAATGGAATGAGGGTCCAAGCTTCCTTGGTGGCGCGGATGATGAATACGCTGAAAACATTGAAGATGGCTCGGATGAGGATGAAGAGGACGAGGCTTCGGACGTCGAGGAAGACAAAGATGAAGCTGAAGCCGAAGCTGGGGCTGCACCCGCTGGCGCCGAACTACCTCCTCCTGCTGCTCCTTGAGCGAAAAAAACTCTTAAATTTCATCAGATCCCCGGTATGCCGGGTGGAATTGTATCAAGCACACAAGTGATATTTTGCTACTAAGTTTTCATGCCGGATTAACTTGGGCATAGTCCCCGAGTTTCATTTTCTTGTTCATCCAATCTTTTGGCTCGGCTCGTGTCTACCTTGATTCGGTTTTATGACTTACGAGTCCGAGCTTCAAAAATTGTCTTAACAATACTTGGAAACTTTAGGATTAGCTCAAAGTAATTCAGCATAGTAAATCGAAAGTAAACATAAGGTTAGTCCGAAAAACAAGTGTCGGCTCGATTAAGTTTGTTTCCTTAGTCGTTTTTCATGTGCTACGCAATTCCAAACTTGTTCTCTTGCTTGCCATGAAGCCAATTCTTGTTGGACAGCAGCAAGTCGAAGAGTTGGGTTCTTGGTGCTCACACATTACTAATCCATCCTAAGTAGAACAACTTACGCCAGCCGACGTATAAATAATAGACACAGAAGACAACAAATATTATTAAGGCAGACCCCGAGTTACTGCTCGAGGTGGCAACATTTCATTGATAGGCTCATTGCCGGCATACATACCGACATATGAGAGACTCGGATACATACACTTCTCTGCTAAGTGTAGAAAGAACGAAGTAGACCTACATTCCATGGACGCTTAGATTCCTCGCCGGACCTGTCCGCCTTGTTCTTTTCCTGTGGTTTTGCATCGATAAGATAGTAAGAATCATTGTGTAATGCTTTGCTCACAATGAATGGCCCTTCCCATGGGGGGATAACTTATGCATGCCAGCAGTACGTTGTACCAACCGGAGTACTAGATCACCTTCCCGGAAGACTCGGGGGTTTACTTTCTAGCTATGATAGCGTCGGAGATTTTGCTGATATATGGCGGATCTGGACAATGCCAATTCTCTCGCTTCTTCCAGCAGATCAACATCGTTTTGCCGGGCTTCTTTCACTTCGGCTTCTGTGTATTGGGTGACCCTAGGCAAGTCATGCTCTATGTCGGCTGGTAATACAGGTTCTGCCCCATATACCAGAAAAAATGGCGTGTAGCCTGTTGATTGATTCCGAGTTGTTCTTAAACCCCACAATACCGCTGGTAGTTCTTCTATCCAGCACCCCACTGATCTTTGCAGCGGCTCAATGAGCCGAGGTTTTATCCCAAATAATACCAATCCGTTGGATCTTTCCACTTGTCCGTTCGATGCGGGGTGGGCTACCGAGGCAACGTCCAGCCGGATGCTCTTATCTCTGCAGAATCGCGCAAATGCTCCTTCAGCAAAATTTGTGCCATTATCAGTTATGATACTGTGAGGATAACCGTATCTCAAGATGATGTCTTTGAGAAATGTCACGGCCGTAGCTCCATCACATTTTCTTATTGGCTTTACTTCAATCCACTTTGTAAACTTATCCACCATGGCCAAAATGTTTGTCATATTTCCCCTTGCTGGTTTGAACGGGCCAACCATGTCCAAACACCATACGGCAAATGGCCAAGTGATTGGTATGGTCTTGAGCTCCGACATTGGCATATGTGTCTTGGTAGCATACCTCTGACAACCATTGCATTTTCTTACCAAATCTTGTGCTTGTTCTAATGCACTTGGCCAGTAGAATCCATGCCAGAAAGCTTTTGCTACCAAGGCTCTGGACGAGGCATGATGCCCACATTCCCCTTGATGTATATCTTGGAGGATGTCAAGCCCTTCTTCCGGGTCAACACATAGCTGGAGGACATTAGTCACACTCCTTTTGTATAGCTCGTAATTGATGATTGTGTATGCCTTTGCTCTCCTCTGAGTTTGCCTGGATAGCACCTCCTTAGTGGGTAAAGTTCCATCTTTCAGGAATTGAAATATAGGTAGTGCCCAAGCTGGTATTGCACGTACAAGGAACACATCCTCATCAATTTCCATCTGATCCACCGGTATAACTTCAACCGGATCATGCTGAGCAGTCCCCGGGTCTTGCGAAGCAGTCCCCGGGTTTGCCGAGGCAGTCCCCGGGTCGGTCGAGGCAGTCCCCGGGTTTCATGCACCACCTCCCATGTCAATGTCCATGGGCACAACTCCGGACTCCGGATCCTCCGGGACGTAGATTGAGTCGGTTTCTGGGGACGGTCTGATGGATGGTTTTCTGAGGTGTTCTAATGCTACACCTGGTGGAATTGCTTGTCGGGTTGATCCAAGCTTCGACAATACGTCGGCAGCCTCATTTTCCACCCGGGGTACATGGCGAAATTCGCATCCCTCAAAGTAACCAGATATTTTTTGTACATGGAATCTGTATAATGCCATGTTTGGATCAAGAGCGTCCCACAGCCCCGACACTTGCTGAACTACCAAATCCGAGTCGCCAAAGCATTGGATCCGACGTATCCCAATTTGTTTTGCCACTTTGAGCCCATGCACAAGTGCTTCATATTCAGCGACATTGTTCGACGCTGCGAAATGGATCTATAGCACATACTTCAACCGGTCATTCTTTGGCGAGGTAAGCACAACTCCGGCGCCTAACCCGGTTTTTGTCTTTGACCCGTCAAAGTGCATTCTCCAGTAGTTCGGATCTGGTAATGGCAGTTCGTATTGCACCTCGGCCCAGTCCACAAAAAAGTCAGCCACAGCCTGAGACTTGATTGCTTCTCTTCTGTCATATTGTGGCGCATAGGGAGCTAGTTCAATTGCCCATTTTGCAATCCTGCCACTTGCATCCTTGTTACTCATTATCTTGGATATGGGAGCTTCACATATTACTTTGATAGGGTGCTCCTCAAAATAATGCTTTAGCTTCTTTGCCGACATATACACACCATACGGCACTTTCTGATAGTGCGGATATTTTTGCTTTGATGCTAACAATACCTTGCTCAGATAATATACTGCCCTTTGCAATGACTTACCCTTTTCGTCGCGCTCTACCACGATTACTGCACTTACAACTCGGTTGGTTGCGGCTATATAGAGCAACATTGGCTCCTTTGATAGTGGAGAGGCTAACACTGGTGCAGTGGCTAACATTTTCTTTAATTGTATAAAGGCTTCATTGGCATGCGGCGTCCAAATGAACTTGTCCGACTTTTTTATGAGTTGATAGAGAGGCAATGCCTTTTCTCCCAACCGACACACAAACCGGCTTAACGAGGCCAGGCAGCCAGTGAACTTCTGGACATCGTTAAGGAACTTCGGCAGTTCCATTCGCTCTATGGCCCGGATCTTAGTTGGATTAACTTCAATACCTCGGCTGGAGACAAGAAATCCGAGTAATTTTCCAGCCGGGACACCGAAGGTACATTTTTCCGGGTTGAGCTTCATCCCGAACCTCCTTAGGTTCACGAATGTCTGCCTGATATCGTCAAGGAGCGTTTTTCTTTCCTTGGTCTTGATAACCACATCATCCACATATACTTGTACATTTTGACCAATTTGGTCGTGCAAACATTTCTGCATACATCTTTGGTACGTTGCCCCTGCATTACGTAAACCAAATGGCATGGTGCGATAGCAATAAGCCCCATACGGGGTGATAAATGTAGTTTTTATTTGATCATCCGGATTCAGGGGTATCTGGTGGAAACCAGAATACGCATCAATGAATGACAACAGTTCACACCCAGCGGTTGAGTCTATGACCTGGTCTATTCTTGGCAGTGGAAATGGATCTTTTGGACACGCTTTATTCAAGTTCGTGTAATCGATACACATACGCCAAACCACTGCCACATTTGGATCATCCTTCTTCTTCTCCACCAGCACCGGATTAGATAGCCAATCCGGGTAAAGAACTTCCATGATAAATCCTGCTGCTAGTAACCGAGCTATCTCGTCTCCAATGACTTTTCTCCTATCTTCGGCGAAGCGGCGGAGAGGTTTCTTCACCGGCCTTGCTCTGGGTCTCACGTTCAAAGAGTGCTCGGCCAACTCCCTTGGAACACCTTGCAAGTCCTGTGTGGACCAAGCAAAAATATCCCGATTCTCATGGAGGAAGTTGACGATCTCACTTTCCTATTTATCATTTAACCTGGCACCAATTGTTATGGTGCGCTCTGGGAACATATCATCAACAAGCACTCTCTTGGTATCCTTCGTGGCTTGGAACGAAACACTACCATGCGGATTACTCAACGCCGGCATATATTGCTGTGCGGACTGAGCCAACGCCGCCACCTCCTGTATCTTCCTTTTTTCTTACGCAATCACGAGTGACTCGGCTAGGTTAGACTCGGCTGACTCACACTCAATGGAACGTCGGAAATCTCCAGCAATGGTAATCACTCCATTTGGCTCAGGCAACTTCATCTTCAGATAGCTGATGTGACAACTTGCCATGAACTTGTTTAGTGCTGGTCTTTCGAGTAACGCGTGATACGCACTTTCTAAGTTCACCACTTCAAACTCCAAATTCTCAGTTCGACAGTTATCTCTCGTGCCGAATAATACGTCAACCCGCACTTTTCTTATGGGCTCACAAGAAATGACTGGCACAATGCCATGGAAAGTTCTCCTTGTAGCTTGGAGCATGTTCTCCGTGATACCCAACTTGTGCATTGTATCTGCATACATGATGTTAATGCTACCGCCATTGTCATCAGTACCTTTGAGAACCTCACATTGATGTTAGGCCCAATGAATGTCGGATCCAGCACTAGCGCATATGAACCGGGACTTGGCATAAGCTTGGGATGATCTTTGATGCTCCAGGTAATTTCCTGGTCCGACCAAGGCATATACCTCGTCACTGCAGGCATTACCGCATTCACCTCCATGTGTCGGTGCTGCAAACTCTTTCTATCTATTTCCTCAGTGGTAAACACACAGTAACTCTGATGATGCTCTCTGTACTCATTCCTCCCCTCATTTCCGGGGTACCTCTGATCCGGCTGATGCTGGTCTTCCACTTGATGCACTGCATCCCTTCTCTCATGGTTATCATACCTCGGCGGAGTGGGAGACAACATTAGCTGTTGCGTGTTTGCTCCGGAGAGCAATTGCTGCTGGGGTAAATCCTGCCGAGGTTGATCGTTCCGAGGTGCCTGGCATTCCTCGAACCACCTTGTTCTATCTTACGCATCCACTCAATGACCCGCTGGCTTACTCAGATTTGGCGTGTGAAATTTACACGACTGATCCAACATTGAATCATAAGTATACCTCGGACGGTCCTTCTTTTCTTGCAACTGTTTCTTTTGCTCTAGCCTCCAAGTTTTCTTGCCATCATTTCTCGGCGTCCATTGTTGCCCTCCAGTTTTCTGACGTTGATTGCCCCTGCTCCGGGCTGATCTTGATTCACAGCAGCAACTCGTTGCGAATTGTACCAGTAATCTGGTCTATCATCTCTTCTCTTACCTCGGTAGTCATTCCTCTGGGATGATCCGGCTCCATCTCTCTGGTAGTACTCCTCATTTGACTCGTTTGACACGAGCCTGGGTTGAGTCAGATCACCCAAAGCATATGAATCAGCAATCCGGATCGTCTCTGCCAATGTAGTTGGCATATCTCTTTGCAATATTTGCCACAACATGCTTGAATATCTGCATCCTTGCGCAAACCATGCTATGGCCTGTGACTCTATCACACCCTCACACGAGTTTCTCACGGTACACCACCGGGTTAAAAACTCCCGGTCCGTCTCGTTCGGTCTCTGCTTACACATAGCTAGGGTCTGTGGCCTATTTGGCCTCTGATACGTACTTGAGAAATTGCTGACGAACATTTCCTCAAAATCGATCTAGCAGTTAATACTTCCGGGTGGCAAATTGTTTAGCCATACCCTTGCTGGCCCCTCCAACATCTGGGGTACGTATCTCACAGCCCATCTCAAGTTGCCTGCAGCAATTTTCATAGCTGTAGCATAGTTTATCAACCAATCTTCCGGCTTTGTACTGTCGTCATACGTCTTTGTGCCTCTAGGTAACTGGAAGTTAGGTACCGGAGGCTCCTTCATGATCCGGGGCCCAAAACACGCAGGACCCGGGGGACCTTGACATTAAATCTGTTCTGACCTATACAGCCGATCCAGTTTTAATCTGGCATCATCAGGCATCAAATCCCTGCTTCCCAATCTTGACACTATCACATGATAGTCCGGCCTTGGGTATCCTGCGTTTACCATTTCCGAATCTCCATCGTTATATCGGTCTTGCTCTCTTGGAGCAACTCTCTGTTGCATACCTCGGCAGGCACTTTGCTCTTTCCTTGGTATATTCCGCTGCTGCGGTTCTCCTGCTCCTGCCGAGTTGCGTTGTCCGGCATTGCCATTTACAGCGTTTCCTTGACCGGCATTGCCTTGGTCACGGTTACCTCGGTCAGCTTCACCTCGGCTCACACTTTGTCGATCGTCATTTCTCTGTACTTCTTTTCCTTTCCCTGCCCTTGTCGGGTCATATGGGACGATTTGTTTGTTCCTCCTGGCCGAGGTTACTACCTCTTCTCTCCTAGGACCACCATGAGGAGACGATGCAGCTCCAGCGGATTTCTCCAGGTTACCCACCGCCGAATGAATGATCTTGGAGGCCCCATCTCTCTCCGGGTTATCCCTAAGCAATTCCTCATTTTGCCTGTTCGCGATCCGAACCAACTCATTGACCCTATTTGCTGTCTTTGGCGGGCTTCACCCGTCAAACCTTCTAACTCGGATGCAGCTGCATCCGCTGCTCTGAGGTTTTTCGCCGGGGTACTATACTTCGGCAGCCCCACGGACAAACAGTTCTCAGATTCCTCAATCCTTGTATCACCCTCTTTGTTCATTTCACTCATGAGAATTCTCCCCTTCACTTTTACATCATCTACTTTATTTGCCTTTGCATACTCACGCAGTGTCATGTTCAACGACTGCTGAGCCGCGGCTATCTTTTTTGCACCCTCTAGAATTTTTTGCCTAGCTTCCTCTAGCTCGGCCTGTGCCTGAGCCGGATCTACCACTACTGCTAGAGGGTTTGCCAAGCTATCCATCACTTCCCGCAGCACATTCTCTGGCCTCTCTAGTGGAGGACCTCTACCTTTCCTCGGTGCCTTAGGCGTTACCTCCGGATCCGGTGCTGGATCTTTGCTTGCGCTAGTGCCAGGCGTGGTCAACATCACCTCAGCACGCTCCGGGGAGCGAGTGATACGCGCCCCGTGAACCATGCTAAGGGGTGGCTCGCCTGCCTCGACAACGTGCCGCGGATGAACGCATGACACATCGACAGCAAGGTAGACCTTATGCGCGCCGAGCTTGACGAAGAGGCCATTGCGCGGGAGTGGATGCTTGCCGAAGTAGCCAGCGTTGTCGCTCACAAAGTCCAGCGCTCCAAAGCGCTGAACAAGCCCGGAAACGATGCGTTCGCCGGTGCCGATGAGGTTTCCCGTCCGGATCTTGACCCCTGCTAGCGCCGCTAGCCCCACGGTGGGCGCCAACTATCATGGTGGTGTCACGGCAGATGCCATGGATAGGCTAAAGGTGGGGACTAAATGCACTAGGGGAATCCAGGGAGGGATAGTAGAGTGATTCCACACACAGTAGCTTTGTATTTGATTCACTTCCACAGATTACAAATGCTCCTTGAGCTGTATTGGAGAGAGGAGGAAGAAGGAGATCTCTTACTCTCACCACTCTCTAGCTCTCAGTAACTTGCTAGAAGAACATAACCTCCAAAGACCTACCTCGTCAAACTCAACCCTTTCTATAGAGGCCCTAGCCCTCCTTATATAGGGGTGGCTAGGTCTCCAATTAGGGCATACGTGGAGGCATATTCCAGGGAATATGCCTCTTCCCAAAATAGTAAGCCGACCGGGTCACTTTCCCCCGCGTCATCCATGCAGAGGCTACGTGAGCCTCTACGGCGCCCACGTCAGCCGACATTGGCATCGTCACCTTTTCCAGCCACGCCTCGGTGGTCCTGCCCCCGTCCGCTTCGCTCATGCTCTGTGTACAGTGGTCACCTTTGACCAGCGAGATACCTTCCTTCTCCTACAATCTTGATATGATCCGGATCGTACATAGTTGATCTGGCCACACCTGTTCCTGCATACAAGTTAGATTCATCCATCCGACTTACGACTTAAGTCGGTTGAGACCCAGTTAGGTGGACATCCCCTGGTCCGGGTTACCCCGTGATTCGGCCTGCCTTGAGATGACTCGGCCAACATCCGCTTTGACCTTGCCGTACCTCGGCTAACTCGGCCTTTATACCCCGGCGTGACCCTACCCAGGGGTATCCCCCCAACAGTATCAGAGCTGGGTTCGATCTTGAACTCACTTGGGGATGCTCTCTAGAGCTATTTTTGTCAACTCATGCTCAACCGAGGTTGACATTCTTGTGTGGGTACCTACACACATCAAACACAAAAGGAAGAATGTGTGTGCATGGTAGAGAAACACATCATCCATCATGACGTATCTCTTCTTGTGTACATCACCATGAGTGTCAATCAAGTATAAAAATATGCATGGTGAGTATGCAAGTGGGGAACATGCTTATCATGGCAATCATCAAAATCTCCAAAATTTGAGAAAGCTATGGGGGCCATCTCAATAGAAACCATATGAAAATTATTGTTGCAAGCAAAACAAGTGAAAGAGCAATTGTTCATCTTATTGCAAGCAAAGGGAGAGATTGTAAAACATTCATGACAAAGCATGGTTCGAGGGGTACCACTGGTAACATCATTGCAAGCAAAACATTGGAAAGATCAATTGTTCAACAAAGTGCAAGCAATGATATCATCAATGTAATGTTTAGAGCATGGCATGTCTATGGCAACATCATCACAATCAAATAATTTCACATGCTCAACATTATGCAAAGGCAAAGTATCGCATGGAAATATCAAAGAAGCATATGTGATATCACAAATATCATCCATAGCATGCCAATCATCACAAGTCATCATGTCCACTAGTGGGATCATGGCATCATCAACACCCGTATTCTTACCTTGTCCATACCTCTCTTATGAAGTAGGTGTTGTTGTAGCATTGGCCTCCATGTGGGCGACTTCTTCATCATGTATCGGGATGGCATCATCTTCATCCAACCTTGTCGCTTCTTGATCCATGGAACCTAGCACATCATTAGAAAACACACTAGAGGTAGAGGGTAAGTCGTTAGAAATCAAAGTGGTCTCACATGACCTATAAACTACCACTCTCAACTCACTAGGTGTATCACTCATGCCCTCCAAGTGGAAGTACTCAATCTCACATATGGTGGAGTCACTCATCTCACTCTTGTTTTCACTCAAGTGGGCTAAGTGGCTCTCATACTCACATGGGTTATGGGGTAACCCCGTGGGTAGCCCCATCTTCACAGATCTCATGGTCAAATCGATGGGAAAGCAAGGGGAAAGGGAGAAGGTAGCGGAAGCGGATGCACACCTCGCGAAGAACACGATGAACACACGCAAAACTCACATGATACAAGGCCGATTTCTCCCACCCGCAGCCACCGGTCCGATAGAATCCTCGCAAGGAAAGATCGGTCAACGTGCTCCCTCGATCCCACGCGAAGAGGGAACAACACCTTGGAGAGGGTCTTGATGTCTTGGAAAAGGGACACCGATGCCAAGGCCTTGTACAACGAGGGAGGCGCGATGCAAACTCCAACGAGGTGGTGACGATAGTCGATCCCCTTTGGTAGAAGGGGATGAGGCAAAACTAGAGATTCCACAAAGGGGGTTGTCTTTAGTCTATCATCTATGCCTAGGGTTACATGAGGGGGTGGGGGCACTATATATAGGCCAGCCACTAGTTCAAGGGAACTTTAGTAATAAAAGGGGAAAGTCTAGGCATACTAAGGGGTACATGGGCCAAAGGCCCAGCTGGCGGCACGTAGGCCCAAATGCTCAGGCCGGAGACTTCGGTGCGGGGTCCAGAGACTCCGGTGTGGGCTAGAGACTCCGGTCTGTCTCCGATGTCATCTCTGGAGGGCCCTTCTGGCTGTCCTCGAGCTTGATCTGAGGGTCGGTCCAGAGATCTATCCCGAGACTCCGGGTCTATTGACGGCAAACCTCTAGGGTGGCTCGATCTTTCCCGATTCCCTTTCAAGTCGAGGATGGAGTGCGGGGAGAGGAGGGGAGGATGAACACGATGAACGCGATGAACACACACACACACACACACAAAACCACGATACACACCAATAGCTCACGCCGGCGGTGACCTGTCTGGCGCAATCCCTAGGATCGGCATCGGGCGGAGGACTCTCTCTCGAACCGGCACGGCGAGATGGGAGACTCGGTGAGATCTTGACATCTTGGCAAAGGGACACCGATGCCAAGGCCTTGTACAACGCAGAGGCACGATGCAAACTCCAACGAGATTTGGTGATATTAGTGCTCCTTGGTCAAGGAGCATGAGGCAAGAACTAGATAGATCCACAAAGGGGTTTACACTAATTCCAATATCATGCCTAGGGTTTACAATGGAGGTGGGGGACTATATATAGGTCAGCCACTTAAACAGGGGTACTTTAGGAATAAAAGACAAGTTCTGGACGGACAAAGGGGGTACATGGGCCGCAGGGCCAAAGGACTTTTCATGCCTGGCGTCGGTCGGTCTAGAGACTCCGGTGTGGAGGACCAGAGACTCCGATGTGGTGGACCGGAGACTCCGGTCTAGGCCGGAGATTCCAGTCAGTGTCCAGACCAGCCTCCGGAGGGGCCTTCAGATTGTCCCAGGGCCCGGTGCAGGGGTCAGACCGGAGAGTGGGCCGGAGTCTCCGGGGTCTTCAGGCCAGAGACTTTGGTGGACCGGAGACTCCGTTGTGCGCAGACCGGAGACTCCGGTCTGAGCAGCTCCAGCGGCTCCTGCTTCATGCTCTGCTCCTTGTTCTCCATCCTTGGGTGCTTGGTGATGAGTCGAGGCTTCGTACATGATGATGCATAGTGTAGTTGCATGAAGTAGCACACCATCCAAGGAGGTATCAAATTGGCACGAGGAGAGGAGCGAGTTCACCTTAGCTTGTAGGAGTTTGGCTCGGGCACGAGTCATGGGTCCATTTGGGGGACTTGTTGGTGTAGATGTAGGAGCGTCTGTAGGACGGGCTGCATCATCTCCCCCCCTTGGGAAAGAGTCATCCTCGACTCTTCATGGTTATCATCTCGAACATCTCCATGGTAGGGTGAGAGATCCTTGACATTGAATGTATTGCTTGCAAGGTACTTGGAGGTCGGTATGTCGATGATGTAGGCATTGTTGTTGATTCTTTTGATGACTTTGAAGGGATCATCTCCTCTTGGCTTGAGCTTGGAGTCACGTTCCTTGGGGAAGCGGTCTTTGATTAGGTGTATCCACACAAGACCACCTTCTTCAAATATCATCTCCTTCTTGTCCTTGTTTAACCTTGAAGCTTGGCGAAGGACTTGTTGTTCGATAGTAGCTCTTGTTTCTTCATGAAGTTTCTTCATAGCTTGTTCACGTTTCTCGACGTCCATGTTCGTGTGCTCATGGAGAGGTAGCGGTAGGATGTCGAGCGCGGTGAGGGGCTCGAAACCATAGACGATCATGAATGGACTCATCTTGGTTGTTGAGTGCTTGGCTCGATTGTAGGCGAACTCGGCGTGTGGAATGCATTCCTCCCAATCCTTGAGGTTTTTCTTGATCAACACACGAAGGAGAGTTCCGAGGCTTCGGTTGAAAACTTCGGTTTAGCCATCGGTTTGAGGATGCGATGCGGATGAAAAGAGGAGCTAGACGCCGAGCTTGGCCATGAGGGTCTTCCATAAGTAGCTCCTGAATTTGACGTCGCGGTCAGAAATGATTGTTCTTGGCACACCGTGAAGACGGACGATTTCCCTGAAAAACAGATTTGCAACATGTGAAGCATCGTCGGTCTTATGGCACAGTGTGAAGTGTGCCATTTTGGAAAAGCGATCCACAACCACAAAGATAGAATCATGACCATGCTTAGATCTAGGCAATCCTAACATGAAGTCCATGCTAATGTCGGACCAAGGTGTATGAGGAATAGGCAATGGCATATAAAGACCATAAGGGTTAGCTTGCGACTTAGCTTGAACACATGTCGTGCATCGTTGAACGTAGTGCTCCACATCACGCTTCATCTTGGGCCAAAAGTAGTGATTGGAGAGCATGTCCAATGTCTTGTCACGGCCAAAGTGACCCATGAGTCCTCCACCATGAGATTCTTGGAGGAGCAAAAGTTGAAGCGACGACTTCGGAATGCATAGCTTGTTTTGTTTAAAGAGAAAGCCCTTATGCAAATAGAAATCATCAACTCCTTTGTCATTGGAGCACTTTGCGAAAATTGGTTCAAAGAACGGATCAGAAGCATACAAAGATTTTATTTCCTCAAGACCCAACATGTTGATTTCAAGTCTCGTAAGAAGGCTTGTATGTTTGCGAGACAATGTGTATGCAACTACATTATCTTTGCCCTTCTTATACTTGACAATGTACAGAAAAGACTCCATGAATTCAACCCACTTAGCGTGTCTCTTGCTCAAGTTAGCTTGGCCTTTGAGATATTTCAACGACTCGTGGTCGGAATGTATGATAAATTTTTGGTCCATAGGTAGTGTTGCCAAACTTGAAGGACACGAACTAAGGCAAAAAGTTCTTTGTCAAAAATCGGATAGTTAAGGCGAGCACCATCAAGTTTCTCGCTATGGTAGGCTATAGGACGTCTGTTTTGCATAAGGACTTATCCAATGACAATACCACTAGCATCACACTCTATCTCAAAAGTTTTTGTGAAATCCGGTAAAGCAAGAAGAGGTGCTTCGATGAGCCTCTTTTTAAGTTCGTCAAAAGCTTTTTGTTGTGCTTTGCCCCACAGAAAGGTGACATTATTTTTGGTCAATTCATTAAGGGGATAAGCAATGGTTGAAAAGTCTTTCACAAAGCGACGATAGAAACCAGCCAACCCATGAAAACTTCGGAGTTCACTCACATTTGTTGGGATGGGCCAATCTCGTATGCCCTTTACCTTGGAAATATCAACTTCTATTCCCTTCGAAGAAACAACAAATCTAAGAAAAAACAGCTTGTCTTTAGCAAAAGTGCACTTGGGAAGATTAGCATAAAGCTTTTCATGTCGAAGGATTTGCAAAACTTCCTTGACATGTGTTATATGGTCCTCAAGTGATTTGCTATAAACAAGAATATCATCGAAATAGACAACAACACTTTTTCTAATGAGAGAACGCAAGATGTGATTCATAAGGCGCATGAAGGTGGATGGGGCATTCGATAAACCAGAGGGCATAACCAACCATTCATAGAGACCAAGTTTAGTCTTGAAGGAGGTTTTCCACTCATCACCTTCAGCCATGCGAATTTTATGGTAACCACTACGAAGATCAATTTTAGAAAAAATAGTGGCTCCACACAACTCATCAAGCATGTCATCGAGACGTGGTATAGGATGTCGATAGCACACAGTGATAGCATTGATTAGACGGCAGTCCATGCATAACCGTAACGTATCATCCGTCTTTGGAACAAGAATCACGGGTACGGCACTTGGACTAGTGCTAGCTTGGATCAAACCTTTGGAGACGAGTTGGTTGATTTGACGTTCGATCTCCTTCGTCTCCTCCGGGTTCGTGCGGTAGGCGGCGCGGTTTGGAAGAGGTGCGCCGGGGATGAGGTCAATGCGATGTTCGATGCCGCGAAGAGGAGGTAGTCCATGTGGGAGCTCTTCGGGGAACACATCCTTGAATTCCTGCAAAACACTCATCAAAGATGGAGGAACATTGGTTAATTCATTAGTTCCTTGCGCTAGTCCCTTGCATAGGAGGACATAGTGCAAGATGGATGGGTTGTTCCGAACATCTCACATCTCACTTTTGGTGGCAAGGAGAACACTCTTAGTTTTTCCACTTGAGTTTGGCTTGTGTCTCTCACTCACTATGAGGTGGTTCTCTCTCTCACCGCTCTTCTCACAAGTAGGTGTTGTGCTTTGCTCCCTCGCTAAATCCTTTGCATTGTCCACAAGTATTTGGCTAGGAATCATCAGTTGCAAAACACATGTTTTGTTGAGCCATTTGAAGGTGTATACATTGGTGCGACCATCATGTTGAGCAGCCTTGTCAAATTGCCACGGTCGACCAAGAAGCATGTGGCAAACTATCATAGGAACCACATCACACTCCACCGTATCTTTGTAAGGACCAATGGCGAAGGAGACCGATACGGTATGCTTGATCTTTACGGACCCTTGGTCACTTAGCCATTGCACGTGGTAGGGGTGCTTGTGTGGGTAAAGGGTGAGGTTGAGCTTCTGACACAACTCTGTTCTAGCAAGGTTCTGGCAACTCCCTCCGTAAATGATCACCTTGATAGATTTGCCATTGATGTCGGCTCGTGTTTGGAAGATATTGGAGCGTTGGTCTTCATGCTCTTGTGCTTGAGTGGTCAAGATCCTTGTGACGACAAGCGATGGACTTGTGTCATGTTCACACATGAGGAGTTCTTGATCATCTTCCACTCGTTGCCTTGCCATTGCTTGCTTGACATGGGCATCAAACTCATCTTCACTCAAGTACTCTTCATCACCATTGTCATGGATGAACAAGACTTTCTTGTTTCCACATTCGGCCGACTTGTGTCCTTTACCTCCACACTTGTAGCATTCACCGTTCAAAGGTGTATCACTCTTTGCTTGCTTACCACTTGGGGGAAGTTTTCCTTGAGGGAGTGTGGGCTTGAAGGAAGGCTTGGGGGTACTTGAGGAGCTTCTATTGAAAGTTGTTGGTGTAGGGGTTAAAGCTTGCTTGTAGGTGAAGTACGTCTTGGGCTTGTTGTACTTGATATCCTCTTGCACTTGACGTTCAGCCTTTGTTGCGACGTGCACAAGCTCAACCATGGTGTTGTATGTTTGGAACTCGACGATGCGCTTGATGGGATGGTTCAACCCAATAAGGAAACATGCCATTGTTTGCTCCATGCGCTCATCAATGTTGGCATGAATCAAGTTGAGTTCCATTTCCTTGAAGTACTCTTCCATGGTCTTTGTCCCTTGACGAAGCGCTTGAAGGTTGTTGAAGAGGTCACGTGTGTAGTGCGCGGGGACGAACCGGGATCTCATGTGAGCCTTGTCTTGCATCACGAGCAACTTGAACTTATTCCCACCAAAGGTTGGCGTAATCATCAAACTCAAGTGAAGCCATGGCGACCATCTTTTTGTTGCTATAATTGTGCATGAGGAAGATCTTGTCGACCTTGAGTGCCCATGAGAGGTATTCTTTGGGGTCAATGGATCCGGTGAACTTGGGCATTGTGAACTTGAGCTTGCCAAAAGTTTCTTCATTGTTGCGGTCATTGTGACGAGCTTGGTGACCTTGTTGATGATCTTGTAGTTGGGGAGGTGGAACTTGGTTCTCGCGTCCTTGTTGTGGAGCTTGCTCTTGATATTGTTGTTGAGGAGCTTGCTCTTTCTCTTGGCGTGGTTGTTGACGGTGTTGAGGCACTTGGGCCCCATGAGGTTGTTGAGGATGTGGAGCCTTGTGACGCGGTTGATGACGAAGAGGAGGCTCGTTCCTTGGTTCGTGATGTTGGTTAGGCACATGGGCCTCACGGCGAAGAACATGGTCATGAGCCTCTTGGCGTGGTGGGCGTCGCTCAACTTGTATCACTTGACGCTCCAAGTTTTGTTGAGGTGGGGGAGGCACCTCGTGATGACCATGGTGTCGGTGCGGACGTTCATGACATTGATGACGAGGAGGAGGATCTTGGAGAGCTTCACGTCAATGACGAGCTTGATTCTCCAAATTGGAGTCATCACTTGTTGTGTCAAGTATATGTCGCGGTCGTTGGTGGTAGACTTGCGGTTTCACTTGTGGTTGCACTTGCGGTTGCTCTTGTGGTTGCTCTTGTTGGAGCACTAATGCCCTTGCGTGATGACAGTATGCTTCTTGCCTTGCTCTTGGCCTTGAAGAGAAATCACCATCATAGCTTGACGTCGCCGTGTGCCATGGGGAAGGTACATAGTTCGAAGAACTTCCATCTTCAACCACGGGGGCATCATTGCATCTTGGAGCACTTGGGTGAAGATCTTGTTGAGGAGGAGCATGACGACATGATGAGCATGAAGAGCTTGATGCGCGTGAACGTGGCCTTGCCATACCGTCGATGAGGCATCGAAGATTGTCATTTGGTTCGGCGACGGAGCATTGAAGCGACTCATTTTGGTGGCCGAAGTTGTGATGCATTGCATGCATTTGTCGTTCGAGGTCGTCGAAGCGGTTGTCGATGTTCTTGAACTCGGCTTGCGTCTCGCCAAATTGTTCATCTTGTCGTGTCTCAAGGGCTTGGCAACATTCACGGAACTCTTGTCGAACGATGAAGTGACTTGCACTCGTCATGTACGGACCTTGATCTTCTTCTTGGGGAGGTGGTTGACTCGACTCACCGTGCCTATCCATCATGCAAGACACACAAGTATTGTATACAGAAGTGGAATATGGTGGTGTTAGCCTTGTACCTCACCTTGGGGATTGCACCAAACTAGAAACCACAAGTGAGAGCTATAAGCGTGCAAAGTGGAAATGTAAAGAAAACTCAGACTAAAGAAAGGACTAACTCTCAAAAGCTTGTTGGTGGTGGGTTAGGATTGTGGAAAGCCAAAGAACCAACCAAAAGAAAAGGGATAGTCAATTGTGGGTAAAATCCAACAAAATTCAAGTCAAAGGCGAAGGTCAACAACTCAAAAGGGTGACGGGAACCTACGACTATGTACACGCACGTGGAGATAGTTGGGATTGACACGACTATGAAAATGAGCAAACAAAATTTCCTAACGAAGACTAAGCTCGTTGTCTTGCCAATACAAGGAGAGACCATGGCTCGTTTGCAAAGAGGAAAAATGAGCAATGGATTTGTGCACTTGCCTTGGGCGCTCTTCTTTCTCTCTTGCTTACAAGATTTGAGACTCTCTTTTGCAAGGGGAGATTCTTTTTCTTTTTCTTTTTCTTTGTATCTTTTTTTTTGCTCTCCCTTGATGCTACCTAGTCACACTTGATATTGCTCTTGCACACTCACTATCCAAGGACAAATGCACAATGCTCAAGCAAACACAAGATGAGCCAGGCTTGTGGGATAGGTACACACAAAGGAAGATAGGGGTTAACAAGGTGACGCAAGTTATACCTTCATTGGTGGTGATGAACTTGGCGTCGATGGTGCGGGATGATGTTCGTGGGCCGTGATGTCGATGAGCGCGGGTTTATTGATGCGGAAGCTTGCTGTTAGCTGGCGACACGCACACGGGCACAAACAAACAAGAGGAAATGATCCAAAGCAAGATTAGAGGCAAAACTGTCAAAATCAGGCGTCAGGCCGGAGACTCCGGGGTTTCAGGCCGGAAACTCCGGTTCAGGCCGGAGACTCCGGTGTGGGTAGGCCGGAGACTCCGGTGTGCAGGCCGGAGACTCCGGTCTGGAGTCAGATCGCGAACTGCTCGTGTTCTTGAGTGGAAATCCACGCCTTGGGCCCTCAAATCCGTGAAAAATTGGCCAAATTGGGCTGGGAAAATGCAGGATAAAGCTGGACCAACACCTAAGACAAGGTTTGGTCAGATCAAAATCACAAATAACACTCCAAACCAAGAGATCGATCCAAAGGCAAATTCTGGTTGTTTTTTGGAGATTTCCAAATTTTTTGGTGGATAGAAGAAAAATTTGTGGGGGAAATCGTGAGCAACGAAGCTCTTGATACCAATATGTTGAGGCCAAACCTCTAGGGTGGCCTGATCTTTCACGATTCCCTTTCAAATCGAGGATGGAGTGCGGGGAGAGGGGGAGGAAGAACACGACGAACGCACGCACGAAGAACATGAAGAACACACACACACAAAACCACGATACACACCAATAGCTCACGCTGGCGGTGACCGGTCCGGCACAATCCCTAGGATCGGCGTCGGGCGGAGGACTCTCTCTCGAACCGGCACGGCGAGATGGGAGACTTGGTGAGATCTTGACGTCTTGGCAAAGAGACACCGATGCCAAGGCCATGTACAACGCGGAGGCACGATGCAAATTCCAACGAGGTTTGGGATATTGGTGCTCCTTGGTCAAGGAGCATGAGGCAAGAATTAGATAGATCCACAAAGGGGTTTCCACTAATTCCAATATCATCCCTAGGGTTTACAATAGAGGTGGGGGACTATATATAGGCCAACCACACAGTGAGTGGTACTTTAGGAATAAAAGACAAGTTCTGGGCGGACTAAGGGGTACATGGGCCGAAGGCCCAAAGGCCTTTTACAAGCCTGGCGACGGTCGGTTCGGAGACTCCGGTGTGGTGGACCAGAGACTCCGGTCTGGAACGGAGATTCCGGTCGGTCTCCGGACCAGCCTCTGGAGGGGCAGTCAGATTGACCCCAAGCTCGATTCTGGGGGAAAACCAGAGGTGGGGCCGGAGACTCCGGTGTATTCAGGCCGGAGACTTTGGTGGACCTGAGACTCCGGTGTGCGCAGACCGGAGACTCCGGTCTGAGCAGCTCTAGCGTCTTCTACTTCACGCTTTGCTCCTTGTTCTCCATCCTTGGGTGCTTGGGGATGTGTCGAGGCTTCGTACCTGATGATGCATAGAGTAGTTGCATGAAGTAGCACACCATCCAAGGAGGTATCAAATTGGCACGAGGAGAGGAGCGAGTTCACCTTAGCTTGTAGGAATTTAGCTCAGGCACGAGTCATGGGTCCACTTGGGGGACTTATTGGTGTAGATGTAGGAGCGTCCGTAGGACGGGCTGCATCAGATCCACAACAACAAATATAGAATCATGACCATGCTTAGATCTAGGCAATCCTAACACGAAATCCATGCTAATGTCGGACCAAGGGGTATGAGGAATAGGCAATGGCATATAAAGACCATAAGGGTTAGCTTGCGACTTAGCTTGAACACAGGTCGTGCATCATTGAACGTAGCGCTCCACGTCACGCTTCATCTTGGGCCACAAGTAGTGATTGGAGAGCATGTCCAATGTCTTGTCATGGCCAAAGTGACCCATAAGGCCTCCACCATGAGATTCTTGGAGAAGCAAAAGTTGAAGCGACGACTTCGGAATGCATAGCTTGTTTTGTTTAAATAGAAAGCCCTTATGCAAATAGAAATCATCAACTCATTTGTCATTGGAGCACTTTGTGAAAATTGGTTCAAAGAACGGATCGGAAGCATACAAAGATTTTATTTCCTCAAGACCCAACACGTTGATTTCAAGTCATGTAAGAAGGCTTGTATGTTTGCGAGACAATGCGTCCGCAACTACATTATCTTTGCCCTTCTTATACTTGACAATGTACGGAAAAGACTCCATGAACTCAACCCACTTAGCGTGTCTCTTGCTCAAGTTAGCTTGGCCTTTGAGATATTTCAACGACTCGTGGTCAGAATGTATGATAAATTCCTTGGGACATAGGTAGTGTTGCCAAACTTGAAGGACACGAACTAAGGCAAAAAGCTCTTTGTCATAAATCGGATAGTTAAGGCGAGCACCATCAAGTTTCTCGCTATGGTAGGCTATAGGACGTCTGTTTTGCATAAGGATTCCTCCAATGACAATACCACTAGCATCACACTCTATCTCAAAAGTTTTTGTGAAATCCGGTAAAGCAAGAAGAGGTGCTTCGATGAGCCTCTTTTTAAGTTTGTCAAAAGCTTTTTGTTGTGCTTTGCCCCACAGAAAGGTGACATTATTTTTGGTCAATTCATTAAGGGGACAAGCAATGGTTGAAAAGTCTTTCACAAAGCGACAATAGAAACCAGCCAACCCATGAAAACTTCGGAGTTCACTCACATTTGTTGGGATGGGCCAATCTCGTATGCCCTTTACCTTGGAAATATCAACTTCTACTCCCTTCGAAGAAACAACAAATCTAAGAAAAAACAGCTTGTCTTTAGCAAAAGTGCACTTGGGAAGATTAGCATAAAGCTTTTCATGTCGAAGGATTTGCAAAACTTCCTTGACATGTGTTATATGGTCCTCAAGTGATTTGCTATAAATAAGAATATCATCGAAATAGACAACAACACTTTTTCTAATGAGAGAACGCAAGATGTGATTCATAAGGCGCATGAAGGTGGATGGGGCATTTGATAAACCAAAGGGCATAACCAACCATTCATAGAGACGAAGTTTGGTCTTGAAGGCGGTTTTCCACTCATCACCTTCAGCCATGCGGATTTTATGGTAACCACTACGAAGATCAATTTTCGAAAAAATAGTGGCTCCACACAACTCATCAAGCATGTCATCGAGACGTGGTATAGGATGTCGATAGCACACAGTGATAGCATTGATTAGACGGCAGTCCATGCATAACCGTAACGTATCATCCGTCTTTGGAACAAGAATCACGGGTACGGCACTTGGACTAGTGCTAGCTTGGATCAAACCTTTGGAGACGATTTGGTTGATTTGACGTTCGATCTCCTTCGTCTCCTCCGGGTTCGTGCGGTAGGCGGCGCGGTTTGGAAGAGGTGCGCCGGGGATGAGGTCAATGCAATGTTCGATGCCGCAAAGAGGAGGTAGTCTATGTGGGAGCTCTTCGGGGAACACATCCTTGAATTCCTGCAAAACACTCATCAAAGATGGAGGAACATTGGTTAATTCATTAGTTCCTTGCGCTAGTCCCTTGCAAAGGAGGACATAGTGCAAGATGGATGGGTTGTTCCGAACATCTCTCATCTCACTTTTGGTGGCAAGGAGAACACTCTTAGTTTTTCCACTCGAGTTTGGCTTGTGGCTCTCACTCACTATGAGGTGGTTCTCTCTCTCACCGCTCTTCTCACAAGTAGGTGTTGTGCTTTGCGCCCTCGCTAAAGCCTTTGCATTATCCGCAATTATTTGGCTAGGAGTCATCGGTTGCAAAACACATGTTTTGTTGAGCCATTTGAAGGTGTATACATTGGTGCGACCATCATGTTGAGCAGCCTTGTCAAATTGCCACGGTCGACCAAGAAGCATGTGGCAAACTGTCATAGGAACCACATCACACTCCATCGTATCTTTGCAAGGACCAATGGCAAAGGAGACCGATACGGTATGCTTGATTTTTATGGACCCTTGGTCACTTAGCAATTGCACGTGGTAGGGGTGCTTGTGTGGATGGAGGGTGAGGTTGAGCTTCTCACACAACTCGGTGCTAGCAAGGTTGTGACAACTCCCTCCATCAATGATCACCTTGAGAGATTTTCCATTGATGCCGGCTCGTGTTTGGAAGATATTAGAGCATTGGTCTTCATGCTCTTGTGCTTGAGTGGTCAAGATCCTTGTGACGACAAGCGATGGACTTGCATCATGTTCACACATGAGGAGTTCTTGGTCATCTTCCACTTCATGCCTTGCCATTTCTTCCTTGACTCGGGCATCAAATTCATCTTCACTCAAGTACTCTTCATCACCATTGTCATGGATGAACAAGACTTTCTTGTTTCCACATTCGGCCGACTTGTGTCCTTTACCTCCACACTTGTAGCATTCACCGTTGAAAGGTGTATCACTCTTTGCTTGCTTGCCACTTGGGGGCAGTTTTCCTTGAGGGAGTGTGGGCTTGAAGGAAGGCTTGGGGGTACTTGAGGAGCTTCCATTGAAAGTTGTTGGTGAGTTCAGCCTTTGTTGCGATGTGCACAAGCTCAATCATGGTGTTGTATGTTTGGAACTCGACGATGCGCTTGATTCGGTGATTCAAGCCAATAAATAAACGTTCTATTGTTTGCTCCATGCATTCATCAATGTTGGCGCGAATCAAGATGAGTTCCATTTCCTTGAAGTACTCTTCCACGGTCTTTGTCCCTTGACGAAGCGATTGAAGGTTGTTGAAGAGGTCGCGCGTGTAATGCGCGGGGACGAACCGGGATCTCATGTGAGCCTTCATGTCATGCCAAGTTGTGATTGGCGGTTCTTGTCTTGCATCACGGGCAACTTGAACTTGTTCCCACCAAAGGTTGGCGTAATCATCAAACTCAAGTGAAGCCATGGCGACCATCTTCTCGATGTTATAGTTGTGCATGCGGAAGATCTTGTCGACTTTGAGTGCCCACGAGAGGTATTCTTCGGGGTCATTGGATCCGGTGAACTTGGGCATTGTGAACTTGAGCTTGCCAAAAGTTTCTTCATCATTGTGGTCATTGCGACGAGCTTGGTGACCTTGTTGATGATCTTGTAGTTGGGGAGGTGGAACTTGGTTCTAGCGTCCTTATTGCGGAGCTTTCTCTTGATATTGTTGTTGACGAGCTTGCTCTTGCTCCTGGCGCGGTTGTTGACAGTGTTGAGGCACTTGGGCCCCATGAGGTTGTTCAGGATGTGGAGTCTCATGACGTGGTTGATGACGAAGAGGAGGCTCGTTCCTCGGCTGGTGATGTTGATTAGGCACATGGGCCTGATGGCTATGAACATGGTCATGAGCCTCTTGACGTGGTGGGCATCGCTCAATTTGTATCACTTGAAGCTCCAAGTTTTGTTGAGGTGGGGGAGGCGCCTTGTGATGACCATGGTGTCGGTGCGGACGTTCATGACGTTGATGACGAGGAGGAGGATCTTGGAGAGCTTCGCGTCGATGACGAGCTTGATTCTCCCAATTGGGGTCATCACTTTTTGTGTCAAGTATGTGTCGCGTTCGATGGTGGTAGACTTGCGGTTGCACTTGCGGTTGCGTTTGCTGTTCCTCTTGTGGTTGCTCTAGTTGGAGCACTAATGCCCTTGCATGATGACGGTGTGCTTCTTGCCTTGCTCGTGGCCTTGAAGAGAAATCACCATCATAGCTTGATGTTGCGGCGTGTCGTGGGGAAGGTACATAGTTCAAAGAACTTCCATCTTCAACCACGGGGGCATCATTGCGTCTTGGAGCACTTGGATGTAGATCTTGTGGAAGAGGTGCATGACGACGCAAAGAACTTGAAGAGCTTGATGCGCGTGAATGTGGTCTTGCCATACCGTCGATGAGGCGTCGAAGATTGTCATTTCTTTTGGCGACGGAGCGTTGAAGCGCTTCATTTTAGTGGCCGAATTTGTGATGCATTGCATGCATTTGTCGTTCGAGGCCGTCGAAGCGGTTGTCGATGTTCTTGAACTTGGCTTGCGTCTCGCCAAATTGTTCATCTTGTCGCGTCTCAAGGGCTTGGCAATGTTCACGGAACTCTTGGCGGACGATGAAGTGACGTGCGCGCGTCATGTACGGTCCTTGATCTTCTTCTTGGGGAGGTGGTTGGCTCGACTCACCGTGCCTATCCATCATGCAAGACACACAAGTATTGTATATGGAAGTGGAATATGGTGGTGTTAGCCTTGTACCTCACCTTGGGGATTGCACCAAACTAGAAACCACAAGTGAGAGCTATAAGCGTGCAATGTGGAATTGCAAAGAAAAACTCACACTAAAGAAGGACTAACTCTCAAAAGCTTGTTGGTATAAGGTTAGGATTGTGGAAAGCCAAAGAACCAACCAAAAGAAAAGGGATAGTCAAAAGTGGGTAAAATCCAACAAAACTCAAGTCAAAGGCGAAGGTCAACAACTCAAAAGGGTGACGGGAACCTACGACTATGTACACACACGTGGAGATTGTTGGGATTGACACGACTATGAAAATGAGCAAACAAAATGTCCTAACAAAGACTAATGATGTGACCCATCCTACGGACGCTCCTACATCTACACCACCGAGTCCCCCAAGTGGACCCATGACTCGTTCCCGAGCCAAACAACTACAAGCTAAGGTGAACTCACTCCTCTCCTCATGCCAATTTGATACCTCCTTGGATGGTGTGCTACTTCATACGACTACTCTGTGCATCATCAGGTACGAACCCCTGCCGCGTCGACCCTCGAGCCCAGGAGCTACACCTGCCCAGAAGCAGACTGGCCTGGAGTGTCCGCCCGGATCCAGCCGGAGTGTCCGGCCTGGCCAGAGTGTCCGGCGTGACTCGGCCGGAGTGTCCGGCCTGCCCCAGCCCGAACCTGGCATGGACATTCAGAAGGTCAATTCGGACACTTCCCGGACACCACCCGGAGTGTCCGGCCACCCCGGACTGTCCGGTCGTTTCGCCCCGGACTGTCCGGCCCAAGTGATGGGCCTGCAAGCCTAGCTGGGCCCTATGGCCCATGTACCCCTCTACTTCGCCCAGAACTCTACTTTAATTCCTGAATTACCCCTGAACTTGTGGTTGGCCTATATATAGTCCCCCACCTCCATTGTAAACCCTAGGCATGATATTGGAATTAGTGGAAACCCCTTTGTGGATCTATCTAATTCTTGCCTCATGCTCCTTGACTAAGGAGCACCAATATCCCCAAACCTCGTTGGAGTTTGCATCGTGCCTCCGCGTTGTACAAGGCCTAGGCATCGGTGTCCCTTTGCCTAGACGTCAAGATCTCATCGAGTCTCCCATCTCGGCATGCCGGTTCGAGAGAGAGTCCTCCGCCCGACGCTGATCCTAGGGATTGCGCCGGACCGGTCACCGCCGGCATGAGCTATTGGTGTGTATCGTGGTTTGGTGTGTGTGTGTTCTTTGTGTTCTTCGTGCGTGTGTTCGTCATGTTCATCCTCCCCTCCTCTCCCCGCACTCCATCCTCGATTTTAAAGGAAATCGTGAAAGATCGGGCCACCCTAGAGGTTTTCCCTCAACATATTGGTATCAAGAGCTTCGTTGCTCACGATTTCCCCCACAAATTTTTCTTCTATCCACCAAAAATTCGAAAATCCCAAAAAACAGCCCATATTTGCCTTTGGATCGATCTCTTGATTTGGAGTGTTATTTGTGGTTTTTATCCGACCAAACCTTGTCTAAGGAGTTGTTCCAGCTTTATCCTACGTTTTCCCATCCCGATTTGGCCAGTTTTTCACGGATTTCAGGCCCGAAGGCGAGGATTTCCGCTCAAGAACACGAGCAGGAAACCCGCGCCGGAGTGTCCGGCTCGTACCGACCCGAGTTTCCAGCCGAACCAGACCGGAGTGTTCGGCCAGACCGGAGTGTCCGGCCTAGACAGACCGGAGCGTCTGGCTGCAACGCCAGTTTTGACAGTTTTGCCTCATTTTTCGCATTGGCTAATCTCCTTTGTTTGCTCGTGTCCCGTGTGCGTGTCAGCAACTACCAGCAAGCTTCCGCATCATCAACTTCCGTGCTCATCGACACCACGGCCCACGAACATCATCCCGCACCACCGACGCCAAGTTCATCATCAAAGAAGGTATAACTTGCGTCACCTTGTTAACCCCCATCTTCCTTTGTGTGTACCTATCCCATGAGAGTGGCTCATCTTGTGTTTGCTTGAGCATTGTGCATTTGTCCTTGGATAGTGAGAGTACAATAGCAATATCAAGTGTGACTAGGTAGCATCAAGGGAGAGCAAAAAAAGATACAAAGAAAAAGCAAAAGAAAAAATAGTCTCCCATTGCCAAAGAGAGTCTCAAAGCTTGTAAGCAAGAGAGAAAGAAGAGCTGTAGAGGTTCCAATCTTTAATAAGATAGAGCCCCCTGTGTTTACAATGCTAGTCCCTGGATCAATAGCTAGCATCCACAGTTAAGATGTAATATCAAGAAACAAAGGTCATAACATAACTTTATAACCAGGAATAACATAAATTTTATTACATCATACATAGCTCATTTGGCTATTACATTACATTGCAGCGGAATAACTATAGTCATGGGTTCCTTCATCTTCAAGTGCCACAGGCAGATGTTGGTTGTAGACTTTGTAATCCTAATCAAACAATCTTCACTAAAATCAATCAAACCTGCAACATTACAAGTTACAGCCACAAGGGTCAATACATTTGAATTGTATTGGCAAGCGATACTATAATAGTATGGTGGAGTCTATCATCTATATGCATTTGGCTAAGTGGAGTTGAGGCTTGCATTGCTCAAAATAGATTTTTCCTTAACATTTGAAAATACTAAGTTTTTGCTTTGATAAAATAATTTTTTTCTCAATCAAAGATTAAAGATCCTTTGTCCAAGGCATCTCTCAATCAAAGATTGAAGATTTCAAACAACCCTTGTTCAAACCTCAAGTTTTAACTTAGAAATTTGAATGATGAGATTCTTGATTGCTTCCATGTCTTGATGCTCAAATTGTCCTTTACCAGGGACATGGCTAAGTACTTAGGTTTTACACTCTGTAGAGGTGGTGCACTTTCCCCACAAGACTTGGTTTCCCAAGACAAGATCTTTCAGAAGCCTTTCCTTAGTCAAATGGACGCGTTCCAACCTATCATTCCCTCTACCACCAACTGTCCAAGAGACTAAGTTCTAGCAACCTATATGATCATGGCAGAGCCCATATTGCCAAGTGGTTGCACTTGAAGCTTCTCAACATTTGACAACTCAAATCTCTTTGTTACTGGGTGGCCATCCACAAGTGAGATACACAAGGTCAACCATAAACATGGGCCTTGTGAACCACTCAACCAAAAACCACCAAGCAAGTCCCATTCCACCCAGGTGATTCATTAACTTAGTTGTTTTGTTAAACAAAACACAAGTCCTCAGACTTAGAAATTTTTCCATAGTGTGAATATATATTCCACCCATGTTTTCTATTAGCTAGGCTAAGCTTGATAGTAGTAGGAATCTTAACTTAGAAAGATTTCCACTAAGGTTTCATCTACTAGGATTTTCTATAGCAAGGTTTATACTTAGCAAAAAATTCCATGCAAGTTTTACTTTAGCAAAATCACTAATGCATAGTGAAAGTAATGGGACAAAAAGTATGAAGCATCACTTGCCTTTTTGGTAGAGTATGGGTTTACTCCTTGTCCTTGCAACAATCACACTCTTCAAGTCACTACAAATCAATCAAACAAGGCACAAACTCAATCTACCAATCAAGCAAAACAATCACACAAAATGACAAAGTCAAAGTAATGCATGCAAGCATGCCAAGCTTTGTTTTGTTTGAAGAAGTGGTTCCTAAAGGGTCATAAACATTTGATAACACCTATTGGTCATTTTGTAAAGTGGCAAAGTCATTTGCAAAAGGTTTCACTACAAAAACCATTTTCAAAACAAAGTATCATTTTATGTGGTGTAGAAATATTTTTACTAAGGCATTAACCTATAGGGTTCACCCAATATGTTTTCAAATCACAAAAGTTGGGTTTTGGGGTCAGTGAGTTTAAAACAAAACATTTTCCAAAGGTTTTCTTCCAAAACCATTTTTAATAAATAAACCTCATTTCTATTTGACTAGAAATGGTTTTAAATCAAAGAATCATTATTTTGTTTCACCAAATTCATTTTTGAATCCGCAAAGTGTTTCCTAGGGTGAGTAGGTTTGGTCCAAAATATTTTCCCAAAGTTTTCTTTATAAAAGTATTTTCATAACCAAAATCTTTATTTTCATTTGGCTAGAAATGGGCTAAATCAAGTTTTCCATCCTAAACTTTACCAAATACATTTTCCAAACTATGGGTTGGTTCCTAGGGTCAGTGAGTTTACAACAAACCATTTTGCAAAGGTTTTAACCCTAAAATCATTTTTAAATATTTTTTATACTCTAAACGAGCTCACAAAAGAATCTGCAAAAACAAGCAATCTAACAGATACTATTTGCTAAACTAAGGGCATGGTTGGTTAGGTCTTGTTCTCCTGATTTCAACGATATAAAGTTTGTAATTTTTGGACGTGTGGATCCAAAGTTATAGGGTTTTCAAAATGGCACTTAAATCTGATTTCAAAATCTGTTTTAATCAGAACCTGGCCACGTGGCTTGCTCCTATTCGCCAGTACCGGTTCGCACGGATCAGTCGTTGTGGAGCGTTGGATTTAAATGCGATCATACAACTCAGAACTAGCGTACCCTTTCAGTTAAGTGAATCTATCGTACCCGTTGGATCCAGATCGCACGGCTACTGCGCGATTGACCAGAGGTAGGCGGTGCTAGCGGCGGCAGGTGGCGGCGCGGGCTCTGGCGGCGAGGTTGCTGACGACACAGGGGCTAGAGGGAGAGAGAGGTAGCTCACCAGGTTCTCTGCGCCTTGCTGATTCTCAACGTGTTCTTGTCTGACGAAGGGGCACACGAGGTTGGTGTTGATTGCTCGCCGGAGTTTAGGGGTGGCGCCAGGAGCTTCTGCTTGACGACGGGGACGGGGCTGCTGTCCACTAGAGGGCAAGAAACAGATGCGGTTAGATGCGGGCGAGTGCACTGAACACAGGCGTATCATCGGAAGGACAAGGGGTGGACAGTTACTACCTGGAGACTTCGTCGGAGAAAAAGGCAGACGGCGGTGCTGCAGGTTGTCATCGATGCCGAAGCTGCGAGGCACGCGCGAGAGATTGGCGAGCACCTGGAGATGCAGAAGACACAGACGAATCAAACGGCAGGATTCACTGATCAAGGCGCGCACGGAGTCGAGTGCTAGAGCTCACCGGAGTTGGGTTTATCGTCGGTGGCGCTCAGACATGGTCAGAGTCGAGGTTGCAGGTCACCCGCGGGCGAGCTGAGGCCACAGAGCGGTGCTCCAGAGTCTGGCGAACTTGCCTGTGTGCTCGGGGAGTCAAGGGGCGACAGGGTTCGGCCGGAATTGCTGGTGGAGCTCGCCGGAGCAGAGAGCGGTGCAGAGCCGATTCGAGGCAGCCTGGTGGCAGAGGGGAGGTGGTGTTTGGGGGGAAAGAGAGAGGAGGGCGAGGCGATTTAACGAGCGTGGTCACTGCGAGGAATTACTCAGGCATTATGGCGAATTGATCGCGAGAAATCAGCGGCAGAAACGGCCGCGCGGTGAGGGGGAAGGGGTCGTGCGGGTGTGGACGATGAACAGGGGGAAGTGGGCCTACCGGTCAGTGGGAAAAGAAACGAGGGGAGGGTCCAGTGGTCAGTCTCTGCGCGGTTCAGATACGAGGTGTGAAACATTTTCTTGCGGGGTGAGGAAACTGGGCTGGTTCCTGGGCCTGTTGGGCTGGGTCCTTTGCACTATTTTTTTTCTGTCTGAAACATTTTTCTTTTTCTAAATCTAATTTCTGTTTTGAATTTCAAACTATCAAACAACATTCAAAATGATTCAAACAATCACCAAACTTCACATCTTTGAACTTGGTTCTGTTTATCAACATAAACCAAATTCTAAAAATAAAATAATATTTTTTTTATTCTTTTTAGGATCCATTCTTTAATTAAATAAAATGGATCTTTAGTTTATTAATAAAATAGGGTTTGATTTAATTAATAGAATCTCCATTTGAAATCCAAATATTTTCAGAACCAAATCAGTAGGTTTTATTTGGAAATGGAAAACTAGGGTACTACCACCCTTAAAATTTTTCCATCTAGATTACATCTTGGCTTGCTTGGGATCTTGTTGAAATCTCTCTGGGCAAACATCTGCATAGTGTCCTTTGTTTCCACACTTGAAACATGTGACTAGGCTGAGATCCTTCATAGCCTTGTTTATCTTGTGCTTCATCTTTTCTGGACAATTGCTTGCATAATGTCCTGGTTCTTTGCAATTGAAACACATCACTTGGCTGATATCTTTCTTTTCTTTTGATATCATTGCCTCTTGTTTGTTTCCTTGGTTCTTCTTCTTTTCTAGGCATTCATTGGCATAATGTCCCATCTCTTTGCAAGTGTAACATTGCTCTTGAGTAATATCCTTCTTGTTTGGGTTGGGGCATTTCTTCTTCTTCTTCTTGGGTTTCTCCAAAGCTAGGAGTTCTTCTAGTTCATGCTCTTCATATTTCACCACAAAGGTGGGAAATCTTTCTCTCTTCTTGGGGCAGTTACTAGAGATATGACCTTCTTCTTCACAAGAGTAGCAACACTTTATGGTTACTTTGGATTTGGCCTTATGTGGCATGGTTCTGACTTTGCCTTCATCCATCTTGGTAGAAGTTGTTCCCTCATGGAGGTTTCCAAACATTTGATGCATTCCATCTTGCTTCATTTGTTGAACTATAGGATAGATGGGGCATTGGATAGGGACATGATCATTTCCTTCACATAGGAAACAAGTTACTTGAGATGTGGGGCATTGATTAGTTGGATGTTTCTTTTCACAATTGGGGCATTGATCTTCATGCTCTTTGGAAGTATGATCCTTGTCTCCACAAATATTGCATGCTTGGGTTCCTTCTAGAATAACATCTTTGTCATCCTTGTTGTCACAAACTCCTTGGGAAGAGTTGTCTCCCATGTTGATCATTTGGGTGACCATCTCTTGCAACAATTGGGATTGAAGTTTCAAAATCCTTTGCATGGTTGGGTCTAATCCATTATTGTTGGCTAAAAACTGAGTTGTCACTTGGCTTAATTGGGTTTGGTTTGCTAGTAGTTGTTCTCTCATGTTGACCTCTTGGTTGTTGTTGTTGTCACCATCCTTGATGTTGGAGTCTCTTGGAGAAGTCATCTGTTTGGGTTGGATTGGGATTAGGATAGGCAAAAAAAAATTCTAAGGGAATAATTCTATTCACACACATCACAATTCACTCAAGCAATGTGCAAACAATCACAAACAAACATTCCACTCAAACAACAAAGTTCAATCACATTTATAGGCAACAAAATATTTTTGTTACACCACATAAGTTGGTGAGTTTGACTTAAACAAAATATGGTGGTCAATCTATATGGTTCACTTGTGATTTTTCCATCCTTCTTAGTTGATTCTTCTTGAACAAGATCTTAGTATCCTTAGAGAATTTCTTGCATCTTGATCTCAAACTTCAAGGTGATGATGGTTCCTTCTAAGTTGTGTTTCCTTAGTCCTCAAGTCTTGAAAAATATTTCTTGTCTCAATTGTAGTCCTTAGTGATATCTAAGGTTGAAGTCCTTGGTGAAAATGCTGAAGATGTTGAAGTCATTAGAGTTGAAGATGTTGAAGTCATTAGAGTTGATGAAGTCCTTTGCACATGGTGAAGTCTCTGGGCTATGGGGTAGGTTTTTCCATCAAGTTTGAAAATAGAAGAGATGTTGAGTTGAAACCAAAATGGTTGAGGAAAGAGTTTACAAGTGTTTTGTAAATAAGTTTTTGGAACAAGTACAACTCCTATTTTTCTAAGGGTTTTTGTCCAATCCTAGGTTTACAATTCCTACAGGCAACACAATGCTCTGATACCATCTATCGAGGTTCCAATCTTTAATAAGATAGAGACCCCTGTGTTTACAATGCTAGTCCCTGGATCAATAGCTAGCATCCACAGTTAAGATGTAATATCAAGAAACAAAGGTCATAACATAACTTTATAACCAGGAATAACATAAATTTTATTACATCATACATAGCTTATTTGGCTATTACATTACATTGCAGCGGAATAACTATAGTCATGGGGTCCTTCATCTTCAAGTGCCACAGGCAGATGTTGGTTGTAGACTTTGTAATCCTAATCAAACAATCTTCACTAAAATCAATCAAACCTGCAACATTACAAGTTACAGCCACAAGGGTCAATACATTTGAATTGTATTGGCAAGTGATACTATAATAGTATGGTGGAGTCTATCATCTATATGCATTTGGCTAAGTGGAGTTGAGGCTTGCATTGCTCAAAATAGATTTTTCCTTAACATTTGAAAATACTAAGTTTTTGCTTTGATAAAATCATTTTTTTCTCAATCAAAGATTGAAGATCCTTTGTCCAAGGCATCTCTCAATCAAAGATTGAAGATTTCAAACAACCCTTGTTCAAACCTCAAGTTTTAACTTAGAAATTTGAATGATGAGATTCTTGATTTCTTCCTTGTCTTGATGCTCAAATTGTCCTTTACCAGGGACATGGCTAAGTACTTAGGTTTTACACTCTGTAGAGGTGGTGCACTTTCCCCACAAGACTTGGTTTCCCAAGACAAGATCTTTCAGAAGCCTTTCCTTAGTCAAATGGACGTGTTCCAACCTATCATTCCCTCTACCACCAACTATCCAAGAGACTAAGTTCTAGCAACCTATATGATCATGGCAGAGCCCATATTGCCAAGTGGTTGCACTTGAAGCTTCTCAACATTTGACAACTCAAATCTCTTTGTTCCTGGGTGGCCATCCACAAGTGCGATACACAAGGTCAACCATAAACATGGGCCTTGTGAACCACTCAACCAAAAACCACCAAGCAAGTCCCATTCCACCCAGGTGATTCATTAACTTAGTTGTTTTGTTAAACAAAACACAAGTCCTCGGACTTAGAAATTTTTCCATAGTGTGAATATATATTCCACCCATGTTTTCTATTAGCTAGGCTAAGCTTGATAGTAGTAGGAATCTTAACTTAGAAAGATTTCCACTAAGGTTTCATCTACTAGGATTTTCTATAGCAAGGTTTATACTTAGCAAAAAAATTCCATGCAAGTTTTACTTTAGCAAAATCACTAATGCATAGTGAAAGTAATGGGACAAAAAGTATGAAGCATCACTTGCCTTTCTGGTAGAGTATGGGTTCACTCCTTGTCCTTGCAACAATCACACTCTTAAAGTCACTACAAATCAATCAAACAAGGCACAAACTCAATCTACCAATCAAGCAAAACAATCACACAAAATGACAAAGTCAAAGTAATGCATGCAAGCATGCCAAGCTTTGTTTTGTTTGAAGAAGTGGTTCCTAAAGGGTCATAAACATTTGATAACACCTATTGGTCATTTTGTAAAGTGGCAAAGTCATTTGCAAAAGGTTTCACTACAAAAACCATTTTCAAAACAAAGTATCATTTTATGTGGTGTAGAAATATTTTTACTAAGGCATTAACCTATAGGGTTCACCCAATATGTTTTCAAATCACAAAAGTTGGGTTTTGGGGTCAGTGAGTTTAAAACAAAACATTTTCCAAAGGTTTTCTTCCAAAACCATTTTTAATAAATAAACCTCATTTCTATTTGACTAGAAATGGTTTTAAATCAAAGAATCATTATTTTGTTTCACCAAATTCATTTTTGAATCCGCAAAGTGTTTCCTAGGGTCAGTAGGTTTGGTCCAAAATATTTTCCCAAAGTTTTCTTTATAAAAGTATTTTCATCACCAAAATCTTTATTTTCATTTGGCTAGAAATGGGCTAAATCAAGTTTTCCATCCTAACCTTTACCAAATACATTTTCCAAACTATGGGTTGGTTCCTAGGGTCAGTGAGTTTACAACAAACCATTTTGCAAAGGTTTTAACCCTAAAATCATTTTTAAATATTTTTTATACTCTAAACGAGCTCACAAAAGAATCTGCAAAAACAAGCAATCTAACAGATACTATTTGCTAAACTAAGGGCATGGTTGGTTAGGTCTTGTTCTCCTGATTTCAACGATATAAAGTTTGTAATTTTTGTACGTGTGGATCCAAAGTTATAGGGTTTTCAAAATGGCACTTAAATCTGATTTCAAAATCTGTTTTAATCAGAACCTGGCCACGTGGCTTGCTCCTATTCGCCAGTACCGGTTCGCACGGATCAGTCGCTGTGGAGCGTTGGATTTAAATGTGATCATACGGCTCAGAACTAGCGTACCTTTCAATTAAGTGAATCTATCGTACCCGTTGGATCCAGATCGCACGGCTACTGCGCGATTGACCAGAGGTGGGCGGTGCTAGCGGCGGCAGGTGGCGGCGCGGGCTCTGGCGGCGAGGTTGCTGACGACACAGGGGCTAGAGGGAGAGAGAGGTAGCTCACAAGGTTCTCTGCGCCTTGCTGATTCTCAACGTGTTCTTGTCTGACGAAGGGGCACACGAGGTTGGTGTTGATTGCTCGCCGGAGTTTAGGGGTGGCGCCAGGAGCTTCTGCTTGACGACGGGGACGGGGCTGCTGTCCACCAGAGGGCAAGAAACAGATGCGGTTAGATGCGGGCGAGTGCACTGAACACAGGCGTATCATCGGAAGGACAAGGGGTGGCCAGTTACTACCTGGAGACTTCGTCGGAGAAAAAGGCAGACGGCGGTGCTGCGGTCGTCGTCGATGCCGACGCTGGGAGGCACGCGCGAGAGATTGGCAAGCACCTGGAGATGCAGAAGACACAGACGAATCAAACGGCATGATTCACTGATCAAGGCGCGCACGGAGTCGAGTGCTAGACCTCACCGGAGTTGGGTTTATCGTCGGTGGCGCTCAAACATGGTCAGAGTCGAGGTTGCAGGTCACCCACGGGCGAGATGAGGCCACAAAGCGGTGCTCCAGAGTCTGGCGAACTTACCTGCGTGCTCGGGGAGTCAAGGGGCGACAGGGTTCGCCCGGAATTGCTGGTGGAGCTCGCCGGAGCAGAGGGCGGTGCAGAGCCGATTCGAGGCAGCCTGGTGGCAGAGGGGAGGTGGTGTTTGGGGGGAAAGAGAGAGGAGGGCGAGGCGATTTAACGAGCGTGGTCACTGCGAGGAATTACTCAGGCATTATGGCGAATTGATCGCGAGAAATCAGCGGCAGAAACGGCCGCGCGGTGAGGGGGAAGGGGTCGTGCGGGTGTGGATGGTGAATAGGGGGAAGTGGGCCTACCGGTCAGTGGGAAAAGAAACGAGGGGAGGGTCCACTGGTCAGTCTCTGCGCGGTTCAGATACGAGGTGTGAAACGTTTTCTTGCGGGGTGAGGAAACTGGGCTGGTTCCTGGGCCTGTTGGGCTGGGTCCTTTGCACTATTTTTTTTCTGTCTGAAACATTTTTCTTTTTCTAAATCTAATTTCTGTTTTGAATTTCAAACTATCAAACAACATTCAAAATGATTCAAACAATCACCAAACTTCACATCTTTGAACTTGGTTCTGTTTATCAACATAAACTAAATTCTAAAAATAAAATAATAAATTTTTTATTCTTTTTAGGATCCATTCTTTAATTAAATAAAATGGATCTTTAGTTTATTAATAAAATAGGGTTTGATTTAATTAATAGAATCTCCATTTGAAATCCAAATATTTTCAGAACCAAATCAGTAGGTTTTATTTGGAAATGGAAAACTTGTTTTAAAATAAAATAACATTTTATTTTAGGGTCCAAGTAACAATTAAATGAATGGACCTTATTCATTTAACTCAAATAGGATTTGTTTTATTAAAAATTTTATTTTGAAAATAAAATAAAACCAAAAACACTTCAGTAGGTTTTATTTGAGAATATAAAATACTTGGAAAACTTATTTAAAATAAATAAATAAGTTTTAGTGTTTTATTTAAAATGGGAAAAGCCTTTACTTTAATAAAATTTGGATATTAAATCCCTATTATTTTATTTAAATAAACCTTTGCTATTTTTATTCAAAACAAAAATGTTTTAATTAAAAGCTTGGCTAATATTTTAATTTGGCTTTATAAAATAACCTTTATTTATAAATCCACCTTTTCTTTTGAAAACCAAATCCTTTTATTTAAAAGATCCAAAATAGTAGTTCCAAAATATTTTATTTTCCTTTATTAAATGTTTATCTTTATAAATCCCTTTAGGATTTAATTGTTCAAAATAGGTTTGAAGATTCCCAATTGGATTCAAAAGTTTCTTCTGGCTCTGAAAATCAACAAAGTTTTATTTTATTCATTTATTTTTTCACATTACAAGATTTGGAAAATCTTGGGATGTGACAAGAGCGCCCAAGGAAAGTGCACAAATCCGTTGCTCATTTTTCCTCTTTGCAAACGAGCCACGGTCTCTCCTTGCATTGGCACGACAACGAGCTTAGTCTTCGTTAGGACATTTTGTTTGCTCATTTTCATAGTCGTGTCAATCCCAACTTTCTCTACGTGTGTGTATATAGTCATAGGTTCCCGTCACCCTTTTGAGTTGTTGACCTTCGCCTTTGACTTGAGTTTTGTTGGATTTTACCCACTTTTGACTATCCCTTTTCTTTTGGTTGGTCCTTTGGCTTTCCACAATCCTAACCTACCACCAACAAGCTTTTGAGAGTTATTTCTTTCTTTAGTGTGAGTTTTCTTTGCATTTCCACTTTGCATGCTTACAGCTCTCACTTGTGTTTTCTAGTTTGGTGCTTACAGCCCACGCTTACAAGGCTAACACCACCATATTCCACTTCCATATACAATACTTGTGTGTCTTGCATGATGGATAGGCACGGTGAGCCGAGCCAACCACCTCCCCAAGAAGAAGATCAAGGACCGTACATGACGCGCGCAAGTCACTTCATCATTCGACAAGAGTTCCGTGAACGTTGCCAAGACCTTGAGACGTGACAAGATGAACAATTTGGCGAGACGCGAGCCGAGTTGAAGAATATCGACAACTGCTTCGACGACCTCGAACGACAAATGCATGCAATGCATCACAACTTTGGCCACCAAAATGAAGCGCGTCAACGCTCCGTCGCCGAAACAAATGACAATCTTCAATGCCTCATTGACGGAATGACAAGGCCACATTCACGCGCGTCAAGCTCTTCATCCTCATCGCGTCGTCATGCTCCTCCTCAACAAGATCTTCAACCAAGTGCTCCAAGACGCAATGATGCCCCCGTGGTTGAAGATGGAACCTCTTCGAACTATGTACCCTCCCCACGGCATGCCGCAACGTCAAGCTATGATGGTGACCTCTCTTCAAGGCCACGAGCAAGGCAAGAAGCACACCGCCATCACGCAAGGGCACTAGTGATCCAACAAGAGCAACCATAAGAGGAACCGCAAGCGCAACCACAAGTGCAACCGCAACTCTACCACCATCGACTGTGACACATACTTGACTAAACAAGTGATGACTCCAATTTGGAGAATCAAGCTCGTCATCGACGTGAAGCTCTCCAAGATCCTCCTCCTCGTCATCAACGTCATGAACGTCAACAACAACACCATGGTCATCACGAGCCGCCTCCTCCACATCAACAAAACTTTGAGCGTCAAGTGATACAAGTTGAGTGACGCCCACCACGTCAAGAGGCTCATGACCATGTTCTTCGCCATGAGGCCAATGTGCCTAACCAACATCACCAACCGAGGAACGAGCCTCCTCTTCGTCATCAACCGCGTCAAGAGGCTCCACACCCGCGCCACCTTGAGGCCCAAGCGCCTCAACCACGTCAACAACCGCGCCAAGAGCAAGAGCAAGCTCCTCAACAACAATATCAAAAGCAAGCTCCACAATAATGACGCGAGAACGAAGTTCCACCTCCCCAACTACAAGATCATCAACAAGGTCACCAAGTTTGTCGCAATGACCGCAACGATGAAGAAACTTTTGGCAAGCTCAAGTTCATGCTGCCCAAGTTCACCGGATCCAATGACCCCGAAGAATACCTCTCGTGGGCACTCAAAGTCGACAAGATCTTCCCCATGCACAATTATAGCAACGAGAAGATGGTCGCCATGGCTTCGCTTGAGGTTGATGATTACGCCAACCTTTGGTGGGGACAAGTTCAAGTTGCTCGTGACGTAAGACAAGAGCCGCCAATCACAACTTGGCATGACATGAAGGCTCACATGAGATCCCGTTTTGTCCCCGTGCACTACATGCGTGACCTCTTCAACAACCTTCAAGCGCTTCGTCAAGGGACAAAGACCGTGGAAGAGTACTTCAAGGAAATGGAACTCAACTTGATTCGCGCCAACATTGATGAGCGCATGGAGCAAACAATGGCACGTTTCCTTATTGGCTTGAATCACCCAATCAAGCGCATCGTCGAGTTCCAAACATACAACACCATGGTTGAGCCGGTGCACATCGCAACAAAGGTTGAACGTCAAGTGCAAGAGGATATCAAGTACAACAAGCCCAATACTTATTTCACCTACAAGCAAGCTTCAACTCCTACACCAACAACTTTCAATGGAAGCTCCTCAAGTACCCCCAAGCCTTCCTTCAAGCCCACACTCCCTCAAGGAAAACTGCCCCTAAGTGGCATACAAGCAAAGAGTGATACACCCTTCAATGGTGAATGCTACAAGTGTGGAGGTAAAGGACACAAGTCGGCCGAATGTGGAAACAAGAAAGTCTTTTTCATCCATGACAATGGTGATGAAGAGTACTTGAGTGAAGATGAGTTTGATGCCCGTGTGAAGGAAGCAATGGCAAGGCAACGAGTGGAAGATGATCAAGAACTCCTCATGTGTGAACATGATGCAAGTCCATCGCTTGTCATCACAAGGATCTTGACCACTCAAGCACAAGAGCATGAAGAGCAACGCTCTAATATCTTCCAAACATGAGCCAGCGTCAATGGCAAATCTATCAAGGTGATCATTGACGGAGGGAGTTGCCACAACCTTGCTAGAACCGAGTTGTGTGAGAAGCTCAACCTCACCCTCCATCCATACAAGCACCCCTACCACGTGCAATGGATAAGTGACCAAGGGTCCGTAAATATCAAGCATCCCGTATCGGTATCTTTCGCCATTGTTCCTTACAAAGATACGATGGAGTGTGATGTGGTTCCTATGACAGTTTGCCACATGCTTCTTGGTCGACCATGGCAATTTGACAAGGCTGCTCAACATGATGGCCGCACCAATGTATACACCTTCAAATGGCTCAACAAAACATGTGTTTTGCAACCGATGACTCCTAGCCAAATAATTGCGGACAATGCAAAGGCTTTAGCGAGGGCGCAAAGCACAACACCTACTTGTGAGAAGAGCGGTGAGAGAGAGAACCACCTCATAGTGAGTGAGAGCCACAATCCAAACTCGAGTGGAAAAAATAAGAGTGTTCTCCTTGCCACCAAAAGTGAGATGAGAGATGTTCGGAACAACCCATGCATCTTGCACTATGTCCTCCTTTGCAAGGGACTAGCATAAGGAACTAATGAATTAACCAATGTTCCTCCATCTTTGATGAGTGTTTTGTAGGAATTCAAGGATGTGTTCCCCGAAGAGCTCCTACATGGACTACCTCCTCTTCGCGGCATCGAACATCGCATTGACCTCATCCCCGACGCACCTCTTCGAAACCGCGTCGCCTACCGCACGAACCCGGAGGAGACAAAGGAGATTGAACGTCAAATCAACCAACTCGTCTCCAAAGGTTTGATCCAAGTTAGCACTAGTCCAAGTGCCGTACCCGTGATACTTGTTCCAAAAATGGATGATACGTTACGGTTATGCATGGACTGTCGTCCAATCAATGATATCACTGTGCGTTATCGACATCCTATACCACGTCTCGATGACATGCTTGATGAGTTGTGTGGAGCCACTATTTTTTCGAAAATTGATCTTCGTAGTGGTTACCATCAAATACGCATGGCTGAAGGTGATGAGTGGAAAACTGCCTTCAAGACCAAACTTGGTCTCTATGAATGGTTGGTTATGCCCTTTGGTTTATCTAATGCCCCATCCACCTTCATGCGTCTCATGAATCATATCTTGCGTTCTCTCATTGGCAAAAGTGTTGTTGTCTATTTCAATGACATTCTTGTTTATAACAAATCACTTGAGGACCATATAACACATGTCAAGAAAGTTTTGCAAATCCTTCGACATGAAAAGATTTATGCTAATCTTCCCAAGTGCACTTTTTCTAAAGACAAGTTGATTTTTCTTGGATTTGTCGTTTCTTCGAAGGGAATTGAAGTTGATGTTTCCAAGGTAAAGGACATACGAGATTGGCCCATCCCAACAAATGTGAGTGAACTCCGAAGTTTTCATGGGTTGGCCTGTTTCTATCGTCGCTTTGTGAAAGACTTTTCAACCATTGCATGCCCTCTCAACGAGTTGATGAAAAAGAATGTCACCTTCGTGTGGGGAAAAGCACAACAAAAAGCTTTTGATGAACTTAAAAAGAGGCTCACCGAAGCACCTCTCCTTGTGTTACCGGATTTCACAAAAACTTTTGAGATAGAGTGTGATGCTAGTGGTATTGGCATTGGAGGAGTCCTTATGCAAAACAGACGTCTTATAGCCTACCATAGCGAGAAACTTGATGGTGCTCGCCTTAATTATCCAATTTATGACAAAGAGCCTTTTGCCTTAGTTCGTGTCCTTCAAGTTTGGCAACACTACCTATGGCCCAAAGAATTTATCATACATTCCGACCACGAGTCGTTGAAATATCTCAAAGGCCAAGCTAACTTGAGCAAGAGACACGCTAAGTGGGTTGAGTTCATGGAGTCTTTTCCGTACATTGTCAAGTATAAGAAGGGCAAAGATAATGTAGTTGCGCCCGCATTGTCTCGCAAACATACAAGCATTCTTACGAGACTTGAAATCAACGTGTTGGGTCTTGAGGAAATAAAATCTTTGTATGCTTCCGATCCATTCTTTGAACCAATTTTCGCAAAGTGCTCCAATGACAAAGGAGTTGATGATTTCTATTTGCATAAGGGCTTTCTATTTAAACAAAACAAGCTATGCATTCCGAAGTCGTCGCTTCAACTTTTGCTTCTCCAAGAATCTCATGGTGGAGGCCTCATGGGTCACTTTGGCCGTGACAAGACATTGGACATGCTCTCCAATCACTACTTTTGGCCCAAGATGAAGAGTGACGTGGAGCACTACGTTCAACGATGCACGACATGTGTTCAAGCTAAGTCGCACGCTAACCCTTATGGTCTTTATATGCCATTGCCTATTCCTCATATCCCTTGGTCTGACATTAGCATCGATTTCGTGTGAGGATTGCCTAGATCTAAGCATGGTCATGATTCTATATTTGTTGTTGTGGATCGTTTTTCCAAAATGGCACACTTCATACCGTGCCATAAGACCGACGATGCTTCACATGTTGCAAATCTGTTTTTCAGGGAAATCGTCTGTCTTCACGGTGTGCCAAGAACAATCGTCTCCGACCGCGACGTCAAATTCATGAGCTACATGTGGAAGACCCTCATGGACAAGCTCGGCGTCAAGCTATTCTTTTCATCCGCATCGCACCCCCAAACCGATGGCCAAACCGAAGTTGTCAATCAAAGCCTTGGAACTCTGCTTCGTGTGTTGATCAAGAAAAACCTCAAGGATTGGGAGGAATGCATTCCACACGCTGAGTTTGCCTACAATCTAGCCAAGCACTCAACAACCAAGATGAGTCCATCCATGATCGTCTATGGTTTCGAGCCCCTCACCATGCTCGACATCCTACCGCTACCTCTCCATGAGTGCACAAACATGGACGTCGAGAAACGCGCACAAGCTATGAAGAAACTTCAAGAAGAAACAAGAGCTACTATCAAACAACAAGTCCTTCGCCAAGCTTCAAGGTTAAACAAGGACAAGAAGGAGATGATCTTTGAAGAAGGTGACCTTGTGTGGATACACCTAAGCAAAGACTGCTTCCCCAAGGAACGTGACTCCAAGCTCAAGCCAAGAGGAGATGGTCCCTTCAAGGTCCTCAAAAGAATCAACAACAATGCCTAGATCATCGACATACCGATCTCCAAGTACCTTGCAAGCAATACATTCATTGTCAAGGATCTCTCACCCTACCATGGAGATGTTCAAGATGATAACCATGAAGAGTCGAGGACGACTCTTTCCCAAGGTGGGGGAGCTGATGCAGCCCGTCCTACGGACGCTCCTACATCTACACCAACAAGTCCCCCAAGTGTACCCATGACTCGTGCCCGAGCCAAACTCCTACAAGCTAAGGTGAACTCGCTCCTCTCCTCATGCCAATTTGATACCTCCTTAGATGGTGTGCTACTTCATGCAACTACTCTATGCATCATCAGGTACGAAGCCTCGACATATCCCCAAGCACCCAAGGATGGAGAACAAGGAACAGAGCGTGAAGCAGAAGACACTGGAGCTGCTTAGACAGGAGTCTCCGGTCTGCGCACACCGGAGTCTCCGGTCCACCAAAGTCTCCGGCCTGAAGACACCGGAGTCTCGGGCCCCACCTCCGGTCTGCCCCCAGAATCGAGCTCGGGGTCAATCTGACTGCCCCTCCGGAGGCTGGTCCGAGACTGACCAGAATCTCCGGTCCAGACCGGAGTCTCCGGACTGACCGTAGCCAGGCATGTAAAAGTCATTTGGGCCTTCGGCCCATCTACCCCTTAGTCCGCCCAGAACTTGTCTTTTATTCCTAAAATACCCCTGTTTAAGTGGCTGGCCTATATATAGCCCCCCACCTCCATTGTAAACCCTAGGCATGATATTGGAATTAGTGGAAACCCCTTTGTGGATCTATCTAATTCTTGCCTCATGCTCCTTGACCAAGGAGCACCAATATCCCAAACCTCATTGGAGTTTGCATCGTGCCTTCGTGTTGTACAAGGCCTTGGCATCGGTGTCCCTTTGCCAAGAAGTCAAGATCTCACCAAGTCTCCCATATCGCCGTGCCGGTTCGAGAGAGAGTCCTCCGCCCGACGCCGATCCTAGGGAGTGCGCCGGACCGGTCACCGCTGGCGTGAGCTATTGGTGTGTATCGTGGTTTTGTGTGTGTGTGTGTGTTCTTTACATTCTTCATGCGTGCGTTCGTCGTGTTCTTCCTCCCCTCCTCTCCCTACACTCCATCCTCAATTTGAAAGGGAATCGTGAAAGATCTGGCCACCCTAGAGGTTTGCCCTCAACACCATCCATGGGTGCTTGGTGATGAGTCGAGGCTTCGTACCTGATGATGCATAGTCTAGTTGCATGAAGTAGCACACCATCCAAGGAGGTATCAAATTGGCATAAGGAGAGGAGCGAGTTCACCTTAGATTGTAGGAGTTTGGCTCGGGCATGAGTCATGGGTCCACTTGGGGGACTTGTTGGTGTACATGTAGGAGCGTCCGTAGGACGGGCTGCATCAGGGTCTGTAGGCCGGAGACTCCGGTGTCTTCAGGCCGGAGACTCCGGTGTGGCCGGAGACTCTGGTGTGCGTAGGTCGGAGACTTCGGTGCTCCAGCTGCTGCTTCTTCCGTCTTCTCTTCCAAGCCTCAGTCTTGTCGGTCTTGGTGCTCCAGGCTTCCTCCCTTCCTCCATACTCGTCGGTATGAACCAATCATGGATATGGGACGGAGTATGAAGTAGTATACCATTCAAGAGGGTAGGAAGTGGGATCGCATAGAGGAACGGATTCACCTTTGGAGTCCATGACGACTTGGCATAAGTTGGAGACCATGATGTGGTAACGACCGAAGGTCGGGCTACATCATCTCCCCTCCCTTCAAAAAGAGTCGTCCTCGACTCTACACGCTCATCACAAAGTAGAAGATGTCGAGAGACCTTCTTGATCCTGGGGTTCACCATATAGTTGTCCTCGGAATGATTGAATTGAAAACACCTCAATGTTCCTTCACCTTCAATGAAGCCTACAAAGCTCACCACAAAAGCGAAGCAACACTCAAAGCGTAGCCAATTCATGAAGATTATAGTATGAGTCCTCAAGTAGAAGGAAGTCACCTTAGGATGTAGAGATGGCTCGTTGAAGGGCAGTCATAGGTAACTCTCTTCGATTCGTCTTGTCAACTCTTTATCCATAGAGGTTGACGTGTATGCAATTGTACTTTCACACAACAAAGACCAAGCAAAATATCTTTGTGTGTGATAGAGGAGCATGTCATATGTGGCATGTTCATTCTTGTTCACAACACTATTAGCACAGCTCAAGTATAGCAAACGGGATGCATATGCAAGGTCAATGTGCATGGAAATTGCTTGAACATCATCCAAATATGGGAACTCCAAAACTCCATAAAACATCTTAGTGTGGCACTCAAAGAAATTGAGTAAAATATTGATCAACATCTTTGATGCAAGGATAGGAGAATTCGGCAAAAACACATGCGGAAGAACATCCAAAACAACATCATTATGTGTGCAAACCAACCATTGGAAAGAACAATTGTTCAATATGTTGGATGCCATACACATATCATCAAAAGCCAAGATCATGGGGGTATGAGTATCGCAAGCGGAAACACAAGCAACATGTTTGCAAACAAACCAAATGAAAGAGCAAGTGGTCCTTATGTTTGTTGCAACAACAATACGAGAGACTTGGAAGCTCTCATGACAATACATGCTCATAATGGCATTATGGTTGCACATAAAACATCGGAAAGTGAAATTGTTCAACATTTTTGTGGCAACACACAAAGCATCAATATCCAATAGCAACGAGACATGATTGTCACAAGGTGAAAGAATACCATCAACATGCTTGCAATCAAACCATATGAAAGAGCAATTTGTCAACATGAAAGATGCAAAGCATGCAAAAGGTATCAGAGTTGGGTTCGATCTTGAACTCACTTGGGGGATGCTCTCTAGAGCTCTTTTTGTCAACTCATGCTCAACCGAGGTTGACATTCTTGTCCGGGTACCTACACACATCATAGATAAAAGGAAGAACATGTGTGCATGGTAGAGAAATACATCATCCGTCATGACATATATCTTCTTGTGCACATCACCATTAGTGTCAATCAAGTATGAAAAATGTGCATGGTGAGTATGTAAGTGGGGAACATGCTTATCATGGCAATCATCAAAATCTCCAAAATTTGAGAAAGCTATGGGGGCCATATCAATATAAACCATATGAGAATTATTGTTGCAAGCAAAACAAGGGAAAGAGCAATTATTCAACTTATTGCAAGCAACGGGAGAGATTGTAAAACACTCATGACAAAGCATGGTCCGAGGGGTAGCATTATGATTATCATTGCAAGCAAAACATGGGAAAGAGCAATTGTTCAACAAAGTGCAAGCAATAATATCATCGACGTAACGTTTAGAGCATGGCATGACTTTGGCAACATCATCACAATCAAATAATTTCACATGCTCAACATTATGCAAAGGCAAAGTATCACATGGAAATATCAATGAAGCATATGTGATATCACAAACATCATACATAGCATGCCAATCATCACAAGTCATCATGTCCACTAGTGGGATCATGGCATCATCCACACCCTTATTTTTACCTTGTTCATACCTCTCATATGAAGTAGGTGTTGTGGTAGTATTGGCCTCCATGTGGGCGACTTCTTCATCATGTATGGGGATGGCATCATCTGCATCCACCATGTTCATCTTCTTGGTCGGAGGCATCATCATCTCCAAGCTTGGCGCTTCTTGATCCATGGAACCTAGCACATCATGAGGAAACACACTAGAGGTAGAGGGTAAGTCGTTAGAAATCAAAGTGGTCTCACATGACCTATCAACTACCACTCTCAACTCACTAGGTGTATCACTCATGCCCTCAAAGTGGAAGCACTCAATCTCACGTGTGGTGGAGTCGCTCATCTCACTCTTGTTCTCACTCCAGTGGGCTAAGTGGCTCTCATACTCACATGGGATTGGTACCACATCATCACTCAAGCACGTAGGGATAGGATCGGTGTGCTCAACTCCATGCGCCTCCTTTGGTGAAGGGAAAGTCCCATGCTCACCAATCTTGACCTTGTCGTCGCCATCTTGCACCTTGCTTGTGTAGTCCTCTTGACGTACACATCCAACTTGGCAAAGTAGAGGTATTCGTCTTCCTCATCCATGAAGTTGCATGTGTCATCTAGGACGTCAAGTTTGGGCGTTGAAGCTTGATGGCGTGGAGGATAGCTTGCTCTTGGTGCCATTTTGGTGGTGGTACGAGTCGTAGAAGGAGCCTTATGATGGTTTCGACGGAGGTCATTGGCGTGCCTTGCCAAAGGTTGATGTAGATGGCGCACTTGGTCATCCACATGACGCTCGCGACGATGCTCCTTGTCCTTGGCACTCTTCTTGTGATGGTGGTGCCTTCTTGAGCTTGGATGAGCATTATGGATGGTGCTCAACATGTATTCTCCGTCTTCTTGGCGAAGATGCCTTGAACGACGTCTTGTATCCTCTTGATGTTGGTGATGATCTCTAGAGGATGTATGTTGATGAGGATTCTTGCTTCGTGGCGCCTCTTTTGGAAGATGATTTTTGGGTGCCACTCTTCTTGTAGTAGATGGCACTTGATTCCTTGGAGGTAGATGCACTTGACGCCTTGGAGATGGTGGTGCTTGGCGCCTTGGAGATGGTGGCGCTTGACGGGTTGGAGGTGATGGCGCTCGTCGCCTTGGACATGGTGGTGCATGACTCCATGTAGGTGGTGGCACTTGACGCCTTGGAGGTGGATCATTAAAGTAGGTGGTGCCCTTTGGTGTGGCACGCTTGGCCTTGAAGGTCATGGTTTCTTGATGATGCGTCTCTGCTAGCTTGGCGTAGTAGTCCTCCATCTCCAAGCGGTGGAGGTATTCTTCATGGCTCATGGAAGAGCCCTCGAAGTGGGTGAAGCTCGCCATGTCCTCCATGCTTGGTGAGGCATCGTCGTTGTAGCACTCGAAGTCATCCATGCTTGGGGAGTCGTTGTTGATGTAGTACTCCATGTCACCCAAGCATGTGGAGCCATTGTCGGTGTAGTGCTCCATGCATGAGGATCCATTGTCGATGTAGAGCTCCAATTCCTCCATGCTTGAGGAGCCATAGTTGATGACGTGCTCCATGTCTTCCATGCATGTGGAGCCATCATAGGTGCAATTCTCCGGGTCCTCAAAGCATGCGGAGCCATTGTCGGTGTAGTGCTCCATCATGTCCTCTATACTTGTGGAGTCGTAGTCGTGGTGGCTCATCATGGATTCTTCATAGATAGCATCCTCGGTTCCGGAGTCCCTAGACATGATTCATAAGACCAAGTGGTGTATATGGAAGTGGTAGGGGGTTAGGGATGCAACATCAAACCTTACTTTACCTTGGAAGATAGTATCGTGCAAGTGGCAACACTTGAGAGAAATCAAAACCAATCAAAGTGAAGTTCACGCGGAACACCAAAACCAACTAACGACTAAAAAAACACACACACATACAAAGCTTATGGTGGATAGGTATGGAAGGTGGCTTGTCCAAGAACAATCCGAAATCAAGATATTGTAATGGCAAGTAAAGAACCATGATGATCACAAAGCAAAACAAGTCAATCCACAAGATAGGAATATATACAAGGAAACACACATGGTGGTATAAATGGGACTTGTGCGATAGAGAAAGTGAGCTAAGAACCAAATGATTACCTAGCGAAGACGCTAGTTTGATTGCAATAAATTGGTGGGCTACAAGATATGCAAAATAAGTACCACCTATTTGATGTTCATCAAGCTTGCGCTTCCTATTCTATGAGGCACTTGTTTCTTTCTTTCTATTTTTCTTATTTTTATTTTTCTATTTTTATCTTTTCTTTCTTTTCTTTATCACTTGCCTCTTCCTTGTGCCAACAACTATACAAGATAACTATATGAGATAGCGCGCTCACAACTTTTGCTCGGAATTCTACAAGGTATCAAATGTGCATAGCCCAAGCAATCATAGGAGGAACTAGTCTCAATAGGTGTCTGTTGAACGCAATGATAGTGTAGCTCACAAAGGAAAGCAAGTGGGGAGAAGTCACAGAATGTTTATACCTTTCTTCGCCGATCTTTACCCTTTATTGGTGGATTCCGCCTTGCTCGTGGAATTTGGATAAAGTAGATAGCATGAACCACAGAAATGATGATGCATAGCTCCTTTTCCTCTTCGAAACGAGCTAAAGAACACCAAAATCCGAGTTCGTATGCAAAAGTTATGCTCCAAACCGTGAAACAGATTTGCTGTCAGCAGTGGGGGCGGAGACTTTGCCAGAAACTCCGGTCTGGACCGGAATCTCCGGTCTGGGGCCGGAATCTCCAGTATGGGCCGGGGTCTCCGGTTTGGGGGCCGGAATCTCCAGTCCGGAGGTTCCAGGACGTGCAGAACTCGTCCGGGACGCGATTTTGGCGGAAAAACTCGAACCAAAACACCAAATTGGTGGGGGAAATCAAGGAATTAGGCCATGGGAACGCAGGGGAACGTAGATCAACAAGTTTAGCAAGTAATCCACGGATCAAAACCTACCAAAACATACTCAAATCATAGATCGATCCAAAACACGAATTGGGGATGTTTTTGATGGAATTTTCGAATTTATGGGGAAAAGACCAAATCGAGGAGAAATCCGTGGCAACCAAAAGCTGCTGATACCAGATGTTATGGGGTAACCCCGTGGGTGGCCCGATCTTCACGGATCTCGTGGTCAAATCAATGGGAAAGCGAGGGGAAAGGGAGAAGGTAGCGGAAGCGGACGCACACCTCGCGAAGAACACGATGAGAACACGCAAAACTCACATGATACAAGGCCGATTGCTCCCTCCAGCGGCCACCGGTCCGATAGAATCCTCGCAAGGAAAGATTGGTCAACGTGCTCCCTCGATCCCACGCGGAGAGGGAAGAACACCTTGGAGAGGGTCTTGACGTCTTGGCAAAGGGACACCAATGCCAAGGCCTTGTACAACGAGGGAGGCACGATGCAAACTCCAACGAGGTGGTGACGATAGTCGATCCCCTTTGGTAGAAGGGGATGAGGCAAAACTAGAGATTCCACAAAGGGGGTTATCTTTAGTCTATCATCTATGCCTAGGGTTACATGAGGGGGTGGGGGCACTATATATAGGCCAGCCACTAGTTCAAGGGTAATTTAGGAATAAAAAGGGAAAGTCTAGGCGGATTAAGTGGTACATGGGCCAAAGGCCCAGCTGGCGGTACGCAGGCCCAAATTCTCAGGCCAGAGACTCCGTTGTGGGGTCCGGACACTCCGGTGTGGGCTGGAGACTCTGGTCTGTCTCCGATGTCGTCTCTGGAGGGGCCTTCTGGCTGTCCTCGAGATCGATCTGAGGGCCGGTCCGGAGATCGGTCCAGAGACTCCGGGGTCTGCAGGCCGGAGACTCCGGTGTCTTCAGGCCGGAGACTCCGGTGTGGCTGGAGACTCTGGTGTGCGCAGGCCAGAGACTCCTGTGCTCCAGCTACTGCTTCTTCCGTCTTCTCTTCCAAGCCTCCGTCTTGTCGGGCTTGGTGCTCCTGGCTTCCTCCCTTCCTCCGTACTCGTCGGTATGAACCTATCATGGATATGGGATTTAGTATGAAGTAGTATACCATTCAAGAGGGTAGGAAGTGGGCTCGCATAGAGGAACGGATTCACCTTTGGAGTCCATGACGACTTGGCATAAGTTGGAGACGATGATGTGGTAAGGACCGAAGGTCGGGCTACATCAGGATTGGTACGACATCATCACTCAAGCATATGGGGATAGGCTCGGTGTGCTCAACTCCTTGTGCTTCCTTTGGTGAAGGGAAAGTCCCATGCTCACCATTCTCGACCTTGTCGTCGCCCTCTTGCCATGAGGTTGCATGCGTCATCTAGAACGTCAAGTCGTGGCGTTGAAGCTTGATGGCATGGAGGGGACCTTGCTCTTGGTGCCATTTGGCGGTGGCACAAGTAATTGAAGGTGCCTTATGGTGGTGTCGACGGAGGTCATTGGCGTGCCTTGCCAAAGGTTGATGTAGATGGCGCACTTGGTCATCCACATGATGCTTGCGATGATACTTCTTATCCTTGGCACTCTTCTTGGTGAGGCGTTGTAATGAGCACAAAGCATCATTAGTCTTGGCCATCATGCTCATGGTTTTGGCGAAGTCGTTGTCCATGTCGCGCTTGAAATTGTCCATTGGATGGTGGACCTTGGTGCTCTCGAGGTGGAGGCTCCGTCTTGGTCGACGCGACTTGAGGAGCTTGTCGTTGTCGTTCTTGAAGTCGTCCATGCTTGGGGAGTTATTGTTTTTGTAGAACTCCATATCACCCAAGCATGTGGAGCCATTGTCGGTGTAGTGCTCCATCATGTCATCCATGCTTGTGGAGGCATATGCATGGTGGCTCATCGTGGATTCGTCATAGAAATCGTCCTTGGTTCCGGAGTCCCTAAACATGTTTCACAAGACCAAGTGGTGTATATGGAAGGGGTAGGTGGTTAGGAATGCAACATCAAACCTTACTTTACCTTGGAAGATAGTATTGTGCAAGTGGCAACACTTGAGAGCAACCAAAACCAAGCAACGCGAAGTTCACGCGAACACCAAAACCAACTAACCACTAAAAACACACACACACAAAGCTTATGGTGGATGGGTATGGAAGGTGGCGTGTCCAAGAACAATCCGAACTCAAGATGTTGTAATGGCAAGTAAAGAACCACGATGATCACGAAGCAAAACAAGTCAATCCACAAGAAGGAAATATGTACAAGGAAACACACACGGTGGGATAAATGGAACTTGCACGACGGAGAAAGTGAGCTAAGAACCAAATGATTACCTAGGGAAGACTATAAGCTCGTGTCGCACAAGTGCAAGGAGAGACACTAGTTCGATTGCAATAAATTGGTGGGCTACAAGATATGCACAATAAGTACCACCTATTTGATGTTTATCGAGCTTGCGCTTCCTATTCTATGAGGCACTTGTTTCTTTCTTTTTCTTTTTCTTCTTTTTATTTTTCTTCTTTTTCTTTTTCTATTTTTTTCTCTTTTTCTTTCTTTTTCACTTGCCTCTTCTTTGTGCCAACAACTATACATGATAACTATATGAGATAGCGTGCTCACAACTTTTGCTCGGTATTCTACAAGTATAAAATATGCATAGCCCAAGCAATCATAGGAGGAACTAGTCTCAATAGGTGTTTGTTGATCACAAAGATAGTGTGGCTCACAAAGGGATGCAAGTGGGGAGAAGTCGCGGAATTTTTATACCTTTCCTCGCCAATCTTCACCCTTTATTGGTGGATTCCGCCTTGCTCATGGAATTTGGATGGAGTAGATAGCATGAACCACGGATATGATGATGTAGAGCTCCTTCTCCTCTTCAAAACGAGCTAAATAACACCAAAATCCGAGTTCGTATGCAAAATTTATGCTCAAAACCGTGAAACGGTTTTTCCTGTCTGCAGGGCGCGGACAGTCCAGTGCGCGCAGGCCGGACAGTCCGGCCAGGGCGGATATTCCGGTCAATTTATGCCGGATACTCTGGTGGGGCGGATATTCCGGTCCGTTTTTGCTGGACAGTCCGGTCCGGTGTAACCAGAACTTCCAGAACATGAACGGGACGAGTTTTGGCGGAAAAACTCGAACCAAACCCTCAAATTGATGGGGGAAATCAAGGAATTAGGCTATGGAAATGCAGGGGAAGGTAGATCAACAAGTTTAGCAAGTCATCCACGGATCAAAACCTACCAAAACGCACTCAAATCACAGATCGGTCCAAAACACGAATTGGGGCTATTTTTGGTGAAATTTTTGAATTTATGGGGAAAAGACCAAATTGATGAGAAATTCGTGGCAACCAAAAGCTACTAATACCAGATGTTAAGGGGTAACCCCGTGGGTGGTCCGATCTTCACGGATCTCGTGGCAAAATCGATGGTAAAGCAAGGGGAAAGGGAGAAGGTAGCGGAAGCAGACGCACACCTCGTGAAGAGCACGATGAACACACGCAAAACACACACGATACAAGGCCGATTGCTCTCACCGGTGGCCACCGGTCCGATAGAATTCTCGCAAGGAAAGATCGGTCAATGTGCTCCCTCGATCCCACGCGGAGAGGGAAGAACACCTTGGAGAGGGTCTGGACGTCTTGGCAAAGGGACACCAATGCCAAGGCCTTGTACAACGAGGGAGGCGCAATGCAAACTCCAATGAGGTGGTGACGATAGTCGATCCCCTTTGGTAGAAGGGGATGAGGCAAAACTAGAGATTCCACAAACGGGGTTTTCTTTAGTCTATCATCTATGCCTAAGGGATACAATGAGGTGTGGAGGCTCTAATTATAGGCCAGCCACAAGTTAAAGGGTAGTTTGGGCATAAAACTAGGGTTTGGTGCGGAATATAGGGGTACATGGGCCAAGGGCCCAGATGTTGGCTCGCAGGCCCATCACTTAGGCCAGACAGTCCGGGTCAGGTGGACCGGACAGTCTGGGGTGGCCGGACACTCCGATGTGACCTACTGACTGTCTCACCAGGATGGATCCGGGGTAGGCCGGACACTCCGGCTGCGCCGGACATTCCGGCTGGCAACAGGCGGACTCTCTGGGGCGATGACGGTGGAGACTCTCGTTCTGGAGCTGGTTGCTCCTGGTCCATCTTCTTGATTAACTTGGGGACGATCTTGGGGACTTGGCGTTGTAGATGTAGTAGCATCCATAGGACGGGCTGCATCATATGGTATCCTATCTACACCGCAAACAAGTCCTAGTGTTGATCGTACAATAACCCAAGAAACACACATGTGGAGAAAAACGTGGCAATGCAACTATGAAGGGTGTTGAACTACGCTCGAGAGACACTAGCAAATCTCAAAGTAAACAGACACAAGGTTGCTTAATCTACCGGTGCACAAAGATAGCACTAGGCCTCTTGCTCAAATTCTCTTTTTCCATAATTTTTTCTTTCTCTTTTGTATAGCTCTTTTTTTGCTTTTTCTTTTGCTATATTTCTTCTTCTCTTTTTTTTTATTTTATAGATCACACACGACCAATTACAAAGTACAGCACCAAAAATCCTAAGAGCAGCCTGTAGGATGGAAACTATTCTCAATGGGAAAGTTCCTACACCTATGTAGTAGATTGGTTGTGGCTAAGGTTTATGGAAAAGTGCAAATTGATCACACTTTGTAATTATGGTGTCGTGGCAGAAAAACAGCACAAAATCCTGTCGTGGCAGAACAAATCTTCCCGTGGTAGAAAACTGGGCAGAAATCCTGTCGTGGCAGAGTGGCGGCAGCAAAACAGGCGGAAAACGTGCCGCGGTAGAGCGGTGGCAGCGCGCGGCAGCAAATCTGTGCCATGGCAGAGCAGCGGCAGCCAGGCGCGCGCATGGCAGGAAAAGTGTGCCGCGGCAGAGTCGCTGTCGGACTCGGCTTCGCGGCAGGAAAAACAGCTGTTTCCGTGCCGCGGCAGAATCGGTAAGGACTTTTTTTTAAGATTATTAAAAACCAACTCGGCCTGGAGTAAGACGCAGGTACTCTCAACCTAGATCGGATCTGCTAGAGGCGCAGAAGAACAGGTGATGAACACGACTAGAAAGAAGAAAACGATGAAAGAAAAACTAGATCTACACTAATTGATGAACACGACGAGCAACTATTACTTGTCTACGATGTAATCTAGGCTATGGTGAATCTTTTTGTGGGGCTATTTTCTGTATAGGACGAAAACACTCTCTAATCTATGGATGGATTGCGGATTGCTTACCGAGTGTTGAGGGCAAACCTCTAGGGTGGCCCGATCTTTCACGAATCCCACTCAAATCAAGGATGGAGTGCCGGGGAAGGACGGGAGGATGAACACGACGAACTCACGCACAAAGAACGCGACGAACACACACACATAAAACCACGATACACACCAATAGCTCACGCCGGTGATGACCGGTCCGGCGCAATCCCTAGGATCAGCGTCGGGCGGGGGACTCTCTCTCGAATCGGCACGGCGAGATGGGAGACTCGGTGAGATTTTGACGTCTTGGCAAAGGGACACCGATGCCAAGGCCTTGCACAATGCGGAGGCACGATGCAAACAATAACGAGGTTTGGGATATTTGGTGCTCCTTTGTCAAAGGAGCATGAGGCAAGAACTAGATAGATCCACAAGGGGTTTCCACTAATTCCAAATATCATGCCTAGGGTTTACAATGGAGATGGGGGACTATATATAGGTCAGCCACTAGTTCAGGGGTACTTTAGGCATAAAAGGGTAAAAAATGGACGAAAAAGGAATATTCTCAGGCATCAAACCCACGTTGATGTCCAGGGGGACGATTCCGGCAATAAGCTCGGCGGCCCCGGAATCGGCGCCGGAATTTCCGGTCACCGCCAGAAATTTCGGTCGAAACCGGACCGGCTCACAGAGGCGTTGTTCGGTCGGCGCCGGAAGTTGTCAGCGCGTGTCGGTATTTCTGGTTGCTGGTCCAGTCCACCGGGGCGTGCGCTGGACATTCCGGCGAGGATTCCGGTTCGCCGGTCCTGGTGCTGGTTTGGCCTGGGACTCCGGTTCGCGTTGGCTTGGCTCCTTCTCTTGGCATTTCTTCATGTTGTTCATACCTGAGGATGCATAAGGTATTGGCATGAAGTAGCAAGCCATCCCAGGATGTATCGAAGTCACAAGAGACAAGGAGTGAATTAGCCTTGGCTTGAAGGAGCTTGGCTCGGGCACGGGTCATCGGTCCACTTGGGGGACTTGTTGGTGTAGATGTAGGAGCATCCGTAGGACAGGGTGCATCAGCTCCCCCTCCTTGGGAAAGAGTCGTCCTCAACTCTTCATGGTTGTCATCTTGAACATCTCCATGGTAGGGTGAGAGATCTTTGACGTTGAACGTATTGCTTGCGAGGTACATGGACGTCGGTATGTCAATGATGTAGGCATTGTTGTTGATTCTCTTGAGGACCTTGAAGGGATCATCTCCTCTTGGCTTGAGCTTGGAGTCATGTTCCTTGGGGAAGCTGTCTTTGCTTAGGTGTATCCACACAAGATCACCTTCTTCAAAGATCATCTCCTTCTTGTCCTTGTTTAATCTTGAAGCTTGGCGAAGGACTTGTTGTTCGATAGTAGCTCTTGTTTCTTCATGAAGCTTCTTCATAGCTTGTGCGCGCTTCTCGACGTCCATGTTGGTGCGCTCATGGAGAGGTAGTGGTAGGATGTTGAGCACGGTGAGGGGCTTGAAACCATAAACGATCATGAAAGGACTCATCTTGGTTGTTGAGTGCTTGGCTCGGTTGTAGGCGAACTCGGCGTGTGGAATGCATTCCTCCCAATCCTTCAAATTTTTCTTGATCAACACACGTAGAAGAGTTCCGAGGCTTCGGTTGACAACCTCGGTTTGTCCATCGGTTTGAGGATGCGATGCGACCGAAAAGAGGAGCTTGACGCTGAGCTTGGCCATGAGGGTCTTCCATAAGTAGCTCATGAATTTGACATCGCGGTCGGAGACGATTGTTCATGGCACACTGTGAAGACGGACGATTTCCCTGAAAAAGAAATTTGCAACATGTGAAGCATCGTCAGTCTTATGGAACGGTATGAAGTGTGCCATTTTGAAAAAGCGGTCCACAACAACAATATAGAGTCATGACCATGCTTAGATCTACGCAATCCTAATACGAAATCCATGCTAATGTCGGACCAAGGTGTATGAGGAATAGTGATGAGGATATATGCAGGGATTATGATGATTCTGACTGCCTGAACTGGAAGGAAATATTGAGTAAAATCAATAATGACTATCAGGTGAATTCATTCCTAGTTGACCATGATGCTTTCATTTATAAGAACTTTATACTACCTAAGTCTATGCATTTATGTATGATCAGGTTCATTGGAGAAACAAGCATGGCGCGAGGAGGAGAAGGGCTACAAGAGGAGCCCAGCATGATGATCGCCCGAGGATGCGCGAGGGAGGAGCAGGAGGAAGGCGCAAGAGAAGATCGTCAAAACGAAGGCGACCGAGAATTAGAAGGCGGCCAAGAAGGAAGGTTCAATTCGGACAGACAGAAGTTCTGAAATTGAAACGGACGTGGCTTCCACATACCAGCTCCGAATTAAGAAAATAAGTACTTGTTGGAAAGATAATTCCTATATCTTTCCAACGGGTACTTGCACGTCTCCAGCTTCATTATGATCTGTGCGTGGCAACCAAAACAAGTCGACAGACGTTTTCTGTCAGTTTACAAATAGAGTCATTTTAAGTCAGGAAAGTTAGAGATATGTTTGGTTTTGACCCCAATTCTATGTTGGACGTCCAGCAGCCTTTATATAGGCCTGTAAATCATGGTTTTTAGGGTTGAGACCACGTTAAAACTATTTTGGAGTTGTTTCTTTCATAGAACCTCTGGAATTACCCTGTGATTGATTTTACCAGCTATAATTGAGTGTGATCTGTTGTTCCATCGGGAATTAGTACATTGCAAACTACCGTTCGTGGTCGACGGCTACATGCGCAAGAGCGTGGTGTTATGAATATCCTACAAGGTTCGAGAGCTGTTGCATTGGCATCAGGGATCAAGCGGGAGAGTTCATAGCTACAGGCTAGTTATCTATCATCCACCATCATCACCGCCATCCGCTTACTGAGAAGATCGGGTCACCCCATATCATCTTGGTATCAGAGTTCCTCATTGCCTCGGTAAGCAATCCACAAATCCATCCATAGATTAGATCTTGTTTTACGTCCTATACAGAAAAAGCCCCACAAAATAGTTGCCATAGCCTAGATTACATCGTAGATGAGTAATAGTTGCTGGTCATGTTCCTCTATTAGATTAGATCTAGATCTGTTCTTCATAGATTTGTTTTTGCTTTCTAGTTGTTCTAGTCGAGTTCCCCATCAATTGTTTCCGCCACCATCAAGTTAGATCCGATCCAAGCAAAGATTCCTAGTTGTGTACTACTTGGCAAGTCGAAGTTCCAAAAAAAAATCCTGCCGACTCTGCCGCGGCACAGAAAACGCCCTTTTTCTGCCGCGAGTCCATGTGTGCCATGGATCCGATTTCCTGCCGCGGCACGATTTCGTGCTGTTTTTCTGTCGCGGCACGCGTTCTGCCGTGAGGTACAGATTCTCTGCCACGGCACATATTTGCCCCGTTTTTCTGCCACCGCAGCCATATAAAAAATTGTGAAATTTTGCAATTTTCCAAACCTTAGCTACAGCCATTCTATTTCATTAGTGTAGGAAGTTTCCCATTGAGACTAGTTTCCGCTCTTACAGGCTGCTCGTAGAGTTTTGGTGCTGTGCTTTATAAATTTGTCGTGGATGATATATATTAAAAAAAGAGAAAAAAAAGAATATAGCAAAAGAAAAAGCAAAGAGAGAAAGAAGCTATACAAAAGACAAAGAAAAAAAGGGAGAATTGAGCAAGAGGCCTAGTCATCTATTTGTGCACCGGTAGATTGAGCAATCTTGTGCCTGTGTTACTTTGAGCTTTGCTAGTGTCTCTCGAGAGTAGTGCAACACCCTTCATAGTTGCATTGCCACGTTTTTCTCCACGTGTGTGTTTCTTGGGTTTTTGTATGATCATCACTAGGACTTGTTTGCGGTGTACTTAGGATACCATACCTAGAGCTCCACCATAAATAACATGTGTGCCCTGTGATCGTTCTCTATACCTTTGATATTCACTTCATCATTTCAGTGCATAAGTCTTTGCTTTCGAATTGGTAAGCATCACTATTCACTTTGGAACGGTAAGATCTGCTTTCTTGTCAGTTTTGAGTGAGTTGTGAGAGTTCCACCACTAGATTTTGTTTTGTGCACTAATGTACTAATCATGTCTTCTAGTAGTGTTGATGTGATGCAGAATATGGAGGCCAATGATGTTACAGATAATGTGGAGACCTATAGGTACAAATTCTTCCACAATTGGCATTGTAGTGGAACTTTTTGGAAGGAAGAACGCGGTATTTTTGATGGTGACGTTCTTTCCACCATAGTGTGATGATTGGTGCGCGATGTGCTTCCATTACCATTGATAGCAACTCTACTATTAATTTGATCAGCGTTGAAGTTGTACAAAAGATGCAGCTACCCACATGTGCCCGTGTGGTGCCATATCTCTTGAATTCATCATATGGCACATTGCTGATTTCACACACCGTTGATGTTCCTATGACTTTTAAAGAGCATACTGAGATTGTGCGCTGTGATGTATCTCCTATACCACTTGATTCTTGTCACATACTATTGGGAGAACCTTGGAGCAGAAGGTTTGATGCTCAAATATGTCCTGTTGTTGGAAGGATTTCTTTCAAATGGAACATGAAGAGGCGTGCTATGCTCAGGATTTCAGCCGACAAATTTCATGAGTATCATCTTTTTCGCAAGGAAAGGACAAAAGAGTTCAGTTTGTCTGCTAAGTACAAGGTCATGATGAATGGTGACAATTCTATTATTTGTCATCTTGAACACGATGTGCATTACAACCCATGTGAGAATGAGAGCCACATAGCCAAGCTGAGTGAGAGTGTTATCAAAAGTGAGCTGTGTGATTCCACTAAACGTGAGGTTGAGAGCATACATTCTAAGAGTATGAGAGAAAAAGAAAACATCAGTGCAGTAGATGCTAATACATGTGAGGATATTTCTACTAATGTAATCATCTCTGCTCCTAGTATTGTTTCTTGTCCTATGCAGGTTGCTTTTGAAGAAAGGGAGCAATCTATTTTACAACCTGCATCATCGGACTGTGCATTGTCACTTGCGGAGGATGTTTTAGTACCTACTACAACTGAGGAGATTGTTGATGACATTGGTACTGATTTGGAGCTTCAGCCAACATGTGCGACATATTGTGAGTCTTTTCCTTTACTAAAGCCTCCTTGTGATTTGCCTTGCACTAATGTTTCAACATCATGTGATAGTTTACCCAATTCAAATTTTGATCCTGTGGTACTAATTACACATAAATAAATACTTGCTCAAATACCACCTACTGATATTGTGTATTCCATCATGCTAAATGAACATATGAGTTGTGCCATGGACAAAATTTCTGAAATTTCATGTCTAAATTCTAGCACATATTCTCTTTATTTCACTTTCAATCTAATTGGTGAATATAGCATGGATGAAAATTTTCTTGTGGATCACATATGCATTACTTGTGATAGAATCGTTGAACTGAAACATGTTGTTTTCAGCCATACATGTTGTGTGTCGACGACTTTGTGTTGTGGGACATATGCTAAAATTTGTGATAGTATGAAACCAAAGTCAGATCAAGTTGATATAATGCAGCCAACACAAGTAATTTTACCTATGTTGGATCGTTGTAATCTTGCTAGAATAGAATCCAAGTTTTCATATCCATTGTGTTTGTCCCAAAAGTCTTTGTCTGGTTGTCCTACTGCTCTATACTTCACTTATATTTGCAAATTGAGTTGCATCTTCCATACTGGACAACATGATCATGTTCATAATAATCAGAGTAGCGCAGTTGAAGCATGGCATGAATCAAATTGGTTTTCAGAGATACTGAATTGGTTTGATCTTGTGCACAAATTTGATCATAGATCTTCTTTGAGAAAACTGAATTTAATATTGAAGAACAAGACTATCTATTTAGTTGTTTTTCACCATGATCATGATCCTTTGTACTTCACTTATACCTGCAATTTAAGTTGCTTGATGTATACTAGACATACTTTTCATGTGAACAACAATAATACAACATGTTATATATACATATACTTTGCGTACATGTTGTTCTTTTTGTTTCTCCCACTTTCAGCTTACCTAAAGTCGTGGACGGCTTTTCATGAAGAAAGGGAGGATGATGAGGATATATACAGGGATTATGATGATTCTGACTGCCTGAACTAGAAGGAAATATTGAGTCAAATCAATAATGACTATCAGGTGAATTCATTCCTAGTTGACCATGATGCTTTCATTTATAAGAACTTTATACTACCTAAGTCTATGCATTTATGTATGATCAGGTTTGTTGGAGAAACAAGCATGGCGCAAGGAGGAGAAGGGCTACAAGAGGAGCCCAGCATGATGATCGCCCGAGGATGCACGAGGGAGGAGCGGGAGGAAGGCGCAAGAGAAGATCATCAAAACGAAGGCGACCGAGAGTTAGAAGGCGACCAAGAAGGAAGGTTCAATTCGGATAGACAGAAGTTCTGAAATTGAAACGAACGTGGTTTCCACATACCAACTCCAAATTAATCAAATAAGTACTTGTTGGAAAGATAATTCCTATATATTTCCAACGGGTACTTGCACGTCTCCCGGTTCATTACGAGCTGTGCGTGGCAACCAAAACAAGTCGACAGACGTTTTCTCTTAGTTTACAAATAGAGTCCTTTTAAGTCAGGAAAGTTAGAGATATGTTTGGTTTTGACCCCAACTCTATGTTGGACGTCCAGCAGCCTTTATATAGGCCTGTAAATCATGGTTTTTAGGGTTGAGCCCATGTTAAAACTATTTTGGAGTTGTTTTGTCATAGAACCTCTGGAATTACCCTGTGATCGATTTTACCAACTATAATTGAGTGTGATATGTTGTTCCATCGGGAATTAGTAGATTGCAAACTACCGTTCGTGGTCGACGGCTACGTGCGCAAGAGCATGGTGTTGTGAATATCCTACAAGGTTCGAGAGCTGTTGCATTGGCATCAGGGATCGAGCGGGAGAGTTCATAGCTACAAGCTAGTTATCTATCATCCACCATCATCACCGCCATCCTCTTACTGAGAAGATTGGGCCACCCCATATCAAATAGGCAATGGCATATAAAGACCATAGGGATTAGCTTGCGACTTAGCTTGAACACATGTCGTGCATCGTTGAATGAAGCGCTCCACGTCGCGCTTCATCTTGGGCCAAAATTAGTGAGTGGAGAGCATCTCCAATGTCTTGTCATGGCCAAAGTGACCCATAAGGCCTCCACCATGAGATTCTTGGAGAAGCAAGAGTTGGAGGGATGACTTCGGAATGCAAAGCTTGTTTTGTTTAAAGAGGAAGCCCTTATGCAAATAGAAATCATCAACTCCCTTGTCAATGGAGCACTTTGCGAAAATTGGTTCAAAGAACGGGTCGTAAGCATACAAAGATTTTATTTCCTCAAGACCCAACACGTTGATTTCTAGTCTCGTAAGAATGCTTGTGTGCTTGCGAGACAAAGCGTCCGCAACTACATTTACTTTGCCCTTCATATACTTAACAATGTACCGAAAAGACTCCATGAACTCAACCCACTTAGCATGTCTCTTACTCAAGTTGGCTTGGCCTTTGAGATATTTCAATGACTCGTGGTCGGAATGTATGATAAATTCTTTGGGCCATAGGTAGTGTTGCCAAACTTGAAGAACACGAACTAAGGCAAAAAAAAGCTCGTTGTCATAAATTTGATAATTAATGCGAGCACCATCAAGTTTCTCGCTATGGTAGGCTATAGGACATCCATTTTGCATAAGGACTCCTCCAATGCCAATACCACTAGCATCACACTCTATCTCAAAAGTTTTTGTGAAATCCGGTAACGCAAGGAGAGGTGCTTCGGTGAGCCTCTTTTTAAGTTCATCAAAATCTTTTTGTTGTGCTTTCCCCACATGAAGGTGACATTCTTTTTCGTCAACTCGTTGAGAGGACAAGCAATGGCGGAAAAGACTTTCACATAGCGACGATAGAAACCGGCCAACCCATGAAAACTTCGGAGTTCACTCACATTTGTTGGGATGGCCAATCTCGTATGTCCTTTTACCTTGGAAACATCAACTTCAATTCCCTTCAAAGAAACGACAATCCAAGAAAAATCAACTTGTCTTTAGCAAAAGTGCACTTGGGAAGATTATCATAAAGCTTTTCATGTCGAAGGATTTGCAAAACTTCCTTGACATTTGTTATATGGTCCTCAAGTGATTTGCTATAAACAGGAATATTATCGAAATAGACAACAACACTTTTTCCAATGAGAGAACAAAAGATATGATTCATGAGGCACATGAAGGTGGATGGGGCATTAGATAAACCAAAGGGCATAACCAACCATTCATAGAGACCAAGTTTGGTCTTGCAGGCAGTTTTCCACTCATCACCTTCAGCCATGCATATTTGATGGTAACCACTACGAAGATCAATTTTCGAAAAAATAGTGGCTCCACATAATTCATCAAGCATGTCATCGAGACGTGGTATGGGATGTCGATGACGCACGGTGATAGCATTGATTGGACGGCAGTCCATGCATAACCGTAACGTATCATCTGTTTTTGGAACAAGTATCACGGGTACGGCACTTGGACTAGTGCTAACTTGGATCAAACCTTTGGAGACAAGTTGGTTGATTTGACATTCTATCTCCTTTGTCTCCTCCGGGTTCGTGTGGTAAGCGGCGCGGTTGGGAAATGGTGCACCGGGGATGAGATCAATGCGATGTTCGATGCCGCGAAGAGGGGGTAGTCCATGTGGAAGCTCTTCGGGAAACACATCCTTGAATTCCTACAAAACATTCATCAAAGATGGAGTAACATTGGTTAATTTATTAGTTCCTTGTGCTAGTCCCTTGCAACAAGATGGATGGGCTGTTCCGAACATCTCTCATCTCACTTTTGGTGGCAAGGAGAACACTCTTAGTTTTTCCACTCGAGTTTCGCTTGTGGCTCTCACTCACTATGAGGTGGTTCTCTCTCTCACCGCTCTTCTCACAAGTACATGTTGTGCTTTGCGCCCTCACTAAAGCCTTTGCATTGTCCGCAATTATTTGGCTAGGAGTCATTGGTTGCAAAACACATGTTTTGTTGAGCCATTTGAAGGTGTATATATTGGTGCGACCATCATGTTGAGAAGCCTTGTCAAATTGCCACGGTCGACCAAGAAGCATGTGGCAAACTGTCATAGGAACCACATCACACTTCACCGTATCTTTGTAAGGACCAATGGCGAAGGAGACCGATACGGTATGCTTGATCTTCACGGACCCTTGGTCACTTAGCCATTGCATGTGGTAGGGGTGCTTGTGCGGATGGAGGGTGAGGTTGAGCTTCTCACACAACTCGGTGCTCACAAGGTTGTGGCAACTCCCTCCGTCAATGATCACCTTGATAGATTTGCCATTGATGCCGGCTCATGTTTGGAAGATATTGGAGCGTTGGTCTTCATGCTCTTGTGCTTGAGTGATCAAGATCCCGTGACGACAAGCGATGGACTTGCATCATGTTCACACATGAGGAGTTCTTGGTCATCTTCCACTCGTTTCTTTGCCATTGCTTCCTTCACTCGGGCATCAAATTCATCTTCACTCAAGTACTCTTCTTCGCCATTGTCGTGGATGAACAATACTTTCTTGTTTCCACATTCGACTGACTCAAGTTCATGTCCACGATGCGCTTGATTGGGTGATTCAAGCCAATAAGGAAACGTGCCATTGTTTGCTCCATGCGCTCATCAATGTTGGCGCGAATCAAGTTGAGTTCCATTTCCTTGAAGTACTCTTCCATGGTCTTTGTCCCTTGACAAAGCGCTTGAAGGTTGTTGAAGAGGTCGCGCGTGTAATGCGTGGGGACAAAGCGGGATCTCATATGAGCCTTCATGTCATGCCAAGTTGTGATTGGCGTCTCTTGTCTTGCATCATGAGCAACTTGAACTTGTTCTCACCAAAGGTTGGCATAGTCATCAAACTCAAGCGAAGCCATGGCGGCCATCTTCTCGTTGCTATAGTTGTGCATGCGGAAGATCTTGTCGACTTTGAGTGCCCACGAGAGGTATTCTTCAGGGTCATTGGATTCGGTGAACTTGGGCATTGTGAACTTGAGCTTGTCGAAAGTTTCTGCATCATTGCGGTCATTGCGACGAGCTTGGTGACCTTGTTGATGATCTTGTGGTTGAGGAGGTGGAACCTGGTTCTCGTAATCTTGTTCCGGAGCTTGTTCTTGATGTTGTTGTTGTGGAGCTTGCTCTTGCTATTGGCGTGATTGTTGACGTGGTTGACGACGAAGGGGAGGCTCATTCCTCGGTTGGTGATGTTGGTTAGGCACATGGGCCTCACGGCGAAGATCATGGTCTTGAGCGTCTTGACGTGGTGGGCGTCGCTCAATTTGGACCACTTGGCGCTCCAAGTTTTGACTCGGTGGAGGAGGCGCCTCGTGATGACCATGGTGTCGGTGCGGACGTTCATGACGATGATGATGAGGAGGAGGATCTTGGAGAGCTTCACGTCAAAAACGAGCTTGATTCTCCAAATTGGAGTCATCACTTGTTGTGTCAAGTATGTGTCGCGGTCGATGGTGGTAGACTTGCGGTTGCACTTGCGGTTCTTCTTGTGGTTGCTCATGTTGGATTAATAGTGCCCTTACGTGATGACGGTGAGCTTCTTGCCTTGCTCGTGGCCTTGAAGAGAAATCACCATCATAGCTTGACGTTGCGGCGTGCCGTGGGGAAGGTACATAGTTTGAAGAACTTCCATCTTCAACCACGGGGGCATCATTGCGTCTCGGAGCACTTGGATGGAGATCTTGTTGGAGAGGAACATGATGGCACGATGAACTTGAAGATCTTGATGCACGTGAGGATGGCCTTGCCATTCCGTCCATGAGGCATCGAAGATTGTCATTTGTTTCAACGACGGAGCGTTGGAGCGCTTCATTTTGATGGCCAAAGTTGTGCTGCATTGCGTGCATTTGTCTTTTGAGGCCATCGAAGCAGTTGTATATGTTCTTGAACTCTGCTTGCGTCTCGCCAAATTGTTCATCTTGTCGCGTCTCAAGGGCTTGGCAATGTTCACGGAACTCTTGTCGGACGAAGAGGTGACTTGCGCGCGTCATGTACGCCCCTTGATCTTCTTCTTGGGGAGGTGGTTGGCTCGACTCACTGTGCCTATCCATCATGCAAAACACATAAGTATTGTATACGGATGTGGAATATGGTGGTGTTAGCCTTGTACCTCACCTTGGGGATTGCACCAAAATAGAAACCACAAGTGATAGCTATGCGCGTGCAAAGTGGAATTGTAAAGAAAAATCACACTAAAGAAAGAAAGCTAAAACTCTCAAAGTTGTGGGTGGAAGGTTAGGGTTGTGGAAAACCAAACGAAACGATCCAAAGAAAAGGTTATTGTCAAACATGGTAGAGAACCAAAAGATCAAAAGCAAATAGGAGGCGATCTACAAAACACTAGGATACACACACGTGGAGGCGGATGTGGTTAGCACGACTATGAAAATGAGCACAAAAGATCCTAACGAAGACTACGCTCGGTGTCGTGCAAACGCAAGGAGAGACCACAACTTGTTCACCAAAAGAGAAGTAAGCAACGGATTTGTGCACTTGACACGGTCGCGCTCTTTTTCTCTCTTTGCTTACAAGCTTGAGACTCTCTTTGTATTGGGAGACTATGTTTCTTTCTATTTTTCTATTTTTCTTTTTCTCTCTTTTTTTGATTCTTTTTCTCCCTTTCTATACTACTATGTTAACTCTTGTATTTGCTCTCACACTCTCACTTTCCAAGGACAAGTGCACAATGCTTAGGCAAACACAAGATGAGTTGCTCTCATAGGATAGATACACTCCAGGAAGAAGGGTTAACAAGGTGGAACAAGTTATACCTCTTGTATGATGACTTGTCACCAGTGTTGGGGATGATGTTCGGTGTCGCGGTGTCGATGAGCGCGGTATGTGAATATTTTTGCGGAAGCTTGAAGTTAGTTTGGCGACACGCACACGAAACACGAACAACACAAGAGGAAAAACGGACAAAAATGGGTGAAACTGAAATTTTCGGCGGCCAAACCGGCGGCGCCGAGCCTGGCACCGGAAATTTTGGTGGCTATTCCGGTTCGCCAGAACTGTCGCCGAAATTTCTGGCAGCTGGTCCGGTCCGCCGAGCCTGGTGCCGGTTTGAGTTTGTGACGAACTCCAAAAGTCAAATCAGTCAAAATATTCGGAAATTCGTCTAAATTGGGCTGGGAAAAGGTTCTAGAAGGTAGATCGGTACCGAAAGCAACAGATCTGTGGAACAAAACCACGAGAAACGCACCAATCCAGAGATCGATCCGAAGGCAAATTTGGGGCTCTTTTTTGGGGATTTCAAATTTTTGGTGGATAGAAGAAAATTTTGTGGGGGAATTCGTGAGCAACAAAGCTCTGATACCAATATGTTGAGGGCAAACCTCTAGGGTGGCCCGATCTTTCACGAATCCCACTCAAATCAAGGATGGAGTGCGGGGGAAGGAGGGGAGGATGAACACGACAAACTCACGCACGAAGAACGCGATGAGCACACACACGCAAAACCATGATACACACCAATATCTCACACCAGCGGTGACCGATCCGGCGCAATCCCTAGGATCGGCGTCGGGCGGGGGACTCTCTCTCGAACTAGCACGGCGAGATGGGAGACTCGGTGAGATCTTGACATCTTGGCAAAGGGACACCGATGCCAAAGCCTTGTACGACGCGGAGGCATGATGCAAACTCCAACGAGGTTTAGGATATTTGGTGCTCCCTTATCAAAGGAGCATGAGGCAAGAACTAGATAGATCCACAAGGGTTTCCACTAATTCCAAATATCATGCTTAGGGTTTAAAATGGTGGTGGGGGACTATATATAGGCCAGCCACTAGTTCAAGGGTACTTTAGGCATAAAAGGGTAAAAACTGGACGAAAAAGGAATATTCTCGGGCATCAAACCCCGTTGATGTCCAGGGGATGATTCCGGCAATAAGCTCGGTGGAGCCGGAATTGGCGCCGGAATTTCCGGTCGCCGCCGGAATTTCCGGTCGAATCCGGAACGGCTCACAGAGGCGTTGTTCGGTCGGCACTAGAATTGTCGGCACGCGCTGTTATTTCTGGTCGCTGGTCCGGTCCGCCGGGCATGTGTCGGACGTTCCGACGAGGATTCCGGTCCGTCGGTCCTGGCTCCGGTTTAGGCTGGGACTCCGGTTCGCGTTGGCTTGGCTCCTTCTCTTAGCATTTCTTCATGGGGTTCGTACTTGAGGATGCATAAGGTATTGGCATGAAGTAGCCAGCCATCCAAGGATGTATCGAAGTCACAAGAGACAAGGAGCGAATTCACCTTAGCTTGAAGGAGCTTGGCTCGAGCACGGGTCATCGGTCCACTTGGTGGACTTGTTGGTGTAGATGAAGGAGCGTCCGTACGACGGGTTGCATCATCGAGGCAATGAGGAAATCATATACCAAGATGATATGGGGTGGCCCGATCTTCTCAGCAAGCTCTCGTCGATGATAAGGTGGATGATAGATAACTAGTTTGTAGCTATGACCTCTCCCGCTCGATCGTTGATGCCAATGCAACAGCTCTCGAACCTTGTAGGATATTCACAACACCACAATCTTGCGCACGCAGCCGTGACCACGAACGGTAGTATGCAATCTACTAATTCCCAATGGAACAACAGATCACACTCAATTATAGTTGTAGAATTCGAACACAAGGTAATTCTAGGGGTTCTATGAAAGAAACAACTCCAAAATATTTTAACGTGGTCTCAAAACCCTAACTACGGCACCCCATCTATTTATGGGTTCGGGGGCAGCGGCCTATGGGGGAACCCGAGTTGGTTCCACCCATCCTGGATACAAACCGGACACAAAGTGGCTCGGCCACATGTTCTGCCGTGGCAGACTTTCACACGGTTTCTCTGTCGCGGCAGCCTGTCGTGGTAGAGCCGGACTCGGTTTTCCTGCCGCGGCAGCCTCCGTGGCAGAGAAACGAGGCTTTTCTCTGCCATGGCAGAGAACTCCCTCCTCTTGTTGATCTTTTTCTTGGACAGCTCCTTGCGCTTCCTCCCTCTCCTCCCTCGTGCATTCTTCATTGATCAACATGCCTTGTTCCATTAGCTCCTCGCTCTGTGCTACGCCTTCTTCTCCTAAGTACCTGATCATGCAGTAATTCAAAGACTTAGGTAGTATAAAATTCTCATTAATTAAAACACCAGGTTCATTAAGAAACAAGTTCACCTGTTGTTCTAGTAGCTTAGCATGAGCTCTTGTGATTGGTCCAATCCTTATCTCATTGGATTGATCCTTCTTTGCAATTGGAACATCTTCATTATCAATTGGGGTAGGTGTAACTGTAGGGATGTCCTCATCAACCTATGTAGTAGATTGGCTATAGCTAAGGTTAAGGAAAAGTGCAAATTTAACACCTTGTAAAAGTTCCCACCGTGGCAGAAAACATGACCAAAAACGTGTCGCGGTAGAAGTTTCTGTACCGTGGCAGAAAAACACGCAGAAACGGTGTCGCGGCAGACCGGCGTCAGAGCAGCAGCTCGCGGCTGAGAAACGCGGAAGAAACGTGCCGTGGTAGGTGTGGCGGTAGGGCGCTCGCGCACGGCAGAAGAATTCCTGCCGTGGCAGGAGTCTGATCTGGGGCAGACCCGGTTTCGCGGCAGAGAAACTAGGTGTTTCCGTGCCGCGGCAGAGTCGGTAAGTTTTTTTTTGTGAAACCGACTCGGCCAAGAGGAATTAAAAAGGACTCTTCAACTTAGATCGGATCTGAATATGGCGCGGAAGACAGGTGATGAACATGACTATAAAGAGGAAAACAATGAAAGAAAAACTAGATCTAGACTAATTGATGAACATGACCAGCAACTATTACTCGTCTACGATGTAATCTAGGCTATGGCGAATCTTTTTGTGGGGCTATTTTCTATATAGGACGAAAACACTCTCTAATCTATGGATGGATTGCGGATTGCTTACCGAGGAAACGAGGAAATCTGATACCAAGATTATATGGGGTGGCCCGATCTTCTTAGCAAGCTCTTGTCGATGGTAATGGTGGATGATTGATAACTAGTGCTTAGCTATGATCTCTCCCGCTCGATCCCTGATGCCAGTGCAACAGCTCTCGAACCTTGTAGGATATTCACAACAACACACTCTTGCGCACGCAGCCATGACGACGAACGATAGTATGCAATCTACTAATTCCCAATGGAACAACATATCACACTCAATTATAGTTGGCAAATTCGAACACAGGGTAATTCCAGAGGTTCTATGAAAGAAACAACTCCAAAATATTTTAACATGGTCTAAAAACCCTAATTATGGCGCCCCATCTATTTATGGGTTCAGGGGGCGGCGGCCTATGGGGGAACCCGAGTTGGTTCCACCCAACCTGGATACAAACCAGCCACAAAGTGGCTCGGCCAATCTGGCTCTGCCCTGGCAGAGTCCTAGCCTCTTTCTCTGTCGCGGCAGCCTGCCATGGCAGAGAAGGACTCGATTTTCCTGCAGCGGCAGCCTGCCGTGGCAGAGAAACGAGGATTTTCTCTGTTGCGGCAGAGAACCTCTTCCTCTTGTTGATCTTCGTCTTGGACAGTTCCTTGCGCTTCCTCCCTCTCCTCCCTCGCGCATTCTTCATTGATCAACATGTCTTGTTCCATTAGCTCCTTGCTCCGTGCTACACCTTCTTCTCCTAAGTACATGATCATGCAATAATTCAAAGACTTAGGTAGTATAAAATTCTCATTAATTAAAACACCAAGTTCATTAAGAAACAAGTTCACATGTTGTTCTAGTAGCTTAGCACAAGATCTTGTGATTGGTCCAATCCTTATCTCATTGGATTGATCCTTCTTTGCAATTGGAACATCTTCATTAGCAATTGGGGTAGCTGTAACTGTAGGGATGTCCTCATCACTATATATAGAGCCCCCACCCCCTCATGTATCCCTTGGGCATAGAGAGTCATCCTCGACTCTTCATGCCCATCCTAAGAAGATGATGTCGAGAGACCTTCTTGATCCTGGGGTTCACCATATAGTCGTCCTTGAGAAGCTTCATGTGGAAACTCTTCAATGTTCCTTCACCTTCCATGAAGCCTACAAAGCTCACAACAAAAGTGAAGCAACACTCAAAGAGTAGCCAATTCATGAAGATTATAGCATGAGTCCTCAAGTAGAAGGAAGTCACCTTATAATGTAGAGATAGCTCATTGAAGGGTAGCCCTGGGTAACTCTCTTTGATTCGTTTTGTCAACTCTTTATCCATAGAGGTTGACGTGGAAGAAATTGTACCTTCACACAACAAAGACCAAGCAAAATCTTAGTGTGACACTCAAAGCAATTGACTAAGATACGGATCAACATCTTTGATGCAAGAGTAGGAGAATTCGGCAAAAACACATACGGCAAGATATCCAAAACAACATCATTATGTGTGCAAACCAACCATTGGAAAGAACAATTGTTCAATATGTTGGATGCCATACACATATCATCAAAAGCCAAAATCATGGGGGTATGAGTATCGCAAGCGGAACCAAAAACAACGTGTTTGCAAACAAACCATATGAAAGAGCAAGTGGTCCTTATGTTTGTTGCAACAACAATACGAGAGACTTGGAAGCTCTCATGACAATACATGCTCAAATTGGCATTATGGTTGCATACAAAACATCGGAAAGAGAAATTGTTCAACATTTTTGTGGCAACACACAAAGCATCAATATCCAATAGCAACGAAACATGATTGTCACAAGGTGAAAGAATACCATTAACATGCTTGCAATCAAACCATAGGAAAGAGCAATTTGACAACATGAAAGATGAAGGCATGCAAAAGGTATCAGAGCTAGGTTCGATCTTGAACTCACTTGGGGATGCTCTCTAGAGCTCTTTTTGTCAACTCGTGCTCAACCGAGGTTGGCATTCTTGTGCGGGTACCTACACACATCAAACACTAAAGGAAGAATGTGTGTGCATGGTAGAGAAACACATCATCCATCATGACGTATCTTTTCTTGTGTACATCACCATGAGTGTCAATCAAGTATGAAAAATATGCATGGTGAGTATGCAAGTGGGGAACATGCTTATCATGGCAATCATCAAAATCTCCAAAATTTGAGAAAGCTATGGGGGCCATCTCAATAGAAACCATATGAGAATTATTGTTGCAAGCAAAACAAGTGAAAGAGCAATTGTTCATCTTATTGCAAGCAACGGGAGAGATTGTAAAACATTCATGACAAAGCATGGTTCGAGGGGTACCATTGGTAACATCATTGCAAGCAAAACATTGGAAAGAGCAATTGTTCAACAAAGTGCAAGCAGTGATATCATCAACGTAATGTTTAGAGCATGGCATGTCTATGGCAACATCATCACAATCAAATAATTTCACATGCTCAACATTATGCAAAGGCAAAGTATCGCATGGAAATATCAAAGAAGCATATGTGATATCACAAATATCATCCATAGCATGCCAACCATCACAAGGCATCATGTCCACTAGTGGGATCATGGCATCATCAACACCCGTATTCTTACCTTGTACATACCTCTCTTATGAAGTGGGTGTTGTGGTAGCATTGGCCTCCATGTGGGCAACTTCTTCATCATGTATGGGGATGGCATCATCTTCATCCAAGCTTGTCGCTTCTTGATCCATGGAACCTAGAACATCACGAGAAAACACACTAGAGGTAGAGGGTAAGTCGTTAGAAATCAAAGTGGTCTCACATGACCTATCAACTACCACTCTCAACTCACTAGGTGTATCACTCATGCCCTCCAAGTGGAAGTACTCAATCTCACATATGGTGGAGTCACTCATCTCACTCTTGTTTTCACTCAAGTGGGCTAAGGGACTCTCATACTCACATGGGATTGGGACCACATCATCACTCAAGCATATGGGGATAGGCTCGGTGTGCTCAACTCCTTGCGCTTCCTTTGGTGAAGGGAAAGTCCCATGCTCATCATTCTCGACCTTGTCGTCGCCCTCTTGCACCTTGGCTTGTGTAGTCCTCTTGACGTACTCGTCCAACTTGGCGAAGTAGAGGTCTTTGTCCTCCTCATCCATGAGGTTGCATGCGTCATCTAGGATGTCAAGTCGTGGTGTTGAAGCTTGATGGCGTGGAGGAGAGCTTGCTCTTGGGGCCATTTTGGCGGTGGCACAAGTAGTTGAAGGTGCCTTATGATGGTGTCGACGAAGGTCATTGGCGTGCCTTGCCAAAGGTTGATGTAGATGGCGCACTTGGTCATCCACATGACGCTTGCGATGATACTTCTTGTCCTTGGCACTCTTCTTGGTGAGGCGTTGTAATGAGCGCAAAGCATCATTAGTCTTGGACATCATGCTCATGGTTTTGGCAAAGTCATTGTCCGTGTCGCGCTTGAAATTGTCCATTGGATGGTAGACCTTGGTGCTCTTGAGGTGGAGGCTCTGTCTTGGTCGACGCGACTTGAGGAGCTTGTCATTGTCGTTCTTGAAGTCGTCCATGCTTGGGGAGTTATTGCTGTTGTAGAACTCCATATCACCCAAGCATGTGGATCCATTGTCGGTGTAGTGCTCCATCATGTCATCCATGCTTGTGGAGGCATATGCATGGTGGCTCATCGTGGATTCGTCATAGAAATCATCCTCGGTTCCGGAGTCCCTAGACATGTTTCACAAGACCAAGTGGTGTATATGGAAGGGGTAGGTGGTTAGGAATGCAACATCAAACCTTACTTTACCTTAGAAGATAGTATCGTGCAAGTGGCAACACTTGAGAGCAATCAAAACCAAGCAAAGTGAAGTTCACGCGGAACACCAAAACCAACTAACCACTAAAAAACACACACCCACAAAGCTTATGGTGGATGTGTATGGAAGGTAGCGTGTCCAAGAACAATCCGAACTCAAGATGTTGTAATGGCAAGTAAAGAACCACGATGATCACGAAGAAAAACAAGTCAATCCACAAGAAGGAAATATGTACAAGGAAACACACACGGTGGGATAAATGGGACTTGCACGATGGAGAAAGTGAGCTAAGAACCAAATGATTACCTAGCGAAGACTATAAGCTCGTGTCGCACAAGTGCAAGGAGAGACACTAGTTCAATTGCAATAAATTGGTGGGCTACAAGATATGCACAATAAGTACCACCTATGTGATGTTCATCGAGCTTGCGCTTCCTATTCTATGAGGCACTGGTTTCTTTCTTTTTCTTTTTCTTCTTTTTCTTTTTCTATTTTTTTCTCTTTTTTTCTTTTTCACTTGCCTCTTCTTTGTGCCAACAACTATACATGATAACTATATGAGATAGCGCGCTCACAACTTTTGCTCGGTATTCTACAAGTATCAAATGTGCATAGCCCAAGCAATCATAGGAGGAAATAGTCTCAAAAGGTGTTCGTTGATCACAAAGATAGTGTGGCTCACAAAGGGATGCAAGTGGGGAGAAGTCGCGGAATTTTTATACCTTTCCTCGCCAATCTTCACCCTTTATTGGTGGATTCCGCCTTGCTCACGGAATTTGGATGGAGTAGATAGCATGAACTATAGATATGATGATGTAGAGCTCCTTCTCCTCTTCAAAACGAGCTAAAGAACACCAAAAACCGAGTTCGTATGCAAAAGTTATGCTCAAAACCGTGAAACAGTTTTTTCTGTCTGCAGGGGGCGGACAGTCCGGTGCGCGCAGGCCGAACAGTCCGGCCAGGGCGGAGATTCCGATCAATTTATGTCGGATACTCCGGTGGGGCGGATATTCTAGTCCGTTTTGGCTGGACAGTCCGGTCGAACCAGAACTTCCAGAACACGAACGAGACGAGTTTTGGCAGAAAAACTCGAACCAAAACCTCAAGTTGATGGGAGAAATCAAGGAATTAGGCTATGAAAACGCAGGGGGAGGTAGATCAACGAGTTTAGCAAGTAATCCACGGATCAAAACCTATTAAAACACACTCAAATCATAGATCGGTCCAAAACATGAATTGGGTCTATTTTTGGTGGAATTTTCGAATTTATGGGGAAAAGACCAAATTGATGAGAAATCCGTGGCAACCAAAAGCTGCTGATACCAGATGTTAAGGGGTAACCCCGTGGGTGGTCCGATCTTCACGGATCTCGTGGAAAAATCGATGGTAAAGCAAGGGGAAAGGGAGAAGGTAGCGGAAGCGGACGCACACCTCGCGAAGAACATGAAGAACACACGCAAAACACACACGATACATGGCCGATTGCTCTCACCGGTGGCCACTGGTCCGATAGAATCCTTGCAAGGAAAGATCGGTCTGCTCCCTCGATCCCACGCAGAGAGGGAAGAACACCTTGGAGAGGGTCTGGACGTCTTGGCAAAGGGACACTGATGCCAAGGCCTTGTACAACGAGGTAGGCGCAATGCAAACTCCAACAAGGTGGTGACGATAGTCGATCCCCTTTGGTAGAAGGGGATGAGGCAAAACTAGAGATTCCACAAAGGGGGTTTTCTAGTCTATCATCTATGCCTAAGGGATACAATGAGGGGTGGGGGCTCTATTTATAGGCCAGCCACAAGTTAAGGGCTAGTTTGGGCATAAAACTAGGGTTTGGTGCGGAATAGAGGATACATGGGCCAAGGGCCCAGATTTTGGCTCGCAGGCCCATCACTTAGGCCGGACAGTCCGGGTCGGGTGGATCGGACAGTCTGGGGTGGCCGGACACTCCGGGTAGTGTCCGGGTAGAGTCCGATGTGACCTACTGAATGTTCGCGCCAGGATGGAACCGGGTAGGCCGGACACTCCAGCTGGATCTGGTCGGACACTCCTGCTGCGCCGGACATTCCGGCTGGCAATTGGCGGACTCTCCGGGACAATAACGGCGGAGACTCTCGTTCTGGAGCTGGCTGCTCCTGGTCCATCTTCTTAGTTGACTTGGAGACGATCTTGGGGACTTGGCGTTGTAGATATAGTAGCGTCCGTAGGACGGGCTGCATCATAACCGCAAACAAGTCCTAGTGTTGATCGTACAAAAACCCAAGAAACTCACATGTGGAGAAAAACGTGGCAATGAAACTACGAAGGGTGTTGCACTACGCTCGAGAGACACTAGCAAAGCTCAAAGTAAACATGCACAAGATTGCTCAATCTACCGGTGCATAAAGATATCACTAGGCCTCTTGCTCAAATTCTCTTTTTCCACAATTTTTCTTTTTCTTTTGTACAGCTCTTTTTTTTGCTTTTTCTTTTGCTATATTGCTTTTTCTCTTTTTTTGATTTTATAGATCACACACGACCAATTACAAAGTACAGCACCAAAAATCCTAAGAGCAGCCTGTAGGAGTGGAAACTAGTCTCAATGGGCAAGTTCCTACACCTATGTAGTAGATTGGCTATGGCTAAGGTTTATGGAAAAGTGCAAATTGATCACACTTTGTAATTATGGTGTCGTGGCTGAAAAACAGCACAAAATCCTGTCGTGGCAGAACAAATCTTGTCGTGGCAGAAAACTGGGCAGAAATCCTGCCGTGGTAGAGTGGCGGCAGCAAAACAGGCGGAAAACGTGCCGCGGCAGAGTGGCGGCAGCGCGCGGCAGCAAATCTGTGCCGCGGCAGAGCAGCGGCAGCCAGGCGCGCGCGCGGCAGGAAATGTGTGCCACCGCAGAGTCGTTGTCGGACTCGGTTTCGCGGCAGGAAAAACAGCTATTTCCGTGCCGCGGCAGAATCGGTAAGGACTTTTTTAAAAAATTATTGCAAACTGACTTGGCCTAGAGTAAGACGCAGGTACTCTCAACCTAGATCGGATATGCGAGAGGCGCGGAAGAACAGGTGATGAACACGACTAGAAAGAAGAAAACGATGAAAGAAAAACTATATCTAGACTAATTGATGAACACGACGAGCAATTATTACTTGTCTATGATGTAATCTAGGCTATGGAGAATCTTTTTGTGGGGCTATTTTCTATATAGGATGAAAACACTCTCTAATCTATGGATGGATTGCAGATTGCTTACCGAGTGTTGAGGGCAAACCTCTAGGGTGGCCCGCTCAAATCAAGGATTAAGTGTGGGGGAAGGAGGGGAGGATGAACACGAAAAACTCACGCAAAAAGAACGCGATGAACACACAAACGCAAAACCACGATACACACCAATAGCTCACGCCGGCGGTGATCGGTCCAGCGCAATCCCTACGATCAGCGTCGGGCGGGGGACTCTCTCTCGAACCGGCACGGCGAGATGGGAGACTCGGTGAGATCTTGACGTCTTGGCAAAGGGACACCGATGCCAAGGCCTTGTACAACACGGAGGCACGATGCAAATTCCAACGAGGTTTGGGATATTTGGTGCTCCCTTGTCAAAGGAGCATGAGGCAATAACTAGATAGATCCACAAGGGGTTTCCACTAATTCCAAATATCATGCCTAGGGTTTACAATGGAGGTGGGGGACTATATATAGGCCAACCAATAGTTCAGGGGCAATTTAGGCATAAAAGGGTAAAAACTGGATGAAAAAGGAATATTCTCGGGCATCAAACCCACGTTGATGTCCAGGGGGACGATTCCGGCAATAAGCTCGGCGGTGCCGGAATCGGCGCCGGAATTTCCGGTCACCGCCGGAAATTCCGGTCGAAACCAGAATGGCTCACAGAGGCGTTATTCGGTCGGCGCCGGAAGTTGTAGGCGCGCGCCGGTATTTCCGGTCGCTGGTCCGGTCCGCCGGGGCGTGCGCCGGATGTTCCGGCGACGATTCCGGTTCGCCGGTCCTGGCGCCGGTTTGGCCTGGGACTCCGGTTCGTGTTGGCTTGGCTCCTTCTCTTGGCATTTCTTCATGTTGTTCATACCTGAGGATGCATAAGGTATTGGAATGAAGTAGCAAGCCATCCCAGGATGTATCAAGTCACAAGAGACAAGGAGTGAATTAGCCTTGGCTTGAAGGAGCTTGGCTCGGGCACGGGTCATCGGTCCACTTGGGGGACTTGTTGGTGTAGATGTAGGAGCATCCGTAGGACAGGGTGCATCAGCTCCCCCTCCTTGGGAAAGAGTCGTCCTCGACTCTTCATGGTTGTCATCTTGAACATCTCCATGGTAGGGTGAGAGATCTTTGACGTTGAACGTATTGCTTGCGAGGTACTTGGACGTCGGTATGTCAATGATGTAGGCGTTGTTGTTGATTCTCTTGAGGACCTTGAAGGGATCATCTCCTCTTGGCTTGAGCTTGGAGTCGTGTTCCTTGGGGAAGCTGTCTTTGCTTAGGTGTATCCACACAAGATTCATCTCCTTCTTGTCCTTGTTTAATCTTGAAGCTTGGCGAAGGACTTGTTGTTCGATAGTAGCTCTTGTTTCTTCATGAAGCTTCTTCATAGCTTGTGCGCGCTTCTCGACGTCCATGTTGGTGCGCTCATGGAGAGGTAGTGGTAGGATATCGAGCGCGGTGAGGGGCTCGAAACCATAAACGATCTTGAATGGACTCATCTTGGTTGTTGAGTGCTTGGCTCGGTTGTAGGCGAACTCGACGTGTGGAATGCATTCCTCCCAATCCTTCAAGTTTTTCTTGATCAACACACGTAGAAGAGTTCTGAGGCTTCGGTTGACAACCTCGGTTTGTCCATCGGTTTGAGGATGCGACGCGGATGAAAAGAGGAGCTTGACGCCGATCTTGGCCATGAGGGTCTTCCATGAATTTGACGTCGCGGTCAGAGATGATTGTCCGTGGCACACCGTGAAGACAGACGATTTCCCTAAGAAAGAAATTTGCAACATGTGAAGCATCGTCGGTCTTATGGCATGGTATGAAGTGTGCCATTTTGGAAAAGCGATCCATGACAACAAATATAGAGTCATGACCATGCTTAGATCTAGGCAATCTTAATACGAAATCCATGCTAATGTCGAACCAAGGTGTATGAGGAATAGGCAATGGCATATAAAGACCATAGGGATTAGCTTGCCACTTAGCTTGAACACATGTCGTGCATTGTTCAACGTAGCGCTCCACGTCGCGTTTCATCTTGGGCCAAAAGTAGTGAGTGGAGAGCATGTCCAATGTCTTGTCACGGCCAAAGTGACCCATAAGGCCTCCACCATGAGATTCTTGGAGAAGCAAGAGTTGGAGGGATGACTTCAGAATGCAAAGCTTGTTTTGTTTAAAGAGGAAGCCCTTATGCAAATAGAAATCATCAACTCCCTTGTCAATGGAGCACTATGCGAAAATTGGTTCAAAGAACGGGTCAGAAGCATACAAAGATTTTATTTCCTCAAGACCCAACACGTTGATTTCAAGTCTCGTAAGAAGGCTTGTGTGCTTGCGAGACAAAGCGTCCGCAACTACATTATCTTTTCCCTTGTTATACTTGACAATGTACGGAAAAGACTCCATGAACTCAACCCACTTAGCGTGTCTCTTACTCAAGTTGGCTTGGCCTTTGAGATATTTCAACGACTCGTGGTCGGAATGTATGATAAATTGTTTGGGCCATAGGTACTGTTGCCAAACTTGAAGAACACGAACTCAGGCAAAAAGCTCTTGGTCATAAATTGGATAATTAAGGCGAGCACCATCAAGTTTCTCGCTATGGTAGGCTATAGGACATCCATTTTGCATAAGGACTCCTCCAATGCCAATACCACTAGCATCACACTCTATCTCAAAAGTTTTTGTGAAATCCGGTAACGCAAGGAGAGGTGCTTCGGTGAGCCTCTTTTTAAGTTCATCAAAAGCTTTTTGTTGTGCTTTGCCCCACACGAAGGTGACATTCTTTTTCATCAAGTCGTTGAGAGGACAAGCAATGGTGGAAAAGTCTTTCACAAAGCGACGATAGAAACCGGCCAACCCATGAAAACTTCGGAGTTCACTCACATTTGTTGGGATGGGCCAATCTCGTATGTCCTTTACCTTGGAAACATCAACTTCAATTCCCTTCGAAGAAACGACAAATCCAAGAAAAATCCACTTGTCTTTAGCAAAAGTGCACTTGGGAAGATTAGCATAAAGCTTTTCATGTCGAAGGATTTGCAAAACTTCCTTGACATGTGGTATATGGTCCTCAAGTGATTTGATATAAACAAGAATATCATTGAAATAGACAACAACACTTTTTCCAATGAGAGAACAAAAGATATGATTCATGAGGCGCATGGATGTGGATGGGGCATTAGATAAACCAAAGGGCATAACCCACCATTCATAGAGACCAAGTTTGGTATTGAAGGCAGTTTTCCACTCATCACCTTCAGCCATGCATATTTTATGGTAACCACTACGAAGATCAATTTTCAAAAAAATAGTGGCTCCACACAATTCATCAAGCATGTCATCGAGACGTGGTATGGGATGTCGATAACACGCGGTGATAGCATTCATTGGACGGCAGTCCAAGCATAACCGTAACGTATCATCCGTTTTTGGAACAAGTATCATGGGTAGAGCACTTGGACTAGTGCTAACTTGGATCAAACCTTTGGAGACGAGTTGGTTGATTTGACGTTCAATCTCCTTTGTCTCCTCCGGGTTCGTGCGGTAAGCGGAGCGGTTGGGAAGTGGTGTGCTGGGGATGAGATTAATGCGATGTTCGATGCCGCGAAGAGGGGGTAGTCCATGTGGAAGCTCTTCGGGAAACACATCCTTGAATTCCTGCAAAACAATCATCAAAGATGGAGGAACATTACTTAATTCATTAGTTCCTTGCGCTAGTCCCTTGCAAAGGAGGACATAGTGCAAGATGGATCGGTTGTTCCGAACATCTCTCATCTCACTTTTGGTGGAAAGGAGAACACTCTTAGTTTTTCCACTCGAGTTTGGCTTGTGGCTCTCACTCACTATGAGGTGGTTCTCTCTCTCACCGCTCTTCTCACAAGTAGGTGTTGTGCTTTGCGCCCTCGCTAAAGCCTTTGCATTGTCCGCAATTATTTGGCTAGGAGTCATTGGTTGCAAAACACATGTTTTGTTGAGCCATTTGAAGGTGTATACATTGGTGCGACCATCATGTTGAGCAACCTTGTCAAATTGCCACGGTCGACCAAGAAGCATGTGGCAAACTGTCATAGGAACCACATCACACTTCACCGTATCTTTGTAAGGATCAATGGAGAAGGAGACCTATACGGTGTGCTTGATCTTCACGGACCCTTGGTCACTTAGCCATTGCACATGGTAGGGGTGTTTGTGCGGATGGAGGGTGAGGTTGAGCTTCTCACACAAGTCAGTGCTCCCAAGGTTGTGGCAACTCCCTCCATCAATGATCACCTTGATAGTTTTGCCATTGATGTCGGCTCGTGTTTGGAAGATATTGGAGCGTTGGTCTTCATGCTCTTGTGCTTGAGTGGTCAAGATCCTTGTGATGACAAGCGATGGACTTGCGTCATGTTCACACATGAGGAGTTCTTTGTCATCTTCCACTCGTTGCTTTGCCATTGCTTCCTTGACTCGGGCATCAAATTCATCTTCACTCAAGTACTCTTCTTTGCCATTGTCGTGGATGAACAATACTTTCTTGTTTCCACATTCGGCTGACTTGTGTCCTTTGCCTCCACACTTGTAGCACTCATCGTTGAAACGTGTGTCACTCTTTGCTTGTTTGCCACTTGGGGGCAGTTTTCCTTGAGGAAGTGTTGGCTTGAAGGAAGGCTTGGAGGTACTTGAGGAGCTTCCATTGAAAGTTGTTGGTGTAGCGGTTGAAGATTGCTTGTAGGTGAAATACATCTTGGGCTTGTTGTATTTGATATCCTCTTGCACTTGACGTTCAGCCTTTGTTGCGATGTGCACAAGCTCAACCATGGTGTTGTATGTTTGGAACTCGACGATGCGCTTGATTGGGTGATTCAAGCCAATAAGGAAACATGCCATTGTTTGCTCCATGCCCTCATCAATGTTGGCATGAATCAAGTTGAGTTCCATTTCCTTGAATTACTCTTCCACGGTCTTTGTCCCTTGACGAAGCGCTTGAAGGTTGTTGAAGAGGTCGCGCGTGTAATGCGCGGGGACAAAGCGGGATCTCATATGAGCCTTCATGTCATGCCAAGTTGTGATTGGCGGCTCTTGTCATGCATCATGAGCAACTTGAACTTGTTCCTACCAAAGGTTGGCGTAGTCATCAAACTCAAGTGAAGCCATGGCGACCATCTTCTCGTTGCTATAGTTATGCATGCGGAAGATCTTGTCGACTTTGAGTGCCCACGAGAGGTATTCTTCGGGGTCATTGGATCCGGTGAACTTGGGCATTGTGAACTTGAGCTTGCCAAAAGTTTCTGCATCGTTGCGGTCATTGCGACGAGCTTGGTGACCTTGTTGATGATCTTGTGGTTGAGGAGGTGGAACTTGGTTCTCGTAATCTTGTTGTGGAGCTTGTTCTTGATGTTGTTGTTGTGGAGCTTGCTCTTGCTCTTGGCGCGGTGTTGACGTGGTTGAGGTGCTTGGGCCTCAAGGTGGCGAGGGTGTGGGGCCTCTTGACATGGTTGACGACGAAGGGGAGGCTCATTCCTCGGTTGGTGATGTTGGTTAGGCACATGGGCCTCACGGCGAAGATCATGGTCTTGAGCATCTTGATGTGGTGGGCGTCGCTCAATTTGGACCACTTGGCGCTCCAAGTTTTGACGTGGTGGAGGAGGAGCCTCGTGATGACCATGGTGTCGGTGCGAACGTTCATGACGATGATGATGATGAGGAGGATCTTGGAGAGCTTCACGTCGAAGACGGGCTTGATTCTCCAAATTGGAGTCATTACTTGTTGTGTCAAGTATGTGTCGCGGTCGATGGTGGTAGACTTGCGGTTGCACTTGCGGTTCTTCTTGTGGTTGCTCATGTTGGATTAATAGTTCCCTTGCGTGATGACGGTGAGCTTCTTGCCTTGCTCGTGGCCTTGAAGAGAAATCACCATCATAGCTTGACATTGCGGCGTGCCGTGGGGAAGGTACATAGTTTGAAGAACTTCCATCTTCAACCACGGGGGCATCATTGCATCTCGGAGCACTTGGATGGAGATCTTGTTGGAGAGGAACATGACGACGCGATGAACTTGAAGAGCTTGATGCACGTGAGCGTGGCCTTGCCATTCCGTCGATGAGGCGTCAAAGATTCTCATTTGTTTCAGCGATGGAGCATTGGAGCGCTTCATTTTGATGGCCAAAGTTGTGATGCATTGTGTGCATTTGTCTTTCGAGGCCATCGAAGCGGTTGTCGATATTCTTGAACTCGGCTTGCGTCTCGCCAAATTGTTCATCTTGTCGTGTCTCAAGGGCTTGGTAATGTTCACGGAACTCTTGTCGGACGATGAAGTGACTTGCACGCGTCATGTACGGTCCATGATGTTCTTCTTGGGGAGGTGGTTGGCTCGACTCACCATGCCTATCCATCATGCAAAACACACAAGTATTGTATATGGAAGTGGAATATGGTAGTGTTAGCCTTGTACCTCACCTTGGAGATTGCACCAAACTAGAAACCACAAGTGAGAGCTATACGCGTGCAAAGTGGAATTGCAAAGAAAACTCACACTAAAGAAAGAAAGCTAAAACTCTCAAAGCTATGGGCCGGTTAGGGTTGTGGAAAACCAAACGAAACGATCCAAAGAAAAGGTTATTGTCAAACATGGTAGAGAACCAAAAGATCAAAAGCAAATAGGAGGCGATCTACAAAACACTAGGATACACACACGTGGAGACGGATGCGGTTAGCACGACTATGAAAATGAGCACAAAAGGTCCTAACGAAGACTACGCTCAGTGTCGTGCCAACGCAAGGAGAGACCACAACTCGTTCACCAAAAGAGAAATAAGCAACGGATTTGTGCACTTGCCTCGGTTGTGCTCTTTTTCTCTCTTTGCTTACAATCTTGAGACTCTCTTTGTATTGGGAGACTATGTTTCTTTCTATTTTCTTTTGCTTTTTCTTTTTCTCTCTTTTTTTGATTCTTTTTCTCCATTTCTATACTACTATGTTAACTCTTGTATTTGCTCTCACACTCTCACTTTCCAAGGACAAGTGCACAATGCTTAGGCAAACACAAGATGAGTTGCTCTCATAGGATAGATACACGCAAGGAAGAAGGGTTAACAAGGTGGAACAAGTTATACCTTTGGTATGATGACTTGTTACCGGTGTTGTGGATGATGTTCGGTGCCGCAGTGTCAATGAGCGCGGTATGTGAATATTGTTGCGGAAGCTTGAAGTTAGTTTGGCGACACGCACACGAAACACGAACAACACAAGAGGAAAAACAGACAAAAATGGGTGAAACTGAAATTTTCAGCGGCCAAACCGGCAGCGCCGAGCCTGGCGCCGAAAATTCTGGTGGCTATTCCGGTTCGCCGGAACTGTCGCCGAAATTTCTGGCAACTGGGCCGGTCCGCCGAGCCTGGTGCCGGTTTGAGTTCGTGACGAACTCCAAAAGTCAAATCGGTTAAAATTTTCGGAAATTTGTCTAAATTGGGCTGGGAAAAGGTTCTAGGAAGGTAGATCGGTACCCAAAGCAACAGATCTGTGGAACAAAACCACGAAAAACGCACCAAATCAAGAGATCGATCCGAAGGCAAATTTGGGGCTTTTTTGGGGATTTCAAATTTTTGGTGGATAGAAAAAAAATTGTGGGGGAATTCGTGAGCAAAGAAGCTCTGATACCAATATGTTGAGGGCAAACCTCTAGGGTGGCCCGATCTTTCACGAATGCCACTCAAATCGAGGATGGAGTGCGGGGGAAGGAGGGGAGGATGAACACGACGAACTCACGCATGAAGAACGCGATGAACACACACACGCAAAACCACGGTACTATAGGGGATCGGTGCGGAAAACAAAAATTTCCCTACGATGAAACCCCAGAAACTGCCTAGGATCTATCTATGCAGTAATGCAGTAACGGCCGGAGCGTAGAGAGTACATACCCTTGTAGTCTGTACACGGTTAATGTTCCGCGGGGAACGTGGTTGATGTAGTCATACTCGAAGTCGACCTCAAGGTCGCGAAGCTCCTCGCAGGTCACCCCTTGCTCCTTCTTGATATTCATCATCTTCATCGTGCAACAGCTCCGACTCACGACATTTAAGCGCCCCAAGTGTTGCGCCTCGTGTCTTCGTACACCTCCGATGCACGATGAGACCTCCGGCTCCCTGATCCCGTCGGGCGTGCGGAAGTTAATATCCGGCTAGGAATCCCTGCAGCGCAACGGCGTACTGCAAGTGTGCCTTGATCGCCCAGCCTAGACTTGGGGCCATGGTCACGAGGTATAGAGAGAGGGAGGAGGAGAAAATCAACCAAAGGACTTCTCCAATTTGTGTATTTGGTGTGTTTAATCCCACCCATAGGCACCCCTTTATATAGGCTAAGGGGGTGTACCTTTCTCAAAGGCTAAGCCATGTGGGACTAATACTAAAGGAAAAAGTCAGCAGAAATTCGGACTGCCAAATGGGCTATTTCTACTCAGCCCAATAGGAAAACAGAAAATAAACAGATAAAAGAAAAAGGGGACAGCAGGCTAGGGCTGGCCGGGTGGGCCTTGGCGCGGCCCACCCTGTGCCCAGCATTCCCGCCGCGGCGTCCTGGAAAGGGGGAGCCTCGGGTGGGCCGGCGTCCGCCCCCCGCGGCCCATCTCCCCGCCCCTGGCGGCCCGGCTGCTCGCCCCTGGCGCCAGCTCCCCGCGCTCCGTTGTGGGCTAGGTCGAGCATGCCCAGGCGGCTGGCGGCTGCGTCCCGCCCCGCGTGGCGCACATTATCTACCGCTCGCCGGCGACCGTGGCCTAGTTACCTGCCACCCAGTGCGGCGGCTATTATCCGCCGCCCACTTGGGCTGGCTGTTTTCTTTTTCCCTTTTATTTTTCTGTGGCTTTTATTCTAGACTCCCTCTGGGATTTGGCCTAATATAAAAGTTGACTTTATAAAATCTTAATCTAAATATTATTTATAATATATTAATTCACAATTAACATATAATAAATATATATTTAAATTCCATTTATCCAAAAACACTTTTCCAGACTTTTCCTTTATTCTTTCTCCGAACAACTTCGGATCTCTCCGCGGAACGATTCCGGCTTTCTCTCTTTCTCTACTATGATTCCATCTTACGAATGATTGCTCTCATCGTACCCTTAAGTGTATCCTCTCATGGCTCGGGAATGCTCTAGACATGATCTGTATCAATGATCAACAGAGGGACCAGGGATATCCATATGACCCCTATGCATTCCTGATGACAATGTCATTTGAACCGTCTAAATGTAGCATCCTCTTTCTTTTGTTTCTCGATACAACTTGTCCGAGATCCGATCAATGGTATCCTATACCTTGTTCAATCTCGTTCACAACAAGTTATGTTTTCTTGTTACCGTGATATTACATCCCCGTGACCTAGTCATATGTTGGAACATTTATAGATGTAATCTCACCAAGTCGGTCGTATGTATCTTTACCCATCATGTGGGTGAACAAATCCCGGTCTTGCAGTCACATGTCATCTACTTTTCCTTCGGAATACCCAACATACACCTTTATGGCCACCGTATTACTAGATGACGGTTGTTGCAGTCTAAGCAGCCTAGGGAAACAGTGAGTAATATGAGCTCACGGTCTAAGGAGAAGGAGTATAGGTATAGTTGTTGCAACAATGAACTAGATGACTTGATCGTGTTGCAATCCTTCGAGGAATTTCCAATCACATCATTCGCCAATGATATGATCCCATTGTCAGTCGGCATAAATGCCCATGGTCTTGAAACCGAGATCATCTTCGTGACCAATGAACTAGTATGAATAGAGGCTACTAGGGACTTAGTTGTTTCATACCACACCTGTACCAATGTTTCTACTTGGCACAGTTATAGCACAATATGAAACTATTATAAACTAATTGAGATATGATAAAAAAACTATTTCTTATTTGCCTCTAGGGCATATCTCCTTCAGTCTCCCGCTTGCACTAGAGTACAAATAATCCAGCTTGCATTTTACTCATATAAACCATATACCATATGCGTTTACAGATCATGCATGCTCATGGGAAACATCATGTCCATGTTCTGTTTTACCAGATCATTATGTCTTTTGCAAATCATTAATGTCTTCCCAATTTGACATTCACACCATTATCTTATAATCGGTCGAAGTATTTGTATGGCAATAAAGTGAGACTTTTGTTTCTAGTGTTTATGATGACTGTCATTTTCACCGTTGTCATCTAAACTTCGAAACACACTTTGCTATCCTTTGTGTGTATACTATAGTCATGGCAGCAGAACGAGGCCGGATTCTAGGAGCTTACAGTGGCGTTAGATCAACCTCGAGGGCTTTCTCATGGGCACTGGGCCCTGGGACACATCATTCTATGTTAAAAGCGAACTAGCCCCGCCACAACATTATACATCACATCAGATGTAGCCTTTATACTTCTATATCTATGTAGATCATAGTGCATGAAATGCATCTATGCCACTTACATTGCTTCTTACCATTTATGTACAAACTTAATTCTGGTTTAGTGATCAACTCAAGAATCACTTAAAGACATGTTCTTACAGTTAAGAGCTAGTCCTTCCAACCAAAACCTTGGGCCACATTATGTCGAGTATACAACATGGTTATATGGAAGAACCTATGACTGAGGCATAGGAGATGTAATGCATCACTTTCTTTCAACCATAGTTGTAATACTCAATGCTTCATATGGTAAGAACTACTTTCTCACCTTGTTCCATTCTGAGCTACTTCAGAATCTTGCTTAGGACATTCTGAACATCTTTCAGAATCAAGTCCAGGAAGCATTCGACATTCAGTGTTTATTAAACTTATTAATCTATCTCGATAGATCTTATTGTTTAATAACTTCAACTTCATCCTTAACTTAAATATTATTAACATCAATCACATCACTCACATATGGCGTCCACATATTACAGAATGATTTCACGCTCCCACTCAAATATGACATTCATGTTTGAGATCCAGGGATTTCACTTAGCTCCCACTCAAAATATGTCAGCTACATATTATGAATTAGCCAAGTTGATTTGCTCCCACTCAAGTCTAGGTCCTCTCAATAATCTTGGACATTCCAAAATTCTTTGATCACTATCAAAACACTAATTCCACCAATGAGATTTCAATGACAATTCATTTCTTATACTTAGGTCCATCACGCTTCTTTGTAATTCGTAGGTATGTCTTGTTCAAAACACGGCAAGTGAATCAACAATATAATTCTGCAAACTTGTAGAATATATAGTTGAATCCTACTTTATTTAGTAAAAGTATTCACTGAAACTTTTATGATCATTATCAATAGTTTCTCCTCTATTTGTAGAGTTTGGATTCACGAAACAGATTCCGCTGGGCCACTCAACAATCCGGAGGTAAGGTCAAATACCTTGTTTTGATATTTTACTTTCTTCCACCTGTATCTTCATCAAGACACATCAACTTAGGACAACAACTGATTTGCCTCTTTTGTGGAAGATGCATTCATAGCTTCCTAAGAATGCTCTACAAAGACTTGTTTATTCGCCATGATTTCAACTTGTCAAAATCTCCAGAAACTCAAACTTGCCATAACACTTATGGTGTTGTTTCCACGAATCTTTAGATGTTCCTTTGTATTTCAAATGAGTGTTGGCTTATTTTGATCTCTAACTCTAAATGACAACTACAACCCCGATAAGAGATAATATGTACCTAATACAAAATGATTATGATGTTTAGACATTTCAACATAGTTTGAATTCGTCCAATTATCATAATTTGTGAAACATCTTTCACAAGTCCCTTTTATGCTAAACTTAACTTGAATACTTTAGTCGTGTCGATCAAATCGAAGAGACTTGTTAATTCAGTTAATTCAATATCCCATTTAGTTATGAACTCATTTGAACAATTCAAATCATTTCAAACTTCATGTTTCATTAAGTAAATACACTTATTCACTTAAGTCCACAATAAATGATTTCCACTATTTGTTGAAAATATGATACATCATTATGTATAAGTTTCAACATTTCTTCACATATCACCGTTTTACCAGAATGCGGATTTTTAGTCATTCTGCCTAAGAGGCATGGTTTTGCAAAGTCTCTAGATTAAGCATCTAGGACCCCGATCTTTCATAAAGAACATGCAATAACCAAAATGACTTAAACTGTAGTGTCTTTTCATTATTAAGCTTTGGATATGTTTTAGCATTCTAATCCTTTATAAATGTTTAAACCATTAACATAGTGATGAGAATAACTTGTTTGTAATCATAATGTGACCACAATGGTATTGTTCATAAGAATAGTACAAACCGTCTTGTAACTTGTTCATATGAATAATCGTCTTGCCAAAAGCAAGACACACATACAAAGATTACAAATTTACATTCAAGTCCACTAATCCAAATGATAAACTTTGAGGGAAGAGGTGATGTCGGCTATCAACTGTTTTGCTTGCCGTCGTCAAGTCACGTTGCCTCAAAACCAGCAATTCTCAAGCAGATCATCCTGTTTTCATAAATAGGGATAAGTATCAAATACTTTGCAAACTGCAATGAGTTCTGCAACAACCACATTTATAATTTGTATATCTTATATATACCTTTTCATTCATGACCTCCATTTGCAATCAAGCCCTTCCAAGAGTTCCTAACTCTAATGCAAGATCGCTGAGTGTTTTTCCAAACATTCCAGAGTCATTGAATTATCTCCTAATGGTTATTGTATCAAGAAGATAAGATCACCTTTTACGAGGATATCCCTCAGGCGTGGGTATTAATCTATGAAGTTGGACCCTTTTGCTAAGTACCATATTAAGCAATATATTCCCATGGTCGCAAAGGACCTCAATGGGATAGGCTAAGATCTACTAAGATATTTGCAAACAGACATCTAGACTAAGTTTAAAATAAGAGATCAATTTATAATTGGTCTCCACTAAAACGGTCATCCCCTGGACGATTTTAGTGATCGCATGATCCCGATCCTCTGCACCTCCCCCGATCGTCACGGCCATCAGTGCATTATCAAAGGTAGACATTCATTAATGCCAATCACATCATCCATGTGACTCATGCTCGATCTTTCGATCTCTTGTGTTCCGAGGCCACGCTTCTCTAGCGTGCTAGGCTCGCCAAATCTAACTTGTGTGTATTCGCTGTGTAACATGGCTTACACCCACTGTATGCGAACGTAGATATGTCTGACACCCAGGCCTGTAACCCTGGATCGCCTCATACCGAAGAACTTTCTTGGTGGTGCACACACAAGGGGAACACGGAACATTGGTATTATATAGGGATTATCTTATTTGCTACCGTTGAGTATCTAAATACTAGCACACAATAAGATGTAAAAACTGGTATCAACATCATATGTATAATGTGATACGATATGGTCTTTCTTGCGCCTTGATCTCCATCGAGCGCTCCGGCATGATCTCCATCTTGCCCTTGGTTTGACGCCAAGTCCACGACGCCTCCACCAGGTCGTTCATCGGAATGATGACTATCACTATACTACTTAGTAACAGAAAAGTAAACTACTTTACCTTTGTATCGACCAATGCCATATCATAATCACATGCCCCCTACAAAATAAAGTTAGACGCCTCTACTTTATCTATTGCAAGTTTTACATGGTTGTTAGGGCTTTCGCACTAGAACCGTTTCTAAACTACGAACTTTCCAACCACAACATGGATCCGACAGTTGTCTCTAATACACCCCTTTTAGGGCCCTCCGTTGTAAATGCTATATCAACTATCGAATGAGAGACAGACACCCGCTAGCCACTTATACGGTACAAGCCGTATGTTGAGCGTGGAACCAGTCTCACGTACGAATACACGTAAGGTCGGTCCAGGCCGCTTCATCAAACAATACCGCGATATAAACAAGTACACGTTAGAGGGTAACAACTAAGGGATCAATGCCCGCACAAAACTTCTGCCTACTGGTCATACAGCACTCCTACGCATAGATCGGCTCTGATACCACTATAGGGGATCGGTGTGGAAAACAAAAAATTCCCTACGATGAAACCTCAGAAATTGCCTAGGATCTATCTATGTAGTAATGCGGTAACAGCCGGAGCATAGAGAGTACATACCCTTGTAGTCTATACGCGGTTAACGTTCCGCGGGGAACGTGGTTGATGTAGTCGTACTCGAAGCCGACCTCAAGGTCGCGAAGCTCCTCGCAGGTCACCCCTTGATCCTTCTTGATCTTCATCATCTTCATCGTGCAACAGCTCCGGCTCACGATATTTAAGCGCCCCAAGTGTTGCGCCTCGTGTCTTCGTACAAATCCGGTGCACGATGAGACCTCCGGCTCCTCGATCCCGCCGGGAGTGCGGAAGTTAATATCCGGCTAGGAATCCCTGCAGCGCAACGGCGTACTGCAAGTGTGCCTTGATCGCACAGTCCAGACTTGGGGCCATGGTCACGAGGTATAGAGAGAGGGAGGAGGAGAATGTCAACCAAAGGACTTCTCCAATTTGTGTATTTGGTGTGTTTAATCCCACCCATAGGCACCCCTTTATATAGGCTAAGGGGGTGTACCTTTATCAAAGGCTAAGCCATGTGGGACTAATACTAAAAGAAAAAGTCAGCAGAAATTCGGACTGCCAAATGGGTTGTTTCTACTCAGCCCAATAGGCAAACAGAAAATAAACAGATAAAAGAAAAAGGGGATAGCAGGCTGGGGCTGGCCGGGTGGGCCTTGGCGCGGCCCACCCCGCGCCCAGCATTCCCGTCGCGGCGGCCTGGAAAGGGGGGGCCCTGGGTGGGCTGGCATCCAGCCCCCGCGGCCCATCTCCCCGCCCCCGGCGGCCCGGCTGCTCGCCCCTGGCGCCAGCTCCCCGCGCGCCCTTGTGGGCCGGGTCGAGCAGGCCAAGGCGGCTGGCGGCTGCGGCCTGCCCCGCGCGGCGCGCATTATCTACCACCCGCTGGCGAGCGTGGCGTAGTTACCTGCCGCCCAGTGCGGCGGCTATTATCCGCCGCCCACTTGGGCTGGCTGTTTTTTTTCCCTTTTATTTTTCTGCGGCTTTTATTCTAGACTATTTCCCTTTGGGATTTGGCCTAATATAAAAGTTGACTTTATAAATCTTAATCTAAATATTATTTATAATATATTAATTCACAATTAACATATAATAAATATATATTTAAATTCCATTTATCCGAAAACACTTTTCCGGACTTTTCCTTTATTCTTTCTCCGAACAACTTCGGATCTCTCCGCGGAACGATTCCGGCTTTCTCTCTTTCTCCACTATGATTCCGTCTTACGATTGATCGCTCTCATTGTACCCTTAAGTGTATCCTCTCACGGCTCGGGAATGCTCTAGACATGATCTGTATCAATGATCAACAGAGGGGCCAGGGATATCCATGTGACCCCTATGCATTCCTGATGACAATATCGTTTGAACCGTCTAAATGTAGCATCCTCTTCCTTTTGTTTCTCGATACAACTTGTCCGAGATCCGATCAATGGTATCCTATACCTTGTTCAATCTCGTTCACAACAAGTTATGTTTTCTTGTTACCGTGATATTACATCCCCGTGACCTAGTCACATGTTGCAACATTTATAGATGTAATCTCACCAAGTCGGTCGTATGTATCTTTACCCGTCATGTGGGTGAACAAATCCCGGTCTTGCAGTCACATGTCATCTACTGTTCCTTCGTAATACCCAACATACACCTTTATGGCCACCGTATTACCAGATGATGGTTGATGCAGTCTAAGCAGCCTAGGGAAACAGTGAGTAATATGGGCTCACGGTCTAAGGAGAAGGAGTATAGGTATAGCTGTTGCAACAATGAACTAGATGACTTGATCATGTTGCAATCCTTTGAGGAATGTCCAATCACATCATTCTCCAATGATATGATCCTGTTGTCAGTCGGCATAAATGCCCATGATCTTGAAACCCAGATCATCTTCGTGACCAACGAACTAGTATGAATAGAGGCTACTAGGGACTTAGTTGTTTCATACCACACATGTACCAATGTTTATACTTAGCACAGTTATAGCACAATATGAAACTATTATAAACTAATTGAGTATATGATAATAAAAAACTATTTCTTATTTGCCTCTAGGGCATATCTCCTTCAGATACACACCAACCAATAGCTCACACCAACGGTGACCGGTCCGGCGCAATCCCTAGGATCGGCGTCGGGCAGGGGACTCTCTCTCGAACCGGCACGGCGAGATGGGAGACTTGGTGAGACCTTGACGTCTTGGCAAAGGGACACCGATGCCTAGGCCTTGTATAACACGGAGGCACGATGCAAACTCCAACGAGGTTTGTGATATTTGGTGCTCCTTTGTCAAAGGAGCATGAGACAAGGACTAGATAGATCCACAAGGGGTTTCCACTAATTCCAAATATCATGCGTAGGGTTTACAATGGAGGTGGGGGACAATATATAGGCTAGCCACTAGTTCAGGGGTACTTTAGGCATAAAGGGGTAAAAACTGGACGAAAAAGGAATATTCTCGGGCACCAAACCCACGTTGATGTCTAGGGGGACGATTCCGGCAGTAAGCTCGGCGGCGCCGGAATTTCCGGTCGCCGCCGGAATTTCCAATGGCTCACAGAGGCGATGTTTGGTCGGCACCGAAAGTTGTCGGTGCAAGCCAGTATTTCCGGTCGCTGGTCTGGTTTGTCGGGGCGTGCGCCGGACATTCTGACAAGGATTCCGGTCCGCCGGTCCTGGCACTGGTTTGGCCTGGGACTCCGGTTCGCGTTGGCTTGGCTCCTTCTCTTGGCATTTCTTCATGGGGTTCGTACCTGAGGATGCATAAGGTATTGGCATGAAGTAGCAAGCCAGCCAAGGATGTATCGAAGTCACAAGAGACAAGGAGTGAATTCACCTTAGCTTGAAGGAGCTTGGCTCGGGCACGGGTCATCGGTCCACTTGGGGGACTTGTTGGTGTAGATGTAGGAGTGTCCGTAGGACGGGCTGCATCACTGAGGCAACGAGGAAATCAGATACCAAGATGATATGGGGTGGCCCGATCTTCTCAGCAAGCTCTTGTCGATGATAAGGTGGATGATAGATAACTAGTGCATAGCTATGACCTCTCCCGCTCGATCCCTGATGCCAATGCAATAGCTCTCGAACCTTGTAGGATATTCACAACACCACACTTTTGCGCATGCAGCCGTGACCACGAACGGTAGTATGCAATCTACTAATTCCCAATGGAACAACAGATCACACTCAATTATAGTTGTATAATTCGAACACAGGGTAATTCCAGAGGTTCTATGAAAGAAACAACTCCAAAATAATTTAACATGGTCTCAAAACCCTAACTACGGTGCCCAATCTATTTATGGGTTCAGGGGGCGGCGGCCTATGGGGGAACCCGAGTTGGTTCCACCCAACCTGGATACAAACCGGCCACAAAGTGGCTCGGCCACATGTTCTACCGTGGCAGACTTTCACATGGTTTCTCTGTCACAGCAGCCTGTCGTGGCAGAGCCGGACTCGGTTTTCCTGCCGCGACAACCATTCATAGAGACCTAGTTTGGTCTTGAAGGCGGTTTACCACTCATCACCTTCCGCCATGCATATTTGATGGTAACCACTATGAAGATCAATTTTCGAAAAAATAGTGGCTCCACATAACTCATCAAGCATGTCATCGAGACGTGGTATAGGATGTCGATAACGCACGGTGATAGCATTGATTCGACGGTAGTCCATGCATAACTGTAATGTATCATCCGTTTTTGGGACAAGAATCACGGGTACCGCACTTGGACTAGTGCTAACTTGGATCAAACCTTTGGAGACGAGTTGGTTGATTCGATGTTCGATCTCCTTCATCTCTTCCGGGTTCGTGCGGTAGGCGGCGCGGTTTGGAAGGGGTGCGCCGGGGATGAGGTCAATGCGATGCTTAATTCCACGAAGAGGAGGTAGTCCATGTGGAAGCTCTTCGGGAAACACATCCTTGAATTCCTGCAAAAAAATCATCAAAGATGGGGGAACATTGGTTAATTCATTAGTTCCTTGCGCTAGTCCCTTGCAAAGGAGGACATACTGCAAGATGGATGGGTTGTTCTGAACATCTCTCATCTCACTTTTTGTGGCAAGAAGAACACTCTTAGTTTTTCCACTCAAGTTTGGCTTGTGGCTCTCACTCACTATGAGGTGGTTCTCTCTCTCACCGCTCTTCTCACAAGTAGGTGTTGTGCTTTGCATCCTCGCTAAAGCCTTTGCATTATCCGCAATTATTTGTCTAGGAGTCATTGGTTGCAAAAAACATGTTTTGTTGAGCCATTTGAAGGCAACCATCATGTTGAGAAGCCTTGTCAAATTGCCATGGTCGACCAAGAAGCATGTGGCAAACTATCAAGGGAACCACATCGCACTCCACCGTGTCTTTGTAAGGACCAATGGCGAAGGAGATCGATACGGTATGCTTGATCTTCACGGACCCTTGGTCACTTAGCCATTGCACGTGGTAGGGGTGCTTGTGCGGATGGAGGGTGAGGTTGAGCTTCTCACACAACTTGGTGCTAGCAAGGTTGTGGCAACTCCCTCCGTCAATGATCACCTTGATAGATTTTCCATTGATGCCGGCTCGTGTTTGGAAGATGTTAGACCGTTGGTCTTCATGGTCTCGTGCTTGAGTGGTCAAGATCCTTGTGACGACAAGCGATGGACTTGCGTCATGTTCACACATGAGGAGTTCTTGGTCATCTTCCACTCGTTGCCTTGCCATTGCTTCCTTGACTCGGGCATCAAATCCTCTTCACTCAAGTACTCTTCTTCGCCATTGTCATGGATGAATAATACTTTCTTGTTTCCACATTCGGCCGACTTGTGTCCTTTGCCTCCACACTTGTAGCACTCGTCGTTGAAAGGTGTGTCACTCTTTGCTTGTTTGCCACTTGGGGCCAGTTTTCCTTGAGGAAGTGTGGGCTTGAAGGAAGGCTTGGAGGTACTTAAGGGGCTTCCATTGAAAGTTGTTGGTGTAGCGGTTGAAGCTTGCTTGTAGGTGAAGTACGTCTTGGGCTTGCTGTACTTGATATCCTCTTGCACTTGACGTTCGTCCTTTGTTGCGATGTGCACAAGCTCAACCATGGCGTTGTATGTTTGGAACTCGACAATGCGCTTGATTGGGTGGTTCAACCCAATAAGGAAGCGTGCCATAGTTTGCTCCATGCGTTCGTCAATGTTGGCGCGAATCAAGTTGAGTTCCATTTCCTTGAAGTACTCTTCCACGGTCTTTGTCCCTTGACGAAGCGCTTGAAGGTTGTTGAAGAGGTCGCGCGTGTAATGCGCGGGGACAAAGCGGGATCTCATATGAGCCTTCATGTCATGCCAAGTTGTGATTGGCGACTCTTGTCTTGCATCACGAGCAACTTGAACTTGCTCCCACCAAAGGTTGGCGTAATGATCAAACTCAAGTGAAGCCATGGCGACCATCTTCTCGTTGCTATACTTGTGCATGCGGAAAATCTTGTCGACTTTGAGTGCCCACGAGAGGTATTCTTCGGGGTCATTGGATCCGGGGAACTTGGGCATTGTGAACTTGAGCTTGCCCAAAGTTTCTTCATCGTTGCGGTCATTGCGATGAGCTTGGTGACCTTGTTGATGATCTTGTGGTTGAGGAGGTGGAACTTGGTTCTCGTAATCTTGTTGCGGAGCTTGCCTTGATGTTGTTGTTGTGCAGCTTGCTCTTGCTCTTGGCGCGGTTGTTAACGTGGTTGAGGCGCTTGGGCCTCATGGTGGCGAGGGTGTGGAACCTCTTGACGCGGTTGACAACGAAGGAGAGGCTCTTTCCTCGGTTGGTGATGTTGGTTAGGCACATGGGCCTCACGGCGAAGATCACGGTCTTGAGCGTCTTGACGTGGTGGGCGTCGCTCAACTTGTACCACTTGATGCTCCAAGTTTTGACGTGATGGGCATCGCTCAATTTGGACCACTTGGCACTCCAAGTTTTGACGCGGTGGAGGAGGCGCCTCGTGATGACCATGGTGTCGGTGTGGACGTTCATGACGATGATGACGAGGAGGAGGATCTTGGAGAGCTTCACGTCGATGACGAGCTTGATTTTCCAAACTGGAGTCATCACTTGTTGTGTCAAGTACGTGTCGCGGGCGATGTTGGTGGACTTGTGGTTGCACTTGCGGTTCTTCTCGTGATTGCTCTTGTTGTATCACCAATGCTCTTGCATGATGATGGTGTGCTTCTTGCCTTGCTTGTGGTCTGGAAGAGAAATCACCGTCATAGCTTGACGTTGCGGCGTGTCAGGAGAAGGTACGTAGTTGGAAGAACTTCCATCTTCAACCACGGGGGCATCATTGCGTCTTGGAGCACTTGGATGGAGATCTTATTGGAGAGGAACATGACGACGCGAAGAACTTGAAGAGCTTGATGCACGTGAGTGTGGCCTTGCCATTCCGTCGATGAGGCGTTGAAGATTGTCATTTGTTTCAGCGATGGAGCGTTGGAGCGCTTCATTTTGATGGCCAAAGTTGTGATGCATTGCGTGCATTTGTCTTTCGAGGCCATCGAAGCGGTTGTCGATGTTCTTGAACTCGGCTTGTGTCTCGCCAAATTGTTCATCTTGTCGTGTCTCAAGGGCTTGGCAATGTTCACGGAACTCTTGTCAGACGATGAAGTGGCTTGCAGGAGTCATGTACGGTCCTTGTTCTTCTTCTTGGGGAGGTGGTTGGCTCGACTCACCGTGCCTATCCATTATGCAAAACACACAAGGATTGTATATGGAAGTGGAATATGGTGGTGTTAGCCTTGTACCTCACCTTAGGGGTTGCACCGAACTAGAAACCACAAGTGAGAACTATTGGCTTGCAACGTGAAACCGCAAAGAAAACTCACCCTAAAGAAGGAAAGCTAAAACTCTCAAAAGCTGTGGGTGGAAGGTTAGGGTTGTGGAAAACCAAACGAAATGATCCAAAGAAAAGGTTATTGTCAAACGTGGTACAGAACCAAAAGATCAAAAGCAAATAGGGGGCGATCTACAAAACACTAGGATACACACACGTGGAGACGGATGTGGTTAGCACGACTATGAAAATGAGCACAAAAGGTCCTAACGAAGACTATGCTCGGTGTCGTGCCAACGCAAGGAGAGACCACAACTTGTTCGCCAAAAGAGAAATAAGCAATGGATTTGTGCACTTGCCTCGCTCGTGCTCTTTTCTCCCTTTGCTTACAAGCTTGAGACTCTATTTGTATTGGGAGACTATATATCTTTCTATTTTTCTCTTCTTCTTTTTTTGATTCTTTTTCTCCCTTTCTATACTACTATGTTAACTCTTGTATTTGCTCTCACACTCTCACTTCCAAGGAAAAGTGCACAATGCTTAGGCAAACACAAGATGAGTTGCTCTCTCAACAAGGTGTAGCAAGTTATACCTTTGGTATGATGAGTTGTTACCGGTGTTGCGGATGATGTTCGGTGCCGCGGTGTTGATCAGCGTGGTATGTGAATATTGTTGCGGAAGCTTGAAGTTAGTTTGGCGACACGCACACGAAACACAAACAACGCAAGAGGAAAAAGGGACAAAAATGGGCTTAACAGAACTTTCGGCGGCCAAACCGGCGGCGCCGAGCGTGGCGCCGGAAATTCCGGTGCCTATTCCAGTTCGCCAGAACTGTCACCAAAATTTCCGGCGGCTGGGCTGGTCCGCCGAGCCTGTTGCCGGCTTGAGTTCGTGACGAACTCTAAAAGTCAAATCGGTCAAAAAAATTGGAAAATGTGTCCAAATTGGGCTGGGAAAAGGTTCTAGGAAGGTAGATCGGTACCCAAAGCAACAGATCTGCGCAACAAAACCACGAAAAACGCACCAAATCCAGAGATCGATCCGAAGGCAAATTTGGGGCGCTTTTTTGGGGATTTTCAAATTTTTGGTGGATAGAAGAAAATTTTGTGGGGGAATTCGTGTACAACGAAGCTCTGATACCAATATGTTGAGGGCTAACCTCGAGGGTGGCCCGATCTTTCACAAATCCCTTAAAATCGAGGCAGAGGAGTTGTGGGGATGAGGGAGAGAGTGAATCCGCGAACTCACACATGAAGAACACGATGAACACACACACACCACGAAGACACGATACAAGCCAATTGCTCACGCTGATGGCTACCGGTCCGGCACAATCCCTAGGATCGGTGTCTAGCGGGGATCTCTCTCTCGAACCGGCATGGCGAGATGGAAGACTCGGTGAGATCTTGACGTCTAGGCAAAGGGACTCCGATGCCTAGGCCTTGTATAACACGGAGGCACGATGCAAACTCCAACGAGGTTTGTGATATTTGGTGCTCCTTTGTCAAAGGAGCATGAGGCAAGAACTAGATAGATCCACAAGGGGTTTCCACTAATTCCAAATATCATGCCTAGGGTTTACAATGGAGGTGGGGGCTATATATAGGCCAGCCACTAGTTCAGGGGTACTTTAGGCATAAAAGGGTAAAAACTTGACAAAATAGGAATATTCTCGAGCATCAAACCCATGTTGACTTTGAGACTGGGCGTTCTGGCAATAAGTCTGGTCGCGCCGGACTGGGCGCCGGAATTTCTGGTCTGCGCCGGTCATTCCGGTCGACCACCGGAATGGCGTACATAATAGCATTTCGGCGTGCGCCGGTTAGTTCCGACATGCGCCGGAAATTCCGGTCCTGGGTCCGGTCCACCGGGGCGTGCGCCAGACATTCCGGTGAGGAGTCCGGTCCACCGGTCCTGGCGCCGGCTTGGCCTGGGACTCTGGTTCATGTTGGCTTGGCTCCTTCTCTTGGAATTTCTTCATGGGGTTCGTACCTGAGGATGCATAAGGTATTGGCATGAAGTAGCAAGCCATCCAAGGATGTATCAAAGTCACATGAGACAAGGAGCGAATTCACCTTAGCTTGAAGGAGCTTGGCTCGGGCACGGGTCATCGGTCCGCTTGGGGGACTTGGTGGTGTAGATGTAGGAGCGTCCGTAGGACGGGCTGCATCAGAAAGAGTCATCCTCGACTCTTCATGGTTATCATCTTGAACATCTCCATGGTAGGGTGAAAGGTCATTGACATTGAATGTATTGCTTGCAAGGTACTTGGAGGTTGGAATGTCAATGTAATAGGCATTGTTGTTGATTCTCTTTAGGACCTTGAAGGGACCATCTCCTCGAGGTTTGAGCTTGGAGTCGCGTTCTTTGGGGAAGCGGTCCTTGCTTAGGTGTATCCACACAAGGTCACCTTCATCAAAGATCTTCTCCTTCTTGTCCTTGTTTAACCTGTAAGCTTGGCGAAGGACTTGTTGCTCGATAGTGGCTCTTGTTTCTTTGTGAAGCTTCTTCATAGCTTGGGCTCGCTTGTCGATGTCCATGTTGGTGCGCTCATGAAGAGGTAGCGGTAGGATGTCAAGTGAGGTGAGGGGCTCAAAACCATAGACGATCATGAAGGGACTCATCTTGGTTGTTGAGTGCTTGGCACGATTGTAGGCGAACTCGGCATGGGGAATGCATTCCTCCCAATCCTTGAGGTTTTTCTTGATCAACACACGAAGTAGAGACTCGAGGCTTCGGTTGACAACTTTGGTTTGGCCATCGGTTTGCGGATGCGATGCGAAGGAAAATAATAGCTTGACGCTGAGTTTGACCATGAGGGTCTTCCATAAGTAGCTCATGAATTTGACGTTGCGGTTAGAGACGATTGTTCTTGGCACACCGTGAAAACGGACGATTTCTGTGAAAAACAAATTGGCAACATGTGAAGCATTGTCGGTCTTATGGCACGGTATGAAGTGTGCCATTTTGGAAAAGCGATCCACAACAACAAATATAGAATCATGTCCATGCTTAGACCTAGGCAAACCTAACACAAAATCCATGCTAATATCGGACCAATGTGCATAAGGAATAGGCAATGGCATATAAAGACCATAAGGGTTAGCTTGCGACTTAGCTTGAACACATGTTGTGCACCGTTGAACGTAGGGCTCCACATCGCGCTTCATCTTGGGCCAAAAGTAGTGAGTGGAGAGCATGTCCAATATCTTGTCACGGCCAAAGTGACACATGAGGCCTCCACCATGAGATTCTTGGAGAAGCAAAAGTTGAAGAGATGACTTCAGAATGCAAAGCTTATTTTGTTTAAGTAGAAATCCCTTATGCAAATAGAAATCATCAACTCATTTGTCAATGGAGCACTTTACAAAAATTGGTTCAAAGAATGGGTCAGAAGAATACAAAGTTTTGATTTCATCAAGACACAACATGTTGACTTCAAGTCGAGTAAGAAGGTTTGTGTGCTTGCGAGACAAAGCATCCGCAACTACATTATTTTTGCCCTTCTTATACTTGAAAATGTAAGGAAAAGACTCCATAAAATCGACCCACTTAGCGTGTCTCTTACTCAAGTTGGCTTGGCCTTTTAGATATTTCAACGACTCATGGTCGAAATGTATGATAAATATTTTAGGCCATAGGTAGTGTTGCCACACTTGAAGAACACGAACTAAGGAAAAAACTCTTTGTCATAAATAGGGTAATTAAGGCGAGCACCATCAAGTTTCTCGCTATGGTAGGCTATAGGACATCTGTTTTGCATAAGGACTCCTCCAATGCGAATATCGCTAGCGTCACACTCTATCTCAAAAGTTTTTGTGAAGTCCGGTAACGCAAGAAGAGGTGCTTCGGGGAGCCTCTTTTTAAGTTCATCAAAAGCTTTTTGTTGTGTTTTGCCCCACACGAAGGTGACATTTTTTCCATCAACTCGTTGAGAAAACAAGCAATGGTCGAAAAGTCTTTCACAAAGCGACGATAGATACCCTGTAGGGGTGCACTACTGTACCCAAACGCATGTTCAACCATTCAGGCAACATAATATGCGTGCCTTCTGAATCTTACAACAAGAACTGTCTCATAACTACGCGCGTATCCAGAGGTATCACCTAGTGTATTGATCCAACCAGGAGGCACGACAATTCTCAAGGGAGGTACGGCGTTTGCGCCTACAGTCGAGAAGGATCAGAGCTCCACTATGGAAGATGACCGCCATAGCGCATTTATGTATGCAATGCAGCTGCTGTCCACCAAATATCAAGTCCGAAGACATATTCAACTCTCCCATGTCCGAGGATATATTATGCATATGCACCAAATGGAAAACCAATTTATGACCCTCTGGATAAACAAATAGCACCGGTAGTTAAGGGGGTGATCCCAAGGCCCCCGTGTTTGGTTAGCGCGATCAACTCAGAACTAGTGTCGTAGAACAAACGGTTCCTAGATCGGCTCAAGCAGTTCCCAAAGGTGGTCCCTGCTGGGGCCTTATCATTAGGTAAAACCATAATCATAACCATAACCAACATCACAAATTTAATTTTATCATGTTATTAACCATGACCAGATATCACGGTTCACCTATATGAGAGCGATACTAAGCATGCCTATGACTCGCAAGGACAAAGCTAGCTAATCAAGCAAGGCAATAGGATAACCAAGGCAATATAGTGGAGCAAGTAAATAAAGGGAACAATACTAAAGCATCGACAATAAGGATAATAATAGATCAAATGAAGGAAGTAAATACTATAAATGCAAAATAGGTAGAAGGAGGAGAATGCTCGCCTGTGAGACAAAGTCGGTATCCAAAGGCTTGTCGCAACTCGCAACCACTCATTTTCCTATCCGGTGAAGAAGCAAATCATTAGAAAGAACAAACCGTGCAATATTTAATGCTATGGCGAAGATGCGGCATGTGTATGACATGATGTATGGCATGACAATATACGGCCTATCTTATCAATATTAAGCTGGATCAAAATCCCGACAAGTATTATGGTTCAAGTTGTTTAACTATCCTGCAAATTAAATATTGAATTAACAAGGTAAAGCATGGCATCGATTCACTACACAAATTTAAATGGAGCCAATATAAGACTAGGATAGCCCGCATGTAATTTCTATATTTAAATTAGGTGAATTATTTAAATACCCCGAACAAAAACAATATGTATGCGAGCATGCAAGTTTTAATATGCAACAAGGTATATTATAGTCATCAAAATAGGGGTTATCAAAATAGGGGTCTCGAAAAAAGGGTCACACATATGGGTTCGGGTATCTTGGCTCTGAAGGGTTCGGGTTTGGTATCAAGCTTCAGACTCCATGATCCGGGCTTCGGCTCCGTGAGGGAGAACTTGGCATGCCCAGGGGTTCGGTTCGGTCTGGACGCACTCGGGGTCTCAGCGTTTCAGGTCCGGAAGAAGGGCGATCCATGAGGGATTTCTTGTCGGTGATTCTTCGAGCACCTCCGGTTCGGTACTGTCTTCGGTCCCATGTCGTCGTCATCGAAGGCCTTCAATCTGGAGTCGCACAAGAACATCACCACTGTGCCAGCCATCGGGTTGTCGTTCTTGTAGCTGGGAGATCACTGTTGCGGAACGAGAACACAGGGTAAAACTCGTGGTGCGCTGTAGAGACCTGTTGGGTCGGTACAGGGGACATCACCGTGAGCTCCGGTTATTGAGGACCTCCTGGGCTTGGCACTGCAGACGAAGGCGATAAGGGGAACACGGCCCGGGCACGTGCCGAGAAGGAGCACGAGGAGGCCGGTAACCTGTAGCGAACGCACGCGGCGAAGGGGAGGTATTGGCGGGGGGACCTGGACCGCTCGGTCGCGGTGGCGACCTGACCGTGAGGCACTGAAGCGCTGCAAGGCAGCACGGGCGGCGCGCGGGAAGACGAGGCAGCGGCGCTGGGGCTCGTGGACGAGGCGCAGGGCGAGGCCGAGGCTGGCGAGGAGGAAGCACCCGGCGGCGGAGCCCTTGGGATGGTGCGCGGGGAACGGCGTCATGGCGCGGTCGCGGACGTCGTCTGCGGGAGGTCCGAGGTTGCAGGGCGTGGCCGCGCGTGGCTGGCGGTGGATACGGACATGGTGGTGCGGTTTGCTGCGGCGCCGGGGGACGGGGCGAGGCGGACGCGGGCTCAGGGACACGCGCGTTGACGAGGATATGGCGGCGGCGCGCGGGGCGATGCTGCAGGGGCTCTGCGAGAGGGGCTCAGGGGCGGCGGTGCACAGCGAGCAGCGGAGAGGGCCGGGGCCGGGCCTCCGTGCGGGCGTCGGGGCGTCGCGGAGCTTGGCAGGGATCGACGGAGGTTGGGGGATCGCGTGAGCGGGGCGACGAGGATGATGGGGTTCGTGCAAGGCAGGAGCGGGGTAGGTGGCCTGGTTGCGTGCTTCGCGTGCGTTCCCAGCGTGCTTCGCGTGTTGGTCGCAGCAGGATGCGAGCGTGACGTGCACTACGTGCTTCTGTGGCGTGTGGTCAGGGGCCGCTGTGTGGGCGGCGGCGACGGGTTGGATGCGATAGGTGTAGGTCAGGCTGGGACTAGGGTTTAGGTTTAGGTTTAGGTTTAGGTTTAGGTTTAGCTGGCCGGGCCGGCCGGGGTTGTAGGCTGGCTGGCTGGCTGGGCCTTTTGGCCCGACCGGCTGTCTTCCCTAAAAATATTTTTATTTATTTATTTTATTTTAAAAGACTTTTGTAAATATTTTTTAGACGAATAAAAGATTTGAAAAATCGGGATTTAAATTTGAAATAAAGGAGGGGGTTAATTGGAAGACTAAAATAGGTTTTTGGCAAAGATATTTTAGAGACAAAATATACAGGATGTCATGATGATACAAAAAATAAAAATAACAAGCAAATCTAATTGGGAAATATTTTTTTGGGCATTACAAATATTTGCATGATGCTGAATTTAAGGATGTGTTGCAGAATTGTAAAGATGGTAGAACATGGAACAAATATGTCCTTAATGATGGATTTGTGTTCCATGCTAACAAACTATGCATTCTAGATAGTTCCGTTCGTCTTTTGTTGTTACAGGAGGCGCATGGAGGATGATTGATGGGTCACTTTGGTGTAAAGAAGACGAAGGATGTCCTTGCTGCACACTTCTTTTGTCCACGCATCGCGATGTTGAGAGATTCGTGACCAGCTGCACTACTTGTAAAAATCTAAGTCTCGGTTTAATCCACATGGTTTATATATGCCTCTTCGTGTTCCTAATGTACCTTGGGAGGATATTCCTATGGACTTTTTTGGGGGATTGCCTCATACATAGAAGGGAAGGGATAGCATTTTGTTGTTGTGGATCAGTTTTCTAAGATGGCACACTTTATTCCTTCTTATAAGACTGATGATGTTGCGCATGTTGATGATTTGTTCTTTCGTGAAATTGTTCGTTTCCATGGTGTGCCAAATATTATTGTTTCTAGTCATGATACTAAATTAATTAGTCACTTTTGAAGATATATATGGAATAAGCTGGGGACTAAATTGTTGTTTAGTACTACATGTCATCCCCAAACTGATGGACAAACTAAAGTAATCAATAGAACTTTGTCTACTATGTTGCGGGCTGTTTTATATAAGAACTTAAAATTGTGGGAAGAATGTTTACCTCATATTGAATTTTCTTACAATCGTTCGTTGCATTCTACCACAAAGATGTGCCCATTTGAGATTATGTATGGTTTTATTCCTCGTGCACCTATTGATTTGTTGCCATTACCATTTTTGGTGCAACATAATTTGGATGCTACACAACAGGTTGAACTGATATTAAAATTGCATGAGGCTACTAAAGACAACATAGAATGCATGAATGCTAAGTATAAACTTGTCGGTGATAGAGTTCGAAAGCATGTTGTGTTTGATGTTGGTGATCTTGTTTTGTTACATTTGCGCAAAAATTGTTTTCCTGATTTGAGCAAGTCTAAATTAATGCCACGCGCTGCTGGTCCTTTTAGTGTGTTAGAGAAAATAAATGATAATGCATATAAACTTGAGTTGCCTGCTGATTTTGGTATGGTTAGTGCTACATTTAACATTACAGATTTGAAGCCTTACTTTGGTGAGGAAGATGAGATTGTGTCGAGGACGACTTCAATTCAAGAAGGGGAGCATGATGAGGACATCCCATCTATTGATACAACCGATGTACCTGCAGCTACACAAATATAAGGACCTATCACTCGAGCTCGTGCCAAACAACTTAACTATTAGGTACTTTTGTTTCTTGGAACTATTCCTCACATACATGAGAATATGATGCTGCCTAAATCACAAGTATTTGTTACTCTTAGGAATGATGGACCTAGTATGGATGAGAGGGACAGGCATTGGAGCATGATCATGCATGGAGATGGCAACAAGCATGTGAGGATTAAAGAGGATGCCACAAGTGCAGATTTCATAACTTTGAAGCCACCATAATGATAATTAAAGATTTGGACAAAATATTCAAGACTATACTTCATAATTTTGTCCATAGCTTAATATGGTGTTGCTCACCTTCATTTTTGGGCCAGGCCCATGTCATTTTCGTAGCAATTAAGTCAGCCACTTTTTAGAGTCCATATTTTAGGAGAAAAGGCCTTCTAGGGTTTAATTCGGCCACCATACATGTGGCTGGCTGAAAACCCCACCTTTTCGTCCTTAAATACTCCTATAGCCATCACTTTTAGAATCGGATTTGTTTAGACTAAAAAGTTAGCCATCATTGCAACTACACCATAGGCTTGAGTGTCGCAAGAGGCCTCTTGTACATAGAATCCCACCTTTTTAATAAGGCTTTCATATTTACTCGCAATATCTTGATTGCAGTATTAGTTCTTACTTGTTCTCGATTTTAGGTAGAAATTAAGACCCTCGCTGGTCAGGCTGATCGTTCTTATGAAAGATTGATAACCTATAGGAAATTGGCCTAGCGATTGTGATGAGGACATCCCTACAATTACACCTACCCCAATTATTACTGATGATGTTCCAGCTGCTGCAAAGAAAGATCAATCCAATGAGATAAGGATTGGACCAATTACAAGAGCTCGTGCTAAGCTACTAGAAAAACAGGTGAACTTGTTTCTTAATGAGTCTAATGTTTTAGTTAATGATAATTTTATACTACCTAAGTCTTTGAATTATTGTATGATCAGGTACTTGGGAGAAGAAGGCGTAGCACGGAGCGAGGAGCTAATGGAACATGGTGTGTTGATTAATGAAGAATGCGCGAGGGAGGAGAGGGAGAAAGCGCAAGGAGCTACCAAGAAGAAGATCAACACATGGCAGGATCTCTGCCGCGACAGAGAAACGATGCGTTTTCCTGGCACGGTAGGCTGGCGCGGCACAAAAAACAGAGTCCTTTTCTGCCACGACAGGCTGCCGCAACAGAGAAATAGGCCCAATGTCTGCCACGGCAAAACCCTGAGCTGAACCCAACTTTGGGTCGGTTTGTATCCTAATTAGGTGGGACCAAGTCGTCCCAAGCTTAGTCGCCGCCCCCAAACCTCTTAAATAGATGGGGCGCACTACTAGTTAGGTTTAGACCGCATTAAAATATTTTGGAGTTGTTTCTTTCATAGAACCTCTGGAATTACTTGTGATCAATTTTACCAACTGCAATTGAGTGTGATTTGTTGTTACACTAGGAATTAGTAGATTGCAAACTACCGTTTGTGGTCGACGGCCACGTGCGCAAGAGCGTGGTGTTGTGAATATCCTACAGTGTAGCGCCCCGATAAAACCACTACTAGAAAATCGCTTGTAGTTTATATTTTGTGCATCATCATGACTGCATGCTCATGTCATAATGCCACATTGCATTTGAGCATCATCATCATGCATATGTCTTGTCTAAAACTATTTTCTAAAAGCCTAGTTTTGTTTTCTAAATAACCCCCTCTCTATTTCAAATCAAAACCCCTGGTCCACCCGGATCTTTTATTTGTCTAAAACCTATTTGTAGAAGTCTTTTAAAAATAAAACTTCGAAATAAAAATATTTTATGGGAGGCCGCCAGGCCCAAAGCCCAGCAGCCAACAGCCTACCACCCCAACCTAACCAAACCCTAATTCCCTATCCTGGAACCACCCAGCCGCCAGGCACATAGCGGTGCACCCACGCACCCGTACCTAGCTACCGCGATGACCCGTCCCACCACGACGCTCTCTCTGCATGCTACGCGCACGCCTCGTCGCCCACCTACCGCGTACGACCGACGAGATGCCCACCCCCGCGACCGAAACCGGACCCACCCCTAGCCTCGACCCACGCGATCCACACCTCGCTCCCCTCTCACCTCGCGTCCCTCCCTCGTCTTCCTCTGCAACCACCCCGACGCCGCCGGTCACCTTCCCTCGCTCGAGGCTGCCCCAGTCCCGTCTGCCGCGCCCTCCCGCGGTTCCTCTCCACCGGCTCCGCCCTGTAGCTCCCCGCTGTTGGAACCCACAGTGCGCCGCCGCGCCTGTCCCCAAGCCCTAGCGCCGCCAGGAGCCTCGCCTCCCCCGCAGGACCTCGCGCGCAAGCAGCGGCGCCGCTGGCCAAGCCCGCCATCGCGGCCCTTCCCTCACCCTAGCTTGCCTGCCCGAGAGCTTCCCCCGCCGCCACGGCCCCGCGTTCCCTCTCCTCTCTGTCACCTCTTCCTGCTCGTCGGCAAGCCGCCACCGTGGCCAGCCTCCTCTGCAAGCACCGCCCCTCTCCGTTCTCAGCCTGCTGAGCCCCACGCCACCGCCGCGGATGTCCTCCTTGTCGCCCGCAAGCCCCTGATCCATCTGGTTCCAAGGCCTCCCCCTCCATGCTCAAGCAAGCCCTACGCGGCCTCTCTGTCTTGTGTCCAAGGTCGTGTCGCTGCAGCCCCGAGCTCTTCTTCAACCATGCGGGGTTGCTTGTCTCCTGCTGCTGGTTTTGTTGTGCAAGTCAGGTACTCCTGCTCAATACCTGACTGAAGGTAGTTTTGTACCCGTGTTGGCACATGTCTGCATTCTGCTCGATGTTGATGTTGTTCTGATGCAGTGTGTTGCTGCTTCGGCTACGCTGGCCTTCTTCCTGCCAAGTCAAGGACCCCTAGAAGATATTGCGTTGGCGTACGACAAGATATCCTCCTCAACCGATGAAATGATGTGCAAAGCACCAACGCCGACACAAGGATGTAACGATAAGACACCCAAGATTTTTTTCACGAAACTCAAAGTTGATGCCACTCAAGTTCTTCTTCCCGGACTTGAAGGTCGTTTCCGAGACCGAACCCCAAACCCCCAAGATCTTCGGACCAATCTGTGAACCATATCCGAGCCCCTATTTTATTAAATGTTGTATACATGTTGCATATTAAATTGCTCATGCTCGTATACATATTCATTTGTTTGGGAGTATTTAGTCGATTCACCTCATAATTAAATATGGAGTGTTTATGCGGGATACCTTTGTCTTATTCCGGACTCCATTTAAATTTGTGTAGCGAACCGCTACCAAGTTTTGCCTTGTTAAGACAACATTTAAATTGTGGGTAGCTATACAACATGAACCACTTAATTAATTGTCGGGACCGTGGTTCCGCTTAATATTGCCTAATTGCATTGCATCTTTGACATGCCATGCATCATATCATAAACATGTTGATTCTTCTGTCGTAGTATTAAATAGTGCATCCGGTGTTTCTTTTAGTGTTTTGTTCTTCGCGGATTAGTCCGTTGAGTGGATGCGAGTATTGACAAGTTCTTCGGATAATGTACCTTCAGCAGTGTTTCCCAGGCGAGCAATCTCCCCCTTTCTACCTATTTTGCTTTAATAGTCTTTATTTCCTCATGTTGATCTATTGCTATCTGTGTTGCGATGCTTTAGTTTCCGTGCACCGTTTATACTCCTTGCATCCCCTATATTGCCATGGACACATCCTATTGCCTGTTGCTTGATAGATAGTCGACCTTGCGAGTCGTAGTTGCTTGCTTATATGTTGTTTCGCGTTGTTGTCGTTCCATCGTTGACGGCAAGTTGGCACATGCTTAATGGTGGAGATGCTTAATGGTGGAGATGATCATGACTTTCAATACAACTTGATTAATTGCTAGGATAGATATAACTAATGTAGAGGCATCGGTGGGCAATAGCTAATATTTGGGTCTTCCATGCTCACTTGTGTCCCGTAGGCCCCGAGTACTTGATACCTGTTCCTTGACTATCACACTATCCGCATGTGGGACCATGAATCCCCTTAGCCAGAGCTTGATTCATTTCTTATTTCTTGAGGCCACAAAGTAGTTTGGGGCTTTATTACTATCCTGTACTTATGCCATGCTTTACTGCTTTATTTACGATTGTGCGTGGAGCACCTGTACTATTTTGGAACGTGGAATGTTTTCGCTGTATCGACAAGCCCAGTCACACTTTCAGGTTCCCAGTCGTTTACAACCATTGACACAAACCCTGGGCCCGTCTCGGAGCCGGCCAACTTCGTTGCGGGTAGCTTAGTGGGGTGGGGCCCTGAAATATTTTATGAATCATGTGATTGCTTTGTCGTGAAAGCCTCGTTGGGTTTTGATTTGGTTTTTCCGAGGTTGATCATGTGTGTGTTGCTATTTGTGCACCCTTGCAGGGTAAATCTTTCTGAAAGCCGTGTTCGCGGTTATGGACGACTTGGAGCATAGTATCTCGATCATAGACAACTATAACTAAAGTTGTGTTGTGAATTTGACTTAAATATATGACTAGTAATCAGCTTCACTATAATGGAATGGATATAAAAGTGCCAACTACTGGAGAACTGAGGTGTATCGTGTCATGTTATACCTGCCTAGTAAGTTTCGCAACTCCAATGGAATGAAATAAAAGTGCCAACAACTGCTGCGTTTGGGATGTCACATGCTAATTGTATCTGACTAGTAAGTACTGAAACTACAACTGAATGGTTAACTAAAACTGCCCACTACTTATGCTATCAGGATGACTCATGCTATCTATATCTGACTAGTAAGTGTTTCAACTATAATGGAATGAATAAAACTGCCAACTGTGTGAGTTCCTCGGTTTGACTCTCTCGTTTGGTCTCGAGGGGGGAATACCAGGATGGGTATGATTGGTGTTAGTATCAGGTTGGTCCCGAATAGGACTCTCTTATCCCTCTCTAATAGCCGACAGTTGCATCGAGTCTCTATAGGTTGTTTAGTGCATGCTTCGCTGCTGCTTCAGTCCACCATACCTATGTAGGCGAGGACCGCCGAATTCTAGGCTCGCCGTGTACTGGCCTTAGTACTGACGCTCCTCTTTTTCCTTTGCCCTTTGTCGGCACCCCTTTAGTTTTAGCAGGTTTGAGATCGATGTCGTTAGCAGGGTTACCCTTCCGGCTTGGCCTGGGCAGGGTTATGGACGCCATTGGCTATTCTTCAGGGCTCTTAGCCCCATTTGCATCTTATCCGTACTCGGATGTTGTATCGTTTTCAAGGTGATTGTATATCTGTATTCTTGACTCATGGAGTCGAGTTGTATATATATTTGTTCTGTGGGTTCCATCGTGAACTATTGTGTAATGGTATTACTTCGTTTTCCACCCGCACGCAAGTGCCTGGTGGGCGTCCTTGAATCGTTTCTATGCGGGTTTGGCGGGAAGCGCTAAAACTTGCATAGGGCCGATTCGAGGGTGTTACAAAGTGGTATCAGAGCTCAGCAGTTACGATACCCCACTGGTCCAGCCTGTAGGATAACCTAGCTAACGGACGAAGTAGAGTGTCAAAACTATTTTTGCAAAATCGATTGGATAGATCTGATTAGGTTTGCTTTTACTCCTTATCCATATGTTGTTCTCCTCTTACCTTTGCGTGTTTTGAATCTGCTCTCTTACCTTTCTTCGAGTCCAGGATTTCTCGTGGTTGGGTTTTCCGTCGTACCTTCAGGATTTTGCTTCCTCCCTTTTATAACGGTGGTTTCTATATCAGATGAGCCAGCTTCACTCCTTTGTTTTCAGTCCTTGCTTGTGAAGATCTTCAGTCTAAATTCCAAGAGTTGGTTGCATAAATCCTCTATTTATGTACAAAGTACTGCTTTGAGTGCGGGATGGAGTCGCGACCATACCACTACTCTTATCATTCGCTTATGTATATTGAATGGGTGGATCGATGCAATTTTACTCTTTCCACGGAAGTTAAAGGTGGCCTTACCTTTCGATACCTTTATCTTAATCCTTGTTTCTCCGGAGTGTTCTCTCGACAGAGGTGAACAATGACTCCTTGTTGGTGGTGTCGACGATTCCAAGATGAGTAAGCACCCTTGTTAGTGGTGTCGCGAGGATCTACACGAAGCGAAAAGCATCTGATCATCGGGCTTCTTCCCCGTACCATGAGGCGGATCTCGAGGGAGAGATCCATTGTTAGTGGTGTCGAATTGTAGCACCCCGATAAAACCATTACTAGAAAATCGCTTGTAGTTTATATTTTGTGCATCATCATGACTGCATGCTCATGTCATAATGCCACATTGCATTTGAGCATCATCATCATGCATATGTTTTGTCTAAAACTATTTTCTAAAAGCCTAGTTTTGTTTTCTAAATAACCCCCTCTCTATTTCAAATCAAAACCCTCGGTCCGCCCGGATCTTTTATTTGTCTAAAAACTATTTGTAGAAGTCTTTTAAAAATAAAACTTCAAAATAAAAATATTTTAGGGGAGGCCGTCGGCCGCCAGGCCCAAAGCCCAGCAGCCAGCGGCCTACCACCCCAACCTAACCAAACCATAATTCCCTATCCCGAAACCACCCAGCCGCCAGGCACATAGCGGTGCACCCACGCACCCGCACCTAGCTACCACGATGACCCGTCCCACACCGACGCTCTCTCTGCATGCTACGCGCACGCCTCGTCGCCCACCTACCGCGTACGACCGACGGGATGCCCACCCCCGCGACCGAAACCGGCCCTACCCCTGGCCTCGACCCACGCGATCCCCACCTCTCTCCCCTCTCACCTCGTGTCCCTCCCTCGTCTTCCTCTGCAACCACCCCGACGCTGCCGGTCACCTTCCCTCGCTCGAGGCTGCCCCGGTCCCGTCCGCCGCGCCGTCCCGCGGTTCCTCTCCACCGGCTCCGCCCTGCAGCTCCCCGCTGTTGGAACCCGCAGTGCGCCGCGGCGCCTGTCCCCAAGCCCTAGCGCCGCCAGGAGCCTCGCCTCTCCCGCAGGACCTCGCGTGCAAGCAGCGGCGCCGCTGGCTGAGCCCGCCGTCGCGGCCCTTCCCTCAACCTACCTTGCCTGCCCGAGAGCTTCCCCCTTCGCCACGGCCCCGCGTGCCCTCTCCTCTCTATAACCTCTTCCTGCTCGTCGACAAGCCACCACCGTGGCTGGCCTCCTCTACAAGCGCCGCCCCTCTCCGTTCTCAGCCTGTTGAGCCCCACGCCACCGCCGCGAACGTCCTCCTTGTCGCCCGCGAGCCCCTGCTCCATCTGGTTCCAAGGACGCCCCCTCCATGCTCAACCAAGCCCTACGTAGCCTCTCTGTGTTGTGTCCAAGGTCGTGTCGCTGGAGCCCCGAGCTCTTCTTCAACCATGTGGGGTTGCTTGTCTCCTGCTGCTGGTTTTGTTGTGCAAGTCAGGTACTCCTGCTCAATACCTGACTGAAGGTAGTGTTGTACCCGTGTTGGCACATGTCTGCATTCTTCTCGATGTTGATGTTGTTCTGATGCAGTGTGTTGCTGCTTCGGTTACGCTGGCCTTCTTCCTGCCAAGTCAAGGACCCCTGGAAGATATTGCGTTGGCGTACGAAAAAAATATCCTCCTCAACCGATGAAATGATGTGCAAAGCACCAAGGCCGACACAAGGATGTAACGAGAAGACACCCAAGATTTTCGTCACGAAACTCAAAGTTGATGCCACTCAAGTTCTTCTTCCCGGACTTGAAGGTCGTTTCCGAGACCGAACCCCGAACCCCCAAGATCTTCGGACCAATGTGTGAACCATATCCGAGCCCCTATTTTATTAAATGATATATACATGTTGCATATTAAATTGCTCATGCTCGTATACATATTCATTTGTTTGGGAGTATTTAGTCGATTCACCTCATAATTAAATATGGAATGTTTATACGGGATACCTTTGTCTTATTCCGGACTCCATTTAAATTTGTGTAGCGAACCGATACCATGTTTTGCCTTGTTAAGACAACATTTAAATTGCGGGTAGCTATACAACATGAACCACTTAATTAATTGTCGGGACCGTGGTTCCGCTTAATATTGCCTAATTGCATTGCATCTTTGCCATGCCATGCATCATATCATAAACATGCTGATTCTTCTGTCGTAGTATTAAATAGTGCATCCGGTGTTTCTTTTAGTGTTTTGTTCTTCGCGGATTAGGCCGTTGAGTGGATGTGAGTATCGACAAGTTCTTCGGATAATGTACCTTCAGCAGTGTTTCCCAGGCGAGCAATCTCCCCCTTTCTACCTATTTTGCTTTTATAGTCTTTATTTCCTCCTGTTGATCTATTGCTATCTGTGTTGCGATGCTTTAGTTTCCGTGCACCATTTATACTCCTTGCAGCCCCTATATTGCCATGGACACATCCTATTGCCTGTTGTTTGATAGATAATCGGCCTTGCGAGTCGTAGTTGCTTGCTTATGTGTTGTTTCGCGTCGTTGTAGTTCCACCGTTGATGGCAAGTTGGCGCATGCTTAATGGTGGAGATGCTTAATTGTGGAGATGATCATGACTTTCAATACAACTTGATTAATTGCTAGGATAGATATAACTAATGTAGAGGCATCGGTGGGCAATAGCTAATATTTGGTTCTTCCACGCTCACTTGTGTCCCGTAGGCCCCGAGTACTTGATACCTGTTCCTTGACTATCGCACTATCCGCATGTGGGACCATGAATCCCCTTAGCCAGAGATTGATTCATTTCTTTTTTCTTGGGGCCACAAAGTAGTTTGGGACTTTATTACTATCCTGTACTTATGCCATGCTTTACTGCTTTATTTACGATTGTGCGTGGAGCACCTGTACTGTTTTGGAACGTGGAATGTTTTCGCGGTATCGACAAGCCTAGTCACACTTTCGGGTTCCCAGTCGTTTACAGCCATTGACACAAACCCTGGGTCCGTCTCGGAGCCGGCCAACTTCATTGCGGGTAGCTTAGTGGGGTGGCCCCCTGAAATATTTTATGAATCATGTGATTGCTTTGTCGTGAAAGCCTCGTTGGGTTTTGATTTGGTTTTTTTGAGGTTGATCGTGTGTGTGTTGCTATTTGTGCACCCCTGCAGGGTAAATCTTTCTGAAAGCCGTGTACGCGGTTATGGACGACTTGGAGCATAGTATCTCGATCATAGACAACTATAACTAAAGTTGTGTTGTGAATTTGACTTAAATATATGACTAGTAATCAGATTCACTATGATGGAATGGATATAAAAGTGCCAACTACTGGAGAACTGAGGTGTATCGTGTCATGTTATACCTGCCTAGTAAGTATCGCAACTCCAATGGAATGAAATAAAAGTGCCAACAACTGCTGGGTTTTGGATGTCACATGCTAATTGTATCTGACTAGTAAGTACTGCAACTACAACTGAATGGTTAACTAAAACTGCCCACTACTTATGCTATCAGGATGAATCATGCTATCTATATCTGACTAGTAAGTGCTTCAACTATAATGGAATGAATAAAACTACCAACTATGTGAGTTCCTTGGTTTGACTCTCTCGTTTGGTCTCGAGGGGGAATACCAGGATGGGTATGATTGGTGTTAGTATCAGGTTGGTCCCGAATAGGACTCTCTTATCCCCCTCTAATAGCCGACAGTTGCATCGAGTCTCTGTAGGTTGTTTAGTGGATGCTTCGCTACTGCTTCAGTCCACCATACCTATGTAGGCGAGGACCGCCGAATTCTAGACTCGCCGTGTACTAGCCTCGGTACTAACGCTCCTCTTTTTCCTTTGCCCTTTGTCAGCACCCCTTTTGTGTTAGCAGGTTTGTGATCGACATCATTAGCAGGGTTACCCTTCCGGCTTGGCCTGGGCAGGGTTATGGACGCCATTGGTTATTCTTCAGGGCTCTTAGCCCTATTTGCATCTTATCCGTACTCGGATGTTGTATCGTTTTCAAGGTGATTTGGATCTTTGTATTCTATATATGTATTCTTGACTCATGGAGTCGAGTTGTATATATATATATATATCTGTTCTGTGGGTTCCATCGTGAACTATTGTGTAATGGTATTACTTCGTTTTCCACCCGCACGCAAGTGCCTGGTGGGCGTCCTTGAATCATTTCTATGCGAGTTTGGCGGGAAGCGCTAAAACTTGCATAGGGCCGATTCGAGGGTGGTACATACAGGGTTCGAGAGTTTGAGCGGGAGAGTTCATATCTACATGCTAGTTATCTATCATCTACCATCATCATCTACAAGTGCTTGCTGAGAAGATCGGGCCACCCCATATCAGATTGCATTGGTGTTCGTGCTCGCACATGTAGTCAGATCGTCAATCCCGAACTCCACCCAGATCGAATTATCACCATCTCATCGAAAGATCGGACATATTTGCCCTATTAGTCATCTTTCTCCTCATCCACGTCCATCGCCACTTCAATCATCGTGGCAACCTTCTGCGTGACACGCTACACCTCTGTTGTGTCGACCATCGTGCGGTCGCTCGATTCTCGTCTTGCATACCTCAACCTGCTAAATGCCACAACGGTGGCATCACACGCCGCCTTCTCAGCCACTGCCTTGGCTTCGCGGGCTAACACCTTCACTGGCACCTCGGAGACGACGAGGCACATCCCCCTCATCGCGGCTTCACGAGGATCGTGCACCACCTGCTCTCTATTGTGGCGAGGCATGACTGCTAAGATTGCGTCAGTTTTTTTGTTTGGGCTTGGCGACCTCTACCCCCAACCTCCCCCCGCGCGCTGAGGTCGTCTTTTATAGACCGCGGCCAAGGGCGGGAGACATCATGTACCGGCTCAGGAGTTTCCGGCCATGGACGGGAAACGGGCACAGCGCGCGGGGGAAACAGGAGGTAAGAGTGGGAAACACCGACCGCAGGGGAAACCGACGGTGGTGATTGGTAACGTCTTGTCGCCATTATGGTCTCGTCACCATTAGAGAGGTCGACAACGGGCAGAATGGTGAAAGTGTGTTGGGACGCTGGGCACGCCCTCGACCTAGCCGAATCGCGACTCGTTTTCTATCCTTGGGCCAACCCATCCAGATAGAATCAGACCATTTGTGTTGTTGGTTGCAGGTGCCCTAATATCACCGATGGATAGGTAGTACAGTAAAATGGGACAGGTGCAACACAACCAATGTAGCATCTCTCTATCTACAGTAGATGCAAAATTGATTCCATCACTGCAGCGAGTCGACAGATTCGTAGGTCCACGCTAAAGGCAACTAGGAGCGTGTTTGGTAGCCTGCAGATTGGTAGCCTGCAGATGGTGCAGCCAGGCCGGGCAGGGACAAAAATGGGCCGATTGGTTGCCTGCATGCCCTTTTGGCCCGCATCAGCTCGAACCTCAAAGCAACCCTCAGCCAGGCCAACGCTCGATTCAGCTGTTTCCCCGGAGCCAGCCTCGTTGCGTACAAATGGGGGAACGCGGCGTTAGAGCTCATGCATGCAGGGAGATGGCGAGAGGTCGCGCACAACCACAAAATTCCGGTGGGAGGAATTCGCTCACTGCCCTCCTCCTCCCCACCCTATTTAGAGATGGCGGTGTTCCGCCCCCAAAACCCAAATCCACCATTCCACCTCCCCGTCGAGTTTTTTGCCCGTCAGATCTAGATCGATGTCGTTCGATTCTTCTACGTCCAGCATGAAGACGCTGATCCTGCCATCTTCGCCGGCGAGCACAGCGTCAATTGGTCGTCCTGCTTCACCCTGGAGCCAGTCTTCAGCTGTCCTTCCGGCTACTCCGGCGAAGGCGGCCATGGTGAGCTTGCCACCAACAAAGTCGACCAAGGCGCCTATCAATTTGGCGGCAACTCCATGGACCCTGACGATGGTCGGCATACCGGCAGCTCCTTCATCCCATACCTCTATGATGCATCCTCTAGAAGCTGCAGTAAGAAATGTCTCACCTTGGGCTAGCTATACATAGATGGCAGGACCAGCGTGTGTGATGTAGTGTTAGTTGTACATAGATGCTCTTAGATCTGTTAATGTTGTGTCATGTGGTGTTATCTGTGATGCTCATAGATCTTTTCATGCTGTGTGATGTAGTGTTATCTGTGATTCTATGTTCATGTTGTGTGATGTAGTGTTAACTGTACATAGATGATCTTAGATCTGTTAATGTTGTGTGATGTAGTGTTATCTATGATGCTCATAGATCTATTCATGTTGTGTGAGTTAGTGTGATCATGTTCCTCTCTGTTGTCTGGACTTATGATGCTTTGCTTATTTGTACTTACATTAGCATTTGTAGTGCAAATTTTTTGTAGATCCTGATGCTAGTGTCGCGGTCATCATTGTAGGACAATTTGATGGACAAGACACCAGAACTGTCAATTGAGATTACTGAGAATGTTATCCCCATTCGAGCTTCATACATATACACACGGAAACCAATGGTGTGGGAGGCTTCTCTATCTCTGTTTGTTATGAACAGGCTTTGTGAGTTCATCAAAGAAGGGACTAGGTGTGACCAAGCATTCAAGGAGGTTTACATGCAGCTTATATGCAACGATGTGCTTGACTTCACTGCAAAGCATGTCATCCCAACTCAGGTGTAAAACCATATGAGGAAGTGGGCTCTTGTGCTTATGCTATAGGGTTTGGACAACGTCATCGAATGGTGTCCGTCTTTTAGGATGGAGAACGGTAGGCGGATGGAGTTGTCGAAGGTTGTGATGCATTGTTCAATTCACGTTTACATTTTTGAAGATTTTTCTATGCTTCTTAATAGAATTTTGTTTTGTCATAAAGCTACCCGTGGATCTCCTTTCCAATCCAGTGGAGAACTATGTTCAGATGAAGCACATCTTCACCCCAAGCCTATCATTGAGAAGCATATGTACACCTCCCACGCGCTTATCCTGGTCATGGACAACCTTGTCGATAACCTGATCCAAGGTTGGTTGTACACTTCCATGTGTGTCCATGATAGGAGAGAATGGCTCAGGTGCTGGCTGCGCAAGAACTACGTCTGAGATGGGAACAACTATCTATGGTACAACGTAAGTCGTACTACTTGCCTATCTTAGCTCTATGATGGTGCAAATGATCTGCGTGAACAAGAACTGTATATTTTGAGAGGTGGTGAAACAGTGAACAAGAATTGTATATTTTGGGAGGTGGTGGAACATCCCTTCCATTAGCTAGGGTTGATGAAACTATGGTCGAAGGTCAGAGGTGCTACATAGTAGCAACTCCAGTGATGATGTTGAGGGCAAACCTCTAGGGTGGCCCGATCTTTCATGATTCCCTTTCAAATCGAGGATGGAGTGCGGGGAGAGGAGGGGAGGATGAACACGACGAACGCACGCATGAAGAACGTGAAGAACACACACACAAAACCACGATACACACCAATAGCTCACGCTGGCGGTGACCGGTCCGGCGCAATCCCTAGGATCGGTGTCGGGTGGAGGACTCTCTCTCGAACCGGCACGGCAAGATGGGAGACTCAGTGAGATCTTGACGTCAAGGCAAAGGAACACCGATGCCTAGGCCTTGTACAATGTGGAGGCACGATGCAAACTCCAACGAGGTTGGGGGAGATTGGTGCTCCTTAGTCAAGGAGCATGAGGCAAGAATTAGATAGATCCACAAAGGGGTTTCCACTAATTCCAATATCATGCCTAGGGTTTACAATGGAGGTGGGGGACTATATATAGGCCAACCCCAAGTTTAGGGGTAATACAGGCATTAAAGTAGAGTTCTGGGCGAAGTAGAGGGGTACATGGTCCATAGGGCCCAGCTAGGCTCACAGGCCCATCACTTGGGCCGGACAGTCCGGGTCGGCACGATCGGACAGTCCGGGGTGGCCGGACACTCCAGGTGGTGTCCGGGAAGTGTCCGATTTGTCCTTCTGAATGTCCATGCCAGGTTTGGGCTGGGGCAGGCCGGACACTCCGGCTGAGTCACGCCGGACACTCCGGCTGCGCCGGACACTCCGGCTGGATTCGGGCGGACACTCCGGCTTAGGCAGCTTCAGCTCAGGTGCAGCTTCAGGGCTCGTGGGTCGACGCGGCGGGGGTTCGTACCTGATGATGCACAAAGTAGAGGTATGAAGTAGCACACCATCCAAGGAGGTATCAAATCGGCACGAGGAGAGGAATGAGTTCACCTTAGCTTATAGGAGTTTGGCTTGGGCACGAGTCATGGGTCCACTTGGGGGACTTGTTGGTGTAGATGTAGAAGCGTCCGTAGGACGGGCTGCATCAGCTCCCCCCCTTGGGAAAGAGTCGTCCTTGACTCTTCATGGATATTATCTTGAACATCTCCATGGTAGGGTGAGAGATCCTTGACATTGAATGTATTGCTTGCAAGGTACTTGGAGGTCGGTATGTCGATGATGTAGGCGTTGTTGTTGATTCTTTTGAGGACCTTGAAGGGACCATCTCCTCTTGGCTTGAGCTTGGAGTCACGTTCCTTGGGGAAGCGGTCCTTGCTTAGGTGTATCCACACAAGGTCACCTTCTTCAAATATCATCTCCTTCTTGTCCTTGTTTAACCTTGAAGGTTGGCAAAGGACTTGTTGCTCGATAGTAGCTTTTGTTTCTTCATGAAGCTTCTTCATAGCTTGTGCGTGCTTCTCGACGTCCATGTTCATGCGCTCATGGAGAGGTAGTGGTAGGATGTCGAGCGCGGTGAGGGGCTCGAAACCATAGACGATCATGAATGGACTCATCTTGGTTGTTGAGTGCTTGGCTCGATTGTAGGCGAACTCGGCATGTGGAATGCATTCCTCCCAATCCTTCAGGTTTTTCTTGATCAACACACGAAGGAGAGTTCCGAGGCTTCGGTTGACAACTTCGGTTTGGCCATCAGTTTGACGATGTGATGCGGATGAGAAGAGGAGCTTGACGCCGAGCTTGGCCATGAGGGTCTTCCACAAGTAGCTCATGAATTTGACGTCGCGGTCGGAGACGATTATCCTTGGCACACCGTGAAGACGGACGATTTACCTGAAAACAGATTTGCAACATGTGAAGCATCGTCGGTCTTATGGCACGGTATGAAGTGTGCCATTTTGGAAAAATGATCCACAACAACAAATATAGAATCATGACCATGCTTAGATCTAGGCAATCCTAACACGAAATCCATGCTAATGTCGGACCAAGGTGTTTGACGAATAGGCAATGGCATATAAAGACCATAGGGATTAGCTTGCGACTTAGCTTGAACACATGTCGTGCATCGTTGAACGTAGCGCTCCACGTCACGCTTCATCTTGGGCCAAAAGTAGTGATTGGAGAGCATGTCCAATGTCTTGTCGCGACCAAAGTGACCCATAAGGCCTCCACCATGAGATTCTTGGAGGAGCAAAAGTTGAAGCGACGACTTCGGAATGCATAGCTTCTTTTGTTTAAATAGGAAGCCCTTATGCAAATATAAATCATCAACTGCTTTGTCATTGGAGGACTTTGCGAAAATTGGTTCGAAGAACGGGTCAGAAGCATACAAAGATTTTATTTCCTCAAGACCCAACACGTTGATTTCAAGTCTCGTAAGAAGGCTTGTATGTTTGCGAGACAATGCGTCCGCAACTACATTATCTTTGCCCTTCTTATACTTGACAATGTACGGAAAAGGCTCCATGAACTCAACCCACTTAGCGTGTCTCTTGCTCAAGTTAGCTTGGCCTTTGAGATATTTCAACGACTCGTGGTCGGAATGTATGATAAATTCCTTGGGCCAAAGGTAGTCTTGCCAAACTTGAAGGACACGAACTAAGGCAAAAAAGCTCTTTGTCATAAATCGGATAGTTAAGGCGAGCACCATCAAGTTTCTCGCTATGGTTGGCTATAGGACGTCCGTTTTGCATAAGGACTCCTCCAATGCCAATACCACTAGCATCACACTCTATCTCAAAAGTTTTTGTGAAATCCGGTAAAGCAAGTAGAGGTGCTTCGGTGAGCCTCTTTTTGAGTTCATCAAAAGCTTTTTGTTGTGCTTTGCCCCACACGAAGCTGACATTCTTTTTCGTCAACTCGTTGAGAGGACAAGCAATAGTGGAAAAGTCTTTCACAAAGCGACGATAGAAACTGGCCAACACATGAAAACTTCGGAGTTCACTCACATTTGTTGGGATGGGCCAATCTCGTATGTCCTTTACCTTGGAAACATCAACTTCAATTCCCTTCGAAGAAACGACAAATCCAAGAAAAATCAACTTGTCTTTAGCAAAAGTGCACTTGGGCAGATTAGCATAAAGCTTTTCATGTCGAAGGATTTGCAAAACTTCCTTGACATGTGTTATATGGTCCTCAAGTGATTTGTTATAAACAAGAATATCATCGAAATAGACAACAACACTTTTTCCAATGAGAGAATGCAAGATGTGATTCATAAGGCGCATGAAGGTGGATGGGGCATTCGATAAACCAAAGGGCATAACCAACCATTCATAGAGACCAAGTTTGTCTTGAAGGCAGTTTTCCACTCATCACCTTTAGCCATGCGTATTTGATGGTAACCACTACGAAGATCAATTTTCAAAAAAATAGTGGCTCCAAACAACTCATCAAGCATGTCATCGAGACGTGGTATGGGATGTCAAGAACGCACGGTGATAGAATTGATTGGACGGCAGTCCATGCATAACCGTAACGTATCATTCGTCTTTGGAACAAGAATTACGGGTACGGCACTTGGACTAGTGCTAACTTGGATCAAACCTTTGGAGACGAGTTGGTTGATTTGACGTTCAATCTCCTTTGTCTCCTCCGGGTTCGTGCGGTAAGCGGCGTGGTTGGGAAGTGGTGCACCGGGGATGAGGTCAATGCGATGTTCTATGCCGTGAAGAGGAGGTAGTCCATGTGGAAGCTCTTCGGGGAACACATCCTTGAATTCCTGCAAAACACTCATCAAAGATGGAGGAACATTTGTTAGTTCGTTAGTTCCTTGCGCTAGTCCCTTTCAAAGGAGGACATAGTGCAAGATGGATGGGTTGTTCCGAACATCTCTCATCTCACTTTTGGTGGCAAGGAGAACACTCTTAGTTTTTCCACTCGAATTTGGCTTGTGGCTCTCACTCACTATGAGGTGGTTCTCTCTCTCACCGCTCTTCTCACAAGTAGGTGTTGTGCTTTGCGCCCTCGCTAAAGCCTTTGCATTGTCCGCAATTATTTGGCTAGGAGTCATCGGTTGCAAAACACATGTTTTGTTGAGCCATTTGAAGGTGTATATATTGGTGCAACCATCATGTGGAGCAGCCTTGTCAAAGTGCCACGGTCGACCAAGAAGCATGTGGCAAACTGTCATAGGAACCACATCACACTCCACCGTATCTTTGTAAGGGACAATGGCGAAGGAAACCGATACGGTATGCTTGATCTTCACGGACCCTTGGTCACTTAGCCATTGCACGTGGTAGGGGTGCTTGTGTGGATGGAGGGTGAGGTTGAGCTTCTCACACAACTCGGTGCTAGCAAGGTTGTGACAACTCCCTCCGTCAATGATCACCTTGATAGATTTGCCATTGATGTCGGCTCGTGTTTGGAAGATATTGGAGCGTTGGTCTTCATGCTCTTGTGCTTGAGTGGTCAAGATCCTTGTGACGACAAGCGATGGACTTGCGTCATGTTCACACATGAGGAGTTCTTGATCATCTTCCACTCGTTGCCTTGCCATTGCTTCCTTGACTCGGGCATCAAATCCTCTTCACTCAAGTACTCTTCTTCGCCATTGTCATGGATGAATAATACTTTCTTGTTTCCACATTCGGCCGACTTGTGTCCTTTGCCTCCACACTTGTAGCACTCGTCGTTGAAAGGTGTGTCACTCTTTGCTTGTTTGCCACTTGGGGCCAGTTTTCCTTGAGGAAGTGTGGGCTTGAAGGAAGGCTTGGAGGTACTTAAGGGGCTACCATTAAAAATTGTTGGTGTAGCGGTTGAAGCTTGCTTGTAGGTGAAGTACGTCTTGGGCTTGTTGTACTTGATATCCTCTTGCACTTGACGTTCAGCCTTTGTTGCGATGTGCACAAGCTCAACCATGTTGTTGTATGTTTGGAACTCGACGATGCGCTTGATTGGGTGACTCAAGACAATAAGGAAACGTGCCATTGTTTTCTCCATGCGTTCATCAATGTTGGCGCGAATCAAGTTGAGTTCCATTTCCTTAAAGTACTCTTCCACGGTTTTTGTCCCTTGACGAAGCGCTTGAAGGTTGTTGAAGAGGTCGCGCGTGTAATGCGCGGGGACAAAGCGGGATCTCATATGAGCCTTCATGTCATGCCAAGTTGTGATTGGCGGCTCTTGTCTTGCATCACGAGCAACTTGAACTTGTTCCCAGCAAAGGTTGGCGTAATCATCAAACTCTAGCGAAGCCATGGCGACCATCTTCTCGTTGCTATAGTTGTGCATGCGGAAGATCTTGTTGACTTTGAGTGCCCACGAGAGGTATTCTTCGGGGTCATTGGATCTGGTGAACTTAGGTATTGTGAACTTGAGCTTGCCAAAAGTTTCTTCATCGTTGCGGTCATTGCAATGAGCTTGGTGACCTTGTTGATGATCTTGTAGTTGGGGAGGTGGAACTTGGTTCTCGCGTCCTTGTTGTGGAGCTTGCTCTTGGTATTGTTGTGGAGGAGCTTGCTCTTGCTCTTGGCGTGGTTGTTGACGTGGTTGAGGCGCTTGGGCCTCATGGTGGCGAAGGTGTGGAGCCTCTTGACACGGTTGATGACGAAGAAGAGGCTCGTTCCTTGGTTGGTGATGTTGGTTAGGCACATGGGCCTCACGGCGAAGAACATGGTCATGAGCCTCTTGACGTGGTGGGCGTCGCTCAACTTGTATCACTTGACGCTCCAAGTTTTGTTAATGTGGAGGAGGCGCCTCGTGATGACCATGGTGTCGTTGTTGACGTTCATGACGGTGATGACGAGGAGGAGGATCTTGGAGAGCTTCACGTCGATGACGAGCTTGATTCTCCAAATTGGAGTCATCACTCGTTGTGTCAAGTATGTGTCGCGGTCGATGGTGGTAGACTTGCAGTTGCACTTGTGGTTGCGCTTGTGGTTCCTATTGTGGTTTCTCTTGTTGGATCACTAGTGCCCTTGCGTGATGATGGTGTGCTTCTTGCCTTGCTCGTGGCCTTGAAGAGAGGTCACCATCATAGCTTGACGTTGCGGCATGCCATGGGGAATGTACATAGTTCAAAGAGGTTCCATCTTCAACCACGGGGGCACCATTGCGTCTTGGAGCACTTGGAGGTAGATCTTGTTGCGGAGGTGCATGACGACGCGAAGAACTTGTAGAGCTTGAAGCACGTGAACGCGGTCTTGCCATTCCGTCGATGAGGCGTCGAAGGTTGTCATTTGTTTCGGCGACGGAGCGTTGAAGCGACTCATTTTGGTGGCCGAAGTTGTGATGCATTTCTTGCATTTGCCTTTCGAGGCCATCGAAGCGGTTGTCGATGTTCTTGAACTCGGCTTGCGTCTCGCCAAATTATTCATCTTGCCGCGTCTCAAGTGATTGGCAACGTTCATGGAATTCTTGGCGGACGATGAAGTGACTTGCACGCATCATGTACGGACCTTGATCTTCTTCTTGGGGAGGTGGTTGGCTCGTCTCACCGTGCCTATCCATCATGCAAAACACACAAGTACTGTATATGGAAGTGGAATATGGTGGTGGTAGCCTTGTACCTCACCTTGGGGATTACACCAAACTAGAAACCACTAGTGAGAGGTATAAGCGTGCAAAGTGGAATTGCAAAGAAAACTCACACTAAAGAAATAACTAACTCTCAAAAGCTTGTTGGTGGTAGGTTAGGATTGTGGAAAGCCAAAGAACCAACCAAAAGAAAAGGGATAGTCAAATGTGGATAAAATCCAACAAAACTCAAGTCAAAGGCGAAGGTCAACAACTCAAAAGGGTGACGGAAACCTACGACTATATACACACACGTGGAGAAAGTTGGGATTGACACGACTATGAAAATGAGCAAACAAAATTTCCTAACGAAAACTAAGCTCGTTGTCGTGCCAATGCAAGGAAAGACCGTGGCTCATTTGCAAAGAGGAAAAGTGAGCAACGGATTTGTGCACTTGCCTTGGTCGTTCTTCTTTCTCTCTTGCTTACAAGCTTTGAGACTCTATTTGGCAATGGGAGACTATTTTTTTTCTTTTGCTTTTCTTTGTATCTTTTTCTTTTTTTTCTTTTTTCTTTTGCTCTCCCTTGATGCTACCTAGTCATACTTGATATTGCTCTTGCACTCTCACTATCCAAGGACAAATGCACAATGCTCAAGCAAACACAAGATGAGCCACTCTCATGGGATAGGTACACACAAAGGAAGATGGGGGTTAACAAGGTGACGCAAGTTATACCTTCTTTGATGATGAACTTGGCGTCGGTGGTGCGGGATGATGTTCGTGGTCCGTGGTGTCGATGAGCGCGGAAGTTGATGATGCGGAAGCTTGCTTGTAGTTGCTGACACGCACACGAGACATGAGCAAACAAAGGAGATTAGCCAATGCGAAAAATGAGGCAAAACTGTCAAAACTGGCGTTACAGCCGGACACTCCGGTCTATCTGGGCCGGACACTCCGGTCAGGCCGCACACTCCGGTCTGGTTCGGCTGGACACTCTGGTGGGGCCGGATACTCCGGTCGGTACGAGCCGGACACTCCGGCGCGAGTTTCCTGCTCATGTTCTTGAATGGAAATCCTCGCCTTCGGACCTCAAATCTGCGAAAAACTGGCCAAATCGGGCTGGGGAAACGCAGGATAAAGCTGGACCAACTCCTTAGACAAGGTTTGGTCGGATCAAAACCACAAATAACACTCCAAATCAAGAGATCGATCCAAAGGCAAATATGGGCTATTTTTTGAGGATTTTCGAATTTTTGGTGGATAGAAGAAATATTTGTGGGGGAAATCGTGAGCAACGAAGCTCTTGATACCAATATGTTGAGGGCAAACCTCTAGGGTGGCCCGATCTTTCACGATTCCCTTTCAAATCGAGGATGGAGTGCGGGGAGAGGAGGGGAGGATGAACACGACGAACGCACGCACGAAGAACGCGAAGAACACACACACACAAAACCATGATACACACCAATAGCTCACGCCGGCGGTGACCAGTCCGGCGTAATCCCTAGGATCGGCGTCGGGCGGAGGACTCTCTCTCGAACCGGCACGGCGAGATGGGAGACTCGGTGAGATCTTGACGTCTAGGCAAAGGAACATCGATGCCTAGGCCTTGTACAACGCGGAGGCACGATGCAAACTCCAACGAGGTTTGGGGATATTGGTGCTCCTTAGTCAAGGAGCATGAGGCAAGAATTAGATAGATCCACAAAAGGGTTTCCACTAATTCCAATATCATGCCTAGGGTTTACAATGGAGGTGGGGGACTATATATAGGCCAACCACAAGTTCAGGGGTAATTCAGGCATTAAAGTACAGTTCTGGGCGAAGTAGAGGGGTACATGGGCCATAGGGCCCAGCTAGGCTCGCAGGCCCATCAGTTGGGTCGGACAGTCCGGGTCGGCACGACCGGACAGTCCGGGGTGGCCGGACACTCCGGGTGGTATCCGGGAAGTGTCCAATTTGTCCTTCTGAATGTCCACGCCAGGTTTGGGCTAGGGCAGGCCGGACACTCTGGCTGAGTCGCGCCGGACACTCCGGCTAGATTCGGGCGGACACTCCGGCTCAGGCAGCTTCAGCTCAGGTGCGGCTTCAGGGCTCGTGGGTCGACACGGCGGGGGTTCGTACCTGATGATGCACAGAGTAGAGGTATGAAGTAGCACACCATCCAAGGAGGTATCAAATCGGCACGAGGAGAGGAGTGAGTTCACCTTAGCTTGTAGGAGTTTGGCTCGGACGAGTCATGGGTCCGCTTGGGAAACTTGTTGGTGTAGATGTAGAAGCGTCCGTAAGACTGACTGCATCAGATGAACTTGGTGATAAACTACTTTTGTGTTATGCTTGCTTATGTCATCTATGTGTTGTAATTGTGATAAACTGCTAGTGTGTATGTTGTGATTCTGATGAACTGCTTGCGGATATGCTCACCACAACGAGTGCACAGGCTGCAACCAAACAGATGTGTTTTTGTTCTTATTAGGCCAATGCGGCCTACCAAACAAATAGACCTATGTTCTCCACTCATGCAAAAAAATTGTATTCATGCTACTACAGGCTACAAAATCTGGTCTGCCCATCTCAAGAGTGCCGGACTAGGCCAAGAAACCCACGCAGGCTACCACACACACCCTAGGTGTACATCGCCGGTGCAGATATTCTAAGCTATCCAAAAAGGATAATTGTGAAGACCTCGAGCGGTGAAGAGTGCAAATTTTAAAATCTCCAAATTTGTCAGAGATTCCGTATTTGTGCAGTCCAAAATACATGGTGTTTTAAGTTGAGATTTTGCATTGTAGAGTACATCATTATCAACATCTAGGATTTTGTTTCAAATTCTTTTTGAAACTTCAGAACGTTGTATTCCAGAAAAAATCAAAAAATAGCCAGTTTTCGGCAGAGGTACAGCGTACTATTCACAAGGTTGGAATATTTTCATTTGCTTGCCAGAAATTTGTGGGTCAATACAATTACCACCAGATATCAGCTCCGAATGAAATAAAAAGAACAAAACGCTTTCAGTACTGCAAACATTTTCATTATACACACCAAAATCAAAGAAATCTGCACAAACCAACTGAAGGAGAAGAACGAACGATATAAGAGCAGATACCCTGAAAACCATATACTCCGATATACAAATGATTTTGCAATGGCACATCAGGGGATAAAATGATACAACAAAATTAGTTCACTTGGATCAGCAAAAACAGAACACGAGGAGTCCACCATAGTTACTGCGCAAAAATCAAGATCGGGGAAAAGCCACAGTAAATCTTATGCCAGCTTAGCGAATACTCCCCGGTCAAGTGGATAGATGTGGTCAAAGTGGCCTATTTCTTCCTCTTTACTTTGATAATTCTTCTGCCAGACTTGTCATTATCACGGACAGAGCCCATTGAAAAGACACCTGGAGAAGCTTGACTCTGCTGGCCAAACTGGAAAATGCCAGGTGAGGTTGTTGATGTAGTGGAAGCAAACTGGGTAGCTGGCATGCTGAAAACTGGAGTCAAAGGTGAATTGCTCTGAAAACCATATGGTGGGGTAGTGGAGAACGGAGACTGATTACCCTCACCAGCCATGTGCCCTCCATTCATCTGATCACTTGGGCTCGTACTACCAAATAGTGGTGTTGAGGGTGATGGATTTGGTACTGCAGGTGTAGCCGAAGTGAATGAGGATACAGTGCTCGAGGTTGAGCTGAAAGGCGAAATAGCAGAACCAGCATTCGGAATACTAAATGGTGATGCCGAGAATGCTTTACTAGGTCCCAGAGCAGAACTAGTAGCTGGCAAAGACAGAGGTGTATTCACAGAGGTCGTACCAGAAGTGGCTGCGAAAGGAACTACAGAGCTTGAACAGAAAGGGCTAGAGCTTGAAGGTGCTGAACTAAATTGAGAATTCGCAAAACTTGGTAAACTTGCCATGTTTGATTTTTCTGGAGAAATCGAGTTCGACTTACTTGCTGAACTCTGTGTGGACAGTGAATTGCTACTTCCTGCTTGGGTGCACATGTTTCCAGATAACATCGCAGATTCAGATGATGTTACTTTGGATTTCTCCAGTGAGGCGGCCGAACTCCCGCTACCAGACTGCGGAGAGAAATTTAATGGGGTACTGCTGCTTTCTGTCTTGGATTTGTCCTGAACAGCTAAGAAACTTGCAGCACCGAACTTCAGGGAGAAACTGAAAGGTGCACTGCTAATTCCTGATGGTGGTGCTCCAGCAGATTGGGAAGTTGTGCCCGCAAATATTTTTGAAGATGTCGATGAGCTACTTGGGCCAGTATTGGAGAAAGTGAAACTGCCTCCAGTGGAATTAGTGTGCATGCTGAATGGCAGTGTTGTGACAGGCTCTTCTTTAGATTGAATGCCACCAGATTGCTGTGCTGAAGTGGATGAAGTCTGGAAACCAGGTTGAAATGAGAATTGCAGCAATGAAGAAGTTGACGAGCCAGCATTTGTAGAAAAAAAAGGGTTGTTCAATCCATTAGACGGGAGAACAGCAGAGGCTGTATGTGCTAGCCCATTACTTAAGGTTGTAGGCTTGGAATTGAGAACACTAAATACAGGGTTACTGGTGAAAGACGGAACATGTCCAGCGGTCTTAGAAGAAATTGTTGGAATTTCCCCATTTAACTTCTTATCGTGCTTGTTTGAAGTTGATCCTTCTTCAGAAACTCCTTTGGAGATCCTGCAACGACAAAGAAATTAACATTTAATGTCCATGTACTTCAACCATGTTTAAAAAATGACAACATATCAGATCATTGGATCATATACGAAATACAAGTGGAACAAACATGGCAACCTTATTCAGAATAATAGACTAACAGATCGAACATAAACTGAGCCATGCTAGAACAGATATGCCACTTATTGGCATGGTTTTAAAGGCGTTAAGGCGTCTTAAGGCGACCAGGGGGCGCTCTGACGCCTAGGCAACGGGCGCTTTGGACGCCTAGGCGCCTAAAGCGGGCGTTTTTCCAAGGCGGAGGAGGGGCGCCTGGACGCCTAAGCGAGGCGACGCCTAGGCGACGCCTTTAAAACCATGCTTATTGGATAAGTGGAATCAAAAATGGCATATTCAAGACCTTTAAGGCTAATACTCCCTCCGTTTCAAAATATAAGATGTTTTAGCTTTTTTCTGCGAAGCATGTATCTAGACGTCTAGATACATGCTTCACCTACACACTAAAAGACGTCTAGATACATGCTTCTCAGAAAAAGGCTAAAACATCTTATACTTACATGTGAATCTAGACAAATGCAAGTCACTTATTTCTGGACGGAGGGAGTATTTTGGAACAAAGGTTGCATATTCATTGCAGCACCTACTTGATAACTTGTGGTTGTTTCAATTCTGTTAAGCAGGCAAAAACAAGACTTAAAGAGTAAAAACATGCACTCTAACTTGATAAGAAACTGACCGTGGAGCACTTTGCGCGAAAGTAACTGGTACACTGGGTACTGCAGAAGATTGGTACCTCCCAACAAGCAGTGCAGACGGAGATGCCATAGTAGGCGTGCGAGGGGCCTGTGAGTGAGCATCCAATGCAGCAATGATAGGGAATGAGAAGCCATTTGACGAAGCCGGCATTTTGCTTTTGTCAATTTCACGGGATAACACCAGATTTGGAGAATAGCTTTGCAAAGAGAATGTTGGAGGATTCTCCTTATTTGTTGTTCCAGAATTCTTAGCAGTATGCTCCTCAATTGCTGGCTCGCTTTTCTCAATCCTATCAATTGATTGACGAAGTGAGACTGTACTTCTATTGCGGTTATCCACCTTCAGAGAATACTATTAAGAAAAACATTAATCAGTGCATAAATACATACTCCATAAATCATAAAGGTAGCTGCAGTATAAAAGATAGCATCATATCCATAGTCATATGGTACTACCTTGGGTGAAGCTAATTCAGAGGATAATTTATTTTCTAGGATAGCAACAACAGTCTTGCCATCTATTGCAGCCGGGGTGAATTTAGCAGCAACACTTAAAGAACAATCCTGGATTAATGACAAAGTGGGTTCCAAAAGGCTGCCCTGGGATGACATTTCCTTTCTACGAGAACTAGAATCCTCAGCATCAACAGCATTCCGATGTCCTTGCTTTATTTCTGTTGTGCCTTCGTTCTGTGAAGGGGCTAGTGTATCAAGATGTTTCAGTATCTTTGCAGCCCTCTCAGTTGATTGAGCTGGTGCTTGACCAAAACTGTTACCACGGACACATCCAGCACCATCGTCAACTTTAGCCAGACACCGACGCTTTTGAATTTGTGTCAAGTGTTCAGAATCTTCATCAAGTTTCCTTGCATGATGACCAAGATAACCCCGGTAACCAGGCCATGTTTCCAGGAGTGGTGATACTCTGTTGTACCTTTGGTGCATTTTGCGTATGTGACCAACAGAGACAGTCTCATTGTTAAGAGCTGTACAACAAAATAAGCCAGCAAGATTGCACAGGAATTTTTTTTTTTGAGAAAACGCAATTCAAAAGGCACATATTCCATAGTTAATTGCATAAGCTTGGGGAGACCACACAGCAGTCAGGTAGTTCAAAAGTGTCAACATAGCCTTATAAATTGAATTGCAGTTGCAATATTTGGCCCTTAAACCTTGTGTGAATCACTAAAGAAACCATTTTGTAAGAACATGCTAGGGCTCTAATATTTTCAAACCATATCATACTGCCCGGTGGTGGATTTTTCTTTTTGCAAAACCAAATAGCTGGATGTAAATGCAATGGAAGTTACTGTATTCGACACTTATATATTGTTAGCAAATGAGATTACATACGTTGGCCCTACTAAAGCAATACCAAATTATCAATTGCATGTAGTTTAAGGTGTTCTTTGGCACAGAAGCACAGATAACTTTTATTTGACATCGTATTTTAAAAACATGCTTTATCGAAATAACTGGCATCACTAATTACAAGGGATATTTAAAGTCCAAATGAGAAATGATTAAGATAAATATGGCAACTAAGTATTGGATGACTCCGAAATAACTGGCATCACTACCTACTAGGGATATTTAAAGTCCAAATATTGCAACTGCAATTCAACATCAGGGAGGAAGCCTCACTTTGGGCTAGGGCAGGAGCAAAAGGGCTGCGAGTGTTGCTCCCGACGACCTAGGATGTACATTAGACCTTGTATTCGCTCATTCCGTTTCTCCTCTCACGAGGATGTTGTGACTATACCTTTTCTACCTATCCAATGAAATGAAACGCAACAGCCTGTTGCGTTTTCGCGAAAATATTTAAAGTCCAAATGAGAAATGATTAAGATAAATATGGCAACTAAGTATTGGATGACTCCCTCCGTCTCGAATTAGATGTCAGAGATACATGCGAATCTAGACAAATCTCCGACATCTAATTCGAGACAGAGGGACGGACTGTTAGTCTTGTTAGCTCACAGGTAGTGTGTAGGAAGTAGTCTGTTTGTGGCGGTCAAAAGCTTGTGCAGCTTGTACTGCATAGAGGTATACATAAATCTGGCAACGGTTGGGCAAGTGAACTGTATCTAAACTAAACCCATGTGACAAATATAAACAAACCAAATTAAACTAACCCACCGAATTGTCTGTTGGAACCAAACCGAACCAAACCTAAACTGAACTGGACGATATTTCCACCTAAACCGAACCAAACTGATGGCCGGAACCGTGGTTTTAGATCGGTTACCCGCGCGGGTGCACCTGACAGCTGAACGAGGCCTAATGCCCAGACCATCCATTTATTCCAACTCGCAACATTTATCGTTGAGCAGGGCAGCACATCTTCACCGGCATCCAAACTAAATGAGGCTATGATGATGTTGAACTGTTGAACAAGGTCGTCGTCCTGGGCCTCGTGTACAACGTCGTCCACTTTGTCCTCCTTGCTCAGCATGCATAGCAGGCCAGCAGCTCACCAAACAGCACGCGCTCGCCGGAGACACGCCAGAATCATCGGGCATGGCGGGGTCGGAGAGGGAGCGCTGCATGGCCGCCTTGATGACGATGTTGCACGCGTCATCGAGGATGGCGAGCACGAGGTGCGGAAAGCAACCTCCTTCTCTGGACGAGTGAAAACCTCGTCCATCCGCTCATGCCCAGGCTCGTCGCCGCCGTGCTGCGTCGGCGGCCCGGACTGCTCCATGCGACCACGCTCGTTGACGGTGGGGCAGACCAGCAGAGGCCTTGATGGTAGCGGAGAGGTGCGCGCATTGGTCCTGCTCGAGGAGCACTGCTTTCGGCGAGCGATCGATCCCAAAGCGGCAGTCGTGGAGGGCGAGGCATTCCCGGCGGCACAAGCGGCGTCGACACGCACGACACTTGTCAGTTATGCTGGCCTGTTATACCCACCGGCAGCAGGTGTATTTAGGGAAGAGCTGTGTATCATGGCGTCGACACGGCCGTGGGGTATAGCCCGGAGACATGGCATGGGGATAGCCGTGAATCATGGCGTGCTCTGCCCCGGTGTCACCAGTAAGGTTGACACACGCCTGGAGCGCGTCAAGTAGGAGCTGGCCAGCGAGGCCTATGCCGCTGAGTGCGTGCCATCGCCAGACACCTAGCTTGAGAGAGTGTGGCGCATGTGTGCGCAACAGCTTAATGGATGACGGTGGCATGGCGGAAACGGCAAGCCGGCGAGGAAGCTATATTCCGGTGCGGGACCCTCTTTCAGCACTTGGACGGGACGAACCAAACTAAATAATCGGTTCTCATCCACAGTTAATCCTGTTAGTGACCAAATTGTTTCGGCCCACACATCGTATCTAACTCTTTCTTCACCAGACCCAAACCAAACCGAACTGACAAGACCCCCTTACAACCCGAACTGGTTAAGCCGAGAACACGAAACCGAACCGTTTAGCCCGGTTAATAGAAAACCATTGCCAGATTTAGGTATATATAGGAGTACAAGGTCAGTAAGGGCAGGTCCAACCTGATAGTTCTAGAGTTTCTACTGCTACCTAGTTTACTGCCTAAGGTTTACACACTGAAAGATACTTCTAGAACCCACCAGTACTACTACAGCCTACCGGTACTAATAGAACCTACCTGAGTCCTACTAGAACCTACTAGTACTAGCTTAACTCCTAAACAAGGATTACACTCACAATTCTCCCCCTAATCCTTGCTTTTTATACTTGACTTGATCTGGACCATTCCAATTCTAGCACGCAGCCTCTGATGAAGTGATACCGAATATCGATATGTTTGTTGTGCTCATGGAAGACTGGAATTTTGGCTAATGCCGAAGCGGACTTGCTATCCACCATTAGCTCAACTATCTCCGCTTTTCTTCCAAGAAGTTCTCCAAGCAGTCGAGCCAACCAAATTCCTTGAGTTGCTACAATTGTGACTGCGACATACTCCACCACACAGGAAGACTGAGCAACCACCCTCTACTTGAGAGATTGCCAACTCACCAAGTAGTCACCGAGGAAGAATATAGAGTGCCACTCGTGCTCTTCCTGGTGTTAATGTCGCCAGCTAGGTCACTATCACTGTAACTAATCAGCCGTGCCTCCTTCATCTTCCGCCGATACTGAAGACCATAGTGGGTCATGCCAGCGACGTGGCGAAAAATTCTCTTCACAACATTCATGTGGGTTGTTCCATGAATCGACTGACGAACCCAATAGCAAATGCCAGGTCTGGCCTGGTGTGGACGAGGTAGCGAAGGGTGCCAACAATCTGCCAGTACTTGGCAGCGTCCACCTATTTTGATGTACTTTCACGGCCTAAGCCGCTCCTCCATTGGGGTGTGTGCTGGATTGCATCCTTCCATTCCTCCCAGCTGAAGGATGCGCGAGGCGTAGTGTGCTTGACATATGTTGATGCCATCGTCGTGCTGTTGGACTCCAATTCCGAGAGAATGACAACAATCCAAGGTCAATCATCTGGAATTTTGTCTTCATCTCGTCCATGAAGCTCTCAATTGCTCCCTTGGACGAGCCTCTGACGATCAGATCATCCACATATACTCCAATGCGCAAGATTGCGCCATCGGTGATGCGCCGGTAGATTGCATGCTCGTGCTCACTTTGCTTGAAACCCATTTCTTTGAGCATGTAGAGCTTCACGTTCCATGCTAGTGGCGCCTACCGCAAGCCATACAGGGCCTTGCGTAGCCGCAAAACCTTTCCTTCTTCCTTGACGAAACCTGGTGGATACTTCACATAGACCTCCTCCTTCATTTCTCCATTGAGAAAGGCCGATTTTACGTCCATGTGAGCCACCCCTTCTGGGCAGCCAGAGCAAGCAGCAGCCTGATTGATTCCATGCGAGCAATCGGAGTAAAGACTTCATCTAAGTCTATGCTGGCTTGTTGGACGAAACCACGAGCAACAACCGCGCTTTGTGGTTGATTACTTCGCCAGCTTCGTTTTTCTTCAATTTATAGACCCATTTGAGGCCTATTGGTCGATGCTCGTGTGGCAGATCGACAAGTTGCCATTTCTTATTCCGCTCCACCGCTTCGAATTCCTCGCGCATGGCTGCCTGCCATGCCTTGTTTCGCTCAGCTTCTGCAAATGAGCACAGCTCCCCCGTGTAGGCCAAGTGTAGCTCAGAGTCAAGCTTGTGCGGTGCGAGCCCGAGCACTTGTTCTTCTCCAATCAGATTTTCAGTGAACTGGTGTATCGCCATGTGCAGCGTCGAGTCAATCATCGTCATCTTCTAGTGGCGTGACGAATCTTTGGAGTTGGTGGGGTTGCAGCACTTGTTGCTGGAGCAGATCGATGCGATGGTTGTGCGCTGGCAGAGGCACCATGGGCCCCACGTCTCAACGATGCAGATCTATCAAATCCTGAACTGGGCGCCTGGCTGGGCACCCTCGTTGGCAGGACGGTTGTTGTACTCTACATCAAAGTTGCTACTAGAGTATTCATTGTCGCCTACTGTCCAATCCCAATCATGTTCTTCATCGAAGATAATGTCACGGGCGATGCGAACACGCCTTGTCACTGGACCCAGCAGCATGTACGCCTTTACTCTTTCCTTGTAGCCAATGAAGATAGCGGGAGAGCTGTGGTCATTGAGCTTGTGTAGGTTCCCCTGTTCCTTGTCATATGCTAAGCACCCTAAGGTGCGAAGGTAGTGGACAGCCGGCTTGCGGCCATGCCACGCCTTATGAGGCGTCTTTCCAGTGAGGGATTTGGTAGGAGCTCAGTTCAGCAAGAAGACAGCAGTGCTTACCGCCACCCCCCAAAATTCAGTTGGCATACTCCTTTGTTTCAGCACGCACCATTGCCACCACCGTCTGGTTCCGCTGCTCAACAACCCCATTCTGTTGCGAGGCATATGGCACGGAGAAGTGGCACTTGATTCCTTCATCGGCACACTAGGCAGCAAACTCTGTTGAGGTGAACTCGCCGTCGTTGTCCGTGCGGAACACTCGCAGTTTGCGTCTGCTTTGAGCTTCTTCTGCTGCCTGGACTCTTTTGATGGCATCCGGTGTGTTTTTCTTGGCTAACAGGAACATCACCCACATGTAGCAAGTGGCGTCATCCACCAATAGCAAGAAGTAGCGCCAGCCTCTAGGTGTCGCCGGTAAAATGGGACCGCAGAGGTTGCCGTGGACAAGCTCAAGTAGCTCTTATGCACAATACCTTGCTTGCCAAGGGACGTGCTCCGGCGATGCTTCGGGATGACACACGTGTCGCAGAACTGCTCCACATGTTCCAGCTGTGGCAGCCCACGTGCCATGGCGAGGCGTCCCATCTTCTCCAAAGCATCAAACTTGAGATGCCCAAATCACTCGTGCCAGCACCAAGCAATATCATCCCGGCAGACAAATTTCGACTGTGCCCGACTCGAACAAGGACACCTCCTAATCAGCACACATGCGCCTCTCTCGTCGAGTTGACCAATGCTGATGATCGAGTTCTTTAGACACGGGATGTAGCAAACATCGGTGAGAGCCTTGTGTTCACCATTTTTGCCCATGCCCTTGATTTCAACGATGGAGCCATCACCAAATTTGACGGTGTCGGTGACCGTTATATCAATTTCAGCCAAGGCGTCGCCATGGCCCATTATGTGATTTGCGGCACCAGTGTCGAGGTACCAGCCCTCGATTTGCTCGTCATCGTTGCTCGTCCAAGGTAAGCCTTTGCCTTCGGCTCGTCAATGTGAAGAGGGACATGCTCTAGAGTTGTAGCGGTGTTGTCCTTCATCACTATGGTTAGGGCTGGAGCAACCTTTAGTTGCATCACCATGGCAACAACTGGAGCCTCGCTTAGCTGCACTATCATGGCTAGGGCAGGAGTGATGCTTTGCTGCACCACCATAGCTAGGGCAGGAGTGGTGCAAGCCTGCGAACAGGCTCCTCATCATCTTCCTCTGCTTGGGCCAAGTATGCCTTGTTTCTCCTAGGCTGCTTGCAATCCTTGGCCCAATGGCCATGGCATCCATTTTGCGGGACGTAGTGCACGATCGTCACCGGCTTCTCCACCCTTCTCACGCGGTGGCCATCGTCATCGTTATCCGCTGCCGCGCGCAGGCCTGGAGGAGTTGCCTCCTTGGCGCCCCTTCATTCTTTATAGGCATTGCACCTTAGTGAGTAGGAGCTTGGCCTGCTCACACGGCAGCTCTGGCGACCCGAGACGGTCATTTGCTGCCTTCAGTCGGCCGGCGACCTCCAATGACATCTCAGAAGTGTCAATAAGGGTACGAAACAACTCGCAAGAATTTCTCGACGACTTGAGGCTCGTCAATTGGTGCTCCGGGCATGGCGAGTCTCGTGATGAGGTTGGTAAGGCGCAACGCCAAATCGTCAGCGGACTACCGATTGCAAAACAAGATCAACCCAAATTCCTTCTTTAGGTGCAGCACCTTGCCCTTCCGCACGCGGTCTGAACCAACGCGCATGGCTCGAATCGCCTCCCACGCCTCCTTCGTTGTCCGCTTGACAACCAGTCTAGCCACCATTTTTTGTGGCACCGCTTGCAAGATGGCCTCCAGCGCCATTCGATCTTGTTGGAAGTCGTCGGCACCGAGCTCAGTCGCATCCCAGATGCCCCAAGCCTACAGCTTTACCTTCATGACGCTCCATTCGGTGTAGTTCGTCCGCGTCAGCATCTAGTAACCGCCACCTCTGACAACCTTCACAACACGCTCAACCAAGACCTCACGCCTTCATCGCGGTAGTGGCGCAGTCGTCTCAGTGCCAGTGAAGGGGAACGGCGCCGCGACTGGCAAGGCAGACTGCCAGCAACACCTTCAACTAGAGCTACATCTCCTATCTTCACCAACAACCTGGCTCTGGTACCAACTGTTAGCCTTGTTAGAGTGTAGGAAGTAGTCTGTTTGTGGCTGCCAAAAGCTTGTGCGGCTTGTATTGCATAGGGTATATATTGGAGAGTACAAGGTCGGCAAGGGCAGGTCCAACCTGATAGTTCTAGAGTTTTCTACTACTACCTAGTTTCTACCTAAGGTTTACACACTGAAAGATACTTCTAGAACCCACCAGTACCAATACAGCCTACCAGTACTAATAGAACTACGGAGTCCTACTAGAACCTACTAGTACTAGCTTAACTCCTAAGCAAGGACTACTCTCACAGGGAGTATGACTTAAGGGTATCAAGAATAAACTTTCAAAGAATTTTAAAATAATAACCTTTATGCAAGTATTGTGAGCTTATTTTACACGAGAAGATAAGAGTGTAGTCAACAAAATCTGAAATTATGGTTTATGAATGTATCCCCCTGCAGCTTGAAGGGGTGACATTAACTGGTGATAGAAATGAGCATGTCTACTTGAAGTGATGCATTCAGATTCTAAGCTTTCATATCATGGCTATTGGCCAATCTATTACCCAAAAAAAGTAGATAGAAGTCCATATGATAGCAACACAACAAAACAGCTCAGAACCTAACAAATACTACCAAAACAAGATTGGGGTTCAGTAATGAGTACCTGCCAAATGCACAAACACTATTTGTATTGCATCTCTAGCAGTACCCTTATATCCCGCAAACCCTTAAAATAACCGCTCATTTGCAGGTTTGGTCATAAAAAGAACGCCAAAACAGAGACTGTACGAATGCCAAACCTTTAGAACTTTTTAAAGGGTGCGAAAAAATGAGCTCACCGACCTATACATTCGAGGGTTGCGGCACCGAACCTACGGTGACCCATATTCGCTAGATTGGGTTGGCGGGAGTGAAACTTCAGCTCTGCTTCCAGCCTCCCTACCGCCATCGGCCAGACCTCCATCGCCCCCCCCTCCATGTACTGCCTCGCCGCGGCTCCCTAGCGCCAACAGCATCCGTCGGTAACACCGTCGCTAGGGCCCTCCCCGTCGTCCACCCAACCGCACCGCCGTCCACTCAATCCGCGGCAGCCTCTATCGGTGTGAAACGCAAGCGTCGTGGCAGCCATGTCGTCCACGAGCAGGGTAGCAATGCTTCCCCTCCAGCTGTGGCCGCGACCGCGATGACCATGGCACCACCACTCGTGCCAAAGGCGAGGAAGAAGTCGGCCATGAAGCAAGTGAACAAGAGGCTGATGGTGCTAAGGGGGCGGCGCCAAGGGCGGTCCATGCTGTTGTTGCTGCAGACACCGGTCATGTGTTCGATGATACGCCCACAAGGTATGATTCTGATTCCCCTCTCCAGTAGTTTGCGCATAGGTAAATCGATTTCCCGTCTTGTAGCTCAACGCACATGGATTTGTTGAACAACAATTCCGTTGACCTTGAGGATACGCCGCTCGAAGAGTCAGATGCTTTGTAGCCTTCCGGATGAGGGTGGTGATGGTGAGGAGGGAGATGAAGACGACGATGTGGAGATAGAGGAAAAGGTGTTCAATTCCACGCAAACTAGCCAACGGAAGAGAACCGCTGACTATACCGAGGTGGAAGATGTTATGTTGCTAAAGGCATGGGAGGCAACGTCGCTCGATGTCATGGCCAGCAACGATCAAACCAAGAAGAGATATTGGCAAAGGATAGAGGATAAATTTTACGAATTCATGACTCGCCTTGCTAACTCCACGCCACACAGCTATAGATCACACTCCAAGGTCGTTGGGATGTGATCAAAGTGGCTTGTAGCCATTGGACTGGGGCAATGGAGCAAGTTCATCTTGCTCAAGAAAGATACAAGGATATGAGGGGCTCCAAAAATATGTCGTTCATGCTTAAAACACTGTTAGACGTTACTTGAGTGTAGCGAGAAATGGAAGTAAATTGCACCGAGAAAGAGGGTAATGATCCAACTGGATGATGATGAAAGTGACGAAGGAGGGAGAAACAAGAACAAGCTTGAAGGAAATAAGGTGAAGGAGAGAATTAGGAAGCAAGCCGAGGCATCAAGTTTGAGGGACAAATCAATGACCTGATGAAATCGAATGAGATTTTGACGATCAAGGCATTGGAAACAAAGATTCTCATTCTAGAGAAAGGGAATCAAGAGAAGCAAGCAATGTGACAAATAATCCGAGAAGATCAACTAAGGAGAGCGGGGCCTTGGACGAGATAAGAGCCCATGCCAAGGAGAAAAAGGCCATTGCAGAGGAGAAGAGGGTCATGGCCGACCTCACTGCCGAGGGGAACAAGACCATGATGATGGATCCGAATACTATGGACTCTTTCACAAAGGTGTGGTGGCATTTGGCAAGGTTGGATATCTTGGACTGAAGAAGACATGCTCTTTTTGGTGGTGTTGCGGCTAGTGGATGTGGAGGTGATGGTGGAGCTGCGGCTAGTGGCGGTGGAGGTGGAGGTGGAGCTGCCGCTAGTGGCGGCAGAGGTGACGATGGTGCTCGATGATGCTTCCTAGGCGTGTTAGTCATCTTTTTGGCAAGAACTATGGCGACCAGTTTTAGTGCAAATTCTATTTGGTTGTTTAAAACTATGTAGTCTATTGACGAATTGCGTTCACGTACTGTCAGATTTGGCCATATTCGAGTTTAAGGGTTTCGTTAAGGGCTCAACTGGGCTGCGGAGGAGCAGTACCCGCAAAACCAAACGGTATAATGCCATCCTCTCTTCCTTCAGTAACGGAGTGACTAGCTACCCGAACTTTTTATTCCAGTACAAGAGTCCAAAGTGCATCTTCCAACTCCCTAACTATGTCTTCCATGAAGTTCGGAAGACCCCTCACGTGCCGCTGCCCGTGAGGCTCGGCTTTGTACACCGGAGTGCCTAGCTACACCGCGTCAACTAGACCCCTCTACTACCTCGTATCCAAATACCTGCGATCTAGCTCATTCTTTTTAAGCCTGCAAGCTTAATAGAACATTGTTCCCTAGGCCAAGTCAGCCTATAAGTAGGGCTAAAGACAATTTGTTTGTTAGTTTTTCAATCTTCTTCCTTCTATGCTTAGAGTAAGTTGAAATGACCTCCTTGATCAGCAAGTAAGCGAGCGGTAGTTCAGTCTCCGACAAGTGAGGCCGAATAGCCCCTTGTGTCCTCTTCCTTCTAAACTAGATGCTCTCGCTTGACCCTTCTAGGGAGCAAGCAAACTGGTCGGGGAACAAGGTCGAATCAAAGTAAGGAATGGGAATAGCACTCACTCGATGAAGGTAAGCCAGAAAGAGGGGTTGTCCTCTCCCTTACTTAAGTCCTAGTCCATCTTTTCATGCCCCAAAGGGGAAGTCTAGCAATAATGAGGGAACTTGAGCCACACCTAACGAAAGAGTTTGGTAGCTCGAAGGAAGCAGAAGGTGACAAGGGGTAACCTCGGTAATGCCCATTGTAATGGACTTGGGTTTCAGGGAAAGAGGTGCACCGGTGATTTCGTCAACTTATCAGACAAACAAGGCGAGATTTACTCAAGTTCAGGCCCTCGTAGAGGAAACCCTACTCATGCTTGTCTGATCTTTATTGATGCGGAACACAAAGTCACCGAGTTACTAGATGCGATTCAGCTTACAGCGAGTTGTTATGACGATGTTACGGTACCCTCCCTGTTGGCTCCTCCCAGCCTTTATATGAGAGGCCGGGTCTTGGAGTCCAGTACGGGTCCGTTTATAGTTTGAAAGGTAACTCGGTAACTAAGTTGATTACACCTTGGGCTTTCGCCTTGATCATCACATCCACTCCCCTCCGCTAATTCTCGCGACTACGCCACTGATGTTGCGAAGGGCAAGAGGAAACGGGCCAAGGAGGACATCGAAACTATCGAAGATTCCGTTGACTCAAGTGCCTCCAAGCCAAAGATGCTCATGCCAATAAGTTTGGCTCCTCCTGCCAAGAAAGGGCTTTTCTGTTTTGCGCAGGATGTCAACTCGTAATTACTGCATCTGCATTTTTGTCCTTGCATCTGATGATTTTTCCCCAAATCAAATGCTTTACTTCTTGTGGAGTGCTCCTATGCTTTCCGTCTGTTTTTTGGCACGCTTTTCAAAGCAGCCTAACGGCTGAGATTAAGGGAACTGACATCAGATCCCGACCCGTATGATCCAAACCCAAATCAGGTGTGATTAGCACCCTTAATCTCAGTCGTCAGACTGCTTTGGAAAGCGTGCCAAAAAAAAAGACAGAAAGCACAGGAGCACTCCTCTTACTTCTTTAACGACGACGAGGAAGAGGATCCTCCAAAGTCACTTGTTGACGCGGGAGCTAAGACGCCAAAGGCAGCTTCCAAATCACCGATGAAGCCGACGGAACCCACGGACCCGCAAGAACATACTGCGGATTCACTGGTTCCCAAGGACCCGGCGGGTACTCTGGAAGCTCCTTCCAAAAAGAAGAGGAAGAAGAATGCCGACAAAGGCATTGTTATTTCTGAAAACCCAATTGAGCCCCCTATGGATGACTTAAGTTATTACTTCACCTTGTTTTAACGAGCGGCATCTAGGGAGCCCCTGAGTTCTTTTTTAATTTCCTTCATCCTTTCTGCAGTCGATAATGCGCGAGATGGTAGATATGGCCACTCATTTTATTAGGATCTGAAATGTATCCGCCAATCACGCTGGTTCGTACTTTTAATCTTTTGCCCTTCCTTTAATTTGTGTTGTCCACGTTGCTTCATATAGCATCTTCTCTAATGCTATAGCTACCGCCAAGGAATTCGAGATTATTCGCAGAGACGCTTTGAAGCACGCGGATGATCTCGAGAAAAAATTGAAGGCAGCCGAAAAAGCACTCGAAGAGGCCCAAATTACGGCCAAATCCGAGGAGAGATGGCGTGAAGAAGCTGCCAGCATTGCGGCTTGTGATGAAGAACTACGCAAGAAGCTAGAATGCCTGAACACCTCCTTGACGAGTAAGCTTCTCACAATCTGTAACTCTTTTAGAGCATGTCTAGTAGTACCCATAAAACAACGAATCGTAAGTTTGGAGTACAGGTCACTGAACTCACATTTTGCGGGCTAGCGTTCGTCCGCGGAGATCAGAACCCGTAAACAGCTCCCGTAAAACAGAATATTCTCTAGATTCCTTTCCCACAGCTTCGGAGCAGAGCATAGTCCGTCCTCGCGTATTGATCCTTGCTAGTAGCTAGCTAATCCCTCGCCACATAGCTAGCTAGCTAATCGATCACCACACATAGCTAGCCAACCGGAATCGGAGCTCACGCGTGCATGCCTGGTAGCTAGCTAATCCCTCGCGCACACATGTCCGCACTGCGCCGCCCCTGCCTGTCGGCCGCGCAGCTCGCGCGTGGTAGCTCGCCCGCCCGCGCAGCTGGCCTGCCTGCTCGCACAGCTCGCCGCCTGTTGCTCATCCGCGCAGCTCTTCGCCTACGCCAGTACGTGTCCGCCTGCGCCCGCCGTCCGGCACGCGCAGCCTTGGCCGGAGTTTCATCCAGTTTTGCCGCAAATTGGTAGGAATCATGATGGATTGTTAGAAATCGGTAAAAATTTGGCCGAAATTGGAGCTCAGTGGCCAAATTCCGGCGAGTATGGCGCAGCTCCGATGGAGATCGTGGCTAAAGTTCTCTATCGCCTAGCGTTGACCAGCTTACAGGCCAACCCGTAAAACACCTCCGAGCCCCTACATGTGCAGGTCGCGGGAGAGATTTTACCCCTTAAGAAGTTTACAGGCTGGATGTGTTTTACGGGTTCTACCAACCGCCGATGTTTTGTCCGAAACTGTAAAAGAGACTTATTTTACGGGTTTGACCACTTTTACGCGTACTGCTAGAGATGCTCTTACTTCCTAGACCCTGTACTTTCTTGTCTCATAAACTCGCCACTTTTTCCCTGATGTAGATATCATAAGGTTATTCCTTGACTTTGGAAGAGGATCAGCGATCCGATCCATTATCAGATGTCATGAGTGTCCTGGAAGGGAACAGCGTTCGCGCCAGGACCTTAGTCACCCGGTCCCGTCATGCGTTCAAGCGCTTTCACGCAGAGATCTTTCCAAGCAAGTGTACCAGCAGATTTCAATGACCTCGTCGTTGTCTTCAACGCGGAGCAAAACCCGTTGACAAACTACAATCTCATTCCAGCCAAAAGTGGTGTTGAGAGTTCAATGGCACTGGCGTTGGCTCACGACACCAAAGTCGTCTGGGAGAAGGTCAGCTCCTCCCTTCCAAAAAATGAAGCGAGCGAAGAGGTACCCCTCAAGCCCTATTTTAAGAAGGCGAAGAAGTTCTAAGCTGCTTCTTGCCATTGTAGAGGGGCGGGAAGACCCCGTTGTGAAAGCTTCGGGTGATGCACCCTCAGCCAATGCCACCCTTGTGACTAGCGCCGTAGTTTAGATTAATCTTTCTTTTGTACTTGTAAAGAACCCGTCATATGTATGGCCTAACCTATAATCTGGAAGATGTCTATCTTTTGCGGTGCATGTCACTTGATTTTGAATGTTTTGCCTACTTGTTCCCTTGCTTCCGATGAACCTTCTTTTCAAAATTTCCCTTTTCCTTCTTCAAACAGTGAATGATGACTCAATCCCTCCAGCAACTGTGCTCAGCTCATCAGGCCAAGAACTATCCATAAGAGAGACGGGTGCACCCGAAAATGCCAACACCATCACCCGAGTTATAGATACTTCGTTATATTCAGAGAAAATCCATCGCATTAAGCAGCTTGAAGATGAGCTCCGGGTTGTAAAGGGCAATGTTGTTGTCTCCAACTCGAAAGCTCAAAGGGAAGCCGAACGCGAGAACTTTATGCTGGAAGAAATTTCGAGGGTGAGCGAAGAAATGATGTGTAAGCTTTTCACAAAGCCCCCGAGTCCTTGTTTTTCGTTAGGAATTGACTATCTTCCTTTATATTGTGCAGGCATCTAATTAAATGTTGTGGCTGAGTCTCAACAACGAAGGGCCCAATTGAACGCTCTTCGTGAGGCTTCTTCGGGTTTCGCTAGTGACTTTTGGACGGATCACAAGCGGAGTCATGTGCTAGCGCTTTTTCAAGACAGAGCTTCCCAAGTGGGCCAGTTTGTCAAGTGTTGTCATTCCACCCTCCAACTCCTTGAAGCCGACAAAGATTTCTTCATTAAGTTTCTTGTGTTGTTGGGTTGATCCCTGCAAAGAAACATGTGTATTTGTAAAATTCTAGCAAAAAATCTCTTTTTAGAAACACATATGATGTGGCTTTGTCAAGACTCGTTGCACTTTGCACTTTTACGTGAGTTAGCCTGATTCCTATTAGGGCGAATCAGCTACTAGGGTCATAGGTATTGAGTGTTCTGGCGCGCGAAGTCGATAACATGTTATGTTTACACTGGCTGATGCAGCCCCCGAGTTTCGGGTGTATTGTACTAGATAGTTAGCGCAGCCCCTGAGTGTCAAGTACGATGGAAGTAAAGAGTTGAAACTAAGACTCAATGGAGAAAACTTAGCTTTATTGAATATCGGGTACGGAGGTACATGGTTTGGCTTAAGTAGCCTGGCGGTAGGCCTTACTCTGATAACAAGTACATAGACAAATCATAAATGTCTTGGCTGAGTAGCCTGGCCATAGGCCTTATTGAAAGGTAAATGTTGAAAGGAAAAATTCCTAAGCGTAGAAACGCCACAATTGCACAACGTTCCAGACTTCTTGTCCTAAAGACGATATGCTCCTCCAGGATTACTTTCGTGACGATGTAGGGTCCTTCCCTTCGCGACTCCATCTTGCGGCGGCCATCTTATTTGAGTCGAAGGACCAAGTCCCCCACATTGAAGGACCTGGGACGAAGCCAATGGCTATGGTAGTTGCGCAGGTTCTGCAGGTATGTCGTCGATCTGGCGAGTGTGATGTCGCTTGCTTCGTTGAGTACGTCAACGTCGTCCTCGAGTGCTTCTGTGGAGGTTGTTTCAGCATTGGCGACGACTCAAGGAGCTTCATGAGTTATCTCCACCAGAAGTATGGCTTCAGCGTCGTGGACCAGGAAGAAAGGTGTTTCCTATGTAGCAGTATTTGGAGTTGTCCGTAGGCTCCACAGGACGGAGGGTAGCTCGTCTACCCAAGCGCCCTTTGCCCTTTCCAGGGGAGCTCCCCGTTCCTGGTTCTCCTGTAGCTGGACTCCCCCGTAACCACAAGAATCCTTAGAATAGGATTCCAACTCAAAACCTTTTGTTTTGAGATTTTGAGAAGAGTTGCTCTTTGGAGAGCACAGTACGATGAAAGTTGTAAGCTGTGTTTGGGAGGAGTTATTGTCTATCGTTGTCCTCTATGGTAGAACCCGTCGGGAGGCCTGGGAGGTGGTGGTTTACCCTATGGTGGAGGTTAGTGATTCGAGTTCGCTTATCTCCAGTCTGTGAACTTAGCGGATACTATGATAGCACCGAATTTTGTGGAGCATCATGTTTGAAAAGGGACCAAGTGTCTAGGGTCAGGCCAAGAGGGTCTCTTAACGCCTTCCTTTCTCTGCCCATCGGAGTTATTTCCCAAGGACTTGCCATGGTAAGAGGGAGAAAGGGAAAGAAGCACACTTGAAGAGCGTAGTACAACTGGGAGTTGTATGTCACGTTCGGGAAGGATGACACTCCCGAAAAGGAGTATTGATTCTCTCAATTGGTTGGATAGTAGGGGTGATGATTTACTTCACGGGTGAGGTCTCTTGTTCAAGTCCAGGATGGCCTAGTTGCGTCAGGCAAAAGAATAGAAGAAGCATCTAACTCTTTCATGCATACTCCACTTATATAGTTTGGTTTTACGGGTATTACTCGGCCGCAGCCCAATTGAGCCCTTATAACACGCTTTCTGCGGCCTTTATCCAAGTTTTAAAAGCAGGCGATATAAGGGGACCGCTAGAGATGCTCTTAGAGGGATTGATCAAGCCATCAAGGTATAATACATAAATAACTTGCTCTTCCGTTTTCCAAGTAATCTATTGTTTATTGTTCTTATTTTTGACAGACACGCCTCATAAGAAATAAGGTGTACTCTTAAGCATACCATGAGCATGATTGGCAACACACTAAAAATAGTAAATGAGGGATTAAAACCTTGAAATAAGGAGATGACGACATTTTGTGTATTGCTGATTTATTTGGAGTCGCATAGTTGCTTCCAAGACAATCGAAGGGTATGGAAGCAGACAATCTTGAACTTCGGAAAAGTGAGGGGTTCTGTGACTTAGTTGTTGTGCCAACTTCTATTGATTTGATAGGCAAAGAAGAGGGGTCATGTAATCTAAGGCGTAACAGTGACCCCTCTGGACATCTTGAACCCATATATGCTTTTGCAAGTTCTGCAGGTGAAGCAACTTGATCCTACAGGGATGCAGAAGGTTACATTAAGCATGCGATCAGAAAGTAACATATAAAAAATACAAGTGATAATGTGTCAAAACATAAAGATATATATTGGTTAAGGTAAAAATCTAAGTCAACAATAGGATATAAACATGAAACATCTATTGGTTAAATCCAAATACATAATATGGTACACTTAAGTTTTCAGTACTAAATTGTCAAGGTCATTGAAAAGTTTGAAGAAATTTTATATTATAGAATATGTGGTTAACTGCGAGAAAATCGGCCTGAAAATTAAGGGAAAAATGACAGCATGAATTGCATACTCACAGCAACATTGTATGATCGAATAAAGAAATCGAAAGGTAAGCCTCTAGGTCCATTTTCCTTCTCACCAGACCATGTTTGCTTTATATTACTAACTTCTTCCTGAAATGTATTGTATCCAACAATTTTGGATCGCAACAACCCAGCCAAATATTCAAACTCACTCCTACAAAACACAGAAAACAATCATTCAAGAGAGTGTAAGTTGATGACATTTTAAGAGATAAGCAAAACATTGTGAAAACGAAAGCAGAACACAGATTTAAAATTAACAGATAGAGGAATCAACAAAAACAAAATGTGAGATCTGAGTTATAGGAACAGGAAAACTATAGAGATGAATGAGAAACGTGGAACCAAACAATGAGGGAGTGTTTCCAGTGATATTACTATTAATGTTAAATGCATAACTGCATTTATTAAAAATTGCACAACAAAGTAGAACTGAGAAGCGGCAATTCTATGCTGCCTCGCTTTGTAAAAATGCAATAACTTCCTCATAGCTTGTGCCCAGCAACTCCAGCCTTGAGGAACTATATTAAGTCACTGCACCATTAACTCCTAGTGCACACACAGAAAAGACCGTTTAAGCGCCAAATGGAACATAAGACAAATTCAAAACAGGATATATATTCTCTGCTGTATATGTCAATACAGACGAGGGTGTCAAAATTTGCAATTGTCTTTCCTCAAAACAAGTACTCATTTCAAGCAATAACACAGAACCTTTTACAGTAAAAAACAGAGAACCTTCCACATCTTGGTTCCCAGTCCCAGGCATTCACAATGAAATACTCATTTGCCACCATATGAGAAATATAAGCTCTTTTATCACTGAATATTCCATTAAATCTAAACAATATCAACAGATAAGGACTATCCACACTTCTTTATGGCATTTTAGCAGGAACATGCTTGATCATGTGCTATTAGTGGATGTCATCAGGTCAAGGTGGTGTTGCTAGTTTCCTACATATTATACCCTTAGCTTGCAGAATAATGAATATTTGAAAAGCACAACAAATTGAGGTGAGTACCACACTGATACTGCTCAAATGGTATGTTAATTATCCAATATACTTGCCTTGTAAAGGTCATCTGTCTCAATAATTCTTCAAGGTCCATACCACGATGGCAACCAGAACTTCTTAGCATGTCATCTCCATCCTTTACAGAGTTTTCACAATTATCAGTAGACAGGTTCTGCACAGACACCAATACATGCTTGGAAGCTCAGATATACAGGAAATTCAGAAGTCCAGTAGGCTAAAGGAAGTAAAACAACTAGCAGAGGAACATGTCAAAAATTAAATCAAAGAACAAGTAAATAATTCTAGTGTTAGGCAAGTTATTAGCTGCTCCAAGAACTAAGAATTGATAAAGCTTTTGTCTTTTAAGTATCCTTGAAAGCACTGATCAAAGATAAGCAAGTTAGCTGAAACCCGGTGTCTGGCAGGATAAATGGTAAATTTAGTATGCTAGCCACTTCAAGAGCGTAGTTTAAGCAGTCAGGATAAATGGTAAATTTAGTATGCTAGCCACTTAAAGAGCTTAGTTTAAGCAGTAAGGATAAATGGTAAATTAGTGCACTAGTCATCCAACTAAATACAGAATCGCAGACCAAGCGACAAATACAATATGGATTATGGAGCAAGCTTACATTAGCCATATGTCCGCCATTTTCTTCTCCTTCTGGAATGACATCCTCTATACATGCAAAAGCAGCTGGTGTGAGTTTGGTCGAAACCAATAACAATACTAATGGTGAGAATCCTCTCATATCACAGGATAGACTGCAGTAGCATCTAATTTCCGGATTACTTGCAGCAACTAGTTAATCTGATAAAAGATAGTAAAAAATGGTTCACGCCATCAACTTCGCCTTTCGGCCTTCATGTGCATCAGCAAGCAATGCTGGTTAGCTTAAAGATGTTTTGGCCTTTACGAGATGATACAAATCACTAGGCTCCAATCGCACATCAGACTACACCGACTGCCAACAGAGCTACCGGCGAATGCATGCGAAGAATGCAGGAAGGCACCAACCTAAAGGCGGCGACGGCGGCGATGGAAGTGCGTCGAGCAACTCATGTTGCGAGGGCAGTGCGTCGAGAACCTCGTGTTGCGAGGGCAGTGCGTCGAGAACCTCGTGCTGCGAGGGCAGTGCGTCGAGAACCTCGTGCTGCGAGGGCAGTGCGTCGAGCGATTCTGGCCGCGTAGGCGGTGCATCGAATGTCTCCAGAAGCGGAGGCGCTGCCAGCTTCGGAGGCGGCTTGCGAAACACTGAGGAGAGGAGGCGCGCGGCGCCGCCGGCGATGAGACGGGTGAGCCAGCCGCTCCCCTCGCCGCCGCGCGCCGCTGGAACGGTACTGGTAGCGGGGCGTGCGTAAGGTGATGCAGCTGCGGCGCGGGAAGCAGGGCGCCTACGGATCTTGCCTCCCGCGGCGGAGCCGCCGTCGTAGCCTCCGCGGGACGCCATGTGACGGCGTCAATGCGGGCTAGTCAGGGATCGTGTGGGCTAGGGTTTTCGAGATGAGACTGAGAATGGAATAATCGACGAGGGGAGGAGTGGACTGCTGAGGCCCCGTTCGATCTACAGGTTTGTGAAACAAAGGCATACAAACATGTACAGGAATTGGGTTAGCTGTACGAGCCAAAACTGCGGGGAATGAAAACATCAGGATTAAAAAAAGGAGGGGCAAGGAGGGGCAGCGTTTCCTTTGCTTCGGACTGGATGTTTTTTTTCCTCTGAAAGTACAGGAAACGAAGCTTTTCCTATGGAATGCCACGAGTGCATCTCTATCTCTACTACTTAGAGCAAAGGGCAATAGTAGAGCTGTCGGCTATAAGCCATGTTCTCAATCTAATAGTCAACATGTACAATAGTTAGATGTCAAAATATAATACTTTACTAATATATGACCCACTTTTCACTCTCACATAGTGTCTAGGAGCACGTGTTGCAGCTGGCTCTTAACTAAGCACCCACTCCTCCCATCTCTCCTCTTCTCTCTCATCCAACTAAGCACAAATATACTATTTTAAGTCCTATAGTCTGCTAACTGGACCTTATTGTACTTGCTCTTATATCTCTCTAGACGTACCCCACAAACAGTACACAGCCAGACTAATACCACACACCAAGGCCCACTACTCAGACAACGGTGTGCATTTAGCAATTTACAATAGCGGACGGACTACTTATCCCGTACCGCAAAATACAAACGCCCCGCACCTCTCTGGTTTGTGAAAAAAACCGATCGGTCAAAGAATATAGGAAAGTGATCACGGTAATCTCGCCATCACAAGGAAACTAATCACAATAATCTCGCCATCACCGGATGCACCGATGCCCTCGCCAACATCCAGTACGACACCCTCGGTCCCTCCCGGAGAACCTTCACGGCGTCCTCTGTGCAGAGATCCTGGACGACGCCTTTGCCCGCGTCGCCTGACTGGACGAAGACGCTCAGTCCGTGAACCTGGACGAATACGCCCTCGCCCATGTCGTGTGTCTGGACAGCCCCCTCGCTGCAACCTGGACGACAACACCAACGCCAACGCCCTCGCCCTCGCGGCGACCCTGGACGCCTGAAATACAGCTTAACCACGCTGCGGGAATATATCTTAACCAGCCCCTGCCGCCGAAGTTCCTCTCCGCTGCACATAGCCACATCGCAATCGCGCTGTGCTGCAGGTACGCGGTGTTCAGAAAATCCCAACGATGTTTTTCTTTGCATTTGAGTCCATTTACTTTCTTACAGTGGCCTTGCTGCAAGTAGAACACTCACTCCATATAGTCATACTTGTGCTTTTTGGACAGAAGATATGATTGCTTGACTATTCTTCTTCCTTGTTTTTCTGAAATACAAATTAGATAACAACATACATGCAACAAGTGCAATCAAGGAAAATATTCATAGTACCCTTTTTGTTTTCCACATGGCTATCTCCGATAGTTAAGTGCTCCAAAATTAGGCAATTAAAACTGAACAAGCCAACATGTAGTTTCTCCTAGACATATGTGTATTTCATCTCAAGAAATATCTAGAATGATAACTTCCATTGTCAGCATGGAGGAAACTGATGCTGATAAATAGTTGTACCATATCAAATGGGCACAAGAGCAACAAACATGGAAATGAGATAGTGCAGATTCAGCACGGGGTGAAAAAATAAACCAATGAAGGCACTTAATTACCTAACATCATTGACTAAACTTTATATGTTGTGGAGCTATATTTGAATTTCTCAACAGTAAAAATGTAGCAGTCAAGGTGCCTGACCTATCACAGTTTGCAAATAAATATTAAACAAATAAGAGGTACATTTAGGAATACAAGATAGATAAGAATCTTTTTGTTTTCCACACAGCTATCTCCGATAATTAATTGCTCCAAAATTAGGCAAACAAAACTGAACTAGCCAACATGTCGTTTCTCATAGACAAATGTGTAATTCAGCTCACCGTGGTGTCAAAACTGAACTAAAGCGCTTCATGTGTGTCTGCCCATATAAGAAGCACTTTCGTGGAAGAAAATAGAAAACACGTCATATTGTTTACAAGTAATAAGAATAAAAAGGTTTGAATGACTCAACATACAGATACTACAAAGAATAAAATGCACTAACGTCTGTTACATAGTGGAGTTCATATTCTTGCAGTGGCTGCATGGGGAACGAATAACATATCCTGATGAAGTTTGCATTCTTATACTGGAAGACAAAACTGAACTTCCTAATTGCCCATACTTTGGTAAATAATTTCAGGAGTTAGCAGAGCAACATCGCAGTAGCCTGTTTATTCGAACTTTCGTGGGTATCATTTAGAATGATGCGTCCATGCTTTGTTAGATGGATCATACAAGTTTGTGCAACCAACTTTGGGACATGTGTTTGTTGATCTAATGACATGCAGATTCATATGACAAGATTAAGCTAATATGACAAGATTAAGCTTTTAAATCTGGACAGTAACTACCTGAAAATTCACTTTTTTGTGCACTAAAATACAAACAAAATTCGGACATGACAGTCGTATACATATACACCATTGAATAGACACAACTACAACATCTACTTTCTTTAGAGGGAACTGTAACATCTACTTAAGAAGAAAGATGTGGCCATCGCGTGCGTACTGCTGAAGCTAAGTTCCTTCTTATATGATACTACTTGAATGTTCAACTGAATTTATACACAGGCCCGAAGATAGTGTCCTGGCAGCCCGAGATGTATAAAACGCCTTTGTTTCTTCAATAGGATAAGAATTAAAAAATATAACCATACCATTATCCGAAAGAAAAAACAAAAATGTCTGCAGTTTTGAAGATTTGTGAAAGAAGAAGACATTAATATTACACTCAGAAAATTAACTATGTGGCTCAGAAAATTGGTTTTAGTTGGCCTAAGGAGAGCTTCATTGCCGGTAAATGGATGCTCTTCATTGCTATCTTATATATTGTTTTATTGCATTGCGAATTAGATATACAGGGCATCTGGTGTTTGGAGACCTGCAAGAAAGAATTTTTTTATGTATATTTAGAAACACAGATTCTACTTGCACCTTGTATGATTTTGTTTGTAGATTGTAGGTTTTAGCAAACGATTGAACTGAATGGTACAGTACAACATTTGCTATCAGTTGATAGTTGGCCAGTAACAAAAATAGCAGTTAACCATATGATCAGCTGCATGGAGATGTTATTTAAAAATATAAAATCTGCATGTCAGAAAACCACGAGTAATGAACTATAGAAAACAAAGGAGATAAGTACTATATGCATTATTAGATACATAAAATCTTGTCGGTAATTGAAGTAATCTTGGTACCGCTGTCCATATGTCACACTATCCATGTATTTGTTCATTTAATGATATGCACATTCATATGAAAGGAAGAAGCTTTTGGTATGCCTAAGTATCAATATAATTTTATTATACTGGAAGTCTAAAATGTGTACATTTCAAACCTCAAATATTTTTCAGTAACATGAGTACAGAAAAAAAGGAACACTAACAGGATGGTTTTCATGGGCTCCAGGACTTGTCAAGCTACTACACCACATAAGATTCTCTAAAAAATACTAATCAATTTTTTTGTGCTAAAGTATAAATACTTTAGGTGTAGGATTATTACTAAAGTAACAGAATTCCCTTCATTTATCATCTCGGCTTATTTACACAAAGGATGCAAGCCAGGGACAGAGCAATCCAGTTTCAGTTTCAGACAGTACACAATATGCAGTTTGCAAATTCAGTGATGTGTGTTATAGTCTGCCACGACAAACAATCTCCATCTGATCTTATGGCTCAGTTTAGCCTCACCTACACTCCTCACCTACAGAGTCTGGGAAAAACACTAAAAATATTCTGGGACCTCCAATGTGAAATAGAACTTGGACTAATACAGCTTCTTTTCCTCACTCAAGATCTGCTCCCTCTCTCATCCAACACACCTCACAACACATATCCAAACAAGGTGTCAATTTTACATTCTATGGTCAATGGAAAATTACCATATAATCAAGCTGGGCACCAATTGATGCATCAAATTACACTCTAGGGAGTACATGGAAGATTACCCTTAAGCATCGTTCGCTACGGCCGGGAATCCGGTGGAGAAGAGGACCGCGCCTACGCCTCCGCCTGCGTGCCTACCGCTGGAGCAAGCCGAGCTCGACTGCATCTTCGGTGACTCGAATCTGAAGGTGAATGGTCTTACCTGTGAATTGCCAAAAGGTGATTGTAGCTGATATATCAGTTTAAATAGTGTTCCAATATAGAAATTCATGGGGCACTGTCCATATTAAATTTCTGTTTGTACATCTCCGGCTAACAAACCAGGTGTTAGATTACAATCTAGAGAGTTATGCAAAATTGCAGATATCGGCTACACGAAATCACCACATGAAAAATGGAAAAGGAGTCGTTCCAGATTTGAAGAGGAACATACATTGTCAGGTCAGAACACAATGACAGTTATGAAGCAGCTTGTTCCTATTTCCCTACTATTGGTAAATGACGGTATGTGACAGATGTATCACGGATGTAAATTTGTGGCAGAAGCATACAATATTCTATATCCTCACAGTTTTGTTTTCAGTATTTAGTATATAAATGAGCAAGTTTCCAACTTATTTATGAAGATTTTGATTTAAAATTCAAATTACGAAACAAATATGTACCCTTTTTCCTAGCAATATGAATATATCATTTTGTGTCTATTTGTGGCAACGGTGGACTCTTATTTTTCATGGAAACAACTGAAAGAAAGAGAAGTTGGAGGATTTTACTCTCTGGACTCCGTAGACGATGAACCGGCCGAATGGAGTCGCTGGAGCGTACGCGTGGAGACGGAGTTCCAGCCGCAGGTGGTCGGAGATGGTGGGTCGAGGCGGCGGAAGCATATGGTCGACGATGGGAGTGGTGATACTTCGGGGCGGGGATGGGAGTTGTGTTTGGAACGGACATGGCCGTCCTCCTCCAGTCCTCCCTTCATGGACGTCTCTCCCATCCAGCCCTTCCATCTTGGTCATCCCAATCCCCTGCCCTCCCCTCCTGAGATCTCGAGAGAGGCGTGCAGCCTGTGCTCGATGCAGTGCCGGACTCGGCGCGCTGCCGGCCGCACGCTAGACCGGCAGCGAAGGCGGTCGAGCGAGAAGGTAAACCGAGTCAGGCTGGTCGGAGTGAAGTGGAGGAGGGGAATGTACAGGGCTTGTCGCTCGTGGAGATTGTAGAAGATAGTGTCGTGGGTGAAGGGGAGCAAGGAAGAGAGATGCACTTCCGTGGTTGTAAAGTGTGTGTATGTGACTTTTGCATAAGTCAAATATAATCAAATTTAACCAATTTTATAGCGAAATATAGAAACATATATTATATCAAATTTAAATATTATGAAACTAAATTTAAAAACAAATCTAATGGTATTAATTTAATATCATAAATATTAGTATGTTTTTCTAAAAAGTTAGTCAAACTTTACTATGTTTGACTTAGGACAAGGCTCGAAGTATATTTATTTGCGGACGGAGAGAGTATCCACTAACACCTTCTAATCTGATCGTCTATTTGATTAATTTCTAAACTCTTTTGATAATAAAACTATTACGATACTTCCTAGATTTATCCAAATTTTGATAAACCTGTGGCATCTATTTTAAACTGGAGGGAGTAATTGTTTCTTCAAACATAAACGATGGTTATGGTTTATTACTCATAAGAAAGCTAAAACATAAATTATAATTAATGTCGCTTAATAGTTAACTTTTAATACATCTTCCGTTTTAAAACAAGTGATTTGAATTTTTTTAAAGTTAGATGTATTTAGACACATTTTAGTGTATATATATGCGAATCAAGACAAACACAAATCACTTATTTTAGGACTAGTGGAGTAAGTTCTTTCAAACAGTGGTTGAATTATAATATCATTGCAATATAAAATGTTTTTACGTTTCTTGCATTTTAAATGCATGATGTTGTGTGTACGAATCATACGACGCAGACCTGTCTTATACGGTTTGGCCATATGACTAATGAATAAATAAAATTAAAAGGCATATTTTGTTTATCGACGTGCGTGGCACGTGCATGTTTACTAGTTCCTTCAGATCGAACAGCCTCACGGAAAAACTTTTTGGAGGAAACCGGACCCATAAAATTCCTATAAAATTCCTGTAAACCGAGCAGGCCCTGATTAGTAGACCATCTCCACTCCTAACCCCGTAAGGCCTCCGGCGCGGCCCTTTTTCTTTTTTTTTTTGCCCGATGGGAGGCGCCGGCGCGAAGTTGCCAAATGGGGGCACCGGTTTCCAGCCGTGCCCCCCATAACAAAATTTAAATATTTTAAATTTAGCAGAAATTTAGACAAACTGTTCAAACTTCAACAAAACATAGACGAACAGTTTAAATTTAAAAAAAAACGTCATCTAATGACGGCCACGGCTGATCCTGAACCGGCGGTACATCGTCGCGGCATAGTCGAATAGGCCGTCCTCGTCGTCGTCATCGCTGAGCGGCTCGTCCTTCGCCGGTGCTAGGCAGTTGCACCCCTCGCCGCTGGTCCTGCGCGCTGGCCTCGTGGAAGGACCAGCCACCCCCTCGTCGCCGGGTGCCTGGCGCGCTCGGCCTGCTCCCGTCGCCAGTCCTGCACGGACCAACTAGCGGCGAACTCGTCGGTGGCCGGCAGGACGGCGTTGAAAGATGCTCGCTCCAGCATCCTCTAGCCCGGAAATTCTTCCGAGTCCTTGCCGTCCGCCAGCTGGAGCGTTGTCGCCTTGTACTCCGGCGATGGCGTCCACTCCTTCTTGGGCTTGGGCCTGCCCAAGCGGAGGCGGCGAGGCAGCGAGGGAGGCGCGCGGCGCCTGCGTGGTGGGCTCGTCTGCTCGTCCTTCACCGGCGGGAGCGCGAGCATCCCTTGGTAGCGCGGCGACGACGAGGAGTACGGCGAGTACCGCGCTGGGGGCGAACGCGAGGAGGACGAACGCGAGGAGGAGGAGGAGGCCGACGGCGTGCGGCGGGGCCCCCAGCGGTTGCTGGCGGCCTGCTGGCGATCGCGCGGGATACGCGGCGGCATCACCAACGGCGGGTTGTTGCCGTTGGCGATGTGGTCCAGGACCCAGGAGAGGGTGCGTCCTGGAGCGCTCCACCACCGCTTCCGGCTTTCGCTGTTGAAGTTGGCCGACGGCGGGACAACGCCGTCGTAGGCCTCGATGTGGTCCTCGCGCTGCCGCGCGAAGAAGGCCGCCCATGCCTGGAGGTTGTCGGGATCCCACTAGGGGTCGTTGCGCTCCTCGTCGGTGAGCGGCCCCCAGTAGTGCTCGTAGATCGCGGCTCTGCGGGCCGCGCCGGTGGCGATGGGCGGCACCGGGAGGCCACCGCGGCTAACCGCCCACCCCGTCGAAAGCCGAAAAGCCGGCGGGACAGGGTAGCCGGTGCTCCATAGCGCATGCGCCTCGTCGACGTGGAGCTAGAGGCGGCCAAAACTGTTGGACGCCGCACCGTCGTAGCTGTCGTAGCCCGTCATCGTCGAGGAAGAGGGAGAAGAAGACGACGTTTGAGGGAGGTGATGGTGGAGCTCGCCGTCGAGGTAATGCATGTGCGGCGGCAATGGAAACTGTCGCGGGTTTTTATACTGGGGAGGAGGGGAGGAGAGCGGTGGGCATTAACACCGCCCTACCCCTTTGACGGGATGTGTCGGCTGCACCGCCCGCTGCCGTTCGCTGCAAGGCTGCGGCGAGCAGCGCCATTACTCGGTACAGATGGCGAGGAAGAAGACCGACTCTACGCGGCTGCCATGCGGGCCAGCTTTGATCGGGGCGGTTCGGCGCGCGCGCTCCCGCCTTCTCTTCCCGCCACCCGTCCTGCCACGCGTCCATCCGGCGCCCCCGCTCGACTCCCTGTACATTGGGTTTAGCCTAGGCCGCCGGGTAAATAACTGGGCCGCGCCGGCGCCAAAAAAAATTGGGGCGCGCGGCTAGGCTCGAAATTTCACGTCGGCGCCCCTCAAAACGCTATTGGGGGCCTTTGAGACCCCCGAGTGGAGATGCTCTTACGGGCTTTGGAGTGCTGAGATTCGAAAGTCGAATATATTCTTGCTGACCAGTTGACACAATGACACTTAGGGTGCGTTTGATTCAGTGGCTATCCCTCGGGTGGGTGGGGGTAGCCAGCTTTCAGGTGGTTATCCTTTGTTTGGTTTGTAGTCATATGTGGTTGAGGGTAGTCATATTAGGGACATTAAAACTGAGCCAAAACAGAGCGCTCTTAGGCCATCAGCGTCTAGAAGCGTCCACTTTACGATCTATGCATTCCTTGGCGTCTGATGCCTCCTACGCCGGATGTCCCTAGAAACGCTTCTCTGCTAATCTAATCTATTGCACGGGGTTGATTTGGACTACTCATTTGGGCCCATACAAAGCCTTACAAAACCAACGACCCAATTAGGCTAAATTGTTTCAGCAAACCATACGCGCACACAGTCCATCGACTGATCTACCTCCACCTTGCTCTCCTCTCTACGCCTGCTCGTGCGCTACCCCCCCCCCCCCCCATTTATCTCCCCACCGCCGCTCCAATCGGCGTCGACAAGCAAGACGCTATGCTCCTCTCCCTCCCGCGCACCAGTTCCAGTCCGCCACTCCGCCACTCTTCGTCCTGAATGCATCTACCTCCACGAACCCTAGATTCGGAGCCCGACCTCATCGGCGCCTGTCGATGCCCCTCGGTCTGTCCAACCTACACCTTCCAAGGGTATTGAAATTGAAAATAAGTTCTGCGTTTACTTTATGATAACTTTTGTTTATTCTTAGGACTAAGATGAATTAAATAAATTTTCATTTCGTTTCGTTTATCATGTCAATTACACACTTGTTTTAGATAGGAGAGGTATATGATTTCTATTGGTCGTTTGAAGCTTTACAAGGCCGCAATAGATAATCATTTTGAAATAGACCACTTGGGTCGAACAGAATTATCTTTCACGTCTTTGACCGGCAATGCAAACCAAATAAATCCCTAGCTTCCTGTAAGTTTCTTAATACCTTCCGGTATGCATTAGGAAACAACTATGTTCCTTTCTTTGGATTAAGTCTCCTCACGAAGTGTGCAAGTTTTATATCTACCTTTATTATGTTTTTCAGCATTGCATGTCGTACCTTTTATGATGTCATTCCATGGCCAACTGGATGGAATTGCTTGCATTTTGGTTATAGGAGCGATCAACTGAGATTGGAGGTGCTTCCACTGAAACTTACTCTTTGAATATTTACATGCCGCAATCGTGATTGCGCGTTCAACTGCGACAAAACCATACTATGAGCGACAGAGATACGGTGAAACCATACTACCACTTCTATTTAATGGCGAATTATTCAGCGGTGCTGGAAATACCACCTTCAGCATGTAATGATGGTGATTATGAGCAGAATGGATACGGTGCATCCCTCCTCACTTGTTCCTCGTGTACATGCTATATGTCCTATTTCAGCGGCATGATTGGCTGTCTGTTGGAAATTTGATTGTCCGATTACTTTCTGTATTGCGGCACTTTCAAGTATGTTCGGTTATCTACGGCTGCAGAACACCATTAGATTTTATCAATGTATGCAATTAAATAGTTTAATTTTTTTTTATGTTTCATACAGGGATGGATTTTATCTATATGTTCCTGGAGGTAAATGATCTTGGCCACTTATAGCCATATTATGCCATGCAATTTTCTTTCCATTGATCTCTATGGGATTGGTTCATGTGCAGCCAGGTAGGAGTTGTCAGATGCAACTTTTGTTTCATTTGGTTATATCAGGAAACGACGATCCACAACTAAAATGATCTTTTATTTCTTTGACTCTAAATTGCTTTCCTTAGTTGCTCAAAGGATTAAATTCTTTCCCATTTCAGTGCTTCTTTCATAAGAAATAATACAATTATAAACTGTTTGTCTCGAAATTAACCATATTATGTCTAGACTGCAGGAGTTGTTGTAATCATTCATGTTTATCTCCTCATCTAGCATGTTACTATATACTAGAAAGTAAAACACAACACCAACAAGGATTATGTTTGTTTAAATGTCACCAGACGTTATGGTTAATTGGTTATACTGGTTGAATAAGCATAGGTGGTTTGATGATCTTAATATAAATGGCGTAAATGGCGATGGTTAGGTTTAATATTTTGCTCAGTCCAGCCTGGTTTGAATTAAACTCTTCCATTACTATAACAAATACATAGATTAGTTTACGAAAATTTAACTTCTAGCTTTTACATATGTAAGTTAGTCAATACAAAAATTTCTTCTATATTGCGTGCACCCATGTATATATGGATATTCCTACCATTTCATGTCAAAATAGACGGGCGCGGCAACGCACGCCATCATGATCTAGTTCCAGGAATATTTCCTCAAAAATTGGTTGAGGCCAACCACCCATGGGCAAGCCGCTGCCATCACCCGCGAATAGTTTTTTCCTCACTCGCCTCGATGTTCCTTATACCTTTTATCTCTCGCGCAGTGTGAGGTCGCTTTAAATCTCGGTTCACCGGTGGCAGGACGCGGGGCGAGCTACAAGGTCGGGCGACGAGTGGCATATGCGCACGTGGTTTCCTTGCTCACCTCGTTGTTCCCTATATCGTTTATCTCTCACGCATTATGAGATCGCTTCAAATCTTGGTCCATCAATGGAGGAACATGGGGCGAGCTACATGGCCCGGTGACGAGTGGCCTAAGGGCACGTGGGGCAGTGTTGGGTTGTTAGCTCGGGTCGGGATTGGATGAATAACGACAACACATCAGTGGAAGTTGAGTTATGTGCTGGTGGCATAGATTAGCAGCATCGATCTCCTTTTTGTCGCGCCTATTGTCCTCCCTCTCTACTACAAAGACGGTGGTTGTCAGACACCCAACCTTGTTGGACACCCAACGAAGGGAGCTAGGGGGGGTGTTGCTCGAGGATGTGTCTGTTCTTCGTCTTTCATGTATAGGTAATATCACCATCCCAAAGAGGTTATCATAACAGCCCATCCACTTCACATCCTTTGAACCAAATAGAAAAAAGGGCTAACACTAGTCAGGTGGTTGGGGGTAACCACAACCAGCTTTTAATACCTCCGAACCAAACACACCCTTAAGAGCACCTTCACTAAGACACTTTTTTCATCCGAATTATAAAAAATTACGCCAGTAGCGTTCCAAGGAGGTATTCTCAGGCTGATTTTACGTCTGGCGTTCTCAGGCCATTTCTGGGCGCTGGGAACGCCTTGAGAATGCCGGATGAAGCAAACAACCACTCCCTCTCCCCCACGGGTCCCATCTGACCCCACCACTACTTCTATCTCCTCCCATGACTCCTCTCTCTATCCCCAACTTGACCTCCCGCTCGCGGACACGCCAATGCCGCGGCGAGCGATCTCAGGAGCTGCTTCTCGATGGCCACAAGCGAGAGGTCCGAGGCCAGGAGGCGGTCAGTCTCCGGCGAGCTGGTCTCGCAACTGTCGCGCCTCGCCATCCCCTCCTCCACAGCGGGAGCCGCCGCCACGGGACTACTCTATGCGGGAGGTCGCCGTAGCTATCGCGCCTCGTCGTCCCCTCCTCCGCGTCGGGAGCCGTCGCCACGGGATCGCTCTATGCGGAGGTTGTTACAATCGCGACAAGAAGATAACGAAGAACGAAAACGAAAAACACAGCAAGGAGACACAGATTTAACGTGGAAAACCTCTCCAACAAAGAGAGGAAAAAACCACGGGCGCCAGCCAGCGAAACTTCACTATATCGAGGAGTGTTTACAAACGCCGGGGATTTCACAGATACAACTCTTCCAACCGGCGGCTTACAAGGGGTTTATATATCGGTGGAAACCTAGGTCTTCGACGATCCGTACCGTACCGCGGGGGGCTGTCGCCCCCCGCACCCCCCACAGGCGTCCCCGTTGGGCACGGTGTGGGCCAACTTCAGACTCGTTACACTCGGCCCAAGCCTCCCGGCGACGGGCCTCGCTCCACTCGTCAGAAGTTGGCCTATACTTTGTAGAATTTGGATCAACATATAACAAACTCCACCTTGAGACAAATTCCTCCTTGTAGCATCAACAGCAACCATCTCCCTGAACAAACAAAGCAAATACTTTCGGCGCCAATAGCCACTTGGGCTAATCAGTTAAACCAACTAAGTTCGAGCAAAGCTCAAACTTAGCAACAGGAACAGGTTTAGTCATCATATCAGCAGGATTATCATGAGTGCTGATCTTGCATACCTTTAATTTACCTTGAGCAACAATGTCTCTAACAAAATGGTACTTGACATCAATGTGCTTAGTTCTCTCATGAAACATCTGATCTTTTGTAAGGTATATGGCACTTTGACTGTCACAAAACAAAGTAATGCAAGAATCATCTCCACAAAGCTCAGCAAACAAACCTTTCAACCAAACAGATTCTTTGCAAGCTTCAGCAATAGCCATGTATTCAGCTTCAGTAGTAGATTGTGCAACAACAGCCTGCAATGTAGCCTTCCAGCTAACAGCACAACCTCCAACATTAAACACATAACCTGTGAGGGATCTTCTCTTATCCAAATCGGCAGCAAAATCTGAATCCACATAGCCAACGAGTCCCTCACCGGTCCTGCCAAACTTCAAACAAGCATTGGAAGTGCCAAGAAGGTACCTGAAAACCCACTGAACAGCCTTCCAATGTTCTTTACCAGGATTAGCCATGTATCTACTTATCAAACTCATAGCATATGATAAATCAGGACGAGAACAAACCATGGCATACATCAAAGAACCAACAGCACTAGAATATGGCACCTTTGACATGTACTCAAACTCTTCATCAGTAGTAGGACATTGAGAAACTGACAATTTAAAGTGAGGAGCAATAGGAGTACTAACTGAGTTGGCACCATCCATATTAAAACGATGAAGAACTTTCTTAATGTAACTTTGCTGACTAAGAAATAACAAACCAGATTTTCTATCTCGGGTAATCTCCATACCTAAGATCTTCTTAGCAGCACCAAGATCCTTCATCTCAAACTCACTACTTAGGTGTGCCTTCAAAGTAGTGATTTCTTTCATGCCCTTGGCAGCAATTAACATATCATCAACATATAGCAGCAAGTATATAGGTGACCCATCAACAAACTTGATATAAACACAACTATCATATTTAGACCTCTCAAAACCATGTGAGATCATAAATGAATCAAACCTTTTATACCACTGTCTTGGAGATTGCTTTAAGCCATAAAGAGACTTCTTTAATTTGCACACAAAATCCTCTTTACCAGGCACTATGAACCCTTCTGGTTGGTCCATGTATATTTCCTCATCAAGCTCTCCATGCAGAAAAGCAGTCTTGACATCTAACTGCTCAAGCTCAAGATCACGCATAGCCACAATACTAAAGAAAGTACGAATGGAACTATGCTTCACAACTGGAGAGAACACATCATTGTAATCAATACCTGGAATCTGGCTGAACCCTTTTGCTACTAACCTTGCCTTGTACCTTGAAGGCTCTTTGGGAGATAGACCTTCCTTTTTCTTGAAGATCCACTTGCAGCGGACCGCCTTCTTTTGTTTAGGCAAGCGCACAACATCCCATGTGCCATTTTTCTCAAGCGATTGCATCTCTTCTTGCATAGCAGAAACCCACTTCTCGCGGTCAACAGATGCAATGGCTTCATTATATGTAGCAGGTTCAGAATCGTTCTCCACCTGTTCAGCACAACTCAAAGCATAATGTACAAGATTACACTCTTCAATTAAACGACGAGGTGGAACTATGTTACGTCTCGGTCTATCAGCAGCAATAGATTCCTGTGGCTGCTGCAAAACAGTAGGTGAGTGTTGAACAACATCATCATCAATATTTTCCTCATGAGTATCATCAACAACAACATTATTATCAACAGTTTTCTGCAGGTGCTCCACCTGCACACGAACTCCCTCCTGTCCAATAGCAACAGGAGAGGGATCTGATGGCAAGCTGTCATGATACATAACGGATTCATTGAAAACAACGTTCCTACTCAACAAAATCCTTTTTGTTTCAGGGTTCCATAGTTTATATGCCTTAACTCCTGAACCATAACCAAGGAATATGCACTTGACAGCTCTAGGCTCTAACTTTCCATTATCAACATGAGCATAAGCAGTGCAACCAAAAACTCTCAACTGTGAATAATCAGCAGGTGAACCTGACCATACCTCAATAGGAGTTTTCTTCTCAAGTGGAATAGAAGGTGACCTGTTGATGAGGTAACACGCTGTGTTGGCTGCTTCAGCCCAGAAACGCCTATGCATACCTGCATTAGACAACATACAACGAGCCCTCGAGATGATGGTTCTGTTCATGCGTTCTGCCACGCCATTCTGCTGAGGAGTATATGGGATGGTGTGATGCCTGATCATGCCATCGTTACTGCAAAACTCCTCAAACTCATTAGAACAGAATTCCATACCATTGTCAGTACGTAGTACCTTTACCTTCTTCTCAGTCTGTTTTTCAACCATAACTTTCCACTTCTTAAAAGCATCAAAAACATCAGATTTATGCTTCAGAAAATAAGGCCACACCTTTCTTGAGTAATCATCAATAATAGTAAGCATATAATTAGCACCACCAATAGAAGTCTTACGGGACGGACCCCATACATCAGCATGCACATAATCTAATATGTCTTTGGTGGTATGAACGGAAGCATTGAATTTAACTCTTTTATGCTTACCAAAGATGCAGTGCTCACAGAACTCAAACTTACTCAAGTTGCAACCATCAATCAGCTCTCTCTTGACCAACTCTGCCATGCCTTGTTCGCTCATATGCCCAAGACGCATATGCCATAGATGTGTTTTACCACAATCATCAGAATCATTAGAAGTAACAGCAGCAGCAATACCAGGCAAAGTGCTACCTCTAAGAACATATAATTTAGCAGAATTCATATCACCTATCATGTGAATAAGAGAACCTTTTGATACCTTCAGAACTCGATGCCCACCGGCATACTTGTATCCATCAACGTCCATGGTACTCAGGGAGATCAAATTTCTGGCCATGCTTCGGCCCAAGCCTCCCGGCGACGGGCCTCGCTCCACTCGTCAGAAGTTGGCCTATACTTTGTAGAATTTGGATCAACATATAACAGAGGTTGCCGCAGCTGTTGTGCCTCGTCGTCCCCTCCTCTGTGGCAGGAGTCGCCACCACGAGACCGCTTTGTGCGGAGGTTGCAATGTTGTGGCGGCCGTTGCCGGAGCAGCATCGCGTCGCGAGCCCGACCACACCCCTGCAGCAGAAGCCGCATGTCCCGAGCAGGAGCGCATCACCACATCGCGTCGAGCACCGCGGGCGCGCCTGGACAGCGGCGTCGAGCGTGTGCACGTGCGCGCGCTCCCTCTGTCTCGTGGCGAGTGGCCGGCGTCAGGCGAGTGCGTGGTGAGTGGCCGGCGTCGGGAGAGTGCCAGGGCGAGCTGGGAACACAGCTAGAAAAAGGCCAATCCCAGACCCAAAAAAATCATCCAACTGGAGCACAATTTAGGCCTGGGAATGCCACAACGAGTGGAGATGCTCTAACGCCTCGCGTCTTCCAAAGAGCTACCACCGCCTTAGAAACCCTAGCTGCCACAACTTCTCCTCCTTCATCCATTAGTCCCCCCCACCCCTCCCCCTCCTCAGGATGACCTTGCTGGCATCGGGAGGGGCGAGGGACCTGATCTATGGGTGAAGTTTTTCAATAAACTGTAGTTTTTCAGCAGTTTAGTGTTAGTTTTGGTGGCTGTCTGCTTCTTAGCCTTCATAGCATTGGAGATGCCAACTTCTTCAATAAGTGTTCTCTGGCCCTTCGCAATATCTATGGTGGTGTTGGGAGACCAAAAATTTTTATGTATGTCTTTCAGATCTTGCTTCGCTAGATCGATCTTAGATTGTTTTTGTTGGTCATCGCGAGGAGGTTTGTCCTCGCAATATCTATCCCGATTTCTACGTCCTCGATAATGGTGATTCGTACTCTCGTCTCCCCAACGACGTCGACCGGGCTGTATGATTCGTCTTCCCTAGAATACTAGTGTTGGTAGATGTTGGTTTATTACTCTAATGGTTGTGCGCGTGCACGTATCCTTGGTACTGCGGCTCAAATTAAAATTATGAGAGAACCCTTGTACGTATTTGCGGGTGTTTGGTTTGATACCTATATCTTTTTTATGTGTTCGCCTTCAGAAAAGTGCAAGATTGTGTCATGAAGGAAGAAAGCGTTTTAAGATCTCAATGATTTGCTAGTTTCTTTTAAACTGTATTTTGTAATTGCTAAAAACAGCTCATGTATCTTTACCATGTACTATTTATCACTATAAATATATATGCTATTGATTGTCAAAAAAAAGTTAACACAATGACACTTACTCTTTTTTCACCAAGGACGTCTGACTTTTGAACCTTAGAGCATCTGGCGAACCAACCTGTTTAGGTGGCTAAGAGGGTGGTTGTACCTGGCCCACCAGAGTTCAAGCCACATGTTTGACACTGTGTGTTGCATAAAAGACGGAATATTCTTTTAGTGAGAGGCGACGTTCCGTCGACAGCGAGACTCCCGTGATGACTTCATCAATCTCAAGATCCGTACCATCGACTCAGTCTTTCGGAGATGCTCATAGGGTAGTATGTGTGTGCGTTCATAGGGGTGGGTATACGTGTTGTCAGCGTCTATAATTGTACTGTGTTTCTAAAAAAAAACTTAGAGCATCTCCACTCACATTCCCGGGAGGGTCTCTCCAGGCTGATAGTTTCATCCGGACGGCGAAAAATCACCCAATCACGTTCCCAGGAGCCTAGTTTTCCCCGAATTCGCCTCAAATTACATCCGGAGTTCCTAGACCGAACCCGGGGAGCCGGGTGTGGCCTAGGAATACCGGATGAGGCTAAATCAGCGGGAAAAAATCCGGGGTGGTGGCCCTGCCCTGTCAGTGACTAGAGCAGTCCATCCTCATCTCGTCACCTCAGCTCCTACAAAGGACCACTGGGCAAACGGCCGACTGACCACTCGCCCACACGTCACCGTAATGGCGCGCCACCGCCCGCCCACCTTCCTGTTGTTTTCCCTTTCCCCACTCTCACCACTACACCCCTCCCACCCTCGCCGCCCTTTCTCCATTTGTCTATAAATGTTGGCGCTCTCGTCGTTCCTAGAGCACGAACTCCCGCCTCCCATTCCCCCAACCCCAAAACTCCAAGTTCTGGCGAAGAGGAGAAGACATCAGCGGCAGCGATGGCGGAGCACTATCCCGGCGACCCGGCAGCGGTGAACGGCTTCGGTCGACACTCTCTACAGCCCTGGGAGGCCCGCCTGGTCAACGACACCGGATACCCGGCATCACCGGACTTTCGGTGCCCACTGACATGGAGGATCAGTGCAGGCAGTGTGCCCGTGATGCCGGTGCCGAAGGGCCACGAGCTCATCGACGAGATCCACGCGGTCATAACCGCCATGGAGGACCCTGAACTCGTCGAGGACCCGTGCAACCTCGCTCATTGGGAGCAATTCTTCATCGACCGGCGCAAGCATGAGCTAGCCGCCTATGACGGTGTAGGACTGCCGCCGGCGCGGCACAACACCACAGGATGCATTCGGTGGTGAAGCGCACTTGGCAGCACGCTCGTCGTCGTCTTCGAGCACATCAGCGTGGGGAACATTCCGCACCTGGGTTATCCCCGCACTCACCACCGATGTTCTCCCAGCGCCGAGGGACGACCATCTAGATGTCGAGAAGGATGGTCGATGGGTCATCTGACTCGTCGGCGGCCTCGGCGTCGTGCTCGTTTGGTTCGACATCGGCGAGATCGTCACGCGTCACTGATAAGTGCAAGTGCATAGATCAAATTGCTAGTTTCGAAATAAGAGTGTTGATACATTGCAAATGTATCTATAATTTTTGATGATCCATGCTTGGTTTTATCTACTTTCTTATGTTTTGTCCACACTTTGGAGTACTTTTCATATAATTTCTTGGACTAACCTATTAACAAGAGCCACAGTGTCAACTGCCTGTTTTCTGCTGTTTTTGGTTCCAGGAAAGTCAGAAAATGAATATTCTCGGAATTGGACGGGACAAAAGCCAAAATTATTATTTTACCGGGGACACCTGGAGCCATAATACGAGACGGAGAGGGGCTGGGGCCCAACCACACCACCTGGCCGCGCGGCCAGGCATGGCCCGCGCCAGGGGGTGGTTTGGCCGCCCCAGGCACCCCCTCGGCCTCCCTCTTCGCCTATAAGTTGCCTCCTGACCTAAAAACCTAGGGGGTTCAACGTTTTTCTAGAAAGAGTTCCGCTCCGCCGCCACCACCAGATTCCATGATTCGGAACCAGAAACTCCGTTATGGCACCCTGCCGGGACGGAGAATTGGAGGAGATCATCGCCATCATCATCACCATCGCTTCTCCATCGACCATCCATGTTTCCCCCATCTATGAGCGAGTAATCCCCCGCTGTAGGCTATGGGGATGGTAGGGATTGGATGAGATCGTTCATGTAATGGCATCAGATTTTAGGGCATGGTGCCTAGTATCTACTATTAGTGCTTTTTGACTTTGTTGCGACTTGTTATGCTTAATGCTTGTCACTAGGCCCCGAGTGCCATGATTTCAGATCTAAACATGTTATTGATTCATTATGATAGTATTGTTTATGGTCTTACCTGCAAGTTGTATACACACATTGTTGTCCGGAAGCAAAGGCCCCGAAGTGATAGAAATCGGGATAACCGGAGGGAATGGCTTTGATGTGAGGATCACATGTGTTCACGGAGTGTTAATGCTTTGCTCCGGTGCTCTATTAAAAGGAGCACCTTAATTGCCAATAGTTCCCTTGAGGCGCTGCTGCAAACGGGCTGGCAAGACAAAAGATGTTGTGCAAGTTCTCATTGCGAGCACGTATGACTATATATGGAACACATGCCTAGGATTATCTAGTACTTAGATGCTTTATCTTATTTATCTGCAATTGCCCTATGTTCTGATTGCCATGTGAATTGTCTTGTCCATGCAACGCCTGTCCATCCATCCCTATGCCTACCACACTCGAATCCTACTGTTTACTGATATTGTTACTACTGTCGTTACTTTACTACTGTCGTTACTTTACTACTGTCGTTACTTTACTGTTGCTACTACAAAACTGTTGCTACTGATAAACTGCTGTGAGCAAGATTGTTTACAGGTGCAGCTGAATTGACAACTCAGTTGTTTAAGGCTTATAAATATTCTTTGGCTCCCCTTGTGTCGAATCAATAAATTGGGTTTCACTTCCCTCGAAAATACTGCGATACACCCCCTATACTTGTGGGTCATCAAGACTATTTTCTGGCACCGTTGCCAGGGAGCATAACTTTATTTATCAAGTTCACTTGGAATCACTATTGTTCAAGCTTAGTTTATTTCCGCCTTGTTTGCTTGTTTCTTTATCAAAAAATACAATAAATTAGTTCCTACTCTAGTTGTTATTTTCGTTGGTCTGTTATTGTCTTGCTTTATCATGCTTTCTATCAATGGTTGGTTTCTTTGAAACTAAATCTTATTGGCAAGGTGGGTTCACTGCAGAACAAAAATATTATTATAAGGAACACCGATTATCACAAAAAGGGAAACACTTACGGGAACAAATTGATAAATTGTATACCATTGCTATAAATGTGTGCTCTACTTATAATGTTACTTATTGCTTTGATAAATCTTGTTGCTATAGGAGGTACAAACACCTCCCTTTTCAATGTGAGTATAATGATGATGTTACCATATCTTCTTATGTTAAGGGAAATTATAACTTTTATGATGTGGAATAAATTGAGGAATTTATTGCTTGGAAGGGTGCATTTGAACTTGTTAGTTTGCTTGAAAATATTGATGACTCACCTTATAAATATGAGGTTTATGATATACCTAAATTTTGCTTTGATAATTACAAGGAAGAAAATGGCTATATTCTTGAATATATTAATAGATGCTTTCCACAAATGGAAGAGACTAATGCCTTGCAGGATCTTATGGAAGAAGAAATTGATGAACCTAAAAGCTCATTAGATGAAAAAGAGGAGGAGAGTGATGAACAAAAGGAGGAAGAATGGATTAGCTACCCATGCCTACCTTCTAATGAGAGTAACTTTTTATCCCTTACATTATTTGATTGTCCCCGATGCTTACCAAAGGAGGATGAATGTTATGCTCATGTTATCTGTGATAATCCTTTATTTGTGCCTAACTTCGAGATGCATGGTACTAAAGAGCTTTGCTTAGAAATTGTTTATGATAAAGCTCTAGACGATGGTCCTATATTGAACGATCAGTTATCTTGTTATAGAATTGTTAAAAGTTGGTTTGAAGGTTTTAATCCCACTATTTTTGAGCTTGATAAAAATTATGTTTTTGTAGAACATAAAATCATGCTTTATGTGATAGTTATATTGTTGAGTTTATTCATGAGGCTACTGAAAATTTTTATAAGAGAGGAAAATATGGTTGTAGAAGTTTTCATGGTATTGAAACACCTCTCTATGTGCTGAAAGTTTTGAAGTTACTCTTGTTTTATCTTCCTATGCCTGTCACTTTGTTCTTTGCGAATTTATTTGCATACAAGATTCCTATGCATAGGAAGTGGGTTAGACTTAAATGTGTTTTGAATTTTCTTCTTGATGCTCTCTTTTACTTCAATTCATATTTCTTATGTGAGCATCCTCTCAAACTATCATGCCTAATTTAAAGGCGTTAAAGAAAAGTACTTATTGGAAGATAACCCAAAAGTTTTAGATGAGTCTTGGAAGTTATTACTTCAGTAATAACCGCTCCTTATCCTTTTTATTTGCCTTTTGTGCCAAGAGTAACTTCTATTGAGAGAGAAGTAATGATTGAGAAAGTTGATGTCTCGAAACAGATTTCTCCGCTTCACCGTAAAAATTCGTGTAAAATATCTGTACGTCCTTTTGAGGCGTGAATTTTTGTGCTTCTGCCCCAGGTTATTATATAACTTTAGTTAGTTCAACACTTTTTGATTTGAGCAACGTAAGGTCTACTAAAAAATTCGTCTTTACCTGCTAGTCTGTTTTTACATATTTCTGCCATTTTCTGCATTTGCTTCTTGTTGGTTCCTTTTTTAGTTCTTTTGGGGAATTGAGCTTTTTGAGGGAAGTGCTACAGTAGCTTGTGTTTTAATGGAAGTTTTATTGGTGTTAGAACTGAACCTAAAGACTTATTATCTTGAGTGCACTAATGTTGCTAATAAAGATTGTGTGAAGTTTTTTGTATGAAGGAAAAATTTCAGGTGTATGGAAGGAATGAGTAATGAGATGAAGGATGGACTAAAGCTCAAGCTTGGGGATGCCACGCGTGTCACCGCAAGAAATATCCAAAAAGTACAAGCGTCAAAGCTTGAGGATGCCCAAGGCATCCCCTTCTTCATCAATAAAAAATTCGAGGTTTCTTCCAAACACTTCATTTTTATTGTTTCATGCACAGTTGTGTTGTTCTGGGAGCGTCTTCTTTTTTGTTTTCGTTTTGGTTTTTCGTTTGCCTGGTTTTCTTAGTTTGCTGAATAAATTGGTTGGACCCCCGTTTTCATGCATTGGTTTTCAAATAGTTTGGTTTGGGTTGGAAAAGAGTAGGAAAGTTCATGCTTAAGTGGTAAAGAGAGCTTGTTTTTGACTGTGGCCTATGCTTTGTCATGCCATGCTTGATATTGATTTGGCTTTATGCTTAGTATTCTTTGTTGTAGCATGACTTGTTATAAACAATTGAGATTGCTTAATGTGCCTTTGAAGAATCATGCGTTGTTTTAGCATATTAAAGCATAATATTGTGGTATTCTCCTTTGATGCTTTATTTGGGTTGACTTGGCGCATGCTCACACCATGTTATTGAAGGGAATATGCCCGAGAGGCAATAATAAAGTGGTTATTATCTTATTCCATGTTTATGATAAATGTTTATTTTACATGCTAGAATTGTATTGATCGGAAACATCAATACATGTGTGTTTAATAAACAAAAAGGGTTCCTAGTCATGCCTCTCTTATAGACTAGCTTGTTGATTACCAAGATAATCAAGGTTTCCTGATCATGGACATTGGATGTTGTTAATAACAAGGTCACACCATTGGTGGAATGATGTGATGAACATTCATCCGAAGTATAGCATTACGATCAAGTCATTATGTTTATATTGCTATAACATCATACGAAGTAATCTTTATCCTTAGACCATGAGATCATGTTAATTGCTAACACCGGAAGAGTATCTTGATAACATCAAACATCACACCGTAACAGGGTGACTATAAAGATGGGTTCAGTACTACGAAGGTGTTATGTTGAGGCTCATGGATCAAGAGTGGAATTTGTCAATCCAGATGACGGATAGATATTCCCTGGGCCCTCTCGGTGATATCACATTGAAATAGCTTGCAAGCAAGCGATGTGATCACTAGAATGTTATATCACGGGAACGAGAAAAGAGTACATGTCGGTAACGAGATCAAACTAGGTATGGAGATACCGATGATCGAATCTCGGACATGTAATATATCGCGGGACAAAGGGATTTAGTTATTAGCGTTAAAGGTTCTCACGATCACAGAAGTCATCGTTGAATGTGTAGGAGTCAGTATGGATCTCCAGGTCCCGGTGCTGATTATTGATCGGAGAGGGGTCTCGATCATGTCTGCATTATTCGCGAACCGTAGGGTGACACACTTAAGGGATACCGACACCATTTGGAGCAAATATGTTTCAGATAAAGATTTAAGAAAGCGCTGGAATTATTTCAATAGACACCGAAACTGTTTCGGGTGAAATTGCTGAAATTGGTTCTGCATGTAATATTGAAATGTTGCAAGGGGTTTTATGTGAATGTTTGTTAATTAAAGTAATTAACAAAATTCTGAATAAAAATAATAAAAGAGTTTTATTAAATGAGAGAGCATTAAATTTGGAAAATTTAATGCATTTAAAGTGGAGACTTTAAAATAGAATGTGAAGGGGCAAATTTATGTGGAGGGAGTTACCACCACATGAATGGAGGAGGTGAAGAGTCACCTCCTCCATGCGCCGGCCATGAAGGAGGGGCACCCCCCTCCTCCTATAAAAGGCCACCCCCTCCTCACTTCTCACACACTGCTCCTTGTGAAGGATCTCTCTCCCCCTCTAGTATTATTCCCCCATGGTCTCGGATTAGCGAGATACATGTTCCCGGTGGCTTTATCTGGAAAGGAGTTGCTGCTTCCGCTGCTTTGCTGGAGCGAGGGATGGAGGTTGTCGGGGTACCGGACGTGTGTGCAATCATGGATGCACTGCTGCTTTGCGGTGCTGGACTTGGTGGTGCTGGAGCTGGATCTGATGGACGTGCTGGAGCCGGACCTGCTGGACTTCATCACGATCTTGAGATCGGCAAGTGTACGACTACATCAACCACGAGTTCCTACTCGTTAACAAAGCTCGTTGTCTTCGAGGGTAAGTTCTCCATGGATGTATGTCCACCCGTTGCTCTGTACCTAGTAGATAGATCTTGGCGTGTAGTTCACACCGTAGGAATTTTTTTGTTTTCTATGCTGCGGACCCAACAGTGGTATCAGAGCCTGATCTATGCGTAGGTGCTTTGCACGGGTAGTACACATATGTTTATGTGTGGGCGATGATGATCATGTTATTGCATCTTCTATGTATTTTGGATATTGGTGGCATAGTGGGATGAAGCGGCCCAGACCAACCTTACATGTCATCGTACATGATACCGGTTCCACGACTGACATGCAACTTGTTTTGCATAAGTGGCTGGCGGGTGTCTGTCTCTCCTACTATAGTCAATATCTGATTTACAACGAGTTGCTAATAATTTGGTTATCCTCGTTGTGGTTCATGTTCGTAGGTAAGAACGATTCTATCTCTGAAAGCCCTAAGCCACGTAAAACTTGCAATTGATAAATTAGAGGCGTCTAGTTTAGATCGTTGCTGGGCTAGTGTATTGATATGGTATTGTTGTAAGTAGATGTATGATAGATACTCTTACAGCTCACTTAACGTGTAAGTTCCATAGACCTTGGCCTTACACACAAAGGAATGATAGAGATCATACCACGATGCAAATGATAGAGATCAAATGCATGGACCATATCATCTCACTTTACACATTAGATGTTAACATCCTATACTGCTAGTTTGGCGCTTTTAGTAGCATTGTAAGATGATCCCTCATTTAAATATCAAGATAAAATGTGTTCTTCCTTAAGTATGCACCGTTCTATGGATCGTGTTTCGAGACATCACGTGATGATCGGGTGTTCTCAACTCTACGCTTTCATGCAACGGGTGTAAGACAGTTTTACACACGCGAATACTAAGGTTCTTACTTGGCGAGCCTAGCATGTACAGACATGGCCTCGGAACACGGACCGAAAGGTTAAGCATGAGTCATATAGTTGATGTGATGACCATATTGATGCTCGCCTTTGAAGCTACACCTACTCACGTGATGATCGGACTTGGTGTAGTGGATTTGGTTCATGTAATCACCAAAAAAGGCACAAGGGATGTCGTTTTTGAGTGGGAGTTCATTTCTAATTTGGATTAGTCAAACTCAATTTGTCATAAACTAAATCGAAGTGAATTTGCATAATTTGTTGTAGTCATTGGCATCTGTTCACTACCTTATGCTTAGTTTTTATTTGAGATAATAGAACTATAGAATTCTGGATATTTACTTTACGAACTGGTATCATATTGTTTTGAATGTCAATTTAAAGTTTATAAGTCCTATTGCAAACTTTCAGCAAACTCTATTGACTCCATGAAGTTTAATAAGTAGTATTAAATCAAGAGTAAGAATTCCAATGTTAGTATCTAAAGTATCATGTTTGCCTCCATGATTATTGATATTCAAAAAGTTGTTTTAATATCAAGATTATATTGGAGCTGGAAATTGTTTCAGAAACCATCATGTGTGAAAGATATTGTGATATCTGAAACAATGTTTTTGGTTGCATTATGATAGAGTATAATTTAGCAAAATACATGTTCTCATATTGTATGAGAATTTGTGAAGGATGGAGATGCCAGGCATCCGAATCTACCAAAAAGGTTTTGGGAACTGATATTATACTCGCGATTCTTCCTTATAAGCTATAGTAGCTTGATCATGAAAGTTGTCATGATAAGGATGAATAGAAGATGTAAGTAAAATGTTTACTACACTAATATATTACTAAAGAATGGATTTTTGAAAGAATGCCAAACATTTGATGATGGTGATCCACTTCAAAGTGCAAGTCCAAAGGTATTAGTATTTGACTATATACGCTTTGTACTATGTGTCATGTGAATGACACCACTATTGATGTTGATAGATTCTTTTAAAAGAAAAGGAATTGCTGAAAGAGAATCTATAAAATATTTGGCAGAAAATTAAAGGTTGGAGATGTCCAACTTAGGTATATAGAAGATATACATGTTATGGCTATATTCCTTACTTGTTAAACAATGTGGTTCTTAGGTATTGGATACCGGTATTGGATACCGAATTGGTTGGTATGAAGTGTCATACAGGACAACGCAATTCATGAACTACAATGGCCTAAGTAACTACCAAGAGAATGAGTGATGATGTTCATCGAAAACAAATAAAGTGTTATTTTGTTTTTCGTTGTCATCAAACCAAGCCTTCAAGATTTGTTTAAATAATTGTTATTTTGTTCCGGTATCATGAGAACAATGGCTGTTCAAATAATTACCGTATTCCATAAAGGATGGATGAACTTTTACAAGTCTAGTTGGAGAAATCACATCCATAAACACTATTGCTAAAATGTCGCAAGACAAATGATTGAAAGATCACTTATGAAGTGACATCGCTGTTTGAATTATATTTGAAAGTAAACATGAAGAAACTCCATGTTGATGGAATTTTGGAGTCCTTGATTTTGATCAATTGACGCATGTGAGACTTTCCTCGAGATAATTGAAACTCCGTTCATAGGCCAAAGAGGAACGGATGACTAGCTTATTGGAAATTGTGCATGCTGATGTGCATAAGTCCATTATGTGTAGCCATATGCGATGGATCTTTTTGCTTCATATGCTTTCTCTGAAAATTTGAGTGAATATATCTGTATATTTACTTAATAAGGAAGAAGTATGAAACATTTGAAAATTGTTCAAAGACTTTCAAGATGAAGTGAAAAATCATTGTAACAAGAAAATAAAGAGTTTATGATTCGATCATAAAGGAAGATATTTGAGTTACATGTTTAGCAAAAACACCTAAGACTTGAGGAATTGTTCCATGATTTGTGTTCCCCGATGAACCATAGGAGTATGGCATATTCGAGAGATGAAATCAAACCATGTTTGACATGGTAAGATCAAAGGTGTCATTCATAAAACTGCCATTATGTTTTAAGGATTGAGGCTTTAGAGACTATCGCTTTTACACTGAAAAGAGCACCATCGTGATCCATTGAAATGACACCATATGAGTTATGGTTTGGGATAAAACCCGAATTGTCTTTTCTTAAATTTTGGTATGCTATGCATAAGTAAAATGTTTACAACCAAAGTCGGATAAGCACGTCTTTGTAGGTTATCCCAAAGAATTATTTGGGAATTTCTCCATAACACCAAGGACAAAAGAGTTTGTTACTTGGAACGTCAAATTTCTTGAGAAGGAATTTTTCGTGAAAAGTTAAGTGGGAGGACAATAGAACTTTGATAAGGTTGTTGAACCTTAGCTATATGTGCTAAGTAGCGCAACGCCGGAAAGTGTCCCGGTGGCGGCCACAATGCTCATGGCTCTCGTGATTACAAAAGGTGTGATCTCGGAGATTAAAGTTCCTATAGAACCGTGTGGGTCGGTAAGAATCAAATAGTAAGATTTGATAAGCAAGTCGTTATTGTTTTGACAATGATGAACCGACTACATGCAAAGAAACGATGATGGGCCCTGACTCCATAAAATGACTAGAAGTCATAGAATCCGTGATAGTATCCATACACGAGAAAACAAGTTTCTGAACTTGGAAGACCCTCCGAAAAGGCGTGAAGCCTATCGGTCGTGTTTGGATCTATAAAGAAATAAGACATGGATGTTTAACATCTATGAAATAGTCGACATGTCGGAAAGAAGTTTACGACAATGTTCAAGGAGTTGACTATGACAAGATTTGATCTTTCATAGCGATATATAGTCTTGACGGATTAATGTAGCAACCACTACATATAATTTTGTATATGGTAGTTGAATAAACAAAACAAGGTTCTTCTAATAGAACGGTAACCTAGGACATGTACATGACATGGTCTGAAGGGTTTTGTTAATTCAAAGGGTGCTAAAAGGGCATGTAAACTTCAATAGTTGAAGTAAGCATAGCGGAGTTGGAATCTTCACCATGATGAAACTGTTAAAAGAGTTTAAATTCATCGGAGATGATGAAGATGCTTGCATTTGCAAGAAATTAAGTGGGAGCGCTGAGACATATTTCTAATACATTATGTAGAGGACATATTGTTGATTGGAAATGATGTATCTTGTATTGACACAAGTTAAGGATTTCATTAAAATAAGATTTCGATGAAAGACTTGGGCAAACCCAGAATATTAGGCATCAATATCTATATGGATAGATTATGGCGCTAATATGGTTGTGCCAGACATACATATATAAGATATTGAAAGAGTTCAATATGAGATATTGAAAGGGTTCAATATGGAAACAACAAGAAAGGTTCTTCTGCATGGAAAGGATTGTATCAAAATTCAAGTGGTTCAACACTTGGTGAGTAAAATCACATGAAGATTTTGATCGATTATACCATGATATGTATATATCCAGAATGTTCTATGCTCTAAATGTTATGAGCATATACCAGAATGATTCATAAGATGATCATTGGACAATAGTAAAGATATTCTTATGAGCTTTGGAAGAACTAAGAATATATCATGTATAAGTGACAAATATTTAAAGGTAGTTCATTGTAAAGTGTTACATTGATACTAGTTTTGTCACAAGATACAAATTAAATTTATCTCAATTTAGACTATGGGTGGCACAATATAATGGAAAGGATGTTCCATGATGGATTTGGATGAGTTCCAAAGTTGAGATATTGTGACGGATACTACAACAAAAAGGCTAAGTATATGACTGCTATAGTAGCAGCATAGGAGGGCATTTGTGTTAAGTAGTTTGTTATCAAACTAGGTGTGCTTCAAAGTAGGCTAATACTATGAAGATATATTGTGTGACAATAATATCAACATATTTTGAGACGAACGAACTAAAGGTCTCACCAAAGGACCAAATTTATACAATGCCATCTCATTTGAGAATGAGTGATGCGTAGAGACGCAAAGACATGCAAATACACACAAATCTGAAACTGTCAGATCCGGAGATTATGTTAACCACTAGCAATTGCGTATATGCAACACCAGAAAGCCATAGGTGTTCAATACGCAAAGTTTTTCAAACTAGATTATTGACTCTAGTGCAAGTGGGAGACTGAAGGGAATATGCCCGAGAGGCAATAATAAAGTGGTTATTATCTTATTCCATGTTTATGATAAATGTTTATTTTACATGCTAGAATTGTATTGGTCGGAAACATCAATACATGTGTGTTTAATAAACAAAAAGGGTTCCTAGTCATGCCTCTCTTATAGACTAGCTTGTTGATTAACAAGATGATCAAGGTTTCCTGATCATGGACATTGGATGTTGTTAATAACAAGGTCACACCATTGGTGGAATGATGTGATGAACATTCATCCGAAGTATAGCATTACGATCAAGTCATTATGCTTATATTGCTATAACATCATACGAAGTAATATTTATCCTTAGACCATGAGATCATGTTAATTGCTAACACCGAAAGAGTATCTTGATAACATCAAACGTCACACCGTAACAGGGTGACTATAAAGATGGGTTTAGTACTACGAAGGTGTTATGTTGAGGCTCATGGATCAAGAGTGGAATTTGTCAATCCAGATGACGGATAGATATTCTATGGGCCCTCTCGGTGATATCACATTGAAATAGCTTGCAAGCAAGTGATGTGATCACTAGAATGTTATATCACGGGAACAAGAAAAGAGTACATGTCGGTAACGAGATCAAACTAGGTATGGAGATACCGATGATCGAATCTCGGACATGTAATATATCGCGGGACAAAGGGATTTAGTTACTAGCGTTAAAGGTTCTCACGATCACAGAAGTCATCGTTGAATGTGTAGGAGTCAGTATGGATCTCCAGGTCCCGCTGCTGATTATTGATCGGAGAGGGGTCTCGATCATGTCTGCATTATTCGCGAACCGTAGGGTGACACACTTAAGGGATACCGACACCATTTGGAGCAAATATGTTTCAGATAAAGATTTAAGAAAGCGCTGGAATTATTTCAATAGACACCGAAACTGTTTCGGGTGAAATTGCTGAAATTGGTTCTGCATGTAATATTGAAATGTTGCAGGGGGTTTTATGTGAATGTTTGTTAATTAAAATAATTAACAAAATTCTGAATAAAAATAATAAAAGAGTTTTATTAAATGAGAGAGCATTAAATTTGGTGAAATTTAATGCATTTAAAGTGGAGACTTTAAAAGAGAATGTGAAGGGGCAAATTTATGTGGAGGGAGTTACCACCACATGAATGGAGGAGGTGAAGAGTCACCTCCTCCATGCGCCGGCCATGAAGGAGGGGCACCCCCTCCTCCTATAAAAGGCCACCCCTCCTCACTTCTCACACACACCTCCTTGTGAAGGATCTCTCTCCCCCTCTAGTATTATTCCCCCATGTTCCCGGTGGCTTTATCTGGAAAGGAGTTGCTGCTTCCGCTGCTTTGCTGGAGCGAGGGACGGAGGTTGTCGGGGTACCGGATGTGTGTGCGATCACGGATGCACCGCTGCTTTGCGGTGCTGGACTTGGTGGTGCTGGAGCTGGATCTGATGGACGTGCTGGAGCCGGACCTGCTGGACTTCATCACGGTCTTGAGATCGGCAAGTGTACGACTACATCAACCACGAGTTCCTACTCGTTAACAAAGCTCGTTGTATTCGAGGGTAAGTTCTCCATGGATGTATGTCCACCCGTTGCTCTGTACCTAGTAGATAGATCTTGGCGTGTAGTTCACACCGTAGGAATTTTTTTGTTTTCTATGCTGCGGACCCAACAGTTATGACTATTCCAAGTCACCATAAGCCTTTATGGTCCTTTAGTTTTCAACTTGTAGTATCACTTTATGCTTTGATCAATGATGTTTTGTCGCTCTGTATGATTATGGCCATTGTTGCTCTCTTAGTTTGTCGCTCCCAGTCTTTTGCTAGCCTCCGTAACCAAGTATGAGTTCCACTCATGCATCCAACTCCTTAAACCAAGTTATTCCAAAACGTCCACCATACCTACCTATTAGCATATGCTATTCCAAGTATATTCATGTTTTTGTTTACCTTCCGAATTAAACTTGTTATGAGAAAACTAGTGATTAAAGCTCTCACGAACTTGATGGCACACTTTACTTTTCTTGCCCTTAATAAACTTGAACCATTGTGTCGTCTGTGTTGTATATGCTTGCACTTATTTGTTGGGGATTAGCAGAACCATGTTGTCATGGGGAACGCTTTCAACATTGCACTGGTACTTTGTACCTAGTTGATATCAAGCTCTTTTGTCTATGGATGTCATCGCTGTGAAAGGAAAGGGGAGCTTGTAAGTCCATGGAGTTATGTATATGTGTTAGAGAAACGCTTGGGCCGCTGGTCTAATCCATGCTGACATGGTGGAAACCTGCAGCGTAACCATAATGAGCTGTCTATGAAGCATTCTTCTTATAAAAAAAGAGTCGGATGTTGAGAAAAAAGAGAAAAATAAAAAAAAAGATTATGAAAAGAGGAAAGAGAGAAAAAAGCACCATATTCCCATGGTAAATAAGAAGATAGATGCTCGTTGTCTGCTTGCCTTGTCATTTTGATATGGGGATTCTTCCGTATCATCGGGCAAGGGGTACCCCGTTTGCGGTTCTCTATGATACACATGTACTTACGATGACTAGAACTTACCGGTGACTAAACTTGAGTAGCATGAGGAGCGACCCTCGTATTCAAGGGACATGAGATTTCTAACTTATACTTCGTCAAGCATATACACCATAGTTTGTTCACTTTAACCTTAATCACTTCAAGATGCTTATGATAGGGGCAATGAGAGCTGAAAGCTATTAAGTACCATAATTTTTGGAAACTCTTTATGAAACTTGAATCTCTGCTTCCTTCTATGAAGGCCTTTCTTCCACTTATATATTGAGTCTCCACCTTCTATATTTATGCACCTACTTTGAGAGCATAGTGGCCATTCTTAGTCCTATGTGCATTGTCCTAAGACTTGTTGATTGATGCATACCTTGATATTGCTTGTTTTAAACTATTTGTATCTAGTCACTCTTATGAACTTTGAAGGTGTCCTATGCATTTATATTTGCTACTCTAAGAGGGACAAGCTGAATACTACTATGCTATGTTTTCTTTATGTGAAACAAACAAACGTCTTGCAAAGCATTGTTATTCATGAATCTTTTGTTTGTGCCTTTTCATGTTGCAACATAGTTGCTTTGTCTTATTGTTAGAACTTTATCTTTCATGTTATGTTGAAGTACTATGATCCCAGCTATAAATGTTTTACGAATACTTTGATCAAGTTTATGATGGTGCATGTCACCTAAAAAATTATTCTTTCTTTTTATCACTTACCTACTCGAGGACGAGCAGGAGTTAAGCTTGGGGATGTTGATACATTGCAAATGTATCTATAATTTTTGATGATCCATGCTTGGTTTTATCTACTTTGTTATGTTTTGTCCATACTTTGGAGTACTTTTCATATGATTTATTAGACTAACCTATTAACAAGAGCCACAGTGCCAGCTGCCTGTTTTCTGTTGTTTTTGGTTCCAGGAAAGTCAGAAAATGAATATTCTCGGAATTGGATGGGACAAAAGCCAAAGTTATTATTTTACTGGGGACACCTGGAGCAGAATACGAGACGGAGAGGGGCTAGGGCCCGACCACACCACCTGGCCGCGCGGCTAGGCCTGGCCCGCGCCAGGGGGTGGTCTGGCCGTCCCAGGCACCCCCTCGGCCTCCCTCTTCGCCTATAAGTTGCCTCCTGACCTAAAAACCCAGGGAGGTCGACGTTTTTCCAGAAAGAGTTCCGCTCCGCCGCCACCACCAGATTCCATGATTCGGAACCAGAAACTCCGTTCTGGCACCCTGCCGGGACGGGGAATTGGAGGAGATCATCGCCATCATCATCACCATCGCTTCTCCATCGACCATCCATGTTTCCCCCATATATTAGTGAGTAATCCCCCGCTGTAGGCTATGGGGATGGTAGGGATTGGATGAGATCGTTCATGTAATGGCATCGGATTGTTAGGGCATGGTGCCTAGTATCTACTATTAGTGCTTTTTGACTTTGTTGCGACTTGTTATGCTTAATGCTTGTCACTAGGGCCCGAGTGCCATGATTTCAGATCTAAACATGTTATTGATTCATTATGATAGTATTGTTTATGGTCTTACCTGCAAGTTGTATACACACGTTGTTGTCCGGAACCAAAGGCCCCGAAGTGATAGAAATCGGGATAACCGGAGGGAATGGATTTGATGTGAGGATCACATGTGTTCACGGAGTGTTAATGCTTTGCTCCAGTGCTCTATTAAAAGGAGCACCTTAATTGCCAGTACTTCCCTTGAGGCCCCGCTGCAAACGGGCTGGCAGGACAAAAGATGTTGTGCAAGTTCTCATTGCGAGCACGTATGACTATATATGGAACACATGCCTAGGATTATCTAGTACTTGGATGCTTTATCTTATTTATCTACAATTGCCCTATGTTCTGATTGCCATGTGAATTGTCTTGTCCATGCAACGCCCGTCCATCCATCCCTATGCCTACCGCACTCGAATCCCAAAGGATCTCTCCCTCTTCTTTAGTCTCGAAGGCAAATGATATGTGGCCGACTACACATTCCATCTAAGGATAGAGACCAAACACACATCATAAATCTATCATAGACCAGTAAGTCATATGGACACAAGAATAGATCATCTTTATTTCAATTTCATAATAGTGCTAGGGTTTCTCCATCTCCCCAAGAACGAGGGGAAACTACTCACACATGGAAGCAATCAACGACATCATCATAATAAAATGGATGGAGAAAAGTACAGGGATAAATCTAGTGCAAACCACAATTGAATCTGGAATTACAACAAGATCTAATGAATGAAAGATGGGGGTAATAGTGGTGATGGTGATGCAACTGTTGATGATGAAGGGGATGATACGATGTCCTCCAATGATCCATGATTCCTCCTTTAGATCCCTCTCCTGGTGTGGTTTTTCATGGCTCAAGGTTGTTATGTATGTCGGATCTGTGATCCATCTTTGCCAGGAGAAAGTATTTGACAAGGCGGTCGCGCTGCCGCTAGTACGGGCGGACTCCGCCCGTACCACTGGTCGTTAACACTGCAGTAGCCTTCCTCACGTATGCTATTCTCCTAAGTACGAAGGTAAATCAATTATATGACTTTTATCACTTAAAAAATACCATATTTCAACGTAATATGACAATTCCAATTGATATGTTCATAAGAGACTCAGTAATTCGGGATCCTGTCCAAAGAAGGACAAAAGTTGCACGCAAACTCTGTAAAATACAAAAATCCCTATTCTACTTATGCAAAAGCGAAAGGTAAATATGCTTCAATTTTGGACTCATCAGTCACCATGGCACTCCGGCTGGTGAAGATGGAGGCGAAGTCGCCGGTGCGCTCGCCGTCGTGCACGCGTTCTCGCAAAATCATCATAAACAAACACCGCGCGCCATTGTCACTGAGCGGCCACCTTCGGCTGGAAAGGCCAAAGTTGCGCACGCTGAAGAAGGATCCTACAGACTGAGTGGTGCCGGTCGATGAGGACGAGTTCCTCCTGAAGATGGCGCTGGAGGCGTCCCTAAAGGACGCGTCGCCGATGCAAGTCCCCGACGCGTGCGCCTGGTCCAAGGAGGAATGGGAGCTAGAGGATGTCGAACGCGTCTGGCGCCGTCATGATCAGGCAGAGCGACAGGCTGCTCGCGTGCTCACCAGCAGCGCACCTATCAAGGCATGTCGTCGCTCGTCGCTCGATGATAACAATGAAGACAAGGTCGAGCCCTCATCCCAGCCATGGCATTGCAGCGATGCCGGCCATGGAACCTCCCGGCCACCGCAGCCGCCGAGCGACGAAGATAGCGATAATGACGACACCCAAGACACTGACAATGCTGCCTTCTACCGCAACTTCGGCATGTAGTCAGCGCGCCGTCGGCATAGGGTCGTCTGGCTCGTCGACAGCCTCTGCGTCGCGCTCGTCTGGTTCGGGGCCAGTGAGCTCGCATTGCGTCACCGTGCCACTCTGGCTGGTGAAGCGAGAGGCAGAGTTGCTGGTGCGCTCGCCCCCGCACACGTGTTCACGCCGCATCATCATAAATGAACGCCGCACGTCATCGTCATCGAGCGGCCACCTTAGGCTGGCAAGGCCGAAGTTACACACACCGAAGAAGGATCCTGCGGACTGGGCAGTTGTCAACACCCGGATTTTTAATCCGAGATGCCTATTATGTCATACATCACAATCCCAGGATTACCATTTTTGCGAGACATAACAGATTGGATATCACAGTACATCATCCATTACAAACCATACATAAGGTCTTACAGTAATAAGGATCTCATGATCCAGTCTTAATACAACAAGCAGCGGAATAAAAGATAAGCGTAGCGGTGGGGTCCATCTTCAGGGGCACAAGCAATGCTAACAAAGGCAGATAGTCCTAGTTATCATAGCCATCCTGCTGACCATCATCTTGGTAGTCTCCTTCATAGTCTGGCCATGAGAATAGCCAGGGACAAAAGCCATGAGTACTCTTTAAGTACTCGCAAACTACCACTAACAAGTAGTATAGTTCTAAAGTAAAGTGCTAACTCTATGTTTAACTATAAAGTTAAGTTTGAAACCTAAGCTGAGTTCTGAAGCAAAGAAAGATAAAATAAAGTTCTAGAATCACTTAAGTTGGGAAGCTAGTGTCATAGTCACAACTCTGTTGTGTTCAACTCAAGATTCATCATTCCTTTCATAAGTTATTTTGAAAACATCTGACAACGAAACAGTATGGCCATTCCAACTGTCCATAACCACATACGCGGCTATTCGAATAGTTTGACACTCTGCAGAGGTGGTACACTTTCACCACAAGATTCGATACATCTGTCAGGGATAACCCTGAATCATCATACTTAGTATGCAGATAATCAAACATAACCTTTCCTTTACACACCCTAGTATAAGCACCTCTCCTATGAGCATGGCCTCCCAACCATGACCATCTGTTATCTTGGGCGCTGCATAGGTGGACAACATTGAGAGGTAGCCTCAGCTCAAACCTCTCCCGCGAGGGAACTAATACTAATGCATATAAATTTCCAGCTAAGCCTTACCCAATTCAGGTATTGTGGTTGTACGGTAAATTTGGAATGATATCGCATCCGAATCCAACCATCAGTTTTGTAAAAGGGTTAAGGCTCATGCCTCAACATTTTCATCATCATAAACCATTTGTGTTTCTCAACACGTGTCAAAACATCTCAATAGAATGACTCATCATTCCAAGGTTTTCATAATTCATTTTCACCAAGTGTTCCCATCTAAAGTGACTCTAGTTTTTATCTACTCTAGACTACTAAGTTAAGAGTGTTCACTAAGGTGGAAAGATGGGATCAATCTCATGCCATAGAATGACATCTAAAGTTATCTAGATAGGTCAAGTTTTATACTCTTTATGCTACCTTCAAACAAGTAAGGGACTTTGGTAAAGTAAAGGAAGTAAAGCTTGGAAAGTAATACTTGGGGTAGTAATAGTCAAAGTAGTGTGACCAAAGCATGCCTAAAGCCTCTTTGCTCAATCATCTAACTTAATTCTATCTTGCTAAGCATTATACTTGCAAGTGTTAGCTTGCATTATTAATGGTGGGTTGCCTTGGTTGGTGCAGTGGTTGAAGTTTTCTTCCTCCTCTTGATATAACTCCTCCTCCTCGAAAGCTTGGTCGGTACTATCGTCTATAAATACATACGGAGTACACAATCACCAAACAATACTTAACTAGTATAATTTGCACTCTAAGGCACACATTTGATGATGTATTATCATCACAAGCATCACAAGTTTTATTAACTAGTTTCATTCTTTTTATTTAAGAAAAGTAATTTCTACTCATTGAAATTTTACTAAGATTTAATATTCACCACTTAAAATATGGGATCATGTGGACACATGTCATCACCACATATTCTAACATGTGGGAATGTGATTTAAGGGTTGGTTCATAATTACTTTGGTTTAAGTTCAATATTTAATGATTTAAAGTGACTAGAAATGCCTATATAGCATTATTTTGGTAATAGTCCAAAGTCACTGCATGTAAACCTTAATATTATTACATATTAAGATAGGTATGGTTAAATGTGATTTTTGAGAGTTGGAATCAACTCAAAAGCTATCATGGTTGATTTTATAAAAATGTTGCAAGGTGCAAATGCTTCTGTTTTGTTATTTTTACTAGGAGAGATCTCTAACTCTAATTGAATTAAATCCAACAGGCTTGGGTAGGCCTTTTCAATAGCTTTCTAACAAAATTGGAATCACTCCATTGGGTTTTGTAAATCTCTCTGAATTGAATTTCAAACAAGGGGGCAGAACTAGGTTTAAACTAAAATAGAAAAATCCTAATTCAAACTAAATGGGTTGCGCGGGAACGCTAACGGGCTGGCCTAGTGACACTACGCGGCACGGTGCTCAGCTGACAAGGGGGTCCACCGGTCAGAGGCTCATAACACGCGAAGCGGTACGGGGCGATGTGGGCCGTTAGATTAGAACGGGGATCAACGGCTAGGGCTCGTCGTTGACGACAAACAGGTTGTCGGCGAGGTCGAACCCTAGCGGCTCGGTGGGGGGTGCTCAGGGGGCGTACCAGGGCTCCAGCGACGACGGCGAGGCGGGCAAACGGACTGGTAGACGACGGCGAGCTTAGGGGTGGTCGAGGTGGCTCCAGGGGTGGTCGCAATCAGCGGGGTCGTCTCCTCCTCTGCTGCGGGCTCCCCCGGCCAAATTCCGGCGAGCAAGTGCTCGCGCTGCTCCGGCTAGAGGTAGGGAACGGTCAGTGAGGTGAGGGGAGGTGAGTGGTGTTCCAAATGGGACTGGGGGTGGCCTCTATTTATAGGACGATGACGCGACCGAGAGGCATGGGCGGGCGGCTCCAGCGAGGGCTGCACAGCGTGCTAGCGGTGTGGCTCGAGGTAGGGGATGGTGGCTGGTCTCCTGGCGGTGCTCTACGGAGTAAATGTGGGCCTAGGGATGGTGGTATGCGGTCGGGCGGTGTGCACGCTCTGAGCGGCAGAGGCGGCGGTCTCAATGGCGAGCGGTGGCTGTGGTGCGTTGGGCGGTGAACGGGCATGTCTGTGGTGTTCCTGGGGTCGTGGCGGAGCGGTGGACACGGGCTGCAGTCGAGGGGCGGAGTGTACACGTGTGTCGGGCATGGTGCTCTGGCGCGTGCTTGGCATGGTGGTTCCTCGGTGGTCCACGGCTGGGCCTGGCTCGGGGAGGGGACAGAGGGTGGCAGTGAGGTGTGAGCTAGCTAATACACATGGTGAGAGGGAGAGGGATTGTCTGTTGCGGAGGTTGCAAGTTTGGTCGGTGACATAGTGCTCGACATGGCATGGCAATGCCACTAGGGGGTAGGGGATGGGTGCTAAGGGCCTGGTTAGATCAAGAGGGGACATAGGGATTAAATGGAGATCATTTGGGGGCAAAACCTGTAGCATCCCAATTGTCTAACAATTGCAATGCTACTAGCCTAGTCTATATAATGGCTACTTCATATATATAATTGTTGCATCATAATTATATCATGCTCATGTCATCATGCCACCTTGCATTTGAGCATCATATAAAACCCTTTTTGTTTTGGTTCTTCTCTCATATGCATTAATAATTGTATTTGCCTCTTGATATTGTATTTGGTTATTGATATATTGTTTATTGCCCAAGTTGAGTTGGGGGCATATCTTTTATTTAACTCCACCACCTTTCTTGTCATCACCCCATCATTTCCACCATTCCACCATATATGAGCATTGCAATTTATTTGGTTTTACCTCTAGCTCATGTGGGTTGGGATGGATCCAATTCTATTTCCACATGCCCTCATCTTAGCATCACGTTGTTTTCACATTATTGATATATGAGAGCCACATGGCCACCTTTGCATGCCTTGTGAGTGGAACTCTTTTCCTAGCTTCCATATGGATTATTATGGATTTATGCTCATGTGGGGAAATTTTTGGGAATAGTAAGCATCTAGTGGAATATACACACTAGCAAGTCCCAATTATAATCAAATGTGATCATCTCCATCTACTCTCCACTTGGAACTTTCTCTTAAATTCTTTTGCTTAGGCCTTACTCCACATTTTGGAATGCATAAGAATAATGCCATGTAAATAATCTTGTTTTCACAAAATAAGCATGGTATTAATTATTTATGCATGGCCCATGCAAGTACCACCTTTTTCTAGCCTTTTGGTTTTTATTTGAATCTTTGAGTGGATCTGCCCCATATCTCTCTACCCCTTATGCTTGATCTTGCTTGATGCATGCAAGCATCTAAAACCCCATCACCATATCCATCCATGCCATCACCATCTTTTCTTCTCTTCTCTCTTTTGACTATATCTTGCTTGAGCTTGTCATGATCATGCTTGATCTTGCCAAAAGAGAACCACTCCATCTATCTCTCTCTAAACCCTAAACCATACACTCATCTCTCCTCTCTCTTTACCATCCTCTCTAAACCACACCCCCATCTAAACCAAACCCTAGCCACCATATCACCCCTCTCTCTCTCTCTTATCCTCTATCTAAGATCCTCCCTAATCACCTACCCCATCATCACCATACCCCCCTCTCTCCTAAACCCTAACCCGAGCTAACCCTAGTTCCCACCCTCTCTCTCGGCCTCTCTCCTCTCTCACCCTGGCCCCACCCAGCTAGCTACCCCATCCTCCCCAAACCCTAACCGAGCCTAGCTCACCCGAGCCTACCTCCCCTCTCCCTCTCTCCCTGCCGTGCGACCCCACCGGCCCGAGCCTGCCTGGCCTCGCCCTGACCCCACCTGCAGCCCCATGCGCCTGCCCTGCCCTAGCTACCCCAGCCCGATCACATGCTCGTGGGGGAAAGGTGACAACCGAGCCACCTTTGCCACCCCGAACACCCCCACGCCATCTACTCCTCCCTCTCGTTCCTATCTACTCCCTCTCCCTCTTTTCCTCCCCCACACGGCACCACTGCCTCTCCCAGATCCGCCCCAGAGCGCCTCCTCCTTCCCCTCCTACCGCTCCGGCCACCAACAGCCGCCGCCGCCAGCACCTCGACGTCCACGTTGATCCGGCCGTCAAGCGCGTCGAGGAGGTGGCCTGGAAGACCAAGGGCATCCCTCTGCTTCACCCTGGGCACGCCGTCGAGGAGGAGAAGGGATGGAACCGCCGGTACCGCCGCCGCCGACGCGAAACCCTAACCTCGCCGTCCGTCTGCGTCGTCGCTGATCGACCGCTCCCAGCTCTGATCCGTCTCCACCGACCAACCCTCGGTGAGCGTACGAAGCTCCCAGACATCCTCTTAGCCGCCGTTGCTTCCCGTAGTCGCCGGACATTCCGTCGAACGCCCTCGGTGCGCCGGCGAGCGCGTGCGCCTGCTCGTTGCTGCATCGCAGAAGAACACCTAGCCGTGCCACGCTCACCCTGCATCAACCCCCGCCTAGCCCAGTGGTCACCGCCCCTGCGTGCAAGCCCCAGGTCATGGGATCGAATCCCCCGTACCGCGCGCGCTGCCGCTGACAGTTTCGTCAGAGAAGAGAGGAAGAGAAATAGTACCGCGACGCCTTTTTGCAAACAGCCCCCTAGCTTTTTATCTGCCCAACCCGCACTCCTCGCTAGCCCCACCTGTCAGCTGCCTGGCCTTCTTGCAGTTAAGCCCCCCAGATCTTAGGCCCTCAACCCGCACTCCATCTCGGTCCCACCTGCCAGCCTCTGTGAGTGCGATCTCTGTCATGTGGGCCGCAGCCGGATGGCCCCACCTCGCAGTCGCACGAGCTAGGCATAGCCCCAGTGCGAAAAGTTTCTGCGCGCGAGTCCCAGTCAGCAGATGGCCCACCCGACAGTGACTCTGGCTAGGTCCGGGCTGGGTAACAAAAGTCTGTCTGTTTTCTGATTTAATTTCAAACTTTTTCAAATTAATTTAAATTCAAATTTCAAATCTGTTTTCAAATAACTTTTAAAATATAAATCCAAATAATACAAATAATATATGTTTTGAAATCAGAAAACTGTGAGGAATTCAAATATGCCCTTCAAATTATATTTTGAACACTTAAAATTTCAAGTTGATTTAAATTACAATAAAATGCCCTTTTTCCTTAATAAATTAATAACTTTTGTGTTATAACTCCAAATTTAACAAATGATATGTCTAAAATGATTAGCTCGACGAGACCTTTCTGTTTATGCATTCCTTGTTCTGTATTGCAGCATGCATCATATAAATATAATGTGTACAGCAACTTATATGAGGTTAAAATGGGGCCAAAACTCAATAAAATGATTTATTATTGTATTCCACACCTCACCCATGCCATGCTACTTTATTGCCATGCAAATTGTGCATCATTCATCATGGCATGATTGTTTGCTTGTCGCATTTTATTCATATGCTTGTGCACTTTATTTATGTTGGCCCTTGTTTGTTTGGTTCTTCTTCGAATAGACGCTGAGCAGGGGATATATCAAGAAACCCAGGAGCACTACCCAGATCCTTCTCTCGCTTCAACTGAGCTGCCAGGCAAGCACTACCACATGCTTGCATACATATAGTACCTACTGCCTCTATCTTATTCTTGCATCATTGAGTCGCGATTGCATTAAATTGAATCCCAAGTATTGCATAGCCTTTACTTTTAAACCCCACCGAAGCTTGTTCCTCCATCCCATGAGCCATTACTACAGGAGTTGTTTGAGCCATGCGAGTCGTAGAACAGCATGTGTAGGGTATGTGAGTGTCAGATGGATAATGAGGTACCTAAACAACTTAACCTAAGTAGTAATGGGATAACTAATGAAAGTGGCATCGGTGAGCCATATTCGCTATTTGGTTTTTCAGGCTCACTTGTGTCCCGTAGGACCCCGAGTACTTGATTCCTGTTCCTTGAATATTCGCGCTATCCACATCCGGGAGGCTTATGAACCCCTCTGAGCCAGAGCTTGATTCATTCTTATTTCTTGGGGCCACAAACTAGTTTGAGGTTTTATTTACTATCCTGTACTTATGCCATGCTTTACTGCTTTATTTAAATTGTGCGAGGTACTGCACATGTACTGTTTAGGGCCGTGACACGTTTTCGCTGTATCGATAAGCCCAGTCACATTTTCGGGTTCCCAGTCGTTTACAGCCGTCCCCAAAAACCTTGAGTCCGTCTCGTAGCCGGCCAGCTTCGTTGCGGGTAGCTTAATGGGGTGGCCCCCTGAAATATTTCTGAATCCTGTGATCGCTTTGTCGTGACTGCCTCGTTGGGTTTTGATTTGGTTTTTCCGAGGTTGATCGAGTGTGTGTTGCTATTTGTGCACCCCTGCAGGGTAAAACTTTCTGAAAGCCGTGTCCGCGGTTATGGACGACTTGGAGCATAGTTTCTCGATCATAGACAAGCATAACTAAAGTACCGCTTTTAATTTGACTAAGTAACTGACTAGTAAATAGTGCAACACTCATGGAATGGTTAATAAAACTGCCAACGGATGGGGGGTTGTTTGTCCGCTTCCTCGTCGGTAAGCGAGGAGGAGGATGGATCTGTTGATATTACTGGTATAACTGTTGTTATTAATTCACGGACATCCGTCTATCTCTGGTTAGGCGGATGATTAGCGAGTATCTATAGAATTGTTAGGGTTTATCTTTTGCTGCAATTGTGTCACCCCAGGTTGTGTCCCCTTTAGAGGCATAAAGACTTGCTGAGTACCCCTAGGGTCTCACACGATAAATTGTTTGATTCAGATGAACAGGTAAACTCGCAAGATGGATACTGGGTGGAGGAGACGGACGATGTGGGCAACGATCATTCGGTGTAGAGATTCCGGGAACGGGGATCCGTGAGATCTGTGGGCGGGATGTGTTTATTTATGGGGCATCTTATGCCGATTTGCTTCTTATCCGTACTCGGATTTTGTTTTCCGCTTCCGCCTGATACTCTGATGTTTGATGTATGAGGAGATATCCTAAACTATTATATCTATCTAGGATATTTGGATCTTGCCGTATGGCATTGCAATATTTCCTTTCTTTTTAGATGGAATGACTCTGAGAACCATTGTATGGTGGCTTGCATACATACTCATTTGTGTATGTAGTTGATCCCTTCGCCTGCCGATTACGCCGCCTGTTCTTGTCCCGATGTTTGGAAATGGTTGGGACGGCCGAAAGGTCTACCTGTGAGTGGCATTTGGGCCCCACCGTACTATTTCAACCATTTCTGCTCATCCAGGCTTGTAACTAGGAGCGTAATTCACCGAGGTAGTTACAAAACCCTGTTGCAAACAGTGAGCTAGGATTAGAGTGTAAACCCTGCCTGCCATGTGTTTGTGGAAATGGCCGCAAGAACTTTATTTTTGAATTTTGAAAAGATTTTTGGTGGGTGTGCTAGGCATAAGCTTGAGACTCTATGGGTGCTTAGGTTTTGAAATTTGAGCTTGTATGAGTGGTTTTTGAAATAGTGGGATCTTCCCATATGAAAAAGATTCAATTTTCAAATGCCATTTAAATTTAGTGTTTGAATGTTTTTGGCAGATCACAAAGTGGGCCTTGGTACAACATTATGTGTACTAGCAAGGGGTGCAAATATCCACAATTGTTTCTGTTAGGTTTTGAGTACTAGGAATAGCCAAAGTAGGCATGGTGATTAAAATGGCACAAATGACCATTCACTTCTTTTATCCATTTTGATTTGTTTTTCTTTGGGATTTGTTTGGGAATGATCTAGATGATGTTTATTTCACCTAAGAATCATTTTACAAGCAATGGATCACTTAAACATGGCAATTCAAAACAACTCCTATTTAAATGCACACACATATGAATGCTTTAATATTTTTAATTGGAAAAGTTTTTGTTTACCCTAATTTTTGATGATTTGGATCTTAATAACCTTGGATTAAAGTTTTGGGATGTTACAAACCTTCCCCCTTAAACAAAATCTCGTCCCGAGATTTACAAAGAAACTAGGAACTAAAGAGATCTGGGAACTCTGTCCTAATGTAATCTTCTCGCTCCCAAGTGGCGTCGTCTTCGGTATGGTTGCTCCATTGAATCTTGAGAAACTTGATACTCCTGGTCCTGGTGGTTCTATAAGCTTCTTCTAAGATACGGATGGGCACTTCACGATATGTCAGGTCATTGTTGATCTCCACAGCTCGGTGATCGATGTTCTTGAAAACTTCAGTCTTCTCTGGTACTTCCAGGCATTTGCGAAGTAACGAGATATGGAACACATTATGGATGGCTGACATCTCTTTAGGTAGTTCCATTTGATACGATACTTCTCCTCGACGGTTCAGAATCTTGAAGGGTCTGATATATCTGGGGGCTAACTTTCCTTTCAGACTAAAGCGTTGGGTTCCTTTCAATGGCGAAACCTTGAGATATACAAAATCTCCGACATTGAAAGTCAGGTCTCTCCTTCTCTTGTCAGCATAACTCTTTTGTCTGGATTGGGCGGTCTTGAGGTGCTCACGGACTTTGTGAACCTTCTCTTTGGCTTCTCGGAGAACGTCGGGTCCAAAGATCTGACTCTCTCCTACTTGCGACCAATTCAAAGGGGTACGACACTTTCTTCCATATAGGAATTCAAATGGTGCCATCTACAAACTAGCTTGATAACTGTTGTTATATGAGAATTCTGCGAAAGGCAGGCAGTCTTCCCATTTTGATCCATACTCTAACACACACGCTCTTAACATATCTTCTAAGATCTGGTTGACTCTCTCAGTCTATCCATCAGCTTGTGGGTGATAAGCGGTGCTAAAATTCAACTTGGTTCCCAATCCTTCCTCAACTTTTTGCCAAAATCTCGAGGTAAACTGGGTTCCTCGATTTGATACTATGGTCTTGGGGGTTCCATGAAGACTAACAATCCTAGCACTGTACAGCTCTGCTAGCTTCGCACTATGGTAGGTTGTCTTGACAGGGATAAAGTGAGCTACCTTGGACAGTCTATCAACTATGACCCAGATTGAGTCATTTCCCCTACTGGAAGTAGGTAAACCGGTGATAAAGTCCATTCCGATGGAATCCCATTTCCATTCTGGAATCTGCAATGGTTGCAACAGTCCTGCAGGTCTCTGATGCTCCGCTTTGACTCTTTGACAAATGTCACACTTGGCAATGTAGGTTCCGATTTCTCTCTTCATCTTGTGCCACCAAAATTGCTCTTTCAGGTCTTGATACATCTTCGTTCCTCCGGGGTGGATAGAATAAAGAGTATCATGAGCTTCCTTCATGATAACTTGCTTCAACTCCGAATCTACTGGCACACAGATACGTCCTTTGTACCACAGAACTCCTTCTTCGTCTTCTGTGAATCCATGTACCTTTCCTGTACCAATACGACGTTTGATTCCGTCGATACTTTCATTTCCCTTCTGGGCTTCCTTGATTTGGCTAATCAAAGTGGGTTGAATTTCAATGCTAGCTAAGAATCCTTTGCTAACTAATTCAGTTCTGAACTGCTCCAACTCTTCATACAAACTTGGTTGCTTCTCCTTGATCATGGTGTTAAGACTGCAAGGTAATCTGCTAAGAGCATCCGCTACCACATTGGCTTTGCCGGGGTGATAGTGAATGTCAAGGTCATAATCCTTGATTAACTCTATCCATCTCCTTTGACTCATATTCAGCTCCTTCTGAGTGAAAATATACTTCAAGCTTTTGTGATCTGAGTAAATCTCACAGCGATTACCCATCAGATAATGACGCCATGTCTTCAATGTCAAATCTACGGCTGCTAATTCAAGATCATGGGTTGGATAGTTCTGCTCGTGCTGCTTCAGTTGTCGAGACAGATAAGCGATGACTTTGCCTTCTTGCATCAATACACATCCTAGACCAATCTTGGATGCATCACAATATACATCAAACGACTTCTTGATATCTGGCATGATCAATATTGGGGCTGATATCAATCTCTTCTTCAGCTCCTGAAAACTAGCTTCACACTTGTCTTTCCATTCAAACTTCTTGTCCTTCTTCAACAATTGGGTCATGGGTCTGGCGATTCTCGAAAATCCTTCTACGAACTTGTGGTAATATCCCGCTAATCCGAGAAATGCACGGACTTGGGTTTGAGTGGTTAGGGCTTCCCATGCTTCGACATCTTTGATCTTGGCAGGATCAATAGAGACTCCTCCGTCAGACACAATATGTCCTAGGAATCCTACTTCTTTCAGTCAAAACTCACACTTGCTGAACTTGGCATATAACCGGTGCTCTCTCAGGGTTTCTAGGATGATTCTCAGATGTTGCTCATGCTCTTCTTTTGACTTGGAGTAGATAAGGATGTCGTCGATAAACACAACTACAAACTTATCTAGGAAATTCATAAAGATCTTATTCATGAGGTTCATGAAATAAGCAGGGGCATTGGTTAATCCAAAAGACATAACCGTATACTCGTATAAACCATAGCGAGTAGTAAAGGCGGTCTTCGGAATATCCGTTGTACGAATCTTAAGTTGGTGATAACCAGTCCTAAGATCAATCTTTGAGAATACCTGGGCTCCAGTCAACTGATCAAATAGATCCTCTATCTTTGGCAAAGGGTACTTGTTCTTGATGGTGACGTCATTCAACTTTCTGTAATCTGTGCACAGACGGTTGCCTCCATCTTTCTTGTTGACGAATAACACGAGTGATCTCCATGGTGAAGCGCTTGGTTGAATCAAGCCTGTTGCTAACATGGAATCTAACTGCTTCTTCAGTTCCACTAATTCTGAGGGGTTCATGCTATAGGGTCTCTGGGCTATGGGTCCGGTTCCGGGGATTAGTTCGATAATGAACTCAATATCCCTATCCGGGGGCATACCTGGCAATTCATCTGGGAATACGTCGGGGTATTCATAGACTACTCTTACTTGGTCTATGGTGGGTAGGGCTAGACTCTTGTTGCACTTGAATTGACGAGGTAAGGTTTCAGTGATATGCTCTACTGTTACTCTAGAGCTACTGGTCATGGTGATGGCTTTCTTAGCACAATCTATCATTCCTTTATGCCTTGACATCTAGTCCATACCTAGTACTACTTCCACTCCTTTGGTTCCAAGTACTATTAGGTTGGCATAAAAATCTATCCCATGTATACTGATAGGCACAACCTTGCAAATTTTTCTAGCTTTTGTAGTTGAACCGGGGATTTGAACTATCATGACATGCCTCAGGTTGGTTGGGTGAATCTTACTAGTGCATGCAAATTCTTCGGTGGCAAATGAATGCGATGCTCCCGAATCAAACAATACTCTTGCTAAAACTAAGTTGACAGAAAACATACCCAGCACTACATCTGGCGCTTCTTGGGTTTCCTCGGCGTTCATGTGGAAGAGACGACCGTTGCGGTTGTGAGGGTTCCTTGGGGCAAATCTTCTTCCTGGTTGAACACGACGCTGCTGTTGAGCTGGGGCATTCACATTGGCAGTGGCTGCAGTCTTCTTGGGACACTCATTGGAATAGTGGCCCTTCACTCCACACTCGAAACAAGTGATCTGGGACTTGTCTTTTGCTGCGACGGGCACAACATTGCTGCCAGTTCTGGGTGCAGTGTTGTTGTTGTTTCTCTTGGGAGGTGCATGGTTGAAATTGTTGGTGTTGCCGGAGTTGTTGTTGTTTCCTCCGGAATTCACATTGCCTCCGCTATGGTTGGGGTAGCTTGGGCGAGACATTGGGGGTCGGTTGTTCCTTGGTGCATATCTTGGTGAGGGGTTGGGACGGTACTTCTAGTGACTGCTGGATCCAGATTGCTGCATCATACGACGTTTGCGGTTGTCGTTTGCCTGGTTAATCTTCCCTTCCATCTGAATGGCAGAGTCGACTAGCTCTTCGAGATCCTGGAAACAGATGTTGACGAGGACAGTCTGCATCTCATCATGTAGTCCGTTCAAGAATCTCTCCTTCTTCTTGGCCTCTGTGTTGATCTCATCAGGTGCATATCTGGCAAGTGACAGGAATCTGTCACGGTACTCCACCACAGTCATCCTGCCTTGCTTCAACTCACGGAACTCATCCCTCATTCTGTTGACTAGATCTTGCGGCACGTGGGTGTGGCTGAACTTGATTTTGAAGGCTTCCCATGTCATCACTTGACCATGGTTCATGTTACGGATACTAGTCCACCAAGCTCTTGCATCCCCCGCCAGATAGTGGGTGGCAAAGAGAACTTTCTCGTTGTCGTCAACTCCTACAACTTCTAAGTTGTTTTCCATGGTCTGTAACCAGTCATCAGCATCTAGTGGGTTTTCAGCTTGGTTGAAGATTGGGGCATTGGTATTCTGGAAGTTTTTGAGTTTGGATCCATGGTGATCCTGGTTTCCATGGTTCTGGTTGTTGAGAGCCATCTGGGCGATCTGCTGTAATGTTGCTAAGTTAGCTTGGCGCTCTGCCCTGCTTGCTTCTCTGTCTGCGATGAGATTCTGCAAGATCTGCAGCATTGGGTCTTGCGACGAGCTGCTCCCTCCTTAGTTTCCACGAGTCATCTGAAGATTGAGGTAGATAAAGGGGTAAGAGGGAAAGTTCTAAGGTTCATGGTTTTGGTTTCAAGCTAAAACTTCGAGTTTGACTCCGGTTTTGCAACTAACTTCATTTCATTCATGCAAGCATACGATACAAACACACACCACAACAATCAAAGGAAAACAGATGGTTTGAAGAACCATTCTGCAAGCTACGATACAGTGGGACCAATACATCTCATGCTACGACAGTGCTCTAGTGCATCTACTCATCGTCGATGAAGTCGGAGTCCTCATCATCAGTGTAGAAGTCCACATCATCCTCCTCCAGAAAGTCATCATCATTGCTGAGGTAAGAATCCATATCTCCCTGGATGTCTTCACCCTCCTCTTCTTCCTCCTTTGCTGCAAGCTGAGCTTCTTGCTCCTTGACGGTCTTCTCAAGGTCGGCCACCTTCTTGCAAAGACGGGCGATGGTACGATCCTTCTTCTCGCGCTAGAGGCGAAGAGACTGGCGGTCCTTGACTAGCAGTGAGAAAGTCTGGGCCTTCTGGGCGGCAATGGCACGGTTGTGGTTGGCGAACTCCCTAGCATTGTCCAACTCCTTCTGGCGATCGTACAGCAAGAAGTCAAGTTTCTCCACTTGACGCTTCAGCTCGGGGTGACTTGGCATCTCCATTGGCATTCCCATGAAGTCACGTCTTGCATAGTGAGCAAAACGGCTTCCCTGGAGTTGGTTGACACCAAGGGCACATAGACGTGCGAGAGCTTCATGCATTGCCCTGGCTAATCCATCTAGCCAGTTATTCTCTCTCACGGAGAACTGAATTCTTCCGGACGTTGGTGCTTCGATGCTTCCTCTAAGATCAGTGGTGACTAGCCACTTTAAATCTCCTCCTGGGGGTCCTAGAAGTTGAGCTCCAAGAAACTCCGGATGTGGGCGTCCCAATAACTTCGACAGTGAATCCAGATCCCTCTTGAAGATCATCTAACCTCCATTTCCCAACTGGTAGAACTTGCTGAACCGAGTCTCCATCTACAATAATTAAGGATGAGGAAATTAGTGAAGTGATCAAGTGTGTCAATTTTTAAGTAGTAATGTAAGAATTTCGAGGACATGAATTTTTGAGAAAGAATGAATTCCCAAGGATAAGAGAGGAAGTAGTTTTTCATAAATACTCACTTTGGTTTGGAAATTAAGATTTTGTTTGGACGTCCATTCTAACTAGGGTCTCCTATGGTCAGGATGGCTCTGATACCAACTTGTCAACACCCGGATTTTTAATCCCAGATGCCTGTTATGTCATACATCGCAATCCCAGGATTACCATTTTTGCGAGACATAACAGATTGGATATCACAGTACATCGTCCATTACAAACCATACATAAGGTCTTACACAAATAAGGATCTCATGATCCAGTCTTAATAAAACAAGCAGCGGAATAAAAGAGAAGCGTAGCGGTGGGGTCCATCTTCAGGGGCACAGGAAATGCTGACGAAGGCAGATAGTCCTAGTTATCATAGCCGTCCTACTGACCATCATCTTGGTAGTCTCCTTCATAGTCTGGCCATGAGAATAGCCAGGGACAAAAGCCATGAGTACTCTTTAAGTACTCGCAAACTACCACTAACAAGTAGTATAGTTCTAAAGTAAAGTGCTAACTCTATGTTTAACTATAAAGTTAAGTTTGAAACCTAAGCTGAGTTCTGAAGCAAAGAAAGATAAAATAAAGTTCTAGAATCACTTAAGTTGGGAAGCTAGTGTCATAGTCACAACTCCGTTGTGTTCAAGTCAAGATTCATCATTCCTTTCATAAGTTATTTTGAAAACATCTGACAACGAAACAGTATGGCCATTCCAACTGTCCATAACCACATACGCGGCTATTCGAATAGTTTGACACTCTGCAGAGGTGGTACACTTTCACCACAAGATTCGATACATCTGTCAGGGATAACCCTGAATCATCATACTTAGTATGCATATAATCAAACATAACCTTTCCTTTACACACCCTAGTATAAGGACCTCTCCTATGAGCATGGCCTCCCAACCATGACCATCTGTCATCTTGGGCACTACATAGGTGGACAACATTGAGAGGTAGCCTCAGATCAAACCTCTCCCACGAGGGAACTAATACTAATGCATATAAATTTCCGGCTAAGCCTTACCCAATTCAGGTATTGTGGTTGTACGGTAAATTTGGAATGGTATCGCATCCGAATCCAACCATCAGTTTTGTAAAAGGGTTAAGGCTCATGCCTCAACATTTTCATCATCATAAACCATTTGTGTTTCTCAACACATGTCAAAACATCTCAATAGAAGGACTCATCATTCCAAGGTTTTCATAATTCATTTTCACCAAGTGTTCCCATCTAAAGTGACTCCAGTTTTTATCTACTCTAGACTACTAAGTTAAGAGTGTTCACTAAGGTGGAAAGATGGGATCAATCTCATGCCATAGAATGACATCTAAAGTTATCTAGATAGGTCAAGTTTTATACTCTTTATTCTACCTTCAAACAAGTAAGGGACTTTGGTAAAGTAAAGGAAGTAAAGCTTGGAAAGTAATAGTCAAAGTAGTGTGACCAAAGCATGCCTAAAGCCTCTTTGCTCAATCATCTAACTTAATTCTAGCTTGCTAAGCATTATACTTGCAAGTGTTAGCTTGCATTGTTAATGGTGGCTTGCCTTGGTTGGTGCAGTGGTTGAAGTTTTCTTCCTCCTCTTGATAGAACTCCTCCTCCTCGAAAGCTTGGTCGGTACTATCGTCTATAAATACAGACGGAGTACACAATCACCAAACAATACTTAACTAGTCTAATTTGCACTCTAAGGCACAGATTTGATGATCTATTATCATCACAAGCATCACAAGTTTTATTAACTAGTTTCATTCTTTTTTATTTAAGAAAAGTAATTTCTACTCATTGAAATTTTACTAAGATTTAACATTCACCACTTAAAATATGGGATCATGTGGACACATGTCATCACCACATATTCTAACATGTGGGAATGTGATTTAAGGGTTGGTTCATAATTACTTTGGTTTAAGTTCAATATTTAATGATTTAAAGTGACTAGAAATGCCTATATAGCATTATTTTGGTACTAGTCCAAAGTCACTGCATGTAAACCTTAATATTATTACATATTCAGATAGGTATGGTTAAATGTGATTTTTGAGAGTTGGAATCAACTCAAAAGCTATCATGGTTGATTTTATAAAAATGTTGCAAGGTGCAAATGCTTCTGTTTTGTTATTTTTACTAGGAGAGATCTCTAACTCTAATTGAATTAAATCCAACAGGCTTGGGTAGGCCTTTTCAATAGCTTTCTAACAAAATTGGAATCACTCCATTGGGATTTGTAAATCTCTCTGAATTGAATTTCAAACAAGGGGGCATAACTAGGTTTAAACTAAAATAGAAAAATCCTAATTCAAACTAAATGGGTTGCGCGGGAACGCTAACGGGCTGGCCTAGTGACACTACGCGGCACGGTGCTCAGCTGACAAGGGGGTCCACCGGTCAGAGGCTCATAACACGCGAAGAGGTACGGGGCGATGTGGGCCGTTAGATTAGAACAGGGATCAACGACTAGGGCTCGTCGTCGACGACGAACAGGTTATCGGCGAGGTCGAACCCTAGCGGCTCGGTGGGGGTGCTCAAGGGGCGTACCAGGGCTCCAGCAACGACGGCGAGGCGGGCAAACGGACTGGTAGACGACGGCGAGCTTAGGGGTGGTCGAGGTGGCTCCAGGGGTGGTCGCAATCAGCAGGGCCTTCTCCTCCTCTGCTGCGGGCTCCTCCGGCCAAAATTTGGCGAGCAAGTGCTCGCACTGCTCCGGCTAGAGGTGGGGAACGGTCAGTGAGGTGAGGGGAGGTGAGTGGTGTGCCGAATGGGGCTGGGGGTGGCCTCTATTTATAGGACGACGACGTGACCGAGAGGCATGGGCGGGCGGCTCCGGCAAGGGCTGCACAACGTGCTAGCGGCGTGGCTCGAGGTAGGGGACGATGGCTGGTCTCCTGGCGGTGCTCTACCACTCTGAGCGGCAGAGGCGGCGGTCTCAACGGCGAGCGGTGGCTGTGGTGCGTTGGGGGCGAACGGGCATGTCTGCAGTGTTCGTGGGGTCGTGGAGAAGCGGTGGACGCGGGCTGCGGTCGATGGGCGGAGTGTACACGCGTGTTGGGCGCGGCGCTCTGACGCGTGCTTGGCATGGTGCAGACGCACTGGGCGCGGTGGTTCCTTGGTGGTACACGGCTTGGCCTGGCTCGGGGAGGGGACAGAGGGTGGCGGTGAGGTGTGAGCTAGCTACTAGACATGGTGAGAGGGAGAGGGATTGTCTGCTACGGCGGTTGCAAGTTTGGCCGGCGACATGGTGCTCGGCATGGCATGACAATGCCACTAGGGGGTAGGGGATGGGTGCTAAGGGCCTGGTTAGATCAAGAGGGGACAGAGGGATTAAATGGAGATCATTTGGGGGCAAAACCCTGTTGCAAACAGTGAGCTAGGATTAGAGTGTAAACCCTGCCTGCCATGTGTTTGTGGAAATGGCCGCAAGAACTTTATTTTTGAATTTTGAAAAGAGTTTTGGTGGGTGTGCTAGGCATAAGCTTGAGACTCTGTGGGTGCTTGGGTTTTGAAATTTGAGCTTGTTTGAGTGGTTTTTGAAATAGTGGGATCTTCCCATATGAAATAGATTCAATTTTCAAATGCCATTTAAATTTAGTGTTTGAATGTTTTTGGCAGATCACAAAGTGGGCCTTGGTACAACATTATGTGTACTAGCAAGGGGTGCAAAGATCCACAATTGTTTCTGTTAGGTTTTGAGTACTAGGAATAGCCAAAGTAGGCATGTTGATTAAAATGGCACAAATGACCATTCACTTCTTTTATTCATTTTGATTTGTTTTTCTTTGGGTTTTATTTGGGAATGATCTAGATGATGTTTATTTCACCCAAGAATCATTTTACAAGTAATGGATCACTTAAACATGGCAATTCAAAACAACTCCTATTTAAATGCACACACATATGAATGCTTTAATATTTTTAATTGGAAAAGTTTTTATTAACCCTAATTTTTGATGATTTGGATCCTAATAACCTTGGATTAAAGTTTTGGGATGTTACAACAGTGCCGATCGACGAGGACGAGTTCCTCCTGAAGATGACGTTGGAGGCGTCCCTGAACGACTGCCGATGTAGGCCCCCGACACGTGCGCCTGGTCTAGGGCGGACTGGGAGCTGGAGGATGCCGAACGCGTTCGGCGCCTTCATGATTAGGCAGATACTGTCAGGCCGCGTGCGCGTTCACCGGCAGCGCGCCTATCAAGGCGTGCCACTTGTTGTGCTCGACGATGATGATGAAGACGAGGTCGGTCCCTCATCACAGTCATGGAATTGTGGCAACACCGGCCAGGGCAGTGATACGTCCATAACGTATCTATAATTTTTGATGGTTTTATTCTAATAATATGCTTTTGATACTCCTTTTTATATAAAGTTTATGATTTATTTGGACTAACCTACTAATAGTTGCCAAAGTGCACAATGTTCTTGTTTTACACTTTGATGTGTAGGAATTAACAAGAATACAAGTGGAAACCTTGTTGGAGTCAAATTGTGATTTTCCAGAAATCTGTCTCAGAACTCTTTTTCAAGATGGTCACGTTTCGGGTCGAAGACGGTGTCAAACGGAAAACTCTTAACTACAAAGTTGTTGGAAGTTTTGCGACAAACCTAATTCGCCCAGGCCATCTCCACCCACGAATTTGCAGCCACCAAAGCCACGTTTTTTCCTCCCCCGTGGATCCCATCTCCATGGGGAAGGGCTCCCAAGAAGCCATGAAGGAAGGGTGCTAAGGGCGGTGCTCCCCTGTGATACCGACGGCGGGGAAGGAGTCCTCCGCGCTGTCGCCGGCGCCGCCACCGCCTCTTCACCATCTTCACCGCCATCTCCATCGCCATTGCTTATTCCCATGATGAGGAGGGAGTAGTTCTTCCTCGAGGCTAAGGGTTCTACCGATAGCTATGTGTTCATCTCTCTCTATGCATGATCATATTGTGATCATGAGCTTTGTAATCAAGTAGATCTACCTTGCTACTCAAGTGCTTTAATAGATCTCTGTTCTCCCCATGTGTGTGAAAGTGACAGCGTGCACACCATGGTGGCACTTAGGCTAGAGATTACAAATACTTGTTATGAGTTATATTTGGAGTTGGATGTTGCTATGAAATTGTGGTGTTTGTTGGAACCATATAGAGCTCAAGGTGACAGTGTGGGGTTATCTAGATAGGGAAAGCAAACTTTGAGGAGTGCTGTTATAGCCCTACCATGGATTAGAGTGTCCAACCGGAGAGTAGTATTATGAAGAGAATATATTTATATGAGAGTGTTCACTAGTGAAAGTATGATCCCCAGGCCTTGTTTCTAAGCATTGAAACACCGTTTGCAACTAGATCTATTACATGTTTGCTTGCTGCCATCTTTATTTCAGTTTGTCTTTAGTCTCTTCCACGCCATCAAGCTATTTTCTGGCGCCGTTGTCTTATATCCATACCACTTGTATTTCACTATCTCTTCGCTGAACTAGTGCACATATACACCTGACAAGTGTATTGGGTATGTAGGGGACACAAGAGACTTCTTGTATCTTGATTGCAGGGTTGCTTGAGAGGGATACCTTTGACCACTTCCTCCCTGAGTTCGATAAACCTTGGGTGATCCACTTAAGGGAAACTTGTTGCTGTTCTACAAACCTCTGCACTTGGAGGCCCAACAACTGTCTACAAGAATAGAAGTGCGTAGACATCAGGCAGCTCCCGGCCACCGTAGCCGCCGAGCGACGATGACGACGACGGCACCCAGGACGCCGACTACACCTTCTACCACAACTTCGACTGTAGTCAGTGCGCCGTCGGCATAGGCTATTTACTTACTATTTCCGATGTTTTTTTAGTTTTTATTAGTCTACTGCAGTCAAAATTTGGGTATATGTCCGAATTTGACATAATATGTACGAACTCGCCTATATTTTAATGCAATCGCTCGAACTAGTATAAAATTCGCCATCTTTTTCTCAAACTTTCGCCGAACTTTCAAATTCTCGAGAACTCGCTTGGAAACACAACTGGGAGAAAGGCTATCCCAGGCTGAAAGTTCCATCCATCCGGCGCTAAATAGCGTCGAGTTTCATCCTGGGAACACTGAACGGTTGGAGATACTCCTATAATCAATGGCAACAGTTTTAGTATTTTGCGGTTGTTAACCTCTACCGCAAAATGCAGCAGTTTCTGCAAAATGCAACACGTCTGCAGCATCACCACCTTATTTCAACGCATTTTCGATACATATGAACACAAACTTGCAAGGAAGTGGTGGTAAAAATATATAAATTACAATAGTACTTAATTTATTACATGTCAACATAAATAGTTTACCCATAGTTTAAGTACCACACAAATCATCGAGCAACATCATGAAGTTTATCTCAACCAACAACAACAAACATAGAAATAAAATAAGAACTAATTTTGGCACCATGCCAAGCCCACAACTCCTCAATGAGGTCCTTCTGAAGCTCCTCGTGCACATATAAGTCTCTAATGTCTTGGTAAGCTTCTAGAAAATGAGAAATGCGGTGTACATTCCTTTGTGGCCGAACTTGTCGCTCCATCAAGTCATAGCCACCATAGACCTCTTCTCTACCACGCTCATATTGAATGATCATATTATACATGATCACACAAGCCATCATGATGTACCACAATATCTCTTGATCCCAAAATCGAGCAGGACCTCTAACAATAGCAAATTGGATTTGTAAATTCCTAAATACCCACTCTACATCTTTCCTAGTCGCGGCTTTAGAATTGTGGAAATGAAGTTCTTTCTTACCATCAGGTGCAATAAGGGGGCTTCACAAATGTTGCCCACTTAGGGTAGATGTCATATGCAAGGTAGTATCCCATCTTGTATGTGTGGTTGTTGGCTACAAACTCTGCCGCTAGAGTCTCAACATTGGATAGCATGGTAAAAAGGTGGAGGTCGTTGAAGAACGTTGATGTAACAGGGTATGCCAAAGAAAGCATGCTATATCCAAGTCTCATAGGTTGCCACAGTGTTGACTCGTGTATTAACGAGCTCGATAGGGAACCCCAAGAGGAAGGTATGATGAGCACAGCAGTAAGTTTTCCCTCAGTTATGAAACCAAGGTTATCAATCCAGTAGGAGCAAGGTAACACCCCAAAGGTGTAGCTAGCTAAACTTTGGCAGGGCGCACTACCGGTGCCAGCAACAATGTGGAGACCTGCACAACACAACCACAGAACTCTGTCCCCAACTTACGATGAGGTTGTCAATCTCACCGGTTTTGCTGAAAACAAAGGATTAAACGTATCGAATGGAAAAAAGTAATAGTTTGCAGAAAGTAAACACAAAGCAGTAAACAGTTGATTGTAGATTGATAGTAAAAGAAAGGACCGGGGTCCATAGTTCACTAGAGGTGGCTCTCCTTAAGATAGATGACATGTTGGGTGAACAAATTACAGCGGGGCAATTGACAAACATCGAGAAAGCATACAAGCATATACTAGTCATCTTGACTCCTTTGAGATTTGATTGGGCATTACAACATTATACATAGACCGCCATCCAAGTGCATCTATGACTAATAATCCACCTTCAGGTTTTCATCCGAACCCCCTCCAGTATTAAGTTGCAAGCAACGGATAATTGCATTACGAATTGCGTGTAAAGTAAACAATACGATTGTTCTATGAACAAAGGATTGTTGTTTTCTCCCTAGTAGCAACAGCACATCTAGTACCTTAGAGATTTCTGTCACTTCCCTAGATTACTAGAGGCATGAACCCACTATCGAGCATAAATACTAACTCTTGGAGTTGCTAGCATCTACTTGGCCAAGATAGCTACTAACAACGGAAAGCATGCAAGATCACAAATAGCAAAGACATGATAGAATCAATAATCAATCTGAAATAGCATCTCAATATCCATCGGATCCCCGCAAACACAACATGCAGAATTACAAATAGATGATCTTGATCATGAACGGAGCTCAGAAGATCTAGACATGATAGCACAAAGTAGGAGAACCCGTAGTCCAGAGATGAACTACTCACGCATCACACCGGAGGCTTGCATGATGATGAAGAAGGCCTCGAAGGTGAATTCCCCTCTCTGGCAGGGTGCCGTGAAGAGCTTCAGATCCCTCCCGATCTAGGGATGGAGATGACGGTGGCTACAGACTCTTTCGTGGAATTTTGATCGGGTACTTAGGGTTTCTAAATTGGAGGCAATATATAGGCGGAAGGAGAGGTCGAGGGGGTGCCTAGGGCGGCCAGACCACCCCCTGGCGTGGGCCAGGCCTGGCCGCACGGCCAGGTGGTGTGGCCGGGCCCCAGCCCTCTCCGTCTCGTATTCTGGCTCCAGGTGTCCCTCGGTGAAAAACTGACTTTGGCTTTTGTCCCGTCCAATTCCGAGAATATTCATTTTCTAACTTTCCTGGAACTAAAAATAGCAGAAAACAGGCAGCTGGCACTGTGGCTCTTATTAATAGGTTAGTCCAAGAAATCACATGAAAAGTACTCCAAAGTGTGGACAAAACATAAGAAAGTAGATAAACATAATCATGGAACATACAAGATACGTTAGCAACGTATCACACAACCTTTAAAATGATGGTGGAATCCTTCTTGTGCCCTCTAAACTGTCCATGCCATGTTGTAGGATAGTTCTTCCACCTCTAATGCATGCAATAGATTAAGCCTATCATCCCTGGAAATCTGTGGGCCTTGTTCATCTCTAAGATTCTTGTGGTGTCTTTAGCATTGAGGACTCGCAAAAACTCTGCTCCATATGCTCGCACCATTGCAACAACAAAGTGTTTGATGCACTTGATACTCTGGCTCTCACTCATCGCCAAATGATCATCCACAAGATCAGCCGGGATGCCATATGCCATCTGCCTCAACGCATCAGTCACCTTTTGGTAGGTGTTATGGCCAAGTTACCCAGCGACATTCCTTCTTTGCTCGAAGAAGCGATCTTGCTTCTTCATCCGCGTGATAATTTGTCTAAACAAGTTGGTAGACATCTGAAACCGTTGGCGAAAATGCTTCTCCGAGAAAATTGGATTGGGGTTGAAGTTCATGTTATGGGCCACCTAGTATTTGCATTTGTTTGGTTTGGGCCTGTCTAACCGACTAGTTGCAGGACCCCTATATAAAGGAGCCAGGCGCCTAGGGTTTAGGGGAGTTCACAATTAAGATTTAGACATTGTGTCAGACGGGTTGTGTATCATCCCTCCAGGGGACGGCGACGCCCATTATCTAGCGTATTGAGTGATTATTGTGAAGGTTCTTGTGTGCATCAAGGATTATTGAGCTGTGGTTTGGGTTATGTTTATCAATATGTTGCTTGCTAGATTCTTTCCTCTTCTTTAGGTTGCATTCATCGTGTAATCAAGATATTTCCTACCTGGTTGACTGATGAGTGCATATTTGCATCATGTTTTATATTATTGTTTTGCATTATAGTGGTAGGATCTTGGTATTTTACGGCGTTCGCGTGCACATTTTATGTCTATTTTCACCAGGATCAGGATAGATGATGAATACAATAGACACAATTCTTGGAGCAGTTGTATTAGGGAGAAAATGAGTAAAAAACAACGTAAATCGCTTATTTGGGAAATATCAATAACACCAAAAGAAAACCCGAAGCAATCGAGGCATCCAAAAGGTTTAACAACCAACTATACGACGGGAATTAATTTTTCGACTGTATAGTTCCAGCTGTATAGTTGGCGCCGCCACCGCCTCCTCAAATAGTTTCACCCTGTGCAACTGGATCGGAGAGACAACATACAAAACACCCAGAAATCACCAAAAACCTCACCTCCGGAAGGAATCTGGAGGGGGAACTTGCCCAAGGGAGCCATCTTTGCCTACGCAGATCTAGGAGGCCAAGGCATCGATCTTCATCTTCATCAACCGCTGCACCACCATCATCTCCATCCATCCCATCTTCACCCCATCTAGATCTTGTTGTAATTTCCGTACTCGTTGTGGATTTATACAAGAACTATTCATTTACAATTGTTTCCATTACCATTGCCATGATGTTGATTGCCTCCATGTCTGAGTAGATTATTAGTTCTTGGGGAGATGGAGAAACCCTAGCATATGATTGAGATAAGATAGAGATTATTATGTTATACATCATTATGTGTATTTGTTAATTGTCTTCATCTTGATGTTGGGAGTTGTGCACCTCTTAATATTTGCCTCTTATGGGGACACGATGAAGGGGATTACTTGTTGGTAGACGGAGGGATGATAGCACTTACTGTGATTATAAAGCTGTTGTCATTCTTTACGTACTAACTTAGGGAAACAAGGAGAACTCATAAAGCCATGTCCATGCCACGGGAAAAATCCCTTAATTGCGGGATAATATGATTGATGTCGTTTATCTGTCAGCTGTGGTTATGAAGGATGATGTGAGCAGTGGTTGCTGCCTATTTGTCCATATATGGAGCTCCTCCCACATACATACATATCATGAGAATATTTTTTATAATAATCTTGATTGCTTAGTCTAAATTGCTAGCGGTGTATCCACCACTCTCTGAGAATGCCTTTTCCCTATTGCAGTTCCAAGCTCTTTTACACACACGATTCTTACTTTCTGCATTAAGTTTTACTTGAATTTAATTGCTTCATTCAATCAAAAAACCCCAAAAATAATTCTGCTTTTCTTGCATCTCGAAATTATTCCTTAAGTACTTCGTTTAGTTTTTGTTAAAAGCATTTTAGTCTTTCGCCTACTGCTCCTTGTGGGATCGATATTTTATTTCGAAACTAGCTACAAACAATCTGTGCACTTGCAGTCATCAAGCTATTTTCTGGCGCCATTGCTGGGATCTTAGCGCTATAAGTCACTTTACTTTTAGTTATTTACTTTCGTTGTACTAATTTTTAATTTAAGTTGCAGGACTGCAAAAATGGACAACACTCAGCACTTAATCCAGCTTGAGGCAGTAAGGAAAATGGGTTCGCCCATGGAATTGAGATCCCCAGCAGTAAGTTTTCCCTCAGTTATGACTGCCAGTAAAAGCATAAATCCAGATGGAATTGAGATCCACCCTTTATTATTTGAACTACTACACTCTAGGAAATTTGCAGGAACCGATCAAGAGAGTCCATATGGACACTTACATTTTTTGAAGATGTTCTTGGTTCCTTTATATTCAACAACCGTAATCTTGATATGGTTAAAGCCCAGTTGTTTAGACAAACTCTCTCTAATAATGTTTACGACTGGTATAGATCTTTTTGTGCAGAAGCACCAAGGACTTGGACGGAATTGACAACCAATTTCCTATCAAAATATTACTTAGAAAGCAAAGCTCACAGGATGAGAGGTATTATTATCAGTTTCAAAAATAGTCCTGATGAGAGTTTGTATGAAGGGTATCTAAGGTACAAGAGCTATCTAGATAATTACCCCCATCATTGTTTGCCTGATTGGTTAATCACTCACACTTTTTATGGAGGGCTTAATAATAAAAATAGAACAAACCTAGACACCGCTTCTAATGGTAGTTTGCTATCTTATACCTATGATGAAGCCTGGAAATTAATAATGAAAATGAGGGAGGCAACGGAAAATCTTAAAAATGAGGAGAACATTACAAATAGTTTTTCTGAATATGCTCGTGTTAATGATTTCCTTGCATATGAAAGGACTTGTGCAATGGTTAAAACCCTTGGTATTGATTCGTACTCAGTAAAGAAAATTATTGAGAATTATGCAGGGCATTTACAGGTACCTACAGAATGGAAACCCCATAAACCCCTTGAAGAAAAGAAGCGTGCAAGAGAAAGTGCGCTAATGGAAGAGTTCTCCTCTGCACCTATTCAAGAGAATATCAAGAAAAAGCAAAAAGAGGAAGAACAAATAAAGAGAAGATTAAAGAAACCAGAAAAGAACCCCGAAGCTACCAATATAAATAATGTTATATTGAAGGATCTTATGGAAGCACGAACAATTGATAATGAAGTGGTTATTCTAGACTTTCAAACCTCAGAATTCATTAAAGGTAAGGTACGAGGTAATGAAACTTCTAAACCTATGACTCCTATATATTGTGGAGAAACTTTCTTATATGGAATTTGTGAGTCGACTTCCACTATAAACATTATGCCTTCATCACTTTATGAGGAACTTCGCTACAATTTAAATAATCCAGATGTGGAACCGGTAGACACTACTATTAAATTGTCTAATAGAACTAATATAAAATCGGAAGGTGTTATTCGAAATATCTATGTCTTTATTGGATCACTCATGTACCCCCTTGATTTTCATATCGTTGATATGCCTCGAGATTCTTTTTGTCCTATTCTTTTAAGCAGGCCTTTTGTTTTCATAACCAAAGCTCGAATTGATAATAAGAAGGAGACTATTTCAATGATGTTTGGAGAATAGGAAATGACATTCCACTTCGCCAAACTAAAGAAGAGGCCATATGAAGTGGAAGATATCAAGGAAGAGAAAACGATTACCGAGCTGGCCGCAATTCATTTCGGTACTCCACAAGATGAATTAGAGAGGAGCCTAGTTAATTAGGAGGAAGCACCAGATGATGAGGAGAGAGAAGACATGGATGATTACCTTGATTCAGTTCCGAAAGCACAAAATCCACATGAGTATGAAGAACTAGTAAGAAAAGGAGATGAAGCACCTCCGCCAATTGAATTGAAACAACTTCCAGACGATATGAGGTATGAGTATTTAGAGAATTAAAATAAATGTCCTGTTATTATTAGTAAAAATCTATTAGAAAATGAAACAAATAAACTCATTTCAATCTTGATTAAGCATCGTGAAGCCTTTGGATATACTCTGAGTGATATTAAAGGAATAGATCCATCTACTGTAACACATAAGATTACCATGCTTGATGATGTTAAACCTATAGTTGATACACAAACAAGGCTTAATCTGAAAATGAAGGAAGTAGTAAGAAAAGAGGTTATATGCTTATTAGATGGTGGCATAATATATCATATATTTGACAGTAAGTGGGTTACCTAGCTCATTGCATACCAAGACAAGGGGGTCTTGATGCTGCTATGAATGAGGATGGTGAGCTAGTTCCTATAAAACCTACTGTTGGATATCGCATGTGCATCGATTTTTGGAAACTAAACTGCGAGACATGGAAAAATCATAAACCTATACCATTTATGGATAAAATTTTAGAAAGACTTAGTAATAATTCTTATTTTTGTTTTCTTGATGGTGATTCTGGATATTCTCAAATTGCATACAATCGGAAGATCAAGAGAAAACAACTTTCACTTGCCCTTATGGCACATATGCTTATAGATTAATTCCATTTGGCTTATGTAATACAGCTGTGACTTTTCAAGAATGTATTTTAAAAATCTTTGATGACCTTGTTGAGAAGACTATGGAAGTTCTAACAAATGATTTTGTTGTTTGTGGAACAACATTTGATAATTGCCTCTACAATTTAACCAAAGTTTTGCAGAGATGTAGGCAATCAAATTTGGTTTTGAATTGGGAACAATGCCGTTTCATGGAAAGAGAAGGTAAAGTTTTTGGGCATAAGGTTTCGGAAAAGGGTTTAGAAATAGATAAAACTAGTATAAATGCTATAGAGAATCTTCCAATAACTTAGGATATAAAAAACTTAAAAATGTTTCTGGGACATGCAGGTTTTTATAAGCATTTTATAGAAGATTTTGCTAAAATAGTTATGCCTCTCACCAACCTTCTTGAGAGAGAAACTCCATTCTACTTAGATCATGACTGCATTGCAGCTTTTGAGAACCTTAAAAAAAATTAGTTTCAGCACCCATCATGCAATCTCCAAAATGGGAAGAACCTTTCAAAATCATGTGTGATGCTAGTGATTATGCTTTAGGGGTTGTGTTAGGATAGCGAGACGGAAAGAATTTAAATATTATTTATTATGCTAGTAGAACTCTTAATAAGATTCAAAAAAATTATGCTACTACAGAAAAAGAGTTCCTAGCTATAATTTTTGCTTGTGACAGATTTAAATCTTACATCATTAATTCTAAGGTAATAGTTCATACGGATCACCAAGCTTTGTGTCACCTCCTTGTGAAAAAGGATCCAAAGCCCAGGTTGATTAGGTGGGTTTTATTACTACAAGAATATGATTTGCAAATAGTAGATAGGAGGGGTAAGGATAATCTGGTAGCATATCATCTCTCTAGGATGGAGGGAATAATTACTAACCCCATACCTATAAATGAGTCATTTCCAGGAGAATATTTAGCAAATGTTGAAATTGTTGATCCTTGGTTTGCGGATTATGCTAACTATCTCGCAGTAAAATTTGTACCTCCTAGTATGACAAGAAATCAAAGAATGAAATTCTTTAATGATCTTAAATATTATTTTTGGGATGATCTGTTTCTATATCGTCATGGACCTAACGGAATGATTCGGAAGTGTGTTCCTAACCATGAAATGAATGCAATTTTGCAAGCTTGTCATGATAGCCCGTATGGAGGACGTCATGCAGGAATGCGAACTGTAGCAAAGGTACTTCAATCCGAATTCTATTGGCCCACCCTGCTTAAGGACACACACATGTATGTAGAGAATTGTGATGCTTGCCAAAGAAGGGATAATATAGGTAGGAGACAAGAGATGGCAATGAATTATAGTCTTATAATCGAACCCTTTGATGTATGGGGAATGGATTACATGGGACCTTTTATAGAATCAAATAGTTACACTCATATTCTTGTTGCTGTCGATTATGTTACTAAATGGGTTGAAGCTATTCCAATAAGCCATGTAGATGCAGCTGCCTTAGTGAAGATGGTCAAGGATGTTATATTCCCCAGGTTTGGAGTTTCTAGATTTTTAATCACTGACGGTGGTTCTAATTTTATGAAAGGAACTTTTAGGAAAATTCTCTGCAAATATGGAGTAACTCACCGTGTTGCTTCACCATATCATCCTCAAACGAGTGGTCAAGTGGAACTCTCCAATAGAGAATTAAAGACCATACTCGAGAAGACGGTGGACAAATCAAGAAAAGATTGGTCATACAAGTTAAATGACACTCTATGGGCATACCGTACAACGTTTAAAAATCCAATGGGTATGACACCTTATAAGATGGTATATAGTAAGGCATGCCATTTACCTTTAGAATTGGAACACAAAGCTTTTTGGGCGATCAAGAACCTAAACTATGATCTTAAAGCAGCAGGAGAAAAATGTTTATTAGATATTCATGCTTTAGATGAGTTTAGAAGTGAGGCTTATGAGAATGCTAGATTGTTTAAAGAAAAAGTTAAAAGATGGCATGATAGAAAAATAGAAAATAAGGCCTTTAAAAGTGGACACAAGGTGTTGCTCTATAATTCTCGTCTTAAGTTGTTTCTAGGAAAGCTCAGATCAAAGTGGGAAGGCCCCTATATAGTTGAAGAAGCTTATTCATCAGGAGTAGTGAAGCTCCAAGGAAAAACACCCTCTCTTTCATGGGTGGTAAATGGACAACACTTGAAGCATTATCGAGCAAAAGAAGATATAAGTGCAGTCACCATACAAGTGATCACCCCATAAGAGGTGATTAAGCAAAGATATACAAGGAATGGCAACTGCAAGAAGGATGGAATCGAGACGAAAAGAGCAACACTATGATCAAGCTATTGACCATAAAAGAGCACTTCATGGGGAGGCAACCCATGCGAATTAAAGGTTTGAGTAAGTTTTTTTAAAATTCAATTAAGTTTTAATTGAGCTTGTGTCAAATAAGGAACATTTAAAGCTCTAGCGAAGAAAAAGAAGATTGATAATGCTAAAATCCTGTTCAAGGGGTTCTAATAGTGGTCGAAAATTTCAGCTCTCATTTTTCCATCAAAACTTGACATTTCATTAAGTTTCAGATTAATAAAGAATTCTCGGAGAAGTGATACGTTGCAAAAGTATCTATAATTTTTGATGTTCCATGCTTGTTTTATATATACTTTCTTATGTTTTGTCCACACTTTGGAGTATTTTATACACTTTCTTGAACTAACCTATTAACAAGATGCCACAGTGCCAGCTGCCTGTTTTCTGCTGTTTTTGGTTCCAGGAAAGTCAGAAAATGAATATTCTCGGAATTGGATGGGACAAAAGCCAAACTCAATATTTCATCGAGGGGGACACGGAGCCAGAAGACGAGATGGAGAGGGGCCAGAGGCCGGCCACACCACCTAGCAGCGCAGCCAGGCCTGGCCCATGCCAGGGGGTGGTGTGGCCGCCTAGGGCACCCCCTCGGCCTCCCCTTTCACCTATATATTGCCTCCAATACAGAAACCCTAAGTACCTGATCAAAATTCCATGAAAGAGTCTATAGCTGCCGCCATATCCATCCCTAGATCGGGAGGGATCTGAAGCTCTTCCCAGCACCCTGTTAGAGGGGAGAATTCACCCTGGAGGCCTTCTTCATCACCATGACTGCCTCTAGTGTGATGAGTGAGTAGTTCATCCCTAGACTACGGGTCCATGTAGTAGCTAGATGGTTGGTTCTTCTCCTTTGTGCTACCATGTCTAGATCTTGTGAGCTCCGTTCATGATCAAGATCATCTATTTGTAATCTTACATGTTGTGTTTGCGGGGATCCAATGGATATTGAGATGCTATTTCAGATTGATTATTGATTCTACCATGTCTTTGTTATTTGTGATCTTGCATGCTCTCTGTTGTTAGTAGCTATCGTGGCCGAGTAGATGCTAGCAACTCCAAGAGGGAGTATTTATGCTCGATACTGGGTTCATGCCTCTAGGAATCTGGGGAAGTGACAGAAATCTCTAAGGTACTAGATGTGCTGTTGCTACTAGGGAGAAAACAACAATCCTTTGTTCATAGAACAACCGTATTGTTTACTTTACACACAATGCTTAATGCAATTATCTATTGCTTGCAACTTAATACTGGAGGGGGTTCGTATAATAACCTAAAGGTGGATTATTAGTCATAGATGCAGTTGGATTATGGTCTATGTATAATGTTGTAATGCCCAATCAAATATCATAGGAGTCAAGATGATTAGTATATGCATGTATGCTTTCTCGATGTATGTCAATTGCCCCGTTGTAATTTGTTCACCCAACATGTCATCTATCTTAAGGAGAATCACCACTAGTGAACTATGGACCCCGGTCCTTTCTTTTACCATCAATCTACAGTCTATTTAATGTTTTCTGTTTACTTTCTGCAAGCAATTACTATCTTCCACACAATACGTTTAATCCTTTGTTTTCAGCAAAACCGGTGAGATTGACAACCTCACCGAGTTGGAGGCAAAGTTCTGTGATTGTGTTGTGCGGGATTCTAAGTTGGAAACAACACCTTGGAGGTGTTTTCTTGCTCCTACTGGTTCGATAACCTTGGTTTCATAACTGAGGGAAAACTTGTTGCTATACTCATCATACCTTCCTCTTGGGGTTCCCCAACGAGCTCAACATATTGAGTAAGCAAGACTTTTTCTGGCGCCGTGTAGCATCCCATGTGTCTAACATATGTAATGCTACATGGTCTAGTAATATAATTGCTACTTCCTGCATATAATTGTTGCATCATAATTATATCATGCTCATGTCATCATGCCACCTTGCATTTGAGCATCATATAAAACCCTTTTCATTTGGTTCTTATCCCATATGCATTATTAATTGTATTTGCCTCTTGATATATTGTAATTGGTTCTTGAAAAATGCTTGATGCCCAAGTTGAGTTGGGGGCATATCTTTTATTCAACTCCACCACCTTTCTTGTCACCACATTATAATTCCACCATCCAACTAAATATGAGCTTTGCATCTTATTTGGGTTTACCTCTAGCTCATGTGGGTTGGGATGAATCCTCTTCTATTTTCCACATGCTCCCATATATGCACCATATTGTTTTCACATTATTGATATATGAGGAGCCACATGGCCACCTTTGCATGCTATGTGAGTGGTACCCCTTTTCAAGCTTCCATATGGATTATTATGAATGTATGCTCATGTTGGGATATTTTTGAGGCTATTATTCATCTAGTGGAACATACACACTAGCAGGGCCAAATTATATTCAAATTTGAGCATCTCCATCTACTCCACTTGGAACATCTTTCTAATTCTTTTAGCTTGGCCTTACTCCATGGAATGCATATGTATAAATGCCATGATTATTTATTTTTGTTTTCACAAAATTAAACAGGGCATCTACTAATCATGCATGGGCCATGCAGATCTCTACCATCTCTTCTCCTTGGGTTTTTCTTTGTTTTTGGAAGTGGATCTTGTCTTTTGGGAATCAAACCAAGTGTATCTTGTTCTTTTGTTGAGCTCCACCATTTTTCTCTCTCACCCTCACCTTCCTCTCCTTTTCACCCTCCATCCATGCATGATCAAGTGTGATCATAGTTAAACCCCTACCCTAAACCCCCTCTCTCTAATCCTCTCTCTAAACCCTAACCCTAACCAACCTCTTGCCATGCCACCCTCACCACCCTACTCTCACCATGCCGAGGCATCTCTCACTCCCTCTCTCTGCCGGCAAGGCCCACCCCAGCTCTCTCTCTCCCCATGCCGAAGCTACCCCCCTCCTATCCAACCCTAGCCGAGCTCCCTCCTACCCTAGCTCCAACCCGTTCCTCTCTCTCTCTCTCTCTCTCTCTCCCTCTCTCCCTGCCATGCAGCCCCACCAGCCCGAGCCTGGCCTCTCTCCCGGCCGAGCCCCACCTGCAGCTGCCTGCCCTAGCCCCCCACGACATGCACGTGAGGGAGAGGCAAAAGGTGGCCGAGGCCACCTTTTTCCTCAACTCGAGCCCCCACGGCACCTCTCCCTCGCCCTCCTTCTTATCCTCCCCCTGACGCCCCTGTCGTACCAAAACCCTCCCCCTGGCCTCGCGCCGCAGACCCATTCCCCTTCCCTTCTACCTCCAAACCACCCCGGCGCACCACCATCGGCCTCCTCCATCTCCTCGACAAAACAGCCAGCGGCGTGGCGATCTTGGTTGTCGGGGAAGCGGAGGTGATCCACGTCGTCGGCCCTGCGTGCCCCAGCGAGGAGGAGACGGTCCCCGCTCGCCACTGGATGTTGACGGCCACCGCAAACCCTAACCTCGCCGGCGTCTGCATCCTCGCCGCTACGTCGCTTCCCAGCCCGATCCATCATTGTCGTCCACCTCGCGGTGAGCTGGCCTCCCTCTCTGACATCCTCTCTCTCTCCGTCGCGATCTGGTCCCGCTGATCGTTTCGCCAAACACTCTCTGTGCGCCGGCGGCCGCTGCTTCGGTTCGTCACCGCGCCGCAACACGCCTTAGCTAGCCTCCGTTCGCCCTCCTGTCGACATCCCTACCTCTACCGCACTGGTTCCGCCTCCCGGTGCACGCGCCCCGCATCACGGGTTCGATCCCCCACGCCGTGTCGTTTATCTGTCGACCACGGACCTGTCAGTCTGTTCGGGGAGATAAACAGTGGGTTCAGTTGGCACTTTACAAATCCCCCCCACACCTTTTATTTTTGCCTAAACCCGCGATACTCTAGGTCCACCAGTCAGCCTCCCTGTTCTTTTTACGGAAAGCGCCCCGGGTTTTCTGAGCGTCAACCCGCGGCCCCCTCCGTGCCACGTGGCCGCCCCCTTCCACGCCTCTGACGTATGGGCCTGTTCCACCTGCGAGCCCACCGGTCGGTGACTGTGGCTGGCGACACCGCGGTGCAAAAAGTTTCCACCGCACCGTTTTCACCAGGTCAACCCGGGCCCAGCCGTCGGTGACTGTGGCTAGGTATGACCTGGGTGTAAAAAGTTTCTGTGTATATCTGTTTTAATAAAACAATTTCAGAAATGTTTAGATACAAATTTAAATCTGTTTTTAATAACTTTTAAATTGTAATTCCAAATACTACAAATGATATATGTTTTGGAATCAGAAAAATGTGAAGAATTCAAATATGCCATTCAGAATATCTTTTGGGCAAATTAAATTTTCGAAATTGTTTAAATGCAATAAAAATGCCTTTTCTTAAGTAATTAATGACTTTAATTCTACAACTCCAAATTCGACATATAATATGTGTAAATCGATCAGCACGACGAGCCCGTTCTAACTATGCATTCCATGTTCTGATTTGCAGCATGCATATAAATATAAAGTATACAGCAACTTATATGGGAGCAAAACATGGCTAAAACTCAATAAAATGCTTTATTCTCGTACCCCACACCTCACCCATGCCATGCTACATTATTGCCATGTAAATTTTGCATCATTCATCATGGCATGCTTGTTTGCTTGTCGCATTTTAATTCATATGCTTGTGCACTTTATTTATGTTGGCCCTTGTTTGTTTGGTTCTTCGTTGAATAGACGCCGAGCAGGGAAAATACCAGGAATCCCAGGAGTACTACCCAGATCCTTCTCTCGCTTCAACTGAGATGCCAGGCAAGCACTACCACATGCTTGCATACATATAGTACCTATTGCCTCTATCTTATTCTTGCATCATTGAGTCACGATTGCATTAAATTGAATCCCAAGTACTGCATAGCCTTTACTTTTAAACCCTACCGAAGCTTGTTCCTCCATCCCATGAGCCATTACTACAGGAGTTGTTTGAGCCATGCGAGTTGTAGAACAGCATGTGTAGGGTATGTGAGTGTCTGATGGATAACGAGGTACCTAAACAACTTAACCTGAGTAGTAATGGGATAACTAATGAAAGAGGCACTGGTGGGCAATATCTGCTATTTGGTTTTTCATGCTCACTTGTGTCCCGTAGGACCCCGAGTACTTGATTCCTATTCCTTGACTATTCGCACTATCCACATCCGGGAGGCCTTATGGACCCTCCTGAGCCAGAGCTTGATTCATTTCTATTTCTTGGGGCCACAAGTAGTTTGGGGCTTTATTACTATCCTGTACTTATGCCATGCTTTACTGCTTTATTTAAGATTGTGCGAGGAGCACCTGTACTGTTTAAGAATGTGGAATGTTTTCGCGGTATCGACAAGCCCAGTCACATTTTCGGGTTCCCAGTCGTTTACAGCCATTGACGCAAACCTTGGGTCCGTCTCGGAGCCGACCAAATTTGTTGCGGGTAGCTTAATGGGGTGGCCCCCTGAAATATTTCTGAATCCTGTGATCGCTTTGTCGTGAATGCCTCGTTGGGTTTTGATTTAGTTTTTCCGAGGTTGATCGAGTGTGTGTTGCTATTTGTGCACCCCTGCAGGGTAAATCTTTCTGAAAGCCATGTCCGCGGTTATGGACGACTTGGAGCACAGTTTTTCGATCATAGACAAGTATAACTAAAGTACCGCTTTTAATTTGACTAAGTACCTGACTAGTAAATAGCGCAATACTCATGGAATGGTTAATAAAACTGCTAGCGGATGGGTTGTTCGTCCACTTTCTTGTTGGTAAACGAGAAGGAGGATGGATCTATTAATTATACTGTTATAACTGTTGTTACTAATTAACGGACATCCGTCTATCATTGGTTAGGCGGATGGTTAGCGAGTATCTATAGACTTGTTAGTTATTATCTTTTGCTGCAATTGCGTCACCCCAGATTTATGTCCCCTTTAGAGGCATAAAGAATTGCTGAGTACCCCTAGGGTCTCACACGATAAATTGTTTGATTCAGATGAACAGGTGTATTCGCAAGATGGATACTGGGTGGAGGAGACGGATGATGTTGGCAACGATCACTCGGTGTAGATATTTCAGGGATGGGGATCCGCGAGATCTGTGGGCGGGATGTGTTTATTTATGTGGCATCTTATGCCGATTTGCTTCTTATCCGTACTCGGATCTTGTTTTCCGCTACCGCCTGATACTCTGATGTTTGATGTATGAGGAGCTATCCTAAACTATTATCTCTATCTAGGATATTTGGATCTTGCCGTATGGTGTTGCGATATTTCTATTTCTTTTAGATGGAATGGCTCTGAAAACTGTTGTATGGTGGCTTGCATACATACTCACTTGTGTATGTAGTTGATCACTTCGCCTGCCGATTACGCCGCTCGTTCTTGTCCCGATGTTCTGGAAGTGGTTAGGACGGCCGACAGGTCTACCCGTGAGTGGCCCCTGGGCCCCACCGTACTATTTTAACCACTTTCGCTCATCCAGGCATGCAACTTAGAGCTTAATTCACCGAGGTAGTTAAAATTGGTATCAGAGCCATCCCGCCCTTCAGGGTCTCAGCCAAATGGTCGTTGTCAGTCTAGCAAATATTTTGGTAGTTATGTATACTAGGGAAAAACAAAAACGTGAGAGTAGGACTGCTTCCATTTTTCTTCTTACCCACCCACCCACCCTTTTTCTGGTAAGGAAGTGTAACGTTTTCAATCCTCTTCTAAAAATTCAAACTAGGATTCACGTGTTCTGGGTTCCGTAGTACCATAGGTTGTGTGTGTGTGTGTCCTTGTCTATCTGTTGCATCCAACATGTTATCACTATCTGCCTTTTGGTTATCAACTATTGGTACATTCCATACCGACAGGCCTTTGTAAACCGACGCGATCTATCTGATTCGTTGTATACCGGTGTGATCTGTCTTACTCTTTGTTATCCGACGCTATCTTGTTTGGGGTGTTCGTTTCCGTAGTTACTAATCTTTAGGTTCATCTTAAAAAGAAGGTGTTGGGATATGTGTTTTACTTATTCATGTGCGGAGTAATGATTTGAGTGCGGGATGGAGTCGCGACCATACCACTACTTTTATCATTCGCTCTTGTATATTGAATTGGTAGAGTTACTAAACTTGATTCGTTAAGTGGTTTTGCGCATACAGTGGTATTTTAATGCCGAATTTTGCGGAATTTTTTTCTTTGTTAGCTTGTGTACCACACTCCTTGTTCAGTCGTGTGCGATATGCTTAATATCTTGTAGGTGCTTTGAACTTTGTTGATATTTTAATATCATCTTAGTAATTTGTATCCTTTAATTTTGGTTAATTCCATTTTGGTACTATTTTGGATTATTATTATTCTCCATTATGGTACTGACTTGTGTTTTATATCAATCACAGGATGGCACCACCACGCCGTTCTGAGGAGGACATACCACCTGAATTGGTGGCTGCGTTGGCAAGTATTGCTAATGCCTTGGGAGCAATGCAGCAGAACCAGCAGCGATTTGAAGAAAGTGTCAGGAGGAATGAGTTTGTTCCGCTACCTCCACCTCCCAAGCGAGGAGACATCAAGAGTTTTCTGAAGTTCAACCCCCGCCACTTTGAGGTGTCTGATCAGCCTCTGGACGCAGATGATTGGTTGCGTGAGATGCCAAGGTTACTGATGACTGCTGATGTTCCTGAGCAAGAATGGGTAAAATGTGCCACTCACCTTCTGAAGGGAGATGCAGCTCTGTGGTGGGAGAATTACCTGAAGGCAAACCACTCTGAGTTTCAGCCTACTTGGGAGCAGTTCACTGGGGCTTTCAAAGAGCAATATCTGTTAGAAATTGTCATGGAAAGGATGAAGGAAGTGTTTCTCAACCTCAAGCAGGGCAATGACAATGTCAATACCTATATCAGGAACTTCATGAACCTTTCTCGGTATGGTGGCGATGAGATCTCTGATGACAAGAAGAAGCAAAAGAGGTTCAGACAAGGGCTCAATGCATCAGTCAAATATGCAATCACTCATGCAAGGCCGGGGTCTTTTCTAGAACTCCAACATACAGCTCTGCAGGAAGAAGCAAGTAGGCAAGTGTTCGAGGAGTCCAAGAAACACAGCCGTGATGCAGCAAGCTCTTCAGCTATGACAGCTCCTTCTAAGCGCCGCGTGTGGGTTCCTAACACCCCACCGTCGCTCCCGGCTCCACCAAGACCTTCAAGCTACACGGCAAGGCCACCAAACTCCTTCGCTGCTGCTCCCAGGGGCTACAACTACCCTGGAGCGCCTGGCGGAGTCCCTGGCTACGCTGCTCCACGTCCACCTGGTGCCTGTTACACCTATGGAAACACTGGGCATCAACACTGGAATTGTCCAATGAACAACAAAGCTCTTCCACCACCACCTCCAAGACCTGCGGCAAGCTCTTCTATGGTTCATGCACCTCCACCGCGGGCTCTCAACATCAACACCAAGCCCGGGTCTACGGTTGCTCGTGCCAACTGTGTCAACGTCGCTCAAGCTGAGCATGCACCTGGAGTTGTGATGGGTAAGCTTCCCGTTAACTCAGTTCCTGCACGAGTTTTGTTTGATTATGGTGCATCGCATTCTTTTGTGTCTCACAAATTTGCAAATGAGCATGAGCTAGCTATAGACCAGCTGGATAAAAAGTTAATGGTTCTTTCTCCCGGGGCAAGAATGCTATCTACCAAGATCAACCATGGCAATCAAATTGAGATTGGTGGTTCTTTTTTTCTGGCCTCATTGATCATTCTCGGCAACTCTGACATTGATGTTATCTTGGGCATGGATTGGTTAACAACAAATGCAGCTGTGATTGATTATGCTGAACGCTCGGTTTCTCTGAAAATTCCTGAAGGCCATATAGTCTATTCTCCAAGTCTGACTCCTGCAATTCAGCTTTTCTCTTTGGCGGCTCTGAATGATGATGCTATGGAAGCTATTCAGAGTGTTTCGGTGGTCTGTGAGTTCCCAGATGTTTTTCCTGAAGAGTTGCCAGGTATGCCTCCTGATCGAGAGGTCGAGTTTGTGATTGAACTTGAACCTGGAACCGCTACTATCTCCAAGCGGCCTTATAAAATGGGTCCTGCTGAGTTGGCTGAACTCAAACGTTAGCTTGATGAACAAGAGAAGTTGGGTTTCATTCAGCACAGTACTTCTTCTTGGGGTAGCCCAACCATCTTTGTGAAGAAGCGAGACAAGACTGATAGACTTTGTGTGGACTATCGGGCTCTCAATGCTAAAACCATCAAGAATAAATATCCCCTTCCGCGGATTAATGATCTCTTCGATTAGCTAGCTGGAGCTGTGGTATTCTCTAAGCTTGATTTGAGAAGTGGATATCATCAAATCTACTGTTCTTCTTTGCTACGTATCCTCTCTTTGATCTCATCTCATCCTTTCTTTCCCTAGCTTCCTTATATGCTAAAAGAAGCTTCTTTGAAGAGCCTAGAAGTGGCTTTAACACAAGCCCCTGACATTGACTATAGGACTGGTGGGTGGTGGATTAGCCTCAGAAGGTGGTTCGCCAGGTCCAAGAAGGTATGGAAAAGGCATTATAGGTTTGATTCACTCAAGGTTTTGAACAACAAGTTAGGTAAACCACCAGTTAATACCAACCACGGTTGACTTGATTTTCGATAGATTGAAATGCTTTCAAATTCAGCATGGTTGTGAGATTAATCGTACCCACCCGTCTAGGTCACCTGCGAGACTCGCTAATATACTACTTTCTTTCAGGCAATGAAAAAAAGATGGTTTCTAGTACCTCACTAACCACTGCTCGCGAGAAGCATGGGGAGAGTCTAGATAGAAGGGTTTTCCATAATGGTGGTTCGTTGCCTCACCGTAATAAGTGCCTTAGTACTTTCGAGTCTAAGGGGCGTGAGTTAGAGGCACAATATTCTTTCTATACAGTCAACTAGCAGCCCTAGCTAATTGGGCATCAATCACTATTTCTCTAAGTCATAACTAGTACCTCCCTTGTGGCGAAACCAATGGTTCACTTGACCGACCAACCGACCCAATAGTAGGAGTAGGCGGCTGGCTTCTTATGTGAAGAGAACGGATGGAGAAACAGATGCGCGAAACTTGGAAAGCTTCGTTTTCCTAACCCAACCTAAGCATAATGAGCTGGTTATTTGAGTATCGAAGCTGTCGAGTGTTCCATTCTTTCGTATGTAGACCCTAGCGAAGAAGGAGAATTCGAAATGGAACTAGTCGAACACGCATAAGATACCGGTTTTAGGCAGAACCCCGGGTTAAATAAAGTAGTAAAGGAGCCCAATCAAAGACTTATCCGCCACCATAACCAACTAGCTACGTAGATGAATTATCCTTGCGTTCAGCTAGCAAACCCATCCACTAGAGCTTGAACCCATGCTTGCTCAAACCATCTGTTTTCTCTTCTAACGAGCATGGCTTCCCTGTCACCTACACTAGAGACGTCTCAACAGTTTAGTTTATTCATAAGCCTAGTACACAAGGAGGGTTTTAGCACGCACTAGCTGTACTGTAGTATGATCTGGTATCAGCTGCTGTCTCTCCTTGCTATTAGAGTTTAGTATAGGTCGCCTCAAACTCAAACAAAAATGGGTGCACAGTTCTACTGCGTCTTATCGAATAGTGCTTTTGAGTCAAAGTGCAATCACCATTTCATGTACACCATCTTTGTCAACACTGGAAAGTGGCTGTTGGCATACGAGCCAAGGAAATGAGAATACCGCCCGTTCTATCTAGGCTGGTGGCTATACCAGATTTCGTGTCTGATCGAACTTGAAACTTATAATTGAGCTTCTTGGATTCCAAACCAGAAAGAAGGATCGCACACAAGAAAATAGAGTTGGAATGAAAGATGGGGTAAAGATGAACTTGATTCTCCTAGCTGCTCTCCATCCAGCAAGTTACTCTGTTTCAAAAGATGACAACTCAAGATTACCAATCAAAACCAACGCTTTTTCTTCTCCTATAGCTTCATCATTACATCATTCACTAGTTGTTGGATGTGAGTGATGAGATCGATCCATGGAATTTTGACCTCACTCACATACTTTGGAAGATGAAGAAATTCTCTTGAATTTACTTATGGGCTGGCTCTACATGTGGTCAGATGGGTTCCCCTCTTCAGTCATTTGGTACCTCTCCAACGCTTCCTCCTATTACTATTGATCAGATCAAAGCCAAACCTATCTAGTCTTGCACGTTGTCACCCACCGCTCTTGCCAAAAACAAAGAAATTCTATCTTGGGAACTAAAAAAGAATCGGAATGGGAAGTATTTATTTCTCGATTCTCCGGCTAGCATCCTTACTTCCTTCTTTAATGGAAATTCTATGTTTTGGCTCGGTATAAACCCAAAAATGAGAAATTCTCTTATTTGTAGACTCGTCTTCTTTTGGTTCAATCTGGAGAACCCAGTCGAAACTCTGATTCATGTTTGTGGATTTTCATAACTCTCCTATCTACCCGGAAATGATCTTCTACCTTTACTGTCTGTGTTCTTTACATATCTTTGGATTGCTTTTCAAATCATTGTGTCGTTACAAATTATGTGGTTGCATGCACCCTTGTGAGCAAGTTGTTGCCGGATTGGATAGGAGAAGTGAAACAAAGCTACGAAGGAGACTCATTAGCTGAAGAAGTTAAGAAGAGCATTAGTGAAGCCAGAGGAGGACAAGATGGTTGGGAAGAGGAGGAAGGGGTATTAAGGAAAAATGGAGGCTTTATGTGGGGACCGCTGGAAATGCAAGAGCCAGGATAGCGCAAGAACTGCATGGGACAGCTACCGGAGGCCATTCAGGTATACTAGCTTCCTATAAGAGAACTAATATGAACTTTGTCTGGCCAGGAATGGATGCCTCTCTTGAGGACAAACTATGACGGTAAAGCAACAACATCAACTCGCAATGGCCCTCGTGCCATGAGACATGGATTTTAGTCGATGTAGATTGGATCGAAAGATCGCACTTCCACTCTTCTCCTATCGGACTAGTCACTTCCCACTCTCCTCAAGAGAATAGTTTAGCCACTATCCTCCCATATACTCTGCTTTTTCATTGCTTATGAACTGGAACTTGTTGGTGCATGGATTTCACGTTTCAGCAACACTTTGGTTTGTGCATGGTTGTGAAAAGAAGGCTTTCTATACACTTATATGAACTTCATTGGCGAAAGAAAGAGAAGCTTGCCTTGATAAAGCACAGCCTTTCGCACTCCAATAGGCATATATTGTTACAAACAAGGTTATGCCCAAAGGTCTCAAAAATGCCGGTGCTACATATCAACGCGCCATGACTAAGATCTTCGATGAGATAATACATAAGATTGTCGAGTGCTATGTAGATGATCTCGTTGTAAAGGCGGTATCCTATGAAGAACATCTTCAACATCTCAGAATCGTATTCGACCGCCTAAGGCAACATGCACTCAAGTTAAACCCGTTGAAGTGCGCCTTCATGGTCTCGTCAGGCAAATTCCTAGGTGACGAGGGTTTAACTCGTCAATGCCCATTGTTATGGACTTGGGTTTTGGAGAAGGAGGGAGCGCTGGAGACATCTATAGGCTAGCAAACAAGCACACATGGGACAAAGGATTTACCCAGGTTCAGGCCTCGTAGAGGTCCCTACTCCTGCTTGTCTGCTCGTGGAATTATCGAGGGAGTCGAAAGTTACAATGATGCGCAGATGAAATCTGGCGAGGGTTGCGAAAACTAGGGTTGCATGTGTCCTCCTCGCCGCCCCCTCCTAGCCTTTATATTGATAGGCTAGGTCTCGGGTAGCAGGTCAAGTCGGTTACAAGTTAGGGTTTTCCGCTTCAAACTTTCTATCTTTAGCTTCTTCTTGTCCTTCAAGCAATTGAGAGTCCATAGGTTACTCGAGTCCCTCCATCCGGGCCTTGGCGACACCGTGGGCCTGTACGTATTTGGGCCGTATATACCAAGTTCGAGTACCTGTAGGGTATACCCATGTCAGTAGCCCCCGAGTGTCCAGTGGAATCGCAGATTCGACTAGGGACTTTTGAAGCCTTCGAGTGCCTGAATGAGTATATTTCGATTGCTTTTATTTGTGTCATAGGGATTGTTGATATACGTGCCTGATATAACCGAAGTATCGGTATCAGTTAACCACCTTAGGGTGAAACAACGCAATCTACTCGAATTTGAGTCCCAGGACTCGAATCCGGAAAAGTGCTGGTGTAATTCGACTCAGGCCGCGGAGGTCTTACAGGAGTCGAATTCTAGTTATATGGGTGTGAGCACTTGACGCGTCCGTCAAGGCATGTTCACTGTGCCTGTGGGCACGGATATGTTTCTGGTAGTGCGCAGTTAAATGCGTTGCCAGACCTTATGCAGGTCTTACCTTCACGCCGTAGGCGCGGCATCCGAATTTTATCATCGCGGAGACGATTCGGGTAACCCAGGAGACGCAGTCTCTTTGTATGGGAAAAATTATGAGGCGGTGTCGCCATGAGTTTCGAGTGTGGATGTTATCAACACATAGTTTTTTGTTCAAATAATCATAGGGTGCGCGACCAGCGCTCCCTATGGGAGTAGCCCCCGAGTGCCTGGTTGAGTCGAAGACTCAGGCAGGGACTAAAAACTTTTGTGACTGCTGTCATCTTTTGCTTGCTTGTTCAGTTGATGACCCAGGCAGGTACTAAAACACTTTTGCGACTGTTGTCATCTTTTGCTTGCTTGTTTCAGTCGATGACTCAGGCAGCTAAAATATTTTCGCGACTGCTGTCGTCTTTTGCCTGCTTGTTTCTGGCGCTCCCTATGGGAGTAACCCATGTTCATAATCGAACTGTGTTTCGAGTGGTTGGGTTTGCTTTTTGTGATTGTCCATGTTCCTGCAACAAGAAAAGAAAAATCGTAGGGTGCGCGGCCAGCGCTCCCTATGGGAGTAGCCCCCGAGTGCTTGGTGGAGTCGAAGACTCCAGCAAGGACTAAAAATAGTCGAAGTTCTCCATTGCATGGCCTTTGGTGACGTCAGTGCTGACGCTTGTAGGACCTTAGTTGCCCGCGTGAGCGGTTTTGACGGGACGTGACGAGCTGTAGGTCCCACTTTCTGACTCTGATTTGACTGGGCGTGCGTAATCTTATTTTTAACTGTGCCTCCTCGATTTCCACGCGTAATGGTAGAAGTGGGGGGACGGTTCGCGCTTCCTCTTCTCCACGTGTCCTACGCGATGCATGCCACGCATCCAATAGGGTTTTTGTCAGCCGTTGGTTTGCATCTTCCAGGGGTTAAGTAGCGATGCCGCGGCGGTAATTTTCCCATATGTGTTCTTTCTTCCTTGCTGCCATCGCCATTGCCCTTTGCTTTCCTGCTTTTCTCTGCGCCCATCTTCTCCACGACGCTGGACCAACTCCGTTCGTTCCCCAGCTATTTTCTTCGCTCTCATCGCCGCCACGCAATGGGGAAGAAGAAGGGAGGCGCTGCCGCCAATTCCGCGGCCACCCTCACTGCAGCGAAGAAGAAGGGTGGCTCCGCTGCTGCGGCCACCAGCACCGCCGCCGCCGGGAAGAAGAAGGTCGCGGGCACCCGCGTGACTAATGGCGCGTGGCGCCCCTCCATCATCAAGGCGTCGGATCTCCGTCTTCTTCGCCAAGACGGAGTGATTTTTGCATTAGTCGCCGATTCGCGCGTCCCCAGCGGTGAGACCGTTCCTGTGCCTCCCGCTGGTTATCGAGTGATGTTTCTTGCATTCATCATTCGCGGTCTTTCCTTGCCTCTTCACCCCTTTCTTCGGGGTCTTTTGTGTTTCTATGGGCTCCAGCTCCACCAGCTGTCCCCAAATTCTCTCCTCCACATCACCTGTTTCATCACTCTCTGCGAGTGCTGGCTCGGAATCGAGCCGCACTTTGGTCTTTTCAAACACATTTTTAAATTGAAGCGTCAGTCCGCATCTGGCTCTTTAGTTTACGATGTAGGTGGTTGCGGAATCCATGTTGATCCATCCGCCACCTACTTTGATATCAAACTCGCCAAGTCCATCCAGGGATGGAGGGACAAATGGTTCTATGTGCGCGATCAGAAGGCCAATGACGAGCACTTTGGACTTGCTCCCTTCGATCCCGCGACTCCCTGCAAGAAGATGCGTTCTTGGAAGAATGTGATCATGCCTTCCGAACTCACGGAGACAGACGTGCTATATCAGCGCGTCTGCGACCTCGAGAGTCGCATAGGCGCAGAAGAGGGAGGCTGCGCCCTTGTCAGGACCTGGTTGCGTCGTCGCGTCCAGCCTCTCCAGGCCAGGGTCCATCCCATGTTCCAATGGGGTGGCTCTGATGATCCCACTCGCGTGTCTGCCGATGGCATGTCCGCGAGTGAGGTAGATAAGAGGGTGCGACTGGTCACGAAGTATACCCTCAAGGATGTGCTTCCGAACGAGCCAGTCGTTCCTCCTTTCGATGCTTCGAATCCTCCTCCTGAGGTATGGTTGTGCCACGTAGTAGCGTATTTTTTTCGATTGCGTCTTCTGGTACTTATCTGTTTTATTTTTTGTATGCAGGAGTGGGCGGTATCGCCTTGCATGCCTCCCCTTCCTGAGGGGATTATTCCTTGTGAGGCTGTGGAAAAGGACCAGTCTGAGTCGACTGTCCCTTCCGATGTTGAAGAGGAAGCCCCCGAGTCCGAGATTCCGGATACTCGCAAGCGTTCGTGCCGTGAGGATTCCGACGCGTCGACTCCTTCCAATCTAGGAGGCGCAGCTGTTGGCGCGGAGTCGCCAATTCCCGCCATTCCAGTGAGGGCTGTGGCACCGTATTCTCGCAAGAAGATGCGATTGCCCAAGGAGTCTTTGTCGGAATCGACGGAGGCCACATTTGATCTTGATAGATTTGACTGGTAAGTTTTGCTAGTGCATTCGTTCTTTGCTTGTTTTCTTCTTGTTGACTTTGCCCTTTTCTGAGTGTGTATTTTATCTTGCAGCCAAGAGGCGTCGTCATCGTCTAGCGACGTCGAATTTTTGAAGGAATCAGGAGTCGCGACCTCAAAGGCCAAGATAGAGGTCGAGAGTGCTCCTTCTCCTCCGGCGGCGGCCCACTCCGGGCACAATTCTTCGAGCTCTCCTCACGTAGGGGAGCATCGAGTAGTAGCTCGGATGATGGTTCAGCAATCTTCTTCAGAGTCGCTGGAGGACCATGTCAGTATATCTCCCCCTTTTTTTATAAGTTGGCAGTCAAACGCCGTTTGTTGCCCTCTGCTGATTCCTTGCTTTGTGCGACAAATCCTTGTAAAGGAAGCCGCGCAGGTAGCGGAGCAAGTGATGGCGATAGGTCGCCAGCATGCGATGCCAAAGAAGCGCCACCGCGTGGTTGAGAGTGAGTATTCTATACCTGTTCTTTTCGTTTTCTCTGTATTTTGGCATTATCGACTGACAACCAGATTTTTGACTGTCCTGTAGCTGAGCATAATGCTTTACTGCGTGATGTCGCCACGTTGGAGAAGACGCTGACCGCAGCAGTGAAGGGGCGCGATGAGGCACTCGCGGCTCGTGATGAGGCCCAGAAGCACGAAGAGGATCTGCGTGCCTCCTTTGTGGCTAGGGAGAAGTTGTTTGAAGAGCAACTTTTTTCAGTCGCCAAGGCCCTCTCAGGTACCTCTACTTGGTAGATATTTATCGATGTTCTTCTTTTCCTCTGTAGTGCTGGTGGCCTTAGGAGTTTGATCCGTGTATGTATTTTGTTGTAGATGCTAGTGGCTTGAGCTTTGATCCGCAAGCCCTTGGTCGCGATGACGTTTTGGCGGGTGCGGTATCTGCAGTCGAAGACCGTAGCGCCGTTGTCCAAAACACGTTGTCCAAAGCCAAGGCCACCCTGAGTCGCCTCCGGGAGGAGCTGATGCTGAAGGCGGAGCTGGTAGACAATGTGGAGGAGCTGGTGGAGTCACTCGCTGGGGGTGTACCTGCCACGTACAAGAACTCCCTTCGCACAGCTGGTGCGACCATGTCGCTTGCCATGGTGCAAGCCCACGGAGTCGAAGTGGATCCCTCTGCGGTGTCGAAGACAATGCCTGTTGGCACGGATGGTCAGCAGGTAGTGTTCGCTCCTTTTGCGACTGCTTGTGTCAAATATGGCCATTCCTTGATAAACACCATTGCCAAGTATTCGGAGGAGCTGAATCGCGCAAAGAAGGCGGCGAAAACTTCGGCCTCAGGGGCCGGCGGAAAGTCAGTGGCATCTGATACTGCCACGGACTTGATGAAGCCCCCAAGGTCCTCGAAGTCGAAGAAGCCAGCTGCTCCGTAGTTAGTTTCTTGTAATAGCTGACGAACTCGCTCTTTGATTGGAGATCATGCCTGTTGGCGAATGTGTTTGTACATACTTTTTATTGATCCTGAATGCACCTATTTACTTTTGACTTTTGAGTTGGTCGCCTTATTTTGCTTCTGATTTGATTTTTTGATAGGGTACGTCAAGTGGCCCTGTGGGGGGAACCCCATTCTCGCCATCTCTTGAGGATACAATGGCACCACCTCGCTCTAGAGTAGAGGAGCTTTCCTTGCTTTCGTGACTTCGTGATCGCGTTAAGCAGCTGGAGCGTGAGTTGCCTGTGATCCATGGTAGCGCGGACGTGTGGAAGTCGAAGGCTGAAAAAGCCGCCGCCCATGAGCAATATTTGCTTGGCGAGGTGACGCAGCTGGGCGACCAATTTAAGTGTTAGTTTGCTCATCCTCGTCTTTTCCTTTGTAGATGATCGCAATGGTACGTTGTACTCATGCTATTGATGCTGCTTCGTGTAGTTGTTAGCGCGCACCGTCCGCAGGACGAGAGGGATAGGATTGCCATCCGCCTTCATGATCTCACCCAAGAGCAACTTCAGGAGGGTGGATACTTCTGGGTAGATCATGATCGTGCGACTGCGTTAGCGACCCTGTAGGATCGCGCCTCGCGAGTGCTGCTTTTTCTGAAGAAGTCGAAGTCGTGCTTGAAGAACATCTACCGGGCGATGTTCTCGCTAGATGATACTCCGTCAAGCCTGTTGGCCCTTTTGATGAAATTTCAAGATATGTCCGCGGTTCGCGAGTGCGTGAGGCAGCAGCTGGTGGCTGGTGCCAAGGCTGCGCTCTCCGTGGTGCGTTTGCACAGGCCTGACGTGGATGTCGCCGCCATTGCATCTGGGCCACCAGCGCCACCAGCAGGATCTTCCTGGAACATGGTGCCGCACTATCAAGCGGTGGATCGTCCAGTTGAGGAAATCGTCGACTTCTTCGAGGAACAGACTAATGTTCTTCTGTTGCAAGGGTAGCCAAATATATATCCTGCATACAAGTGTACTGGTGTTGTAAAGCTCATATATAATTTTGTAGATAATTTACAAATAGCTTTATAAGCGTGGGGTGCGTTGCACTTATGCGAGTCCTTTTCGTTAGCCTGACCATCTTTGTATCTTTCCCCTGTCAACCTGTCAGCCGCGTGGCAGCTGGGTTGTGTTTGTGTTTAGGGGTTCGATTGGTGTGCCAGCTACTCAGGATGTCGCGTTATTGTTCGAAGAACATATGTATATAGGGTGGCGCAGCACCCGAGTATGAAAGTTGACAAAACAAAAGAGAGCACGGAGTTTTGGGGCACTTAGCTTTCATTTATTCGGAGAACAGTACGTAGTACAATGTGCGGCTAAGTAGCCTTGGCTGAATAACCTTATTTACGATGCAAAAGTAAAGAAGAAATGGCTAAGGGTAGAAGCGTCGTAGTTGTGCGACGTTCCAAGGGTTGGAGTATGCGACTCCTGTCTCTAAATCTTGAAGGCGATAGGCGCCACCTGGGATTACTTCTGTAATCACGTACGGTCCTTCCCAGGGGGACTCGAGCTTGAGATGCCCCTGCTGCTTCAGTCGCAGGACCAGGTCACCTTCGACGAAGGATCTTGGGCAAAGCCTTCTGCTATGGTAGTTGCGCAGGTTCTGCTGGTAGATCATAGATCTTTATGCAGCGATTTATCTTGCTTCGTCGAGGAGGTCGACGGAGTCTTCTAGTGCGAGGGATGACTCCTTCTCGCTGTAGGCGACTACGCGTGGCGCTCTGTACCGTACCTCGGCGGGTAACACTGCCTCTGCTCCATGTACCATAAAGAATGGTGTGTAGCCGGTGGCGCTGTTTGGAGTTGTACACAGGCTCCAGAGTACGGATTGCAGTTCGTTTGGCCAGCAGCCCGCGGCTTGTTCGAGTGGCCGGAGGAGTCGCTTCTTGATGCCGCTGCAGACGAGCCCGTTTGCCTTTTCCACCTGACCGTTGGTCTGTGGGTGTGCGACTGAGGCATAGCTGATGTTGATCCCCAGGTTCTCGCAGAAATCTTGGAACTCCTTGGATGTAAAGTTCGTTCTATTGTCGGTGATGATGCTATGTGGCATGCCGAAGCGGTAGACGATGGACTCGAAGAACTTGACTGCGATGTGCCCTGATTGCTTGGTCACTGGCATGGCCTCGATCCACTTGGTGAACTTGTCGACTACGACCAAGAGGTAGACGTAGCCTCCTTGCGAGGACCTTGGAAGTTTGCCGACCATGTCGAGTCCCCACTGGGCGAAGGGCCAGGCCAATGGAATAGGCCGTAGCTCTGCGCCTGGTGCGTGTGGCTTGTCCGCGAATCGCTGATAGGCGTTGCACTTTTGGACTATATCCTTGGCGTCGCACATGGCCGTGGGCCAGTAAAATCCAGCTCGTAGAGCTTTGGCGAGGAGGGCGCGGCTGCCGGCATGGTGCCCGCAGGTCCCTTCATGGATGTCAAGGAGGACTGCTCTTCCATCGGCTAGGGAGACGCATCGCTGTAACACGCCTGTGATGCTACGTTTATACAGTTCGTCGTTGATAACGACGAATGCCTTGGAGCGTCATGCGATGTGTAATGCATCTGTCGGGTCGTTCGGTAGGCGCTTACTGAGGAGGTACGTAATGTACGGCTGCGTCCAGGATTGTTCGATCATCATGACGCTCATTGGCCCCTCGAGTCCTGTGTCGAGCTCCAAATCATCGATTGGTGTTGGCTCATTGGGTGGCGTAGTCCCAGAGTCCTTTGCTGCGCTTGTTTTCTTCTCTGCGGCCTTCGGCTTGATGGAGCGTTCGCATATGCGCTCGAGAAATACCCTAGGTGGTATGGGTGCGCAGGTGGAGCCTATGTTGGTGAGTGCGTCCGCCTCCTCATTGCTTTCACGACCTATGTGTCGCAACCCGCAGCCGTCGAAGTCTCCTTCAAGTGTGTCGTAGAGGTCGCGGTATGCGATCATGTTGTCGTTTAGTGCATTGCACTCGTGCATTGTTTGGTTTACGACCAGCTTGGAGTCTCCATATATGATTAGCCTCTTTGCGCCGTAGGCTTTTGCCATCCTCATCCCGTGTAACAGGGCCTCGTATTCAGCCTCGTTGTTTGAGGCTGTGAACTGCATTCGCAGGACGTACTTCAGCTTGTCCCCTTGAGGCGATGTCAGTATGACACCTGCTCCTGCTCCATCTTTTCTCTTGGACCCATCGAAGTGCATTGTCCAGAGGTAGGACACGTCTGGCTTGTCCGGGAGTTGGTTTTCCATCCAATGTACGAGGAAGTCCGGGAGAACTCGCGACTTAATTGCGCCGCGCTTTTCGTATGTGATGTCTCGTGGAGATAGTTCGATTCCCCAAAGCGCGACTCGCCCTGTGGCGTCAGGGTTATTGAGGATATGTCCCAATGGGGCGTCATTGACTACCACGATTGGGTGTTCCTGGAAGTAGTGGCGCAGTCGCCGGGCGGTCATACAGACGCCGTACGCCAGCTTCTGATAGTGCGGGTACCGCTGTTTTGTTGGCGTGAGGACCTCGCTGAGGTAGTATACGGGGCGTTGTACGCCGTGGACCTTGTTTTCCTCGGCCCGTTTGACGACGAGCACTATGCTAACCACTTGGTTGGTGGCGGAGATGTACAGCAGAAGTGGTTCCCTTTCTCGTGGAGTTACCAATACTGGCGAGGTGGATAGCAGGCGCTTGAGGTCTTAGAATGCTTCTTGCGCGTCGTTGGTCCACTCGAATTTGTCGGTTTTGCGGAGGAGCTCATAGAAGGACAGCGCCTTTTCTCCCATTCGACTGATAAATCGACTGAGGGCCGCGATTCGCCCAGCTAGTTGTTGAACGCCTCTTATGTTCTTTGGCTTCTCCATGGCCAGTATGGCCTTTATCTTTTTCGGGTTTGCCTCAATCCCTCTTGCGGAGATGAGATACCCGAGCAGTTGTCTAGAGGGTACGCCGAAGGCGCATTTGTCCGGATTGAGCTTTATCCGGTAGCGATCGAGATTGGCGAAGGTTTCGTGCAAGTCGTCGATTAGAGAGGCTTCTTCCTTGGCTTTGATTACTATGTCGTCGACATATACTTGGATGTTGCGACCAAGTTGCTCCTTGAGGCAGGCCTGCATGCACCGCTGGTACGTGGCTCCTGCGTTTTTTTAGCCCGAAGGGCATTGTGTTGTAGCAGAACACGCCGAAGGGCGTTGTAAACGCGGTCTTCTCCTGGTCTTCCTCCTTCATTCGAATTTGGTTATAGCCTGAGTAGGCGTCGAGGAAGCAGAGGCGCTCGCATCCAGCAGTGGAGTCGATGATTTGATCGATCCGTGGTAGCGGGAAGTGATCTTTTGGGCAGTGCTTGTTAAGAGAAGTGAAGTCGACGCACATCTGCAGGATATCCGTGTCCTTTTTTGGCACTAGTACTGTATTGGCGAGCCAAGTGCTTTCCTTGATCTCGCGTATGAATTTGGCCTCGAGGAGTCTGTTGATCTCCATTCTGACTGCCTGTGCCCGTGGCTCAGACAGTCGCCTGATTGTTTGCTTGACTGACCTTGTGTCGGGGTTGACGTTGAGTGCGTGCTCGGCAAATTCCCTGGGAACTCCTGGCATGTCCGCAGGACACCAGGCGAAAATTTCTCAGTGCTCACGGAGGAATTCGACGAGCGCGAGTTCCTATGCGGGACTCAAGTTGTTGGCGATGAGGGCCGTTTTAGCGGGATCTGATGGATGGACCTGCACCTTCTTTGTGTGCACAGATGAGTCGATGGAGAGATCAGGTGAGCTTGACCTACTCAGAGGGGGCAGACTATTGTCTGTCATTTCCTTCAATCGCGCGAGTTCCTCCTGCATGCCGAAGGACTGGGAGATTCTGTTGAATTCTCTGTCGCAACTGTCAGATCGCTCAAAACTCCCGTTGATCGTGATGACGCCGTTGGGACCTGGCATTTTCATCTGTAGATAGGCGTAGTGAGGTACTGCCATGAACCTAGCGAACGCGACACGCCCGAGGATGCAGTGGTATTGTGAGGGCCAGTCGACAACTTCAAAGTCGATGCGCTCGCGCCGGAAGTTCTTCGGCGTGCCGAATATGACATCGAGGTTGATTTTGCCTAGGGGGTATACGCCTTTTCCTGGGACGATGCCGTGGAACATTGTGTCCGATGCCTCCAAGCAGGTTAGAGGGATCCTCATTGCTCGCAAGGTACTCGCGAATATGAGGTTGATACCGCTTCCGCCGTCCATGAAGACGCGACTCATGTCGAAGCCTCCAATTTGCGCCTCGAGTACGAGGGGGCAATGACCTGGGCGAGGTACTTGAGGCGGGTGGTCGCGTTTGTCGAAGGTAATGCACGACTCACTGCCACTGAGGTACTCAGTGGTGGATGGTGGCGAGTGCGTGGCCAGATTGACATGGCGAGTGATGGCCTTCTGCACCCTGTTCGAGGGGCATCCCTTTTGGATCATCATGGTGCCCATGGCCTGTGGGTATGGTTCGCCTCCGTGACGCTGCTCCGTTCGGGGGTGGCCCAGGTGGTGGTGGTGGTGCGCCATGTGCCACTGCGCCTGGAGCGGTTTCTTAGCCTCTTTCGACCGTGTTGCGGTTCATCCGCACCAACCCCTTGTGTAGCTTGAGGAACTCGCGACAGTCCTTGAGGAGGTGACTGGACTTTCTCTTGCCGTCATGCTTGTCGATGTAGAAGTGTACCGTGCATGGTCCGGACAGTTTATCTTCGATGGTGGTCGCGGGTGCTTCATCGCGGGTGCGGCGTTGCCATACTTGCATGGTTTTCCCGGAGTCGTGATATCCGCCGCTACGGTATCCGCTGTTGCGGTTGTCGTCGCGTCTATCGGCGTAACCAGCGGCGACCATGTTGACGTCATCGCGATCGTCGTAGACGCGCATACGACGTTTGCACCGGCGGTCGCGTCTGAGTTCTGCTTCCTCGTCAGAGTGAGCGCGGTTCTTCAGCGAATCTTCTCCATCAGCCCACCGGTTCGCGATCTCCATCAGGTGGTCGATGGTCTTGGGCTTTGAGCGTCCTAGCTCCTCCTTGAGTTCTATGCGGCGGACACCGTCGTTGAATGCATCAATCGCACGGTCTTCCGAGATGTTCTCCGCGGAGTTCTTGATGATGGACCACCTTTGGATGTAAGAGCGCAGCGATTCGCCAGATTTTTGCTGGCAGCATCTCAGTAATTCGATTAAAGCGGGGCGTTTGTATGTGCCCTTGAAGTTGCGCACGAAGCTGTAGACCAGCTCATCCTAGCTGCGAATGGATCCGCGCGGGAGGTTATTGAGCCATGCCCGGGCGGCGCCTTGCAGCTGTAGCTGCAAGCATTGCATGGAGATACTCCGACTGCCCCCGTGCAGCCTGACTAAGGAGATGTGATCTTCCAGCCAGATCTTGGGGTCCTGTAGACCGTCAAATTTCGGGTTCTCTGATGGGAGTTTGAACCCTTTAGGCATTCGCTTCTGCCTGATGGATCTGCTGAAGCATCTAGCACCGCAGAGCTCTCCATCTTCTTCTTCCGAATCAGTCGACCGAGCACGTCGTGCCCTTGACTTGTCGATCTTGCGCTGCGTGAGCTCGTCGCGTGCATCGTAGTCGCGATCGTGCCATCGCGAACGGCGGCGTCAAGACAGGTCGTGACTATCGTCGCTTGACGAGGACGAGGAATAGCGTTTTGCTAACGCCTTGCCCTTTTTTGGGTCGGGTACTGGTTCTTTGTCGAGGGCGGCCTCGATTAGTCCAAGGCCCGCGATCGTAGATCGATGCATGGCCGTCCGGGGATCTCGAGCTGGTGGCTGGTTATTGAGAAGGTACATGGTGGCCGTCGTCACCGCGGCCTGCGGCGTCCTGGGAACCACGTTGCCTCTCGTGTCGACTGTCATGGAGCCGAAGTCGAGGATTTTCGCGGCGTCTATGCGTTCTTTCTCGGTGAGGTGAGCCATCCGCGATTGCCTCTTCTTGGCGAGGTGCTCGTTGCCCCTTCAGGAGGATCCTTCGTAGGAAGAGAGCCCAACACGACGAAGGCTTGACTCGTCTGCCGCCTTTTTACGCGCCTCAAGTTCCGCGATTGCTTGTTTCTGGCGCTTGAATTCCTCCTTTAGGAGCCAGTGGTAGCCCATCAGTAGTTCTTGCGGGGACCCGAAGGGTAGAGGTGTACCTCGTAGGGCTTCGCGGCAGCGTTCCCACTCTTGCTTGTTGAGCCTGATCACGACGCGTTTGCCGGTTTGCTCGTTGATTATGGTAGGGGGTTCGACTGCTCCTCCATTGCCACCGTTGCCGCCGTTGGCGGCTTTGGGTGGGTCGGTGCCGTTGCCGCGGTTGGTGGAGGTGTCGCCCGCGTTGATGACGACGCACATGAAGTGATTTGGGAAGCTGTTGCTTCCACAACTTTCAGATCCAGAACCGTAGGTTCGCTCTTCAGTGGCCAGATCGCTTAGATCGGAGTCACGACTGCTGTCGCTTACCATGTTCCCGATCGCCGCTGGAGCATTGAGCTCGCTGAAGGTACCGATCGATGGAGGGAACCATGAGGCCGGGGCAATTGCCGATGTTGTTGGCTGATCAGGCATGCGAAGCGTGCCCATCTGACCAACTTGGAAGCGGAAACTCCCAATCGCCAGGCTGATTCTGTCGCCCACGAACTCGAAGGCCGGGCGAGTAGCCGGCGTGTGGACGGTCAAGTCGCGCCGAAGAGCTGGCGAATCTCCGCTATTGCAGAGTTGTAGATCGCGTTTGATGGGGCCGAAGAAGCCGCAACATCAGCACTCCCACTTCCCACAGACGGCGCCAATTGACGAGGGTTTAACTCGTCAATGCCCATTGTTATGGACTTGGGTTTTGGAGAAGGAGGGAGCACTGAAGACATCTATCGACTAGCAAACAAGCACACAGGGGACAAAGGATTTACCCAGGCTCAGGCCTCGTAGAGGTCCCTACTCCTGCTTGTCAGCTCGTGGAATTATCGAGGGAGTCGAAAGTTATAATGATGCGTAGATGAAATCTGGCGAGGGTTGCGAAAACTAGGGTTGCGTGTGTCCTCCTCGCCGCCCCCTCCTAGCCTTTATATAGATAGGCTAGGTCTCGGGTAGTAGGTCAAATCGGTTACAAGTTAGGGTTTTCCCCTTCAAACTTTCTATCTTTAGCTTCTTCTTGTCCTTCAAGCAATTGAGAGTCCATAGGTTACTCGAGTCCCTCCATCCGGGCCTTGGCGACACTGTGGCATCCCGCAAAAACACTACTAGAAAATCGCGTTGTTTTTGTGCATTGCATCGTCATCATCATGCATTGTTTGTCTGAAACTATTTCGAAAAACCTAGTTTTGCTTTGTACAAATACCCCTCTTTATTTCAAATGCAAAACCCCGATCGTGTCGGATATTTTATTTACCTATAAATTATTACAAAGTGGCCTTGTTTTAAAATAATCAAAACCAAAACAAACACACATTCTAAACCAGCCCCCTCTAAATCCTAGTCCCACCAAATCCTATCCTACCCACCTCTCACAGACCGCCACCTCACCCCTCCACCAATTCCCTACCCACCCCGCCACATCATCAATCCACCAGCCCACCCTCTCTCCTTCTCTCACCCTAGCCCATCCTACCCACTCTCCTTACCCTCTCCCTTACCCCTGGGCCCTCACCCGCAGCCCCCACACTCCCTGCCTGTGGGTCCCGCCCTCCCCGTGGCCCCACCTGTCGGCCCCCCACCTACCGCGCGCCCCACGCGCCCCCGACCCCACCCAGCCCACCAGTCCCCGGCCCCGCGCGCCCCACGCGTTCCCCCCTGGCCCCGTCTTCCACCTCCCTCCTCCCTCGGTTCCCTCTCCCTCACCGCAGCTCCCTCCGCCGCCCGGAGCCCCTCATCGCCGCCCCGGCCCGTGTCGCCTCCGACCGTGGTTCGTCTCCTCCACCTCGCCGGCCAACCGCCTCCGGCCGCGCCCCTCCGAGCCTCGCCCCCGTCCTCCCCTCCTCCGCTCCGGCCGGGTCCGCCCCCAACCGTCCCCACCAACCCCGCCGTCGCGACCCGACCTCGCTGGCCTCCTTCCCGCGGACCCTGCAGCGCCCTTCTCCTCCTCCGGCGGGCCGCCGCCAGCGGGCTCCCCCGCCTCCGGCCGTCTCCGCCTCGCCGGACCCCCCCTCGCCACCGTCGCCGGCCGCCGGCCCCCTCTGCGGCCTCCTCCGGCCGCGCCCACCCGTTCGTCGTCGTCCCTGTAGGCCTCGTCCCCGGCCGCGACCTCGCCGGCGTCGCCTCCTCGCCGCGTAGCCCGCCTCCAGGCCCCGTGCTCGCCTGCCTCGCCCCGAGCCCACCTTCGGCCCCGTCGACCGACACCAGTGCCCAAGCCCGCGTGTGCTGCCCCGCACCTCCGCCTCGTCAGGCCTTGCAGCACCGCTGCCGTGCGGCCGACGCCCGAGTCTCTCTGCCTCCGTCTGCAGCGCTCCGGCCGGCAGCAGTCGTCGCTCAGGGCACGCCCAAGCCGTGCTCCTGTGTGTGTCTCTGTTTGTCAAAGGTCTAGCACTGTATGACAAAGGCCAGCATCTGTTTGTGTCTCTGAGTATGCAGCGAGGCCACCATAAGACCGATCCCGGTGTTTGGAAACCGAACCCCAAGATCGCCTTCCCCGACCCAAAGGCGTCGAGATCACGAGCCCCCGGAGACCGATCCGGATATCCTCGACACCCCAAGATCTACAATGGGACACCATGACTGAGACCCCGGACCCGAAGACCCCATGTGCGACAAGTACTTCTTCCCGGATCTGATGCCCGAGAACCCGGACACCGTGCGACAAGATCTACTTCACGGATCTGAAGACCCCGGTACCCGATCCACTCAAGTTCGCCATCGCCGACAAGATCGACCGCTTGGCACCCAAGTTCTCCATCTTGTATTCGAACCTCGTCCCCGTCGAACCCTGAGACCGAACCCGAACCCTCGGAGCCCAAGATCGCCGAACCCTAATGTGTGACCTCTTATCCGAGAACCCTATCTTATAAATGGTCAACTATATAAATTGTTGCATATTTAATTGTTCATCTCGCATGCATCTTGTGCGGTTTGGGGGCCTTATGCCGATTCACCATATAATTAAATATGGGGCCCATATGCGGGCAAATCTAGTCTTATATTGGCCTCATTTAAATTTGTGTAGCGAACCGGTAACTTATCTTGCCCTGTTATTACAACATTTAATTTGCGGGGTAGATAAATAACTTGAACCGTTTAACTAATTGTCGGGACCCCGGTTCCGCTTAATCTTGCCTAATTGCATCGCACCTTTGCCATGTCATACATCATACATGCATCATGCCCGATCTTCCGCCATTGTGTTAAATAGAGCATTCGGTGTTTTCTTCTAGTGTTTTGGTTCTTCGCGGATAAGGCCGTTGAGTTGATGTGAGCTTCGCCCCGATCTTCGGATGAACCTTCGGCAATGTTTTCAGGCGAGCACCTCCCTCCTTTCTACCTATCTTACTTTTATAGTATTTATTCCCTCCTGTTGATCTATTGCTATCTGTGTTGCGATGCTCTAGTTTTCGTGCCCGTGATATCCCTTGCAGACTCATATTGCCTTGGACACATCCTATTACCTGTTGTTTGGTAGATAGTTGGACCTGCGCGTCGTAGTCGCTTGCTCAAGTGCTGTTGCGTGTCGTCAAGTACCACAGTTGTTGGAGTATTGCCGCCTGTTCGATGTTGGAGATGATCTTGGCTATATTTATCGTTAACTTTAATTACTGTTTAATAACTAAAATTGAAGTAGGTAAGCAGAGGCACAGGTGGGCAATAGATGTTATTTGGTTGTTAACCGTCCACTTGTGTCCCGTAGGACCCCGAGTACTTGATACCTGTTCCTTGAATATTCGCGCTATCCACATCCGGGAGGCTTATGGACCCCCCTGAGCCAGAGCTTGATTCATTCTTATTTCTTGGGGCCACAAACTAGTTTGAGGTTTTATTTACTATCCTATACTTATGCCATGCTTTACTGCTTTATTTAAATTGTGCGAGGTACTGCACACTGTACTGTTTAGGATCGTGGCCCGATTTTGCTGTATCGACAAGCCCAGCCACACTTTCGGGTTCCCAGTCGTTTACAGCCGCCTCCATAACCTTAAGCCCGTTTCGGAGCCGGCCGGCTTCGTTGCGGGATCTACTTAAAGGGGTGCCCCCTGAAATATTTCTGAATCCTGTGATTGCTTTGTCGTGAAAGCCTCGTTGGGTTTTGATTTGGTTTTTCCGAGGTTGATCGAGTGTGTGTTGCTATTTGTGCACCCCGGCCGGGTTAAAACTTTCTGAAAGCCGTGTCCGCGGTTATGGACGACTTGGAGCACAGTATCTCGATCATAGACAACTATAACTAAAGTAGTGCTATAAATTTGACTCTATAATGACTAGTAATCAGCTTCACTATAACGGAATGGCTAAGTAAAACTGCCAACAATTGCTTGTTTGGGTGTCGCTTGCGACGACTGTACCTGACTAGTAAGTATTGCAACTACAACGGAATGGCTAAATAAAAGTACCAACAACTGCTGGGTTTTGGGTTTATCTCATGCTATCTGTACCTGATTAGTAATTGTTGCAACTATAACGGAATGGTTAACTAAAAGTGCCCACTGCTTATTTTTTTATCAGGATGACTATCTATACCTGACTAGTAATTGCTGCAACGATAACTGAATAAATAAAACTGCCAACTGTGTGAGTTCCTCGGTTGACTTCCTCGTTTGGTCTCGAGGGGGAATACCAGGATGGGATTGATTGGTGTTAGAATCAGGTTGGTTCCAAATAGGTCTTTCTTACCCCTCTCTGGTAGCCGACAGTTGTATCGAGTCTCTATAGGTTGTTTAGTGCATGCTGCCGCTGCCGCTTCAGTCCACCATACCTATGTAGGCGAGGACCGCCGAATTCTAGTCTCGCCGTGTACTGGCCTCAGTACTGACCGCTCTCTCTTTTTCCCTTTGCCCTTTGTCGGCACCCCTTTTGTTTAAGCAGGTTTTGAGATCGACGTCGTTAGCAGGGTTACCCTTCCGGCTTGGCCTGGGCAGGGTTATGGACGCCATTGGTTATTCTTCAGGGCTCTTAGCCCCATTTGCATCTTGTCCGTAGCTGGACGCTCCCTCGTTTTCAAGGTGATTTGGATCTTTGTATATTATATCTGTAATCTTGACTCATGGAGTCGTGTTGTAAATATATCTGTTCTGTGGGTCCCATCGAGGACTGTTGTGTAATGTTATTACTTCGTTTTCCACCCGCACGCAAGTGCCTGGTGGGCACCTTTGAATCGTTTCTATGCGGGTTTGGCGGGTTTCGCTAAAACTTGCATAGGGTCGATTCTGAGGGTGTTACAGAGTGGTATCAGAGCTCAGTAGTTGTGATACCCCATAAGTCCAGCCTCTAGGATAACCTAGCTAACGGCCGAAGTAGAGTGTCAAAACTATTTTTGCAAAATCGGTTGAATAGTTCTGATTAGGTCTAATTTTACTCCTTATCCCTCTGCTGCTCTCCCCTCACCTCTGCGTGTTTTGGATCCGCTCTCTTCTCTCTCTTCGAGTCCAGGATTTCTCGTGGTTGGGATCCGTCGTACCTTTAGGGTTTCGCTTCCTCTTTTGGTAACGGTGTTCTCCGACGCGACGACATCATCTACGCCAGATCCGATGCAGAGTCTGCATCCCTCCTTTGTTTCCGAACCTCGATTGTCGAGATCTTCAGTCTGATTCCGAGGGTTGGTTGCATAATTCGCCTATTCGTGTGCAGAGTAATGCTTTGGGTGCGCGATGGACTGATCACCATCCGACTACTCTTATCATTCGCTCTTGTACATCGAATCAGGGGATCCAGCAATTTTACTCCGTCCACGGAAGTTAGGGGTGGCTTTATTTGTTGATGCCTCTACCTTTGACCTTTTGTTCCTGGAGTGTTCCCTCGACGATCACGGACAACGACCTCTTGTTAGTGGTGTCGCGAGGAACTACACGAAGCGAGAAGATTCAGATCGCCGCCCTTCTTTCCGGTACCATGAGGCGGATCTCGAGGGCGAGATCCATTGTTAGTGGTGTCGAATTGTGGCATCCCGCAAAACCACTAATAGAAAATCGCGTTGTTTTTGTGCATTGCATCGTCATCATCATGCATTGTTTGTCTGAAACTATTTCGAAAAACCTAGTTTTGCTTTGTACAAATACCCCTCTTTATTTCAAATGCAAAACCCCGATCGTGTCGGATATTTTATTTACCTATAAATTATTACAAAGTGGCCTTGTTTTAAAATAATCAAAACCAAAACAAACACACATTCTAAACCAGCCCCCTCTAAATCCTAGTCCCACCAAATCCTATCCTACCCACCTCTCACAGACCGCCACCTCACCCCTCCACCAATTCCCTACCCACCCCGCCACATCATCAATCCACCAGCCCACCCTCTCTCCTTCTCTCACCCTAGCCCATCCTACCCACTCTCCTTACCCTCTCCCTTACCCCTGGGCCCTCACCCGCAGCCCCCACACTCCCTGCCTGTGGGTCCCGCCCTCCCCGTGGCCCCACCTGTCGGCCCCCCACCTACCGCGCGCCCCACGCGCCCCCGACCCCACCCAGGCCCACCAGTCCCCGGCCCCGCGCGCCCCACGCGTTCCCCCTGGCCCCGTCTTCCACCTCCCTCCTCCCTCGGTTCCCTCTCCCTCACCGCAGCTCCCTCCGCCGCCCGGAGCCCCTCATCGCCGCCCGGCCCGTGTCGCCTCCGACCGTGGCTCGTCTCCTCCACCTCGCCGGCCAACCGCCTCCGGCCGCGCCCCTCCGAGCCTCGCCCCCGTCCTCCCCTCCTCCGCTCCGGCCGGGTCCGCCCCCAACCGTCCCCACCAACCCCGCCGTCGCGACCCGACCTCGCTGGCCTCCTTCCCGCGGACCCTGCAGCGCCCTTCTCCTCCTCCGGCGGGCCGCCGCCAGCGGGCTCCCCTGCCTCCGGCCGTCTCCGCCTCGCCGGACCCCCCCTCGCCACCGTCGCCGGCCGCCGGCCCCCTCTGCGGCCTCCTCCGGCCGCGCCCACCCGTTCGTCGTCGGCCCTGTAGGCCTCGTCCCCGGCCGCGACCTCGCCGGCGTCGCCTCCTCGCCGTGCAGCCCGCCTCCAGGCCCCGTGCTCGCCTGCCTCGCCCCGAGCCCACCTTCGGCCCCGTCGACCGACACCAGTGCCCGAGCCCGCGTGTGCTGCCCCGCACCTCCGCCTCGTCAGGCCTTGCAGCACCGCTGCCGTGCGGCCGACGCCCGAGTCTCTCTGCCTCCGTCTGCAGCGCTCCGGCCGGCAGCAGTCGTCGCTCAGGGCACGCCCAAGCCGTGCTCCTGTGTGTGTCTCTGTTTGTCAAAGGTCTAGCACTGTATGACAAAGGCCAGCATCTGTTTGTGTCTCTGAGTATGCAGCGAGGCCACCATAAGACCGATCCCGGTGTTTGGAAACCGAACCCCAAGATCGCCTTCCCCGACCCAAAGGCGTCGAGATCACGAGCCCCCGGAGACCGATCCGGATATCCTCGACACCCCAAGATCTACAATGGGACACCATGACTGAGACCCCGGACCCGAAGACCCCATGTGCGACAAGTACTTCTTCCCGGATCTGATGCCCGAGAACCCGGACACCGTGCGACAAGATCTACTTCACGGATCTGAAGACCCCGGTACCCGATCCACTCAAGTTCGCCATCGCCGACAAGATCGACCGCTTGGCACCCAAGTTCTCCATCTTGTATTCGAACCTCGTCCCCGTCGAACCCTGAGACCGAACCCGAACCCTCGGAGCCCAAGATCGCCGAACCCTAATGTGTGACCTCTTATCCGAGAACCCTATCTTATAAATGGTCAACTATATAAATTGTTGCATATTTAATTGTTCATCTCGCATGCATCTTGTGCGGTTTGGGGGCCTTATGCCGATTCACCATATAATTAAATATGGGGCCCATATGCGGGCAAATCTAGTCTTATATTGGCCTCATTTAAATTTGTGTAGCGAACCGGTAACTTATCTTGCCCTGTTATTACAACATTTAATTTGCGGGGTAGATAAATAACTTGAACCGTTTAACTAATTGTCGGGACCCCGGTTCCGCTTAATCTTGCCTAATTGCATCGCACCTTTGCCATGTCATACATCATACATGCATCATGCCCGATCTTCCGCCATTGTGTTAAATAGAGCATTCGGTGTTTTCTTCTAGTGTTTTGGTTCTTCGCGGATAAGGCCGTTGAGTTGATGTGAGCTTCGCCCCGATCTTCGGATGAACCTTCGGCAATGTTTTCAGGCGAGCACCTCCCTCCTTTCTACCTATCTTACTTTTATAGTATTTATTCCCTCCTGTTGATCTATTGCTATCTGTGTTGCGATGCTCTAGTTTTCGTGCCCGTGATATCCCTTGCAGACTCATATTGCCTTGGACACATCCTATTACCTGTTGTTTGGTAGATAGTTGGACCTGCGCGTCGTAGTCGCTTGCTCAAGTGCTGTTGCGTGTCGTCAAGTACCACAGTTGTTGGAGTATTGCCGCTTGTTCGATGTTGGAGATGATCTTGGCTATATTTATCGTTAACTTTAATTACTGTTTAATAACTAAAATTGAAGTAGGTAAGCAGAGGCACAGGTGGGCAATAGATGTTATTTGGTTGTTAACCGTCCACTTGTGTCCCGTAGGACCCCGAGTACTTGATACCTGTTCCTTGAATATTCGCGCTATCCACATCCGGGAGGCTTATGGACCCCCCTGAGCCAGAGCTTGATTCATTCTTATTTCTTGGGGCCACAAACTAGTTTGAGGTTTTATTTACTATCCTATACTTATGCCATGCTTTACTGCTTTATTTAAATTGTGCGAGGTACTGCACACTGTACTGTTTAGGATCGTGGCCCGATTTCGCTGTATCGACAAGCCCAGCCACACTTTCGGGTTCCCAGTCGTTTACAGCCGCCTCCACAACCTTAAGCCCGTTTCGGAGCCGGCCGGCTTCGTTGCGGGATCTACTTAAAGGGGTGGCCCCCTGAAATATTTCTGAATCCTGTGATTGCTTTGTCGTGAAAGCCTCGTTGGGTTTTGATTTGGTTTTTCCGAGGTTGATCGAGTGTGTGTTGCTATTTGTGCACCCCGGCCGGGTTAAAACTTTCTGAAAGCCGTGTCCGCGGTTATGGACGACTTGGAGCACAGTATCTCGATCATAGACAACTATAACTAAAGTAGTGCTATAAATTTGACTCTATAATGACTAGTAATCAGCTTCACTATAACGGAATGGCTAAGTAAAACTGCCAACAATTGCTTGTTTGGGTGTCGCTTGCGACGACTGTACCTGACTAGTAAGTATTGCAACTACAACGGAATGGCTAAATAAAAGTACCAACAACTGCTGGGTTTTGGGTTTATCTCATGCTATCTGTACCTGATTAGTAATTGTTGCAACTATAACGGAATGGTTAACTAAAAGTGCCCACTGCTTATTTTTTTATCAGGATGACTATCTATACCTGACTAGTAATTGCTGCAACGATAACTGAATAAATAAAACTGCCAACTGTGTGAGTTCCTCGGTTGACTTCCTCGTTTGGTCTCGAGGGGGAATACCAGGATGGGATTGATTGGTGTTAGAATCAGGTTGGTTCCAAATAGGTCTTTCTTACCCCTCTCTGGTAGCCGACAGTTGTATCGAGTCTCTATAGGTTGTTTAGTGCATGCTGCCGCTGCCGCTTCAGTCCACCATACCTATGTAGGCGAGGACCGCCGAATTCTAGTCTCGCCGTGTACTGGCCTCAGTACTGACCGCTCTCTCTTTTTCCCTTTGCCCTTTGTCGGCACCCCTTTTGTTTAAGCAGGTTTTGAGATCGACGTCGTTAGCAGGGTTACCCTTCCGGCTTGGCCTGGGCAGGGTTATGGACGCCATTGGTTATTCTTCAGGGCTCTTAGCCCCATTTGCATCTTGTCCGTAGCTGGACGCTCCCTCGTTTTCAAGGTGATTTGGATCTTTGTATATTATATCTGTAATCTTGACTCATGGAGTCATGTTGTAAATATATCTGTTCTGTGGGTCCCATCGAGGACTGTTGTGTAATGTTATTACTTCGTTTTCCACCCGCACGCAAGTGCCTGGTGGGCACCTTTGAATCGTTTCTATGCGGGTTTGGCGGGTTTCGCTAAAACTTGCATAGGGTCGATTCTGAGGGTGTTACAGACACCGTGGGCCTGTACGTATTTGGGCCGTATATACCAAGTTCAAGTACTTGTAGGGTATACCCATGTCACTAGGGTTTGTCATTCGACATCGGGGAATAGAAATCGACCCGAGTAAAATCAAGGCCATACTCGAAATGCCTCCTCCTCAAAACCTTAAGGAGCTGCGTTCGCTTCAAGGGCGCCTGGCATACATCAGGCGATTCATAGCCAATTTAGCAGGAAGAATCCAACCTTTTACAAGACTCACCAAAAAAGACATTCCATTCTTTTGGGATGAAAACTGCCAACAAGCCCTAGATGGCGTCAAAAGCTATCTCCTCAATCCGCCAGTCCTGGCCTTAGAAATAGCGTAGTTGATCTTGTTCTTTGGAGTCACTCGCATCTAATTCATCTATAGATGTATTATAGAGTTTTATTGGTCCTATTAGTGTCTCGCATATGTGATTGCTAGCCATAAGTCCCAACAAAACACTCAGAAGCCTGGCGCATTGAACAAGCTAGGTGTTGATATGCAATGAGATGGTTGAACCGCGATCTGCATACTTCTCGCCCTTACTTAATCTTCTAATAGGCAAAAGCCGGTGCTTGTTTGCTTATTCCTTAGCTCAGTCAGCTGTCCAGTCTACGGCACCCGAACTACTGGAGTCTTCTCCAGCAGCTGAGTGAACAAAGCCAGCCACAGCTTCTCCCTTCCTTCTTGCTCCCGGGGAAGGCAGAAAATACTTTGATTATGAAAAGCCTGCTATGGGACAGGTGAAACGGGCTGTTAGTTCAGTGAGGACAGTAGTTCCTGCAAAGACAGTGGAATGCCTTGGTAAAGCTGTTCATTCTCAACGGGAAAGGATTTCTCTATTGCAACGGGGCTAGTTTCAACAAGGTGAGCAAAGCTAGCTACTCCAGTTGTTCCACCAAACCCAGCTCCCGACCCGGGTACATTCTTCTTGGCAGCTCAAGACCTTTCTTGTTCCTTGCTCCCGTGGATCGATACTAGTTACTTACCTTTAATCTTAGCTTAGTTTAAATATACCGTATCCGCCAAAAGGTACCTGCTAATAAGTCCCTCCCTTAAATCAAGGCCGCTAAGGTCGCACTCTTACCCATATCTTTGGTTTTTCATGGCCTTCCCGCTGCGCACCTTGTCTACGGATTAAGAATGTCATGCATAACCCTCCCTTATCCACTAATAAAAGCCACTCTTGCTTCTGGCACAACTGGACTTATGAAACCAATCATGCTGGACAATCAAATACTTCTTCCCTCATACTTATCTACTTTGCTTTATTTAATATGTTTAGTGACCCGTAAATCAATGTTCTACTCTCTCATGGAAAACCTTCATTGCAGTAATATGAAAGGTTATCACAAAGCATGGAAATTCATAGAGCTTATAATCTGGTTAGATATTCCACTTGATCCTCGAAGGTAAGGTAAGGTGATCTATCATGAGTGGGTCTAACGGGCTTTGTAGGGAGCACACAACTTCTCTTCTTCCCTCTCTAGAAAAGCCCCAACTCTTGGTTTTCGCTCCCAACACAACAGTTCGTTTGATCTATTAACTTAGTGAACATCACTTTTTATGTTATGTACGAGTGAATTCGTGCCTATTTTCGAAGAGAAGGTACTGGGTAGCGATTACCAGTTTCTGTTGTAGAGAAAGAAATCCATGACCAGTCGAAACTTCCATAAGAAAGACCTGCAAACCCTCGTGTTGATTGTACCAATCCCATCTCTTTGAGTCTACGAATCTACTCTATTGTCCTTTCATCGGGCTTCGCTCGACTTGTTCTTTCGTCCGGAGTCGAGCTCACTATCCGATCCCACTTACGAACTTCACGCCTAGGAGCAATAAGAGTCTAGAAACAGTAGCTTAGTTTCCTTTCTTCCATGTGAATAGCTTACCAACAGAGAAACATGAAAGTACTACCCAAAGGTGAGATGGAAGTTTGAGAAGAGAGACCGCCTATTGTACACGTCTCCTTTTCCTGACTCTAGTGAAGGTTTAGGCTTTCCTACCGAGGATCCTGGCAATGAAATATTCTTCTTGAAGGGGCTACTGAATCCAACTCAAGAAATCATGCTTTCTAGCAAAGCCCTGGACCTGCAGGAAATGTTCAATCAAGATTGGATTTGGTCGCGGATGATCCCTTATTTGAGTGATAAGTTCGAGTACCAATTTACTGTAGACAGGTTTTTAATCACCTATGATAATAAATCCAGCAAGAATAACCAGAGAGCTAGTTGCCTGCTGCCTGAGAGTGACCCCCTACTTGTTGCTTAAGCCATATCTCTATGTTGAGTGGGTGAGTGGAGCGAGTGAAGGAAACGCTATGCCAGGGTCAGGCTGAACTTCGGAACCTTTTCTTGCCTTCCATCTAATTTAGCAGCGCTGTTGTGCCTTTTTGGCTAAAGGTTGTCCTCCGATGACCTATGATACATACCATACCGCCGATTGAGCAGATGTTCAAACTCAAGATTGGATAATAGAAAAGGAATTAGTCGAAAGAATTTGTGCTTGGCGTCAGCTACAAAGCCTCTTTTGGAAAGGAAATCATAGTTAGGGATGGAGGCTAACAATAATATTAGATCTATCAGGAAGCTCCGGGAACCCGATCGATCCGCGGTTAGTGAAATACCTCTATCTTCGATCGGAGCAGTAAGGAACAACTTTACGTTCTGACAATGGTACATAATATGTGAACTATGGCCTGCATCTGGAGAAGGACCGGACCCACCAACTTATCCTGATTGGAAGATATGGGGAGATAGGGATGGCAGCTACTAGAAAGTGCCTACTATGACTCAGCTTCCCTCCTAAGATTAAGCTAAAGGTAAAGGTAAAGAAAACACCTAATTTATGGATTGCCAACATATATAAAACATTGGTCTGTTCAAGTAGCAGTGTACTGAAAAGTGAATAATCATAATGTCTATAAATGAATTGTTTCTATTCGATTTCTTTCTAGAATTAGAATGCAGATTCATTAGTCAAAATCAGATTTTTGAAACCCATATTGATATAGAGATTAGGATTCGACACATTATTGACTTAACTAAAGGACGGAGCTAAATAGGCATAGCTGCATCCCATTTCAATGAATCTACTTTATTAGGTAGTCTTTTATTACAAGCAAAGCAAGACCAGCTTTGATATAGGTTGAAGTGAGTCAAGATCTTTAGCTAAGGTAAATAATAGGTTGAAACACAAGAATGAGAAGAATAAACTACATCTCTATTTCTTACTTGACTTTCTGATCAATAGAAAAATCCACAAGTTCATGGCCTTAGAGTGACAAGGGAATTACGCGGAACCTCTCTTACAATAAGCATTCTAGCACTAACTCCCTATGGATTGTCAACTCATCCAGCCTGGGAATATGATTTCTCCATATCGACCATTTTGGCACTCCATAGAAGCAAACGTTCGAGGTCAAGCTACTCATAATAAATAGGTACTTCCACATTATCGTCACTGTATAGAGGCTTTTGTTCGAGGTCGGTGTGTGGCTCTCGCCCGTAGGTAAACGGATTGATTTCTCTTTCCCTGAATTAGAATCCTATTGCACTGAAAGCATGGTTTGAGTAGGTCGTCGAGTGGAAAAGTGAGTTATATGCTCGATTCGTTAATGAAAACAGACCTTGTGCCGGATGGAAGGGATGTGTTTCAGTTCCAGATTTCAGTATCTTTCGATTCACAGCTCTAGCTCTCAGGTTCAGTTGCTTTTATTTATGGCACCCTTGTTGCTTCGGTTCAGTTACAAGATCAATTCGTCCTGGCATTCTTCTACGCTTGATTTTCTTTCCTGGCTACTACGGTAGCTTTTGCCCAGCCAGAGCCTATAATCTCTTCTGTTTCCTTTAGATGTTCGGAAAACCAAGCAAGGTAGGCCGGGCAAGGAAGAAGTGGATTGGAGTGTTCCCTATGAAAAGAACAAGAAGGCACTGTACTTTGAGTAGGAAACATTTCCCTACTTCGCTTCCCTGCTAACGGCTACGACTACGGCTATGGTTCTTAATCGAATCCAATAACGAAATGGCGGCCCATCGACATCCTTTCCCTCAATACCGGTATCATACCAAGGAAGCAGGCATTGGCAAAGAGTTCATCTTTATCCAGCCCTCGGCATCCTATGCACGTACGAATTATCTAGTTGTATCCTAGCGATAAGTAGCACTAGCATTAGTAGAACAAGCAACGACGCATCTGTTTCCTATTCCTAGCGAACTAAATCAATTAAATAGACCAGGGCTAGGAAAATCAATCAATTATCTAGTTGTAGACGTCAACAATTAGGATCGGAACAGCAGCGTGATCAAGGCAGGTAAACTTTATGCAGTATCTGCTACAAAAAGAAGGTTAGAGAACTGGTTCCATCTACTTTATCCTTGGGCATGAAGAACATGCTTTTTTCTCAATTTATAGGAATCGTTAACCGCAACTCTCCTTTTCAGGCTTGGATTGGTTTTTTGATGCAGTAGAGAAGCCGTTTCCTTTGAACTTGGTCCATCGGACAGATATAGACATGGAGAAGCTTTTTAATGTCAATCTTTCACTACTTTGTTTGGACCTTGCTTCTTCACTTAATGCTTGCTTTCCGTCTTGCCTTTGCTGGGCCTACGATATGCTGTACTCCAATACGAAATAAGATTGTACATGAAGGTTGGTGAAAAGCAAAAGAAGCAATTGGTTCTCAAATGCCGTGACGTCACCTAGATTTATTCTATATTTCTCATTCTATTGGTATGTATAGTGTCTTTCATCTGCTTTTTCATTCATTCTGCCCACAGCCGTTAGGTATTATGACAAAAGGAACCAGCATGTTGCTCCTGAATCTACAGATAGAGAAGAGGGCACGTCTCTTTTTCTAGAAGCCGGTCTATGTTCTTATTCTTAATCGAATTCGAAAGAAACGTCAGTTTCAAATCACTTCCATTGGGATGAGCGGGTCATATATGCCTTTTGGCTTTCACCTATGTTATGTATTCTCTCACAATCACTCCTAGCAATAAGTGAAAAGGCGGCTATCGATACTGTCCCAAGACCTCCTCTTCTGTGTCTACTTCTCCATTCTAATTTCTGACAGGTTCACGCCTGCTTGTGTATTGGTTATAACCTCTGTACTGTATTTTGTTTGGCTTAAATTGCAAAATGGCGAGACCAGACCCCATGAAGCTTCTAAGTCTGATGTTGATTTGCCAGAATCAGATTTACCAACGGGAAGAACGCTTAGTGTATCCGTGGTGGGTGAATCTTAGGAAACTCGCCTTGTCCGAACAAAAGCGGGAGGTAGGTAGGTGGTAGTTAGAAGGATTCCTTCGGGGAGCTGCTTCTTCCTCTGGATTCCGTTCTTCCATAGACAGACCCCCGACTAGGGCAGCAACGTTTTAAAGAAATATGAACAGTTTGGTTTTCAGTGAGCCCGCTTCTTAGTGATAGGTTTCTAAAGTATCTATCGCTATGTGCCCCTCCCCGGAAAAAAACAAATAGGCTCGGGCAATTATCAGCTTAGGGACAGCAAGCGGATAGTAGATCTAGCTCCATCCCTTGAATCCGCTGTAACTGATAGAATCTTGTACGAGAGACCGGCAAATAAATAAGGAAACCCGCTTAAAACACTTTTTAAGTAGAAGCTGAGCCATTACCTGCTAGCATATCTCCCCACCAGGACTCCCCCCAAAGCAAAGCGAAACCCGTTCTTTAATTCAATACCTAGAGACGCTCCAGTCCAAGTTGAGGCGCAGTAGGAGGGATTTCTGTCACCATTATTTATGGACCATGTAAACATACTTTTTTTTAGTTTAGATTCTTATGCTGGACCTGCAGCCCTAGCCTGGGACACCACTGTGCGACATAAAGATCGGATCAAGTTATGATTTTCTCATTAAGAAAGAGTACCCGAGAAGAATAGATATGATCGGGAAACACTCTTATTCGACGAGGCGTAGAGCGTTTGACTTTCTTCTTTACAATTAATTTCCTTAATGCGCATGAATGAGAGATTACAGCACTTAGTATGAGCATATCGGTCTATGGAAGAAAGTTCGTATCGTATTAGTGCGCTTTAACTCGAAAGCCGTTAGCTACAACCTTTGATCATGGTTGGTATCCAAATAGGAAATTATATCCAGTCCCTCGCTACACTATTTAGACGGATTGAAGCTTAAGTCAGATCGAACCTGTCTGAGTATATGCATTGATCCTAGAATAGATTCACAAGCTGAAGGGAGCCTCCTAAGAAGAATATGACTAAATACTCGGGTCAATCCCCCATTGGGGAGGGTATCACGTTTGGTGGAGTTCGCTATCAGCCAAACTTGAGCTCTTTTGACAGTCCTAAGAAAATCACTAGTGCCTAGGAATACCCCCTTCTTCACCAAAGGGTGCGGTTAACTAACCCAATTCACCGGGATCAGACGCTATGTCAGACATTTAGCTAAGACCTTATGCTCTTTTGATTGAATTATAAGATAATTCAATCCCTAATTGGGCGTACCTTCGTTGAAACGCGCTCGCTTGAAGCCCCTACGGAGGCGGGTTTGTAAGAGAAATAAGAGGTGAATTAGCGCAGTTAAGAACTTCCTAAGGGCTACCACCGGTGGCAACCTAAAATAATGGATAAATTGGAGCTTATTTGTTAAAGCCACCACCCTGGTATCACAGATCCAACTTGGTTCAACTAATAGAAACAAGAATTTCAAGGGAGAAATATTAATGGCCGCCGCATTGCTCGTGTAATTTGCTAATCAAAATGCAACATTTAAGTGCATTTCAGTAGCTTGAAAACGAAGTCATTGCTACAGGCTTCACTATTTTACAGATTACTCTAGGCAGAATCCACCGACTTCAATAGCCAATTGGACCACAACCTCCTTCAACAGGTGTAATCAAAATGCTTTCTACCCTCGCCTACTTCTCCGGGAGACCAGTCTAAAACCAACTAAAGGTTGAACAAAATAAGTCATAACAGAGGTTTCGAGAGTGCCCAACTGAACCACCTGCTCTTAGATTCAAGAATTCGTGGCCTGAGCTTCATTCATTGATTTATTCGGGTGCATTCCTTTCGCACCCCGGTTATGAAATTCCGTACTCATTAAGTGCTGGACCCCTTCATCGTCAGATTTAGGTTCACCGCTAGCATAGCATTCTCAGATGCAGATTGCTCCCCGCTTGAGATACCATACTTTGTTGGATTTATGACAGACCCCCCTATCATAGTTGTCCCTATAGATATAGAGATCGCTCTGGTGTTATGTAACTACCTCGGTGAATTACGCTCTTAGTTGCATGCCTAGATGAGCGAAAGTTGTTAAAATAGTACGGTGGGGCCCGAGGCCACTCACGGTAGACCTTTCGGCCGTCCTAACCACTTTTAGAACATCGGGACAAGAACGAGCGACATAATCGGCAGGCGAAGGGATCAACTACATACACAAGTGAGTATGTATGCAAGCCACCATACAACTGTTCACAGAGCCATTCCATCTAAAAGAAATAGAAATATTGCAACACCATACGGCAAGATCCAAATATCCTAGATAGAGATAATATTTTAGGATAGCTCCTCATACATCAAACATCAGAGTATCAGGCGGAAGCGGAAAACAAGATCCGAGTACGGATAAGAAGCAAATCGGCATAAGATGCCACATAAATAAACACATCCCGCCCATAGATCTCACGGATCCCCGTTCCCGGAATCTCTACACCGAGTGATCGTTGCCAACATCATCCGTCTCCTCCACTCAGTATCCATCTTGCGAATACACCTGTTCATCTGAATCAAACAATTTATCGTGTGAGACCCTAGGGATACTCAGCAAGTCTTTATGCCTCTAAAGGGAACATAAACCTGAGGTGACGCAATTGCAGCAAAAGATAATAACTAACAAGTCTATAGATACTCGCTAACCATCCGTCTAACCAATGATAGACAGATGTTCGTTAATTAGTAACAACAGTTATAACAGTATAATTAACAGATCCATCCTCCTTCTCGCTTACCAACGAGAAAGCGGACGGACAACCCATCCGTTGGCAGTTTTATTAACCATTCCATGAGTATTGCACTATTTACTAGTCAAGTACTTAGTCAAATTAAAAGCGGTACTTTAGTTATACTTGTCTATGATCGAGAAACTGTGCTCCAAGTCGTCCATAACCGCGGACACGACTTTCAGAAAGATTTACCCTACAGGGATGCACAAATAGCAACACACACTCGATCAACCTCGGAAAAACCAACTCAAAACCCAACGAGGCATTCACGACAAAGCGGTCACAGGATTCAGAAATATTTCAGGGGGCCACCACATTAAGCTACCCGCAACGAAGTTGGCCGGCTTCGAGACGGACCCAAGGTTTGTGTCAATGACTGTAAACGACTGGGAACCCGAAAGTGTGACTGGGCTTGTTGATACCGCGAAAACATTCCACGATCCAAAACAGTACAGGTGCTCCACGCACAATCTTAAATAAAGCAGTAAAGCATGGCATAAGTACAGGATAGTAATAAAGCCCCAAACTACTTCGTGGCCCCAAGAAATAAGAATGAATCAAGCTCTGGCTGAGGAGGGTCCATAAGGCCTCCCGGATGTGGATAGTGCGAATAGTCAAGGAACAGGAATCAAGTACTCGGGGTCCTACGGGACACAAGTGAGCGTGGAAGAACCAAATAACATCTATTGCCCACTAATGCCTCTGCATTAGTTATATCTAACATTTTAATAGTTGTAATTAAAGACATGATCATCTCCACCAGTAAGCATCTCCACCAATAAGCATTGTCAGCATTTCAACAACTGTGATACTTGACAACACGAGATCGCACCTGAGCAAGCAACTACGACTCGCAAGGCCAGCTATCTACCAAACACGGGTAATAGGTGTCCAAGGCAATATAGAGGTTGTACGGGATATAACTGGTGCACGGAAACTAAAGCATCGCGACACGGATAGCAATAGATCAACAGGAGGAAATAAAGACTATAAATGCAAAATAGGTAGAAAGAGGGAGAATGCTCGCCTGGGAAACACTATCGAAGGTACATATCCGGAGAACTTGTCGATACTCGCATCCACTCATCGGCCTAATCCGCGAAGAAGCAAACACTAGAAGAAACACCGGATGCAATATTTAATACTACGTCAGAAGATCCGGCATGCTTATGATATGATGCATGGCATGGCAAAGATGCGGTGCAATTAGGCAATATTAAGCGGAACCGGGGTCCCGACAATTAATTAGACGGTTCAAGTTATTTATCTACCCCGCAAATTAAATGTTGGATTAACATGACAAAACATGGATTAAGTGAGAGAATAACAACCCCTCAAATTTAAGTAGAGTGGAGTGGGTGAAAATAGCCAATTCCCACTTACTCCACATGCACTTAATAGTCGTTATGCAAAACTCCCACTAAACAGCATGAAATATGATGCAAAGATGAATGAGGATGGCATATTCATGTAGAGCTTAATTTTCTGATCAGTCTAATATATATAGAACATATTTATTGGATGAAAGATATGGATTATACACCTTTAGAAATTTACATGAAAAGAAGAAGAAGAAAAACATGAGAAGTATGGAACGTGGGCTTTCTGATTGGATCCGAAGGGTGCCACGCACTGGACCTGGTTCGAGTCAGTTATCGAAAGTGCAGCCTGTGGAATTTAAACCGGCAAAAGTAGAGAGATAAAATGACCCAAAAAGGGGTAAATATTAGGTGGTACCCTGAAGAGAGATTTAGTGGCACAGATGGAAGAAATCAGCGTAGTTCTTTTCGGTTGTTGGATACAAATGTGCCTCGACCGGTTTTGAACTGAACCTGGACGTAGAACATGCCGGAGCTGAATAAAAATTCAGAGAAAAAGGGCGTTGGTTGAGATCAGATGTATTTGTTCGTCAGAGAATATACAATCGAGCTGCACTTCACATTTGTACAAAATGGGAGCGCTGGTACTTGGTAGAAAAAAGAAAAAAAAAGGATTTGAACCTGGGACATGCACGGTTTAGATACAATGCTCTGGCCAATACTGATCAGATTATGATGTTAGAGAGGAACCTGCTATTTTGACGTAGCTACGCTACATAAGAAATAGAGCAAAAATGTGAACGCCAGGGTTTGATCTCTAGAGCTGAGTAGTGGAGTCGCATGGCTTCTGGCGAACTGAAGAAGTGCCTGTCGCTGACAGTTAATAGTGCAAAAATCTGAGAAAACAGAGGGAGAAAAAGAATGCAACGAGCGTTGATCCAGTGATCTACTGCTGTGGAACTGGAGCTGGTACCACCCGAATGAGTTGAGATTGATGAAAGAAGGCAGGCACGCGAGTTTAAGTCGATATCTGTTTGGGTTTTTCTCTTCTGAACTGAAGGTTGTCCTGCTCACGTTGACAGGAGCCGGCGGCGAGCGGGTGTGCATGGGGACGATGCTCCAGACGTCGGCCTTGACCGAGAAGTGATTCTGGGGGTGCGTCGGAGGTTGGGGAAGCAAGAGGACCAGATAGTGGCGGCCGGCAACGAGCAAGGTGGCGCCGAGATAGAAGGCATGGCGGTGCACCTAAGGTGCTCGACAAAAAGAATTGCTGCGAGAGGAAAAGAGAGAGATGGAGAAGGTGCCGGGGATGGGGAGATTGCTCACCTTGAGCCCGAGGCTAGCCCAGCTAGGACAGGGCATGGAGCGGAGGTGAGGAAGACGTGGCCGGCGAGGTTGCCGGCGCTACGACATGCACATGCGGCGGTGTACAGCACATCCCAGGGTCGGCTCCGAGTCCAGGTGACAAATACAACGACGAGGGAGCTTCAGAAGCTTGTGGCCGCCCTTGGTATGCAACAGATCAAAGGGGAGTCGGGGTGGCCGGAGTGCGACAACTCGGTTTGGTGGTAGGCATGGTGGCGTGGAGAGAAAGAAGGTAGGTGAGATCCCGATCTGGGGTGGTTGGGGATGAGGATGGCATGCCTCTGCTGCTGCGGTTTCTGCAGAAGAGAGGAGAGAGGGAGCATGCGCGAGGCGTGGATGCTCGGCTCGGATAGCGAGCACGTGCAAGCGGGAAAGAAAAACAGGAGGGCGCTGGATCGCTGCCCACTGCTGCTTACGGGTTGAATCAAACCAGGAGGGGAGGGTTCGGGTTGGTTCGGTCGAGGTCAGCTCAGAGAAGAGAGGAGGCAGTAACAGGCTCAGCCACGGTTCAGAGAGGGGTACATGGGTGCAGCTGGGATGATCGTGTAGCTAGGTGTCTGACCTACTTGCACCAAGCAAAGATCAAATAGACTACCATGTAGATAGAGGCCACGGTTTAGCTAAAATAAGAAGAAAGTGTGTGTGGACATAGGTAGGATGTAGATAGCTAGATGGTATGACCACGATTGTTAAATGATGGAATACGAACATCTAGCCAAAAATAGAGCAAAGCAAATAAGCACAAAGAATCTAAGAATTTAATTAGAAGGACAAGGTCACAAGTAATGTTAATATTTCATGTGGCAAATTTAAGGAATCCACATAATATCATATGGCTGGAGTTAAAGATAAGTCAAAAAAAAGGAGAGCCCATATGTACTAGGTGGTAGATCTATATCAAGATCAAGATGTGGTGGCATGTTAGTGATAGAATGGAATATAAAAGATATGCCCCAACTTAATTGGGCATTTAAGAAAATAGAATCGACAAGACTCAAATACAAATTAGACATTATGGTTTCATGTCACACGGCACCAACTAGAGAGAGAATAGAGAGAGGGTGAAATAAAGAGAGGCAAAATAGCAAGATCGAATAAATATCAAGAACCCAATACAATGCAATAATTTAATTATATGTTCCATGCAAGGTGGCATGATGAACATGATGATGCACAAAATAGTAAACAATAAGCGATTTTCTAGTAGTGGTTTTACAGGGTGCTACATGTTATTAGTACACACCTACCCTGGGGTACCATTCAAGGGAAACGGGAGGTTTCAACTTGTATCATCCAGCGAATTAAGACCCCTCGCCAGGAGCTTCCCCTAGAAACTTTCTAGCTTTCATCAATCAATCGAAGTTCAATTTCATCATCATGAGAGCTGTTCAAAGCCGATCCTAGCATGTTTTATTAGCCCACTGAGCTAGAAAACCCCTCTACCGGGATGGGATGTATTGTATTATGCGCTTGTCCCGATGAAGCATAGGATCTGATAGAAACACGTTTTTTTTTAGATTCCTCACGCTCTCTTTTCAGGATTGATAATGAGCCTGAAGATCTGAAGTCTACTTCTTCTGTCCAGGCTATTCCAAAAAAGCCTCATAGTATTTCGTATTGCACGCTTGAACAAGATTCGTCTTTCTATAATAGGTCAAACTCTCTTCATTGAAGGCTGTACGTGGGTATCCATCTGAGATACGGTCTGCGGGTCATCCACATCAATGGGTACAAAAGCAGTGAAACCTATATCTCAGTTCCCACCGGTCCTATTTATTAATCAAAATGGCTAGTATCTTTCTTTGCACCTATGATAGTTGTCTCAGTTGGCAAATGGATTGTCCAATGTGACATTTTAGTTGGCTATTGCATTTTTAGGCTCCTAAGAAAGAACCCGCAGGTACTATTACCACAAGTGGCTTCGAATCCTGTTTGGGATTCGTTTGCATCTCGGTTAAGCTTGAATCCGTCCATTCGTAGATCAACTAAAGTGGTTCTCCCCGGTTTTCAAGGTCGTTCTTTCTTATTTTGCTTCGTCCTTTAGATAGCTTAGTCAATAATGTAGGATCCTAATTCAAATGGGAAAGAATTCTTTTAGAAACAATGATTTTCGCTCCATTATTCTGAACTAGAATCTACTTGAACAAGAAAATGTTTTATATATGTTGGCAATCCATAAATTGGGTGTTTTCTTGACCTTTTCCGCTATGTTTTGCTTATAAAATAAGTCAATATGGAAATTCCTCCGATGGAGTTCTTGTGCTTTTTGCATTATTGCTGCGTGCAGCATAATATCATGTATCATATGCTTTCTATAAGAAGATTGATTCTGATTGTCAATTGATACCATCTTAGGGTTACATTCCCTTGAACAGTGTTCTTGGCAAAACAGATTAACCAACTCATCCGGGTTGATATAACACAAAAGATCATTCAAGTCCCACACTTTAAAAAGGAGTCGATTATTCACTGAATCATATACACGCATATTTGAGATATTATTATATCTCATAAGTGGCGAACATTTTAAGTTCAGATTATGGGGATGTATCAAACTATTCCTTAGTAGACTATATCCGTCATCTCTATTGAGATTCGTGAAATAAACGTTAATACTCCTTTTTTTATTTTTCACTACTCTTGTTAAACTAGTTAACAAACTATGTACTAACTGTGAACCTCTCTCAAATAGAATATTCGTCACACGTGAGTCATCAGTGGTAATGGCTTTCCTAACGGGTAGTTGATTAGATATAACAGGAGAGTCTGAAGTGGGAAATAAATGATTGGCCTTCAAAACGAGTGGTTGATTTGGTCTAACCATAATAAAAGCGGCAGAATAAGGGATCTTGCATTGTTGATATCTCTTCATATAGACAAGTGTTTTGATATGAACAACAATGAACTGCTTTAATTTGAGCATCTGCGGCGGCAGAGGATGGGGATTCTTCTTACCATCTTGGATGGTTATCGTAGTGGAATACAGACGTTTCAAACCACTAATAGTGTGGGATGTTAAAATATTATGAGACATGATGATCGTTTATTTATCCTTTGTGAGAAGACTAATAACAGCTAACGATTTTTACCATTATGAATTGATGCAATATTTCAATCAGTCTTGGTGGTCCTACGCTAGACTAGATAAAGATCATCTAGTCCACTCTAATATCTCACTAGAGATGAACGAGCTGCTCTCATCAAAAGTAACCCTAACCCTACCCTTTTTCAGAGAATCATTCCTCCCCCACTCTCTGCCCTTCTATAAAAGAAAATGCATTCCTTCGCATTGTGCTTTACTTTAGCTCTTATAGCACTCTTTTCCTTAATGCCTGTTGGCTCTAGCACTGTGCTCTTTTCTAAATTGACTTCAACATCAACCGAAAAAGAATTTCCACGCCCACCAATCACTTTCTACGGAAGCTCAATCAATGGCCACTACCGACAAGGGGACAATATATTACATTGAACACGCATCCAACACCCCGAGTCACTACCAGAAAACTCGCGATATAGGAGGTAGACTGCAACCCCCGCTCCACAACGAGTGAAGAGAAAATCCGCTCCTGAAAGAGCTCTCCTGAGCGACAACAGGGAGAACGAAGCGATAAAAGATCGCTGAGTGAATGGGATGCTAGCCGCGTATATGCTTAAGAAAGGGATGATGCTATTGTTGATTCCAATCTTCATACCTTTCCCTCTCTGAAGAGGGGACTCTTTGTAGGGGTTCGTAGCATGGAAAACAAAAATTTTCTATCGCATACAAACAAACAAGCCAAGATCTATCTACTAGATTGTAGCAACGAGTCGATGGAATAACTCACCCTCGAAGATTCCAAAGTGTTTAACGAGAGCAGATTCTCGTGGGTGATGTAGTCGTACTCTTTCCGATCTCAAGATCGCGTAGACGATCCTTCCGGCGCCGCGTTCCCGCAGCGCTCCCGCAGTCGGTCACACGTTCGGTACTCGACGAAGACCTTCCTCTCCCTTGTTCCAGCAGGCAGCGGAGGTTGTAGCACTCTCCTCGCGATTCCGGCAGCACAACGGCGTGGTACCGGAGGTAGAGGGGAGATCCCGCAGGGCTTCGCCTTAAGCCGGTGCGAGTATGGTGGAGCTTATGAGAGAGGCTATTAGTGGTCTAGTAATTAGACACACCAATTAGAAGGCTCTAAACCAATTAGAAGGCTCTAAACCGAATAGCTCTAAACCGGGGTCTAGATCTAGGGTTTAGTTTAGAGGATAGGAAACTTGTGTGTCTAGGAGGGGAGGCCCTGCCCCTCCCTTTATAGGTGGGAGGGCCGGCGGCCAAGGGGAGGAGTCCCTCCCCAAGTCGGCCTTGGGAGGCGCGCCGGCCAAGGGGACTCCTCCCCCAAGTCGGTCTCCACCTCCTCCTCTTTTCCCACTTCCCAAAAACTGCCGTTTGACTTTCAAACTAGCCGTTTGACTTTTCAATTTAGGATTTAAATAAATCCTTTATTTGGGACAGCAAGAACACTTAGTACATGATGCAATCATTCCAATATGCAATGACACACTCATGTACCCTTCCCCCTCCGGAGTGCCGGACATTCCGGGACCTTCTAGAATGTTCCCGATGAAAACACCGGAACCATTCCCCAACTCCGAAACGGAACTTTCCTTATATGAATCTTATTCTCCGGACCATTCCGGATCACCTCGTGATATCCCGGATCCCATCCGAGACTCCGAACAACATTCGGTCTCTTTCTCATAATACCATAACTACTCAAACAACGTCGAATCCTTAAGTGTGTCTCCCTACGGTTCGTGAATTATGCGGACATGATCGAGACACTTCTCCGAACAATAACCAATAGAGGAATCTGGAAATTCATATGGCTCCCACATATTTCTACGATTACTTTGCGATCGAATGAACCACTTACATACGATACCAATTTCCCTTTGTCTCACGATATGTTACTTATCCGAGGTTATGATCGTCGGTATCTCTGCATACCTAGTTCATCCTCGTTACTGATAAGTACTCTTTTCTCGTTCCCGTGATATGTGATCCCTTGTGACCAAGTCACATGCTTGCAAGCTAATTGGATGACATTTCACCGAGAGGGCCCAGAGAATATCTATCCGTCATGTGGATGGACAAATCCCACTCTTGATCCATGTGTTTCAACCAATACTTTCCGAACACTCAATGCCACCTTTATAGCCACCCTGTTACGGTGTGGTGTTTGATGACATCAAAGCATCCATCCAGCAAAGGTGATATGCATGATCTCATGGTCGAAGGAATTAGGTTACTATGTATCAGAAAGCATATAGCAATTGAACTATTGAAATGACTTGATCTTTATGCTACGCTTGTCTATAGGAGTATGTCCACCATATCATTCTCCTAACGATATGATCTTGTTGTTGATAACATCTCAATGTTCATGACAAAGAAACCACATCATCAATCAACCAACAAGCTAGTGAAGTATAGAGGCTATACTAGGGACTTCAAATTAAGTTTACAAATCACACAAGTATTAATGGTTTCCTTGTTAATACTATTATAGCATGAATGCAAACATTTATCATAAACACAAAGATATATAATAATAACTATATTTATTATTGCCTCTAGGGCATATCTCCAACAGTCTCCCACTTGCACTAGAGTCATCTAATCTAGATTACATGGTAATATACCGAACACCCATGGCAGTTTGGTGTTGGTCATGTTTTGCCCTCGGGAGAGGTTTAGTCAACGGATCCGCCACATTCAGATCTGTGTGTACTTTGCAAATCTTTATATCCCCATCCTGGATATGTTCTCGAATAGCGTGAAAACGCAGCTTGATATGCTTCAGCTTCTTGTGTGACCTTGGTTCTTGCGCATTGGCTATGGCGCCCATGTTATCACAGTAGATAGACATTGGGTCCAGCGCACTTGGAACCACACCCAGCTCTGTAATGAACTCTTTCATCCATATCGCTTCTTGTGAAGCCTCTGAAGCAGCCATGTATTCCGATTCAGTTGAAGATCTCGCCACAACGCTTTGCTTTGCACTCCTCCAGCTAACTGCTGCACCATTCAAAATAAATACGTATCCAGATTGTGATTTAGAATCATCCGGATCGGTGTTCCAACTAGCATCGGTGTAACCATTAACAACGAGCTGTTCATCACCTCCATAAGAAAGAACCATATCCTTAGTTCTTCTCAAGTACTTAAGGATGTTTTTGACCGCTGTCCAATGATCCACTCCTGGATCACTTTGATATCTGCTAGTTAAACTAACAGCATATGCGATGTCGGGTCTAGTACATAGCATGGCATACATTAGAGATCCTATGGCTGAGGCATAGGGAGTCTTACTCATCCTTTCTCTATCTTCTGCCGATGTCGGACTTTGAGTTTTACTCAAGGTCGTATTGGGCAACATGGGCAAGAACCCTTTCTTGCTAAATTCCATTCCAAACCTCTTTAGAACTTTGTCCAAATATGTACTTTGTGACAATGATATTTGGCGTTTCGATCTATCTCTATAAATCTTTATGCCTAATATGTAAGCTGCTTCGCCAAGATCCTTCATTGAAAAACTATTATTCAAATACTCTTTGACACTATTAAGAAGGTCTACATCATTCCCAATCAACAATATGTCATCCACATATAGTATTAAGAATGCTACAGAGCTCCCACTCACTTTCTTGTAAATACAAGCTTCTCCATAAGTTTGTATAAAACCAAAACTTTTGATTACCTTATCAAAACGTTGATTCCAACTTCGGGATGCTTGATTTAATCCATAGATGGACCGTTGAAGCTTGCATACCTTGTTAGCATCTTTAGGATCGACAAAACCTTTGGGTTGTATCATATACAACTCTTCATCAATGTCTCCATTGAGGAATGCTGTTTTGACATCCATCTGCCATATCTCATAATCATAATATGCAGCGATTGCTAACATAATCCTCACAGACTTTAGCTTCGCTACCGGTGAGAAAGTCTCATCGTAGTCAACTCCTTGAATTTGTCGAAACCCTTTTACGACAAGTCGAGCTTTATAGACAGTAACATTACCATCAGCATCTGTTTTCTTCTTGAAAATCCATTTGTTCTCGACAGCCTTCCGGCCATCCGGTAAGTCCACCAAAGTCCATACTTGGTTTTCGTACATGGATCCAATCTCGGATTTCATGGCTTCTTGCCATTTATTGGAATCTGGGCTCATCATCGCTTCCTCATATGTCTCGGGGTCATCGGTGTTGTCCACCAACATGACATTCATAACGGAATCATACCAATCTGGAGTGGTACGAGTTCTCGTTGACCTCCGAGGCTCTGTAGTAACTTCAACCGAAGTTTCATGATCACTATCATTAGCTTCCTCTCTTATTGGTGCAGGCACCACAGGAACTTCTTCCGGTGCTGCGCTACTCGTAATTTCGAGAGAAGGTTCGACAACCTCGTCGAGTTCTACTTTCCTTCCAGTCACTTCTTTCGAGAGAAATTCCTTCTCTAGAAAGGATCCATTCTTGGCAATGAAGATTTTGCCTTCGGATCTATGATAGAAGGTATACCCAATAGTTTCCTTCGGGTATCCTATGAAGACGCATTTTTCCGCTTTGGGTTCAAGCTTGTCCGGCTGTAACTTCTTTACATAGGCTTCGCATCCCCAAACTTTAAGGAACGACAATTTAGGTTTCTTCCCAAACCATAATTCATACGGTGTCGTTTCAACGGATTTAGACGGTGCCCTATTTAAAGTGAATGCGGCTGTTTCTAATGCATAACCCCAAAATGATAGTGGTAAATCTGTAAGTGACATCATAGAACGAACCATATCTAAGAGAGTTCGATTACGACGTTCAGACACACCATTACGCTGTGGTGTTCCCGGCGGTGTCAATTGCGAAAGTATTCCGCATTTCTTCAAATGCTCGCCAAACTCGTAACTTAGATATTCACCTCCACGATCAGAACGTAGAAATTTAATCTTCTTGTTACGTTGATTCTCTACCTCACTTTGAAACTCCTTAAACTTCTCGAAAGTTTCGGACTTATGTTTCATGAAATAGATATACCCATATCTACTCAAATCATCCGTGAAGGTAAGAACATAACGATAACCACTGCGCGATGCTACACTCATTGGACCACACACATCGGTATGTATGATTTCCAATAAGTCTGTAGCTCGCTCCATCATACCAGAAAATGGAGTCTTAGTCATTTTACTCATCAGACATGCCTCGCATCTTTCAAGTGATTCAAAATCAAGTGATTCAAGAAGTCCATCGGAATGGAGTTTCTTCATACGCTTCACTCCAATGTGACCAAGACGACAGTGCCACATATAGGTCAAATTATCGCTTGATTTCAAACGTTTAGCCTCAATGTTATTAATATGTGTATTTCTACTATCGAGATTCAATATGAATAGACCATCTATCAAAGGTGCATGTGCATAAAACACATTACTCATATAAATCGAACAACCATTATTCTCGGATTTAAACAAGTAACTGTCTCGCAATAAACAAGATCCTGATATAATGTTCATGCTTAATGCAGGCACCAAATAACAATTATTTAAGTATAAAACTAATCCCGATGGTAGATGAAGAGGTAGCGTGCCGACCGCGATCACATCAACCTTTGATCCGTTTCCTACGCGCATCGTCACCTCGTTCTTCACTAGCTTCCGTTTATTCTGCAGCTCCTGTTTCGAGTTACAAATATGAGCAACCGAACCAGTATCAAATACCCAGGCACTACTACGAGTACTAGTGAGATACACATCAATAACATGTATATCAAATATACCTTTCTTCTTGATGTTGCCGTTCTTCAAATCCGCCAAGTACCTTGGGCAATTCCGCTTCCAGTGACCTTCTCCCTTGCAGTAAAAGCACTCAGTTTCAGGTTTAGGTCCAGCCTTGGTCTTCTTCGTCGGCGTGGTAACTTTCTTACCACCCTTCTTGAAGTGTCCCTTTTGCTTAGACTTGCCTTTCTTGAATTTGGTGGTCTTATTGACCATCAACACTTGGTGCTCTTTCTTGATCTCCACTTCTGCAGATTTTAACATAGCAAATAGTTCTGGCAACTCTTTGTTCATGTTCTGCATGTTGTAGTTCATCACAAAGTTCTTGTAACTTGGTGGTAGTGATTGGAGGATGCGGTAAACTCCCAAATTATTAGGAATCACTATACCCAAACTTTGAAGTTTATTTGCGTGCCCAGACATCTTAAGCACATGCTCACTGACGGAGCTACCCTCTTCCATCTTGCAGTTAAAGAACTTTTCAGAAGCTTCATAACTTTCAATTGCCGCATGAGTCTCAAAGATTAATTTGAGATCCTCGACAATATCATATGGATCTGACTCTTCAAACCTTTTCTGAAGCTCCGATTCTAAACCATACAAGATAGCACACTGAACTATGGAGTATTGATTCTTCCGAGCGAGGTAAACATTCTTTACTTCATCGGTAGCATCAGCTGCAGGTGGGTCACCTAGCGGTGCATCCAGCACATAGGTCAAATTACCAGCTGTGAGGACAATCCTCAAATTGCGGAACCAATCCGCGAAGTTGCTTCCATTGTTTTTCAACTTTTCTTTCTCTAGGAACGCATTAAAATTGATGGTAGGGGCTGCCATTGATCTACAACATATTTGCAATAGTTTGGACTAAGTTTATGACAAATTGAGTTCAAATTAATTAATGAAATTAAACTAGGTGAACTCCCACTCAAAACAACATCCCTCACATTGTTTTAGTGATCACACGAACCAAATCCACTACATCAACACCGATCATCACGAGAGCTGATATAGTTTTAATGGCGAACAATCATCATGTTCATCATATCTACTATATGATTCATGCTTTGCCTTTCGGCGATCCGTGTTCCTGAGGCCATGTCTGTACATGCTAGGCTCGTCAAGATCAAACCTTAGCTACCGCATAAGCAAATCTGGCTTGCTTACGTTGTATTCACCCGCGGAATCAAAGACACCCGATCATCACGTGGTGCTTCGAAGCAGCAAGCTTTGGCAACGGTGCATACTAAGGGTGAACACTTTAGAACTTGAAATTTATGTGCATGAGGGATCATCTTATAATGCTACCGTCGTCTACTAAGCAATACAAGATGCATAAAGGATTAACATCACATGCAATTCATAATATGTGATATGATATGGCCTTTCTTCTTTGTGCTTCCGATCTCCATCTTCAAGCACGAATACGATCTCCATCATCACCGGCATAGCATCAAGGTCAATGACGCTTCTCCATGGTTGTCGTCCACCAGCTTCAACTATTACAACTATTTTGAATAGACACGCAGGTCTTAACAGAAATTAAAGACAACCATATGGCTCCTGCCGGTTGCCAACTTACAATAAGGAACATTGCATACATCAAATATAATCACAATCATGGCCATATCACATCACTGCACACCCCTGCAAAACAAAGTTAGACGCTTCTACTTTCTTTGCATATTTTACGTGGTTTGGGGCTTTCCATAAGTGTCGTTCTAACTTACGAACAATAACCACAACATTGATACTAGCATTGTTGATCACCCGTTGTAAATTGGATCTTTACTATGCTAGGAGAAACAGGCACCCGCAAAGCCACTTATGCAAAACGAGTTGCATGTCAAGCGTGGAGCAAGTCTCATGAACGATGTCATGTAAGGTTAGCCCGGGCCGCTTCATCCCAACATACCGCAAGATGCAAAGTACACAAAAAGCAATCTACAATAAAAGCATCAACGCCCACAATGACCATTGTGTTCTACTCGTGCAACAGATCTACATATAGACACGGCTCTGATACCACTGTAGGGGTTCGTAGCATGGAAAACAAAAATTTTCTATCGCATACAAACAAACAAGCCAAGATCTATCTACTAGATTGTAGCAACGAGTCGATGGAATAACTCACCCTCGAAGATTCCAAAGTGTTTAACGAGAGCAGATTCTCGTGGGTGATGTAGTCGTACTCTTTCCGATCTCAAGATCGCGTAGACGATCCTTCCGGCGCCGCGTTCCCGCAGCGCTCCCGCAGTCGGTCACACGTTCGGTACTCGACGAAGACCTTCCTCTCCCTTGTTCCAGCAGGCAGCGGAGGTTGTAGCACTCTCCTCGCGATTCCGGCAGCACAACGGCGTGGTACCGGAGGTAGAGGGGAGATCCCGCAGGGCTTCGCCTTAAGCCGGTGCGAGTATGGTGGAGCTTATGAGAGAGGCTATTAGTGGTCTAGTAATTAGACACACCAATTAGAAGGCTCTAAACCAATTAGAAGGCTCTAAACCGAATAGCTCTAAACCGGGGTCTAGATCTAGGGTTTAGTTTAGAGGATAGGAAACTTGTGTGTCTAGGAGGGGAGGCCCTGCCCCTCCCTTTATAGGTGGGAGGGCCGGCGGCCAAGGGGAGGAGTCCCTCCCCAAGTCGGCCTTGGGAGGCGCGCCGGCCAAGGGGACTCCTCCCCCAAGTCGGTCTCCACCTCCTCCTCTTTTCCCACTTCCCAAAAACTGCCGTTTGACTTTCAAACTAGCCGTTTGACTTTTCAATTTAGGATTTAAATAAATCCTTTATTTGGGACAGCAAGAACACTTAGTACATGATGCAATCATTCCAATATGCAATGACACACTCATGTACCCTTCCCCCTCCGGAGTGCCGGACATTCCGGGACCTTCTAGAATGTTCCCGATGAAAACACCGGAACCATTCCCCAACTCCGAAACGGAACTTTCCTTATATGAATCTTATTCTCCGGACCATTCCGGATCACCTCGTGATATCCCGGATCCCATCCGAGACTCCGAACAACATTCGGTCTCTTTCTCATAATACCATAACTACTCAAACAACGTCGAATCCTTAAGTGTGTCTCCCTACGGTTCGTGAATTATGCGGACATGATCGAGACACTTCTCCGAACAATAACCAATAGAGGAATCTGGAAATTCATATGGCTCCCACATATTTCTACGATTACTTTGCGATCGAATGAACCACTTACATACGATACCAATTTCCCTTTGTCTCACGATATGTTACTTATCCGAGGTTATGATCGTCGGTATCTCTGCATACCTAGTTCATCCTCGTTACTGATAAGTACTCTTTTCTCGTTCCCGTGATA